>JAPFBL010000044.1:2685000-4137500 GCA_026182355.1 Hermatobates lingyangjiaoensis
AGGTAAGGATAAAGACAGTTTTAGAAGAATCACTTATATGTTTGCCTTGGCAGAAGTTGAGTTCTACTTCAGCATTAGAAGTATTCACCACCATCATTTTACTATATAACACAAAATAAGTGGGATAATAATTTATTATATCATTCTTCAAACTACTTCTCATTTATTTTTATATAGTTTGTTTTCATTATGTTTGATATCTATACTTCAGCAAACAAAGAGTATTCTCTTTCAAATTAGTATTTATTCACATGTAAGCATTAAAATGTTCGTATGGTTAGTGTTGGCTATATTTTTACTAACCATTGCCACTGGCCATGAATGTATGCTGCTGGATGATAAGTTTTTAGCCTTTGGTGATTTGTGTAACACATCTTGAAGAGCATATCCAGCCATTCTTTTTCTTCAACACAATTGTTTGCCTAAATATAAATAGTAACAAGTTATAAATCTTCATATCACTTGATAAAACTTAATAGTTGCAATACTGATTTACTGATATTTAATAAATTATAAGCTTCAAGAACACAGATAAAAAGATATAATATGATCGAAAAATTTGGTTCCTTATTCCGAAAAGACATACAAAGCAGAAATAAAGTATGCTACAAACCGATGTTGTCAATTGTAACTTCGACTGAAATAAGTTCATAAAAAGAGCATTATGGATAGTTATTCAAATATGTACACTATCTAAACAGTTCTTGCTTATTAAGATAGATAGAGTAAACAATCTTATCTTTTGGATATCACATAAAATACAATTATTTGGTTCAGATGTTTATCTAAGTTTTTTTTTATAATATTTAAGACATTCTTTAAAACGTAAAACTCTTCCCAAGTACATTTTCCAGCAAAGCAAGGAAAGTGTACTTGTCTACTTCTGGATAATCACGTTGTCTGTTCACAGTGTTTCTCAACCTTCTTCATAATTTGCCCCACTTAAGAAGTTAACATTTTGAGTGTCACTTTTTTTTATTTTGAAAAAACAACGTGTCTATGTGAATTGATTTTTAAATGGTTAAGTAATTCAAATATAATCAAATGAAATAAAGTATCTTTTCAGACTTCACACTTATGTTGTTCATCATAACAGTCGAAGCTGTAACTTATTTAAATTAATCAAAAGTTATTTATCAGATATAGTATCAGGTTTGAACAAGAATCAGAAATATTACTTGATCTATTACCAGTAAAGCAGTAACAAAAACTAAAAAAACTACAACAAAATCAATGACCCAAGGGAATGAACAATAAACCCAATTAAATACCTGCACATAGAGTACTCTGTTAGACTGAACAATCTGGAACATGTTACTTTTGCTAAATGAATCATGGTGAACTTTTTCTACAGTCAAAATATCACTAAGAGGGATGCGGCAAATAGGCTCCTTGTCTACAAAGAAATTATTTGATTACTTTCCGAAACATACCATAAAAATATTAAAAGAACATTGCTATACCTTTCTGCTTGGAGTAGGACAAATCTTCGGTTGTTAGTCTGAAGTACCGTGATTTAAAATTTCTTCTGCCAAATCTTTTTCGCCCCTGAGCTTTCTTCGTGAGTAACCTAAAATATAGATTTAGTTTAACGACAAAGATTATTTAAAAGGAACTGATAAGTAAATAACTATTAAACCTACCGGAGTTGAAGGCTTTCTCCAGAAAGCAAAAATAATATTAAATTATTGGAATTGTACAATATAATACTTAATCAACAAAAATTAGAAAAAATATTCTCACCCTTCTTTCAGTATGACAGGACTCTCATTACAGTTTGGAGCTGGTTTCGGTGAGGTTGATATTATGTCCAAAAACTAAAACATTAAATTATCATTATTCAAAATTAGATAGTTAAATTTTGATGACAAAAGATATTAACATTAATCCTGCGTTTTTAATTTAAAATGGTACAAAGTATAAAAGAAGTTCTTCTCTCATCTAGTCCTCAGAATCTCATCTACCTCAGGCGAAATAGACTTTTGGGGTAGATAAAGGAAATAGTTGGACAATTGAGGCGTCCATTCATGTCTCTGTCAATATTATTGAGTGTATAGTAATAAGTTAAAGTGGTTGTATTCGTAGAAATTCTGCAGGGCATTTTTTCAAAAAGGCGGAAAAGGGTAGCCTTAGGGATGTAGAGTTTTTAGCTGGTTGATTATGGGGGTAGATCTATTCAAGTATAAAACAAATAGTTTTGTCAACCGGAACGTTGGTGTTCCTGTTAGAAGGAAGGTACTTCCTTCTACCTATATCGGTATGACGATAACGAAGTTGTATAGACGTTTAATCCCCCACTTTAAGATCATGTAAAGGGAGAACATGGAGTTACTCTGAATAGAAACACGTGAGTAGAGAGCACCTCAGTTTTAGTGGAAAACAATAATCCGAGTCAGCTATAAATATTACAAGCATTATACATTAAAGATATGTGTCCCACCTTGAATTCTCAAATTAGTGTTATGTACTTCATTCCTATGTGTCCCACTTTGAATTCTCAAATTAGTGTATGTACGTCATTCCAAGTTCTAGAATCTTTGAATCTAGAACAGAATTTATGGGAAACGCCCTCTGTTGTGATCTGTCTAGAGTGATTGAACTGTTTAACCCGTGGGTGCTCTTGATGCGCGGCCGTTATTTGTAATTATGCAAATGTGATACTATTGTTTATTTTTTGTTAATTTTAATTTTACAGTTTCTTAATTCTTTACCTGATGATGACGACCAAGGTGGTCGAATGCTCAAGTTTCATTAGTTATTAATACAATTGTTTCTCTAGTATTTTAACATTTGTTTTCCTATTCTTGTTAATGTGTACACTAAGGTAGTTTAATTTTTGAGTTACCAGTTACTTATAGGAAGATAATCAGACAGGAAAAGCATATCTCTAAAAAAAATTATTAATGCAGAAGCCGCAGTGCTATCTATTTAATAATACTTGTTTAAAGGAAGACTTACTGCCAATTTATACCAATATTAATATACCAAACTAAAGTTTATCGGGACTCGGTCAGTTCTTCAGGTTCAAATTAAACTCTCATTGCCAACGTTTCGGTTTTTATTTAAAACCTTCTTCATAGGCCTACAAAACAGAGGAAATATAAGAAACAATTCAATCATTCAAAAATCAAACATACATAAAAGTGCAATTAGTTACAATTAAGAAATTAAATAGACATTTTGACAATAGGTTAGTGAGAAAACTTACAGAGTATAATTTTTGAAACAGAAAATCTAAGTATTACATTACAAATTATTTAAAAAGAAAAATAGTCTGTGGATTTCAACAACTGTAGTTTGAAAGAACACGTGACACTGAACTGAAATAATCAAGCAAGGTAACAAAATTTCACCAGACAACCAAAAAGACACTAACACAATTTTTCATCTACCAACAATGTTTAACTAAGGAATTACAGAATAATATTATATATATGCAATAAAGTGCAAAGACTGTAACAAAGTTTATTATGGAGAAATCAGTCGTTTTTTGGAAGGAAAGGACTAACCAGCACAGTAATTCTATAAGAAAAAAGAAAATTAATGCCACTGCATTAGCAGCACGCATTATTAATGAAGGCCATAATTTTGATTTTGATGAAATAAAAGTAATAGCCAAAGAAATGGATGAAGAGAGAAGGAAAACTCTGGAAATGTTATATAATAGAAGGACCAGTCATCCGTTAATTATAGAAGTGACATGTCAAATTTAAATAGTATTTATTCGGGTGTGTTAAGTTAAACATTGTTGATACATGAAAAATTGTTAGTGTCTTTTTGGTTGTCTGGTGAAATTTTGTTACCTTGCTTGTTTATTTCAGTTCAGTGTCACGTGTTCATTCAAAATACAGTTGTTGAAATCCACAGACCATTTTTCTTTGTAAAATAATTTGTATGTAATACTTAGTTTTTCTGTTTCAAAATTTATACTTCAGTAAGTTTTCTCACTAACCTATTGTCAAAATGTCTATTGTAATTTCTTAATTGTAACTAATTGCACTTTTATGTATGTTTGATTTTTGAATGACTGAATTATTTCTTATATTTCCTCTGTTTTGTAGGCCTATGAAAAAAGGTTTTAAATAAAAACTGAAACGTTGGCAATGAGAGTTTAATTTGAACCTGAAGAACTGACCGAGTCCCGATAAACTTTAGTTTTGCTTCTTTCTATTCCACAGTCGATACCTTTATCAATATATATATATATATAAAGTTTAAACCACAATGGAAAAAGGAAAACAATAGAAATAAATGTTCTGAGGCCTTTCACTTTATGTCATCAGAGAGCAAACAAAGTAAAAACTGAGAAGCTAACATAAAAGTAATGAAGAAGGAAGGTAACAAAACAGCTGAAAACTCAATATGACAATATAGCTTGATAAAAAAAAACAATAAAATTAAACAATACAAGTTCAACAGTAAGAAATTGAATAATAATTAAAAAAAATTAAATTTAACAAAAAATTAACCTATATTATTTGAATCAACAATCTGGTCAGAGTTCATGTCCAAAGATACCCGTACATTTCGAAGATCACCCACAGGTCCAATTTACTTAATTGTGCCTTGAATTAAGACTTCATCTAGTCTAAATATCCTATGACTTATATTGATTAGTTTTACAAAATTATACTTAATAAGGGCACTTTCTACCAAGTTTCTTTCAACATCAGACGAGAGAAATATCAATTCCTTGGAATCATCAAACACAACCTTCCTTTTCTTTCGTTTCGCAGTTATTGACAAGTCTGTTTACTAATTTACCACCCCTACTGAAAACAACTGAGATATCAATTTTTTTTAAAAAAAAAAAAAAAAATATCTTTCAGAGGTTGACTGAAGGGCACAGCCAATAGGTTTCTATTCGTGAAGGGTTCTTTCTCAATTCCAGTTCCCAAGGAATCTTTGGTTTTTTCAATAGATTATTAATTAGTGTTTTAAGCATAACCGGAACTACAGACCAAAATAATGATGTAGGTCAGTGGGATCTCCTCAGGTCGTTGATTCTGCACCAGAAAGAGTACTTTTCTATTTTTACTGCTACAACATTAGGAAAAACTATATTAAAGCCAAAATACGTGCAAGCCTAGGAAGTTCGTTCTACCATACACAATATGATAACCTATGACACATAATATTAAATGGGAGTCTGCTACTATATTGAAGAACCCTTTTAGTAGCCTTTAAAAGTTTCGTCAATATAAGAGGTAGGATATTTTAATTAATAGTACATATGACTAATGAATAATGCAAGTGTGATTGTGTATGCGTCGGTTTGTGTCAAATAACTGTTTCTTTGATTGTATGAGTGTGTGAAAGGTTAATTGTGTAATTGTGTATAAAACTGTTATATGAATAGTTCTCTTTCAATAAAAAAAATAATAAGCTTTATTATTTTTTATTATTAAATTCGGGTGTAATTTAAACCCGACTCAGGAAATATCGAAATATTAATGATTTTTATCTTCTGGTTGAAGTAAAAGGTTAAATTTGTAAGCCTTTACTGGCAAGAAATCGTAAAAAAGAACACAAAAACCAGTTTAAATACATCATAGTTTATGACTGCCGTGAAAATGTATAGAAGAAATTGCGGAATTCTGAGGAAAATATTAAATTCATGAAATAAAACACAATATCCAACTGAACGACTACACTACATAAACACAATAGATCCAATCAAAATAAGAAACGTAAACTTACCTGTCTAACTGCAGTAGTATGAGTGTCAGTGAAGAAAGCCTGATACATAAGACACATATATTCCTCCTTACACGTAGCTGACTGGGAAGAAACCAAGTTACATAGAGATTGGATAGTCTTCGAAATCAGTGTCAGTGTCCTATTCATCTGGCTGTCCTGTAATGGCACATTTATCTTACACATTAAAGAGGTAAAACCTATATGAAAGAATACACTAGTTACATAAGTAAGATGTTAATTTGTTTAAGGCGAATGTATCCAACTGTGTGTTAGTTATACACCCATCTATTTATAACAAATTCAAAGGTTATAATTTTGTGAAAAGCAATTTTTAATATTAAAAAATAAATTGATATTAAATAATTAAAGTTAAAACGAAATTAAGTAAAAAATAAAACCTTCACTTCATGGAAGTAATAATTTTTAAGTTATCCACGTGCATTTAGGTTAAACTTGAATTTTTCAAAGTTCTTATTTAGTTTTTCCTCTTCAAAAAAAAAAAAAGTTTTATACATATATAATGATAATATGCAAAAAAGTGAAATACCTAATTTGATGTAATAAAAAATAAGTCGAACTGTTATTACTGATCTCTAATTTAGTCATTACCAACCTCAGCAGGAACAAAAAAAAATTAATAGTGAAGTAGCATGTTCACACCAGAAGCGAATCATTTAAAGTAGAAAAAAATCTGGAGTGGATTTATAATACTATTATAAATATATTATTTAAATGTAAAATATATTTAGAAATACATAAATATATTCTATAAATATATATTATATTTATATATTTTTTGTATCCTCGGAACACTTTACAATATTGTTGTAAAAATTTCGCATGTTTTCAATTTCGCATTATGTTTTATATTTTGATCTTTTATAAAACAATTATACTCGGAATTTTATTGCATGCTAGTGTTTTTATAAAATCATTTTTCTTTCCCTTCGTAAAAAATCATAAAAATTCAATTTATTCTAAGCGAGTGTTAGCTTATTCTTGCGCTCTGTTATAAGGTTGCTGTAAATTTATATTGAGAAAAAAAATGAGGAAATTAGGTTAATTATAACGAATAAGAAGAAACGTGTATTACTAAATACTAAATAAGCACAGATTACCATAACATCTTGTTATATTATCCCCTCTTTTTTTACTCTTTTCTCTTTGTTTCATTTTTCATTTAGTTGCACTAAGTTTTTCCTCTTGCCTATATTTCTGTTTCTATACATTTTTGGTTGATAAACTTTTTTTCCCAAGTGATCTTTTTGAAATCAGGACATGATTAAAGTACAAATTGTCCAATAGACATTTTTTGGTAGAACGAGCGAGCTTTCAACATCATAGTTGATCTATTAGTATACTAGGTAGGTGACTGGACAGGACAATAAATATTACACGAGGCTCACCGAGTTCTGTTCGACAAAATTCATATCAAAATCCCAATTATATGAGTATATTTCACGTCTGCTAATCCACAACTGCTGTTCAATAGGAGAAACGAATGTCTGGACAAGTGTTAAACTATCGCAGCTTATATGAGAAACCTTCTCGACCATTGTAAGATGGGTTAAAAGAGTGACTACGCCATAAACAACTGAAAACGGTAGACCAGTTCTAAAGGATAATAAATACTAGAAGACAAAGCTCTGAAAAACTATAGATACTACGAGAAGTAGTACAGAGAATCTGATGATCAGGAAACTTATGATAAAAAAAATATAAAACTATTCCTATCATGAAAACACTTAAGTTGAATAATGGTGTTGGAACTAATTCGACCAACGGTATGAATAGCTGAAATTGATTCTTCGGCTGTTGCAACAGCCCTCACCACCTCTATTCATCAATGATGATTAAAAACTTGAAGCCTGTCACATTATTTAATACACTTGACGCCTACAAAATCGAATAATCGCACGCTTATAAACGAAAATGTCGCGTGGGCAACTTTTATTTTCATTACCCCCTGTTTTCCGAAAGATCGCTATAAATGTATTATCGTTTATTAAAAATGCAAAGTTTATGACAACAGTTATTAAGTTGCAAATACTGAAATTTGTTTTGCTGTTTTACTAGAGGAAACAACGAAATATGCTGACAAACAAAGAAAAACTCACCTACCTGTATTTCCTAGTGGGTAGTCATTAGGAAAACAAATTTTATGTTTAAGAGGCTAACACTAAGTACTATTTTTTTCTTTTCCCTATCTTATTTTTTTCCAAAATCCCAATAAGTTAAAATCCAGCATTTTCAAAAATATTTGAATATTCAAAGATATTTTATAAACCTGGATCAATTAAATTATCAAGCCTTGCATCAACCTTTAGCTAACGCACAACCTGGTTATATAGTATTAATCAACAACAATAGTGATAGTACGAATAAAAATTGACTGCAAACGTTCTGAAAGAGTACATTTACATTTAAATCATACAAATACCAGGATGAAGACTTTGCGTATATTAATTAGTTCCAATAAATTGAGTAAATATTCTACCTTAAGTGTAGAAAAAATAGCCAACCTCCTTTTCCTACAAGAATCTTGGAATGTATATATTATATCCATCACTGATTAAAAAGGTTACAAATAATATAACCTCTATGTAAAATCCATATATTTTCAGAATGATTTTTATGAATACAACCCAGTTTAGCGTTACTTTCAAATCTATGAAAAATGCTATTTTTTACCCTTGTGAAGTGATACTGGAATGCATAGGGAGAAAATACTTCTGAAATATCATTCAACCAGCTTATACAAGTAATTGAGATATAAGACTTACGATGTGATCGGATGTGAGATCAAAAAGTCTTGGACCCAAGATAGCAGGAGCAAAAAACCTTAAAAAAATGAATCCCGATACAACAGAATACTTGACTTCCTTGTTATCTGAAAATATTTAGCTTATTACTCATCTATAGGGAGTAAATGTATTATAAAAAGTATATTTAATTACCAGGGAAGTACTTGGCTGCTATTTCCCGTAATTCATGAAATACACCACACAATATAGGAGGACATCTGTGTGCCGAGCTAGTTACCACTTGAAATATATTTTCAACGTATTCCTACAATAATATTAGAAGTAAAATACAAAAAGGAAATTATGTAAAAAACACTGTCAAAAGACTTACCTTCAAATTATTAAAATTTGTTTTTAGTGTACTCATGTCAGAAATCCTAGTAGGATCTATTTCACAAGGTTTGCGTTCACATATCACAGCCTGCAGAGAAGGTTTAATAGTTTCATGAAGGTAGTGCAACCCTGCTAACCGCATTGTCTCATCCATCATTTTAGATACCAAGGTGTTACCGCGAAAAATTGTGTTGGCATCACTAAAAATAACCAAAATGATTTTATTAGTAGAAAGTTATTGATGAACTCAATCCAACTTTATTGTACTCTGATAAATTAATGATCATAAATGTAACGAAATAAATTAGTTTGAATATTAAATTTTTTAACTAAGAAGTTTAAAAAGAAATGGCGATTTTGAATCTATTCAACATTACCTAGAATTAGTTATCTAGGTTAGTTAAATTACCAATGCACTACAAATTTGTAACAAAAAATCTGTCGGTCATTGAAAAAGCAAAAAAAAAATACAACTAAAAGAACAAAAAAGGTTTCAAAAACTTAATACGCCCATAAAACAAGTACAGATATGAAATGCAAGTACTACACATTTTCTAATTCGAAGGAAACTCCTAATAGACCTGTCAAATATAATTATACTTTATTTTTTATTTCAAAGTCATTCAGAAATACTAAACAATTTCGCGTGGTAAAATGTTCTTTTGATCAATCAAATTGTTTAACTGTTGTTTAAGGTATTCTGTAATGGGTTAAAAAATATATTGAATCTGACAATAATAATGACATCTTCACGAAATAAACACTTAATAGACCACATGAACCACCTACATTTTTTCTTCTTACTTAAAGATATATTGGAATTAGTTTTTCTGAGTCATTTATGATAAAATAACATTTCCACACAATTATATCTAACATAGATAAAACTAATTTTAGGAACTAAAGGCTTCGACTTTCCTTAAAAGCTACAAAAATGTATAATGGCAATCAATAAATTAATTCGAATTTATAACTTTATTACCATAAAGTAGAATTGTTTCCACTCTTCTTCGAACTTGCTCCGCCAAAAGGTGTTGGAGTACTTAGACATTATGATAAACTTAACATTTAATTTCAAAGAAGAATGGACCATCTTACCTCGTATGTTTTCTAATACCCTCGATTCGTTTAGGATCTTCTACATTTTCCAGAGTGAGATTGAGAGTTCAAAACAACAGAGGTTACAACACCTCTGTGGTACTAACAATAATTAATTTCAAGTTTAAGACAAATTAAATAGGAAACAACCCAGCATCAGATCTCAAATATTATAACCCACGACTAATAACCACTTCGCAATTACATATTGTGACAAACAACAATATATTGAAGAATCAACTATAAATAAACAGAGTACTACACATTATGAACTAACCTAGAACTAATGAGAAAAACAAAACTTGAAATATACATACGTCGTTTTAGAAATTTCCCACGTCGCAAGAGCTTTTATAATTTCTACTATATTTCCACTAAGTAAAAATAGTCTTGCCAGAGGCTGAGCTGCCTCCACTTTATTTTGAATTATCTCCCCTAAGAGATAACAAGTGCTTGATGTAATTGGCTGAAAGTACCACCAAATGGTAAATTAATTGTATACACCTCATCATTGGAAAAACAATAAAACTTGTACAGTTTTATACATAATAAATACAGAAATGGTATGATTTATGTTAATCTTTACTAACTGAAAATGCATTTATTTGTTGGATTGAGCTTAATTAATTTATAAAGGCTTAAATTTATTGAAAAAGTAATAAACAGTCGTTGTCATTAGTATCGACATGTAACCACTTTGATTCGACAACTCTCTAGAATGCTAAAATAGAGACTACACTTTAGAAAATGTTCACAGAAGTCAGCTTTTTTGTATTAATGTCGGAGATAGTAGTGTGAATATTAATGTCGTCAAAAGTGCTCTAAACCTAAAGTCTGCTTAAAAGGATAGAAGTATTACCGGTAATACTGTATGCTTACTGGTGGCAATGCAAGATCCTTTCGGGAATCACAATTGAGTTTTTAGCAGGGCATTTATTATACTTTCTGTTTTCTGGAAATTCCAATTGATTCTTATTGAACGCTCATAAATCTTAAGGGCTTTGTCACGACGAGCTTCTAAGCACTATGTTTTATTGATTGACTACTGAGAGCGATGGATGGATGTGGAATTCCAATGTGGTGGAGCCAAAATCACATCGCCAAGGAAATAGTTCACATTTTGAAAAGAGCGATAATTAATATTCTTGCTTACTGTACTTAGAATTTCTCCTTGATATTCCATAATAAGCCAAAATTACGTCTTGTAAATCCAAGAGTTAATATGTCTTGAACCCAAAATATCCTGGAAGGAGCAATTCAGTACCATTTAACTCTTTGCCGATGGTTAGTCACTTAAAATAGATGTGCTAGCCATAGCCTCAATATGATACCTATGGTGATACCTGGCTATTTTGGCGTTGGATTCATTTTATAAAAGAAGAATCGAATGTTAAGTTTGTTAAATTTCAGGTGATTTTATTAAGAGTGCTGAGATGTAACTTAGCCTTTTCTTTACTGACTAGCATATCGCTGACACAGAAACATGTTTTGAGTCAGCGATGGTTTGGTTTTTAGTGGCTCCATAGCAAAACGATTTTATGATAGTGGCACAGACAGTTAAGTCAACTGTGCACAAAAAAAATCAATTCCTGCTTTTTTCAGTTTTATAATGAACCAGTTAATAATGATGTTAAAATAGTTCAGCAGTGCACTTATTTATTATTAAAAGTATGATTATTTATATTAATATAATGATAAAAACTATAAAAAAATAACCATTCACATTGATTTTTTTAACAAATTGGATTTTACATACTCAGACACTTTTTTCTTTTTCTTTTCTAAATATGTTTTTCACAAAAAGAATATACTAAATTCAAATACACATAAAATCGACTTTCTATAATTTAACAATATTTTTATTAAAAAAAAAGATCATATGCCAATATAGTAAACAAAAAATAAAATATTAGAAAAACTTTTCAGCACCTTTACATTAGTAGAATCATATATCAACTTCCGGAGGGGATCATAAGTGTTTGAATCAAATACAAAGTCCCGAGTGTAGTGAATTTTAAGTCGAAGAGTACCTATATCCAAAGAACCTTTATACTTTCCATTTCTTTTACCAGGTTGCAACAGGTACCTGTTAAATTAATACAAAAATAAGCGTTCATAAATAGACCTCTCTGTATAAAATTTGTTAAATCGATTTGCATTTAAAATAAAACAAATGTCCTAACAGAGGCGGTGTAAAACATTTACACAGAATCTAAATCAAATCATAAGTTTCACCAGTTTTAAGTGAGATATTCATAAAATACACATATTTATTTACACTGGGAATTGTTTCAATTCCTAAGCTCTACATTGTTACCCTACCATAATACGTACAGATTTATACGCAAAATGTATGTAGACCTCAATTGCACCGTAACAACGAAACACAAGAAAGAAACAGACCTGAACTTGAAAAGTAAGAGTGGAGAATTAAATAAAAATTAATTGTGTAATCCAGTTGAAGCTACGTAATTAGATATGTGCTACAAACTCAGAGGAAATACTTCTTGATTTGCAATATAAATGTAATAACTAATAAGCAATACAACCAGTGGAATAACCATGGAAAAGTCTACTTCATAAGTAACTCTATTCGTGTAATTCAAAATGCCGGCAGAGGCAAGGACTGATTTTATGTAGGTTTGGCTTCTAGCAAGCTAAACCTGCATATGAATAATCACAGGTCGTCCGTTGGCAAACGCAGTGACCTTCCCGTTGTACTCTAAACAACAACAGTAAAGCTCTTAGTGACATTTTTACGAATATGATACAGACTGTTCGTAAAAATGTCGCTAAGAGTAGCACTGTAATAAAACACAACAGTAATGTAATTTTTTTTGCAATATAAAAATACCATGTAATTATGCATATGCATATGAATAATATAACATATTTTTCCCAAGTCATTGTAATTAATTCTGCATTGGTGTAATCGGAGGATGTCTACAAATATTGACGAAACGTTGGCTTAAAGGTCCTTATTGAGACTTCTTTGACGCTGGACCAAACCACAATAAAGAAAAATAGTGTATATTCACTTAAAAATCTGAAAGACGAGCCAAACTGGACATACAAAAGTTCATATATGAAGAAGAGTAACACACAGAGTAAATACACATACTAACTCGAATTTTCGGAAAATCCGTCTTCAGGAGAAAAGAGAGAGAGAGAGAGGGAGACCAAGACACCGCAGACGCCATGGCAAGTAACCGATAGTGTCGCCATGCACATACATTCGGTTTTGAAATAATGAAATAGAAAGGAAGATTTGAAAATGAAATGAAGATAAGGAAAACAAGGTCGGTAAAATTAAATGAATCAAAAGGAATCAGAGGGAAACAAAATACAGTAAAAGAAATTCCTATACATAAATAAGAGATGTTTTTAAAAATAAAACAAATTTCAAAAATAAAATTAAAAAAATATTAAAATTGAATAATCAATATGTAATAATAAAAATATTAATAAATAATAAAAATTATAAAAATATACTAAAAAATATTAGAAAATGAAGAAGGTGAAACACTGATGGTTAGATTAAAGATTATACAGAAATAATAATAATAATAATAATAAATTGAAAAAAGTAAAAATAAAAAATTATCTTTTAAGGTGTATTGCTCATCCTGAGCAACCAGACGTATTCCTCTAATACCAGCCCTATAGAGCTGCTGAGACTGCTTATGTACCTCAAAAAACTGTTTTTTTCAGAACTGGAGTGTTCTCGCTGTGATTTGTTCTATATAGGTCTGTCCTCTAACATGCTCAGCCTCCGAATCAACGGTCACAGAGGGTCCGTTAATAACCACATTAATTTCCCGTTGCCATCAAAGCCAACTTCCACAGTCTACCTTTCAAAGAAAGTTACAGGGTACAGATTCTGCAACAGATCCGCCGTGACCATATCACGACCATCCGGTTGAACACACACTCGTATATAGGCACACATCTATTTGGTTGCTCAGGGAGTGTTGTTCACCTGACCAAACCTTAAAAGATTATTTTTTATGTTTACTTTAGTCAATTCTATTATTATTTCTGTATTAGCTTTACTACCAGTTTTTCACCTTCTTTATTTCCTAATACTTGTTTTATTATTTTAATAAATACTATTTAATACTTTTAGTACATCATTTTATACAATTTTTATTATTTATTATTTTTTATTACTTATTATCTTTATAATACTTTTTCTATATATCTTTTATTTAATAAATATAAAGTTTATATACACAAGTTCAAAAACGAAGAAGAGTAACACTTGAGTTTGCAAGTGTGTCTTTACTCTGTATGTTACTCTTCTTCGTTTTTGAATTCGTATTGTGTCCAGTTTGGATCATATTCCGATTTTTAAGTGAATATATATATATATATATATATATATATAATTATATATATAATTATATATTATATAGATATTATAATATATATATATATAATTTTCTGACCGAGGATATCCTTCTAATTTCATTAACAACCGTATAGTCCCTGCAGACGTTCATCATAATTCAGGTCCTAGGAGGGATCGCAGTGACTCTAATTTCCTCATCACCACTTATTTTCCTGGTGCTCATAGGCTGGGTGCAGTTGTCAGGGAGTTTTTCCCTATACTTTCTTCTTCCTCCTGTACTTCTTCAGTCTTTAGTGAGGCACCTTCCATTTCCTATCGCAAACCTGCTAATCTTCAATCTATCTTCTCTCACATCTCTTCTCCTAAGCCTCCAAAAACTGCTGGTGGTATGGTTCAATGTGGACGTCGTGGATGTCTTACTTGTCCTATCATCAATCCTGTTCCTTCCTTTACCTCTGTCCATAGTAAACGCACCTACCCTATCTCTCACAAGACCTCTTGTACCTCTGGTAACTGCGTTTACCGTTTGGATTGCACCCAGTGTGATTCTTTTTATGTGGGTTTGGCTTCCACCAAGCTAAGCCTGCGTATGAATAATCACAGGTCATCCGTTGGCAAACGCAGTGACCTTCCCGTTGCTACTCAAGCCAGTTCTCACTGACTCAGTTTTAATGACTGTTTCCGTGTACAGGTCCTGAGGCAGATTGATCAGACTAATTCGAAAGTTACTCTGAGAGCTTCAGAAGAAGCACTTATTAGTCTTCTGGGCGGTAGATCGGCTCCTGGGTTTAACCTCAATCATTGATTTTTTTTTTTTTAAAGTTGTTATCAGCGTTTAATTTTATTTTAGTTAAATGTTTTCATTTTTTAATTTTTATTTGGCTTTTATCTCTTTATCTTCCCTGTCTACCTTTCCTCCGAAAGTTGGCTACACTGTTTGAGTGCTTCAGTTCGAACGCCAAGTCAGTCGTTATCAGCCTTTGGAGCGATTCACTTCTTTTCCTGAAGACGAGGACATCGAAATATAGTAGTGAGTTCAGTGGTTTCCTTTCTATGTGTTCTTTTTTAAATTCTAGTTTTATATATATATATATATATATATATAAACAAGATTTCACATAAACACGTGAAATAACATCAATGATCAAACAATATGAAATGGGGAAAAACGACTAAGATCTTTCAACCGTAACAAGAGGTCTTCGTCAGGACCAGGGAACTGGAGTCCGATGGTATTTATAAAATTCGGTGCAAAATTTTCCATAAAATGTATATTGGTCAAACTGGTAAATCCTTAAAGACACGTGTAAAAAAATAACAATACAACGTAAGTAGACAGGAAAAAAGCAGCGCCTTATTCTTGCATATAAATAATGAAAACCGCCATGTTGATTGATCAGAAGCTAAATTTATTACCTATGAAAAGTAGATGTTGTTAAGAAATATTATCGAATCCTCTCCAATTAGATTTAATATTATAAACATTAGTAACGGGCTCTTCAAACTTGATACTTGAAACTTCAAACTCTGACGAAGACAACTTGTTACGGTTGAAAGATCTTGGTCTTTTTCCCCATTTCATATTGTGGTTTGATCATTTATATATATCAAAGTTGGCATGAGAGTTTAATTTGTACCTGAAGAACTGACTGAGTCCTGATATACTTTAATCATATATATATATATATATATATATATATATATATATATATATAAATTAATAATCAACAATAACTCTTGATATAATATATGAATTAAATACCACAATAAACAATATATATTAATTAAAATGCTCTAAGGTCTTTCGGTACAACATCATCAGAGAGCTAAATGAAACAATGAAAACAATATAGAGGTTAACTTGTTATTATATTTTTTTTTTTTGTTTCATTTAGCTCTCTGATGATGTTGTAACGAAAGGCCTTAGAGCATTTTAATTAATATATATTGTTTATTGTGATATTTAATTCATATATATATAATTAAAGTATATCAGGACTCAGTCAGTTCTTCAGGTTCAAATTAAACTCTCATGCCAACTTTTCGGTTTTTATTTAAAACCTTTTTCATAAGCAGAAGTATAAAATTTTGAAACAGAAAAACTAAGTATTACATTAAAGGTTTTTAACAAGAAATATAATCTGCAATAGTCTATAGTCTGTGGATTTTAATAATATCAACAACTGTTGAGTTTGAATGTTTGTTAAAAAATCTTTAATGTGATACTTAGTTTTTCTGTTTCAAAATTTTATACTTCTGCCTATAAAAAAGGTTTTAAATAAAAACTGAAACGTTGGCAATGAGAGTTTAATTTGAACCTGAAGAAATGACCGAGTCCTGATAAACTTTAGTTTTGTTTCTATTCCACGGTCGATACTTTTATCAATATATATATATTTTACTGTATTTTATTTTTTTCTGATTCCTTTTGAATTATTTAATTGCATTCCTTATCCTAATTTCATTTTTAAACCTTCTCTACTTCATTACTTCACTTGGTAAAGAAGTAATTCCATAGTCGGCACGTATACAGTCACTCTCGGTTACCTGGCGTTTGCACTTCCGACCTGCTTAGTCTTTCAATTTTCTTCTGAAGACAGATTGGCCGAGGATTTGAGTTTGAGTGTTTCTTTACTCTGTATATATGTATGTCCATCTCTCAACAAAATGAAAAACGATAATTTAAAAATGCTAGAGAACACTATTGCCTTAGATCATAGAGATAGAGATAGGTCGTAGTGATCTATTATCCCTGATGGCAGATTATTTTCCCGTAGCTCACAGGTTGGATGAATTGATAAAGGAACTTTATCCCATCCTGTCCTCCTCCTCATCTCCTTCCTCAGTAATTTAATGGACTTCTACAAATGTATTATTGTAGACCACTACTAATCTTGGCAACTTATTACCCCATAGAACCGCTAAGTCTTCTGGGGCCGAGGTGAGGTGTACAGGTATGCAGTAGTGATTGTGTGACCTGCCCCACGATCGATCCGGCTACATCTTTTACTTTTTCTTTTAATCTCATTAGTGATGAACATACTTCTTCTTCTTGCACTTCTAGTGATAGCGTGTACCGATTAGACTGTACTCAGTGTCATCACTCTGTGGGTTTTGTAACCAGTATATTAAGCCTACGCATACATATAATAGGTCCCTCAATCAGTCAGGATTGTATACTACATACTACCCACTGTTATTCACGCCAATTAACATGTCCCAGTTTTATTGAATGTTTCAAAATTCAAATACTAAAAAGGTCCCTCAACACAATAGATTCGTGACTTTAAGAGCTTTAAGTGTCCCTCAACACTTCCTCGTGACTTGAGGGAGCCAATACATGTATTCTAGGAGCTGGTTTACGTCCAGGTAACTATCAATCTGAACCGTTAAGTTGAACTCTGAGATTTTTAAATTATTTTTTATATTTTAATTTCCATGAATTTGTTAATTAAATTAATTATTATTTTAATTAATGTTCCTTTAGTTAATCATTTTTGTTTTTTAATTTCTTAACTTTCTCTTGGATTACATTTAACTAGCTGACGCAGCGATATTGATAAAAGGTACTGAAACATGGTGATATTGATAGAAGCATTAGCGTAGGCGTTTTGTATGATAACCTGATAAATTATTTGGAAAACTAGTGAACATCATCCCTGATAAATAGAAAGTACTAATAGTAAGACGATTGGAGAAACTTATCCAGGAACACATGTGAAAATAAAAATAGTTAAAAAGTGCAATTATGCATATATAAAACCAATTCGAATATTGTTTTGACCGTCTAGTAGAATAGGATTAAAATGAATCAGGGCTTGGCTAGTCTTTCACAAATCAAACTTTCAATGTAGAAATTACTGAATATCAAAAATAGCCATATGATAAGCATACAGATCATTACATAGCGTTTACAGAATTAACTGTATGTTTATGTCTATTTGTTGATATTTAATAATTTCTAATTTCCCTCTATTTCATAGGCTTATGAAATAGATTTTAAATAAGTTCGAAACGTCGGTATTGAAAGTTTGATTTGAACCTGGAAGGCTGACCAAACAATAAATAAGTAAAAAAATACCATGCACTGAGAGGATTGTTGCTTTGAAGAGGTATCCTAACTTCTCCAATAAATATATGATTTGCTCCGGAGTCATGGAAGACAGTGGCAACAAGTTCAGACCAAGTGCCCTGTTCGAATCGAGCCTCTTTACTTCTATAACCCAGCTGAAATCAAAATTGTTCAAATAATTAATGATTCCTTTCAGTTCACATTTCTGTTAATGACAAGTAGGAGAACTGTAAGGAAAATAAGGAATTTCCTTTCTTTTATTTCAAAGGTTCTTGTTGTCTTATAATTAAGTAGATATATACTCCGTAAAATAGTGAATTTAATATGTTATATAAAATCATTCTCTTGGTATAATGAAATTAATTTTCATAGAGATATTTGCGTTAAAAGTGTTATAACTTCTAAAAATACTAAATTATTTTTAAATATGTCAATAATGAACAGTTAGATTTATTAACATAATTATAAATTCGTAAAGATGAAGTCAAATAAGTGATAGCGTTATTTGACTTCAATGTTTTGAAGTCATAAGTCAAATAACTTGATTAATTGTTTTGATTAGTAACTTTATGTTACTAATCAAAACGTAACATAAAGTCATAAATGTAACATTTATTACTTTATGTTACGTTTCCATCTCAGAGAATACGTAACATCTAATCAATAAAAAGTATCAATAACTTTAGAAATTTACATCAAATGTGAATGATTCGTCGAAAACGGGAGAATTTGTTTTCTTTTTGACACGAGTCCTTCTCGTTTCCACTTTACCAGAAGTATTTTTCAGCGTGATGCAGATAAAGGGATAACAAGAACCATGCATTAAAGTTAAATCACTGCATTCTTTTACTCCAACAGACACATGATCAGACTCAAAGAGAACCTCTATATGAACTTTCCCCTAAAAAATAAAACAACAGTAATATTAAACATGAAGTAATATATTTTAATAATTTATTTAGTAAAGTAATTATTTCAGTATTTACTAAAATGAACTACTAAAAAAATAAATGAAATAATAGTAATTTTTTGTCAATTGAAAATAAAAATTATTCAAAATTAATGTAAAAATATTCAGTACCTGAACTTCAGTGTGCTGGTCAACAGGTTTTATTTGGAACCAGTGATCTTTGTTATGATACTGAGGTAGATCCTCCCTTCTTATTGCTACCTTGCCAATAACTCTCTCAGTTTTGTCTCTGTCATATACATATACGCTAAGATATCGAAACTTTCGTGGAACAATGAACCCAAACTCCTCGCCAAAAAAAGGGCTGAAAAAAGTAGTGCTTATTATTATTATTATTATTATTATTCCTTAATAAACACTAAGTTAAATAAAGATATACGACAATCAAAAGATATAATACAATGGAAGAGGAAAATAAAAATTAAAAATTTCAAGTAAAAAATTTGAAGTCAAAGGTGTAGATAACCTGTTAATTACTGTTCTGTTGAAGAATGTGTTATACCTTCTACGACTATTCAACCAAAAAATCATCACCTTCCTGCAGATCAGGGCTCTGGAGGAAGTTTTCGTAGTGTGCTACAAACTCCTCAAAGAATGCCAATAGACTGAGCGAACTAGCAGAGAAGGGGTAAGGGTGGGGGGAATTTGAGCCGTACACGGAAAAAACATAAAGGGACCTAATTAAGATAAGACATCCAACACCTTAAAAGGATAGAATTACCTTACCAATTGAGAAAATTGAAACGTGTAAATTGATAAAAATAATACTGGAGTCATAATATAACACAAGTATAATTATTTTCTAATGGATCATTTCTTTTTATTATAAATAATACAATTCAATTTCATAATGTTATGTTCTTCATTACAGAGCATTCGCTATTATGCATACATATGTCAATGAAATGAACTGAAACTACAAATTGGGAATTTAAACTAGTGCAATGAATTCATTTAAAAAAAAAAAAAAATTGATAGTTTTAATACGATAGTTAGCTTATTATAAAATTTATGCAAACAATTGTTTGATTCAAATTTCTCAATTATCATTCTGCTAATTATGATGAAAAAATTTATGTAACATATACGTTACATTATATATAATAATGACATTTAAAATATGAGTTATACTAGTTGCAGTTTATTCTAAAAATACAAGGGTACATTCTACTAACGGTAGTTTAGCAATTCTATATGCTACAATATGTCAATGGTAAATATCACATTAGTGTAATATATTTTACCTATCTCTAATTGTATGGTTATCTAGACCACATAGTAGTTTTATGGATTATTTTTATTTCTTTCATGATTTTGACCAAGGATACGTTTCGTCTTTATGACATCCTCACAACTACATCAAATTAAAGATGGTAAAATAATGAGAATTACTTAATTTCTAAGGCGTTTCTCATGAAAATTAAGAGATTATGATTTTATAAAGAGAAACCATGTAAATCTTCCACCAGTATTAGAATAAATGCCCAAGGTACCAATAATTTAAAGATGGTACTTATTGATTAAGGGGAAACCACTCATTTAAAGACTGTTATTAAATCAAAACAAAAAAAAATCACTTTATTATACAAAATAACGATACTAGAATTTGTAAACAACAAAATGCTACTTTTTTGTTATTTATTTATTGATATTTTACTTTAACGAACCAATTAAGTGCAATAGTTGACAGCCCAACCCACTGTACTGTAAAAGGATAATTAGTGTAAGGATCTAATACATTCGTGTGGTAGTATTAGATCTACCACAATGGTATCTATTAATATCTATTAACTTAAATAGATAATAATAATATAATAAATACTTTATTAATAGTTAATTCCAATGATATGTTTCAACAGTTTACTGTGAAATATTTAACGTTTATATGTACTTTATTTAAACAGCAATAAACAAAAGCTGTTTACTTCTTTAAACAGTTGGGCAACCTTGAGTACTTTACTTCATAAAATTGCAACCCACATTCTTTAACAATTCAATTATAATATCAACTTGTATTTTCTTGGAAAGTTCCTTTGTTTTCTATTGTCTATTTCATACAAATAAATTTCTATTTCACACTTGCTCTAGAGGAAGAATTGAAAAGTAGAAGTTGAAACAAAGGAAACCAACTGGCTGCTGAATTTTGACTAAATGAATCAATAATCAAATATTTATACTTAAAAGTTAGGGAGTTTCTTTATATAGTAACTCCTTAAGAATTCCAAAAGTTCTCTACTTTTGAAAACTTCTAACATGTATTTAATTGAGTAAGCTTAGTTTAAATATTATTAGTTCTCCTTAATTTTTAATTCAATGCCGTAATGGTGAATACCAGTTCAATAAATGATTTTTAGAATGACATAGTTAAATTGATCATGCGTAAGTTTTGAGAACCCCTTTACTTATAGCGAAGTTCCATGTAAAATCAGTTTTTTTTTTTATACAAAGGACTCTTTTTTTTCAACATGTTTAAACTAAATACTCTTGATCAAGTGATTTAAAAAGAACTAAATTAACGTAAATTTAACTAAACACTTTACAAGTTTTAGTAAGTTTCAAAATAAAATACTCTTTGGCATTCTTAAGAGTTACTACATAAAGGAACTCTCTTACTTTTATTTATAAACACTAATCAATTGTATCCATTTGGTAAAAATTAAGTGAACATTAGTTGACTTAAACAAGAGTGTTCAGTTCAAAAATGTGTAAAAAAAAGAGCGTTCTTCTGTAAAGAAAAAAAAATTACTTTTACATTGATCTACACTATAACTACACATATTTTAAACTTAATTAACTAAGTCATATTAATAATAATTTATTAAACTTGTAATTCTCATTAATGCATGAAATTAAAATAAGAACATCTTTTTAAATTAAAAATGTTGACTTAGCTAGAATTATTTCAACAATCTCAAACAATTTAAGATATAAATCTATTGGATAGCTTGTCTCTTAAATTAATATCTAGAATTGACGATTAGGACACCCTCTCCTCTTTTTCAGTGAAAGGGTTTTACAATTTCTTAAAAATATAAATATTGACTATCGTTCATGTGAAACTGGTGTGGAAATCTTTTTTACCATACTATTCCCGTTGATTATACTTCCTAGAAAGTGTACATCTTTCCTCTTAGATAAATAAGTATAAGCTTATTTGGCTGTAATATTGGAAAGCCGTTATATTTATTTATTTGAATTACCTTCGATAAATCCCAATTGTTGGTCATCGAAATCATTAAAATACTCAGTAATAACACTCAACACTTAATAAAATGTATATACATTTAAATAAAAACAATTATATAACCATTCATCAATCTTATATTTTCAGACATTAATAAAAATATGGTTTGGACTGCAACCAAATGATTTTTTATTTTGTTTTAATGTGACTGACTATACACACCTATTAATCAATTATGTATATTTTGTTTACATGTGGCTATAATTTTTTCATTATATTTCTAAACTTCTATTTTCCTTCAGTCAATTCACTGATATGATATTCACAGGTATGATGGATTTGTCCATCGAAGAAGAATATCCAATGTAGAAGGATGTCAGGTAAACTATGTAAGAGATAAACTGACTTTTGGAACAAAAGTCATATTCTCCTGTAAGAGATTATTTCGTATCACGAAAACTACACTTTCGCTTTTCAAAAATGTGGCTAAAATGTTATTGCTGAGGTAGTTATACTAATGATATAATATGCAACAGTGGTGTGATACACAAAAATAAGCATATATATTGATAAGTGCGCCAATAACTATCTGTACTAGCTCCAAGAATGAAAGACTAATAAACATCTCCTATTTAGACATTTATATTATACTTAAATGGGACATTACATATTATTTACCCAAGAAGCGTGATATTATGTTTACTTATAGTAAAGTTCAAAGTAGGCCACTCCAAATTTTTTTATTGGAGTACATTAAAACCTATCTACTAGGAAGTTAACTATTATACATAAAGAGGCTATAAAAACAATGAAAAGAGCTTGGGAAAACAATGACATTGATATTATGATTGACAATCAATATTACTGTTAAATTACAATTACAGCAATACTAGAGTCAGTGTATTCAAACTTGGTACTTAACAAGAGTATCCTCATGAGATATAGCTATGGATATATAGCAGTAAAAGTATAAAATAAAATCCTATTCCTTGGTAAACGCTTCTAGACTGCGTTAAGTTTATAATGTCATGAAAATAGAAGTGCCAAGTTTGATTAAATGAAATGTTTAATTTGAAGGCATCTAAATTACTTAGTGAAGTATATCGAGTCAGTTTGAAATTAAATTATATGGTTGGCTATATAGATTTCAAGGCATATAGATTATAATTATAAAATTGAGTTTGGTTAGTTTTGACATTTAGAAGAGGACTTCTTAATTTAAAAGTAATCAATTAATTATAAACTTAATTTTGGTTGGTTTTCCATAATTATAAAATTCATTTTGGTTGCTTTTGAAATTTTGAAGGAGGCTTATTACTAACTGAAATGTTATTAATTAATTATAAACTTGATTTAGGTTGGTTTTGAAAATTAGGAGGGCTTTTAATTTAAATTTAGCGGGTTATAGTTATTCCTTTGGCTTCCTAGAGAGATAGAAAATAAGGTATGATGTGAAAGGACATATATGATAAGGAATGACGTAGGAACCCTGTTTAAAGTTCCGTCCTTTTAAACGTTGGAGGTCCTAAAGTACACTCTAGGAATGAATTGAATGTAAATAATTTATTACAATTCAAACAAGCAATATCAACCCAAGTACTAAGTGATAAGGAAATTATGACTTCACTAGATGATCAGTCGTTATTTAGTGAACTATCAGTCGATCTAGATGTAGCATTTAATTTAGTAAATAAACTTTGGATTTACTAAATAAAGAATAGAAATAAAGAAATAAAGATTAGATTACAAGTTAAAATGTCAAAGAAAGTTTTCCTTTGTACATTTGATCTTATATGTCAGATCATATTTCACCATTGATGGTATTATTTATAAACAAAACTATGCATTACAAATGGGATCTCCAATTTTACCAGTCCTTGCAAAATAGTTTTGAGTAAGTTATTAGAAGGCACTATTAATAAATTAGGTACAAAGGTGAAATTTATTAAATTATATGTGGACGATTTATTTTTAATTATTTAACGAAGAGAAGAACAGTAAGTAAATATGTTTACTTCTTTCACAGTCGTTTACAATTTACTTGTGATATAGAGAAAGATGGAAATCAACCATTTTAGATGTAAAAGTTATAAGTGGTGAGAATGGAAATATCTTAACGCATTGGTATAAAAAATCTACCACAAGTGGAAGAATCACAAGGTACCACCCACTCATGTAATGAACTAAAAATTGAATTGCGTAAAAATTTTGTTAATAAAGTTATTGAAATTAGTAGTCCATATTTCCTAAATAAAAATAAGAAAATGGTGAAGTCATTATTACAGAAAAATTGTTATCCAAACAATTTAATTGACCGTTATTGGTTTAGATATATAACACAACAACCAGAAAAATAAAATGAGATCATGCTGAATTGGAAGTTTTAAATAAAATGTATTTCGGGAACATATACTTTAGGTGCATAGCTATTCGATAAGAAACGGAAAGTGACTAATTAAAGATGGACGAAGTAGAAGAAGGAATTCATGAAAACGAAAGTAACGAGACAATTTTCAAATCTCCTGCCAGCAATGATCCCAAAGTCAAGAATGTTGGAAGTGGTGCAGCGAAGTATTATCCTCCATACAGTGGACATTACCACAGTTCATGCAAGTAAGCAGACTCTCCGGGCCGATGTGGGGGATAAAAGCTAAGGCCAGAGGGGTCCTGTACGGCGCCATCTGTGAGTCGGTGCTGTTATATGGAGCGCCGGCTTGGGGCCTGGACCTGAATTCCTCTATGAGCAGAGTGCTAGTCTCGCATCAGCGCAGAGCGCTTTTGAAGGTTACAAAAGGATATAGGACAACATCCGCCCTGGCGACTCAAGTCCTGGCTGGCCGGATGCCCATCGATATTAAGATTAAGCTAAGAGTCGAGCAGTTCCTCTACAGGCATGGTGGTCGCCCCAGATGGGTAGATATAAGTCCGGAAGAGATCGGGGACCGAGAGGAACGTTTGACTCGATGGGCATTACGGCTATGGCAGGAGAGATGGGATGGAGGGAACGTGGGTAGGTGGACCCACCGTTTCCTCCCCAATATAGAAAGAAGATTGAAGCTGGGGGACTTCCACGTAAATTACTGGTTAACCCAGATTCTTACCGGGCATGGCGATTTTGGGGCATACCTCTACAGGTTTAAAAAAAGGGAGGAGGAACGTTGTGCATGCGGGGCCCCTTCGGAGAGTGTAACACACATCCTGGAGGTATGCCCCAGATATGCTAGAGCAAGGTTTGATTATGAGATGAGGACGGGAGATTTTGTAGAGGCCACCTACAGAACTGCCCTTACGAGTCACAGGATCGCCTTCTTGAAATATATAGATATCATAAAGGAAATGAGAAGGAGCCCAGGACCGGAAGCCTCTGGACGGCCAGCCTGAAGAAGACATGCTTGATTTTGTTTATGTTTCTACTATAAAGTGTTTTATTTTGAACAAGTACTTTTGTGTTTTATGTTGAGTTTTATCCCCTTTTTTTGACTTTGTGATGTAGCGTCGTGGAAGCTCGCCTCCGCGTGGTCCACCTCGGGCGTATCTCGGAGGCTATGATAGCCCTATCTTCGGCTAGAGCTTGGTGCTCCCGAGATGCGGCGAAAGAGCTTTCACGTTAAAAAGGCATCAATCTGAGTTGCTATTATACGTGATATGGCCGAAAGGCTGGGTACACGTTCTAATATCAAAACAGGACATTACCACAAACTGTCCATAGATTCGAGAAGAAAGATCTATTAGTGGAAGTATACGTAAGGGAGTTCTTGTTCATACTCGTAAAGAACTAATCATCAAATAATTATCATCGGAGCTCTATGATATTATGGAATCTCATATAAGCTCTTTGGAAACTTAGAAACTGATACATATACTTGCAGTTCCTAGTTGTATCCGCTAGTTGAATCAAGCGTTTCAGAGGAGGTTTTAAGAGACTGAAACAAGGTAAACCGTAGGGAATCGGAAGACGATAACGCCGTTAATTAGAAAAAAAATATTTAACTTTCTCAGTACGATTTAGAGAAACGAAAGAATTCTAAACAGACACCTAAGTCTACTACAAATACTAAGTTCATATTGACTGATTGAAGAAGAAAAATTATTAAAAGATAGAGTAACAGATTAAGTTTTATTAAGATTAAGATTAAGTAACAGATAACAAGAAGATTATCTGAGAACTTTAAAACGGTCAGTAGTAAAACTTAAATAAGACCTTAGGAGGAGCTGGTTAAATAACTTAACTTGAAAGGGAAAGCTCAATAAGAGCCAAGTTTAAAATCCAGGAGTTTCTAGAAGGAAAAGTTGGAGGTGTAAGATTCATTACTCTATGACTGAAGCTGGTGAACGAACTAGTGAAACCTATTAAATGAGTAACACCCTTAGAAGCTCAGTAAGAACTTAAACGAAGAGAGAATGTATCAGCTACGTCTGCAGTGCTCACAGAAGTTTGAAAACCTATTGAATACAGAAGGATTGTAGTGTTCCACAAACCAAGAGGAAGTAATGAAAGGCGGGCAACACTGGGAACCTTTTAGGAGTTACACAAACCGTTTAAAAAAAAAACAGTGATGAAAAAAGGTTTGTTATATTAAAATATTTTATAATAAAAATTTAGGTGTTACAGTAGTTTACATCCATCACTCTTCAAACAAAGAGAATTGAAAACCCTTTATATAGCTCCAATACCCACGAAGTAAAACTCACGAGACAACTCTTCACCTGGGCCGCCAGAATTGGTCATATAGTACCAAATGTGGTACTATTTGCCTTCGAGCTAAAAGTTTGTTACGTTTGGTACTACTTTTATGTAAAGTGTCATTTTTGGTACTATTTCTTAAAATTGATCTCAATTTATAAAAAATAACGAAAATAAATACTACAAAATATTCTAAATAGTAATTCGGGTATCTTATTATAATATGATACCCCGTCATCATACCCGAAGGCAGTGATGAGCATTATCAGCGATAATTATCGATCGTTAATTTTTTATCGTTACAGTGTTAGCTCTCATAGTGTTTCGTTCAGCTTGAAAAAATGGTTGAAATATAATTTTTGCTTATAATATTCGTATTATACAGTATGCAGATAAATACACTTCATTGTATTGATTTATCATCAAATATGATCTTTTATTAACTACAATTTGTTATTCTTTTTTTAAAATTTTCTGTAGACTTTAGACATATACTGCTATACTGTACGGTAACATTTCAAAGCTTATCGATTATCGTTATCGCTAACTGTGATTTTCATGTTATCGATTATCGTTATCTCTATGTGTAATTTTGTTACACATCACTGCCCGAAGGCACATATGCCCGAAAGACATATGGATTTACATTAGTTACCGGTAGCAGAAATATTTTCTATATAATCAGTGTGGCCATTTTTTTGGTTTTCAACCCCAGATCTGTGGGGTTTTGTTTGATTTGCGGCTAGGCAGTTTCACTCAGTTGTTTTTGAAATCTTGTTTGTTGCGAGTGCTTCTTGTAATCATAATCTTGTAAAAAAAGGGCTGGCTCCAAAGAGATAAAAACCTTGAAAAAACACTGTTCCACCCCACAAAAAAAACATTTACCTTCTACTGGCCTCCCACGGTTAGATTTACGTTTTCCAAAACTTACTCTCATCTATTTCAACTGCCACGCCAACTCCACCTACAGGTTCATTCATTCTGAAACATTCTTCCACATATACTTCCCTAATAAAACTATGCCAATCACACACCCTATGGGAGGCAACACCCAATTACCGCATAATGAACTTGTACTCGATGCGGTGAACCAAAAAATAAGTCAGTAGCAAGATGTTAGTAATTGACATCTTGATACGATCAAAATAGGAAGCCGATCGAACACTCCTTTTCACACGATGGGCAGGGGCAACGTTGGTCCTACACAACCATTGAAATTTATCACATTTGTCTGATCATGGTTTGAGAGACATGTTATTTCCACATTCAGGGCACACACACTCTCTCGCAATCAATCCCAGATCCATGTATACATTAAGCACACGTTCTGCATTAGCATTCCTCAAATCAGCGAAAAAAATAAACTTAAACGTTCCATACCCAAAAAAAAGAAATAAGCTGGCTAATTTGGAAGCAACGAAAAAAAAGGAGGTACAAAGCAAACCACGTGGAGCGTGTAAGAAGATTATGAAGAGGTATTTAGTTACTGTTTTTGCCGGTAGTTTGAATAATTGACCAATTGAAATGAATGATTGCAGTGGAAATTGACATGCGCAAATGACATGGACTGACTCCAATATTAATAGTAGATATCGATAACCAACCGTCTGTCTCTATATTCAGCCGCCATCTTGCACACTATTCTACATTTCAGCCGAAAAAGTAACAATAATTCAGATAGTGATGAGGATGTAAATAAAACTCCAGAGAAGAAGAAATGTAAGCCAAGTAAGAACTATGAGAAAACTAAGACGGGAATGGGTGAATGATGAACGATTTTCATCATGAATTCACGCAAGTATGAAGAATGAAAGTAAAGCTTTTTGTAAACTTTGCAATACTGAAATAGCAAGTAACATTGCTCGGTTAGAAAGACATATTAATACAGAAAAACATCGCAAAAATATAAGTTTATCTGGTAAGTGTTTAAGTGTCACTAAATTCTTACATACAGCAGCATCGTCGTCTGAACATTCAGATAAATAACCAGCGCCGAATTGAAATTATGTACTTTTGTTGCAGAGAATAATCTGCCAATTTGTATTCTTGATCACTTACCAGGTTTAATGCGTAATGTATGCGAAGATTCTACTATTGCAAAAGATATAAAATGTGCTAGAACTAAAGGTACAGGTATATTTCGTCATGTTATAGGCAAGTATTATTGCAATAAACTAGTGACATTACTACAGAAAAATAAATTTTCATTAATCATTGATGAAACAACTGATGTATCAACAATTAGTCAACTTATTAAGACTTCTTAATCAATGGCCAGCTCTTACTTTGTATTTCACCTCTGCAGCATTAGAAGATAACCAGAAAACTGCCAATGATATCTTACAACATTTACATAACCCATTGAATAAAATGTATTATGCATTTTTGCCGTTTATATTACCAGCTATTAATAAACTTAATCTTGAGTTCCAATCTGAGGGTTTTAGAGTGCACAAGCTAAGGAGCTCAATCACTTCCAGTTGCAAGACTATTCTTAGTTACTTTATTCAAAGAGACTTCATTAAAGATAAGGATCTTGAAAAAATTAATGTAAAAAATCCATCAATATATCTTGCCATAGAAGATGTATACTATGGTGCTGTGGCAGAATCTATATATATTGAGAATGCTAAAATTATTTCAGATCGCATGATAAAGGAGTTTCGCGTACAAATATTAATTGTTTATGTGAAATTAACAACACAGATGTTTACTCGATTTTTAACACATGATAGCTTTTCAACCTTGAAGCTATTAGAGGCAATGGACCCTGAAAATGTTTCTGAATGTAAACCTATCTCAATCATCCCACTGGCAATGAAATTCAAGCATATAACTTCAGAAGATGAGTATGAAACTCTTAACACCGAATGGAGACAACTTAGTTTGGAGGACAGCAGTTGGTTCACTGAAAAGGAACCAGAAAAGTTTTGGCACATTGTATCAAAAGAAAAAATTGGAGATGATTCCAAGTATCCTATATTATCTAAATAAATGTTGGCCTTTTTAGCATTACCACACTCCTCAGCACGTGCTGAAAGAATATTTTCTTTGTTAACAAATATCAAGACAAAGAACCGGACGAGTTTGAGTGCTGAAACTATCAATGCATTACTCTTTTCAAAATTATTCATCAAGGGAACAAGTTGGATGGAATGGAAACCCAACAAAGAACTAATTAATATGGCGCAGACAGTCAACTTATACGAAGATGCTAAGGACAACGAAGTTTTAAAAAAATAGTAAGTTTAGAATTAATTTAAATCAAATAAAGCAAATTAATTTTTAACAGTTCTGCGGCATTTAAACAAATTTACGATTTATTTTATCGAGTCTTGATAAAATTCTATTTTGTTTCTACTTCACGATCAACACTTTTGATTGTTAAACCAAAATAAGAGACCTTAGGTGTGTTTTTTCTGTTTACTGTGTACCTGTAGTTTACTCTGAATCATATATATAAAATAAATTCAAAACGAAGGAAACACACAGAAAGACACAGAAGGAATTCCGGAAACTGGAGAAATTGTGTAAGAAACAGATACAAGCCAAATATGGGGCGTTATTTAACAATATATGTTTAAATGAAGGATTGCTTCCAACTTTTACAAATATATATACATATATACATATATATATATATATATATATATATATATATATATATGAAAACAAACCACAAGGAAAAAAAGAAAACAGATAGAAAAAATGCTCTGAGGCCTTTCAATTTATGTCATCAGAGAGCAACAAACAAGGTAAGAACTAGAAGGTAACATAAAAGGTATGTACAAGGAAGGTAACTAAACAGCTGGGAAAACAAAAGTCGAAGAGGCATAATAAGAGAAAAACAAAAAATACCCAATACAATTAAACAATGCAAAATGAACATTAAGAAAATTAATTAAAATAAAAAAATGCAGTTAAAGTATTGATAATTATATTTCAGGACTTAACTACTGCTATTGGTGATTGTAAAGAAGGTAGGCTATTGTACATGAATAGCGGTGGACTTAAGACAAGTTTTGTAACATTTGGTACTTTTCTCTCTATTTGGTACCTTTTCAGCATAACAGTTCAGTTGGTACTATTGACAAAAACATTCTGGCAGCCCTGCTCTTCACCTCTAACACTGGCATAACATACCAATAAAAGTCTAACATAGTGCAATCAGTTATTATGTGGTATTTACTCATTGTAGGGTAAAAAGCTATGAAACAGTCTCCACATATAAAAATTTAATCGTATAAACAACGCGTTTCGAACACGTAGTGTTCTTCTTCAGGCATTAACTAAAAAATACAATGTCATCAGACATCATTTTTGTATTATTATTAATTAATTTATAATTATAATGTATTCTCCCTTAAAGGGTATTCACCTCAAAGAGGTGTTAGGGTTAAGTATTGCTTAAAATTATACCCAATAGTCATTGTTTATCTGTCACATTGAGCTACAGGATGCAGCTGTTCTTGGTGGTCGCAGTTGGCGAATCCAGGGTTGACAAATGCATTTTTGAATGCAGTTTGCAATTCTCAACACTGCTTCCGAACTGCGTGCTTATCAATGAACGGATTGCGTGGAGGTTCTGTGTGATGGATTCTAACTCTGTAAAAGTCTCACTTGTCATTATTTACCATCATGTGTTTACTAAGTATAATTTAATTATAACTTATCAAGAGCTGTTTTCTCGTATTATCATGTATTCACCCTCAAAGGGTCTTCACCTCGAAGAGGTATTAGGATTAACATTGTTGCATTATTACTAAATAATCGTATCCGATCATTATAGTTGTGTGTACCATATATGGTGCACAATGCAGTTAAAGTATTAATAATTATATTTCATGACTTAACTACTGCTATTGGTGATTGTAAAGAAGGTAGACTATTGTACATGAATAGCATTGGACTTAAGACAAGTTTTGTAACATTTGGTACTTTTCTCTCTGATTTGGTACCTTTTCAGCATAACAGTTGGAACTATTGACAAAAACATTCTGGCAGCCCAGAATTAAAGGGTATTCACCTCAAAGAGGTGTTAGGGTTAAGTATTGCTTAAAATTATACCCAATAGTCATTGTTTATCTGTCACATTGATCTACAGGATGCAGCTGTTCTTGGTGGCATTTAGAAGAACAACAAGATTAGAAGTTGTTGTATCTTAGAAGATAGTACTTTTAATGTTATAGTACAATTGGAGCCAGAGCTCGGCTTGTTCCTTGGTGCTTTGGTCATGGGTGCGGAGTTGACACATGCATTTTTGAATGCAGCTTTTGCAATTGTTAACTCTGCGTTCGGGCTGCACGCTTGTCGGGGAATGGGTCGCATATGGGCTCCATGTGATGATTTCTCATTCAAGTAGTATATGTACATTGCTTCTGGTATTTTTCATGGTATAAACTACTGTTCTAGTCATTGGTCAAAGGTTAAAACTAGCCAAGGAAATTTTTTATTTTTCAATACAAGGGACAAGTAAAAGCGCCAGTATAGCTTGAATTCCGCCAAGTAAATTAAATTAGCGAATGAAGTGGTAAAAGGCCTAGATGCCTGTCCACAAATTAGGCATACACCTTGCTGTGCATGGCTAGCTGACCCTTGAAAACACAATATGAAATCACCACCGTATTATTATTATACTACTTTACTATTTATTATATTATAATTTTGTTAGCATTAAGACTTAGGATTAAGTTATTAGAATATAAAACACATTGATCTATAGGGGGAAAAGCTCGGTAGGGGAACACTTAGTGTCCCCCGTACGGCTACCCCTGAATTATGTACCATGAGAGCAATCTCTCAATAAAGAAATTTTCATTTTCATTTTAATATGAAATGAGAAAAAAAGACTAAGATCTTTCATCGTCTTCATCTTTCATCTTTTCATCGTCAGAATCAAAAACCCAACTGAAACACTAGATGCAGAAACACCACCGTGAAGGGATATTTTAAAATGGTGTAAAGTGCAGGAAAGGACAGATGTCCAGAGAGGGATGTTTGGGGAAACAAAGGAGTACTTCAAGAAAGAGTAAAAAAACTATACACTAGCTGCCAACCCTCTTAGAAGAGACTGTTACCCTCGTAACGAAAGCATCAAGCTTGAAGAGCCCGTTACTAATGTTTATAATATTTGATCTATTAAATTTAATCTGAGAGGATTCGATATTTCTTAACAAAATCGATTTTTCATAGGTAATAAATTTAGCTCCTGTCCAATTAATATGATGATTTTCATTATTCATATGCAAGAATAAGGCGCTACTTTTTTCCTGTCTACTTAAGTTGTATTGGTGATGTTTTACACGTGTCTTTAAAGATTCAATAGTTTAACCAATACAAATTTTATGGCAATTTTTGCAAGGAATATTATAAATACCGCCGGACTCCAGTTCCCTGGGAGAGCCTTTTCTTACCATATTGCCCAAGTTATTACGATTAGAAAACACTATGTTTCTAGGGACGTTATTATATTAGAAAACACGAAAAATCATGTTGTCGTGCTAGCCTAGACATTATACAGTAAAACTATAGAATTTGTCAATGAACGGGGCTCTGTTGAAGTATTAGAGAAAGTTTTTTTTAGCAACCTTCAAAGCTAAATCGATATAGAGGAGGAGTATTTTAATGATAGGGCAAGTGACCTAATGTTAATCTCATCATAAAGGAATTCACTCTCTTAACACCCTCAAAAACATATTTTTAAAAACAGAAATTTTGACATTTTGGATGGGAAGAATAAAAGTGAACTTATGCAAGTACATTCGTAGGTTTTCTATATACACAAAAGTGTAACCCTTTAGGTAACCTGTGGATCAGGACATCTAAGAAGGGCAAATTACAGCTTACTTCTTCCACCATGAACTGGATTGTCAACATTATTTATATAAAACTGAAATAATTACTATTTGAACCGAAAATACAACGCAGTTGGCATTTACAAATATTCCGATTATTTGGCTTTAAATCTTAATTGAAGTTCTTACTGTAATGTTTTTTCAATAGTTGAAGTTCTGAATATTTCTTCTTGGTCCAAGGACAGTATGCAATAGACATCTCTATCGGCTGATGATCCATGGTTCCTTATTGACAGGTTTTTGGCCTCACCTGAAAAAGGTATTAAACAAAAATAAGGATATTTATACCAGTTATTTACGTGAATTTATCCAGACGAAAACTCAACACATAAAAAAAATTAATTTAAATACAATTTAAGTGACTAAAAGAGTTATGATCCATTTGACTCTGACAATGCGATTTCAATTTAGTAATCCACTTTCGATTAATTATGTATTAAAGGACATAATAGCAGACAAAATTCCTTTAATTGTTGCACCTTTTCCCGAATTATTACCATATGTAGTACCAATATTAAATAAACTGCATCCATAAATAAAGGTGTTTGGGTTCATTTTTTTGCTTTCGCTAGCTAATATTAATAAAGAAAACTTTAATTAATATAACTTTAGTATTAGGCTTAAAATTACCGAAAAAACTTCTATTTGCAGTCGTACTTTTTTTTTTCATTTTGGCTTCCTCTTATTACATCCTTTTACTTTTATGGAATAGTGAAATAAAAAAGAAATAGAAATAAAATAGGGATATAAAGAATCTTCAATAATTCGCAATTGTGACAAGATCAATATTAACTTGATGTGAACTAATATTAGACTTGAATTAAAATGAAAAAAAAAACAATATCAAAAAAGTTATTATAGAAACATCTTCGAAAACTTTAATTTGATTTTCCAACAAGTTGTTAATTCAGATGGTTCAGATCACCATTGGAGTTTACAGATGAATAACGCGCAACGTCATAAGGAATTCATAAGAAATCTCTCATAGTACAGTGATGTAGAGTGTAGAGTATTGAAAGAGAATGGCACAATGGTGGGTGGGAAACAAGCTTTCATTGTATTTGTCATCTACAAACTTCTCACATCGGCACTTTCTCCAACTTCATAAATGAACCAACATAACATGATTGTTAAGAATTATTTAAAACTTTTTTTTGCATTTGGTCCTCTAGTTTTTTTTTTTTTTAGATTGGCCATTATGTAAAAAACAGACATGAATCTGTTAATTACTTGAATACCAACAAGTAAAGATGTGGTTAAACTGTTAATCGGAATTATTGTTTATTCTTCTTAATGTTCTAACATTTTTCACTAGCATCCCAAAATTTGTTAACAATGGCTTTTTTTGATAAATAATCTAAACTTCTTAGTAGTAAAATATATGCTTATCTAATGAAGTACATAACAATACTTTCTATTTCATACTACAATATACATAATAACCTATCATATTATATCACTTGCAGAATGTTTTAAAAAAATAATTACTGTAATTCACAATCATAAAATATCCAGAATCTAATAACTCTTATCTTACAAGTTGAAAATGATCAGTTCTGTGTTCTTATAAATTCTGAACACAGTATTTTTTCCAGCCTAGTTTTGGATGAAATAATACCTAATTTCCTAAACGATTTTTTAAATTAAAAAATAGAGATATACAGGCAGAAAATGACATACTAAAAAAAATACATTATATATATATATATATATATATACAACAAGATTTCACAATACACACGTGAAATAACAATGAATGATCAAGCCACAATAAGAAATGAGAAAATTTTTCATTTGTTATTGTGGTTGAACATATATATATATATAAAAATAATTAAGAATAAGGAAAACAGAGACACATAAATAAAACAAAAAGTATTAGGATGAAATCAATTAAGATAAATCCATATTTGCAAATATGGTACAAAAACCTTACAGAAAATATCTACAATTTGAGAACTATTGATTACCGACCTAGAACAATCACTAGTTAAACTGACATCGAATATGCAAGAACTTATCTCTAGATAAGCGATACAAAATTTAGTATCAATTATCAACAAAATAAGAATAATATTATTTGAGAGATCAATTTCAAAAGCTTTTTGGAACTGGATCCCCAATGTTTCCTTTTCAGTTTGTTTACTAACAGTTTTATCGGAAGCGGAATCTAAACAAGTAAACTCAGAGATCCAATGACAACAGCAAATCTTTTCACAGCCTGACACATTTATATTAACAAATTCGGTAGCTTAACAATTAATAATCATTTTAAAAAACAGCTGGAAACTTACACTGCTCGATCAGTTGAATCGGAGGGAAACCTAAATTTAAATTTGTTAGAAAACAAACTGATGGTGGGCCACAATTGAAATTGAAACAAAATGTATTAATCAAGCAATTTAAAATGCTACATCACACTGGAAACTGTACTGGACATGTATGTTAACCTATATCACATTAAAAACTTTACTAATGATGTATTTTAGGATAAAATAAACAGCTATACAGAACAAACCATACATTGGCTTAAACCTCTCGACTGATCATTACATGCCCTTTTAAAACTGTTAAGAATAATGATACTACTGAAAGAACACTTTGTCATAAACAAGTTTTCATGATTGAAATGAACAAACCATGAACATTATTATGCACATGAACCTATACATATCAAGTTCAGCTTAATAAATATTAAATCAAAATTATACTGAAGGCTGAGTTAATGTTTTAAAACAATGTTGCAGATGACAATCCAATGACATTAATTAAGATTAGAAATAAATACACCATCTACAATGACTGATAGAAAATACATTTAAACGTTAAAATATTATTTCTACAAGAAGAACATTTTACGAACCAATTTTAATCTTAATCCTTTCCTCAACCCGAACATTACGCCGTTCTTCTGCCATCTTGCTTCCATCCGACAGAGAATGTTATACGCTACTGCACTGAACCAGAATCTTTCGTTGTATGTACCAACATAACCACGAAATATCCCTTCATCATTTCCATTCACGGGACTACAATGCGAAAAATTACTTTTATTTTTTTTCTTCCATGAAAACATACAAAAATAAATTAAATAACAATAATAAACATAATGATATCAATATAGCGTGTTCTTCTGTTTCTCGTTGCCATGAAAAATCATAAGTGTTTGCCTGATTAACATCATAATAACAGTCAGAAATCATAAGATGTGGGGAAAATATAAAACTCATCAATTTTATTCCATATAAAATACACTTATTTCATTTAATATGATGAAATTTACAGGCTGCTTTGTTACAATATGACATGGGGAAAATTGAGAGACTCTACTGAAATAAACAGAGCGAACCTGTTTCCTCCATTTCTTATGAATGGTTGATATGTAGCACACTTCCCATTCACATACTTTACGATCAATAAATTAGAAACTACGTCACATGTGGTGTAATGTGATGATAAGTACAGCCCAGCCATAGGTTGCTGCCCATTCGAAATACAATTAGCACATTCTAAAATTGATTTTAATTTATAAGAATATGTTGAAGAAAGTCATAGCACAATATACAATTAAATAGAGATGTTAAACATTTACAATATTCTACGAAATAGTTCTTTTTTATGGAATTAACTTTTTTATTTTAAAATTTCATACTATGTAAAATGAACCCAATTGGTGCTTAAATACAGAATAATTACCGAATGGTACTAAGGATGTAATAACATAAAAATAGTACTTTGATAAAATGTATTATATTCTAATACATGCAAAATGATTGTCTAAATAATTTCTTTGACACTCTCTATTTCAGGAGGTAACGACTTCTTAAAAAAAACAGTGAAACTTGTAAGGTGAACTTAGAAGTGATTTAGATGGTAATTGAATTCCCAAGTTTGATTTAAACGTCCTCTATAATTTAATACATCACCAATTTCTTATGACGTAAGAAATAAACCGTCGCAAAGTAAAATTTCTTGCGACTACCGATTCCAATTATAAGTAGAATGAAGACTATTGCTGTTTCTAGATTCAGCAGTAGTATTACTACTAAAAATTCTTACTATTACCATAAAATAGATTTACTATTGACATAAATTATTTATCGCTATTCATTGATGACTCTTGATACACCATTAAATCTCAATTTCCTTCGTTTTGTTTTGATTTGATTTTGATACTCGAAAAAGTATCGAGAATAACTTTCAATCAGAATGTAATAATACTCAATTGAATATAACTTAAAAATGAGTTTTCCTTGGCATTGAGGATAAGTACTGAGTAAGAGTGGTCGATATTCGACCGCGACTGTAGCGAGTAAAGTCGCGAGTCATTCACAAGTGTCTGACTACAGGCCCCACAATGGGTTGGTGCAGCCGATGCGTTTAGACCTAGACAATAAGAATCTAGAAGGTACATGGATATCAAAGTTAAAAATTTGAATGAGAAATTATGTATGATTTTTTCTATTATTCAATTAAAGAAGAAAGGGAATTAGAGTGCACTGTCACAACCATTACTCCTTATTCTCCAGAATTGCCTGGTTGCCATTTTTTCGATCTAACTTCGTCAAATTTTACATCTTTACAAGTAGTTGGAATTAAAAAAAATACCTGGTTTAAATTTTCCTGTAAGTTGGCTCTTTATTTTTTGCTGGACTAGTCTGCGAGTCGTGGTAATGGACAGATACGTTTCGAATAATTGTTAATAAAAGGATAGAGGAGCACAATTAATTTATAGATTTGGGTAGATGCTTATTTCCTTTCAACGATGTTAGAAAATATGAGTAAGAAGAGATTGACCATATAATGACAACTTATACTATGTTCGAATGGTTTCATTCGAAATTCATCGCTTTTACATATTCTGAGTCACAATATTAGTTTTCCTTGTTAACGAAGCAAAGTTGAAAACACTTCAACTGCGATATTTTACAAACCCCTGTCTACTATCCCCCTTCATAACTTTGCAATGAAATATCTGTTTGCGAGTGAAACAGCACGAGTTTTGACTCGATTTCTCAGTGTTGAGAAATGAAAACTTTAAGAGGTTAAAACTGTCTGTACTCATCTTTAATATAAATAAATCCAACATAAAAAATTACATTGTTAATCAAAAATCATTAGTTATAATAACTAATCAGTAAGATTTGTTACAACACTCACTGAAATATATGAATAACCAAATGAATAAATAGAATGAAATCTGAAGAATTGCCGTCAAGAGAGCAGACTTGTTACATCTATACTAGACTACCTGTGGCCCTTTGTGTCACTCAGAAATTATAACAATAGGTATTGAAATTAACTCACTGAACATTAATAACACCGATAATTTTAATTCTTGTTTCTTGTTATTAAGGTACGGAAACAGATTCTTATATGGCCCAAGCTTTTAATATAGTATTTTTAACATGATTCAAGGTATATATACAGTAAGTATATTTAGCAAAATAAAAAGTATTTAAAGCAAAAAAAATCATATATTTTATCATATAAATAATAAATCATCAATTCAAGTTATATAGACAATGATATATTTAAAACAAACAAAACTTGTAAAAGGAAATATTCAATTTATTTACCTAACATAAAATAACATTAATGAAATAAATAACATTAACATTAACATTAATGAATGTGTCTTTATAATATTACCTTCAGAACATTCGTATTTTATCTGACAGTTGTGTTCAAGTTTGTTTCTAAAATTATTCATTTTTAACCTCTAATGTAGTAGTTTATTACATATTTGCTACAATTGTTTATAATAAATTTGCACATCAGCGAGCACGCAAGCCTCTGGGCTACTCTCGCTCCATACTTTACTTTATTACCAGTGTTAATATTTCGCAAATTTTAAATTAATTTTGTTTGTTACATTTATATATATATAGTAAATTTTCACTACTGACATCGGCGAACACGCAAGCGACTGGCTGCTCTGGATCCATACCTTTACTTCATTACCATTGTTTATATTATTCAAATTTTAATTTCAAAATTTTTTTTGTTACAATTATTTTTAATATATTTGTGCTACTGACATCGGCGAGCACGCAAGACAGTGGGCTACCCTGTCACAATGCCTTTAGTTTATTACCAGTGTTTATATTACGGAAATATTAAATTAAAAAAAAACTGTTTTGTTACATTTAATTTTTAATACATCTACTTAAATATATACCGATGACTACTGTCATCGGAGAGCACGCAAGACACTTGCTACCCTGGTTCCAATTTAGGGAATATAGTGATAATTTTCTTTTGTTTAACATTATTCAGGTACCAAATAATATATATTTAAATTCAGGTCTCTATCTCTACGGGAAATGGGTACAAACAAACAAACAAATGGAACAAACAAACAATATATATAGCGTGAACTTTATATATAGAGATGATTTGGTTATCATCTGATAGAGTTTGTAAGATACATTAGACTGTAAATATTAGTAAAAATTTCTTGAACTCATCACCACAGGAAGTGCTGTTTTTAGGTATAATTTCTAAATACGTAAAACAGTAAGGCTTGTTTGAAGGATCATTTGTTTGATCACAGGCTTTCAGAATAGATCATAAGTGAAAAGTTTTACATTTTATTAAAAAAAAATCTTTCTAGTTGTTTTAAAAATCTGAAGATTTTTTAACTCATCCTTTCTGTCATTTTCATGATAATGCCAAAATTTCAAGACTCTAAAATTACTAGTTTAGGGTTAAAAAAAAGTGACTTTCCCTTTATGTAATATTTACACTATTTAACCCATTTTATGTAAACTTTGAATTAGATCTATCAAACCGTGTGGACTGCAGCGTCTTCACAAACTTCTGGAATTGCCCCCGTAGATATCATGAAAGAAACATCAAAAAAGAACTTTTGAGGACCTCAAAACATGTAAATGAGTCAAAATCTCGAGATCAAATTTTTTTCATGATCACTATACTTTACTTATAGTAAAGTAAAAATATGTCTGTGCCTTATAAAATAAAATTGTTACGAGTAATTGTTGAAAAACCTTGTGATAAATTTTATATTTAACATAGATATTTTTTTTCCGTTTTGAATGGACAGTAACATTTTAAGGCTTTATAGAAGGTAAATTGGTTTATATTTGAACTGATATATACGTAAGAACGCATAAATGTTGTTATCACAATCGTAAATATGCATTTCTAAGAACAATAGTTGATGAAAGAAAACTGTAGTTTCTCAGTCACTCCTTTAGAAAAATGTAGGAAAACAAGTTATTGAAAATGTGGTTTGATGGGCAGTATTATAATACTACCATAATTATTGAATTTTCTGGCATACTTTGAATTCTGAATAACGGGGATGAAAAGATGAATGATGGTCACTTTTTGAGATAGATGTTTCAAAATATATTTTCCGGTTGTTATATACGTCTATGAATCATGAATAGTGTAGTGCGGTAGTTTCAAGCAAAATATGTTTTGAAGGCAGTACTGATTCTTATTTCCATTTTTTTTTAATGTAAAAAAGTATATATATGTTTTGATATAGACGTAAATTCAGAACAATAATCCAAGTTATACAAAAACAGTTTACTTCAGTTTCGTCTACATCACTAATTTGAAGGCAGTAAATCGACTTTATTTTTTGAAACCGATGTGAAGTGCATTACCCTATTACACAAAATGAAGCTAGAAGATCTACCAACATCTTCAGCAAGTATTTTGGCGAAAGCATTTCCGCAAATGAATTAATGAATGTGTCTAAAATTTTCCCCCTTTTTGAGATCTGTTCAGGTCAGAGAAAAAAGGTCATCTGAGGTTTTAGTAGAACTGCATAGTTTAGCTCGTTTCCAGTTAAATGATGTCTGAAATCACTTTCATTAGATTACCTATCTATCTAGTCAACCTCAAGTTACGTTGGGATGTAGTGAAAAAGGTTTAGATAAACTTTCTTTCATAGAAAATGAAATTATTCGAACTGTAGCATTTACAAAAAGTAATGATGTAATAGAAATGCTTTCATCTACATGCAATGATAACGGTGATATAGATACATATTTAGAACAATTAGAAAGACAGTTTCACTAAGTAATAAGATTGTATCTTTTAATTTAGAACATATTTATAATATTTCTATCAATTTGGCAAAATGCATTTTGGACTAACAACAATAACGTTTTAAGTTATGAAATCTCCAGAAAGAGCAGTAAACTATTTGGTGAAAAGAGAAAAAAAGTTCTAGTAATCACCAATTTGAACGTCCTGAAACCGTTAAAGGACTATGTAGATCTCTTGGAACACTGAATTTCAAACGGTCAGCACTAAAGATGCATATATGACCTCATAAAGGGAGATCCGGGGTTCAATACCCAGTCTAGTCCTCGATTTATTTACGTGGATGATGAATAAATCTGAGTACGTTGTCCCTCGGAGAGGACGTTAAGCCGTCGGTCCTAAGCCTGTACTATGTTAGATTCATTAAAGATATCAACTCTAAATACACTTGAGTTAGACAAAATTTAGTACTCGCAACGAAGAATCAATCTTCATTGTGTGTATCAGGGCTAATGTTCGTCCTATGTGTGTTCCCTTGTGAGACTGCCACTGAAACCTAACCTAACGGGAGACAAACAAGGTAACAAGTTAATTGAGTTAAAGATGTTAAAATAGTTACAAAAGCATTTCAACTGAGCAAGAAAGAGCGAAGCGAGGCTATATAACTGGTACTAACGGCTAATGCTTCTAATACATCTACTGGTAAATCTCTTATCCAGTACACCATGATAACTCAGTTTTCACTGACATAAATAAACACCTAGTGAAAAAAACAACCCTACAGTACATATGAACGTGAACTTTTGGCAATTTACAATGTAATACAAAATACTTGTGTTTTACGCTTGAAGGAAGTGTATGTATGTACTTCATCATACATACAGATTATAAACCACTGATCTTCCACTCATTCTAACAATGGTGCCGTAAAGGTTTGTTACAATTTAAAATGTAGGCAATATTCATAGCATACTATGAAGTATAAATAGCTCCTTTTTTTTGTCCAGATAACTAATTTTTCTCCTTTAGACAAATCCTTAAAATAACTTACACTCGTTTGTAATAAATAAATACATATTTACTTACTGTTACTTTTTTTTTGATACTTCGACTACGAGTACAATTTCATGTATTTAGAAGTAATTTTGATTTCAGGGTTACTCCTTTAGCTTTTTGATTATTAGCGGAAATCGGGTGGACACCCATTGGTGGCACTCCGTGACTATGTTTAAGCTTTATGACGACAGAAAGTCAAGTGGCCATTACCGTTTTAGTCGTCTTTGGGGGTTTGTGGGGGATTACTAGTTGGGAAAGATTTTGAGCAAGTGGGTTTGGATGAAATGAGAGTTTACTGTGGAATTTTTTGTAGCGGTCTTTTGCGTAGTCGAGAACGAAGGGGACTTTAAGATCTCGGTGAATAATTATATTTGGGACGTAAAATGGAAGATGCGAGAGTTTTCTGAGTATTTTTGATTGGATGGCTTGTATAGGACGAATATTTGAAGGTTTGGCAGAACCCCAAAGTTCTATAGCATAAGCCCAAGAAGGCTTCAAGATTGTTTTGTATATGTGGAGTCTGTCTGATAGTGTGAGTTTTGATTTTCTGTCTAAGAGTCTTATAAGGCGTTTGTAACGTCTGTTGGTCTCTGTTCGTTACAGTCTTGTGTATAGGTTCCATGTCATGCGTGTGTCAAAGTGCAGTCCTAGGTAGCGTACTGTGGTTGCTGGAGGTATGATCTCATTATTTAGGGATACTAGGGTACTGTTACTGAAGCTTAAAAAAATCCTTTTACTATAAGAAAAAGTAAGACTTTCGGATAGGAAGGACATTTTGGGCAATTTCTTTGAGAAAATTAAAACTTCAGAAGGGAGCAGCAGGATTCTCTCGCAATCTCTCTAAGATCCAGTCAAATCTATCTACTTTGAAGAACCAAAAGGGAACTGGACTATCAAGAGAAAGGAAACACTGGTAGTAAAGAAAAAGTTAAATTGGGATAGTTCGAGATTTGTCACACAAATCACCAAGATTGGATGGTATTATTCCCACAGTTATACAGATACCTCTTAATTGATGACTTCCTGCTTGGAAATCATTTATAGTGCTTGTATGGTGCGATTCATATACCAACGATTTGGAGAGGATTCAGGAACCTGTAAGCAGGATATCTGCACATTGTTCACCAAAGGGCTTCAGACTATCAGTCTCCTTTCCTAATAATAAGTCTCTATGATTTAGAGACTTCTGGAAGTTATATCAAGGATAATATGAGAACTAAGAGAGTATCAGATACTCAGTTTGAATACAGTAAGGCTAAGTCCATATCACTGTCTCAGAAAGAATTCACTTTGTGACCTAAAGAATGCTTTTAACATCATGCAGACTGACTAATATCCATTTAATATATGTACTGAGGGGACTAGGAATTGAGAAGTTAATCTTAGATATTATCAGTTCTGTTTAAAAGTAGGGAAATAAGCCAGGTATAGGAAGACTCTCAGGTGAACTACCATGTAAGTAGAGGCACACCACATGATGAGTATTGTCCTCCTGCTTTGGAATGTAACCATTCTTTGAGTTTCTCCTAAAATGGTAGACTGTATACAATTATTGCCGGTGAGGATGACGTGCCAGGAGCTGTTCAGAAAACTTTACAGATACTCTCCCAGTTGGTTCAGTATACACTGAATGAAATACACCCTGCTGGTGTATTGGAATGGAAATTAACCTTTCAAGTAAGATACTTAGGTCTTGTGTTTGAACGTAAACTGGTTAGAGGCCCAACATTTGTGAGAAGTTGAAGAAAGCAACTGTTGTATTCCATATCTGTAGTAGATTCATTGGCAAACCGTGGGGTTAAAAACTCCAAATCATACACTGGCTCTTCATTTCAGTGATTACAGCATTCTTATGTAGAGGTTATTAGTGTTGATCAGGTCGGTAAAAGGAGGTTCATCAGAGGGTTTTAGGTGTTGGTAAACTTGATGACTACTACTACTCGTAGATAGGATGCCTACATACAAATCCTTCCGAAGTACTGGATCCAACGCTACACTTGCTTTCTAGTAGGTCTCTCAGTAAACCTTAGTGCAGTGGCCAAACTGAATTTAGTCACTACTTGGACGGAACCACACTTCATTCGAAGTTTGGCAATAGGATAAAATTTTAACATTTCGAAGTGATTTAGTGACCATATCAATTTAAATAACTAGATATAGAAATATAAACAAATAATACGGGAGAGCACTTACATAAAATAAATGTATCAAACTTACTTAATTTCGACCACAAAAGTTACTTGTTTGTTGAAATAGTATTAATATTCTGATTGATAGGATAATTTTCGTCAAAATAAATTATCCTTTCTTGATCTTAAGGATTCAGATAATTCAAAATTGAGAAATCATCTAATAATAATAATAATGGTAAACAAAGGTTTTAATAAGCATGGCTAGTAAAGGATGTGTCAAATTTCATCTCACCAAATATGTACTGGTGGTGCAGAAGTATGTAGACAATCATCACAATGATCAATAATTTTGATTCAACAAAATCGGTTCTGTTACAAATAGTTCACACTTAGGGTTGCCAGATTTCAAGATAAGCAATCTGGGACAATCTTAAATATCTTAATTATCAGCCCATAATCCTTATATCTATATATAAATTTAAAAGTGTTTTCTCTAATCGGGATTCGGTCAATTTTCTAGGATAAAAAATCGAACTCTCGTTGCCAACGTTTCGGTTTTATTTAAAACCTTTTTCATAGGCAGAAGTAAGAATTGTTTAACTAAGAAAATGAAATTTACATTGTTGTTCCTTTAAATAATGTAAATTTCATTTTCTTAGTTAAACAATTCTTACTTCTGCCAATGAAAAAGGTTTTAAATAAAACCGAAACGTTGGCAACGAGAGTCCGATTTTTTATCCTAGAAAATTGACCGAATCCCGATTAGAGAACACACCTAATTCTATCAAACGGTCGATATATGATTGAATCTGCTAAATAAATTTATACTTATATAGTATATACACACACCCAGATCAATATATGAAAATATAGAGACGTATCGAAAAACACCAAGTAAGTATTTTAATCAGATATAAGAAAAAAAAACGAGGAAAATTAATATTTAATGCATATTACAATAAAGAAACTAAAAACAAAAACTATAATAACTTAGAAGAGTAGTAATCAATATCTATGGAACAATAAGGAATTCACAAGCACAGAAATAAAACATGAACTTTTAATTGTATTTCCCAAATGACTTAGTTTTTCAGAATGTCCTTATTTCCTATTACCTGTTTGTAAAATTCTTTGGAATGACAATTTATATTCTATTTACACTGCAAAATAGCTTCTATAGTTGACACATTCAATTCGTCTCTCGTCTGTCCATTGAGCAGTCATCATAGAAAAGACACGCTCCACATTTGCATTATGAGCAGGAATACTAAATAGATATTCACACAAAATTAATATCTCAGAATACTCTTCACTGAATTCTAACTGCTGAAGGATAGAAACCATCTTTCATGATACATCTTCGTCATCCATTCATCACGTTTTTGGTTATTCAATTTATATTTTCATCATTGTAATTTCAAGAAAGAATCACCATTTTACATTATATCATGAGGTAAGGTAAGTTTGTCAATATTTTTTATATACTTGTTTATGATGAACTAAATAAGGGACAAAAAGGTGTCCCATGAGGGTCCTGTTCGGGACACGGGACAAAATGATCAAATTCGGGACATGTCCCACAAAATTGGGACGTCTGGCAACTCTATTCACACTTCACCTTCTCAATAATTCTGTAGTTACGATAGGTTACGTTCAAAATATAACCCGATAACAACCTTACCAATTCTAAACTTACGCATTAGGAACGGTAATAGATATCCAGGTAAAAACATGAAATGAGCAATTTTTGACGGTATTAAATGTATTAAGTGAGCAAAAAACCAATGATCTGTCAAAAGAACCTGAATTAAGAAGTATCGTTTATGGTCAAGATGATTCAGTGCTTAAGATGATAGGATAAAAGTCCTGTACAATGAATGATACCATTTTCATTTCGGATCATAATTCTAATGCATCATAGGGAGTCAAAAAAAAACCTAGTAATTCTACATAAGCGATTTTTAAAAATTTTGTTTCGCAATTCTAAAGCACTCTCACATAAAAAGAAACAGTATGCTTTGTACACTTTATTAATATATTAAATAAATAAAATAATTAACTAATAACAAATAAATCAATCAACTAACAAACTATAGGACCTCCAAAAGTGATAATATATAAGGATTCCAGATATCTACATTTACATTAGCAAATAGATCTTTACTAATAATTGTGATCTATAGCCATATCTGGAATATTACAACACATAGGCAATATTTCTCTCTTAATAATGTCATGTAACAATTGTCACATATCATATCTTCTTTAATTTTTGGTGAACGTATTAATTAATGTTACCCTAAAAGAATATCATTATAATATACAGAAGAATACATTCTATTTAGATAAAATGGAACTACATAAAATATTGGCTAAAAGATAAAAGATTTTAATTAGAGAAATCAATAATTAAAATAAAAGAAATAATATTTTTTCTTTAATTGCCCCCTTAAATTAAAAAAGTTCAGTAATTACATAAATGTTACCCTTTAAGTAATATTTCTTTACTGCCTCGCTCATACTGCATGAAAAACTTCTTTTCCATAAATAATTTAATGCTATTTACAATATAACTACTTTAAAAGATAACCTTCTTTATATTTGCATTAAAGAAGTATGCAAATAATAATAGGTTTGCTTTTCCATTGCTTTCCACATGTGTTGACAAGTAATACTTGCACACAACCTCATTACATCTTTTCAAAGTCAATAGAATAGCTATTTCTGTATTACAGTATAACACATCATAATCGGGAATTAATTTACTACTAAGAAAAATATGTAATTCTACATTTAAAAAAAAATCACTGTATATATTACATCCAATTGATCAATAAACCAGGTTAAAGGACAATTTGATACAATATACTTCATTTCCTTTCATTAAAAAATGACTGATTGTTCTTAATGACTGTCTGATAATTAAAAACATGCATATTGTTAGTGCCACAGAGGTTAGTAAATAAGATATTATCCACCATCATACCTCGTCTATCACTGGTGAAGTCGCCCGACTAGTTTCGCAATGGCTGCATCATCAATGGGACTTGCATCATTAGTGCATCAATGGGACTGATGATGCAGCCATTGCGAAACCGGTCGGGCGACTTCACCAGCGATAGACGAGGTATGACGGTGGATAATAATATCTTAATGTACTTGTACAGGTCGATGAAATGCGCCAGCACATTTATGATTAAGTATAGCAAATAAGATACACAATAATACATTTAAATATATGGCTTATTTATTTTTATAAAATTGTCTTTCAGACTTCTAATAATCTAAAAAATTATCATCGAGGTCACTTCCATCACGAAATATCGTTTTTACAACATCTGGTGTATTTCCTCCAGCATTTCGCAAAAGAATATTCAAGATATCTACATTTTTCTCACTGATTGTGTCTTTATGTAGTCCATTTTTTGGAAGCTTTGGTGATTTTCCATTTTTACATTTGGCCATTCTCTTCACAACACATCTGAAAATAGTTTCAGATTATATTCACAGATATTAAAATACTACTAATATTCAAACCATAATTTCCATTAGAATGATAAGTTTAAAACACAGTAACAACTATATTACTATATTGCCACCAACACACTAATAGAAATTAGAAAAGTACTGGAAATAAATATTTTTCTATTATGTTAAAATTAGATTAGCGAAATAATCGAAGTAGAAAAGAAGTAGTAATGATTTCGAAAAAAAATGCTCAAGTTTCCACTTCAGTTCTACACTTATGATACTAGGATTAACAGAAAACAACGAAAATGCATTAAGACAGTAATAACAATGAATGTGTAACGAAATATCGTTGAAAAGGGAATAATAATGTGGCTTGCACAAAGTTTAATGGGTGCTTAAAAACGAACCATACTTTCACTCCTTGTATAGCATATAAGGTGTAAAGCAAATAAGTGAAAAGTTTTTTCAAAATATAGTTGAAAAAACGGGGGTTAAAATGGATGTGAGATATGAAACACTATTTTTTAAACATAAATATACAGAAAGAACAAGTAGAGCGAGATTTAAGCTGAATATAAACCGAAATTAATACTACTAGAAAAAAAATTGAATAATATTTCTAGCACTTTAACCAGAAGACTATTTTTCGTGAAGAAGGTAATATTTTACAAGTAAAAAAAAGGTATTGGGGGCGAGGAGTTCAAATCGCACAAAGGGTAAATTACTCAAAGACACTTCTGTTCACATTTGAAAGATAGCAGGTTGCTAAAATGCTAGTAACATACCTTTCTCTATTCCCCAAATTTTTCTACTAAAACTTTGAATGCAATTGTGATAGGAAATAAAATAATTTAATTTATTTTTGACCCTTGGAGCAACCCTGGGAAGTTGAATCAGTCTTGCAAATTGTACCATTTACAAAATGAACCATATTATTTCTTACGTGTGTAACGTAACATCAATTCTGAAGCTCACAAAGACGGCTTTAAAATTAGAAGTATTATTTACTAGGAGAGCCTGCACAAGGTCTTCTTGCAATGTTAAACTTTTTAAAAATAAGTTCTGTTTATGTTTTATTTTGAGAAAAATCACATCCACTATAGAAAAAAAAAATATTTTTAGTATTTCTTTCCACAATAAATAATATTGTCCATTACATCAGGAAAAAACATAAATTTGAAAAACACCTCTCCCCCTACACCGTTGTCCCACTTTACCATTTGGTAGTAAATTATCGATTGAAACTTCCCAAATTAATTATTATATCGTAAATTAATTTTGTCGTTATATTTCTACAAATAAACAATTAATTGTTAAACATAATGTGAAATATAAGTCTTCAATGACGCCTCATTAGGATATTTCCTTTTCATCATTCTTCAGAGATATGAGAGGCATCACAAGGAATCAAGTGTGTCGTGCTCGCCTCTGAATTTTCCTTTTCCTACAAACAAAAATAAGCAGGACACATTGCATTTAACATTGATATGCATTTTCAACCCATAATCTCGTCTATTATGGTAAATACTTGCACACAACCTCATTACATATTTTCAAAGTCAATAGAATAGCTATTTCTGTATTACAGTATAAAACTTACTACTACCGAGTGAAAATGCTAAACAAAAAATCTGGAAAGGTCTACATTCAACTCTACTAGAAGTAACCGAATTATACAAATATTGGGTATTAATTTAATTAATTACTTATAATGCTACTAGAATTATTATGCCAACTAAGATAGAAACGTACTAAAGGGTTTTAAATTCTAAAGCCATATCTCAACTTTGGTACTGACAGAAACCCCCAAGCAAAAGGACAGTCTACAAATTCTCCGAAGAAATTTAATTCCTGGGAATATCATCATTTATTTGTCTACAGTAACTGCGGTTCAAATTTGATCCAAATTAGATCTACATGAATATCCATAAAAGAGATCCCTTTCGCGTAACAAACCCTCATTTTATTGAACTTTTCCCTATAATGTAAAGGTTATCTTTAAGTGAATTTGAGGATATATTCTTCCATTTGCAAAACTATGGAATGTTTAACTATTATTTAATTTATTTTCCGTTTAAAATTGAATAAAATTATCAACGGACAGCAGAATGGAGAAGCGAAAATCATCAGGAGCGCTACGGACGGCAAGGAGTGCTGGGAGCTGGTTCAGAATTCAGACAAAAAAAATAATAACATATTTTTATTATTTCGTCTCTACACTAAATTGTTTATAGCTGTGATTATGTTGTATTTACGAGGGATGTTTCCAAAGTTCTGGGAATTCAGTTATAACTTTTATTATTTTGTTAATTTTCGTCAATATTGCAATATAGTTATTCAACATAATTCCCATTTAACTGAATACATTCATCCCAACGATAAACTAATTTTTTAAACCGTCCTCAAAGAACTTTTACAGTGACTCCTCAATCCACCTATTTGTGGCACGTATTATGACAGTTAAACTTTCAAATCAAACACCCCTAAGGTTTTTTTTCAAATCTGGGTACAAATGATAATTACTGAGTGCAAGATCAGGGAAGTAAGGTGGGTGCGGAAGAAATTCCCATCGTAAATCGATCAAAACATACTTCGATTTCCTTGCGATGTGTAGTCTTACATTATCCTGTTGCAATAACGGACGCTTATGCACTTTCCAGGCCGATTTTTAACAAGTGCCTGTTGCTATGGTCCGGATAATAAATTGGAATAATATTCTGCGTTCATTGTAGTGCATTTCACCAGATAATCCATATAAACAATCCCTTCGCAATCCCAGAATACACTAAGCATTACCTTTCGAACACGGAACTGCCCACACCTAAAGTGGTGGCCCTTCTTCAGGTTTGCGCCATTCTTTGGATTGACTTTTGGTCTCAGGAGTGAAATAAGGAATCCAAGTTTTGTCGGTGGTAATTATTCATCACCGTAACGGACTAAAAGCTTTTGTAGTTGATGACAAGTATCAGACCTAGTGTTTCTGTTCCGGTCCCAACGGCTTTAGCACCCACAGCGCCGAAACTTCGCTAACGCCTAAACAATCATACAAGGTGTCATGAACTTGTCGATTACCTCTCCCTAGGCGCACAATAATTTTACAAATAGTCATTCATCTGACCTCTTTCAGTAGGTCTGCTACGGCAGTAATGTTTCTTTCATTTTACCGACATACTTGGGTGCCGACTGCGTGGATAGCCTTCTAGTGATGTTCTACCAATTTTACAACGATCGATCCGTCAAGAAACAGTAGTTTTGGATTCTGCAGAATCACCAAATACTCCTTTTAGACGCTGAATAATTTCTGATGTTTCTCACCTTCTTTCGCCTACCAATAACATCGCCTATAAGTTCTGCAAATTACAGCAGTAATTCAATTATAGCACAATGCCCAGAACTTTGGAAATATCCCTTGTATTTCTTTGTATTCCGTACAACCAACTGCCACTACTTCAGGAGACAAAGTATAACATCACTAACAACACAAAAACTAAAATGCATGATAAGATATTCAATGAAAAAAACCAATAATAATTATAAAAAAAATGTGTAAAATCAGAAATAGTACATACAATAATGCTTCCATCGGGCACCAGCAATCTTTCTAAAACATTTTTCTATTCCAAAGACAAAACTTCTACCTCACAACTTATCAATCAAAAATATTGTTATTAAAATGGAAAGCTGCACCTTTAATATTTCGTACCTTGTTGAATTGTGTAACAAACATAAATTACTTAAATATGTACAAATAATTTTTTACAGGAACCTCGTACCACATAGCTCTGACCAACATTTTTTATAACATTTGAGCACAGGTATAACTTGTTTACGGTATCAATTGTTTATCATTGCTAGCAAAATCAGGAATAAAAATCGAGATCAAACTCATGAACACTGACCTACGATTAATTCTACTACCCATTGCAACAGAAAATACTTTAATTATTGATGATTTGACTGCAATATCAACTTAATAAAATTTGGTATGTTTACATTAGAATGTCCTTACTTGGTAACAGAAAACTTAATAGGGCTCAATTCTTCCAGGATCTTTTGTTTGGAAACTATTGCTGAGGTAAAAATTCCACGTGGAGGAGTATACTCATTGGATAATTTTGGTAATGCATCGAGAATCTTTGAAGGGGAGATGACCTAAAAAAAATATAATTTTAAAAAATAACAAGTCATGAATAAAGAAACAAATATTAATTGGTTTATTACATTTATTATTTATATCAAGAAGTATTAAACTAGTGTAAACGGAGCGAATCATCCAAACGCACTCTTCTTCAAGAAATATTTTATAATATTCAATAAAACATATATCAGCAATTACATGTGTACATTTAAAAATTAACACATCCACAAAGATCTTAGAGAGATGAGGAAACCCATGCCAGTGAGACTAATTTTCTTCCCCCTTCGATGATAAGTTGGTATAAACAGATTTTCGATTAAGAAACTTAAACTGTATACCTCATTAAGCCGTATATGAATGTGTATTTTTTCAACTTTTAATAATCTTAAACGAGATATCTGACAACTGGCAGGAATTTCTTTGAAGACCATTCTTATTCATTACCTACTTCAGTGGTAATTCTATTCAAATTCCAACATTCTTCATTAAAATTTAACCACGTTAAAAACTGTTAACTTTAGTTCAATATCTTGATCAAAAGAGTGGCAACCGGCAGGGAGAAAATCATAAACAGAAACAGTGTTTGTTGTTGAGTGTTATAGTTAGTGATAAAAGGACTAATCTTTCTTTTGTTAGCGGAATTAATTGTGGGTACATTTCTTTTATCTGTCAAGATCAAATCTCAGTTTACAAAAAAATTAAGCATGAACGGGTTTACAGATATATGTATTTATATCTTTTATATATTTCCGATAAACACATTCATAAATCCCATTCCCATAACTTCAGGAAGTTGTCAAAGTTATACTGTTCGTATTTGAATATTGGAATTTCACTACCCTTCCAGGTACCACCACATCTTTTTCAAAATCTTACTCCCTACCTGAACATGGTCCCATCTTTCCATTTGACATTTATCTTACTCCTGAATTTAACCGACATCCTTCTCAGTCTAATCCTACTTCTTGACCTAGATCTCAACCTACTCCTAATTCCGAATATAATCAGCCTGTGAGTGGGGGTAACAATTGTAACATCTCACCACGTATATTGACAGTTCACAAAGAAAGTATACTCTAACGGTCTTACTTTTTCTCCTGTTCCGAGAGGGAACCATATTAGGCTGGCTGAGGATGTTCAAATGTTCTGTAGGTCATTAAGGTGGAGATATTTTTGGAAATCCCATGGTGCTGATGAGCATGATTCAGATATGAAAATTCATAATTCCCTCAAAACAGTTTAAACCCTTCTCCAACCATGAACCACCACCCCTTCCAGCCTCCCACCCACTTGAAATTTTTATACCTACTCTGCTCCAAAAAAGTTCTAATCCTGAATTCCTTCTCTAAAACCTTTTGACAACCTGACTCCTCATGAGAGAAGAGCCCATTATAATTTAAAAAATGACAGAAGTATAATAATCATGGCAGCAGACAAAGGATCATCTGTTATTCTCATGGATTACGACGATTATCGACGTGAGGCTGTGAAGTAACTTAATTATTCTAGATTCTATCAGAAGTTACCTTCTGACCCTACTCCTAACTATTTATGATCATTAAATCATCTTCTGAATAACTTCTCCTCTCCTGAGGGACTCTCTAGTAAAGATTTGTCCTTGCTTATTCCCCCTAAATCACGTTGTCCCTTGTTTTATCTGTTTCCTAAAATCCATAAATCCTTGCTGCGGGTCTCTCACGGAGAGAATTTCAGCTTATGTGGATGAATGTCTGCAGCCTATAGTCAGGAAGCAGCCTTCGTACTGCAGAGATTCACTTCATTTCTTAGAACTGCTGGAAAACCTTTCAATCCCTGAGGACCTTCAATGCTCTCTCGGCATGGTCACTATGGACGTAAACTTTTTGTATACTGTCATTGACTATGGCGAGGGTTTGAAGGCTATGCGGGAGTTTTTGAGCAGTAGGCCTTTACCTCACTCACCTTCTTCTAACTTTCTTGATCGTCTTGCCGACTTTGTTCTGGGGCATAACTTCTTCCAGTTCGATGACGAATTCTACCTTCAGATCAGAGGTACGGCAATGGGGACGAGAATGGCTCCCTCTTTTACCAACTTATTTATGTCTAAAATAGAACAAAGCTTTCTTGCCGCTTGTACACTTCTTCCAGTTTTCTATGTCCGTTTCATTGATGACATCTTCTTCATTTAGCACCATGGTGAAACTCCGTTACAAACCTTTATTCATTCCTTCAAAGCCTTTTCTTCTACAATTACTTTTACCCGTAATACTTCTCTCAACACCATAACTTTTTTAGATATTGTTATAACACTCAAAAATAATTCCTTTGTTACCTCAGTTCACATCAAACCGACCAACTCTCAGCAATATCTTCACTATAAAAGTTGTCATCCACCACATGTAAAAAAAGTTATTCTGCGGTCTCTGTCTATTCAGTTACACCATTTATGCAATACCCCACCTGACCGCAAAATATTCTGAATGCCCAAATATTCTACAATAAAGTAACATAAAATCAGCACTTACTTCAATATCACTTAATTCAGATAAATCTCCAGACTCCATGAAAAAATCTCGCGCTCCAACTGACGTGCCTAAACAGAAATATTACTAGACAAGAAGAACATGATACACAAAAGAAAAATATTTGTAGGAATAATTAAATATTTGTTTAATACTTCTTTATTTATTTTCATATCAGTTTACATTCAAACTGATATGAATTTAAAATTAATGATTTAGTTTAAAATCTTATTTAATATGTATTAGTGTAATTGCTTAATAGTTGATCAAGTAAAGTTCATTCGATTCGTAACCAAAACAGTAAAAAAAAGTGTAATACATGTCAGTAATTTTATGACCAGTGAAAGCCTGTTATTCCACTCCATTAAGGAACAATTGGTGAATATTTAAATTTAAGTTGCTATATTACAGAAATTTACACAAGCAGATAACCGTATACGTGAACGGCATCTAAAATTAAAATTTGATCACTGTTACGGTAATGTTCGTTTGTATTGCAATAGTCATCACAGAGTTATCAAGTGAAGTTGAACATTAAACTGAGACTGTTGCTACATAAATGTTTGGAATACGTTTTATGGGAAACACCATATTAACTAAGCTTTACAGAGTCAACTTGCTTTGCAGACGAAATTACTTTTCATGTAGGAGTCTTTGGGTCACTGACAAATCATTTGAATTGTTTTCCTAATAATAAGATTACGTCACTAAAACAAAACCACCACTTTTAAACATTATTTATACATATATTTATTAATATACATACCATTCAAAGGTGAGTCTTTATTATTAACTCTTGATATCTGAAAAAATACAATATGAAAAGACAAATGATAAACAACTGTTAAAGAAAAGTACAAAATAGAGTGAAAACTTTGAACTGAGAATGAATATTAATACATTTTGTAAGTCCGTGTCATTCTTCTCCTTCTGATGGTTGATGGAGAAAATGGTGGTTAATCGACTAAATAACTTCTTAGAAAGGAAGTCAAAGTTAACTAACTTCCAAACAGAATTCCGTCGGAGAAGAAGAAAACCGAACAAATAGTGTAACTGTCACAATGGATCAAGGACGGCATTCAAAGAAAGTAGTCAACAATTACTGTTTTTATCGATTTCAACGCGTTGTACGACAGCGTTGATCGATAAAACGAAAATACTCTCTTGGAAACCAAACATAGGAAAGGCCTATTTTAGAATATAGGGCAAAATTACATCTATCACTGAATCTACAGGCTAGGCGATTGACAAGGGCCAAAATAAAGCACTTCACCTAATAACGTCTGCTGCAAAGTCTACTCACATCCCAGTAATGAACTTCAAACAGCGATTGAGCCATTACAACTGCGTCGGGATGAAAGTGTCATTAGGCTTGCTGAGAAGGTGTTGATGGGCTGCAAATACAACAATGGAGTAAGCATAAATCTACAACCTGCCGACGGGGATGGGAAACCAGCAGATGCATGAAACATTTGCAAGAGTATGTGAGAGGAAATATTGCCTTAAAGGAGAAACATCAACTTCGACGCAGAGAACCAGGCTGCATCAAAGTTAAAATCAATCGCAGCAAGAAAAAGAAACTTGAAACCCTAGAGTTGTCTGTCCACGACAGGTCATCAATGAGCTCCTGAGCGATGTATGGTCGATCACATACCAGTGGGTCCTCCCAATCCACTACGATATGAGAAACGAACTAGTCGAAAAAGCAGCACAGAAAGCGTGCCAACTTCACCTTGCAGCCAAGCCTATTTCATATGAGCAAGTCAGATCCGAACTAAATGAAAAAATGAAACAGATGTTCAAGGCTTACCAGCAAGAAGTTTCCAACGGGAAAGTGTGGAAACACTGCTTCAAAAGAGTTCCTCCTCAAAGGAATGAACAGTCAACTTTTGGATTTTAACTAAATATGATTATCTACGGTCCCACCATAGCAAAATCGGAGTCAAAACTAACTCTCCTTGCCCACTCTATGGAACACCTAAATCGCAATGCACTGGATTACCAACTCTGGATGACATATTGGTTAACAGATTGGACGTTGTATGGTCAACTTGAAGCCTTCAATTAATCATACTCCCCATCAAAATAAACACCGAGTAACTTCAGACAGACCACAAGTGGACCAATACATAATGGTTTAAAAGGAGCAAAGCATGCCTTTTATTTCAAGTGATGTAAGGACATTTACTCATAGTAGTGAGGGGATGCAGAACAATCGAGTCTTTTGTTCTGTCCTTTCCAGCAACTCTCAAAACAATACCTAATGGATATCAGCGTAATTGGATAATCTTTTACATTTTAACATTTAAAAATTATATAAATGATTCAATATAAAAAAAACAACGTTTAACAAAGTAAACGATATAAACACATCATTAAATAGCCAATAAAACTATTTGTTTTATTTATACAATTTTTTTAATATTTTTATGCTATATAGATGCATGGATACAACATGTATTTATAAAGAACTTTAAAAACTCACCTCTCTGACAGAATCGTTCTTTAGTGGTACGATGTTATTTTTTTGATTAATTTCAGTACTGCACTTATCGTCCTCTATAATCTGAAATTTAAAATATACAGATATTTAAAATTAACTCTTCAGAATTTAGTAAACACTGAAAAATTAATCACAAGATCTGAAATAGCCAACCTTGAACTTTACCATAAGTAAACATAATATCCGACTCTCTTCTTAAATATAAAATCTTTATCACTACCATCTATTTCACCAACTTCATGCATCTTTTTTTTAAACCAGCAACAAAAGGGAGTTATTCTTCTAATTTATCATCAAATTTGTTTAATTCTAATACTAGCAACTGAAACTTGTAAATAACTATTTATTTGTTCCAAAACAACATTTCGCTCACTCATAGTTAATTTAATGTCTTGATCAGCTTACTGGACGTTGTACTTATAATGGAACGATATTTAATTGCCCTTTATGAATTATATACCTATTCGTTTCATCTTTCCTTTACACAAATAATAAATAAATATTTCAATTCGCACTTACTGTGCAATCTAGTTTTTTTTTTTAATTGAAAATTCCTTTACAATTATTTGCCTTTCAATACCAGAAAATTTATTTCAAACAGTATGTATTCAATCTTTGAAAATCCTGGTCACATTCATCACCAATATTGAAAACACTAAATAGACTAGTGCCACATTTCTTTCGGCATCCATGAGCAGATCAAAGAACTGGGTAATTCCTAACATCCTTACGACTTAAAAAAGTAATGTTTTTAATTTATGATGTAAAAAGATTACAGCAAAGTAAACATAATCATATATCTACTACAAACAAAATTATATATATATTCATATTTTCAACCTGCAAGGTATATGGACAAATAATCTAACAACACATATAAAATATAGGATCCATTATATTAATTGTAATAAACAATGACTTACGTTAACGTTATAAAAATGTTTTATATAATTAAGAAGAAGGGGAATCCTAAATTGTTTGAGTGTCGAACCGAAAAGTACTGCAAGTTTACAATTGGTACTACCATTATAAATATAAAGCCATGTTAATTTTTATGTTTCCATACAATCAGATTTCCGACATAAAAAAGAAATCTACATTCCAACATTCAGTATTAACTGAAAATACCAAATGCTAGAACATAGAGTGTTTTACCTATTAGTTATAAAATAAACAATGATTTATGCTAATAAGAATACACATATTCGCCTAGCTGTCAACCCTCTGCGATGAGGTTATTGCCCTCGTCAAGAAAGAATCAAGCTTGAAGAACCCGTTACTAATGTTTATAATATTTGATCTATTAAATTTAATCCGATGATTCGATATTTCTTAACGACATCGATTTTTCATAGGTAATAAACTTAGCCCCAGTCCAATCAATATGATGATTTTCATTACTTACATACAACAATAAGGCTCTACCTTTTTCCTGTCTACTTACGTTGTATTGGTGTTATTTTAGACTTGTCTTTAAAGATTTGCCAGTTTGACCAATATAAATCATATGGCAATTTTTGCACGGAATTTTATAAATACCACCGGACTCCATTTGCCTGGGAGAGTTTTTTCTTGACATAATTGCCTATGTTATTACAATTAAAAAACACTATATTAAAAACAAGTTTACACACAAGACTAGGGAGAGGGTCCAATGACTCATGATACTATAGACTTTGACAATGAACAGGGCTCTGTTAAAATATTAAAGTAAGTTATTTCTGGTGGTCCAGTGGTATTTAAATAATTTCGTGCAAAAATTAAAATAAAATGTATATTGGTCAAACTGGTAAATCTTTAAAGACACATGTACAAAAACAGCAATACAACGTAGGTACACAGGAAAAAAGTAGCGCCTTATTCTTGCATATAAATAATGAAAATCATCATATTGATTGGACAGTAGTTAAACTTATTACTTATGAAAAATCGATGTTGTTAAGAAATATTACCGAATCCTCTCGGATTAAATTTAATAGATCAAATATTATAAACATTAGTAACGGGCTCTTCAAGCTTGATTCTTTCTTGACGAGGGCAATAGCCTCATCGCAGAGGCTTGACAGCTAGCGGATAGTGTTTTACTCTTTCTTACTGTACTGCTTTGTTTCCCCAAACAAAGTATATTAAGAAAGTTTGTTTTCCCCAAACAGTCCATCTCTGCACTGTTGTCCTTTCCTGCACTTTACACTCTTCCCTCCCATTCCCTTGAACCCCTCACAAGATGATATTTCTGCATCTTGTGTTTCAGTTGGGTTTTTGACTATGACTTATAACCTTTGTTGTTCACATTGTATATTTTTTTTAACCCTGAGGTGCCTTGAGAAAGCTTTGATTTTTAATAATGAATCCTCACCAAATCTCGAGAAGAAAATTAATGATAACCAGGAATATATGAGTAGTTCATGAAGACACCTTTCCAAAAGAAAAAACCTAACAGTCTAATAAAATAAATGATGTTACAATAAATTATACTGTCCATATGAAGGATAAATAAACATATGATCCAATAAACAAACATCTTTTGCCACATCAATAGCCATTTATAATAGTGTAACTCATCAAATACCTTCTGAATCTTTGATTTAAAACTACCAGTAGATAACTGCTCCTTCTTCATACATTTCTTCCTAGTTTTCACTGTAGTCTGTAATCAACAACTGATTGCTAGATTATTCAAGATACAATATTTCGTATTATTTCAATTTGATTCAATACAAAAAAAAACACGTTTCACAAAGTAAAATAACCACATAATTAAATTACAAATAAACCTTTGTATTGGTCTTTTTTATAATATTTTTTATATTATATACGTGCATGGATACTACATGTATTTATAAAGAACTTTAAAAACTCACTTCATCTTTGATAGAATCGTTCTTTGATTGTACGATGTTATTTTTTTGAGTAGTTTTAGCACTACAGTTATCGCTCTCTATAACCTGAAATTTAAAATATACAAATATTTAAAATTACCTCTTCAGAATTTGGTAAATAAAAATAATAATGAAAAGATCTGAAGTAGCCTACTCTGAATTTTACCTTAAGTAAATATAATATCCAATTCTAGAGCCCCGTACTATTGCTTGATTTAAAGATAAAATCTTATTACTACCATCTATTTCATTGACTTCATGATATTTTGGCTAAACCAGCATCAAAAGAGGAGCAATTCTCCTAATTCACCACCAAAATTATTTAGTTCTAATACTAGCAACATACACATCTGAGAGGAGGCTTAAATGTTTGAACACACTTTTCATTTCTTATGGAAGTTCTGTCCATATTTATGGGAATTAACTTTACATAGTAAGGAAAAAATTAACACATGCGTTTTAACTAACTCCAAATCACCCATCAATAAACTAATTATAAGTAATATCATAAAATCCATTCCAGCAAGAACTTAACAACGTACAGATAGGTCATACCAAATAATAATAAAGAATAAACCAGATTTACACAAACCGATTTTTAAAAATAAGAAAATGTTGTTGTGGCTTAGCCTACCGTGCAACAATTCAGAATAAACACACTTTTCAATTTGAAATGACCTTTACTTTAGATTGCAAAACTTCTCACAATAAACACTGATAAAAGAGATGGTACATATAAGATATACTAGTAATACACGTAACAAAAAAACAGATACCAATAACTTAAATGGAATTCATGTTCCATTATAAATAGCTAATCGTTCCCATTTAATCTTAGTTGATAGTGTTAAACAGATTCATTAATGGTAATACTAGCAAACGTACCCGTCTTTAAGGGAATCAAAAATTCTATTATACTTGGTATTCCAAAATACCATGGAATACAACACCAATTATAGTATTATACTAATACTATAATTAGAAATTATAGAATAATGATAGAAAATATCATTATTAGTACAGTGTTAAACAAACGCCTCTGTATACACTACATTAGCTGTCTGTCCTTCAGGTTCATGGAGGAACAAACAGTTGGAACCTCTGATTCTTGACCAAGTAAACTACAGTTGACCATGTGAGAAAAACTTGGTCTCGCTAACTTGAATTCCTGCGTTAGATAAAGTTTCCCCTTGCGACTTAGTTCACGTCATTGCGAAATAGACTCTGACGGGACTTTGCAATCGTTTCAAAGGAAACAGATAGTGGCTAGGAATCAATGGTATGGGTGGTATACAAACAGACTCCTCATTCCACACCCAGTCATGATGTCTGCCTCCATGGCATATCTGTGCAGGGCACAAACTCAGAGTCGTGTCCCGTTGCACATTTCCCGGGGCACTCATGTCTCGTAACATGAAATTTGTTATTGATACTAAATCGCTGCATGATGGTGATACTACTTTAAGTTTTTACTCATGAGCAGGCAGTCCAGGAGCAGTCACGAAGTCAAGAAATTCAGTTGGATAATGAACTACTTCCTCATTACTAATAACTCTCCTTACTGACTTTTAAGTTCTATTTTCGGCTTGATATAGCGTACGAACTTGTTTGTTAATTTTTCCTGCCTGTTCATTAGTAAGGCTTGAGCATTGCTCGTTCACAAAGCCATTTATTCTGAATAGATAGTACATCTTAAGGGGGCCAGGCTAGCTCAGTGGTTACGTGCTCACCTCTGAACTGATAGGACCGGGGTTCAATCCTCACCTGGCCCTCGATTTGTTCACGCAGGAGGTGAATAAATCTGAGCACGTCGTCCCTCGGAGAAGGACGTTAAACCGTCACTCCCGAGCCTGTACGATGTCAGGTACTCGTTAAAGATCCCTACTCTAAATACATTTGAGTTAGGCAAAATTTAGGACTCCCACTGTAGAATCAATCTTCATTGTGTGGTATCACAAAGGGCCAATGCTTGGCCTACGTGTGTTCCCTTGTGGGACTGCCACTGCAAACTAACCTAGTACATCTTAAACTCTGGAAAACACCTTGTCAATAATCTCAAATAAGCAATATATTCATGTACGCAAATGAAATTAAAATCAACTAACAATACCTTATTGCTACAGCAGTATATTTTCAAAATAAACATGTCTGTGTAGTTAGCCAAACACGGCTTAAAAGTTCATAACTTCACTTCATAGTTAAATATTCAATCCATTCAAAGCTTAGATTTTAAGTTAGACATACACAAATCTACTGTCAAAGTTTCAGCTTATTATGTCTTATGGTGGCTGAGTTTACTGGTGACAATATTTTGCAGACAAACCAACAGACAGAAATTATTCTAAGATACATTCAGTTTCTCTAAAGTATGAAACGTAAAGACAACTTGAAATGAGTCAGTTCTAAGCAATGTACAGACAAAAACTTTCTTTTATTTATATAGATATACTTGTGCTACTGTTAACAGCGAGTACGCAAGCCACTGGGCTACTCTGGTTCCATACCTTACTTTATTACCAGTGTTTATATAACGCAAATATTAAATTAAAAAAAAAATGTTTTTTTTTACATTTATTTATAATACATTTGCACTACTGTCATCGGCGAGCAAGCAAGCCATTGGCTACTCTGGCTCGATGCCTTGACTTTATTACCATTCTTTATATTATTCACATTTCAATTCAAATTAAAAAAAAAATTGTTTGTTATATTTATTTATATACATTTGCACTACTGTCATCGGCGAGCATGCAAGCCACTGGGCTACCCTGGTTCCATACTTACTTTATTACCAGTGTTTTTATTAAGCAAATATTAAATTAAAAAAAGTTCACAGTTATATAATACATAGCAAACGTACCCGTCTTTGACGGAATCAAAAATTCTATTATACTTGGTATTCCAAAATACCATTAGAAATTATAGAATAGTAGAAAATACCATTATTAGTACAGTGTTAAGCAAATGCCTCTGTATACACCACATTAGTTGTCTATCCTTCAGGTTCATGGAAGAACAAACAGTTGGAACCTCTGACTTTTGAGCAAGTAAACTACAGTTGACCATGTGAGAAAAACTTGGTCTCGCTAACTTGAATTCCTGCGTTAGATAAAGTTTCCCTTTGCGACTTAGTTAACGTCAATTCGAAATAGACTCTGAAAGAACTTTGCAATCACTTGAACGGAAACAAAAAGTGGCTCGGAATCAATGGTATGGGTGGTATACATACAGACTCCCCAATACCATACCCAGTCATTATGTCCTCCTCTATGGCATATCTGTGCAGAGTACAAGAAATTCAGTTGGTTAATGAACTGCTTCCTCATCATTAATCACTCTCTTCACTGACTTGTAAGTTCTTTCCTCGGTAGGATATAGCGTAAGAATTTGTTTGTTGATTTTTCCTGCCTGTTAGTATTAAGGGCTGAGCATTGCTCGTTCACAAAACTATTCTGAATAGATAATACAGCCTCAACTCTGGGGAACACCTTTTCAATGATGTCAAATATACAATATATTCATATACTCAAATGAAATTAAAGTCAACTAACAATACCTACTTGCCACACCTGTGTATTTTCAAAACAAACTTGTCTGTGAAGTTAGCAAAATACAGCTTAAAGCCCCATAACTTCGCTTCTGTACTGAATTATCAATCTATTTAGAGCCTATATTAAGTTAGGCATACAAAAATCTAGTGTCAAAGTTTCTGCTTGCTATGTCTCATGGTGACTGAGTTTACTTGTGACAAACATTTTTGCTTTAAAAGTCCATAACTTATCTTCAACGTGGAATTTCCAATCAATTCAGAGCCTATATTTTAAGTCAGACAAACACAAATCTACTGTAAAAGTTTCAGCATGATATGTCTTATGGTGGCTGAGTTTACTTGTGACAAAATTTTGCGGACAAACCGACAAACTGACAGACCGACAGACATTTTTCTAAGGGTGGATTCGGTTTCTCCAATGTATGAAGCGTAAAGAAAACTTGAAATGAGTCAATTCTCATGAAATGAGCAATGTACAGACAAAATCAATATTTTATTTATATAGATAAGAATGGTATTTAAAAACAATGTGTTTAGGTAGCAGCATATTTAGGTGATAAAAGAACTATCAGCTATTTTATTGATCAGTTACTTTCGTTGTGTAAGCTACTAGTTATAGCTTCTACAACCTACTACTACTTAATCGTTAGGTAAGTAAATGTTTTGAATTTGTATGTAAAATGTGGTGTAGATAGGATAATTGTCCAAAGCATATTCCACCTGCTGTCTCCATTGGAGATCGAGTCATACCATACGAAATACAGGTAAAATATCTACGTCTCATGTTAGACTAGATTGACATTCATGCAACATCTCTGGAGCAAATCTAAGCTGGGGATGTTCCTAATGTGTAATCTTCATTCTTTCTTCAAATCGAGAAATACTCCACAGGCAGAGAAGTACCTTGTCTATAGGGCGGTTATTCCTTCGACTATGACATTTGGATGCTGTTTGGTTCAGAGAGGTGAACACAAACAGGAACTGCATCCAAGTTGAACAGAATAAATGTGCCCACCTTATAGCTAGGGCTCCATGGTATGCCAGAAAAGTTGATATTCAAAATTATTTGAGTTGGGAATCAATTGATAGCTACATCAGTCGACTTGCCAAGAATGAAGACAAAAAAAACTGCCTACCCATCCAAATCTCCTTGTTTGGGAACTCAATTCAACACACAACCTTTCGCAATCCCATGGGTCCTAATAGCTTCCTTCCTGAACTACATATAACGTACTGATTGATTATAAATTATACAGTACCTCAGACAACGCAAAGCCACAAGACCATACGACTACAAAAACTACTCCTTTCCCTGATAGACTGACGTCCCCACTATTGACAATGCTTACTCTCCCAAACAAAAACAGTAGGATGAGAATTTTGCAGTAGTGGGCTTCTGTTCTGGCACTACTAATTACGACGTGCACTGTTGGGAACGGAAATATTCGATGGTCATTGTTTGCATAGCATATTGTTTTTAGCCCTGAGGATGCCTAGAGAAAGCTTTGAGTTTTACTAATGAATCCTCACCATATCACGAGACGAAAATTAATGATAACCAGGAATATATGAGTAGTTCATGAAGACACCTTTCCAAAAAAAAAAAAATCTGGAGTGGCCTGCACTCAACTTTACTATAAGTAACTTAATATCAAATTTCATGAGTATGTAATATATAACGTCTCTTTTAGGCTTAATGTAAACATCTAAATGGGATATGATTATTAGTCTTTCATTGCTGAGGTAGTAGAGATAGTGATTGAAGGACATATCAATATATAAGCTTATTTTTGTATAGGACACAGCTGATGCAAATAATTTCAGTAGTATAACTACAGCAGTAATAACATTTTTTAAAAACCAAAGTGAACATTTCTAGAAACGAAATATTCTCCTACAAGAGAACATGGCTTTTGTTCAAATAGACATTGGAAATCTTACATCGTTTACTTGACATCCTTCTACATTAAATATTAAAGTAAAATTTTCAAATTTAAAACAGGAAAATACCCTTTTTTTCTCTGAAAAACATCATAAACAGCTAAGAAAATGTTGTTTTAAGGTGATTTATAATTAAAGATGTACGATAATTACATTTATAAATCTCTAAACGAATGATTTCAATTTTGAATTATCTTTTACATTTTTGGTTTTTACAGAATTATTATACTTTGAATTTTATGTCTTTTTAGTATTTAATAAGATCATTTTCCTTCCCCTTTATCAAATAACATATATACGAATTTGTTCTGAGTGTGTGTTATCATTTTACTGCACAATATTATTCCTCTTACATCTCATATAAGTCAATAAACAATTTAAATTGTTCCTTTATAAATATCAATTTTATCTCAGTGGAATCGCTCAAAAAATTTCTAAGTCAATGTAAACAATGAAAAAAAATATAAAAAAATCGACAAGTATAGCAGGTGATCTCTTAGTCTAAGATAAACAAACAGTTTTTATAGCGTTATTGCTCTTTCCCATAATTGAAACATCATGATTTTTTTATTATAAATTGCTAATTTTTTGTTCCATTTTTGGTCAAATTTTCATTATTTTTAAATGAGCCGTTTAGCGTCAAAAAAACATTTTCTGAAAACACAAATCGTACTGTAATGCCCCTTTAGCGAATGTAATTTTGAAAAAAAATATTTCAATTCATTCTACACATAATGTTCTATTTATAGGCATAGTTTCATTCTTGTCTGTCAAACAGTATGGCTTGTATCACTCTCACAAGGTTTGAGATTGAATTATAAGTCAAAATTTGTACATTTTATTGAAAAAAAAAAATATTTCCTGTTGATTTAAAATTCTGAATATATTTTTCGTTTGTTCCATTTGTAACCTCAAAGATAACGTCAAAATTTCAAAACTCTAGAGTTATCAGTATAGGAGAAATAAATGTTTAAAAAAAAACGGTTTTTGGCAAAAAAAGTGACTTTCCCATCAAGCATAATTCTTCCCAAACAATAGGGATCTTCGTCTTTATGGGGTCCATTTTTGTGTAAAATATCAACTTGATCCATCAAAGATTCTGGACCGTAGCGTGGTAACAAGCAATGCTAACACACGCAATCACCCACCCACCCACCCACACACACACAGACATCATCGTAAAAACGTCATAAAACGACTTCTGGGACCTCAAAACATGTAATTCCGTCAAAATCTCGAGATCGAATTTTTTCACGATCACTATACTTTACTTATAGTAAAGTAAAAAACCTAACAGTCTAATAAAATAAATGATGTTACAATAAATTATACTGTCCATGTGAAGGATAAATAAACATATGATCCAATAAACAAACATCTTTTGCCACACCAATAGCCATTTATAATAGTGTAACTCATCAAATACCTTCCGAATCTTTGATTTAGCACTACCAGTAGATAACTGCTCCTTCTTCATACATTTCTTCCTAGTTTTCACTGTAGTCTGTAATCAACAACTGATTGCTAGATTATTCAAGATACAATAGTATAGAATTTTAAATTTCAGAATAAATAAAGCATTCAATATAAAAAAAAACTTCGTTTAACAAAGTAAACGATATAAACTAATCATTAAATAGCCAATAAACTATTTGTTTTGTTTATACAATTTTTTCAATATTTTTAATGTTATATAGATGAATAGATACAACATGTATTTATAAAGAACTTTAAAAACTCACCTCTCTGACAGAATCGTTCTTTGGTGGTACGATGTTATTTTTTTGATTAATTTCAGTACTGCAGTTATCGTCCTCTATAACCTGAAATTTAAATTATACAAATATTTAAAATTAACACTTCAGAATTTAGTAAATACTGAAAAATTAATTACAAGATCTGTAATAGCCAACCTTGTACTTTACCATAAGTGAACATAATATCCGATTCTCTTCTTAAATATAAAATCTTTATCACTACCATCTATTTCACCAACTTCATGATTTTTTTTCAAACCGGCATCAAAAGGGGAGTTATTCTTCTAATTTATTATCAAATTTATTTAATTCTAATACTAGCAACTGACACTTGCAAGAAGGCTTAGATGTTTCAACACACTTATCATTTCTAATGAAAGTTTGTACACTATTTAGTATTTCTATAGCTCTTTTAATTCTCTTGAATTTCGCACTGTTCAACTTTATTAGTTTATTCTTGTTCGGTAGACCTAAATAACTTATTCCCAACAACAGAGGCATCTCAATCAAGTAATTGGCAATGTCTTACACAAAGATTTTCAAATTAACTAATTATTTATTAACTAATTATGATAACTAAGAAAATGAAAGACGTCTTTAGATTTATAAATAACATACAAATTAATGAATTATAATTAGCCATGTAAATTATATTGTATATATTGTATTATATATAACAAGACTTCACATAAGCACGTGACATAACAATCAATGATCAAAACCACAATATGAAATGTAAAAAAAAAAATTTAACACCTTTCAACCACAACAAGCGGTCTTCGTCAGAGCCAAAAACCCAACTGAAACACAAGATGCAGAAACATCATATTGCGAAGAGTTCAAAGCAGTGGGAGCGAAGAGTGGTATTTTAAAGGAGTGTAAAGTGCACGGAAGGAGAATAGACCAAACAGGGATGTTTGGGGAAACAAAGGACTACAGAGAGAAAGAGTAAAAAAATTTCCGCTAGCTGTCAACTCTCTGCAATGAGGCTATAGCCTTCGTCAAGAAAGAATCAAGCTTGAAGAACCCGTTACTAATGTTTATAATATTTGATCTATTAAATTTAATCAGAGAGGATTCAATATTTCTTAACGACATCGATTTTTCATAAGTAATAAATTTAGCCCCAGTCCCATCAATATGATGATTTTCATTATTTACATATAACAATAAGGCTCTACCTTTTTCCTGTCTACTTACGTTGTATTGGTGTTGTTTTAGACGTGTCTTTAAAGATTTGCCAGTTTGACCAATAAAAATCATATGGCAATTTTTGCACGGAATTTTATAAATACCACCGGACTCCATTTGCCTGGGAGAGTTTTTTTTTTTTTTTTTGGCATATTGCCTATGTTATTACAATTAGAAAACAGTATATTAAAAACAATTTTACACACAAGCCTAGGGAGAGGGTCCAATGACTCATGATACGGTAAACTACAGAATTCAACAATGAACAGGGTTCTGTTAAAATATTAGAGAAAGTTTTTTCTGGTGGTCCAGTGGTGTTTATAAAATTTCGTGCAAAAATTGCCATAAAATTTATAAATAAAGAAACCCAAGTCAGTTGGGTTTTTGACTCTGATGAAGACCGCTTGTTGTGGTTGAAAGATCTTAGTATTTTTTTCATATTGTGGTTTGATATTGTATATATAATATACAGATATTGACTGTATTATATATATATATATGGGTAAGAATTATATTATATATTAATGTAGTGCAATGTATATAAATGGAAGAGTAAACCTGTAATTAAAAATGAAACATGTTACAAAAATATACTCTCTTATGGTAGGATTACTACCCGTGAGGAAAACATAAAAAAAAACTATATATACCCGACACAGTGTTTCATATAAATAATTTTTTATAATAATAAGAATACACCTATTATCAAGACAAATAACTTATTATTCTCTGTATTATATGTCCCTATTCACAATAAGAAAACATTGATCTAAATATTACACTTTTAAATATATTTCGAACTTTAGTCCATTATAGGAAGAGAACAGGAAATGTGAGACATGTCTAACGGGGTAATTAAATACAAACGAGTCCTCTAGTATAATTACTTAATTATGCTGCAGTTCTACTAACATAATTTATTCTATTTCGTCAACATGTAGATATCTATCTCAATAAATCTTCACTCTTAGTATTCTTTTGACAACAAACTACGAATAGAAATATTGATTACTTAAGTGTTATTTTTTTCTCTTAAATGTCTTCTGCTATTCTCTATTTACAAGTAGGAATAGCGACCTCACAAGCGCTGGTCCTGAAAAGACCTTCTCTTCACAATAATGATCAATCAATAGATATAAATGGATTAACGCAACAAATTAGTACCATATTTAAGGAAACTACCTTTAAAATAACATAGATAGTAAGGAAAAAATTAAACACATGCGTTTTAACTAATACCAAATCACCCATCAATAAACTAATTATAAGTAATTTCATATAATCGATTCCAGCAAGAACTGTAACAACGTACAGATAGGCCATACCAAACAATACCTAAAGGATAGATCAGCTTTACACAAACCGAATTCTAAAAATAAGAAAATCTGTAATGGCTCACCCTAAAATGCAACAATTCAGAATAAACACACCTTTATATTTGAAAACCCATCTATTTTAGATTATGAAACTTCTCACAATAAAAGACCGATAAAAGAGATGGTAAATATAAGAGTAATATAAGGATATAAGAGTAATACACGTAACACAAAAACAGATACCGACAACATAAACAGAATTTATAGTGCCATTATAACATTTCATATTATAAATAGCTAACCGTTCTAATTTTAACTTAGTTGATATTGTTGCATAGATTTATTAATGGTAATATATGAATGGTATATAAAAAAATGTGTCTAGCTGGCAGCATATGTAGGTGATAAGATAACTAATCTGTCAGTTTCGTTGTATAAGCTACTATTTAGAGCTACTACAGTCTATTACTATTTAATCGTTAAGTAAATGTTTAATTTGTTCGTGGAATATTGTATAGATAAGATAATAGTAAATTGTATATTGGTTTTAATCTTCAGGATGCCTTCAAATAAAAACGAAACCTTGGCAAAGCGATGATTTTTACTAATGAGCCCTGACAAATCTCGAAAAGAAAAAATTAGTCATAGCAGGTATATATGAGTAGTTCATGAACACACCTTTCCAAAAAAAAAAAAACCTAACAGTCTAATAAAATAAATGATGTTACAATAAATGATACTGTCCATATGAAGGATAAATAAACATACGATCCAATAAACAAACATCTTTTGCCACACCAATAGCCATTTATAATAGTGTAACTTATCAAATACCTTCTGAATCTTTGATTTAGCACTACCAGTAGATAACTGCTCCTTCTTCATACATTTCTTCCTAGTTTTCACTGTAGTCTGTAATCAAAAACTGATTGCTAGATTATTCAGGATACAATATTTCATATTATTTCAATTTGATTCAATACAAAAAAACCATCGTTTCGCAAAGTAAAATAACCACATAATTAAATTACAAATAAACCTTTGTATTTGTCTTTTTTATAATATTTTTTATGTTATATACGTGCATGGATACTACATGTATTTATAAAGAACTTTAAAAACTCACCTCATCTTTGATAGAATCGTTCTTTGATGGTACGATGTTATTTTTTTGAGTAGTTTCAGAACTACAGTTTTCGTCCTTTATAACCTGAAATATAAAATATACAAATATTTAAAATTAACTCTTCAAAATTTGGTAAATAAGGAAAAATTAATAAAATGATCTGAAACAGCTTACCCTGAAGGATAAATAAACATAGGAACAATAAACAAACATCTTTTGCCACACCAACAGCCATTTATAATAGTGTAACTTATAAACATACCTTCTGAATCTTTGATTTAACACTACCAGTAGGAGATAACTGCTCCTTCTTCATACATTTCTTCCTAGTTTTCACTGTAGTCTGTAATCAAAAACTGATTGCTAGATTATTCAGGATACAATATTTCGTATTATTTCAATTTGATTCATACAAAAAAAACATCGTTTCACAAAGTAAAATAAACACATAATTAAATTACAAATAAACCTTTGTATTTGTCTTTTTTATAATATTTTTTATATTATATGCGTGCATGGATACTACATGTATTTATAAAGAACTTTAAAAACTCACCACATCTTTGATAGAATCGTTCTTTGATGGTACGATGTTATTTTTTTGGGTAGTTTCAGAACTACAGTTTTCGTCCTCTATAACCTGAAATTTAAAATATACAAATATTTAAAATTAACTCTTCAAAATTTGGTAAATACGGAAAAATTAATAAAATGATCTGAAACAGCTTACTCTGAAGGATAAATAAACATAGGAACAATAAACAAACATCTTTTGCCACACCAATAGCCATTTATAATAGTGTAACTCATCAAATACCTTCTGAATCTTTGATTTAGCACTACCAGTAGATAACTGCTCCTTCTTCATACATTTCTTCCTAGTTTTCACTGTAGTCTGTAATCAAAAACTGATTGCTAGATTATTCAGGATACAATATTTCGTATTATTTCAATTTGATTCATACAAAAAAAACATCGTTTCACAAAGTAAAATAAACACATAATTAAATTACAAATAAACCTTTGTATTTGTCTTTTTTATAATATTTTTTATATTATATGCGTGCATGGATACTACATGTATTTATAAAGAACTTTAAAAACTCACCTCATCTTTGATAGAATCGTTCTTTGATGGTACGATGTTATTTTTTTGAGTAGTTTCAGAACTACACTTTTCGTCCTCTATAACCTGAAATTTAAAATATACAAATATTTAAAATTAACTCTTCAAAATTTGGTAAATACGGAAAAATTAATAAAATGATCTGAAACAGCTTACTCTGAAGGATAAATAAACATAGGAACAATAAACAAAGATCTTATGCCACACCAACAGCCATTTATAATAGTGTAACTCAAAAATATACCTTCTGAATCTTTGATTTAACACTACCAGTAGATAACTGCTCCTTCTTCATACATTTCTTCCTAGTTTTCACTCTAGTCTGTAATCAAAAACTGATTGCTAGATTATTCAGGATACAATATTTTATAGTATTTCAATTTGATTCAATACAAAAAAAACATCGTTTCGCAAAGTAAAATAAACACATAATTAAATTACAAATAAACCTATGTATTTGTTTTGTTTATAATATTTTTTTCAATATTTTTAATATTATATACATGCATGGATACTACATGTATTTATAAAGAACTATAAAAACTCACCTCATCTTTGACAGAATTGTTCGTTGATGGTAGGATGTTATTTTTTTTAGTAGTTTCAGAACTACAATTTTCGTTCTCTATAACCTGAAATTTAGAATATACAAATATTTAAAATAAACTCTTCATAATTTGGTAAATAGGGAAAAATTACTAAAAAGATCTGAAACAGCCTACCCTAAACTTTACAATAAGTAAACAAACATAAGATCGAATTCTAGAGTCGCGCGCTATTGCTTGTTTAGAGATAAAATCTTATCACTATCATCTATTTCATTGACTTCATGAAATTTTGGTTAAACCAGCATCAAAAGAGGAGCCATTCTTCTAATTCACACCAAAACTATTTAGTTCTAATACTAGTAACATACACACCTAAGAGGAGGCTTAAATGTTTCAACAGACTTATTATTTCTTATGGAAGTTCTGTCCATATTTATGGGAATTAACTTTAATTTACATATATATGAAGGAAAACATTGAACATATGCATTTAACTAACTCCAAATCACCCATCAATAAAATAATTCAAAGTGATTTAATATTTTCCATTCCCAGCAATAATTGTAACAATGTATAGGTAGGCCATACAAAACAATACGTATAGCTTTATACTCGTACAATCAGAATTTTAAAAATCAGTTAGTTTCGTTGTATAACCTACTAGTTAAAGCTTCTACAGTCTACTACTATTTAATCGTTAGGGAAGTAAATGTGTTGAATTTGTATGTAGAATGTTGAGTAAATAAGATAATAGTAAATTGTATATTGTTTATAGCCTTCAGGAAGCGTTGAAATAAAGACGAAACGTTTGTAAGGCGATGATTTTTACTAATGAGCCCTGACAAATCTCAAAAAGAAGAAAATTAATTATAACCAGGAATATATGAGTAGTTCATGAGGACACCTTTCAAAAAAAGAACCTAAGCGTCTAATAAAATAAATGGTGTTAAATTATACTGTCCATATGAAGGATAAATAAACATATGAACAAATGAACAAACATCTTTTGCCACACCAACAGCCATTTATAATAGTGTAACTCATAAACATACCTTCTGAATTTTAGAATTAGCACTACCACTAGTTGATAACTGCTCCTTCTTCATACATTTCTTCCTAGTTTGCACTCTAGTCTGTAATCAACAACTAATTGCTAGATTATCCAAGATATAATATTTTACATTTTTAATTTCAGAATGAAGTAAAGGATTCAAAATAAAAAAATATCGTTTCAAAACGTAATCTAAACACAATATTTAATAATTAATAGAACTGTTTCGTTGATACAATTTTTTTAATGTTAATAGATGAATGGATACACACATGTATTTATAAAGAACTTTAAAAACTCACCTCTCTGACAGAATATTTCTTTGATGGTATGATATTATTTTTTTTATTTATTTGAGAACTACAGTTGCTGTCTACTACAACCTGAAATTTAAAATATACAAATATTTCAAATTAACTTTCAGAATATAGTAAATACAGACAAAGTAATGAAAAAATCTGAAATAGCCTACCCTGAACTTTACCATAAGTAGACATAATATCAAATTCATGTCTTAAATATAAAATCTTATCACTATCATCTATTTGACTAACTTAGTGAATATTTTTTTTAAACCGATATAAAAAAGGGGAGCTATTGTTCAAATTTACCACCAATTTATTTGGCTCTAATATTAGCAACTGACACTTACTAAGCTTAGATGTCTCAATGCACTTATCATTTCTTAAGATAGTTCGTTTACTATTAAGTACCTGTACAGTTTTTTTTAATTCTCTGAATTTACCACTATACATTCGCACTGTTCAACTTTACTAGTTAATTCTTGTTCAGTACACTAAAAACTTCTACCCAACAACAGAGGAATCTCAATCAACTAATTTTTAATGTCTTACCCACACAACATTTTCAAATCAAGTATTTATTTGTTCCAAAACAATATTTCGTTTAGGCATATTTAATTTAATGTCTTCATTAGGTTACTAGGGATGTGTAACTCATACAAATACCTTTTGTGTTTTATTATTAGCACCACTAGTTGATAACCGCTCCTTCTTCATATATTTCTTCCCAGTTTGCACTCTAGTCTGTAATCAACAACTAATTGCTAGATTCAAGATAAAAATTTTATATGTTTAAATTTAAGAATTTAATAAAGAATTAAATATAAAAAATATCGTTTCACAACGTAATATAAACATATCATTTATATGCCAATAACTATTTGTTTTGTTTATACAATTTTTTTTCAACATTTTTAATGTTATATATAGATGCATGGATATCAAATGTATTTATAAAGAACTTTAAAAACTCACCTCTCTGACAAAATCTTTCTTTGATGATAGGATATTATTTTTTTGATTAATTTGAGAATTATAGTTGTTGTCTACCAAACCCTGAAATTTAAAATATACAAATAAATAAAATTAAGTTTCAAAATTTAGTAAATACGGACAAATTAATGAAAAGATCTGAAATAGCCTACCCTGAACTTTACCATAGGTAGACATAATATCAAATTTTTTGATAATCAACTGAGTTGCGGATTTTATTTCAATGTGGCGGCTAATGTAATTTCAAACTCTGTGGAAAACTATTATTAAATTAATAAATAATCATTTAATGTTTTTCTTTGTTTATTGTAGCTATATCCATTTTATTAGTTATAAGAACCTTTTAACTCATTAATGTAGTACAATCTGGTATATATTATTGTTATTATTAAGATTAAACAGAAAGTTTGAGTCAATCTGACTTGTGTGCACCTGACTCGACCATATCTGTGTTATTGTCCTTTCCTTTGCGTTTGTTAAAACTAACTTCACATTTCAAGTTATTATTAAGAACTCAATAATTGTTCTTAGAGAAATATCTCTTAGTTGTATAGGTTTCAGAACTTTAACTAGCGATATTAATTTGACATTTTTTGAAGCTTGTCATACAGGCCTCTACATAGGATAGACTCTAGTGAAATTTTATCCTAGAATACTAGATACTGGGGCTTCTAGACATTAAACATCAAAACTCTAGATATTAGAGTTTTACTGAAGCTAGTGAATAAAAGAGTAAGGTTATATGGTTGAACCAGTTGAAATTAAAGTTCCACTGTCTATAAAGATTTATTATTATAAGGATGTCTCTTACCTTAATTGAGCTGCCAAGAATATATAAATACGGATTATATCATATTTCAGCAGCATTAAAATACTGAAATGTTAAACATTGGACATCGTTTTCCAAAAGGATGTCACAGGGGTGTATAGTGATAACTGTATCGCTCTCTGTATCTCCGGGAATGAACATTTGTCATTTAGACATTTATATAAAAAATGAATAATTTTCTGTTTATTCCACTAAATAGAAATCCTCTTATGAGAGAAGAAATATAAAAAATTAATAGAATGAATCATTAATAATCAATCCGACCTATATGTTATTTAGATCCAATGTCCTTCGTACTCTTTTAGAGGGGGCCTCAAAGTGATCACAAATGATCAACTTGGTTGAATGCTTTTTTTCTGATTTCAATAATAAGACTCTAGTCTGATGTACTTACAGTCATGAAATAATAATGAAAACAGTACAAATACTTGTATTTCATGTGAGTACCTGAGAAAAATTTAGTCAACAATTTGGAAACTATACAAATCAAACCATATGTTTGAGACCATACAAGCATCTTGCAGTCTCAAGCAATTTTGCACTACACACCTCAGCTTTCACAGGAAAGGAACAACCAAATAGATGATGAGGAAAGGAGTTTAAAGGTAGGGAAAACATTCGTCCAATTAGTTTAAAAAGGTCATCTCAAATGAACTTATATTTGCATACAATACTATATCTTTAAAGAGAAAATTTAAAACGATATGTATAACTTATGTGTATTAAAAATTTGTCTACTTAACTACTAAGAATGTAAACGGTATTTGACATTACATGAAGAATGCAGACTCTCCTTTGATCACAGAGTGCAGAGGTAGAAAACCTTACATTACATTATATATGAATGAGAACTAATCGGAGAGGACAAACATTTTTGTTAAATCATACATAAAACTGTATAAGTGAGGGACACTTAACTATATTCATTTGTGAAGATTATTAATGAACTTAAAATTTGAAGTTGAATTCAGTTTGAACAAGGGGATGTACAATACAACAATCACTGATCACTGATCAAGTTATAATAAACTTGATCAGTGATTTCAAGTTTATTATAACTGATAAAATGATTATAGCCACATGTAAACAAACATTTACATTAGTGAATAATATGCATGTATAGCCACATTAACACAAAAAAAATCGGTTGGTTTGGAACGAGTTTGATAGTATGTTTAATATAGTACAGTTGAGTGTAGGTCACTCCAGATTTTTTTTTCCTTTTGAAGGAAAAGGGAATGTTGAAAAGGTGTGTGGAAGGTAACGAGAGGACGCTTATATTGGGGGTATGGTTTAAAGTTTGTTTTGGCTTAGATGACTGTATCCAGTTTTGTTTCTAATTATTTTAGTGTAACATTTGTCACAAATTGCAGTGTCATAATATATACATTAAAAGTCTCCAAGTCCAAACACTTAAAACATTGATGATGTTGTCCCAAATTGTTGTAACTTGGAGTAACAAGGATATTGAAAGAGTTGACTCGAAGTCTGAAATAATAGAGACAGATCTACAACGTGGCAGAAACTATAACTGCTGATTTTCTGAATAACTATTACTTCACCCTTGTTGAAAACTAGGGTGAAAACTAAAAACTTCCTATAAACCAATAAATGACTTTGATGTCACATATATCTAAAACCACATATATCTAAAACCACATATATCTAAAACCAATTTTAACACACAATTTTACCCTAAACAAGACAAAATGAATTGCACTTAAGGTTTATAACCTCAGATGTACATGGATCTCGGCTACAGTCATAAAATATTTTGCAATTATGCCTTTTTTACACTTTTATATATAATTTCTAGGAAGTAAATGTGTTTGACTATACATAAGATTTAGTTCAGCATTATTACTAAATAGAAGTAATATTAGTAATTCACGTTTTAAACTCCCATTCCACTTTTGATAAATAAAAGAGAAATCAAAAAGAAATGAAGTCCTCTTAAAGTGAACAGAACACAAAATAAATCCAAGCGGAAAAGATTATCCATTATGATAATAATCTTTTCTCTTCAGAATCATTAATAATGAAAATTAGCAACAACAACATAGAAAACTACAAAATGGTATAAATAACAGATTCTTCCAAATTTCCAAGTGACTCAATTATTTGGGCAATCCGTCTTCAGGAGAAAAGAGAAAGGGAGCCAAAGCACGTTGCAAACGCATCGGCGAATTACTTACTGTGGCTTCTACAACGTTCTTCGTCTCCCTTTTTCTTTTCTCCTGAAGACGGATTGCCCAAAAATTTGAGTTTGTAAGTATGTTCTTTATTCTTTGTGTTACTCTTCTTGAATTTTGAACTCGTATTGTATCCAGATTGGATCGTATATTCGTTAATCAAGTGAATATATATATATATATATATATATATATATAAACTAGAATTTAAAAAAGAACACATAGAAAGGAAACCACTGAACTCACTACTATATTTCGATGTCCTCGTCTTCAGGAAAAGAAGTGAATCGCTCCAAAGGCTGATAACGACTATATATATATATATATATATTTAACAATTAAAAGAAACGGTCCAGCGGACTTTTTTAAATAAAATAAATTCAAAACGAAGGAAACACACAGAAAGACACAGACATAACTCACATCGATATTTCGACCATCGTGAGTTACCGCCCTGCCTTCCTGTAGGACTCTTCGCTCTTCACACCTCCTGATGACGACGATGGTCGAAATATCGATGTGAGTTATGTCTGTGTCTTTCTGTATGTTTCCTTCGTTTTGAATTTATTATATATATATATATATATATATATATATATATATATATATATATATATATATATATATATATAGTTCAATATAAACAAAGAAACATAGAGAAATCAGAAGAACACACTTACAGTCTCTAATTTTCGGTTTGAACCGTCTTCAGGAGAGATAAGAGAGGGAAACCAAGCGCACTGGATCAGAGACGGTTGGAGACCCAACCGTCTCCAACCGTCTCTGATCCAGTGCGCTTGGTTTCCCTCTCTAATCTCTCCTGAAGACGGTTCAAACCGAAAATTAGAGACTGTAAGTGTGTTCTTCTGATTTCTCTATGTTTCTTTGTTTATATTGAACTATATTTGTCCGTTTTGGATCGTATTTCCAACGAAAAAAAGTATATATATATATATCATTAAAGCGAACCGCAGTCTCGGCGTTCACGTTCTTCAGACTGAGAGATTCGATCCTACGAACTAACCTCCTGTTAACAGGATTCAACTGGAAAAGGGGCTGACCAAGTGATATGTTAAAATCAATGAGGTAGTCAATAGTATTAATAGATTAAATCGAGGATGGCTGAAGGAAAGAGTTGAAACATGTTGACTATAGGAAGTATGTTATGTAGTCTAGATGCAATATCGAAATCGTTATTCAGGAAGACAGAAGAACTTATCAAGAAGCAAGTTCCCTCATTATGGTTACTTTTTAATAATAATATATATATATATATATATATTCCAATTAAATTAAACAATTCTACGAACTAAATAAACTAGATCCACAGAAAGAACACACACAAAAGAAGTCACAGAAACTCACTACTACATTTCGATTACCTCGTCATTAGGAAGATAGTCACTCCGTAGACCGGTGACGACAGAAGTGAAGTCTTTTTGAAGTGTCAATCAATCAGTGCACCCAACTTACAGAAGGAGGGGATACAAGGATAAGTAATAAGAACAATAAATAAATAAAAAAAAATAAAAATGGTAAAAAACAAATAAGTAAACAACAGGTTAAATAAAAAAAGAACAATTAACGATCGAAGTTAAGTCCATCAGCACATTTACCGCCCAGGAAACTTATAAGTGCTACTTCTGAAGCTCTGAAAGGGACAGGACTACTTTCATTAATCTGCCTAAGAGCCTGTACACGGAAGCAGTCTTTGAAATTGAGTCACCGAGACCTAGCAGAGTGGCAACGGGAATGTCACTGTGTTAACAATGGACGACCTGTGATTATTCATACGCAAGCTTTAGCTTGATGGAAGCTAGACCCACATGAAAAGCATCACACTGAGTACAGTCCAAATGATAAACACAGTTTCAAGAAATACAAGAGGTCTTGTGAGAGACAGGGTAGCTGAGAAACCACAATCGATTTCTCTTCCTTACGTTTGTTGAGGAAGGAGCGGGATTGATGATAGGTCAAGTAAGATAGCCACTTGGTTTACATTGAACCATACCACTAGCAGAATTGGGGGGCTTTGGAGAAGAGAGGTGGTTAGAGGTTCTCTGAAGACAGAAGCAGTATAGGAGGCTGAAGAAAGTATAGTGAAAACTCTTTGATAACTGATAACCTTTGATGACTATGAGCACGAGGAGAATAAGTGGTGATGAGGAACTAGATATGCAACCGAGATCTTTCAACTAAAACAAGTACTCTTCGTTCGTCATTCATACTGACTGACTGACCACTTGTTTTGATTAACAGATCTTAGCCACATTTCTGATTTCCTTACTGTGGTTTAGATGTTGACTTTTATTCCACTGTGAAATATTGTTTTACATACATACATACATGCATAAATACACACACATATATATATCTGGCTTTAACTGTGCTACTTCCTTACCTGAGAACAACCGTTAAAAGGGTCGAAATATTGAAAGTGAGTCCTACTGCATAGTTTTCATCCGTGTTTCTTTCTGTTTTCAATATGTTTATATATATATATAGGAATTGCTATATAACAGAGATATATGCATATATAAATGTTACATATACATTGTATTGTCTATTCCATATTAATAACGAAAAAAAAAGAACTTTGACAAACTTATTATTGAATATATCATATAGAACCATAATAGTGCTACAATAAAATAGTAATTTTATCCTGAACAAATATTACTGTGAATGCTATGCATGGAAACTATTACTAAGTTCTCTCACAACCTACAATAGTCAAAAATTACATAAATAGAAATAATTCAAATACTGTAGCATAATTATGTCACATATAGGCAACTTACCAAACGTTATTCATTAATCACTTAAGTACTGAATATTTAGAACTCTCTAGAAACTATATTGTTTTTTCTCCTAAACCGTAACCCTGTATTGGGAGCGTATATTTACAATGTGCTCCCTTATAGATTACAGATGTATCACTAAATATAACTTATTAACTGGTTGAAATATATATCACGATTTAATCATAAAAATTTAACTTAATAAGGTTATGCTAATAATAACAAACATTAATTAGTTACACTGGTTAGAAATTAATTTTTAAATTTCTAATAGTGATTTACATTTAAAATAGTAATAATACATACTAAAACAGTTCTAATACTGTTACTACTTAATATGTGAATTTGATATAATAATTTATAGCTTCTAAATCTATATTGTTAACTAACTTTTTAAGTTGTTCTAAGTGCATCGGTACAATTAAACTGTATATCTCAGGGGAGAGGTACAACCGTAACACATACAAACATAATACAAAGTTGACTCTTAATCCCTCTAGTCGTTCGCATTCAAACAAGTGATCCCATAGGGAATATAATATAAACATACCTGTTTTACATTTTTCTTTGCTCATTTGAATGGCTATAACAAAATATGGAGTATTAATTAAGGAAGGAATTACTACACACAAACAATTTCTTAAAAATAAAGATTTCTTCCTCTAGAAAGTAAAATATTAACCTGAACATGTCCTTATCCAATATGGCTAAATTTACATAAAAAAAAAACTAAAATACTACATAATATTAATACTATTAAAATTTACATAAAAAACTAATTTTACATAAAAAATAAAAAATGATGAAGTGCTTACCTTGGGTTGAAAAATGGACTCTTCTAAGCGTCTTCTAAGAATATCTTTAAAGAAGAACTCGATATTTTTTAAAAAAATTAAAACATCTCTCTGAAATAAAAAGATAATTTAACAATAATTTACTTAAAGCTAAAAAAAATAGAGTGAACTTGTGGGAATTAAACATACTAATTTCATTAGAATAAAAAAACAAAAATATATTAAATTTTTACTTAAGTGAAAATAATATAACACATCATGATGCCATGGGAAATTTTATTACAATATCATTAAACTATTAAAGAAACCAACACGATTTACAGTGTAGTCAGTATCTACAGTATCCACCTACTATACCAGGGGCGTCAAACTGATTTTGACCAGGCGGTTAGTGCAGTAAATTATACAGGTTGAACCTTCCTAATCCGACAACCACCGGACCATGAAAAATTCTGAATAAGGGTGGTCCCCAAAACACCCTCAATTACTCTGCATTATGCTGTACAAGCGTAGCTGTAACATTGTTGTGATATATGATAGTTGTATTAGATGAAAATATACATAAAGAAGTATGTAGAACAAACACGTTGAAAGAATATTTATGGATTTATTTATAAAACTCGACAAGCAGATAAACTGTAAAGAAAATAGTCTAGAATACATCATGACCAGTAAGTGCTACAGAATTACATAACACTAGCAGATTTGCCCGTCTTTGAAAGGTATTTTACGAAAATTCAGACGATACGTAGTATTTCAAAATATTAGAAAAATAATAGAATAGGAAAAAATATATTTATTAGTACAGTGTTAAGTAAGTGCCTCTATATACACCGCATTAGCTGACTGCCCTTCAGGTGTATGGAAGACCAAAGAGTTGGAACCTGACTCTTGAACAAGCAACATACAATTGACCATGTGAGAAACACTTGGTCTCACTCACTTCAATTCCTGCCGAGACAGAGTTTGGCCTTGCGACTTTTTTACTGTTATTGCAAAACAGAGGCTGACGGGAAATTGCAACCGTTTGAATTGAAAGGAACAGTTGTTAGGTATCAATGGTAGGCATGATATAAACACTGACTCCCCAGTACCACACGCAGTCATACCAGCCTCTATGACGTATCTGTGCAAAGCTCAAGAAAATCAAGATAAAAAAAATTAAAAGTAAAAAAGTAACTACAGTAAATACAAAATTAAACAATAAAATATAAGTACAGTACACTTACGCAACTATCATGGCTTGGGAACCCCGCACGGATACATTCAGATGTACTCCAAGTTACATCATAAATAAAAATTTTCCGAATTACGGTTGTTGCCAGATAAAAGAATACCGGATTAAGGAGGATCAACCTGTAGTATGAATCTTGTAAGAACAAAAAAAAGTATTTATTTGTTTTTAAAATGAAGGAAAACAAGTATTATAAGAATTCAAGGATAAACTGAGATTCAACAAAAACACAATCTTTAGGTAACCTGATGGTAGTTCAATTAGAAATTAGAATCCATAAGTGTGTATTTCTATTGTACATGTATTTAAAGTTTGTTTCTCAATTTTCCTGTCCTATTTAGATATATTTTCATCATTCAAGCATATTATAAAAATGTTATGAAATGTCTTTTTAGAAGTATATTAAGACAGCCTTAGACTTTTAAAAATGTAAGAAACATTCAACATTAATATTGATCAGTTTTCTATTTAACTGTGTGCATTGTGTATTATAGAATGGTCATAATGATTACGGTATAAATTATGATCATTATGATTACAGAAAAGTATAAATTATTTGCACAATTATGTTGAACTTAAAATCACAAGATCAAACTCAACCTGATTTAAATTCTATTTTACTCAGAAAATTAAGTAATTCTGAAAACATAAATTGACACATCTAAAATATTAGGAAGCAGACATTTTAGAATAGAAAAGTAAAATTGTCATTTGTCTATGCAAAAAATGTTACAAAAGTATAAACACAACATGCATAGAATCCATAAGAAATAACACTCCACTTAACCAATGTTGTGAATCCGTTGACTAACACAGAATTTCACAGTAATTACTGCAGCAATCATTCGTTTTCAGACTATTTCAAACTATTAATATTATAAATGATGTTTTCAGAAACATATCAAATGATTTAGTTTGTTCTTATGTGTTCCAAAAACTTGGTATCTTTTAGCTTGCACAAATGCATCAGCATCAGGTTTGCTGATTGCTTGAATCAGCATCAAGTTTGCTTGAATCATTCAGGTCTTGAATGGGAGCCAATTTCAGATGTCATTTAAAAGCTTCTGTGTGAGGTTTGAATACAGCTTGGATATTAATCTTAATTACTGGCAGAAATTTCTCATAAAGGTATGTAGTCATAAGCACTAGTAATATTTCAGGAGTGTGTTGTTAATTCGTGACATTCTGGTAGGAGATTCTGATAAATTGTGTCCCAGCCCGCAGAACCAAATTTGTCGTTCAATTCTACATAACACCGCAAATGATTTGAAGTTTCATTTTGATAGCGGTCAAAAAATATATTTTAAGTTTCTCAAAAGACTGAAACAATTGTTTAAACAATCTTTTCTCTACGGTATGTCGTACTATGAAGCAAAATATCGACTGACTATACACTGCATGCCATTATTTACTGCTGGTTTTAAAGTCACCACTTGTCACGTTATCTACTCTGACTAGAACAGACCCCATTGAGAACTATACAGCATTGCTAATTTACATAAAAAGTTAATTAATGATGCTATGTACTTTAAAATTCAAGTGTCTGATTACTGTTCGCTGATCGAACTTTCCACATACTTGTGGTAAATCACAATATATTAATCTTATGGTAAATACCAATGACTAAACAACAGGTCAGTGATTTTCAGTCTAAAATAAAAAAAAAACATACGAATAAACAAGAAATCAAGAAAAAAAAAATTCGGGTTGAAGTGGCAAGTGTTGGTACTATTAAACTGATACAATTAAAAACAATTAAAGAATGAAACATCTTAACTCGTAAATTTTCTTTCTCACTCGACCGATTTCAGTATTGTCCTCCATCTTCTAGAGTTTCACTATGGACAAAAAACAAGATACGAAACGGATAGAGTGAGAACGAAAATTTACGAGGTAAGATATTTCATTATTCTGAGTGTTACTGCCAACCTTTGCGGTAATCTGATGCAATAAACAAATTTTGTAAGTATAGGTTAGAATGCAGAACGATGACATACTCTTAATACCTTACTAACAAGCATTAAAAACCAAACCACATTAATAGTAACATGTACAGAAATTAATTGGCAGATAAATTGTACGCCACTAATCTGTTATGAGAACCTACACTACAAAATAATTTCACTATAAGGGAACTATTATACATATTGTCGCGAAGAAGTAAGCCAAAATTGGAATAGACGATTAAATAAGCGGTTACAAACAATAACTCAAGTTTTCTATTTCAATGGAATCAAACCCACATTAGAGGTCACATGCCAAAACAAATGCTACCTGTTTTAGACAGTAATGAACTATACAGTTTAGGGATCTATATATATAAAACAAAGGTTTTGTCTGTACATTGCTTAGAACTGACTCATTTCAAGTTATCTTTCCGTTTCGTACATTAGAGAAAGCGAATCCACCCTTACAAAAACTTGTCAGTCGGTTTGTGTTTGTCGATTTGTCCGCAAAATTTATTCACAAGTAAACTCAACCACCATAAGGCTTAACTAGCTGAAACATTGAAAGTAGGTTTGTGTATATCAAACATAAATATGCTTTGAATTGATAGGAAATTCAACGTAGAGGCGAAGTTATGGACTTTTAAGCCGTCTTTGGCTAACTTCACAGACATGTTTATTTCGAAAATATACAGTTATAGCAGGCAGGTATTGTTAATTGATTTCAATTTCATTTGCTTTTAAGCTCCCACCAAGAGATAATTGACAAGGTGTTTCCCGAAGTTCAAGATCTGCGATCTATTCAGAATAACTGGCTTTGCGAACGAGCAATTCTCATTCCTACAAATGAGCAGACAGGAAAAATCAATAAACAAGTTCTTGTACTATATCAAGCTGAGGAAAGAACTTACAAGTCAGTAAACAGAGTGATTAGTGATGAAGAAGACTGTTCCTGGACTGTCTGCTCATGACTTAAAACTTAAATTAGGAGCACGAATCATGCTACTACGAAACTTTAGTGTTCCAAAAATGTGTAACGGGACCGGACTCCGAATTCGAGCTTTGCACAGATACGTCATAGAGGCTGATATAATGACTGGGTGTGGAACTGAGGAGTCAGTGTTTATACCGCGCATACCATTGATACGTAGCAAACTGTCCCTTTCCATTCAAAAGGTTGCAATTTCCCGTCAGCGTCCGTTTTGCAATGACGGTAAATAAGTCGCAAGACCAAACTCTGTCTACAGAATCTCTGTCTTCAGAAATTGAAGTGAATGAGACCAAGTGTTCCTCATATGGCTAACTGCATGTTGCTTGCTCAAGAGTCAGAGGTTCCAACTCTCTGTTCTTCCAAGCACCTGGAGTACAGACAGCTAATGTGTGTGTATACAGAGGCATTTACTTAACACTGTGCTAATGAATATATTTTTTCTATCCTATAATTTTTCTAATAATATTTTGAGATACCACGTATCATTTCTGATTTTTTTGTAAAATACCCGTCAAAGACGGGCACGTCTGCTAGTTATAAATAAATACACTTGAATACAGGAATGAATAGATTAGAAGCATGGTAGCTATAGCAGCAATTTTCAACTTTGTGTTGAATATTTTCAACACAAACAGACACATCTCAATTCTTTCCATTTGTATTTTTCATTATACTTTAATATTTCCAAACACATACTAAAAAAAATAAATTAACTAACCTCACTGGATATTCGGGAAAGGAACTTCAGATTTCTTAGCAGAATGCTCACATAAGGATATCTGTGTTTTGACCTTGGAAATGCAGCAGTTATTTTCTGCGTTGATTTTTTTCTTCGGTCATCCATATTATATATAAAGTCGACTAAAACTTTTAATTAATCTTCTATTCCACATCTTACTTTCTGCAGTTGCTTCAAAAAATATAACATATGATGAAGGAAATATATAAAAATAGTTAAATTCAAGAATACACAATAAATTTCTTAGAAATAAGGGGAAAAATCTTCGTAATTATTACTTATCTAAGTAAGTACTATTTATTATATTTGTTGGCGTTCAAAAATTGGATTAAAGCTTCATTAAATAAGAGAAAACACTTTTTGAACTACTTGCGGTTCAACTCATTTAAATTAGGTGAGCGAATATTCCTCCAAAAAAAAAAAAAAAAAAAGAATGTCAATTATAGGGAAAAATGAATGAAGCGTAGCCTTCTACTTCGTATAATATTTCGGAACCAGAATCCGTAAACTTTTCAGAACATTATAATTAGCTGAAATGAAAAAAAAAAAGATTTAAAAAAATTTGGGAGAAACAGGCTTATCTAAATCGAAAAAAGAGGATCAAATGAATACTCTTTTATATTTAATTGGAAGAATAGGTTGATGACATAATCATCCAAATTAAACTTACAGGTACAGAGTCGTGTGAATATGACAAAGAATTCAAACGTTTTATGAGTATTTTTCCCCAAAAGTCAATGAAGCATCTGAAAGAGCTTATGGATGCTAATGATTTAGCATATGGATGCTAAATCAGTTGCTGATTACTGACATATCTTTATAATTTAGCTGAAAAATGTACTTGCAAACATTAAAAGAGGAGCTCATTAGAGACCAAATCGTTGTTAGCAATCAGGATAAAAACTGTACACAAGGCTGATCACATTCTGGAATATTTTCACTCGAAGACATGTGCATGTTACAAAACTAGAACAATCAATATCAAAGCAACAAATTGCATTCATGGATTTGTTACAGGTAAACTTCATGATGGCAGGACACAACTATAACCTGGTACAAGACAGTATTCAGGAAAAGTCTATCAAAAAAAGTTAAACTTTTAACTGTTTAAAAGTTAAACAAAAAATTGTCCTGAATAAATGAACAGTTTGTAATAATTGTTCAGATTAAGGGCCTTTCTTAAAATGAGAGTGAGAGATACATCTCCAAAAATAATTACTCTTTGAATTCAAGAACTTAACCCATTACCTACCATAATTGAATTTTTTTTTTTACAAATCTTTGTTGGCTAGCATAAAAAAGCCTTAGCAACACACTGTCATAGTCAGCATTACATTTTAAATTGAAACAAGTAAGATATTAGGTGATTTCATAGGGAGGATTCAGTGTCACTTAGTGAAGGTGTCCAACCGTAATCTCTAATTCTGGTATTCAAAACTACTTACTGGATGTCAATGAATGAAAAATTATTCATAACCAAAACCACTTTTTTTTAAAAACAAATAACTATATATACAAAAAAAATTTCCTAAAGGTAAAAATTAGTTGAACAAAAACACGTGGTATGAAGTAATGCTAAAATTGTGTTTTTTTAAAAAAAATAACTAGAAGATTAACATTTTATTCATGTAGTGACTTAGTGAGTTTGCACTTTGTTCATTTTTCATAGCTACTTTTATCTTCAGTGATTGAAGCTATGATAAGATGAGAAACAGGTGGCACATAGAGTTACTGTGCATTTTGAGCAATATGTCCTGGGCCTAGCAGTGCATGGCTTTTCTGGCATCGCTTTTGATCACTTCGTTTCATTATAATGTGTCGTTTGCCATCAAACCGAACACTGCGAGGCAATTGTGGAGGTGTAGGGCACTTGGGCTTTTTACCTGGTGGTTTCCTATTTGTAGGGATTTTCAGATAGGCTTGGTTTATTGTTCTAATAAAAGACAACACATCCGTTTTGGAGGCAGGGTTTCCGTCATCCTTATTTATCAAATTGAATGCTATATGAGCATTCACAACTGCCATATCCACAATTTGAATGAAGATAGGCCAATACCACTTTTTTCCCTGATTGTTGTCGCATATTTGTTGATCCACCAATCATGCTTATCGACACCTCCCATATTTTTGCTGTAATTTCTGAACACGTGAGGTTGAGAAGCTGAACCTTTTCATTTGCATTTGTTCAACCAACGTTGCACTTTTTGAAGAGGTTACACTCTATCATAATTAGTTCCAATAGTGATGCATGTATTATCAAGCCATCATACAAAAAGAATTTCTTCATTGATGTCAAATTGAAAGCTGTATGTCCCTCTCTTTTTCTTTTTCAGTTCTTTTGCTTCCATCAAAGGACATTTCTTTAAAACTTCTTGCAGTTGGTTTACAATATCTTCCACTGTTAGGGATTTGATGCGGCGTTTAGACATTTTTAGAATAATTAAGTTATATTGATGAAATTGTCTATCTCACTCAGGTGGTGTGAATTTCACTTTACTAATAAGTATATAGCTGATACTCTTCCACAATCACTCTCGACAAGTGATACGGTCCCATGCTTATAAAGAACTCAGGTAGGCAAGGCAACCAGCAACAGTTATGCCCAAAAAGTGGTGCATAAGTAAAGACGTTGTGACCTACCTATCTGCTATCACGTCCTCTCAGTGATCTCATATGAGATCGGCAACTTTTATAGCATTTTATTTCCCTTATATTACACTTGTTTTGGACATTTTACTGTTTTAGGACATTACAGCGTTAAATGTGTGTAACTTAAACAAGTACCACCTACCATTATTTTCAAATTTTATATTAGTCTGAATTATTTCAATAATATTTTATGCCAGTTCTTCTGAGTCATATTACGGCTAATTTCTACCTATATTTCGTTTAAATTTATAGCAAAAAATTCATTTGACAATTGGAGAAATATACCTATTAGATATGACAAATAAATAATGTATATGAAAATATTGACAAATAATTACGAAATGATTAACTTATATATGTATGATCTCACATGAGATCACTAGTAGATAATAGGTTAAAACCTAAGTTGTTATAACAATGACAAAGACTAGCACAATATGACATTTTGGAAACAGTGTGCACCAGCTGTCAGAACTCTTAGGCCCTCACAATGATAATAATAATCATCATCACTATCATTATCGTTCTATCATTGATGTCACGTCAACTTTAAACCTTTTTGAGAGCAAAAATATCCTGTAAATTATATAGGTAGAATTCGGTTTTCATAAAACATCTCTACAGGAGAGCCCTAAGATTTTGACAATATTTGTAACACTACATGGAAGGTACAGATTTGAACGATTCTGTTTTGAAATTCATCCGAGAAGTTTCAAAGAATTTAATGACTGAACTTAATTCACATTCTCTCATGAACATTTTTCTGTCGATTTACTTCTAATATCAAACATAATTCTTCTCTCATGAACATTTTTCTGTCTATTTACTTCTAATATCAAACATAATTTTATCTCGAATCATACTTAACAGCACAGAAATTCACAGTCTCTTACAGCAAGTTTCAATTGCTATAAAACTGTAAATGTTGTACCTTTTATTTCACGTTTTGTATTTACTTTTAAATCTTATTATACATATGTATAAAACAAATTATATTTATTAGGAATCGGTCGGTTTTCCGGCTTCAAATCAAACTTTCAAAGCTAACGATTGAAATGTCAGCTTAAATACGATTGTTCCAAGGTAATATTAAAAGAAACATTCCTTTCATTAATGTTCAAAATTATGTTGGGTAAAATAAATGGAATATTTAAATTTACAGGTTTTGTTAGTTCGTAAAATGCTTAATTGTGTAATTGTATAACTTGAATTGATGTTATATTCATTTATGTAATAAAACAAACGATTTTTTTTTACTTTTAAATGATTCTTTGTCTTGCTAAATATACTCACTGTGTATATATCTTGAATCATATTAAGAATACAATATCAAAAGCTTGGGGTCATATAAGAATCTTTGATTTCATGACTTAATAACAAGAAACACCAATAGCAGTTATTCCTATCAATCATATTCAGTGAATGTGTTTTATTAATTGTCACTACAATTTCTTAACACTAAGTGACACAATGGATTACGAGTTATCTAGTAAGGCCTTAAAGTTAATTCACTCGCTTATTCAGAAATATTGACATCTAGGTAAACAAAGACTAAATGTGCACTTATTCTAAAGTACAGAGCATAGAAAACCACCGATAGGGTAGTGATATAGAACGAACATTTAGGGCAAATTATTTACTGTTGGGCATTATTATTGGTACAAAAAAGAATAAAAAATACCGGGTGATTTACACTTAACTATATGTAAACACATGATAACAGGAGGGGGGCTTTCCACAGGAGGTCTCCCATACTGCATTTTAATCAACAACATTTGTCGATAATTGATAAAGTTAAGGTTTATTCTAATATGGTTATCATGTAGACTTATTATCAAACTATATGGTCAAAGTATTATCACTCACAGAAAAAACAATTTTGACTTCATTTATTTAATACAAACCAAATTTCTGGTTTCAAAAGTCTGTCTGCAATGAAAGTAATTTGTTTACCTTCAGCTTAATAAATTGAAGTAAAAATACTTTCATAAGTAACTATTTAATAAGATAAAACTACTTACAATGGAATGTATTTTTGCCACAAATTATTACGCAGAGCATAACGAGGTTAATTAAAAGAAATGATTGCTACCATTTAAAGAAACTAACAAACATAGTTAACAGATCTATCCGTTACCATTTGCTTTAAAATAACGACTTAAATCTTTATCAAGATTGTGCTTTAAAATAATAAACATTTTCGGATAGGTATACATGAACATCAAGAATGCATTTGAAAATTATAATAAATATTGAAATGAACTTACCATCAAAATATCAAACATTTCTTTAACGAAGCAAACACAAGTTAAATGTATAACCTTACAGAACCTTCAAATTTTGCCGCGGTTGAAGCTTCATGAAAAACGGGTACGAAGTTTGAATACGGAAGGTCTTTTATCTGCCAACACAACTAACTCTTACCATGAAAATAAATTGCATGATAACAATTTTTGTTTTTGTGATTATTTCAGGAATCATATGTCATTTTTTTTATTTTGCTGTACCCAATCATTATATTATCTTCAATTTATATCATATGAATAATAATTTAACATATTAATTGGAATGATCTACTCAACTTTAATGTAAAAAAAAGCTTTCCCTCATTTCTCAATCAATTAATAAACTGAAAAAAATATGTAATTTCGATCAAAACTACTATTATTTAAATATCTTTAAATATTTCCATCTTCTTACATGTAAAATTAAAACTATTTTATACGAAATAACGAAATGAATTTCTTAAATTAGTTCCGTCATTTTGCTTATTTAACAGGTTTACATTTGCTTTGTGAGCCAAATAACAAACAATGTCTCAAGTAATGCTTAGCTTGTATTCTTTCATGTGCTTAACCGTATTCTCCCCGTGAGAAGCTCTTAATTATAATCCTTATCTCTTAATCTTAATTCATCTTACAAATACATAAATAATTTTTCTGTAATTACAACTTGACAAGCACAAGACTCATACGAATGTAATAAATCGGGAGTTTGATTAGCAAATTGTTTATTATTCCTACAACACTGTATTCACAAAATGCTACTTCTAAATATGTGTTGTTGGTCCTCCCAATCAACTGTCTGCGGCGAAACTATATGATAAACAAGCCTGAAGTTACATACTCATTTCAACAGTTTAATAAATAAAGTATCAGTTGGTAAATTAAACTAATTCAATAACACAATAATGAAGATAATTTTATCGATGTTACAAATGCTTTTGTATCAAAACTAAATCTATACACATGCATCAAAATGTAGAAGTCATCAAGGAGATTATACAAAAAAAGTGTCCAAATTCCTTCGAAAATAGAAGATTATAGCCGTCTTGTTACCTTCTTAAGTCGATTTTTCCTTAAATTACTCTTCTTACACTATACATTTTCTAACCCTTGTTCTTAACTGTATAATCTGTGATCAGTTACTTTACTATTTCTTTTATAATGTTTAATATTAAAAAATATTTACTATTATAATGTTTAATATCCATTGCTCTTTCTCCTACAGCAAATGCCTCCGATAAAGTTATTCGGCCATGAAAACAGAAGACGATGTCTTCAGCAAGAAAAAAAAGTGGGGGGAAGGGGTTAGGCATAGTCTAATGGGTATTGTGCTTGTCTTAAGTACTAAAGATTGTAGGTTTATGGGTCATATAGATTTTTCAAGTGGGAGATTGAAAATCTTGTGCGCACAGTCCCTTGGAGGGAACGTTAGCGGCCCTGAGCCTTTAGAATGTCAAGAATTTGTAAAAAATCTTAACTTTAATAATCTTGAGTTAGGTAAAATTTAGAACTCCTAATCTAGAATCAACACGGTAATGTGGTTGGGCCATAATTAAAATGGATGTCAAATAATAAATGAGCTACACTTTCTGTTCCTAGAGGTCGGCACTAAAGGTACAACCCTACAAGTGTGAGCGTTGGAAACAACAGATTTACGATCTAATGAATTCTTTTAAATCGTGAATTTAAACTCACTGATGATACTATACTTCCTGAAGAAAAGAAAGAACGATAATCACTTTAAAGCAGTCGAAGACTTATTCTTTGACGATATTACCATATCTTCATAATATTGAACCCAGGATTAATTTGAAAATTTCTTATAAAAAATGATCCTGAGGGTCCTTTTCTTTTATATCCTGTCTATCTTGAACAATGACAGCACTAGCTCCTTTCTGGCAATTTGGTTTCCTCCATGACTCAATCTTCAACGGACAATCCCTCCCATAGTACCCAAACTTATGGCAGTTAAAACACTATCCTAGCCCCAACTCATTTGTACAGTCATGAACTGCTTCACCACAAGGTCTCTTAAACCCTTAAAAGTCTCGGAAACACCTAACAACTTAATCGAGTTGCTCTAATAACTCTTTCATATTTCAATTGCTCAGGATTTTCTCCTTCTTCAACCTCTGTCTCTAAACTTTTTCCTAAATCCTTTTTCAGTAGGTTCGTACCTCTTCAACAAATCTTTTACATCATAGTTCTTTACTGTGTCCATGGAAAGTGGAGCGTAAACATCTAAGACCTTCCTAGTTAGAAGAACACCAGGACAAACGCTCCAGTATTCTTTTCCCCAATTATTTAGAGTCCCAAACCTTTCCAAATAACTGAGAAGTTCGTACTGGCCATCAACATATTTTGGGAGTTTTGGTATTGACTTTACAGCGTCATTGCATGTCCTATATCTCAACTTTCCGTTCCTCTATTTGTAACCTAACTTTTCTAACTCTAATTTTCTTTTCTCTCTCCTTCTTTAACTCTTGCAGTTGCATTTGTAACTATCTCTCTCTTCTCACTCTTTCTCATTCTGTAGATCTTGTTACCTTCGCAATTCTTTGCCTTTCTCTTTCATCCGCTCTTCTCTTTCAGACGCCAAAATATATTGAACCCATTGAATAGCAGTTTCTCCTAAGCCCTAACTGCCTACACAATTCGAGCACTCTATCTATTATCAGTCCAATATCAAATATTGCCAACAGTATTTATAAGTTTTCTTATTTTTTTTTTGGAATATTTAAATTTATTACCAATAGCTGTTATTCAGATGCCAAGAAATGTTGCGTAAAAATTTAAATATCATCTTTCATCGTAGTGTCATATTGTATCTAAAATATCAGAGAAAGTCGATGAATTAAATGGTTTGAAAACTTTTCTTTTTTTTGTAACATTGAACTTAACACTTATTTATTATTGTAATAACAATTTTAAAAAAAATCTTATTAAAAGTAATATGTTGAATTTGATATATGGAGAAAACTGATATAATTCAATTTTTTCAAATCATTTAATTAAAAATTTGAAGGAACAAATACAAGGTTATTAAAAAAAAAACTTTATTGCTCTTTCCGTACAATTGTAAATCATTTGGTTAATTTAAACAAAGACTAGCATTAATTAAAAGTCATACATAAAATTAATATTAACATCAAATGCAGAAAAATGTATTCAAACTGTATTTTTTGTTCAATTCTTTCATCTACATGTAATATATATAGTGCTACCAATTATATTCAAGTAATCTGCAAGAGTGACAATATATCGCTAAATATATTAATTAGTTCAACCAGTTTATAATAAGATACGCTATCTTTAGATTCTCTACATTTAGAATGCTGAAAAAAATCAAAAGGGAGCTTAAGATAGTTTATTTGACAAAAAATTATGTTACACCATTCTTGTAGTAGCAATTAGTAACATAATATTCTAATAACACAGTTAAACAACACTATTGCATCCCTGAAATATTTATTCCTCTAAATTATTTACTGCTTATTTAACACTCGTCGTTTGCGACCTTGCAAGATCAAGCATATTATTTTCAAAAATGCTATTTAAAAAAAATATTTTTTTTAAATATATATCACTACAACTAGTTCACTTTGAAAGCATTGATGATAGTGTTAAGTGCCATGCTTATTTTTCAAGGCAATATGAAGCCTTAACAAAACAGCTAGTTTCTGAACCTATAATGTACCGTATAAGTATGAGAACATGAAATTAATACATTAGGTAAAATGGATTAATTAATTAAGGCAGTAAACAGAAAATAATATATCACAGTTATTATTTTTTACTGTTAAACATTTATGTATTGAATTATTCTTAACGTTTACTTAAAAATCATATTTTAATTTGATGAATTGTTCCATGTAAGTTACTCCTTCTACGCTACCTGAATACTAGTTACTTTCTATTCATATAAAACAGGGATTTATAAGACTTAGGCTCTTGAAAATAATTAGAGCTTAATTCACAACTTACAGAAACATAAATGATTCCGTTTGAAAAACCATACACTATATGAACTATTTTAGTAGCTAAAATATAATATCGTATCGTTTAATGACTACCATCAAAGAAGCAGTGTGGGAGAGAGTATTATTTTGAGTATTCAAATAGTAATATAAAAACATCCTAGGACAAAATATGCCAGAGTGTGGTCACAATTACTACAAGTAGATATAACAGCAATCACTCAACAAGGTAATGCTGGAATCATAATAAAAATAGTTTATAAAGAGAACTAAAGTTAATAAGCAATCAAATATTTGTTTTAACTGTCAGACAAACTTTTTAAATAATAATACTAGGAAAGTACAAAGTCAAGAGAATAAGGTAGATGATAATCCGGACGACCTCTTGATGATCCCCTTCCGCCAAACGTGTTGTGACTGTAACCAGAATCAGAATCTTGACTTGGTCTAAAAGTTGTTAGTTCCTGCCTCGTTTGATATGATGGAACATCACACTGACTGCTTCCAACAGGCAATGTGTAAGGTGTTCTAACCGGATGATATTGCAAAAATGCATTCAAAAGAATATCTTGACTCAAGTCTTGTTTATTACTTCGCACATGAATGCGATCTATACTACCTGGTTTGTGATCTTTCTTACGAACTACTCTTTTATTTTGCTCCATTGGTAGCGAAAAATCATAACCTTTCCTAGGCATATACCTGTGAAAAGAAATATAATTAAAATAAATCTTTCATATTTACATACATTCAAAATCAACCTTTGTAACGTTTAATGTAATCAATTAATAAGGAAATTTTATCAGTTAAATTATTCTACGGTACAGTAATGCAATCAAAATTAAAATTGTATCCTTTATATAAATCTAAATTCGAATGATTATAGATATTAGTCCATTGAACAAATCACTTTACTATTGAGTGTTGTATATCACTCATTATTATGTATCACTCATTATTATTGATAAACGGAAAGACAATCCAAACTGGACACAATAACAGTTCAAAATTGAAGATAGGTAGCACACAAAGTAAAGAAACACACTTACAAACTCAAATTTTCGGGCAATCCGTCTTCAGGAGAAACGAGAAAGGGAGACCAAGCACTTTGTAGACTCAACGTTACGTTACGTAACGTGGGTTACTAGCTGTTGCGTCTAAAACGTGCTTGGTCTCCCCTTCTCTTTTCTCCTGAAGACGGATTGCCCGAAAATTTGAGTTTGTAAGTGTGTTTCTTTACTTTGTGTGCTACCTATCTTCAATTTTGAACTGTTAAATATACATATTACAACATGATGACTTAAAGTTTTCAATTGTTACTTATAACAGAAACAATAATTTAAGTTAAGTGATACGGATTTCAAAGTCTACATTAAAAACTTCAGATATTTAGATAAAAGTACAGTTACCATAAAAATCACTCTTTAGTTGTTTGTGGTAGGCAAATATTGTACATCTAAAATTCAATTAGAGTGAAAAAATTATTTTAATTATTCAATTGATTAAGGAATAAAGAGACAAATGTCTATTTTATTGTTGGAGTTTATTCAATAACTTATTACTACTAATGTTATAGTTAAATTAATACAGAAAACATTTATAATATACACATGCAAACGAAGTCTACGCTATGAAACAGCTTAAGTTCGAAGTTTGTAGAATGAGTGTTACGTCTGTATTTCTCAAACATCATGTAGTTAAAAAAAAACATTCATGGGGTCTAATGTTATCTGAACGCCATGGTCAACAGTAATAATTACAGAATAATACATGCTAAAGTAAGTATAGAAATCCGAATAAATATAGGATTAGTGCCACTCTACACCATGTTCTATATTGCGTATTATTGAAAATCTCATAAGATCAATTACGCTCAAAAAAATGTTTTTAATACTAATGAAATTAATTTCATTTTTATATAATTAGCATTAATATATATAAATTATATAATTTATTAGAATTAATTTAGTTATTTACTCATTTGATAAAAGCTAAGAAGTTCCAATTATAGGGAAATATGTTCCAATCTATTTATTGTAATAATAACGCTGGAATGTCGTTCGTAATAATGGAAGGTACTGAAATAATTGAAGTAATGAAATAAATATACATATCACTTTTACCACACAGTCACAGAATAATTCAGTTCATATTCTCAAAGTATATACATCCATTTATTCTATCCAACGTTAGTTGATAGCAAACCAGATTATTCGCTAATTGGAGACCAACGTTTTACTTTATTAAAAATATTCCTTGGTGATTTTACATAACAATGACAAAAGAAAATTTTAATCACTACCAGGTTTTGTCTTTTCCTTTGGGTTAATACTTGGCCCAAGGAGTAAGACCTTTGGTCCACTCAAAGGATTTAAAATTTTATGATGTGAACTACGATTTTCAGTGCCCACCCTCCACTGTAAAAGCAGAAGAACTACGGTACAGTACAATACAGGTTAATTGCGCTGCTCACGAACTTAGTCTCGTTCATCAGAGTAAGCTATCCATGTGATAGTATTATTATCCATTGCCATAGGTATCAAACATTTTAGTGAGTCAAAGTTTAGAGTTTTTTTGCCTGACAGCCGGGTAGGTCACTTCTAGCGTGATGACGATTAGAACCAAATAGAGGTGAGTTGTGCCAGTTCTTTCTGCATAATTTGATTTGTTTCCTCGTGGATCGTATATTTTATAAATATATATATAACAAGAATTCACAATAAACACGTGAAATAACAATCAATCTAACGAACGCTCTGTGTAAAACAGCACTGTCCATATTGGCGAATGCTGCTTCGATAGCGTTACGTAGAGACGCGACATTAGGGTGCCGCAACTTAGTTTTTCAGAATTAAATACTTCCGAATTCCGACGTTGCAGTTTTTATTTAAAACCTTTTTAACTGCGAAATTAACAAATAAATAAAGAAACAAATTTCTCAGATTTTATCTGAAAAAACGAAAGGGAACCTTTCCCAAATTTTACCCAAAGACAATGGGGTTCTGAAACACACCAAGAACCATATATCGGGATTTGTTCGAGGGTGCAACATGTACTCTGATAACACTTTGTTGCCACCCATCACACTCTGGAAAACACCATAGAATGTATGTTTCATTGGTGTTGATTTTTTACTTTTAAAAATTTGATTCTACCTACATATTATATAAAGTCATTAAAATATTTCTCATTATATTAAACCTCTAAAAAACAAATTTATTTCACTCAATTTACTTAATAAAATTTTAGGTCAATGTAAACAAATTTGAGAATGCCTACCTGTTTCTGTCGGAATTTACACCTATTTCTGTCCATGCAATTTTGACAAAAAGGTATTGGCTGATCCTCACATGATGTGCTATGTTTAGATATAATTTCATTACGATCCGTGAAGCGGTATGGCTTGTATCCTCATCACAAGCTTGGTGTATGGATGGATGGATCAGATTCCATCAAAGATAAAAAATGTTATATTTTCTTGGATAAAAAAATCTTTCCATTTTTAAAATCTGGGGATTTTTTCATATATTGGTTTAGCCATTTCTATGGTATTACCAAAATCACAAGACTTTTAGACTTTAGGAGAAAAAATGTCAAAAAAACATTTTGGCCAAAATAGTGACTTTTCCGTCATGTAATATTGTCCCCAAACAATAGGGCACATCTGCACTATATGTCCCATTTTTATGAAAATATGAATCAGATCCTTCAAACGGTGTGGGTTGCACAAACTTTTGGATAGTCAACCACCCACCCGCAAACATCAGCGAAAAAACGTCAAAAAAGGACTCTGAGGACTTCAAAACATGTAAATCCGTCAAAATCTTGAAATCAAATTTTTTCATGATCACTATAATTTACTTATAGTAAAGTAAAAAAACTAGTTACCAAGATATCTAAGAAAAACAGTGCTCTCCTCGTGCCTACACAGACATACTCACAATGCTACTATAGGAGGGAAGAAATTTTCTAAAAATTAGACAACAGTTCTTGTGTAACGGAAAGGTTAATCAAAATTTGTGCCTAGCGAATATAGTCGAGATATTTCTTAATTATGAAATCAAAAAATAAAAATTACGTATGTACAAAACGTACCTATTTCTGAGATTTAAATCTGTCATATCATAATCTACACAGGCATCTTCATTTCCTTGTGAACCATGCAGTGAGCTTGAGTTGGAGCCACATTTTTCACCAATACTTAGTTCATCTTCAGCGAATTCATCATCACTTTGAGGAGCAAGACCTTCACTTTCAGACCCATCTCTATCTCGTGAACCTGTACGAAGAAGACATATATACTGTTATTTAGTTTAGGTTTAGATATAAGGTATGTTTAGTTTTTTAAAATATTAGACAAAACTTCCGATAAGTTCTTGCAAATTACAGTACATAGAAAAGTTGATTTACATGCAGTATCAATTCATTGTTGAATACTATTAATTTTTTTTTTTTTTTTTTTTTTAATATATCATTATCTACCTACCTTGAAGATATACATGCATTGTAAACTTTATTTGTTAAATTACAGCTAACAGTTGCATATATTTTCAATATTCTTACAATATTTGTTTCATTATTATTCATATGTCAAATAGATTTACAATTAGAATAATTATTTTAGCTAATACAATCATACATTAAGGCATATTTTTTTTTTATGAAAAAATGTTGTGTATTTCTAGGATAACTAAAATGTATATCAAATTATTTTTTTTTAAAAACATGTACAACAAAATGTACAAGAGACCTTGTACTCCTGACAACCTTCTGCAGTTTACCTCTCTCAAGAGGCTCCGAGAAACATAAAGAAGATTCTTCATTGTTGGGAGATATTCATGGTGACATGATCATACTGGGGAGTCGATGATGTTGAATCGATGAAGTACGATCCAATGCTGTTAAATACTGCTACAAGTAAGTTCCAATCAGTATTGAGGTATACCTCCTTTTATTCTTTGTTCAAAGGAGGTCAAATACTACTTACTATTAAACACAAAATATATTTTTGAAAACTGAAGTAAACATTAAACAGAAAGATATACTGATATTTTTATTGATTCAATTGTGAACAAAAATGTCTATCTTTATTAAGTTAACCAAGAAATCAGCATATTTTTTTTTTTTAAAATAGTTCTAAAAATTATACAGCATTTCCCATATATATATATGCGGCAAAAGTAAATTTCTTGAAAGGCCTAAGAGGTAATTAGGCAATAATCAAATTTTATTTTTCTCATAATTGCGCATTAGTTTGCCTAATTTTCTGCTTACTCGTCGTCCATTTTCTTTGATCATGATACAGATAACCAATTCCCTATTTGCCTAATACCTCATTCTTCAGTTGTCATCCAGTGTATTTCCTGACCACCCATGTGCATAGTTTCAAACAATGTTTCTTCTTCAGTGGTTGTGATATGGGGAACTATTGTTTTAAAATAATGTTGCTAGTACTTCAGTTGAACAAAAGCTCTTAAATATGAGGTGTAATTAAAAAAGTGTAACTTATTTAAAATTCACTTGATATGTGTACAACAGTTCACCCAATAAAACTAGTTCAGATAAAGGTACCTACAACAAATCTAAATCTAAAATACTAAAATTGGAAAACAAAAATACCAAATTTTGACGTTCTCAAAGAAGCAAACAAAACATTAATCACAAATCCCATTTATTTACCACAATTCTCAAGTTATCATGAAAAATGATTTTTTGTAAAGGAAATTTAAAAATATAAGTAATCTTGAAACAAAAGTAGCCATTTTTTTTTAAAAGTATTTAATCACAAAAAAAGTTGGAATTCATTCAAATTTAAAAAAAAATCCCTTTGATACATGTTAGAACATGAACTAGGCGTTACTCAAGCACTAAAGATGGAACCAAAGTAACTGACGATAAACCAAATTATTAAAAGAAAAAATTTGTAACTTCAACACTAGTGACTAAACTTTAGAACACTTATATCTATGGACCGAACAAAGTAAAAAAAATGTTCAAGTGGTCTTGAATCTTAAACATCCTCTCTTCAAACATCAAAAAAGTAAAAACACTACATTCATTTTTGGAAAAAATCTCTTTGAACGTTCTAGGTCATAAGCCTCGATCGAAATCAGTAACCAAAACTTACCGCAGAGGATGAAACACAGCCAACTCTTTTCGTTATTAATGTTAAATTGAATATATATCATATTCCCTCATACTTCTTCGATAAACAGTATGACAAATACACTTTAAATACTTTAAACACTTTATTTGACTTTGTACAATGAAATAATAAATGTGTATTTCAATTATTAAATTCGGAAGAATTATGAGAATCTAGTGTGAGAGTTTAGAAGATAGAGAAAAAAATATTTACCATATGACAGTTCTTCATAAATTGGATTGTAAGGATCTTGAGAAGGATAACCATTGGACTGAGGTCGTGGAGGGCAGGCAAACATGGGTAGATGATAAGGCAAATCAACTCCAGGATTCTTAAGGTCTGTGTGGTTTAACTGCAGTATATACATATGAAGTTTAGACCACCACTCACTGTTTAACAAATTAAAAACAAAAAAAAAAAACTTACCGGTAGAGGCTGTTGAGGAAGTTGTCTAGGGCAAATATTAGTTAAGTCTTCATATATTACATTGTTTCCATGAGGAACATCACACCTATTCTGTGGAGAAGACTTACATGGAGAGAAGTTTTGTATTTTTTTTTTGTGCCTGGAAGAAGGAATATTAATTTTTAATATGCGTACCCCATAAGAATATTAGCTTATAAATTTTAATGAACAAACACAAAATTGAAAATTCATTCCAAAGACTGATTTACTGAAATGAGTAACAGAGTCAAATAATGAAATAAAGTTGTAATTAAATGAAATGTAAAGATAAATTTTTGATTGTATAATAACATTTAATATTGACACATTGAAAGCATATATATTTCAATAAAATATATTAATAAATATATACTACTTAATTCTATTTCCTCAAAGTATATTTAATTTATTATAAACATGAGAAAACCTTATGAGGGATTAATTCTGGCTATTTATGCTTACATAACCCCTCCTAATAACTAGTAATAGTTTTTTAAATACCTTAATTTCACAAAATATTAACGACATATTCTTACAGAATTATGTCATTAAAATTACAGCTACAGCAATACCAATGGTAATATAAACGTTGATTTTAACCAAGAATGCACTTTTTATGTCAATAAAATAGTTCTGAGTACAAAATAATTACTTCCATAATAACGTAGAAACAATCAGAAAGATTCCAAGCAACAGAATAGAACACACTACTATCAACCCCAAAGAAGGCAGTACTGGAGAGCTATGATACTCAGCATCTATAACCTGAAAAAAAGCATGCTGAGTGATTCATTTTTATTGATTGCCATAACCATTTTTATATCAACTGAAAATTAATAATCATGTAAGATTTGTCAATTCAAAAGAAAAAAAAAAAACAATTATTGCATTTGAAACATATTATCAGTGTATGCTTAAATTTTCCATACTTGTAATAATAATGTTGATAATTAATGGCACATGGAATATAGAACTATTGTAGTTATTATTTTATCATACTAAAAACTTATTTCAGTGTTGTTATAATTATATCTCTCTTTATCTAAAAAAAAAATGCACTTAAAACACATTCTAAAAAACTGTTCCACTAGTCCAGACCTTTCCCTAGGAAGAACACAAGACAAAATATTTAATTATACATTGCATAACTAAACACTGTGTCATGTTCGGGACCAAACAAAGTTCTAACCCAACCCAACCCAAGGAGAATAGAACCCTGCATTTACTCGGCAAGATTTTAGAAGTGCGAGGAAAGAAAACTAAATAAAAAATACTATGATTCATAATCAACAAAAAATTTACATCTGATTTTTGTTCAAGGATGCATCATATAGATTGATTAGAGCATTTTGTTAGACAAATCCGTCATGCCATGGAAAGCATCGCAAATTATATGTTTAATTGGCATTGATTTTTTACATGTAAGAATTTTATTCTTTTACATCTCATATTCAGTTATTAAATTATTTAAAAAAAATTCATTAAACCTCTAAACATGAGTTTTATTTCAGTGGATTCACTCAGAAAATTTCTATGTCAATGCAAATAAATACGGGAAATACAGCAAGTAACCATTAGTCCAGAATAAATATTCAGTTTTTACAGCTTTATTGCTCTTTGTCGTAATTGAAATTTCATGATTTTTTTTTTATAGATTTTTAACATTTTGTTAAATTTTTTGGCAAATATCATTGTTTTTTAATGAGCCGTTTAGCATCAAAAAAACATTTTCTTAAAACAGAAAATATTCTAACGCCCCTTTGGTTCAAGTAATTTTAAAAAAATAATATCTCAACTCAACCTTCTCGTAATCTTTTATTTTTAAGTATAGTTTCATTTCGATCCGTCAAACGGTATGGCTTGTATCACTCTCTCAAGCTTTCAGATTGAATTATAAGTCAACATTTTTACATTTTACTGAAAAAAATATTACCTGTTGTTTTAAAAATCTGAGGATATTTTTCGTTAAATGCTTTCGTAGGCTCAAAGATAATACCAACATTTCATGACTATAGAATCAGTAGTTCAAGAGAAAGTGTCTAAAAACACCTTTTTGGCAAAAAAAGTGACTTTCCCATTTTCTATAATTGCTCCCAAACTATATAGCACATCTACACTATAGCCTATAGTAATGATATTTGTGTAAAATATCATTTTGAGACCCATCAAAGATTCTGGACCGTAGCATGTCTAGAAACTTTGGATATACACTCACCCACCCATCCACAGACATTATCGAAAAAACTTCATAAAATTACTTTTGGAACCCCAAAACATGTAATTCCGTCAAAACCTTGAGATCAATTTTTTTTACGATCACTATACTTCACTTACAGTAAAATAAAAACAGAATAACAATTAATATAATTATGTGATTATTCAAAAGTTATCCCTCAAGCATTACAAAAACAGTGTTGACCTAGCAAAAGTAAGTTAACAAATATACATATAGGGTCATCAATATATAAATATGGCATTAGTATTAAAATACATAACAATCCGGTCAACCAAAATGGGTGTGACAGGACTGGTAGGTTTAACTAACGAGATGGTTAGATACTTGAGATAAGAAGCCTTCAGTTACACGTGCATGTAAGTTTACGACAAGGATAGACTGAAACTTCAAAAACTTTCTTTCTCCATTCACCTTTTTAAGTTAAAGTTTGCCAAAAGGATCAGGCCTATGCAATTTAGTAACCAGAAGGGAAAACTATGCCGCTAGTCTATCTTTAAAATAGAAAATACCAATGAAAAACTCTACTAACCGATGTCCTTCCAAGAACTAATTTTACGGTAAAACACATGTTTAACAGGGATTGTTAAATAAGTTTTCCAAGTGTACATAATAAAATACTTTTTACATGGAGTCAACATATTAGTAAACATTCTTAAAACAGCACTTTTACCTGAGGAAAATGTTAATGAAATTCAATTTTTGTTTTCGTGTTATTAAATAAACATCATTTTACTTACAGGTATGGCATTACATGTTTTGATATCTAAAAGCTGTGGATGAGAACATTCGGAAAGATCTCGAAGATAAGGAGGACGAGGCGGAGGAGGAAGACCGAAATGAGGCGGAGGTTGTCCAAAACAGTCTGGACAGTCTGACGCACCCACAACACTGGCAACCATTGAAGAGGACTTTACCATATTCACCTATAATTTATATCACACATTATACAATTTTTATTTTACTTAGTTAAGAGGAATATTATTTTAATATATATAAATTGAACGATGATAAAACTGTTCAGATGGACAAAAGTTGAGAAATAAACTCCATACTCACATGAAATAGAAAAGCACACAGTCTCCAATTTTCCCCTGATAGGGAAAAAAATTCTACGGTAAGAAATTCAGATATATGACTAAGATTTTTTGATCAAATAACTTGTCATCGTCAGTTACTAGTCATTACTAGGAGTGGGAAGACAGTGGATATCTGGTATGGAGTTCAGTGGGTGGAGTAAGAAGTATTTTAATTGTAGTAAAAACAAAAAAAAAAAGGTTGCAGATCAGGAACAGATGATATGAACACCATTTGCTAGTTGATGAAAACCCTCTAGAAAGTCTCTTGTTCCCATTAATATTGTATCTAATTTTAATAAACCATTACTTATGTTTATAATATTTTAAGCACTTAAACATAATAAAGATTTCATCATATTTACGAATAATATCGATCTTCCATGCGTTATCATTTTCTGTTCAATTTATATCGTGACTCTCATTATTAATATTTAATGATTAATACAAGATTCCCGATTGATACTTTCATAATAATTAATATTTACGCAATTTAAATGACTTAAGTCTGACCTATGTATATTTTATGACAATATTTACACAGAATTTTATAAATACCATTATACTCAAGTTTTCTATGAAAATTTTTATTTAACTGATTCCCTACGTTATCAATATTAGAAAAAACTATAATAATGTCAAAACTCCTAATTATACTTCGGAAGTGGGTCCAATGTTTCATAATATAACAAAACCATAACATTTTATTTGAAAGACCTTTTGTTTCTATAGTAAAGAACTTCGTACCTTTAAAGATTATAAATATAAGAGGGGAAAGGAAGTATTTTAAAGAGTGAGCAATAGAAATATGTTAATTTCATAATTTAAAAATTTAGGGGAGCAAACTCTTAAAGCCTTCAAAAACATACTACTAAAAACTGGTATTTTAACATTTTTTTGTGTGTGATATATTTGGATTGTAATTCGTCTTAAGTTATTATATGCATCCTTAGTAATTTGTAATTATAAATGTAGGATTTGGATTATCGAGTATTGCCCAATATCAATATACTGCATCATAGTTGTTGATCTTTATTGTTGACCTGACGAATCATCCAGAATCCCGATCACGCATATTTTCAAAACCATAATCACTAAATACTTTAGAAATAACTGTTATATATAAACTAAAACATGCACAGAAGTAAATACACTCGGATAATTCTAAGTGTTTTGTTTGGTTCCTGTCCCTTGTTAATTTTTAGTAAGTATTTTCCTATATACGTATACAGAATTATACGATGTAACTAGTACAACACTGGATGAAGCTGTATTATACATCATATAAATAAACAATTAGTACTCAAAATGCTGTATTTTTACTTATGCAAAGTGTATTCCTGGTTCTGAGAATAAACAAATGTTAAGAAAAAAAAATACTTCACGTCTTTCTAACACTTAAATTTATTAGAAAAGTATTTCATTAATCACTCACATTCATGTCGTAAAAATAAAAAAGATGAGGTATACACTTTGACAAGACATTATTTTGATGAATACAAGCAATGCCTATAACTGTTTTACAAGAATCTAAACAACATTTTTAACTAATCAGATAGTAAATCGAGGAATTTAAAAAGTTGAGCAAGTTAACTAAAAGAATTTTGGTTAAATTAGTTATGTTTAGAAAGCTTGAGCACACAACAAATACTTGAAAGATGATGAATTTCACAGCTTTGCAAGAATTATACCATTCAAATAAATAATAATTCCCACTGAAAAAGAGAACACTATTTACACTTTACAATGTTATGTAACGACTTAATAACATGGAATGAGAAACACTAATAAAGTTAGTCATATCAGTCCATCATTGCCATGAATAACTAAAGGAAAAGCAATATATTCTGAGGCTTAAAGAAAGTCGTCAACATTAAGTAGCTATCACATATTTCTGTAATGAAGTTGTAACTACTACCTTCATATACCTCGGTCCTATTAAACCAAATTTGACAAACAACTTTAATAGAAAATATTAGAATCATTTCAGTCACAATCTCATTAACGAAACATTAAAAAGGTGAAATTCTTAGTCATTAACTCCAGGCTAGTATTATAATTTTATAAAAAGCGTAAAACACTTTTCAATTTCAACAAGATACTGAAAACTATACATTCACGGCTTTTCCAATTCATCTTACCTTGGCTTTAATTGGTAAATAAAAAATAAAAATTTAATAAATTATAGAAAAGTAAATATAGAGGAATGCGAACATTCCTACAGATCATATGAAGATTACAAAACAAATTAAGTACAACTTTTCAATGTACTAATACCTTAGGTCGCACAAATATACGAAGGCATTATTAAAACTCAGACATCATAATAATAAAAAAATGTAAACAAGTCCAGCAGAAATTATCGATCTACTCAAAGTAAACACATCATTACAGTTACCCACATCATAAATAATTCAGACTCAAAGATCTTCCATAAGAGTTATACATTCTGCAATTGCATTCCTAAAACATGAAAGTGCTACACAGTTCATTTAATAACATTCTTAACCATCACGAGATTAGATCAAACACTGGCACTCTGTGATTAATCCTGACAGTGTTGAACCTTCTTAATATGGTCAAAAAATGATCTCACTTGAATATTACTACTAGAATATTGTTCATAAAACTAACTACGTTAAAAGTTCAAAGTTATTTCTTTATATTCTGAATTGATTTTGGTCAAATGTTGCATTTCATAAATTTTTACTTCAGGAAATTTTGATGAACAATTGTTCTTTTTGAGACCAATATTATATTACCAAAGAACTATCAAATATTTTATTACGTATATAAAAGTTAGTGTGAAAGCATAGAGTAGGTAAACATTTAAAACTAAAATATGTTGGTAAGGAAATAAGATATATAACTACAATGGATCTAATCAATCTTCCTTCAAAAAAAGTGGTAAAAGACCAAGATGCCTGTCCACTATTTTGATATTGTGTGCGGCTAGTTGACCCTAGGCCCTATACAATCTTCTGCTTATTAAAATAACATGTTCAGTTGCATGTAACCAACAAAACAATGCTAGCATATCGCTATAAATAGGTTTAGCAATACCAAAGCAATCTTCAAATTTTATCATGTTAACGAAAACGTTGGACAGCATCAAAATAATATTTCATTCTCAAGAATTACCATATTTAAATATATATATATAAGGAAAAACTGCAATTCTTCTAATTCAGTCAACCTACTTAAAAAATTATTTTGAAAGAAAAATTTGAACAATAAACATTTCATAAGAACCGGTTGTGAATTTTTTTTAAATAACCAACACTAAACTCACCAATAAGTTAAAAAAATGTCAGTATATTGGTTTCTGGAAAGTCATCAGACGTCGTAACACGAAATCTTCACTTTGGATTTAAAAAAGTGTTATCCTTGCTGTGGAAATACTAATATTATATGCATAAGTTGAATGATGTACAAAAATATGCATTTATGTATATTGATAACTGGTCTGTATACATGTAGGGTCTACAAAGCTGAAACAGTAATAAACATCTCCCATATGTGTAGACATATATTATGTCTAAATAGGACATTATATACTCAAGAAGTTGATATTATATTTACTTATAGTAAAGTTGAGTGAAGGCCTCTCCAGGTTTTTTTCCTTGAATTAAAGTTACATGAGATCTTAGAGATGAAATAACAATATAATTTACTTGTTCACACCTTTCAATTCTTTCTAACTTTCAACCAATTGAATTATATGAATCAGTAGACTTTAATTGACAGTATATATATATTTGGCTATTTGATGACCAAATAAATTATTTGTTTTGGTGTGGAGTAGGAGACCCTTGAATTTGTATTCTTCTCCATCTCTAACAAAGCCACGTACTTGCTACATCTCGTCTGTGGAGTTACTCTATTAACATGAAAAATATTTGGAGGGCTCACACTTCCTCAGGATGTCAAAGTGTTACCATGTGTTATCAGCTTCTCCACGTTGAAGCCTGTCAGAATATATATGTAGCAGTCATTGTCTGCCAGCGGAGCAACTCGTGTCTATTTTCCTCATGATGAGGACATCGAAAAATTGAAGTGAGTTTTTTTGTTTAATTTCTGTGTGTTATTTTTGTCAATATAGTATATATATATATATATATATATATATATATATATATATATATTTTATTTATATCATCTTCAGGGCTGGGAAGTATATATATATACACTTTTTCGTTGGAAATACGATCCAAAACGGACAAATATAGTTCAATATAGACAAAGAAACATAGAGAAATCAAAAGAACACACTTACAGTCTCTAATTTTTGGTTTGGAGTCTCCAACCGTCTCTGAACCAGTGCGCTTGGTTTCCCTCTCTTATCTCTCCTGAAGACGGTTCAAACCGAAAATTAGAGACTGTAAGTGTGTTCTTTTGATTTCTCTATGTTTCTTTGTCTATATTGAACTATATATATATATATATATATATATATATATATATATATATATATATATATATATATATATATATATATATATATACACAATTAAAAGAAACGGTCCAGCGGACTTTTTTACAATAAATTAAAAAACGAAGGAAACACACAGAAAGACACAGACATAACTCACATCGATATTTCGACAATCGTCGTCATCAGGAGGTGCAAAGAGTGAAGAGCGAAGAGTCCCGCAGGAAGACAGGGCGGTACTGAACTCGGAAACCGCAGCCAGTACCCCACCACTTACCACCAAGCGGGGGAAGGGAGGGAAGGAAATGAAGAGCCAAATTAAGACGTAAAAGGAACGAGTAAAAATTATAACTATAAAAAATTATAAAAAAGTAGATAAATCAAATTAAAATTAATAAAAATAATAAATAAAAAGTAAAATAATAAATAAATAAATAAAAAATAATAAAAAAATAAATAAATCATAAATAAATTATCGGTTGAGGTTGAGTCCGGGGGAAGAGCGAGCATCAAGTAAGCATATGTATGCCTCCTCTGAAGCTCTTAGGGTAACTTTATTGTTGGATTCGGGGATCTGTTTCAGGATCTGAACCCTGAAACAGTCATTGAAACTGAGTCCATGCGAGTTCGCATGGATGGCTACAGGATAGTTACTGCGTTGACCGACTGAAGCCCTATGACCATTCATACGAAGGCTCAACTTATTAGAAGTTAAGCCAACGTAAAAGGAGTCACACTGAGTGCAATCCAGTCGGTAAACACAGTTGCTCGAGGTACAGGAGGAATTGACCTGAACCGGGTAGGAACTATGGTGGAGAGGGGAATCGAAGGAAGGATTAGGATTAACAATCAGGCAAGTTTGACAGCCACGGCGTCCACATTGTTTCATTCCAGGAACAGGATTGGAAGGCTGAGGGGAAATATGAGAGAAAATGCTTTTTAGATTGGCAGGTTTACGGTAGGAAATAGAAGGGGGGTGATTAAAGATGGAAGAAGTAGAAGTAGAAGTAGACAGAATCGGAAAAGACTCCTTAATAACGGCACGAAGCTTATAAGCGCCAGGGAAGTAGGTTGTCAGGAAGAAGGAAGTGTTACTTCTATCCCTCTTGGGTCTGGGTTGGTGGGAGATGTCAGCCGGTAAAACACGACTATCAATGAAGGAGCGAGGATAGCCTCGTTCAGAAAATTTGTCCTTTAAGAGGTTAAGGTGATGTCTGCGGTCTTGGAGATTATTGCAGATATTGTGAATACGGAGGGACAAGGATCGAGGTATAGACTTTTTAACATGGGATGGATGGCAACTATTGTAATGGAGGTACTGTTGGGAGTTGGTGGGTTTTATATGTACGGAAGTCAAGAAGTGTCCATTGTCTAAAGTAACGTCAACGTCAAGAAAGGTGATAAGTCTGTCGGAGATGTCGTAAGTGAAAGTGATGGAGGGGCAGAAATTTTGAAAGGAGTGTAGGAAAAGTTCTAAGTTATGTTTGCCATGGGGCCAAATGAAGAAAATATCATCAATAAAACGGAGATAAAGGAGTGGAAGAAGTTGACAGGTGGCCAGGAAATCCTGCTCTAATTTGGCCATGAAAAGATTAGCGTAAGAAGGGGCCATAATCGTACCCATAGCTGTGCCTCTGGTTTGAAGGTAATAACGACCCTCAAACTGAAAGACATTATGCTGTAGCACGAAATCAGCCAAAGAGACTAGAAAGGATGTGGAAGGATTAAGGGGTGCTGTTCTGCCATCAAGAAAGTATCGCAGAGCGTCCAGACCTTCAGAATGAATGATTGAAGTATAGAGAGAAGTGACGTCCATGGCAACCATGAGAAGAGGATGATCAAGGGTAGAGGGAAGAGAAAGATTTTTAAGAATTTGGAGAAAATGGAAAGTGTCTTTGCAGATTCTGCAGCACATTTGATTTCGTGCTACAGCATAATGTCTTTCAGTTTGAGGGTCGTTATTACCTTCAAACCAGAGGCACAGCTATGGGTACGATTATGGCCCCTTCTTACGCTAATCTTTTCATGGCCAAATTAGAGCAGGATTTCCTGGCCACCTGTCAACTTCTTCCACTCCTTTAACTCCGTTTTATTGATGATATTTTCTTCATTTGGCCCCATGGCAAACATAACTTAGAACTTTTCCTACACTCCTTTCAAAATTTCTGCCCCTCCATCACTTTCACTTACGACATCTCCGACAGACTTATCACCTTTCTTGACGTTGACGTTACTTTAGACAACGGACACTTCTTGACTTCCGTACATATAAAACCCACCAACTCCCAACAGTACCTCCATTACAATAGTTGCCATCCATCCCATGTTAAAAAGTCTATACCTCGATCCTTGTCCCTCCGGATTCACAATATCTGCAATAATCTCCAAGACCGCAGACATCACCTTAACCTCTTAAAGGACAAATTTTCTGAACGAGGCTATCCTCGCTCCTTCATTGATAGTCGTGTTTTACCGGCTGACATCTCCCACCAACCCAGACCCAAGAGGGATAGAAGTAACACTTCCTTCTTCCTGACAACCTACTTCCCTGGCACTTATAAGCTTCGTGCTGTTATTAAGGAGTCTTTTCCGATTCTGTCTACTTCTACTTCTACTTTTTCCATCTTTAATCACCCCCCTTCTATTTCCTACCGTAAACCTGCCAATCTAAAAAGCATTTTCTCTCATATTTCCCCTCAGCCTTCCAATCCTGTTCCTGGAATGAAACAATGTGGACGCCGTGGCTGTCAAACTTGCCTGATTGTAAATCCTAATCCTTCCTTCGATTCCCCTCTCCACCATAGTTCCTACCCGGTTCAGGTCAATTCCTCCTGTACCTCGAGCAACTGTGTTTACCGACTGGATTGCACTCAGTGTGACTCCTTTTACGTTGGCTTAACTTCTAATAAGTTGAGCCTTCGTATGAATGGTCATAGGGCTTCAGTCGGTCAACGCAGTAACTATCCTGTAGCCATCCATGCGAACTCGCATGGACTCAGTTTCAATGACTGTTTCAGGGTTCAGATCCTGAAACAGATCCCCGAATCCAACAATAAAGTTACCCTAAGAGCTTCAGAGGAGGCATACATATGCTTACTTGATGCTCGCTCTTCCCCCGGACTCAACCTCAACCGATAATTTATTTATGATTTATTTATTTATTTATTATTTTTTATTTTTTTTTATTTATTTATTTATTATTTTTTATTTTACTTTTTATTTATTATTTTTATTAATTTTAATTTGATTTATCTACTTTTTTATAATTTTTTATAGTTATAATTTTTACTCGTTCCTTTTACGTCTTAATTTGGCTCTTCATTTCCTTCCCTCCCTTCCCCCGCTTGGTGGTAAGTGGTGGGGTACTGGCTGCGGTTTCCGAGTTCAGTACCGCCCTGTCTTCCTGCGGGACTCTTCGCTCTTCGCTCTTCGCACCTCCTGATGACGACGATTGTCGAAATATCGATGTGAGTTATGTCTGTATCTTTCTGTGTGTTTCCTTCGTTTTTTATTTTATTGTATATATATATATATATATATATATATATATATATATATATATATATATCAATGATCAAACCACAATAAGAAAATGGGAAAACAAGACTAAGATCTTTCAACCGTAACAAGCGGTCTTCGTCAGGATCAAAAACCCAGCTGAAACACTAGATACAGAAACATTATGGTGAGGGGTTGAGAGCAGTGGGAGGGAAGAGTACTATTTTAAAAGGGTGTAAATTACAGGAAAGGACAATAGTCCAGACAGGGTGTTTGAGGGAACAAAGGAGTACAGTACAGTCAGAAAAAGTAAATACTATCCGAAGGCTGTCACCCTCTTAGAAGAGGCTATTGCCCTCTTTAACACTGAGTCAAGTTTGAACAAACCGTTACTAATGTTTATAACATTTGATCTCTTAAATTTAATCAGAGAGGATTGGATAACATTTCTTAGCAACGACAATTTTTTATAGGTAATAAATATAGCTACGGTCCAATCAATATGATGATTTAATTATTTGTATGCAAGAATAAGGTACTACTTTTTTTCTGTCTACTTACGTTTTATTGGTGTTGTTTTACGTGTGTCTTTAATGATTTACCAGTTTGACCAATATAAATTTTATAGCAATTTTTGCACGGAATTTTATAAATACCTCCGGACTCCAATTCCCTGGGAGAATTCTTTATTAACATATAGCCTGCGTTATTACGATTAGAAAACACTACATTAAAATCAAGTTTACGTGCATACCTAGGGATTCTATGACTCATGATATGGTAAAACTATAGAATTTAACAATGAACGGGGAACTGTTGAAATATTAGAGAAGGTTAATTTAGGACCCTTTAAAGCTAAGTCGATATAAGAGGAGGGGTATTTTAATGATATATTTTAACGATAGGGCAGTTGACCTAGTCTTATTAATCTCATCATTAAGGAATTAAGGGGAGCAATCTCTAGACACCCTCAAAAATATATTTCTAAAAACAGTAATTTTAAAATTTCTTAGAAGGGAAGAATAGAAATGGACGTATGCAAGTACATTAGTAGGTTTTCTATATATACTAAAATATAATTCTTTAGGTAACTTATAGATCAGGACATCTAAGAGGGACAAATTACCACTTACTTCTTCTTCCATTGTGAACTGGATTGTCGGCACTAATAAATTTAATTTTAATAGAAAAGCATCTTTATTTATAGATTTAGGACAGATGCATTATCAACATCGTCAACATATCTAAGCCATTTAACATGACTAGGCAATATTGAGCTTAACATATTAGTTTCAAAAAATTCCATATATACATTACTCAAGAGGAGGAATAAACAGTTACCCAATGCAAGACCAAATTTTTGTTTATAAAAATTATTTTCAAACTGAAAATGACAATCTACCACAAATAACTTAATTAACTCTATTATAGTGGTAGAAGGTAGAGGGAGGGAATATTAACTAATTCCTCCTAGTTACTTTTGAGGTTACTCCAGGTACTCCTAATGTTAGAGTACATATTCTGGTTTTGAGAAAATATATTTTTTTGATGTTAAACAAATCATTAAAAGAACATGAAATTACACCAAAAAATTGAACAAAAAATTAGCAGTATATAAAAAAATTCATGAAATATCAATTACGGCAAAGAGCAATAAAACTATAAAAACTGAATATTGATCCTAGACTAGTGGTTTACACGCTATATTGTCGTATTTGTTTATAATTATTTACATTGTTTACACTGACTTACAAATTTTTTGAGTGAATACACGGAAATAAAATTTATGTTTAGAGGTTTAATGAACATTTTCTAAATAATTTTATAAGTTAATATGAGATGTAAAAGAATAAAATTCTTACATTTAAAAAAATCAACACCAGTGAAATATATAATTTCTGTTGATTTCCATGTTATGATAGATTTGTCTCACAAAATGCAGTTATCAATGTATATGTAGGAGCCTTGAACAAAACTTAATATCTGATGTACATTTTTTGATGTTTATGAATCATATCAACGTTGGGTTAATATGATTCATATTAACATTGAATTGTGAGGAATGGACTCTTTCCTCTAGAGTAGAGGGAGACATATAATGTTGTTGACAACAGTACAGCTTACAGCTGTTAAAGTTTTAAAGTATACTGAAAATCCGGCTTTGTATTTGATTTGAGCATGCAAAACCTGGCTAATATATAAAAACTCTCTTGGTCGCATTTAAATATTTTCACATGCTCTAAACTGAATAAAATTGGATTTTCTGTGCGAATCGAACCCACACCCGCGACCTTGAGGTCGATGGCGCGTTACCGACTACGCCACGGGGACTTTTGCAAAATAAGCTTGTAAGCAATGTAAGCAACAACTGAAAAAATGTCCAGATTTTTGAAAAAAACTGAAAATATATTTTTTTTAAAATAAATTGTTAAAATTTTGACAATCTGAAAGTTTGATATAGCGATACAAGCAATACCGTCAATCCATTGACAGATAAAATAAAATTATACTAAAAATCGAGCATTATGAGGGACGAGTTGAGATAATTTTTTTTCAAAATTACATTTACCGAAGAGGCATTATGGTACATTTTCTGTTTTCAGGAAATTTTTTTGACGCTAAATGGCTCATTAAAAAACAATTAAAATTTTTCAAAAAAAATGAACAGTAAATTAGCTATTTACATAAAAATGTCGTGAATTTTCAATTACCGTAAAGGGCAGTCAGTATTACTATAAAAACTGAATATTTATCCTGGACAAATGGATCACCTGTTATACATGTCGGATTTGTTTACATTTATTTACATTGACTTAAAAATTATTTAATAAAAAGAAACTGAAATAATATTGATGTTTAGAGGCTTAATGATAAGATTTGAAATAATGATTTAAACACGTATTATGAGATGTAAGAAGAATAAAATTCTTACATGTATTTTTGTATTTACTAAATCAGCGCAAATGAACATATAATGTTCATAGAAAAACCGTATCATTTCTATGCTTTCCATGGTATGATAGATTTGTCTAACAAAATGCTCTAATCAATTTATATATTGCACCTTCAACAAAACATAATGTCAGATTTAGATTGAATGTTTGTAGTTGTGATAGGCGGGAGTGGGAATTTGTGATTGGCTGGGAAAAGTGTGTATTCTCTGCAGTGGAGAATTTACTGTCTGATAAACTATACAATATTAATCATTTTTATTGAAATAAGACTCTTGGTTTTATGACCATAACATCTAATGAAATTATTAGATTCATCACTAAATAAATGTCGTTTGGCTTTACGAGGTGGCTGGTATTCATTAAAAAATTTAAACTTTAGTAATCATATCACGTTCTTAGGAGACTGTAACTACAATATCAAACAAAACAATTATTTGTGTAGTTATTTAAATCAAGATAAGTTATAATCATTATTAGAACGAGACGTAGTAAGAACTAATTGAAATGATCAATTAGATATCATTTTTCTACACATATACGAGTACATACAATCGGAGTTTTTGAAACTAACTTATTCGAATCCAAACCAATATACTATGTGATATTTGATCAACTGGAACACAAAGCAATATATGCGATATTGGATTGAATGAAAAAGGAAGTTCAATTTTCAACCCTGTCCACAGAAATGGGTGCAGCTAATGAATGTATGTAATTCATAACGATAGTTAAATCAAAAGAAATAAAAAAATTAACTGTTTTGTCAAGAAGTCTGGTATTATGTTTACTAATAGTAATATTTGTGTAGGTCACTCGAGATTTTTTTGGTTATTGTTGATGTCACTTTCATAATACCCCTAAAGTTTCAACACCCAGATTTTGTAATTTAAGAGAATAAAATGTTGATTAAATTACATTATAACTGAAAAAGTAATTTTCCCCTGATGCAATATTATCTACATCTACACCATAAGGACTAATTTCTATTATTATGAATTTGAACCGTCAAAAGAGTGTAGCCTGAGGCATGTCAACGATGCACCGTCCATAACGGACTATTGTTCTAAAAACAATAGAACTGATAAACTTTAAAGGCCTCTTTTTTGTGTAAAATATGAATTTGATACATTCAGCGGTGAGGCATATAGCGTGTTCAAAAACTAATCGATACACTGAACTCTACTATACGTAAATCTGATATCAAACTCATTGACAATAAATTGACTTTACACCAACTCTTTAATGAAATATTATCAAACTGATATATATTCAATTTATATATTTCATTTGTTTTATTGTGGCTAGATATATTCTGTCAGTTATAACACACTTGAAATTATTGATCTAGAAATATCTGATATGTTATTATTATTATTATTATTATCAAACTGGGGCTGTTGTCAATGTACCTGTTACTTGGATTTTCCAGTTTGGTTTTTCATCTTTAGAGATCCCAAGGTATTTGAGCACATCTGAAAGTTCTAGTTTAGGATTTTCAATAAAATGGTCAATGAAAATTACTTTATTTTTCTTCAAAAGTTATAAGGATAATAACCTAGTACCTTTCTTCTTTAACCATCGCAAACCAACTTGGAAACATGGTGCATGAACACAAATTCAGAACCATCAATGGATAGAACCATCAACCATCCCTCTTCTTAAAATAGCAAGGTCATCTGTAAATCCTTCTGTAAGGACACCTTAATTATTTAGACTGTCCAGTTTGTCTTGGAACGCTTTAAGCTCCATCCAGGGCCATTAGTTTCCAGCTTTTCCAATTTTAATTTCAACTTGTTAGTTTCTTCATTTAAATCAGTTATTTTGTACAAGACTTGTACCTTGTTTTCAAGTTGCTTCTAGGACCTAATTAGTCTTATTTGTCATAATTATGTCTACAACTATATTATATTTTACATTGAATTTGAATATAAAACAGTTGTTTAATAAAGTTACAATGTCGTTTTGAGCATAGTTTAAAATGTTGTCTTAAAGTATTGTTGTCTAGTGGATTGTCAATTTCGTAAGTTAAGAAAGAATTTATTTTTACACATTTATCTCCAATAGTCAGTAAATAGGTTTTGAAACCGTTTTTTAAAAGAAAGTTTGTATATGTTATAATCACTGGAAGGGAGTTTTCTCTGTAATCTTGTCATCCATTATATTTACTTCTCTTTAAACCGGTATTTGTGACTCCAGTCTCTTTGACTATTAGAGACAGATGATTTTCTTTATAACTGTTGACTAACTGTGGTGGAAAGAGTGATAAATATCTTTGTAGAAGGTTAATTGAAGCACTTAGATGTTTGATCATTTCTATGACAGCTACTACTCTATCTCCGATTAATGTGTTTATTTTTCGAAGATGGATTAAGCTGTATTATTTGTTCTCAGCTGGCTGATGATATTTGATGTGAATAGCTTCGTTTATATTACTTGTCTTCTTATCCATTCTAAAAGAATGAAAACAGATTTTTATCTTGAAAACATATTGATTGTAAGTGGTATTAAATTATAAGATTACTTACTTGATGAGAAGTGGAGAGAGACCTGAAGCTGAGACTAATGAAACTCTTATCCAGAACAGTGTCCAACTTGTGGTTTGTACAGTACAAGAGTGAGAGTGATTCACTTGATTCTCAAAGAATCAAACCCGAGCAATGGATTGGTTGATTAGTATATTGTGGGCTTGTTGGTGTTGGGAAAACCAAATTCGAACGTCTATTCAAGAATTAAACCAAAGTTAGGATGGTTTTAAATCTTCATTGTATTTCTATTTTGTCAGAAAAATGTATGAACAAATTGTATGAGCAGAAGTGTTAAAGATTAAAATTGATTAAAATCATTATCAGTTTTGTAATAATAATACTTATTTCTCATATTTCAATATTACCCAAACACAATCGAGTTCATAATCACACCAAAAACTTTATTTGACATTAAATTTTGTTCAAGAGTGCAACTTATAGTGAAATCTAGATCACTTTGATTAGTCGGACACTGTTCAACAACCATCCATTGTAGCATGGAATGTATAAGAAAATATTGGCTTGATTGGCTTTGATTTTTTACATTTAACAATTATATTCGTCTTATATATCATATTAACTCAACATATTTAAATTCACTTAATTCACATAAAAAATGTCTAAGTTGCTGTAAATTATGTAAAGAAATTTAAATTAAATTCAATAAGTACAACAGGCGACTCATTGTCCAAGATGAATTTTATGTTTTTTGGTCTTTTTGTCCAAGACATTTTTTGGTCTTATAATAAGGCCTATGACCGGTATTGGAATATCATGGTATTAATTTCAGTGGGGAGAGAATCAAAAAATGATTCAGCTAAGAATCAAAATGAACAGATAAAAAATACTGGTGAAATTATATTTTGAAAACAATATGTATATCTAATATTAATGCAAACATTAATAAATAATATATATTTATCATATTTATTATAATAATATATGTAGTAATTTATAAAAATTATCTGCAAATAGATATAACATTATTAGCATACCATGCTAACCTTCAGTAATGAATTCATATTTCTGTGTGTTGGGTGGTTGTGAAGTTCTCATCTTTCAATCAATGTCTAAAAATATTATTAAGAATTAATTATAATAAATGATTTAAAGATAGTATCTAGTCTATAATTTATAAAATATAAGGCTTTAATGGTATTTTACTCCAATAAATTGTCTAAATCAATCTAACAATCTAGTGTGCCCAACTGTATTTTAATAATTATTTTAACGGCATTGTTATATCAATAAAACATGTGTATTTTATTTTATAATATAGCACATGGTGCAATTAACTATAGTTACTGTGCATAGTGTAACATACTGATTGTTCATTATAATTAACAACATGGTATACTTTAATGTTTCTTGTCATTAATTAAAATTGTTGTATTTCTTTGGAGTGTTAGCGGAAAGTTGGTTAGGAAAGAGATTTCATCTTTTCCTGGACAGAGAATATGAAGAACATTCACTAAAGAGCCTTTTAGGAAGTAACATTCAGTAAATGAATGTTATGTCTGAGCCATTATTTTTCTTTAAAATCTTTTGACGCCTTCTGCACTTTTTTAAAATATTTCTTTGTTAAAGATATAATTTCAGTTGAAAAATTTGATTATATTTTATTCGGTTTCTACCGTATTAATGTCTTCATCCTATACAATGTTAGTTAGTACTGTACAGTTTGGGTTAGTGTTTTTAGCAGGCACTGAATCATTCTACACTTTTGGCAGCTTGCATCAAGCACCACAAAGTACCTTACTTCCCAGCGTCTATGAAATTTTCATAACATTTTTAATTTTCCTGGTACCATTTTGATTTAGTGTAATTTTTCTCAACGTGCCCTTGTTTTGTCTTCAGCTTAAGTCAGCTTGGTTTGCCTATAATTTTAACTTAATGTAAATGGATAAGAAATAAAAATTTACCTAACTTTCATTTATTGAAACTCGTTAACTACATTACAAATTAGTGTTTTTTAATGTTTCTTTTATTGAAAATTCATAAACATATTAGAAACAGGGCAGTTTATTTTTATTCTTCTTTGGTATAGAGCAGTGGTCACCAACGTGGGCGATTCGGTAACTCAGGTGGGTGGCGAGAAGCCAGTACGATGGATGGGTGAACAATGAAAATCACAGTTTCACGATCTGTCTAATCTTATCTACTTGAACTTTCATTTGAGTGAGGCTGACTTTTAGGGAAGATAGCATGACCATTCATCACTAGCGACAGTTGACTCACTCGTTGACTCATGACTGCTTCATATGCGTAACAATAGGCCGTTTCACTTTTAGTTTCAATCATTCGGCGAGGCTTATCTGCGTTGTATGTGCTAGTTCCGTGCTATTCAAATATTTTATTTTTGTAATGTCGCCCAAAGTGAAGAAAATCCGTAGACAATATTAAATCGACTACCTACTATATGGATTTGTCACTTCGCCCACCAACACACAACTCTACCTATGTGTCTCATATTCAATCAAACGTTTTCTAATGAGGCAATGAAACTGTCACGACTCTGTGATCATCTTCAATGCATGCTTTGTAAACAAAAAGGGCAAGCCTCTCATTAACTGTTAATGGTTGACATCGTAGTTAGACTTTTCGTTTTTGTAACTATATAGATATTAGATTTGGTTACAAATGTTCTTGTTTTGTCTTGGTGGGCGATAAGTCAGCAATGTTGTAAAAACTGGGCGATAGGTCAAAAAAGGTATGGTATAATTCTAAAACATTACTTAAATAATAATAAAACTTCAGAAAACTTATAGTAATAAAACATTTGTTTAAATGTAGATGGCATACTTCTGTATAATCGTAACTTAACTGTTTTAATATCATGTAACTTACTGACTAATCTGTAGCATCTAATAGTCAGATCTAATTTATAAAATAATATTTATATTTAAATGTATTCAAATAACTAGAATTACGATTACCTTACATTTTAGAGTTCTTTATTCTTCCTTTCAATGTTGAGCTTAGAATACTGATCGATATTCCAAATTGACCAAAATAGTATGTAGACATAATCAAAGCCTAAAAGAAACAAACCATTAAAAGATCTGAACTATATATTAAGCACAATTTATATCAAATGTATATATATGTTTGAAACACAAAATTGTACACACAGAGATAGAGAGAGAGAGAGAGTGAAGAAGAATGCATATTCAATGGTTGACAACTCATTATTAGGGGATGATAAGAGAAGTAGAGACAATAGAAAACCCTCTCGGGTGAAGCAAATTAAGTCATAAATACATAGTTTAACATGGGTACAGGTATGAAATAAGAAAAGATCGATGATATCAACAATTTCTGGTAAGTTTTTGTCTTTCCATATTTTTCAACTCTATTTATGTTAAAATCTTGGTATTTTTTCGAATACTTTTGTCATCTATAAAGTACATATACAAAAAAGCATCAGTGTGTTTGATCATTCTCTATTTATTCTACTAATGATAGTTGGATCGAAAATTGCATCAAGTAAGTGTTAGATTTCACTTTATTTGTGTGTCATTGCTCACAATTGAATATATTGTATATATATATATATATATATATATATATATATATATATATATATACCATGACAAACGAAAAACGGTCCGGCAGGACAGATAACACTTAAAATAAACAGTGACAAATAGACTAAAACATAACAAAAGACTCACTTTTCAATATTTCGACCGTAATGGCGGTCGAAATATTGAAAAGTGAGTCTTTTGTTATGTTTCAGTCTATGTGTCACTGTTTATTTTAAGTATATATATATATATATATATATTCACTGTTTCGTTATTGAGGGCTAGGTCAAATAAAAGAAAATAAACTCCTTTCTAGGCCGACGTTTCGATGTATTTGTACATCAACGAAATAACGAAACAGTGAATAGAATAGAAGAGGTCAATAACAATTTTTGAGTTTATATATATATATATATAAATTGTGACTTTAAAGAGGACTACTAATCTACCAAATTATTTTGGCCCCATTTCAAATTTAATAGTGTAATTTAATATAAAATTTAAAAATGGTTCTTTCTTAATCATCTCCCTATGGCTATCGCTCTTTACACCATATTAATGTACCCTACCTTAGTTAGGTTTGAAATATTATTTGTATTATTAATAAACAGTGACGGTCACACTGATCTAAATGATGCATTAATACCCTCTTTGAACAAACCTGTTGGATCCATTCTGTTGGTGTTAAGGCCTTAGTATAAGCTTCCTCTTCTTTTTTTTACTTTACTTATGGTAAAGTATAGTGATCGTGAAAAAAATTGATCACCAGATTTTGGCGGAATTACATGTATTGACGTCACAGAAGTCATTTTATGAAGTTTTTCCGATGATGTGCGTGTATGTGTTAGTGGGTGAGTATACGAGTATATCCAAAGTTTCTGGTCACGCTACGGTCCAGAATCTTTGATGGATCAAATTGATATTTTACATAAAATTGGGCCTTACAGTGTAGATGTGCTCTATAGTTTGAGAGCAATTATACAATGATGGGAAAGTAACTTTTTTTTTTGTCAAAAACCTGTTTTTAGACAACATTTTTTTCTCCTGAACTACTAATTCTTGATATTTTGGAAAAGTAATAAAAGAAAAATATCCTTAGATTTTTAAAACAACAGGAAATTTTTTTTCAAATAAAATGTAAAAATTTGGACTTATAATTCAATCTTATCAATTCAATGCTTGTGAAAGCCATACAATTCATATCGTTTAAGGGATAAAATGAAACTATACTTCAAACGAGAACTTTATATGGAGGATGAGTTAAGATAATTTTTTTCAAAATTTTTATTTTTGTTAGGATTTTTTACTTGTGCTAATAGTTTTTCTTTTCATTCGTTATTATTTATTTTGCTTTTTTTTCTTTATCTATCTTTGCCTCCCCTTTCTCCGTAAATATATATATATATATATATATATATATATATATATATATATATATATATATATATTTGTCATGCACTTTCCTATTTTCTGCTTTTATGGTATTCAGTTCGGTTTTATTTATCTAGTTTTTTTTTTTGATAGTTTATGCTGAAAATTCCTGAAGGAAGTATATACCTGTTTTTGACTTCAATTTTAATAATGAAACATAACTATTTTAGTTAGCCAGTACTACTAAATGATATTATTCATAAATTGACAAAAATATGGAATCTTTTTCCTTTTTATATAAATAAGTATTTAAAATAATTGTACATACCTGTGAATAAGGGACCTGTTTAATGAACTGATTCCATCCTACTAAGCCGTCGGACACTGCCCAGCTTATAGCGGCTATGCCTACAATTATCTCTGCAAATGACAGATGATCCTAACAAATAAAAGATGATTAACATGGCTTATTCTTACGCAACAATTTCACTTTAAAAATCAGATAATTTATTTATATTTTTTTTTTGAAGTGGCTGGTTCATACTTAATTCTACTTATTCATTGTTGAGTAAACAGCGGTATAGGATAGGCGTATAAAAGCAAGAACTACTATATATTGCTTTACAATTGATTTACAAAGTAGCTTTACATTGATCAATATCATAAAACCACATGAAATGATATTTTGTTTATTTAATACTGATCTTAACAACAATCAGTTAGTTTACTGCAAGTTGATTAAACTTTATTGCACGACAAAAACACATTAAAGAAAATATATATTGCAGTAATGATAAGTTGTTTCAGAAACTCGTACAAAATATCTGCTCACTAAACATTACGTTCATATTTAAGAAATCCCTTATCTAAAGAGGTCATACTTTAAAATATTACCCTTTTTGTTATAAGCTATGAGTTTTTTTTAGAAAGTAATTATGAGTAATTTTCAAAAGCGGAAACAACGTTTTCATCCAACTGTCATAATTTTACTCAAGAAAAAAAATCATTTGTATTCTATATTGATTGTAACTAAAATTTTGAATGATATACACTCCTCTTTGTGGAAGGCAAACGTATTACCAAATTCATTTATAACTAATTACTTTTTAATAATGTACCATAACATCATTTAACCAGTTAGGACGAAAATGTAATTAATAGTTATGTAATCTTGAAATAAGGTTTATCACTTGGGATTCGAAGTCATTCCACCCTTAGAGGAGCATGTATTATCCAAAGATGTTAAAATCTCAGTAACTCGATTAGAGGAGATAACAATACTGTGTAGTTCAAATTTCATCATTTCAAATTGGAAGAATGTAGTTTTTACGGGTATTCAGTCATCCTCTCTGTAACGTTGTTCCTCTTAGTCATGCTTCCTAGAATTGCTAAGGCTTGTCTTTAGTATGTATTTAAAATTACTTTTCTTTACAATCTCCATTCAAAAATCTGTAAAACTTATTCTCATAACGCTAATTCAATGAATAAAATAAATTTTAACAGTGAAGTCTAATTTGAAAGGCCTATGAAGTGAATACAAGATAGTTTTAACACCTGGTTTACTATTCTAGATTCATATCATCAGGTACAACAACTAGTTTTTACCATCCCTTGTCTATTAGATTCGGTTTATTTAAATATTTCATTTTATCAGACGTTTTTGCTGGTTATTAAAAAGTATAATTTTGATCAATAATGAACGCTATATGTTTTCATGAATAAGAAAAACTGATGAGGAAAAAGAAGCATAAATTCAATATAATGTTCAACAACTTGGTCATTGTTTTTAAAATCATAAACGAGTAAATCGTTATTTTTTTTACTTTACTATAAGTAAAGTGTAGTGGTTGTGAAAAAATTCAATCTCGAGATTTTGACGGATTTACATGTTTTGAGATCCCCAAAGTCATTTCATAAATTTTTTTCCATGATCTCCGTGTGTGTTGTGTGTGTGTGTCTGGGTGTGTATGTATGTATATATGGGTGTGTGTATGTGTGTGTGTGTGTGTGTGTGTGTGTGTGTGTGTGTGTGCGTGTGTGTGCGTGTGTGTGTGTATGTGTGTGCGTGTGGGTGAGTTTTTATCCTATAATACTAATTCTAGAATCTTGAAATTTAGGTATTGTCTTGGAAGCTACATAAGCAATAACTGAAAAAATCCACAGATTTTTAAAAGAACATATTTTAAATAGAACATATGCTAACAAGAAAAGCCAGAGTGAAGATATCGTGTTACGAAATAATCTCCTAAAGGAGAGCATGGCTTTTGTTTCAATAGATAGGGGATCTCTTATATAGTTTATCTGACCTCCTTCAACATTGATTATTTAAGACAAAGTTTCCATTCTTGCAATGCGTCCCTCCGCATATTCCAAAAAACACAGTGAAAAATCATCTTTGACTTTATTTTCTTGACATTTTGAACATGATTTGATATATTTTTCTGGTCTCATTTACATCTTGAATCCATACATTCGACCATGTGAAGCCACTTTTACTTGATCACCCTCATGTAATTTATATAATATGGTTTTTTAAAATTTCTTGTTATTTTATCTTATTTATCATAAAAAAATCTTTAATATTTGTTAGGAGGCCAGATTTACTCAGTGGCATCGTGCTCGTCTCTGGACTGGTAGTCCGGTGTTCCTTACCCACCTGGCCCTCAATTTATTCATGCGGGAGGTGAATAAATCTGAGCACGTCGTCCCTCGGAGAGGACGTTTAACCGTTGATCCTAACCTGTGAGATGTCAGATATTCGTTAAAGATCTCAACTTAAAATTCACTAGAGTTAGATAAAATTTAGGACTCCCTATGAAGAATATTCGCAGTGTGGTAACACAAAGCACAGGGCCAAAGTTTCCCTTGTGAGACTGCCACTGCAGCCCAACCTGAAGTAATAACATTTCCTCCCGTTTGTCAAAAAATAGTGGAAGATTGTTGTATAAATTTTGATTTTTCATTCACTCTATTTTCATATACGCTTTGATTAAATCCTTATATTTTCCTGTATACAATCATTAGTTGGTTGTAACTAACACATACCTCTACCTTGCAGTACGTTTAATCTGAGTTCGTTATTTTTTTGTGTCTCTTTATTTCATATCTGCATATATGGAGTTAAGGTTGTCTTTTTGGTTTAAGCACTCAATTTCTTAATTATAAAAATTGAAAACTATTAACTACCATTCAGTTCTCATTGATGCATTAAATATTTTAAAAAAGAACCAAATAGTGGACCTGAATCAATTGCTTATAGTCATCATGTATATACACAAAAATAGTGTCTGCAGATATATTGGAGAAATTTAAACTGCATTCAATATTAATAACGATTCTCTATCAATCACGGAATAAGTTTTATTGCGGTCATTTAATTTGTTTGAACCGAAGGATATAGTTTTATTTTGTACCACTACATAGTTATAGTGTCCTATAAATACTTACATGTGCATTACTTCACTCACATCAAAGGAAATTATTAATGTCAGCTTAGTGTCAAAAAGAATTATTTTGAAATAAATATTGACTAAATATTGGAAGAATATTCCCTAATTTACTTGCTGTATTGCTTTTTTTTGGTTCCAGGCCAACTTCTTGTTTCCTCACAATTATAAAGATAGGTTTATTCATCAAACATGTTCGCAACACAATATGTACAAAATTTCAACTAGACTAAAAATATAAATGGCCGCTGTTACTATTCTAAACAATTTTCATCATTTATAAAAACATTTTGATACAATGCATTAACACTTTGGCAGAAAAAAAAAAACAAGAGTGATTCTACTCTAGGTATCCTCTGAATACTTACATTAAGTTCTTTTCTTTTTGACAACCATGCTAAGCATCTCCAAACCATGATTCCTAGAATTACTATGTACACTGGAACTCCATAAAGAAGATATCCAGAAAGATTTGGTATGAGCACAACCATCACTGAAATTTGAAATTGTATTTAAATTTCATAAAGTAAACATAATATTGTTTACAGTTTTTATATCAACTCCATAAACTGAATTTGAAATTAAATGTATACTTCAAATATATATATATATATATATATATATATATATATATATATATATATATATATAAATGAAATAACGAAACAGTCCAAACCGGACAGATAAATAACTAAAAAAAAAACGCTCACAAAGAACGAAAACACTTACTGGGATCAATATTTCGAAACGAAGTTCGTCTTCATGAAGAGACTAGAAGGGAAGAAGAAGAGGCATGTTCGTTCAAGACTCGTTCTAAAAATTGTCTACAGTTCAGTCGGTAGACGCAATTCCTGGATGAGCAGGAGGTGTTAGGTGGGACGCGGAAAGAGTTGGTTGGTGAGGAGAAGAAAGGTGAAGGGTTAACTAAAGGACAGGTAAGGCAGAGGCGACGGCCGCATTTCTCCATACCAGCACGCACCACCCCAATCCCAGGAGTTTCAAGGGATCTGTGGGAAAACAGGTTTCCTAAATTGGGAGGCTTTCTGAAGGACAGGCGAGGGGGTTTTCGGAAGACGGAGGAGGTGGAGGGGGAAGAGGACAGGAGAGGAAAAATGTCCTTGATGATATTCCCGATCCTATGGACCCCAGGAAAGAAAGTAGTTACGAGGAAGGGAGAACTGTTGGGTTCAGCGGCAGTCCTAGGAAGATATTGATTGGTGGCAGGTATTAAGCGTTTATCAACAAACCTGAGAGAGTAGCCCCGCTGGACGAATTTCTCCCTAAGTTTGTCGATATGACACTGTCGTTGATAGAGGTCACTGCAAATACGGTGTATGCGGATGGAGAGGGAACGAGGTAGGGACTTTTTTGTGTGGGATGGGTGACAACTATTGAAGTGTAGATATTGTTGGGCATTGGTAGGTTTTGTGTGTATGGAGGTGGTGAAGGTCCTGCCGCTTAGGGACACTACTACATCTAGGAAGGTTAAGGAGGTATAGGAGAAGGAGTGGGTGAAATTGAGTGATGAACAGGAAGTTTTGAAGGCTTCAATAAAAGATATATATATATATATACAATGATTAAACCACAATAAGAATGGGAAAACAAGACTAAGATCTTTCAACCGTAACAAGCGGTCTTCGTCAGAGTCAAAAACCCAACTGAACCCTTCAGTTGGGTTTTTGACTCTGACGAAGACCGCTTGTTACGGTTGAAAGATCTTAGTCTTGTTTTCCCATTCTTATTGTGGTTTAATCATTGATTGTTGTTTCACGTGTTTATGTGAAATCTTTTTATATATATATACACTTTAACACAGAGAAAAGAACACAGAAAGACACTATAGAACTCACTTTGATACTTCGACATCCGTCGTCATCGGGAAGAAGTGCAAAGTACTCGCGTTGAGAAGCAAACTGCTACTGGCCTCCAGAGTAACTCGTGGAACCACCGCAATGCTGCCCCCCAGCGGAGGAGAGGAAAAATAGAAATCCCTCCAATATTTATTTATAAAACAAGATAAAAAGTATATAAAATACGAAATAATAATGAAGACAATAAAATATATATATATATATATATATATATATATATATATATATAATTAAAGTTACAGCTAGAGAACACAAGAAAAAGGACGAACACTCACGAATCTCGATTATTTCGGCGTCTTGCCGTCTTCAGGAGAGTAGAAAGAAAGAAAATAAAATAAAAGGAGAAAGAATGAAGGAACGGAGACGTAAATGCGTCCACTGGCCGATGTAAACTGATATATATATATATATATATATATATATATATATATATATATATACGTTTCACGATGAATCACAAACACAGAATTAAGGAACAAACACACTTACTGTCTCTAAGGGATCACTGCTATCTACCCTTTGACGACGTAGTCAAGATATAGTAATGAGTTATATGATTTCTTGTATCTGTTCTTTTCTGTAAATTTATTTTCTATAAATATGTAATATTATAACCTCCATGACGTTTGGTAGTAGTTGCTGGATTGACTGCTAGAAGAGAGTAACAGTAAACGTCTGTTATATAATCTTATTTTTTAAAGAGCCGAAGATATCTTAAATTCAGTTTATTTTCAGGTGAAGTTATTTTGTATTAATGTTCTTATAGGTATTTACTATTTTAAATTCATTGATATCACAGAAGTTGACAAGCTTTTCCTCTATCATATTTATTTATCCATAACCATACAGTCCTAACACTTCTTTCTCTTCCCTTATTGCCTGACCTATCTGGCTATTCAAGTCTCCCATGATAATTAATGGATTGTAAACATTTAGTTTGATACCTTCAATAGTTTTCTACGATGTCTCATAAAATAGTTCTACTTCTTCATCACTAGATTCACTAGTAGGTGCATATACTTGAACTATTGTTATTGTCCTGTTATTAAACAGTTTTAATTGAATGATGGATTATAAATACATGACATTCGATCATTAATACCTCTTAGTTCCAAGACCTTGCTAGTAGGCCAAGGCTTGACTAGTAGGCCAAGGCTTGACTAGTAGGCCAAGGCTTGACTAGTAGGCCAAGGCTTGACTAGTAGGCCAAGGCTTGACTAGTAGGCCAAGGCTTGACTAGTAGGCCAAAGCTTGACTATAAATCCTTCTTCTCATTTCCGTTTATTATTCCATTGTGTTGAAGCAGAATTCCACTTTTCTTTGAACTACAGCTTCCCATCCTCTTCCTATTTCTGTCATTCCTAGGATGTCTAAGTTTGATTTTCAGAATGCGTATTCCATTTCGGTTATTCGCTCTTCTGACCTTAGTGATCTTACACTAAGTGATCTTACATTTAATGTTCCTATCTGAAGTCGTGAGTTAATTTTTCTGTTAGTCTTTTTATTTTTGGTTTATCTAATGTTGGAAGGTTTAGGTCTAATACACCCGAGGTGGCCAGTCTGACTGGGTGATGATTATTATTATTATTATTAATTATTTACCATATAACTTATAAATAAATTCCTTAATTTTTCATCAAATGAATTAAAACTTTTAAGATTCTTTCACCCCCATAACCTTCTGAGAAGAACATTATATATATATATATATATATATATATATATATATATATATATATATATATATATATAGAGTGTTCAATATAGACAAAGAAACATAGAGAAATCAAAAGAACACACTTACAGTCTCTAATTTTCGGTTTGAACCGTCTTCAGGAGAGATAAGAGAGGGAAACCAAGCGCACTGGTTCAGAGACGGTTGGAGACCGTCGTTGAAGACGGTTCAAACCAAAAATTAGAGACTGTAAGTGTGTTCTTTTGATTTCTCTATATTTCTTTGTCTATATTGAACTATATTTGTCCGTTTTGGATCGTATTTCCAACGAAAAAGTGTATATATATATATTTTCCTAACGTATGCAAACGCCTATTTTTTTATTTCTGCTAGGGCAGAAACCTTAGTCTACTAAAGTTAGCAGCCATTGTAACTTCTTTTCGCATCTTTTTTCTATTCATACATATTATATATGGATTATATTAAAATGACCATATAAAGTTTAGACAGATCGCAATTAAAAATAACTAACTATATAATTATAATACGGTTGCAGAGAACTAGAAATTAGGATGGTATCTAGATCAAATATTTAAATAAAGAAATTGTTGATAGAGACATTATAATAATTATTAAAATTTAAAATGTGAATACAAGAAATTACCTAAATATACCGATAGCGAAAAAAAACTTATTTTGTATTATCAAGATATCTCTTGTTTTTATTGGTTTCAGCTAATATATTTTTAGGGTGATTATCATCTATAGAGTTAATAAGAACTATAACATAATAAGAACGATATTGTCACATATAGTATTTTTTAAATAATGTAATGTTTAATAATTTATTTACTTGCGCCACAAACGAAGATGAGAAATGGTAGAAAAATTGGCTTGACAGGTAAAAACCCAAAACCTATGATGTAGAATGTATGGCCTATTGCAAAGGCAATCATCCCCTCCAAGAAGTATTCATTCCATATGAGGAAGGCATCGCCAATACACGATGAAATTAATCCCAGAAATATTACAGCCTTATAAAAAAACCTAAAACATAACAATTTTTTGTATAATAAATTAGACTAGGTACCAAAAACTCAAGACAAAAATAAGCATGATATATTATTTATAATTATAAATTTGTAATAGCCATAAATAAATCTGTAATTATTTATGATAATTATAAAAATAGTCATAACCCTTTTGTGACATAACAAACAAGTTACCAAATCTTCCGGTATATGATACATATACTATACTTCAGAATATTACTGTAGGATTTATCAAAATTTCAAATTAAATTGGTTAACAAGACAAATTAACCAATAAAATCTTGAATGGTTAAATCTGAGGTTATTTGTTACTTCCATTCCGTTAGAAACTATGACAACTACCTGGCTTGGCTATGACCCTGTTGGCAGGGTGGTTTTGTTTTATTTTGTTTTGGTCTATCGTCTATTGTACATAACATAATAAACAATATTAATCCTGGTTCTACAATTCAAAGTGACTAAAGATGAATTATTATTACTTATTGTCTTGGACTATTAGGATAAATGGTGACCACTGTTTAATATGGGTGAAATTTGAAGTTATTTTTATCAGCATGTTGTTTTAAATTATTGCATCTTAGTGATTTCAAGAATTGACATATGTATCTTGTCCTTTATCTATTTATTTGAGGTTTTGTGGACAGAATGTATACAATGACTTGTGTTCAGTTGATGCTTTTATCTGAGTTCCAGGGATAAAATTTAAATATCTTTAGATAATATTAGATAGCAGAGTAATTTGTAGAAAAACACTCTGCAACACTTTTGTTTTGACGTGTGTAGAAAAAAATGTGGAGCTTTTAACCTTTGGTAATACACTGCTATTTATGATCATGAATGGATCAATAACAGAAGCTTTGAATAATAATAATATTACGAAACATAATAGTGATTTTTTTCATTGTGGTGGATGATTATGACGAAAAAAAGTTAACCAGAATACAACGCTTATAGTGTGTCTGGTTGTAACTGCTCGAATGAGGACTTCACATACCCCAAAATTTTGAAGTTATGTTAACTATGCCTACTCTATTAGACGTTCTGACCCAAGGAAAAGACAATAACAGCCCATCTTAGGCTTAAAGATTGTGGAGTGCAAAGACATGTAAAAGAGAGAAGACACGTCTAAATCGACATGGTAGTGATCAAAGAATTAGGTATTTCTGAAGTAAGAATAGTCGGAATCAATAAAAGGTTAAAATGAAATAAATAATTTACGTTATAACCACTTATTTAACAAATCTTTGTCAAACATAATGTTATCTGTACAAAGAGGTATACGTATACATAATAAAGAAAAATAAACAGTTCAGCTTTGTGCTTGGTGTACAAGTCACTCTCTTTTAATCAGAAGTGTTAACTATTTGACGGTCTCCACTTAATTAATTTGTTAATTATAATTAAATGAATTTAATTATAAATGGTTTCTTTAGAAATAAGCATTTCTATTTACTCAAATGACTAGTATAGCCTTCTGTTATGCGCTCCTCTGTAACATCGTCACTTTTAGCACAGGAATGTAAAGAAACACTAAATGAATTTCTGGTAGAAATAATGTGAAACTGATATGGATCTCCGACCATCGTGGCGCAATGGAGATTAGAGAAACAGACGACTGGCTGAAGATAAAAAGAACTTGGCTTGCCTGTGTAGGTAATGGGCAATCCAAAATGATTGTTTAAAGTCTTTATAATAAGAGCAAATCGTTTTTGTAAGGCCTTAGTAAGACAAGATTAGAAAGATTATATTATCTTACAGCAAAACTTTTGCCGTTCTTGCTACGTGTTAACTATTTGAATAACCATATTTTTTGGTTATATTAAACCAAGAAAATAATAAATGTATTCAACTTAATGTACAATCATCCCCTGTACCGACAATGTACATTGTCGGTACAGGGAATCTTCCAGCCTACTTTGCTATGGAAGTATTAAGATGTGACAGATAAATGGCGAGGAAGAGAAAACTTGCATTCACTTTCTAGTTTTCATTCGGGCTTACAGCCCCCTCAGACTTCAAACCTGATTAGCATTATTAAGGCTAAAAATTTCAAGTGAAGAAACCTCGTTTATATTGTGTTATAAAAATGATTTATGTTAAATTAGGAGCGGAAGATGGTGTAGGAACTTGTTGAAATTAGATATAATTTCAAATAACAGTAGAGATGTGTAGAACGACTAGTAAAGTCACATGAAAGAATACTAAATTCCCTGTCAGAAGCAGAGAGTCGCAGTTTTTTTTTTCTTACTCCGGATCGTTAACCTCTGCCAGACGATATCTTACAGACCAGTATAATTAAGGAATTTAGTGTACGTCATCAGTTTTTATGTTTAAGCACTCGTTCTCTAGAGTTAGACATGTCAAATTATCCTTGTTATTCCTTCCTCCATCCAGTATAGTCAGCAGTAAGGTCCCGGCTCTTATTCTGACCGGGCCAGATTTTTTGAAAAATAGTTGTGGCTGATTTTAAGCTGGAAGTTGGGTACTGCTTTATATCGGGATAGATTGTGTGGTACTTAATATTTTGCAGTGTCAAAGGATCCAATGCAGTACCATTTCTTATCCCCTTTGTTATAGCTTATTAATTAATATTTTATATGTTATAACTGAATTTGATTCATAAACCCCAGTTGCACTGGTTATTGAAGTAATTGTTGTTTCGAAGTCAACAAAAAATACAAAATGTTGATTATTTATTTGAGTCAATGACTGTAGAGTAATTTCAATGGTTTTCAATTCTCCATCAAAATTTGTAGCTAACTTCCTGACAGGTTCTAGAAGTTCAAAGTGAAAAGCGCATTTTCTCAAGCTCCATCTGTAAATATGAAATCAATTTTTTTTTTCGAAAGTAACGTTTCCTATAAACTTTACCTCTCATGGAAGCGTTTATTGACTGACCTGGACAAAGTCAGGTTAGATTTTAGCAAGCACTCGAATAATTGTTCCTTGACAATTGGTTATATTTATCTTTCATATCATAGGCTTTAAGTGTCTGTTTTAAATTTCATGCTTGAGACAACGTTATCTTGAGTTCTTTGTCTTGTTAAAACAAGTTTAAGGTTTGTCCAAAATCTTCAATTTAAATTTTTTAATATCTCTTATGTAACTGCGACTAGAGTTTCTCTTCTTTTCTTTTTCTTAGAGTTACTACTCTTTTTTTATAGTGATGTTGTAGGTGTTGATCTTAGTACGGTGATAATTATCTTTAATGTTAGTTTTGGAACATTTTCCAGTTTTCTCAGGGTATTTTGTGAAGTTTTAATTAAGATTTCTGATATTCCAATATAGGTTTTACACAAGCTTTCTGTGCGGAAGTAAGTATATTCTGGATAGATTTCTAACCTTTAAACGTTTAGTGTCTTTAGAATTGTCAATCGGTTTCTAGATTGATCTACTTGTTTTTGAATATTTTTTTACCAACTTAACCTTCTGTATGATTTCACTCCCAATATATAACTCCTTCTGTATGTTTTAGTTCATTTCAATTAAAATTTTAATTAAAATCATGAACATAGTAGTTCGAACTTAGAATATATAAGTAGTTGATATTCTGTTTTTATTGGATTTACTACTATTATTACTACTATTTCGTTGTCGAGCGACCAATGATAAAGAAGGATAGAAGCTGAGTTCCTACAATCTTTTCATCATTTGATGTTACGATTGGTGGTCTAGAGGAGTAATACATCGACATAAAGAAGTATTAACACCAGGAATTTATTATAAAGCTTTAGATATATTTATAAAAATCTTGAATAGAATTGTCCTTAGCACATCCCTGATGAAGTTTAGGTTTCAGTTGTTCATACTTCGAAGTCGAGTTTTTATATCGAACTCATAGTAATCTTTGAGAAAGGAAGAATTGAATATATTTAAAGGACGTCCATTAACACTAAATTTGGGCATCATGTTCAATAGTTTTAGTTTACAAACTCTGTCAAAAGCACTTTTTAACTCCATGAAAACAAAAAAGTGCTTTGGTTTCAGCGAAAACTATCCTTAACTGGGACCTACAAATATAACTATTCCTTTCCTAAACCAGTGTAAGACAGATGAAAAATGGAAACACTGGGCAATTAAATTCAGATGAGTAGCGTTTTCAGAACAAAAAATATTTATATACCAGAATAAACCAGAATAAACGAAATAGAATATTTCAAAACTCTCAAAAAAAAATTAATTTGAAATATTTAAAAGAACGTTGTTAATTCAAAGTTAGAGATGGTCTTTTAAATAAGATTTGTTCTAGTGATCAGTCATCAAAATTTGCAAATATAACTAAATTTGCATTCAGTACTAACAATGCTATTCTTTCGATAAGCTAATAGTTATTTTTATTAGTAGCTTAATGAATTTTACTCTGTAATTTTTTACTGTTTTCTTGATACTTGAACAAAATATTTCAGATAAAATGTCATGCAAATTTCTGACTAATGTTAATAGTTGAATTATTATTAATACTTAAGAAAAGTTAAGAATAGATAAATAGTCTAGATATAAATACCCTTGTTTTGATGCAATATATACTAATAAAACAAATATGGCGAGACATAGTACTGGAAGACACTTGACAACAGCAGCTATTATTGATGGCTCGTCGGCGGGAATAAACCATATAAAGTAAACTGCTGTGGTGAAAAAGAAGGGAATTAGCCTGAGTAACACACCACCCTGAAAAAACAAGAATATTACAATTTCTCTACTTTTAAAGGTCACAACATAACTCTTTCTCTATTTTCTCTCTCCCTCCCTTTCATTCTCTCTCTCTCTCTCTCTCTCTCTTTCTCTATATATTGTTGAAATGTACCGAAGCTGCGGTACATTTCAACAAACTATGCCTCCAAGAAGATTTGCTGCCAACCTATACTAATATATATATATATATATATATATATATATATATATATATATATATATATATACCACTCTTCCCTCCCACTCTTCTCAACTCCTCACCAGATGTTTTCTGCATCTAGTGTTCAGTTGGATTTTTGACTCTGACGAAGACCGCTTGTTACGGTTGAAAGATCTTAGTCTTGTTTTCCCATTTTCTTATTGTGGTTTGATCATATATATATATATATTTATGTGTGTGTGTGTATGTGTGTATACAGTGGACGACGCTTAATGTAATGACTTCTGTAAATACCAAAAGTGACAACAAAAACCGATTTATAACCATTTAAAATGCCATTTTACTGATCATGTGGCTAAAGTTAAAGGTATACCAAAAAGAAAAACTCATAAAAAAAATGTAATATACAGTAAAACAATAAGTTAAAGTTATAGTATTTAAACTATAAGTAATGCAATAAGTTATTTATTTAGGAAATCGTCCTGCTTTGTTAGTTCAGATCTTTTCGCAGAAAATCATTTATAAAGGACTCCAAGCCGTAACACTTGATGAACTTCCCTCATTTTATTATTTGTTGGAATGCGCAATGCTGGTTGATCATCCTCTGCTTCATCGTCGCAGCATACTTTATTCTCTCCCAGCCTGTGTAATAGCATCGCAGACGTCACTTTCCGTTAACTTTGCAGCCACCTGGAGGTCATTTTCCACTTCATCCAATCCTCAAAGTAGATTAGCGTCATGTCACTTGTTTTTTCAGTAACAATATCCTTTATTGTTGCGGTTGTAGTGGTACACAAGGAACGGCCTTTCTTCAAACAGTTTTCAATTGTTTCTTCTGAACAATTCAGTCCGAGTCATCTTCTCGGACATTTTGTGAAGAAAGAATATTGACATAAGAAAACCTTATCTCTTTATCTCTTGCTTTGTTAGAGATAAAAACAGGATTTTTAGAACAACATTATCCGTGATTACATTAAGCGGCGTCTACTGTGTATATACACTAGACTGAGTAATGACTGAGCTGTTACCTGTCTTCGGAACGACTCACATCCTGATGAAGAGCAAACGAAATATAGTAGTGAGTTTCTGTAATTTCTTTTATGTGTGTTGTTTTTATGAATCTAGTTTATTTAGTTCGTGGAATCATTTCATTTAATTGGTTATATATATAAACACTTTAACAAATAGGAAAGAAAGAGAGAAAAATACTACCGAAACTCACTTCATTATTTCGACATCCCTCGTCATCAGGAAGAAGAGTACGAAGTACTGGCGTTGAGAAGCAAATCGCAACTCACACACACATATATATACATACTTTAATGTTGGCTTTCATAAAAAATTTTCCTTTACCAAAGAGATTGATTCCAAATTTTACAAAAATATTTTTCAGGAGACAAGAAAAATTACAGTAGGGCTTTTGAGAGGGAAATGTTATTCATATTAAATGTACATACAGTATAAAATAGTTAGGAATTGGGCAGTTTCCTAAGTTCAATTATGTGGTATTTTCACCTAAGCTGTATTTAATGCTTGTGTTGAAACTTTTATATCTCTAAATGCGATAGTTCTTAGTTTTTTATTTAAATTTCATATTTTGCCTATAATAAAGGTTTTAAATAAATCGCAAATGTTGACTTTAAAAGTTTGATTTAAACCTTGAACCCTGACCATTCCTGATTGGCTTTGTGTTTTCTAATTGTACATTAATATGTGGTTTCATTTTTTATATGCATTATCCTTCAATAATTTTAAGGCTATAATTATCTTTTTTATTATGATTGTACTTGCTACAATAATTTCTCTAATTAATTTGGTTTTATGTGTCTGCTTCATGTGTTTCTTGGAAGCTTGGAAGCTCCAGACGTCAGGTTCATTGTAAGCTTGCTTGACAGGGTAGTAGTGGTTACTTCAATGTAGTATTGCTTTCAGTTTTCACAGTCACCATGGGTACATGTGAAATCGTACACTAGATTAGTCTTTGTTTGGTAATTGTTTATCATAAATAGGCTACTGATTGTGGGGTTTTATACTAAGTAATAAGAGAAACTCTGTAATATTTATTTGTACACTTTGTATTGTTTTTGTTGATATTCTTCAGTACCCTTTCATCCATTTTGTACTATTTGGAGTATTGGTTTCTATAGTAAATTTTGTGAATAGTTTCAGGTGTTTCTTTATCTGTTTGTTTTCTCTTTCGTGTAGATATGGTTTTAGAATAGTATCGAATATTTCATTAGGATAGCCATTGTTCACAAATGCTTGTTAAAGTTCTTTTCATGTTACTGTGAAGAATCTTTCAGTTGGAAGGTATTTTAAAAGTTCTATGAATGAATTATGCCTTTTATAGTTTCGTCTTTGCAGCGTTGTGGTCACTCACTCAATCCATAAGGTAGGAGGCCGTCTTGGTCTTTCTTATGTACACTGAAGTTTTGGATTTTTGATTCTACAAATTGATGCTTAGATCAAGGGAATTAATTTTCTTATTTATTACTTTTTCTTTGTAAAATTTAAACAACACCCTTTAGTATCTGGTCTGTTGAATGTTATATTGTTTTCAATATGACACATGTAGTAATTAGCTAAATTTTACTCCCAGAGGAACCCCATAGCAACTTCATCCTCTGTAAATACATGGATCCGTCTATGTTCGAAATGGGTTTTCCTAGTGTAGGTTTGGAGTAATTTGCATAAGTGCTCTTTATATTAGGCTGATGGCGTATTGCTGTTGGGATAGACATAATGGCATATTATATCTATAGAGTCCATTACAGAGACATTTGTAAATAAGAACTTAACGTCTAATCAAGCCATTCCACTTCAGGTTGGACTTCTATTATGTCAAAAAATTTATCCGTTGATTTAAGCAACGTGCATACAAAACGTAAACACATATCAATGAACAATTAGAAAATAGTGGTATCAACCACTATTTAGAAAAGTTACAATTAGAAAAGTTATTTGGATCAACACAAGTCCAAGCAGAACCCACAAAAGGTAGTGATAGTGAACTACATGCCCAAGTACTGACAGGTAAAATAGCTTTAATCCTAACTAACTCTACTTTGCCTATATAAAAGGAGAAAGCTTTTAGAAAATCATTCTCGTCCGTAATATTAAAGAGCTCAAACATGTTGACAGTAGGCAGTATGTTTTTACTTTACTATAAGGAAAGTAGAGTGATTGTGAAAAAATTTGATCTCAAGATTTTGAGGAAATCACATGTTTTGAGTCCCCCAAAGTAGTTTTATGAAGTTTTTTGATGATGCCTGTGTGTGTGTGTGTGTGTGTGTGTGTGTGTGTGTATGGGTAAGTGTGTGTATCATGGAAGCTACAAAAGCAATAACCGAAAAAAATCCTCAGATTTTTTTTAAAACAACGAGAAATATTTTTTTCAATAAAATGTAAAAGTTTTGCCTTATCATTTAATCTAAAAGCTTGTGAGGAGGATTAGGTATAATGATGGATCAAAATGACATTGTATCTAAAAAGAAGATCATTATGTGTGGTATGAGATAAGCTATTTTTCTTCAAAATTGCATAAACCAAAAAGGCGTTAGGGCATATGATTAGGTATACATATACTGCTTGACTATCAGACATTATTACTATATGTCTGTTCTTATATCCTTTGTCCATATTGAATTGTGCACATCTTTCGATGGCATGGACTTCATATGCATTAGGTATATGATTTCAGAAAATGGTTTTTTTTTCGCTAAACGACTGATCAAACAACGCTTAATTCTTTTTAAAAAACAACGAAATTTAAAAAAAAATGAAACAAATAATTATTAACTTATAACAAAAAAAAAACTTGAATTTCAATTATGTATAGCAAAATAATTCTTATAGTATGCTATTCTTGTCGCATTTGTTTACGTTTATTTCCATTGTTTATATAGACTTAAATTTTTTAAACGAATCGACGGAAATAAAATTTATGTTTACAGGTTTAATGACAAAAAATTGAAATAATAATGACATAATATAAGATTTAAGAAGAATATAATTTTTACATTTCAAAACATCAACGCCAATCAAACACATAATTTCTGATGCATTCCAAATCTGAAGTTGAATTTAGTAACAACAATGGGATATACAATATGACAGGTATGAGGGCAGATCGTACGAGTCTGATATGTAATTTTAGTAACAAGTTAAATTGATTAATGTTTTCAAGTTTCTCATAACTGATAAAATTATAGCCACATGTAAACAAATGAAACATTATTTCTTAAAATATATAAATATATAGCTAGATTATTATAAAACAAACAATCAGTTGGTTTTAATAGGAAAGTTGAGTGCAGGCCACTTCATATTTTTTTAACTGAATTTTGAATGCAATTTAATATTTTGTTTCATGGTTAAAGAGAAGTAACTTTTAAGGATTCTTACAGCTCTGTTGGGTTTTCTGTACCAATGTGTTAAAATATCACCAATCTCACCATGCATACATTTTTTCATTAAAGAAGGGAAAAACTCCTAGTAAGAGAGTTTTTTAAATTCTTTTAATTAAATTTTAGAACCAATCATATATTGATAAATGGTTAAACATCAAGATAAGTCATGATAAATAATCTTTAATTCAACAAGTATTCTTTGAATTCTAATAATTTTTTAATATTTAATTTTTGTTAAAATAACTATGTAAAAATACTGTTCTGTATATTTAGAAAGATCTATCTATGAAAGATGGAATAGAATGAAAAAAAAACTGCTGTTAGTGCAATTTTACTAATCCTTATATGTATACGTTGGCTATCCACTGCAGCATATCTTTCCTTTTATTATGTTGAATCCAGGAATAATTACCTTCGACTTGGTTCAATGACAAACTTCTTATTTCTTTAAATTCTAGCTAGCTATTTGTATAACAATATGTCGGCAAAAAAATGTTCAATTTGAATTACTACTCTTAGGCATCATGTTTACTATTTTCTTAGTGTCATATGGATGCAGGTTTGTAAAATTCAACTTTTTTTTTTCATGAAATGGAAAGGGAATAATTTAAAATTCCTTCAGATTTAGTTGGTTTACTAACTAATTTGTTAAAATATTCCCTATTCTTACCTTGTATAATTTTTAAATCCATAAATTAGAAGAGTGAGTTGTTTTTTTTTGTTTCACAAGTAAATTGAAGACGATTTTGAAACATTACACTTGAACGAGTCCAATTGTATTCTATCGTAAGGGAAACTAGGTTAAATTAAATAGATTTATTCCATTATTGTAATTGAAGGCTTGTGCTTACCTGACATGTTGAAGGAAATGAAGGGTGAATAATTATCACCAGATATAACATGTTTTATTTCTAACCATATCAAAAATTAATTACATAAAGTGTTAAAAAATTTGCAGGTTTGCGACGAATATGCCAATATTTTATGCTTTTTCATAATAAAATAAAAACTGAAACATAGATTCAATGAACTTTCTTATGAATAAGAATTCAACTTTTTTTTTTCAGTTATTGCTATTTTCACTTATACACGTCAATCTAAGCCTAAATTAATTGAATTTCAGTTCCACTAAAAGGAATACTAAAACTAATATCAAAGATTATTACAATGATCGCATGCCTACAACGTACTCATTTTACTTAAGTAATAAGAATTAAACAAAGAGTGGCTAATGTAGTGCATTAATTGCAATAATTTTGATAGCAAAGAAACAAACAAAAAATCCAAGTCTAATACTTTTCATTTTTAATTTTTTGGTTAGTGATTTGAATTGATTTTTTCAAATTTCTTTGAAATAATTTTCAATTTGCCTAATTTTTTTCAAATATTACGTTTAGATGCGAAGCAATTGGTTTTGATTGTTAAACAATCAATTTTCTGCACATTTTTACAAGCCTCATACAATAATTGGACAAATACTAGTTTTTGATTAAGTTGGATCTGATATGAATTTCATTAATGAAATGGCCTAAGTAATAGTTAAAAAATATTAACATTTCTTAAAAGGTCTAAATTTACATTTATTTTTGAGCACCAATTTGTAATTTAATAACTGTTGAAAAAACTCATTGTATGGCAGACACATACATATTGCCATCTTATATATGAATGTTAATATACATTCGGATCAGTTTTTAATGTCAGGTATTAAATTAGAAGGAAGATAAACCATCTTTTTGGCTTATAAATTCGTAAATCATTTAACTGACATCAATATCTACGAGTTATGAATAGTTGGTATGTATTACCGATGTCTCAGCTAGGTACATAATGCCAATTTAAATCTTTAATTGTCTATTTATTTGCCAAAATTAAAATTTAATAAAATGGAAGTACTCGCATCATCGTTAATGTACTCGTATTTGTATAGCAAAAATCAAAAGACTGCATCTAGTATATTCTTTTGCCGGAACTTTTGAACAATTATCGACTCTTAAGTCTATGTACGTACTCGTATACGGCTGTGTGACCGCAGAGACTTGATTAAGTTATTGACCGATAAATTTTAACTCTTGTATAAACAGTGGCAGAGAAGGTTTCGTTGAACATATGAACAATTAATAAAATTATTTTACTAAAACCAGTTTCACCTATTACAAATTTCTTCACAAATATTCTGGATATTTCATTAGATTGGATTGTGAAGTCAGAATTTTACTTTTTTTTTAATCTTTGCTGACTATGCAATAAACAGAGTATTCCTTTTCCTTTCTATTATTGATCTTATTTATAAAATAAATCACAAGTGAGTATTTGTCAATTAATCATTTTGCAAGAAATGTATGAAGAGGCAATACAGAAATTCTGACATTAATCTCCATGACAATTGATTGATTATATGAGAACTTCTGATAGTTTAATCGAGTTGAAATTGTGGTACACAAAAATATGACTTTACTCATAGTCATAGAAATAATTGCGTGCCTAAGCCAGTACTAGTAACTTCTGAAAATTAAATTATCTAATAAAATCTTAAATGGGATAACAGCATAACCTCTGATATTCAATAAAATTTTTATGAAAAATCTTGATGAAACCTTCATGTCAGATGACCATGTTTTTAACAGTTAAATGCAAGAATTCGTTTCCAAGTGTATCGTTTTAAAATAAACGACAATTGTTTGTTTCTCTCAGATTCAGCAGCCGCTACTTCCTTTAATTGTTCACCTTAACAAATTAATTCACCAGAGCATGCTAAAAATTCAACTGTTCTGTTAAATATATATATCTGATATCTGTATATTAATATCTGGTGTTAATTGAAAATCTTGCATACTCTGCCCCACGAAGAGGATATAAAACCGTTGGTACAGTTCAAGTATGACTTCTACTCTAATAAATTCGAGTGAAGAAAATTTAGGACTAAAAAACGTATAATAATAATAATAATACTTGAATCAAGAAAATATCCCTTCAATTCCTTTCCGTAGACGGTATATAGAGGACCTTTTTTGCTCCCTTACATCGACAGTGTGGAAATGGGATCACCCATGGGAGTCATATTTACACGTTTTTACATGCACCACATTGAAAATAAAGTATTAAATAATCGCTATGTTTTGAAGTCTTCTATTTATTGTAGGTACGTAGATTATTTTTGTATGGTAACAGGAGACCTAAATCATTCTCAAAGCCTAAAATGAACATTTGAACCAATTCTTGACTTAATTTGGCAATTGAAACCGCCATTGAAAAGAAAATCAACTTTTTTTGACATGAGCATCAAATAACTAACTACATCTCTATGTGGAAAGCCAAGTAACACTAGAATTTACCTAAACGTAAGCACTGAATGCCTTCATCGATAGAAAGATTGGTGATTGCCCTTTCACTAATAACAGATCCCTCATTGATAGAACACACAAAACTGCTTCATCATGAGAAACATTCTCTCAGAATATTTGTTTAGGAACTTAGCTAAACAAAAATAGTGAATGCTCTCAAAGATGCAAAAATGTCACTATCAGATCGCTCAATCACAGAGCATACAAAACTGCTTCACCTTGAGAAACATTCCTTCAGAATACTTGTTCAACTAAACAAGCATTTATTAATACCTGTTACTCGAATAAAAACTTTGACTGCATTTTAAAACGATATTTTCGATATAGACTGATCTCAGGATAATATAACTAATAAACTTTAGGCACAGCACATAAAGTTTTCTACAAAAACTAATATAACGAAAAGTATATTACTAATGAAAGGATAATTAAAGAATACTGTAAAGAAACAAAGTAAAGTGTATTGACTCTGAAGATAAGGTGGTCCTAATAATTTACATCAACTTTCCAAGCAATTCAAAAACCGATGAAAGCATACTAATGAACGTTATTAAAACTAATATGAAATAAATCAACTCTGAAGACCGCCTCAATATTTGAATTTATTATAAAAGTTTTTGTACAACAAATTTAATTGTTAAAAATAATTTACAATAATAACCACTACTGCAAAAACCAATATACTATACCGATACAACTGTACCACAGGAAACTGTGAGTTCCTCAAATCATCCTTCATAAATGGTTCTACAGTAACAACAGTATCCAGGAGATTAACAATTGCACGGAGTACTCAAAGCCTCAGACTAACCAGGGAAAAATAAAAATATTGAAGTACTTAATCAAGAGAATTACCAGAGGAGACTGCAAATTTTGGAAGCGCTGTGCGTAAGAGAGAAGAAACTTGTGCTGGTGCAAAAGTTTGTTCATTTTTTTTTCATCATCTGTACCAGCATCACAAAAAGTTCGGATTTAACACCTCATTAAATTGGGAATCAACAGGATTCTTTCTTCTTTTTAATACCCAACACGTTTGATTCTCAAATATACATGTGACAAAATGTCACAGTAAACACATGAAACAAAATTCAATGTCCATACTACAGTAAAAAAATTCAAAACGGGACTAAAATATTTCAATCAAAGGTCGATCCTTGTGCCTCTTTTCGCTCCGGCGAAAGATTTATGCCTGACTGAAATAAAAATTGTGTTTTCTTGTAGTTAGTAGCTTACTCAGGTGTTTAGTAATAAATTATACATGCATATTGGCTGGTTTATGACTAAATGAAATGTTTCTAAAGAGGTAGTTTGGTTCTAGTGAAGCTGAATTGAGTCAGTGGACCTTGGTTTTCTGTTTGTCATGGTTCAAAAGAAACGATAGGAAGAATGAATTCCCTTTGTAGTCACCGCAGCCTCACGCCCAAACGTTTACTGAGGAAACAAAATTGTTGGTAATAGACTTTAATCTTACCGTATAGTAAATTCTCAGGATAAGGTTGCATTAATTGGTGTTTTGGTGTGCGTTGGGAGGTTGGCGATTGCAAAGTTTTGTTATGGGTCTTGATTATCCTAGACTATTGGAACGGCGTTCACTTGTTTATACTGAATGATTGAAGTTTTTGTCAAATAAGTCTACCTAATAGAAATAGGACAAACATGTTACTCCTTTGCTATAGCCTAGGAATAATTTTTTATTTTATCAATTTAATCTTCATATTCTATGAGATTTATAAGTTGAAATTTATTAAAATAACATAACCTCCTTATAGTATCAACATATTTGTAACAATGAAATACGTTAAAACTACAATGAGAAGTTAAAAACATAAACATGAGACCTATCATTGAAAAAATAAGAAAAAACTTACGTTTAGTGGGTAGATTATTTTATTGATTCTTCAAAAATCAATTAACCGTTTTTATGAGTAGTAACACTATCACCCATCTTACCAATATCATGTGATGACATAGCTACACGGCATAACATATACTACTCGTACATCTCCGTGAATCGGATCAAAACATATCTCAGACCCACAAGCTACCCATATGTGTCTTATACTGATGACCCGAGAAGAATGAATGCAAAAAACTTCTGAACACTCTTAAAATTACATTAAAAAAGAGAAATTTTTATGCTACTAAGACTTAAGTAATGCTTAAAAAATATAAACTGTGAGAAATTATAAAAATATTATAAAAGATTAATGCTAATTGATAAAGCGTTTGAAATAAACTCGAAAATACTCATAGAGTCTTGTTAAATATGGCATTTTTTTTGCTATAATTTTTTTTACATGAATGTTATCTTATTTTTTTTTATAATTTTATCTTAACTAAAAATTACACCAAGTCAAGCCAGTTTCAAAAGTTGGGAATAATAAGCGTAGCATAATTAATTAGTTATCTATTTAATTAATTAACTAATGTAACGAACATGATAAAAACAGTTTTAGAATGAAATTTATATTAACCATACAAATAAATACGAAATATAACTACTAAAAGGGATGTGCAATTAACGGGCTTATTTTAAATCCTCATTTTAATATTATATGCCTTTTTATTTTTTATATTTAGTTTCAATATTTGCTGTTGGCACTGCCAAATTAAATTTGTTCATGAAATACCACGGTATATTTATCATACCTGTGTCAGAGTATATGTACTACTATTATTTATACTAACTTAAAATTTATTGATTCAAACATCCTTCTGAAACCTGATGAGTTCATGAGGAAATTTGATTATTTAGGTTGGATTCAAAGAAATTACATAAACATTCGAATTTGCAATGAAAAGACAGACTTACAATACTCAATTGATGGTGCATGATGGTTATTTCTTTCCAATAAACGCTCACTGAAAATGATAACCAGCTATTGATAAATTTGAATTGAGATAAGATAACATATATCCCACTTTAAAAGAGATCATCAGAGAAATGGTTAGTTCAGACAAAAAAAAAAAAGAAAGAAAGCCTAACAAATACTGTCTGTAATACTGCCAGTAGCTAGAATAGTTTGATTGAATGGTGAGAAACATGACCATTACAGTGACAGTGGGGAGAATCAAGGCCACATCTGATCTACATACTAGTCTCAATCTGCTCCTCTCGCCAATCATTCAAAAATCTGAACAGAATCTTTATTTCAAATTCAATTAGTTAGTTAAAACAGTTTATTTTCAATTATCCTAATAATTGTATATGCATATATTTATATATTCTTATGCAGGAAAGTTACCATAAAAACACGCACTCCACACCACCGTTTTTCATTAGGAACGTCCAGAGAAAAAGAAAAATAATGTTTCATATATTGTTTAGATTAAAAAATTGTTATTGTTTAAATATTCTGGAGTAGCCTCCACTATAATTTACTATAACTAAACATGATATCAAACTCTGTGACAATCAACTTATTTTTGGTTTTATTTTGTAGTGGCTATACTGTAGTCGTCACATCAAGCTTAATAGTAAAGAATTATGAAAGTTTTGAATAATTAAATAATAATTTCATTTGTTTAATTATGACGAAATCTATTTTAATAGTTATAACAAACTTGAAATCATTGATGTATAGCAATCTGCCATAATAATTCTTTCTTACCTATATTCTTTCTTCTTGAGAAAAGATTAAGGGCCGATTTAACTAGCTTTATAACCAGTCTTTTTTCTTCTAAACACCTTTTATTCACCTTTTAACAATGAGTAGAAAATTCTGCATAAGCTTAGAGACAGACCATCAAGTATTCCTCTTCTTGTAATGACAAGGTCATCTGTATATTCTTGCGTATCATAACTTTGATTATTTTGAGTATTCAATAGATATTTCACAACTAAACACTACAATAAGGTCCATAGCACACCTCCCTGAGGATAGTCTTTAGTGGTCGCAATTTCTGTTGTTGTAGATCGTATACTTATACAATTTATTCTTGCTTTATTTATGTTTAGATATTTATATAATAGAATTTATAATCTATTATATCCTTTATAATCTGTTTAGATTATGGTAATACATTCTGCAACCTAACCTAACCTAATACATACTATTGTTTCTGTATTAACACATCTTTATATTATTAATGATTCAATTTATTCGAATTTGTGTCATCAAAACCTCATTCTGTGTCCAGGAAGCAGCCAGAGTGATTTCTTCAAAATTTAAGGACTTTCCTATTTTAACAAAATATATAGAACTGGTATTGTTAACCAGCACTTCTGATACCTATGTCATTTCTTATTATTATACTTATTTACAAAAAAACTTCACATGTTACTAGAAACAGAACTTAATAATTGTCATTTTTAGTGTAATAATACTCCATGAATATTGCAAGTTTATAAAATATTTGTACTGAGGCAATACTCAATACGAAATTTTAAGTTTATTGAGACACAGAAGATATAGTTAAGAATTAGCAGCCGTTTTATCATAAAGAAAAAAAATCTGGAATGACCTACACTCAACTTTACTATAAGTAAACAAATATCAAACAGTTAATTTTTTTAATTATTTTAATTTAACTATTGTTATGAATCACATACATTCATTAGCTCCAACCATTTCTACGGAATTGGTTGAAAATTGAACTTCCTGTTCCAATCGGTCCAATATCACGTATATTGGTTTGTTCCAGTTGATCAAATATCACATAGTATATTGGGATGGGATTGGATATATGTATGTATTGGATGGCTGTATGTATGTATATGCCTAGATGAAATGGCATCTAATTGATCATTTCAATTAGTTGTTACTTACTATCGTTCTAATAATTAATATAACTTATATTGACTTAAATAACTACACAAGGAATTCTTTTCTTTGATATTGTGGTTACAGTCACCTAAGACTGTAATGTTATATTATAACTAAAGTTTAAACTCTATACAACAGTTAACATTTTTTTAACATTCATTACTCAAAATGAATACCAGCCATCTATGTGACGCCAAACATATTTATTTATTGATAAATGTAATAATTTAATTACATAGCACATTCATAAAACCAAATGTTTTATTTTAATAGAAAGCAATAATCTTGCATTGTTTACCAGACAGTAAATTTCTCTAATTCAAGCACAAATTTGATTATACAACAATTTTTTCAAAGTATATATTATGTTTTACAGTTTGACATTTTATATAATCATTACACTCAGAATTTTATGACATGCTAGTGTTTTTTCACTTTTCTTATGCTTTGTCAAAAATCATAAAAATTCACTTTACTTACTCTGAGCGAGTGTTTGATTTCTCCTGCTTGTTGTACTTTGTTACAAAATAGCTGAAAATATATACTGAGGAAAAAAAATATCAGTTATTAACCAGTTTTGCATACTATAATTTTTTCAGTTTTTCAGTATAATTTAAAAATTTTATCACTTGAAGCTTGAAATTTTTAAAAAGAATAAATATGAACTATTAGACTAGAATAGTAAAAAAACTACATATCTGTCAAAAACTTAGTCGCACTTCTATAGAATGATAGAGTCCATTCTTCTTACATTAATATTACCCAAGGGTAATGCGATTCCTAAACATAAGAAAATCTACATCTTACATTAAGTTTTGTTGAAGGGTGCAACATATAGATTGATTAGAGCTTTTTGTTAGGCAAATCCATCATGAAATGGAAAGCATCAGAAATTACATACATGTTTGATTGGCGTTGATTTATTTAAGAGTAAAAATTATATTCTTAAATCTCATATTATGTCATTATTATTTCAAATTATTTCCATTAAACCTCTAAACATCAAGATATGAAGTTCTTCCATGACCTTCATAAACTCATATAGAGAAGTATCCTTACTTCTATAGTTTTAGGTATGATTTGATTTAATCTTTATCCATTCGAAGGCGATTGGTTCGAATAAAGAGATAATGTTATCAAAGGTTTCTACCTCTTCTTGATATAGAGCCTGTCTACATTCTTCATATGATATGAAATGTAGATTCCATTCCTAGTAGTTAAGTAAACAAATTTCTAATAGATGTTCTATATTTACTTTTAAATTCTCCCTTTGAAGATGAAGCATTCTTTACAAATATAAGTACAGTTGGAATGAGCTATTTAAACTAAATTGGACCCGGTTGTTCTTCCAACCTTAAATGTTGAATTTAAAACCTTCCAACCTTAAGCTTTCCTGTTGAATTATTTGTCAGTTGCACTCCTGTGAAAGAAAGGTGTGCAGTGCAACAATTATCGAGACTGCTGGATGTTTGTATGGTTCTAAACATTTCCAAATTGTTTACTAATTCATTCCCAGATATTCCTTGTTTTCAGGTTCTTACAAGAAAACAAATTCTTTTAGACTACAGCCCTTTTATTGCAATCAGAAAGCATTCAGTCCAGGTGGTGATTATTTGCATTCCTTCGAAGCTCCCTGTAAAATAATCTATGAAGGGCGTTGTATCTAATCAACATATAAGTCAAACTATTAATGGTTGGTTCTATTAATTTTTTGATGATTCATCTCCCATAGAGGTTATTACATTTTGTAAAATTAACAGAAAATTAATAATTTTTTGTATAAATATCTAAGTGAGAGAAGTTTATTCGTCTTTCAATACTGGAGGTAATACAGATAATGACTGATCCAGTTATTCCCAGATAGGCTTGTTTTCGTATATCATACAACCGATGCATATGATATCATTTTGTTTTACGACATCATGATAATGTTTTTGTGAACCGAAGTGTAAATTTTGTGTTAAGAACATATATTCTACGAAAAGATTTCTTATAGTAGAACATTGCTTTTGTTCTATAAGCAGGTGGATCTGTTACATCCCTTTTCAAATTTAATCTTTGATCTAAGGAACTTCTTTAGTTATATGTCTGTAACTTTGATAGTTTTAGGTTAATATCTTTTCCCGTTAAGAGAAGTATAAGGACCGTTTTAGAAGGATTTATACCCAGATATTTCTCTTTTACCCATCTTTCAACCATTAGGGGAGCATGCTGCATTCTCTGAAATGATGTATAATCAAGAATTCACTCTTCTAATAAAAGGGCTTCTAATATTCTTCTTATATTATACTCAATATATAATCATATTGAGTATATGATAATATATATGTTATGTAATTATATATATATATATTGCATATACGATTCATAAGTGCATAGGTATTAAGTATGTCATTTACAACTAATCACTACAACAGGAGTGATAGCTCCTTCCTGTTCTTTTTAATTCGAAAAATATCTTTCGAATTCTTTGATATTGCCCAAAAACTGTACACTTCTAATCAAGAACTATAGTATGTGATATTTTCCTATGTCCGTCAAATGCTGGCAGTTGTGCAAGTTCTGAAACTTATGGGTACTAATCTACCCACCAGAAATTGCTGGAGTGAAGAAAAAAATATGCTAAATAAAATCGCACGTTTCCCATAACAATGCTAACAACTAACAACCTCTATTGTGCTAACAATAGTATTCTTCAATTCACTGAATCTTAAGTAAATTTATAATCATTCGTTAAGAATTTTGTCAAGAGTATTTTTCTCTTTTTGCATGGATGTTTAATTTTTCTCAACTTATTTTATGACGGAGGAGCATTTCCAATTTAAATATTTTCATAAGATCATTCAATTAAAATTAATTACTTGATATTTACTAAAAAAATGTTTTGCAATGTTCAAAATATTTGCATTTAAATCAATTATCAAAGAAGGAAAATGAGATAATGGCAAAATCAATTGTAGTTAGTGACTCCTGTTTAAAAGGAGGTAACTTGTAAATACAAAATTAGATAACGCTTATCATTCAGTTAGTTAGTTATTCATGGTTGCACGTAGAGGATGTTGGTTCATTAACTATTAGTAGGATATTACAATTTTCAGAAAGATGTCTAAAATCGATAGACTTGCTGTTTTTGGAGGAACGGGAATGACTGGAGAGTGTGTAATTAAAGCTGCATTAGATAAAGGTTTGAAAAACAGGACTCATATTAATTTTTCTTCCTTTAGAAACTGCTTCAGTATAAATGGCTATTAGGTGTTCTTATTTAGTTTGGAACCAACAGTTGTTCAATGTTAGGACCAAAATCCTTCAATATGAAATACGTTTGCCAAGTTATTTACAATTTTTTTATTTATAAATAAAACCAAATGTATTAATATAATCAGATTAATAGTCTGACATCAGCTTGTTTGAAATATTTCTTAATGAGAAGCTTTAACTTAGATAATAACTTGTTGTTATAAGGATAATTTCACTTCTTGAATTTATTGGGAACAATTGGAAAGATACCAAATAATGTAATGTACTTGTATAGCAGCATCATTTGTTTCCCTATGATATTAGTTTCACATTGTAAAAAAATGCGGCTTTTTTTCTCTTATTTATATACTGGGTACAGTTTTAAGTCCGTATAATTTTTTTTTTGAGGTTTAAGTATGCTGTTGGAAGAACAGGGGGCTTTTTTCTTCCTTTTTAATGAGTAACAAATCTTTTAGGGATGATTTGACTTTTTATTATTGTATGCTAGTTATATTTTTAGTAGAAGCCCGACCTCCTTATAATACTTCATGAATATCGCATTTTAGCATCATTGTTACTTTCATTATAATAATAATGTTATGTGAGATAATATTGTGCTGCTCTTGAAAATAAATAAGGTCATAGATAATGACAAACATTGTAATTGTTCCCACAAAAACTAATTAATTAACTCTTGAAATTATCCTGCTGGGGTAAGTTTAACTAAAAACATCCAGTATGAATATCAGTAATCTTAATGAACTGATTACATTATTTGGTAAGGATTATTTAATAAAACTAGATATCTTATGAGTTTGCATATTTTTTCAAATTAGTACAAAGAAGTGTTATGGTGAATGCTTAACCTGAGGTTAGAGTCAAATTTTGATATATTTTCTAGAAAATGATGGATGACTTTGTAAAAAAATTCATTAGGATGTGTTATATTTATATTAATTCAGTATGTTCAAGTGTACATTTTTTAAAACTTTTTTAAGGTATTCATGTAAAAATGCTTGTAAGAAATTTGGAAAGAGTTGATGGAGACATTTTGAACAGAGTTGAGGCAGTTGTTGGAGATGTATTAGAATATGAAGATGTTAAAAAAGTAGTTGCGGGAACGGACGCTGTTGTAGTTGCACTCGGTACGAGGAATGAATTAGGTAAGCTATTAGCCATAAGCCCAACAATTTAGCTATTCATAGAATTATTTAACCTTCTAATCAACACAGGTTACTAATGTTAAGCTTTCTTTAAACTATAGAGTTTGGAATGAAATAATTGTTGCTGAGACAATTATTTTAAAAATTATTATTTAATTATTTTAAAATAATTATTTTAATATTTGGATCTGATACTTTTAAGTGGGTTAAAATCAGTATCAGATTTCTTATTGGGTAAAGTAGATAAGTGACTTGAACTAACTAACGAATTTTAGGGGACGGTAAATTACTGAAGGGGGCAAATAAAAAAGATATTTTCTATTTCTGTACTTTGAAATGTGGCAATGTAAATTACAAATACAAATCTGTGTTAAAATTACCCTTAATGTCTTACTTTTAATCAGACTCTTGTGCTCTGTGGCCAAATCTGTTCTGTTGTCCTTTCTTTTGTCGTTACTAAATCAACTTTAGATTTTAAGTTCTTTAATGAACTTCATAAATGTCCTTTGAGAAGTATCATTTTTTTTATTGCTTTTAAGTATAATTTGCCAAAGATCGTTGAACTCTTAAACACGATGAACTCAAATTGTCATAAAATGAAAAAGTCATTTCATCCTACATATTTTTTCTTGAGAAAAGAATAAGGATCTTTTAATTTGATTTATAAAAAGACTTTTCTTCTTTAATCATCTTTCAAAAATGTGTAGATCATGCGGCATAAGCTTAAAATTAGTACCAAGAAACATTCTTCTTATAATGTCAAAGTGATCTGTGTATCATAATCTTGATTATTTCGTGTATCTAGCAGGTCTTCCACAACTAATCACCGAAATAAGGTCGATACAACAAATCTCTGAGGACAGTCGTTAGTGGTCGGAATTTCAGTTGTAGATCCTATACTCACACTAATTATTCTTTCGTTAGATTGTAGTATCCATTCTGTAGTTTCCCGATTAGTACATGTTATTCAGTGATGATTCAGTGTATTCAAAAGTGTATTATGGAAAGCTCCTTTTTGTATGCTGTATGCTGAAGTGTTTTGAGATGTTTCTGTTAATTTGCCCTTCTGATAGGTATGTTGTCTCTTACGAAGGTGTTTATTTACTAAACTTTTCACATGTTACTGCAGATAAAACTCAGTTGTTGTTATTGTTAATGCAATAATACTCTTTTAATATTGTAAGGCCATGAAATATTTGTATTGAGGCAATATTCAGTACGAAATTTTAAGTTTATTAAGTAACCAGGAAGTGGCTTAAAATTAGTAGCATTTTTGTCATAAGGAACGAAATAAAATCTATCTTCCCCAATTTTCGGTATCATCCAAAATGAGGTATACTCTAATCGCTATATATTTTACACTATGTTTTCAAAAAAGTGCAACATGTTGATTTAAAAAACACTTTATGTAAAGAACCATGCATTCCCCTTGAAAGTATCGTAAAATATAAAGTTCATTATTCAAAGATGACTTTTCAGTTTTTATAGCTTAATTGCCTTTTATGGTGATGGCATTTTTTGAAATTTTTTTGGTAATTTTAGTTTGATGTTATTGACAAAATTTCATTGTTCTACAGTCAGCCTTTTAGCGTGCAGAAAAGATTTTCTGAAATCATAAAATGTTCCAAAACATTCATGTAATTTCATTAAAAAAAGAATTCAGCTCATCCTCTCTAAAAGAACCATTTTTTGGTTATACTGTTTAACGGGTCAGTTTCATGGTTAAACAGTTATAGAGTGTTAACAATTTTTCAGAATCAATCAATGACCAAATATTTTACATTTTATTTTAAAAAATACCTTTTTGATTGTTTTAAAAATTTTTTCAGTTACAGTGTTTCAGTTAGTTTCATTATTATCCCCTAGTTTTAGCACTTTAGAGATAGGAGTTTAGGAGGAAAAGAATGTCTAAAATCACATTTTGGTCCCAAAAATTGCAAATAAACCATATTGCCCAAAAACAATAGACAAATCTGTATTACAAAGCCAAATGAATTTATTCCATCAAACGGGTGTCCTGTATCGTGCCCACAAACTTTCTGATAAACACACTCTCAAATAATCGAAAAATCGTCAAAAAAGGACTTAAGGGACCCCAAAACATGTAAATTTGTCAAAATTCGAAGTCTTTTTTCATTTTTACTATAATTTATAGTGGGTAAAACTGGTGATTTACTTTTACTCTTCAATAATCATTATATCAACATTAGTGAGTGTATGGATATTGAGATCAGTAATCGAAATTATGACAATCAGAAGTCAGATGACATCCTAAGGCGTAGATTCACGAAGGTATTAACATTTCTTTAGTTTCTTTATTTAGAAACCACATCTGATATATTTGATCCTTGATAGGCCTTAATAAAAATCTTATATCTCTGTTTTTAGTTTACTATAAGTAAAGTATAGTAATCATGAAAAAAATTAATCTCGAAATTTTGACATTTTATATGTTTTGAGGTCTCCAAAGTCCTTTTTTGATGATTTGTGGGTGGGTAGCTGGGTGTGTATCCAAAAATTTGTTACTACACTACTGTCTACGGTCATCAATGGATAAAATTCATATTTTACATAAATATGGGCCTTAAAGTGTAGATGTGCTCTATTGTTTCGGGGCAATAGTGTGTGATGGTAAAGTCACATTTTTGCCAAAATGTGTTTTTAGACAACATTGTTTTCCTTCTAAATCACCAATTCTAGACTCTTGAAATTTTGGCATTATCATCGAAGGTTTTTTTTTTTTATAATCGTCCTCGTATATTCAATACGAGGAAAAATCTTCGGATTTTTAAAACAACTGGAAATATTTTCTTCAATAAAATATATTATTTCTACTCATCATTGAATCTGAAAACTTATGAGGAAGATTTGACGGATCAAAATGAAATTATACCTAAAAATAACTTTGTGTTTTCAGATTTTTTTTAAATGCCAATCGGTTAATTTAAGAACTGAAATTTGAAATTTTACCAAAATACTGAACATAAAATCAGGAATTTATAAAAAAAATATTAAATTCCGATATTGCAAAACTATAAAACTGTAAATTAATATTTTTTTGTTTTTCTTTTTCTTTGTGGTTTAGACTTCATTGATTGCATCACGTGTTTAATTGTGATTTTCTGCATATATATATATATATTTTAAATTGTTTTTGACCCCTTAATTCAACACAGTTTTAGTAAGTTTTTTTGAGGGCTAGGTCTTGGAATTGAACTATTCCAATCTCAATTGGGCTACAAAACACAATAAGGCTATAATATTTTCAAGAACTATATACACATTCAATATGGACTACAATACTAACAATAAAAACTTAAAAATACTTGTTTACATCACAAAATGAGTATATGGTGTTTCCTTTCCTATTCTATAATGTATAAATAATGTATAAATCAACTGTTTAGGATTACCTTGGAGTATACTGAAATTTGAAATTTTATTAGTATTTCTATCTTCGTTGCTGTTTATTGTAACTACATGCTTTTTATCAACAAAAGCACTACTCTAACGATTTTTACAACCATTTTTAAGAGCTAATTATATAACCATAATTAGAAGAAACTTGCTTTTTGCTAAGTTTCTTTGTCTTCCTGAATAACGTTTTCGTTATTGCATCTAAACTAGGTAATTTATTTCCTACATCAACATGTTTCAACTCTTTCCTAGAGCCATCGTCGGGACGAGAATGATTCTCAATTTTTTTTTCTTTTATGTAGGCAAAGTAGAGTCAATTATAGGAGAATTAAAATTGTTTGTTCATAGCTGGGGGGGAGTGATCTAAGGGGTCGCTGTTACTACCTAGGCTGGTTGGTTTTGTGTTGATCTAAAATACTAAAATTTTACCACTATTTTCTAATTGTACATTAATATGTGGTTTCATTTTTGTATTCACACTGCTTCAATAATTTTAAGTTGAAATATGTTGACAGTAGGAAGTATTTATCTAGTTTAGATGCAATAACGAAAACGTTATTCAGGAAAACAAAGAAACTTAACAAGGATCAAGTTTCTACTAATTATAGTTATATATAGTACTATATATATATATATATATATATATAGTTATACATAGTATATAGGTTGAATAGTACGCCTACATGATTCAACCAAATGTACATAAATGAAGGACTGCTTCCAATAATATATATATATATATATATATATATATATATATATATATATATATATATATATATATAACAGATTCAATAATATATCGACCGTTTGATAGAATAGGTGTGTTCTCTAATCGGGGTTCGGTCAATTTTCCAGGATAAAAAACCAAACTCTCGTTGCCAACGTTTCGGTTTTATTTAAAACCTTTTTCATAGGCCTACAAACAAAGGATAATAAGAAATCACATATCAACATCAAACATATACACAATATGAAAATGGATTGTTACAACTTATGAATATTTGGTTTTCCTCTCCGTCCTATCGTGTCGTTCATTGGAAGTCCAACTTATGAACTGTCTAAATATATAGAGAAATATCTTAGTTACATTACTAACAAGAATGAATTGAATGTAAAAAATTCATTAGAATTCAAACAAGCCCTTTCAAATCAAATACTAAGTGATGAAGTAATTATGATTTCACTAGATGTTCAATCGTTGTTTACTAATATACCTTTAGATCTAGCATTTGATTTAGTAAATAAACAGTGGAATAAGATTAGTTCACAGGTTGGAATGTCGAAAAAGGTTTTCCTTTCTATATTGGACCTTATATGTGAAGCAAGGTATTTCACCTTTGATGGTACTATTTATAAACAAAAATATGGATTACCAATGGGATCATCAATTTCACCAGTTCTCGCAAATATAGTTATGATTGAAATATTGGAAAACAGTATCAATAAATTAGGTACGAAAGTGAAATTTATTAAATTACTAGCAAATGTACCCGTCTTTGACGGAATCAAAAATTCTATTATACTTGGTATTCCAACATATCAATTATAGTATTATACTAATACTATAATTAGAAATTATAGAATAGTAGAAAACACCATTATTAGTACAGTGTTAAACAAATGCCTCTGTATACACTACATTAGCTGTCTGTCCTTCAGGTTCATGGAAGAACAATCAGTTGAAACCTCTGACTATTGAGCAAGTAAACTACAGTTGACCATGTGAGAAAAACTTGGTTTCGCTAACTTGAATTCCTGCGTTAGATAAAGTCTCCCTTTGCGACTTAGTTAACGTCATTGCGAAATAGACTCTGAGGGGACCTTGCAATCATTTGAATGGAAACAGACAGTGGTTCGGAAGACTCCCCAATACCACATCCAGTCATTATGTCCGCCTCTATGGCATATCTGTGTAGAGCACAAACTCAGAGTCGTGTTCCGTTGCACAGTTTTTGGGTCACTCATGTTTCGTAACATGAAATTTGTTACTGCTATAAATTGCAGCATCATTGGTGCTCCTACTTTAAGTTTTTACTCATGAGCAGGCAGTCCAGGAGAAATAAATTCAGAGTCAAGAAATTCAATTAGATAATGAACTGCTTCTTCATCACTAATCCAATCTCTTTACTGACTTGTAAGTTCTTTCCTCGGCTTCATATAGCGTAAGAACTTGTTTGTTGATTTCTCATGCCTGTTCATATTAAGGGCTGAGAATTGCTCGTTTACAAAACATTTATTCTCAATAGATAGTACATCCTTAACTCTGTGAAACACCATTTCAATGATGTCAAATACGCAATATATTCATGTGCTCAATTGAAATTAAAATCAACTAACAATACCTACTTGCCACACCTGTGTATTTTCAAAACAAACTTGTCTGTGAAGTTAGGAAAATACAGCTAAAAGCCCCATAACTTCGCTTCTGTACTGAATTAATAATCTATTTAGAGCCCATATCTTAAGTTAGGCACACACAAATCCAGTGTCAATGTTTCAGCTCGCTATGTCTTATGGTGGCTGAGTTTACTTGTGACAAACATTTTTGCGTTAAACGTCCATAACTTCACTTCTACGTTGAATTTCCAATCAATTCATAGCCTATATTTTAAGTTAGACCTATACAAATCTACTGTAAAAGTTTCAGCTTTATATGTCTTATGGTAGCTGAGTTTACCTGTGACAAAGTTTTGCGGACAAACCGACAGAAATTTTTCTAAGGGTGGATTCGGTTTCTCCAATGTATGAAACGTAAAGAAAACTTGAAATGAGTCAGTTCTAAGCAATGTACAGACAAAATCATTATTTTATTTATAAAGATATGTGGATGATTTGTTTTTAATTATTGAAAAGGGAGAAGAAGAGAGTGTATTAAATATATTTAATTATTTTCATAATCGTCTACAATTCACTTGTGAAGTAGAGAAAGATGGAAATCTGCCATTCTTAGATGAATTTACTACCATACTACTTATTAGTTATAAGAGGTGAAAATGGCAATATCTTAACGGATTGGTTTAAAAAACCTACCAGTGCTGGAAGAATCCTGAACTACCATTCTTCTCATGCTATAAACCAAAAATTAAATTGCGTCCAAAATTTGGTTAAAAAAGTTATTGAAATAAGTAGTCCATGTTTTCTAAATGAAAATAAGAAAAGGGTGAAATTACTGTTACAGAAAAATTGTTATCCGAAGAACTTAGTTGAACGATATTGGTTAAGATATTTAAGACAGCAACCAGCACATTCAAATGAAGATCATGCTGAACTGGAAGTTATAAATAGGAAGTATTTCAAATTTCCTTATGTTGAGGGCTTATCACAATCAATTAGAAAAGTGTTCAAACGAAACGTACCTGAAGTTACACTGGCATTTTATAATAAAAGAAAAAATAAATCTTTATTTTCAAATTTAAAAGAAAAAATACCGAAGGAGTATAACCTCAACTTATGCCAAAGTAACCTCATTTATGCCATCAAATGTAAAGACTGTGAAAGGTGTTACTATGGTGAAACTAGTCGTTTTCTCAAAGAAAGGTTGTACCAACATAATTATTCGATAAGAACAAATAAAAGTAACGCAACAGCCTTAGCTGGGCATGCCATAAACGAAGGTCACACATTCGATTTTGAAGATACAACTATAATAAAAAAAGAAAAAGATGAGCAAAGAAGGAAGACACTTGAGATGTTATATATTAAAAAGGATCTAAGTTCGATTAATCATAGAAGTGATATTACTAATTTAAGTAATATTTATTCTGGAGTGTTGTGCTGAGTTTTAGTGAAATTTGATTTATTTAGTTCCCTTGAGTGAACAGTGTTGAGGTTATTTGTAATGTTATCTTATTAGTCTAGTCGAAGGTTTTGTCCGGCTAACATTGTTGTTCCTTTAAATAATGTAAATTTCATTTTCTTAGTTAAAAAATTCTTACTTCTGTAAGTAATATTGTTTTATGTATCTCTGAAATATTTCTGCTTGTAATATTCATAAGTTGTAACAATCCATTTTCATATTGTGTATATGTTTGATGTTGATATGTGATTTCTTATTATCCTTTGTTTGTAGGCCTATGAAAAAGGTTTTAAATAAAACCGAAACGTTGGCAACGAGAGTTTGATTTTTTATCCTGGAAAATTGACCGAACCCCGATTGGAGAACACACCTATATATATATATATATTATATTATAGCTTACGGCTGTTTCAGCGTTGGTGACCTTCTCACTGGTTGCCTCTAATTTTCAAGCAGTATTGCTCTGGTAGGGTGGTAATTACCATGGCAAACTCACCAAGGGCATAGAAGTACAAGTATTCTTGGTGAATGGGGTAAAATGAAAATGAACTTGATATTCCCTATGTTACTAGTCATAAATTACACTTAGCAGTATGACAAGTTTATGGGTTTAAAGTTTACTTTTATTTTGGACATTGAACTATTTAGAAGAAACGATATAACTTTGACTTGATGGTACCCTTCGGATATCCAGAAATAGAGTATTTTATAAACAATGTTTTTGAAGGAGTTTCTATTAATGATAGCTAACAATTAAATATTAAATAGATACTTCTGAGTCCATGTAGTTCAGTCATGTATATATTAGATGTAATACTGTATGACATTCTTGTAGATGTTATAATTTCGATCTAAGATTACCACATTAACTTAGTAAATAATCTATTTTCGTATAGTCCGACGATCCAGGACTCAGAAAACCGTAGTACCAGTTGTTTAGAACTGTCCCCACAAAACTGATCCATACCTACTAGCAGACGAAACAGTACTTTAGCTCATTACCCTCTACCTTAAGCTGGAGGACTTATCTATGCAAGGGTCTACTCCCATAGTACAGTTGTATAGTGTGAATGTAGCAGATAAGCACCTATCCCATTTAAGTGTATCCTGGGCTCTTGGCCGCCAGTCCACTTTTGTATAGCTTATTCGAAATGCTGTTGTATTACTTACAGTTTAGCGTGGGTAAAACTAATAAAACTCGTTATTTTTTTTAATAATTATTATTTATATTTTTTTATTATTTTATCTTTCAAAACTCATATAAACTTCTGGTCTCAAGTTATCGATCCAGTTTTATATTAATTGACAGAAGGAGTTTTATATAGCTTTTTGGTGCTCACCTAGTAGGAGCATGTCCTGGTGATCTATTGTATGTCCCACATGTTTCACTCATTTCTCGAAACAAAAAGAAGTATTTTCAAACATATTTGCGATTCAGGTTCACTAGGTCTTTTAAAAATTAATGGAAATGTAAATATTCTTTCACCATTTTCGTCGTTATTATCAGGACATCTAAATATGATGTCATTCTTTCTTCTTTTTCATTCAGTTGGCTCCAAGGTTGGTTCTTTGTACTGTGATTTTAAGCCTGATGGTTTTAAGTTCGTATGAATTACTTTCATTGTTTCAGGTGAAGTTTGAGAAGTAATTAGCTATAGGCACACTCTCCTCCTTCTCCTCCAGTTCACGTCAACTTGAAATAGAAGTCACATTGAAAAGTCATAATGCAGGCTTCATCCAGGTTTAGGATTCCTTCCAAACTTAGTAATGACCCGTGGCTAGTCTCTGTTAATTAATCATTCTATCCATTGATACATATCTACACTTTCAGGTTCTCCGAAGTTTATTGTTTTATGGAAATACATGAAGTTAATAGCGCCAGTATTCATATGTGGTTTGAGAATTCATTCATTATTCTTGAAAATGGAATCTGCACTTTCAGAAATATTTCTCTTAGTTCACTCGAGAATCTTAGTTCTCCTAAGAACTATTTCACCTGTTTCTCTTTATTTCACTATTTCACTTAATTGGTTCTCTTTAAGTTTTATTTATTAGAGGTAGGAGTTTAGGAACCCACATCTCTTTGTTTATTTCCATGAATATATAGTGTATTTTAATATACAATAACTATACTAACTTGTGGCAGTTTTGTTTGCCTAGTGATTTCAAGCAATTATATTTCTAAAATTAAACGGAAAATTAATTTGAGTTCAGTATAAAATAATTGAAACTCGTTCATTCTTTAACGGATCCATCACTAGTGAGATATTGTAGATTCAGGAATTACATTTGTGCCACAAAGGAACTAAATGGAATCAAGGTATTCCTTTTAAGGTGTATTTTCTTGAACCATATGAATTCATCTAGCAAATTGCAGACACTTCACAATAATATTGGAATTACATATTTCCTGTTAAGGTAGTATTTAATTTGAAATGCACCGTAAGTATTAGCAGTTTTGTCGGAAGGACTAAGCTGATAATTCCCTTTCCGATAATTGTTTTTTTTTTATACTAAAACATTGATGTTATTAAGATAGTTAGTTATTGGTACCTGGAGTCACTTAAGTCTTATTTAAGTAAAACATATAGTTCTTGCTCTTCGTTCGAGACTTAAATGGCTACTGACTGCTTATCTGTACTTAAACTGGAATGGTATAAAAAAAATTCCGAAATAACCAAGTAGTGTGTGTTGATCATTCCTTATTTAATTTTAAATATAATTTATTTTCTTTGCACTTTTCCATGAAATGTAATTTGATGTATGTACTTTGACTTGAAACAATTTTACCGGAAAACTCTGTGATTACTGTTATTAAGTTCATGTATTACATAACCACATTTATTATTCATTAATTTAAATTTATTATGCAATCATTGAAACCATATAATATACCTAGATATAACGATTTTACTTATTAATTTATATATATATATATATGTCTGATTCACAGTTTGGTTTAGAAAACAAAATAAATTCACTAGGTTTTTTTTCATTTGTGGATATGTCATATGTAGGAAGGTAAGAGGTTTCATATTGCTAGAGTGGGTTTGATAGAATGTAAAAAAGTATCGTTATTAGGTTTGAAATAAAGTCATTTTGTATAATTTTTTGTTAAAATATATTGCTAATATGCTATGATTTCTAAATCTTTTTCCATGTTATTGTTTAAATGAATAGAGAAAATTTGCTTCATATTTTAAACTAAACGTAAACCTTAGCGGTTCTAGGAATAGAAAGAAATAGTATGACAAAAAACGAAAGTAGTTTAATGTTCAAAATAAAATATCGTGATATGACTCAAACTAACTTTACAAAATAAATTTGTTAGTGATTATAATTAAAATACTAATTTAGTATGAAGACAATTTTTTTTGGTATTTTGTTAATTATTTTGTAAGGTCAATGAAACTATTATCTATACACATGTATATGAGTTTATATTTTAAGGTCCCACTGAAGTAATGTCAAAAGGATTAAAAAATATAATCCAAGCAATGAAAAGTGAAGGGAAAACCGTTGTCAGTGTTTGCTTGTCAGGTAAAATTTCATGTTACAAGTTTTTTATCTTTATATATATATGCATATATTTATATCAACCACAATAAGAAATGAGAAAAATGACTAAAATCTTTCAACCGTAACAAGCGGTCTTCGTAAGAGTCAAAAACTCCAGTTGAGTTTTGGACTCTTACGAAGACCGCTTGTTACGGTTGAAAGATCTTTGTCTTTTTTCTCATTACTTATTGTAGTTGGACGTTGATTTTTATCTCACGTGTATTGTGAAGTATATATATATCCTTTAAAAAGAGAGATAATGATAGGACAATTATTCAAGTAAACCTAAGAAGAAACATTTCAATATTAAGAAATTCCACTTCTTGAAAACTGTTTTGTCTTTTCATTGTTATTCAAAATGTATCATTATTTATTCTGTATGTAAAAATATGTGTATAAATATTCATTATCGTGAAGTTTGGTTTGATTTATGAAAAAATTGGAAAACATCAGTATGTATTAATTAATACTGGTGTTTGCATTACATTTACTTTAATATGTTAAGATAGTTAGTTCGAGTATATGGTTATGAACTAGTTTGGACATAATTTTGACTTAAATGATTTATTTTTCTAGCTTTCCTATTCTATCCTGAAGATAAGGTACCTCCAATTTTTGTGAATATTGATAAGGAGCACAGATTAATGCTGAGGTTATTGAAAGAATCAGATCTTGATTGGGTTGCTGTATTACCTCCTCATATAGAGAAGGATGAACCTGAATCGGAGCTAATCATTTCAGTTGGATCTCATCCAGGTGTTAGAGTGGTGTCTAAATATAGTTTAGGAAAATTTCTTGTCGATGCAACTAGTGTTCCAGAATATTTTAAAAAAACAATTGGTATAGCAAAAAAATCCCAATAAGTAAACGATTGTAAACTTTATGGAAATGTATATTTTTTATTTGAAAAAATAATAAAACAATTTTGAAAAAAAATATTCCCAATCGATTTTCATCCTAAATTGTGTTACCTTATTGTTTAAATGTAAAAGTTGGCGTTCCAGAGCATTGAAACAGGTAATCAAAATCAAATCATTGCTTTGGCAGAAATTAGAATGTTATATGTAAAAGAATAAAAATGTCCGAAATATCATAGCACATTAACAACGAAATTATTGTTTTACTGAGTTACAGAAACGAATTGTATTCTGTTCATTGTAAGGACAGACAATAAAAGGTATGTTAAGCATTTACAAAAATTGTGGAAAAAAATGGAAAATCAGACCTTCATAGTAAAATACTTGCATTTTAATTTAAAAGCATAAACGATAAGAAACTGATCTTGATTTATGTTTAATCTTCATAATGTTCTTTAACACAGTAAAAATGGTTAAATTTCATTGTTGTTTTTTAGTGTGGAGAATGAGTTACAACAGGAATATACGGTTTTGCATTATTTAATGAATGGTTAAAGAGAGGAGGCAGTTAGGTTGCGTGTGAGTGGTAATAATTTTAAGGGATCCATCAGCTTAGGTTCTAGTGGTTTCGATTATTACTTTTTTAATTTTAATATTAAAACAAATCTTGTTGCTATTTTTTATTTTACTATAGGTAAAGTATAGTGATCATGGAAAAATTCGTCTCGAAATTTTGACGGATTTACATGTTTTGAAGTCCTCAAAGTCTTTTTTTGATTATGTATATGGGTGCGTGTTGAACTGACAAATAGATCAAGACGAAAACGTATAAGTTGCCGAGAACAATCTGGTCCAATATAGTTTTAAAAACTCATAACATTAGAATTTAAATTTATAAAACATATTAGATATTTAAAGAAGAATTTAGTAATCTACGTAGAACAATCTGTTATAAATTTGTCTACTTAACTATTATGAATGGAAGCTGTGGTTGAGATCATGCGAATAATGCAAACTCTCTGTGCAGAATAAATACAAACCTTTGATCAAATTATGGCTGAATGCGAGACAATCGCCTTAGGGATGGTAAAGGTTTTTGTTCAATCATACCCAAAACTATGGAAGTAAAAGATACTTCTATATGCATATGTGTGAAGGCTATTAAAGATCTTAAAGCATGAAGTTGAATTTAGTTACAATAACGGGATGTGACAGGTTATCGCCTGGTTGATGAGGTTGAACTTCGTGTTCTAATCGGCCCAATACATGTATATTGATTTGTGATCGGAGAAGTAAGTTTCATAAACATCTGCTGTATATATACCTGCAGAAAAAATGATACCTAATTGAGCATTAAAATTAGTTGTTACTGGGTCTCATTCTGACATAAATATAACTTATATTGACTTAAATAACTACAAAAAGAAATGTTTTGTTTGATGTTATAGTCGCCTGAGAATGTGATATTATTACTAATTTTAAATTTCTTCAATATTCTTAGAAATATTTCATTTTTCACAAATGGACATTTATAACCAGAAAAAATGGACATATTCTCTACCATGAAATCTAATAACTCAACATGACAACTTCATGCTGTCTCTAATATATGTTCAACATATTGAACTTTGGTATTAAGTGTTGAGAATCAAATAAAGCCAAAAGAATATTGAGTATCCGAACTAAAGACAACCAGGTGTCTCCAATGTCATATGGCTTACATAGCGCCTCTAAGAATAATAGAATATCAGCTCTTAAATACCATGAATCGGAAACAATAAGAGGCAATTCTTGTGCAATGAATTAACGTTTTGGTAAATAATTTTTATTCTCGATGTAGTTCTGGAAGTATGAAACCCTACATTGAAAGGTCTCTACTGTTTCATACGTTGCAGCTCAACTAAATTTCTATTTTCTGTAGATTTCAATAATGATGTTTTAAACGTTTCCCTGCAGTTTATATGAAACTGCTAAAATAGTGGTTGATTCCATAATTAGAGTTAATTTGTCTGAAATGCATTCTCTGTAGTTATTGCCTTTGAAAAATGATCTTGCTTTCTGGCCATTGTAGAGGATAGTAGAAGAGACCTTTGGTGTTATTTCTTTTCCTTTATAACAAGTCTCGAGTGTTTTTGTGATATTAAAGCTTAACATGTTCATCATCGGTATGATAACTTCATGTGATTATTGAATCAATGAAATTAATGCACTCTTTTTCGCTGTTTAAATTATTCTCTGAATATACTGGGGCATTTTTCTTCTACACCAGAATGTACTCATGAGGTGACCGCGCATTTGAAATTTAACTCCTCATATGAATCTTCAACATGTTGACCAAATATTCCACTGTTACTTTTCAATATTCGAGTCAGTGTAGTTATTTTATGATAATAATATCGAGCGTATAAAACAGAGTCGTCTCTTATTAACTCGGCCGTTTCAGGATCAGAAAGTAAATAGCTGTAATAATAGATAGATTTTTGTTTTCTTTTAATTAATCAGTATTTTTCATTATCTTAGACCTTCTTCATTAATTGTTCCTTCTTAGTTTCCCCCAATGTACTAGAGAAGACCAGGCATTTTAAAGAAATTTATATCCTCATCAATTCGAATCATATGATCCGGGAAAGTAATTTCTAATATATTTTTTACATAAAATATTATGTAAATTTTTCTTTGATTTACTCTATTTCTATAAAATATCTCTTTGATTTTCTTAAAGAGATGTTAATATCTGCGTGAAATGCGATTTCTATTTTTTTGCCATGTATAACACACTTGAGGGTATGCATGATCTATCTCTTCTACGAATTTCTGACTTTACTCTGCCACTATAAAAGTTGGAGATTGCTTCCAGTTTATGTCCCACAAATGTTTTAGGGAAGCATATCTTCAGTTATACTCCAGTGAAGAGGTTTTTTTTCTTGACCAGGGCTAACAACTTTCAATACTTCCTCATTTATATCTAAGACAAGTACTTCGTCTTGATATAGTTTTTCTTCTAAAAGATCAGGTCCATCAAATGGCAAGTTACTATTGGTGGCGATGTCGTCCTTATTTTCAAAATCTTTTGGATTAACAATAAGAGGTGTTACTGGTTCAAAGTTATATTCGTATTGTTGCACATAATCGTCACATACAAGGGTGTCATAAATAAAAATTTTGAAGAGTGGTCGAGGTGGCGTTTGGTTGAAGGTGGAAACTTCACTTGAATGATAGCCATTTCATTAAACTTTCTTGAAAAAACAGGTTGTATTTGCATAAAATTTATACAAGGAACTATTATTCGCTCCTCCAGTGATGTAAGAATACTTACTGGTATATCAACGAATTTAAACCATTAATTATTGCTAATTTTGGAACTTTCCCTTTCAGTAAATTACAGTAACAAGTTTTATGGAGACAGCCCGAATTGAAGAAAACTATGTTTCTAATATTTATATTATCGAAACATTCAACCGCACCACGGAGGGTTTGTAAAATAAGCCTTCGCATTTTACCCATTTTTGGGTGGGTGGGTGTATATCCAATTGTTTATATTGACTTGAAAATTTTTTAACTGAATCGACTGAAATAAAATTATGTCTACAGGCTTAATGAAAAAAATTGAAATGATTTCTTAATATGACATGTAAGAAGAATAAAATTCTTACATGTAAAAAGTCAACGATAAACAAACATATAATTTCTGAAGCTCTCCGTGGTTTGATGGATATATCTAACAAAATGCTTTAACAGTCGGTATGTTGCACCCTTGAACAAAATTCAAGGTATACAAAAATGTATTATTCTTATGTTTATGAATGATACCATATTTAGGTAGTTCTGGAGTATTAGGAATGAACTCTCTTGTTCTATGTCACAAAAGGGATGCTATTTTTAAACAGTAAAATCTGAAGTTGAATTTAGTTACAACAATGGGGTGTACAATATTAAGGTATGGCCACGGAGCGTAAGATTCAGATAATATTCAGGCCCTCTATTAATAATTTTAATAACATGTCAGATTGATCAATAATTTAAGCTTCTTAAAAATGTATAAAAATATTGCAGCCATATGTAGACAAATGATATATTATTGATTAATTTTAAAACATTGACATGAAACAAAAAAGGAGTTGATTGTTAAAGAGTTTGATATTATGTTTAATTATAGTGAAGTTGAAAGTAGGCTACATCATATTTTGCTTATGGTAAAATATTTTTGTATTTTCAACCTATCATCAATCGATGAAATAAATAATTTTTGGAAGTAATATGGAAACGGTTTTTATATTTGAAAATTAAATTATATCTATTACTTGTAATATCTTCTTGATGTAAATTATGAAATTTATTTTAAATCAACAGCGCAATAAATTTATATAAACTGAGAGGTTAATTATTAACAATACACCAGGGAAAACTATTTGTAAATATGATTTGCTTTTGAATAAAACAGTAGAGGATTGTTTTATACAGCTGCTACTTGAAATAGTATAAGACAGTTGTTTCTTCTCATAATAAATTAGACGTAATTTATTAAGTTATAGTGGGGCTAGGTTTCCCAGAAGGGTGGAAGAGAACTTTTGGACTCACTAGTAGTGCTTGTAATACTTCAGCTCCAATCACTGCCGCGCTTCGCCTGACCACAAGCCCAAAATTACATCTCATCAAACTGAGGTAATATCTATTTATTTCTTTATAGGTAATGTCCTTACATATTATTATTTAATCATAGTCTTTATATATAGGCTAAGATGTATTGTACACAACAGTGTTATTGACAGCATTTTTGCCGCCCGTTGTGGTACATATTAAGATTTGCTGCTCCCCCACCCCGTTGGCTGTTGATTCCGGTAAACTCCAAAATCAAAAAGTCTTCAAAATATTTATTTTCATGGAATTACAATGAAGGATCTAGTTTTAGACTTTTGTTTTTAGACCCAGACTTTCATCTTACTGCAGTAATCGTATGCATATATAGTCATAATATGCCATAAATCTGGAGTGGCCTACAGTCAACTTTACTATAAGTAAACGTAATAACAAACTTATTGGGTATATAATATATAATGTACCATTTAGGCGTAATATAAATGTCTAAATGGGAGATATTTAATAGTCTTTCATTCCTAATGGTAGCACATATACTGAATGATCCATTTATCAATATATATGCTTGTTTTTGGTATATCACACTACAGATGCTTATAATGTTATTAGTATAACTACAGCATTTATAACATTTTTGAAAGGCGAAAGTGTAAATTTCGTGATTTACGTTCTTACAGGAGAACATGGCTTTTGTTCCAGTAGGCAGTGGATCCTTTATAGTTATCTGAATTCCTTGTACATTGATGATTTAAGATAAAGTTTCTTATTTAAAACTTGAAAATATTCCTATTTTGTCTGAAAAATATCAGAAAAATGTAAGACGAAATGTCGTTTTAAGACAATTTTTAATTTAAGATGTAGTATAATTTCATTTATTATTTTAAAAGAATTTTTTCAGTTATGAATTATGTTTTACATTTTTGGTCTTTTATAGAATTATTATAGTGGGAATTTTATGGTATATGTATTTTTTACAAAAATCACTTTCTTTCCCTTTGTCAAAAATCATAAAAATCCACTTTACTCTGATCAAGTGTTCCCTTTCTCCTGCGAGCTGTACTCTGTTATAAGGTTGCTGTGAATGTATATTGAGAAAAAATATGCCAGTTTTGAATACTCAAATCAATTTCAAAGCCGGCTTTCCAGTATGATTTAAAACTTTTATAGCTGGATGAGTGAAATTTTTAAAAAGAATAGATGTGAACTATCAGACTAGAGTATTGAAAAAAACTAGATATTTGTCAGCAACATAATAGCTCCTTCTTGAGGAAAGCGTCCATTCCTCACACTTTGATATTACCCAAAGAAACTATGATTCATGAACAAAAAAAATTTACATCTGATATTAAGTCTACTTCGAGGGTGTAACATATAGATTGATTAGAGAATTTTGAGACAAATCCATTATACCATGGAAAAAATCAGAAAGTAAATGTTTGATTGGCGTTGATTTTATACATGGAATAATTTTATTTTTTTACTTCTCATATTAAGTTATAAAATTATTTCAAAATTTTTCATTAAACCTCTATATATCAATTTTATTTCAGTAGATTCACTCAAAAAATGTCTATGTCAATGTAAATAAATGTAAACAAATACAAGTGTGGCAAGTAAACCATTAGTACAGGATCAATATTCATTTTTTATAGCTTTATTGATCTCTGCCGTAATTGAAATTTCATGAATTTTTTTATGAATTGGTTATTTTCGGTTCAAATTTTTGGCAAAATTTCATTGTTTTTTAATGAATGGTTTAGAGTTGCAACATCATTTTCTGAAAACAAGAATTGCCCCTTTGGTTAATGTAATTTTGAAAAAAATTAACTCAGTTCATGCTCCCGATAAAGTTCTTTTTTAGGAATAGTTTTATTTTAATCCGTCAAACGGTATGGCTTGTGTGGAAAGCTTTTAAATTGAATTATAAGTCAAATTTCTACATTTTGTTAAAAAAGGAAATTTCCTGTTGTTAAAAAAATAAATATATTTTCGTTTATTGCTTTTATAATGACAAAGATAGTGCTAACAATTTAAAGACTCTAGCATTGGTCGTTTGGAAGGAAAAAATGTTGTCTAAAAACAGGTTTTTGGCAAAAAAAGTGACTTTCTTATCATGAATAATTGATCCGAAACTATATTGCACATCTACACTATGAGGCCCATTTTTGTGTGAAATATCAGTTTGATCCATTGAAGGTTCTGGACCATAGCTTTGGATACACACACCCACCCACACACACACACATAGAAAGAACCTCAGAAAACGACGTTTGGGACCTCAAAACAGGTAATTTCGTCAAAATCCCAAGATCTAATTTTTTTACAATCACTATACTTTACTTATGGTTAAGTAAAAATTGTTAAATTAAATTAACTGATTATGCAAACAAATATAATAAACTTTCATCCACTATAAAAACATGTTTTAAAATTTTAAAATACATTTATTTTTAATTTGCAAATATTACAGTTGAAAAAACTGTTTAAAAATAGTATCAAACATAAAAAAATTACGACCTTAAAAACTCATTTTGGTATAAAATTTGAGATTTTTTTTAGCTATTTCTGATTTTAATTTTTTTTATATTTTTATTTTTACACCCTCAAAATGCCGCCCCCTGGCGCGTGCCGCTACCCTACGCCACTGATGAAACAGTAAGAGTCATACAGTTGTAATGACAACGCAACCATTCCTTTTATTAAATTCGTTATTTTCAAAAAAGAAGCTATCTGCAGTCTATTGAGTTTATTACGAAATGGAAATGCTTCTATGGAAGATAAGATGTTCAAAAATTTAATACAACCAAACATTAATAGTTTGGCCTATATGTAACCTAGGTGTAATGCCTCTCAATGAAAATTCTACGGGAGGCTTCGAAATGATGATTAAAGATCACATGAATTAGAAGACTCCTGATTTCGGAAAGTAGCTTTTGTCAGGTATACGGTTGCGTTAAAAATTAATTAAAAAAACGGTTTGGTTATTTAAAGGCTTAAATTGCAACATTTCTAACTATTTAAGAGGAAAACTACTATCTTCCAGGCGGAAACGCTTGCGATCTAGTTTGCATGGTGTATGTTCTAAAAAAAAAAGATCACACTATAGGATAAGGGCAAAATGATTATTGTCATTTCATTATAGATAAAGCAAAAGTTGTGTTGCAAATACGTACTTTAAGTTTTTATTAATGAATTGAACTTAATCTCAACTTCAAAGCAGAATAAAATTAGGTAAAGAGAGAATTTCAAAAAGAATAATGAACTTGATGTATTTTATACATCAATAATACATCAATAATTATATATAATTTTATAAATCTTATTTTCCAACAAAATACTGTATAAAAATGAGCAGTAAAAGATCAAAATAGATTATTGGTTACACATATCTACATCTCAACATTTTAAACAAGTCATACACTATGCTTTCTTATATATACAAATATATTGAAACCAAAGGTTTACAGAAAAATAAAAGTAACAGAATAAAAACCACTTATTTCCTTTAAAATTGAAACTGATTTTATTTTTTTTTAACACAGTATTAAATTACAAACTTCTATATTTGTACAGTTCAAAAAAATTACAATCATGACAGTTCTTGGAACATTTCTTACATCTAAATTTTAAACGAAACAATTAAATGTAATATTTTCATAAGAACATACTCTTATACCTCGACTACTAACATGTCTCCAATATTTACGCAAGAGAAGTCTTTCGAACCTAGATAGGAAGGCATTACGTTCACCGAATTCTAAGGAACTTTTTGTCACTCAAAAAAAAAGACAATTTCTTATTGAAAACTGTGAAATGATTAATACTGATTAAGTAGCAAGAAAATTAAGGAAAAAAAATTAAAAATTGCAAAACAATTTTTAAATAATTGTTTAATTAGAAAACGTTAATTCACTAAACAACATATATTTAGAAACTGTAACTGAAATTGTTTATTCCACTGATAAGCAAATTTTTTATTCCCTCCGTTTTATAAATATTAATAGCCTTAACCGGTAAAACTGACTTTTTATAATATTATAAATCAATATTCTCTTCTCAAGAAAATACATTGAGGTAGATAAGATTTTCAAGCATTCTATGATTCTCTGGCCACATTAAGAGTAATGCCACTTAGATCTTATCATTACACTTACCAGATAAAATATGTTAAATCTATCAACATCCAACTTTCCATTAAACATATAGTTTATTAAGAAAAAAAATCTGGAGTGGCCTACACTAAAATTTACTATATGTAAAAAAATATCAATTTAGTTTTGACAAAATAATAACTTTTGTCTTATCTTATTTGTCTTAGATTTCACATTCAATCATAAGTCAAAATTTTTACATTTTAATGAAAAAATACCTTAAAAATGTGAAATTTCCTTTCATTTATTACTTCTCTGATTAAATAATGAATCTGTACTTTATATCGTTGTCTTGAAGTCCTATTTGTTTAACCAATATAGCACTGCCCGTAATCTTGCATCTTATTAACTAAAACTGATTTTAATTGGTTATTATCAATATTTAAAAATTTTAGTGAGGAAGAATACCACTAATTAAGCAATGAAATTAATTGGAAAAATAAAAATGCTTATTATTTCCTATTTATAATTACCATATAAATATGAATAAAAAAGCTGTAGTAATGACAAATTTATATAAAATTTAATGAAATTTGCATTTATTTAATTTGTTTATTAATTAATGAAAATGAAATAAGGCCTTAAAAACTATATATATAGTAGTGAGTTTCAGTGATTTCATTTCTGTGTGTCCTTTTAAAAATCCTACTTAACTTTATATATATATATATATATATTCGTATAAGTGGGCAGCAGATCGACTTGTAAACAAATGGAATTAAAATGTGGTGCAGCTTCTGCATTTACGACCTTTTTGCTGACAGCCTCGATTTTCCTTATTATCTTAGGATGTTCTGGAGGTAATTGCCATATATAATTGTCCAGAGACATGTCAACGTAACAAACAAAACTATTAAGAAAGCATGTGTGAAACAACGACTTTAATAAATATTCACATGTTCAAGAACAGACAAGCTTTCGACCATCATAGGTCATCTTCGGGTCTTATACTTTGTCAAAATCCTATTAAGTGAATATAACAATTCTCAAATGAAAAAGGAAAAAAACTGAACATAACTATTTTAACGTAAATAAAACAGGAAACAATACAAGTGAATACAAAACCAAAAGCAGGTTCTAGCAGGGTTGCGACAACGTTCAGGTTAGACCCTCAATTGTTGCAAACACTACTAGATTCTGGCTTTCTAACAAGTTTGAAACTATTATCAAAAGTAGTGCTACTTAGAATAATATTAAGGTCATAATTTTGGATATTGAGGGTAGGATTAGTATCTTTGATGTAGAGGGCTTCCAGGATAGCTAATCTATTCTTGTTATTATTGTATTGCAGAGTGGAAGTTCCTTCAACTAACATTTCTCTGGTGAGTTTAATCCTGTGAGCTTCTTCTGTATGATTTTTAGGGGCTCCTGTCGAGAGATGCATAGTCAGACGTCTTGAGAGCTTCGTTGTAGTCATCCCAATATACTTAGAGTTCAGGGTTGCACAGTCCTCTGTTGAACAAGAATACTGGTATACTGGGTGGCTGCGTTGAAGCTCTTGGGTGTCGACTTTTGGTTTATTTAAGAGCACAAGTCTTCCTACTTTTATAATAGATTTTAAGCTATAAACTATCTATTTCGTTTGTAGGCTTTACGTTTTCTTTTATTAATTTGTGGAGGGTTAGAGACTCACCAGAGGCTGGAGACTGTACTTTCCTAGTGCACCATTTATCCAAGAATGACTTGACTGCTTTGGTGACTTCAATGTTGGAGTATCCATTGTTAATAAGTACCTGTGTTGAGTTTTCTATTTCTTGGTGTACTAAAGCCAGTCACTACAGTGGGTGAATGCCCTTTTTATATATGCATTGATCGTTGATTTTCTGTATTTTAAGAAAACATAATAGTGTAATTTGGAGATCTACACTTTCAGGATTTTATGATGGTTACTTAAGTGTAAAGTTTTACGAACACAATGAAAAAAAATTCTGGAATGCAGAAGCAATAACTTACATATAAATTAAGTTTCAATATTCCAAAATATGTTACGTAAACTTTTGTTAGAACGTTCAATTAAAATATCAACTAACCTCATTGCGTATCGTTGTGTAATGGAACATTCCTTTTATTTTAGCAATATTATCACACAAATCATATAACTCTTCACAAGATTGTTCTGATTGAACCTGGACTAAATAACTTTTCCTTGTTTGAGACCTTCTTAGAGTGATTAAAGATTGAAAACTGATATCAGAGGTACATACCTGTTCATTTCCGAAAAGATTTTCTAAAAATGATCAAATTTTACATTCAGAATTATAAGATATTCATTAAACTGTCATGCCAGTTACCTACTGGAATATATTTTATTTTCAGATGAATTAAATCTCTTAAAACAAATATTGCTGCCAGCCATTCTTAAAAATGTTAAGGATTTTTCCATCTTTCTGATTTCCCTAATATTTAATAAATTCCTAACAAGCAATACATTTAACATAATAAAAATTTCTAGATATAAAAATTTAAAAACTGTAGGTAGGTTTCGGTGGGGTTTTCCATATTTGGTGGTACCAGGTTGACAGTCTGGAAATTAAAAAAATATTTTGTATACACAATTAACACTAATTTATTTTACCGTGTCTTTATCAGTCAAAAATTTTTTTTATCGTAATAAAGTTTTTTTAGATTAGTTTATTTATGTTTAATAATAAAATTATTTAGTTAGATATTTTTGTATTGAAAAGGCACTGAACAATGGCGCATTTGTGGACAAAAGAAGACCGCAGCGTTCTTTTGTCTTTTTAAGCATTAGTGCACGTGAAGTGATTTGTTTTCAACAAGAATACTTGAAATTTAAGCTGTGTACGAGAGAAAAGCTGAAGAGTTTTTATGATGAGCTCCAGTGTTTGTTATAAATGTCACCGACCGGGTCATTTCGCCCGAGAATGCCCAGCCCAGAGCAATGATCGTGTTGGAGGAACGTATAATCGCCGAGTTGGCGACAAGTGCTTTAAATGTAACAAACAGGGACATTTTGCCAGGAATTGTAAGGAGGAACAAGATCGGTGTTATCGTTGTAGCAGGCCAGGACACATTGCAAAAGAGTGCAATCAAAGTCCTGATGGAATCTGCTGCTACTCATGTGGCAAGCCCGGCCATCTTGCACGTGTTTGTCCATCTAGAGACAGGAGATCGTTCAATTTCTCATGTTTTGTATGTAAAGAAACCGGTCACAGAGCTCGTGACTGCCCAGATAATAGAGGGTGTTTTCGTTGTGGTGATCCAGGCCACGTTCGTCGCGATTGCGATAAAACTAACTGAATGGAAATTGCCGTTGTTCGTCACTTCGCAAACGTGGGGGGTGACCAACGTAAGTATATATTTTACGGAGTATATATATTTATTTTAAGCAGTATATATTTCACTGCTTAAAAAATATATAGTTTTTAAAGCGTTAAATATATATATACACTTTTTCGATGAAAATACGATTCGAAATGGACAAATGCAGTTCAATGTACATAAAGAAACGTAGAGAAATTAAAAACACAAACTTACAGTCTCTAATTTTCGGTTGAACCATCTTCAGGAGAGATAAAGAAGGGAAACCAAGCGCACTGGTACAGTATGTACTCCTGAAGACGGTTCAACCGAAAATTAGAGACTGTAAGTTTCTGTTTTTAATTTCTCTATGTTTCTTTATGTACATTGAACTATATATATATAGTTTTTAAAGCAATATAGTTTAAAAGTTTATAAATAACAAATATTTATACCCCAAGTAAAGGCATTGAAGCAATTGGAAGAAATAAATAAGTGTATTACCTGAAGGGACTACTTAGCCTTGCTTTGGGCTTTGCGGCCCAGATCGTAGACAAGCAATGAATATGAACTGGTTCAGTCGAGAATCATCTCTCTTTTAAAGTATTCCAGTTGAGAAGTGGGGGTACTGCAATGGCTACTAAATTCAACCAGTTCTTTGCGGCCGTTACTAGACTTCACTATTTACTTACCTAGTTCAACAACCCATTTAAATTAACCATCATCCTTCTATTGAAAAAATATTTTAGCCATCTTTATTACACCAATCAATATCAGGGAGTCCAAAACCCCTTATATAGAACAACATTTTTTAGTTCTAAAAATAATTTTAATTTTAAAAAAACTTATCCAATTACTTTTTTTGTTAACAATCATACATTAAAGGCTTTATTAAGTTAAATATATCCAAATCTATCAGTTGACAAGGAACAACTGTATCATTCTGTTAGTCATAATCCTAACGATGTTCTGAAGCCTCTAGTTTCTTGGTTGCACATATCGTACGAATACACAATGATCCTAAAGTATAACTTCGTTATTTTTTAATAATTTTCATTTCACATTGTTAGAAGTAGAGGAGCATGAATTATGAGATATGCTGAAATTATTTTCAAACCATAGCTAGAAATTAGTTCGATACCTCTTCTAGTATACTTTTGCAACTGCTAACAACTATTTGTTAATTTTTTTTTACATTTCCTCTTCATGTTCTCATGATATAAATAAAAAACAAAACTTGGGAGCATTCTGAACTCAAATTTACCATAAGTATTAGTAAATCGATTTAATTATTTCATTGTTTCTAATGTTGCCATGGTCATTTTACCAATTTAATGACAATGTCATGAATAGTTTTTGTTTCGAAATAAAGTAGGTTACTTAGAAGAACTCCCTTTACAATTAATTAAATTTAGTTAATTATATAACATGAGCAAACACATTACCACATCTGGTTGATCGTTGGTATAATATTAGAGATGTAATTAATGTTATAATCATTGGAGATTAGTTGAAAAAAGTTTTCTAGAGAGGTCTAATTTTTAATTAACATTTGACAGACTTAACATTAGTCAGAAATTTAATTCCAGATAAATTTATTTAATCAGCATTTATGCTATTTTTGGAATTTAGAGAAGAGGGTCAGATATTAAAAACTTTAAATCCAAGCAGACGAGGTTGAAAATTAATCCAAGTAAAAATTGTTGATTAAATCTACATTTTTTTTGTATAATTGAACTGATAAGTTGATAATACAAAAATAGATCTTAATGCCGAAAGACTGGAAGATTTGAATCAGAATATCTTGAGTATACAATGACGGTAATAATATTTCTGCCTTGATGTAGAGAATTATGTTTTCATTACAGTTGGGAGATGAATTTACAGAGATTAGTCATTTTCTCTTTTAAAAGCAGCTTTTTTCTTCCTTTACTATGCCAAAACCTTAAGTTGAATGTACTCTTAAGTTGGTAAATTAATAGAAAACTCTTGTTTATTTCGTTCTGTTATCTGTAAAGGTTAGAAAAAATTTAAAGAGATTAATAGGGATGATAAGTATCTATGTTTCTTTTTCTCAAATATTGTCACAATTAGGTATATTGAAATCTTATTGGAAATTTATATGATTTATTAAGTATTTAATAATGGATAGTCCTGACATGCTCTTGGAGCAAATATACAGACACATATCATAACAGATAACATTAGCGTTACCAGATCTTGCAGAGAAATCAGTGTTACCAAATAAATTACAGAAACTGTGACAACAAATTTAGCATTAATAAAATTGATACAAAAATTAATTCAGTTATTCCTAAAAATGCAAGTGATTCCTAAATGGTTCATATAAATATAAGAGGTGACAGCAACTTATAATTCAAGGACTTCCTTACTTAGCCAACTATTTCTTAAATTATTTGTCCTTAAATTATTTCTTAAATTACCTTATGAAAGATAAGTTTGTGTATGTATAATTTAACAAAAAAATTTTTTTTTTTAGGGTGGTGGAGGGAATATTGCGAAGATTTAGACTGGATTTTTTTTCAATTTTAATCGTTCTTTGTATCCTGTTAGGATAATCTGTCATTTATTAAAATATATGTTTTGATGCAAGTTCAATTATTTCAACTTTCTTAACCTTTATCCTTTGTGTCCTGTTGTTATTAAATACATGGAAATTTCAATATTGTCTGGTTCATATCAATGTTTATTTAAATGATTAGCATAGTTTGATTTGTTTGAATTATATGAGTTATCTTTTAGGAGTTCTTAAAATTGTTGTTTTTAATTTCTTCCAGTTTGTTTGTATATAATAATAATAATAATTTTTTTTTTGGGTTAGGAGGTGAAATGCATTTACGCACATTGTGCTGGGCTCCCAGTAAACCAGACTACCAACCAAAACACACCCTTTTCTTCTTGGACACTAGCCTGGAACAGTTTCACACATTACCTAAGGCTAGGCCATTCATTCCCTTACGAAAGGCATCCTTGGATTGTCATTCCCTTCTAAGTGCCTCTTTTTTGTAGAGTGGATACTTTTGACTATGAATGAATGAATAAAACTTTATTTGCAAACAGTACAGCCTGCACTTACAAACTAGGAACTCCGATCGACTCCTGTTGTGCCTGGGCTTAGCCCCGGTCACAGGAGTCGATCTCACCGCCCTGCATTAGCTGGTTTGGTGTTTTGCATCATATTATTATGTTAAATTAACTTAATTCTAATTATCCTACTTATTTCTAAGGCTTATTATAATAAATAAATCTAATTAATTACATGAGAAACTATAAAATGAACGATTACATACAAAATAACTTAAATACTTCTATTATATTATACATTTAACACTCTCCGGGCCACCATGATTCTCTGGGAATTTGTCCGGTCCTTGAAAGATTCCTAATAATCCGGTTAGAAGCCAGGGCATTTTTCTTACCTTCTTCTTCTCCTAGACTCCTGATGTATTGGGAGACGGGTTGCAAGTCTACATCTTCATGAAGATGAAGATTTGTGGAGTACCTCGGGGCATCCAGTATCATTCTCAAAGTCTGTGCTTGGAAGGAGAAGAGCCTTTTGATGCTTGCAGTTGCTGCGGGTGCCCAGGCCGTAGCGCCATATGTTAGAAGGGGCCTGAGAAGCGACTCGTAGAGCCTCACACGTATCCTAAGCGTGAGTGCCGACCTAGCACAAAGAAGGCTGTATAAAGCCCTCCTCACTCCAAATGCCTTGGCCAGTGTCGCCCGTATGTGCGGCCCAACCGACAGATGCTTGTCTACAATTACTCCTAAATATTTCAGTGTCTGTGTTGTGTGTATAGCTTGCTCCATGAGTTCAATAGTGGGAGGGTACTGGGGCCTTTTTCTCGTCATGAGGAGTAGGGTGCTCTTGCTGGGGTTTGCATAAAGCTCACTTTCAGCAGACCACTCCTCTACCCTCCTGACGAAGGCCCGAAGTGCTCCTAAACACTTCTCTGGCCATTCCATTTCTTACATACAAAGAATGTGTGTTCCACATCATCTATTGCTGAGCAATACAGGCTCTTGGGAGTCTCGTGCTTTCTTATCTTGTGTAGGTAGGTGCGGAAGTACCCATGTCCGCTGAGAAATTGCGTAAGGTGGTACCCCACCTCTCCATGACCTCTCTCGGCCCACAATCGGACATCTCCAATAATCTTGAACGTCCAGCGCCCTCTAGTTTCGTGTTCCCACACCTCTTAACATTTGTCTAGGGTACGCCTTCTCTCTTCTGAGCGAGCAGATTTTCTGTTAACTTCTTGCTATCTTTGTTAAATGGCCTCCCTTTCTCTGGCTAGTAAGTCAACATAATAATAATAATAATAATTCTTTTTTTTTTTTGGGTAAGGAGGTGAAATGCATTTACGCACATAGTGCTGGGCTCCCAGACAGACCAGACTACCAACTAAAACACCCTCTTTTCTCCTAGGACCTAGCCTGGAACTGTTTCCCACATTACTTCAGACTTGGTCGTAGCTTACATTAGGTGAGGCATACTTACTTTATTATTCTTCTAGATCTTCCAAGTATCGCTTTTTTGTAGTCAAAATCGTTCTAACTAGGCCATCTACCATATCCCATGCCCCAGAACTCCGGATCATTTTTTCAATGATCGTTTCTGGGGAGAATATGCCTATACTGTGTATCAAGTCTCTCCTCTGGCTGTTCCATTTGGGACAAGAAAAGAATGTGTGTTCCACATCATCTAACGCTGGACAATACCGGCACTCGGATGTCTGGTGCTTCACTATCTTGCATAGGTGGGCGCAGAAGTAACTATGTCCGCTCAGAAATTGCGTGAGGTAATATCCCACCTCTCCACGACCTCTCTCAGTCCATGATCGGACATCTCTAATTAGTTTGAAGGTCCAGCACCCTCTAATGTCAAGCTCGCACGCTTTCTGAGGCCTTGTGTGTTGCAGTCTTTATCTGTGGCAGAAATCCTATCTTTGCATCCAAAGTTACTCCTAGATATTTGCCAGCTGACTTACTCATTATTTCTGTTCCTCCGACTATCTCTGGGAATACTACAGGCCCTCTCTTTTTGGTTAAAAGAACAACCTCAGTCTTGTTTAGAGCCAATGATAGCCCGTGATTTTCCATCCAGTGGCTGACAGTCCTCATGTCTGATTGAGCTAGAGCTGTGCTAACTCAATGTCTTGCGCGGCTATGATTGCTGCCACATCGTCGGCGTATGCTATGAGCTGAGTCTCTTCTGGGAACTTGAGTCTCAGCAGCTCGTCATAAGTGACGTTCTATAGGTCAGGGCCTTGAATTGAACCTTGTACGGCCCCTCCCGTAATCTCCATTCTCCTAGGTTTATCGTCTGTCTGATAAATGATTGAGCTATCACTTAGGTAGTCATCTATAATGCGGAGGAGATAGGCAGCCTAAAGATCCCTCCTAGCGCTTTCATCATATCACACCACCTGACAGAGTTAAACGCATTTCTTAAATCGAAGGTAACTAGAAGTACGACCCTGCGTGAGTGGCGATTGAAGTCTTCCGCATGGTGAACAGCTTCTTTAACTTCCTAAACACACTTTTCTAAAACCCTCTTTTTCTAAAACTTTACATGGAAAGAAACAGTACATCATGAACTATTCAAACTATTACCAATATCATGTGATTATAGGTTGAGTAACAAGCTACAAACAGCTTATGATGATGATGATTTATCACAAGAAGAGGTTATTAGAGATATTATTTTATCAAGAAACTCAAGAAAATCTCCAGGTATAGATCTTATTACCTATAAAATGTTAAAAACAGGAATAGACATTATTTCTCCATATCTGACTGTCCTTTTTCATAGCTGTCTTATCACAGGATACTTTCCTTCCGAATGGAAAAAATTATTATTTTAATTCCTAAAAAAGATTCGAAAAAATTTAGGCCAATCTCATTAATTTCCTCAATCGCAAAAGTTTTTGAAACATATCTAAAATTGAAAATAGAAACATCCATTAACTACTCTTCATTAATTAATGTAAATCAATATGGTTTTAGAAAAAACTTCTCTACTTCTATGGCTTTAGAAAATTTAATACATACAATAGATAATATTACAAGTAAAACGGTACTGTTTTCTTGACCACAAAATATTAAAAAACACTTTTTCTTTTTCTCAGAGTTTGGTCAGGGTAAATATATGGAATCACCTTTTTGCCAACGTTTCGTCTTTATTTCAAAACATCCTCAGGGCTATAAACTAACAAAAAAACAATAAACAATGGACATTTGTCATTTCTACTTTAAAAACATCATAAACAAATTGAAAAAAGAACTTACTGAAGGCATAGAAGGTATACATAGGTATACATACTTACTGAAGGTATACATAGGTCAAACCAAACAATATCTAAAAGATAGATTAGCATTACACAAATCAAATTTTAAAAATAAAAGAATGTTTTGTGCCCTAGCCTCCCATGCAATTAAAAATCAACACATATGTCAATTTGAGAATGCATCAATTTTAGATTATGAAACTTCATACAATAAAAGATTGATCAAAGAAATGATACTTATCAAAAATACTAATAATACTTGCAATAGAAAAACAGATACAGACAATTTAAGTAGGATTTATAGTTCCATCATAAATAGTTAAAGATGCAATGTTATCTAGTTTATATTTTTATGGATTTTTAAAATAATAATGTATTATAGATATATATTATGGTGGATACATATTATAATAGATATATATTATAATATGTGTATATGTATATATGTGTATATATATATGATTGTACTAAAAAAAAAACAGTGTTTCAATAATATGTCGCTTGGAACAGCACATGTAATGACAGTTAACGGTTGTTGTAATGTAACAGAACCCAGCCTTCAGTAAGTTCTTTTTTCAATTTGTTTATGATGTTTTTAAAGTCGAAATGACAAATGTCCATTGTTTATTGTTTTTTTGTTAGTTTATAGCCCTGAGGATGTCTTGAAATAAAGACGAAACGTTGGTAAAAAAGGTGATTCCATATATTTACCCTGACCAAACTCCGAGAAAAAGAAAAAGTGTTTATTACAAGTAAATATATTCTTCGTATTTCATTAGACTGAAATACGAAATAATGCCTTCAATTCAGTAAACCATCAAATGCTATTACAAACTTTAAAACAACTCAATTGTAACAATAATGTCATGAATACCATGGAAGAATATTTTACCAATATATCAATAATCTTCAAGGGAAGTCAAACAGACATATTGCATCCTATTACAAGAGGCTGCCCTGAAGGCTCTACTCTTTCTCCACTATTGTGGAATATTTATATAAATGATTTACTAATGGGTCTTTCGGACATAGAAGTTAAATTTATTGCATATGCAGATGACTTATTCCTTTTAGTCGAGGGCAACTCAAGAAGGGAACTTGAGAAAAAAGGAAATGAAATAATGAACTACGTAGATGAAAAGCTCTATTCACTACATCTAAAAGCTTCCAGCGATAAATCTAAATGTATACTTCTTAGAGGTATTCTTCAAAGGTCTCCAATAATAAGATTAAATGGGAAAAATTTGTCAATGTATAACAATCTCAAAATTTTAGGACTAACCCTGGATAGAAAATTTAATTTCAATGGACATATCAGTGATTTAAAACAACGTACAATCCAGAAATTTGGTCCTTTTAGAAAGATATCTGGTTATAAATGGGGGATGAATAGTACTCAGTTATTAATAGCACATAAGGCTATAGTAGAGGGGATGACAAGATATGCCTCAAAAACATGGTTTAGACGTATCCCTAAGTCCTACCACATTACTTTAAACAGAGTCTTCAGATTCAGCCTAAGAATTACAGCGCAGGCAAATAAATCGATCTCTACAGACAGTCTTTGTCTATTAAATAAAACTATTCTTGCAAAATACTTCCTCTGGGAACTTGACGTAAAAGAAGAATTATTGAGTAAAGGTCATTGTTCTCACCAGGAATTAAACACAATTATCCCAGATCCATTAAATTTAACCATCTATAAATTACAACAAGAAATCAGGAAATATACAATAGACCAGTGGACTATTGAACTAAAAAAAGACAAACGAAACAATCATTTACTTGCCTTTATTAAACAGCCAGATGTACTTTTAAATTGTAAATTTTACAAACCAAATTTCGCTTTATTTCAGGTTTTAACAGCCCATGGACGCTTTCGATCGTTCCTAAATTATATTAAAGTTGCTGATAATCCATTCTGCAGAGATTGTAACAAAGGTGACATAGACAACCCTTATCATCTCTTATTCTTTTGTAACAAATATAACGCATTAAGATTTAAATTCATGTTGCAGCTGCAGTCATTAGGACTAGACTAGCCTCCACCAACTCATAAATTTTTTAAATCTGAAAAAATATTTAAAATCTTCAAAAAATATGCACCAACTCTAATAATCAAAAGAATAAAAGCTAATTATGGGAATAGAACTCCATTCTATGATCTAATTCAGCATAATTTGTCTATAGATTCAGACAATGAGTCTGAAGATTAGATCTACAATCTACTTTTTTTTTAAAATCTACTTCTTATTTCTCTCTAATTCTTTAATCTTTTACCCTTCTTATTCTTCGTTTTCTAAGGGCCACTGACACACACAGCTGTCAATGGCTGTTCAGTAGGACTTCTGTCCGGAGTTCTTCGACCCGAGAGCTCTTAAAATACTATCGGTACCACGGGACGAGGTTCCAAGCCCATGAGTGAATTTCTATTTTATTTTAATTATTTCATTTATTACAATTATCTTTCACTTCTTTACAGGTTTTCACTCATGCCTCGTCATGCGGTCGGACTCGTGGTGGCTGTGGTTCCTTACTCAGGTAGAGTAGACACAAGTGATCGTATGTGATGTGTTGCTGTGTGAGAAGCAGTATTTTCTCGGGTGGGTGTCTGCATAACACCAAGGAGGAGCTAGACTTCCGGCCCTCACCAGTGGGTGGGAGCATTTATTGACAAATGCTCCTATACTGGTACTCATTCTAACTGAGCCCTGGCCCGGGGAATGGGTATTTCCCTCTTCGGAGGGGGATGACCGAGCCCTCATGGGCACTGGGGTAGTCCTAAAACGGCAAGGATAGTAGGATCCTGACTACTAAACCCTCTTTTTCTGGTATATCTCAAATTTTGGGTCTTTTAATATGTACCTCGGCGTACAATATCTCCTCCAGTTAATCCAAATTCTTCTTCTGATTTCTTTATACGAGCAATCCTGAAAGCTAAGTAATTGGCCAAGGTATACCACTTCGTCCGACCATTTAATCATTTTATTTTGGAGTTTAATTTCTTTTTGCTGACTGTTTACCATTAAGACAGTTTTTCTGAATTTATTTCAAGTCCCACCTTTTTCACGGCTGCTTGTAGATCATTTATGATTTTTTATGTCCCTTATGTTTGATGATATTAGGGACCATATCGTCAGCAAATCTCAATTCTCTTAAAAATACACCATTGGTCCTGATACCCTCTTGGTTCCGTTTTATTTCTTTAAAACTAGCCCCAGAACGTTGTCGAATAAGTCTGGTGACGAAAGATCACTTTGCTGCATTCTTCTATTAATAGGAAAGTAAATTCCCCTGCTTTTCCAATGATATCCTGGAAACTGTTCTTGTAGGTATTATAAATCAACGTGATGAGTGTGGGGTGAATGCCTTGCGCTAGAAGAACTTCTATCACATACTTGTGTTCGATGGTATCAAAGGCCTTAGTAAAATCTATAAAGCCTAAATAGCCATTCGTTTGTTATTCGCTACTTTTTTGCATTAGTTGATTTAAAGTATGAATGTGGTCACACGTTTGTAGCCAGGTCAAAATAACGCTTTTTCAGAGGGTTTAATTAATTTTATAATATTAGTTAATCTATTTTTGATCCATTTAGTAAATATTTGCCTAAATCAGAAGTCAGGCTGAACGGGTGGTAATTTTTTATAGATTCTTTATCCCATTTTTTAAATAATAGAATTCTATTAGAGTGAACCCATTGGGTTGGTATAGTTTTAGTGCTGATCATTTTATTGAACCATTGACTAAGAGGCTTAGTTATTTTCTTTAAAACAGTTTGATCGTCTCAACTGTAATTAAGTCTGGTCATGGTGTTTTTTCTAGTTTTAATGTCTTTATTATTCTTTCTAATTTAAAATCTTCACAATCATGTAACTCTGTCTTAAGACATCTCTTTACTAATTCATTTCCATCTCAAAATCCTGGTCGTTATATAATTTTTTATAAAATCCAATGGTACAATCAATTATGTTTTTTTCTTGGGTTTTAGTGTTGTTGTCTTTTACTTTTAAGCCTTTCAACAGTGACCTTTTCTGATTGCTTTATATATTTTGCTAACTGCACTCTTGGGGTTTAAGTAGAGTTCAATGATCTTACATTCTCGCAAGTCAGTCCCAGTGTTAATTCGAACTTTTTCACACACTAAATTGTTGTTGAGCTAATCTAAATCAGTTTAATTTTTTGTTTTAATTTAGTTCTTTCTTCAATTAAATTTATTGTGTTTTACTTTTTAATTATTTTTAGACGTGCATACTATTTATAAAGACATATGAAAATATTTACATTATGACCGTATAAAATCTTTAGAATTTGGGGTTCCCAGGAAAGTTACTGAACCAAAAAGGGTTCCACGTCGAAAAAAGTTTGTAAAACTCTGGTTTAGAATATTTTAAGTATTAATCAAGATAAAAGTAGATATGCTCCACTTATGTTGGTGGAATAATCCTACAGTTTAATTAGTCAATATTTTGTATGACAAATAAAGAGCTAGTTGGGTTATATTTCATATTCCAGAGATTATCCTCCTCTTCCATGTACTTCTGATGATTGATTAGTGATCGGGTTATACAAAAAGAAAAACAGTTTATTTGTAGAATTTACTATTCTGGAAGATAATTGAACTTATACAATAAAGTACAAAAGGTTTCATGTTGTAACTTACATTCTTTTCAAATGAGATTACAATGTGGTAAATTCAATTACTCATAATTTAATTTAATTAATTTATTTCATAAATATCTTCTATAAACATATTGTTATTAGTAATTATTTAACCATCAATATTTGTAACAAATTAATTAAAATGAATAATATAAATGTAGGACATTAGAAATCATCTTGAAAGAACAAAAAATATGGTTCTAACTCTATGATACATTATTAATCATGCACAATAGTTACCTCATTGTGGATCTTAGAATTAGATAAACGATGAAATAATATTGCCAATTATGATTTTGGTAAATAGAGAGCAAGATTGCTTAGTTGCTTTTTTTTTTATGAAACTAAGTTAAAGAATATTTAATTTTAATGTAGGTTTTGCTTCTAAAATTTTGATTACATTAATTGTAATAACGGCAGTAGGTATGGCACTAATGAAAATAGCCACAACTGAGATATAATAGTTCTAATGTCTATTAAGAACAAAATTAAATCAGGTTTAAGCGTTATTGATTCACATGAACAAAAATTAACTTATTGCCATCCAGTCTCTTTCTCATTTGCAACTCAGAGGTAAGTATTTAAATTTATATTCCAGTAATATTAAAAATTAGACTTAAATTAAATATTAGTAATGTTGATACTAATTTTGATCAGGTTCATAAGACTCATTAAATTAATCACTTACATGTGTTTACGTAATATAATATAATATGTTAATCTGCCTCACAGAAATAGATATTCATTTGCTACAGCTATAGAGTATACACTTTTTTATAGATGGTAAATTGTAGAAGTGAACTTAACAATCCATGGTGAATGAATGTTCTATTTCTTAAAAGCTGTGTTCAAGGAAATCATTGCAGAGGTAGCCAGCCGTTCGGGGGAAATTAGATCCCCTCCCCTTCGAGCTTCTCCCTCCTCTATAAGTTATTTGGAATCTTCCAAGGTGTTTTACTTATTTAAATGAACAAATTCAAATAACTAATAATTAGTTTTAACTACAACCGAAAACTATGGTAGGCGAGTTAATAAGTTAAATGCGAGACTAGTTCAGAAAAGTAAATTAGTTACGTTCCTACGCCTCTACTGATAAAACCTTAATGTATGTGCACTTCCCACTTTCCTTATGGTCAATCTGTGTTGCGTTTGTTTTATATTGTGATTACTGAAAATAGTAAAATCATTAGAAGCCCGCCTGTTCACAATGTATTATGAAATTTGGTCTGTAATTTGTTTCACAAATGCGAGCATCGAAAAGCTTACTGAAATTTGTAATTAAAATAGTTGAGAAAGTAATAGGTGATAAGATCATGGGAAACTAAGTTAGAATGTTTAATAAATGACATATGATGAATCTGGAACCAGCAGCTTCCTGTTGCTGATGACGATTTGGCAAGACAGTTTATGTAAAAATTTTAGAGAACAGAGAGGCTTATCAATGTCAGCGCTTTCTGATGAATTTTTCAATTTTTTTGAACTGTTCACGAATTATTTTCATCACTTAGGCTTTTGCAAGTTGTGTTACTGATGGGTACTACACATGCCTATAGATCAGGATTGGGCAACCTTTTTAAGAGTGCGTGCCAAAATCAGCCAAGTCTCTGACAGAAACTTTTTCCACGTGCCAGCCATTTTTTTTGTAGAACATATTTGGTATCTCTTAAGAACTTTTTTAACGAAAAAATAATAAATTATTTGAGTATAATAAAACGTAGTATAAAAAAACAGAAAAAAAATTATTTAACCTTTTAAAAAAAGAAGTTAACTATGGCAACAAGATCAACTTCTTTTTCTTGAGACCTCTTTAGCTTCGTAGAGCTTAAACCTCTTCACCACCAGGACGTTCATATACTGTCAAAGCTTATATCCCAAGGAAAGTAGTTTTTTTTTTTTGTCTGTGCTTAGGGTAACATGTGCTTGCATCTATACTAAGGGTAACCTGTGCTCTTGCGTGTCAGAGGTTGCCCACCCCCGCTATAGATGATCACAAAACCAAGTGACTTGGGAGTCTTCTACTTTTCTTACTAAACAAATTAATGATGGATAAGAATTTTGAAACCCATTGGTGACTGATGCTAAAACTTAGATTCACCACATATTGCATTCAATAGAGAGACCCACGGAATCTAACAAAAACCAAAAATCCGAAACATATATCATGTTCTGGGATTTGGAATGGATTCTCCTTGTTGATTTTTCCTAAAAGTAAAAGCAGTCAGGATACTTCAAAAATTTGGAAAAAAATCATGTGCAATTGAAGATATAAGGAGAGGAATACGTATTCAAAGAGTTTTCTTCCTTCAGTCAGTACTCGGCCCCGTGCAGCGTTGGCGACCCTCTAAAATAAATTGGAAAATTTTGTAATAAAAAAAATAATGTCAGTTCAGTCAATGTCAGATACAATAAATGTTGTGAAGATCTGGTTATCATGACGAATTTCTTCCAGGATGTTTCTTTGAGGAGGGTATAGTAGATTGGTTGATGACTAGCAAAGGCAAAGATTAGAACATCCTAGGAGACCATGCACAAAAATAGCCTAAACAATCTAACAAGAAAATTGTTTTAAAAAAATGATTTGTTTTCTATTTTTATAAAACGGTATTCATCTTTAACAAACACATGAAACTCTTTATTAGACATTTTATATTTGTAACTATGATTTTTAAATTCACTTTAATTCATTAATACAACATCTGACAAATGCTGTAGCAGGTAATCTTACCTTATTGGCCATATTTTATTAAAATAAACTATCGTATTTTGGCAAAAGTCGTAATTTTTGGCAATATATATATATATATACCTTTTTTTGACGTCCCAACAATTTTTTTTTGGTAATTAACGTATTATGCATACAACTGCAAAAACAGGGAAATATTATGTTTAATGGGAGAATTTCCTTTTGGATGCTCTGATCAACCTTTTCTGGATCTAACTAAATGTATGGATCTAACATCAATTAAATATTTAAATTATTCAGTCATTTTTCTTTATATAACCCAATATACGTTCGTAATGTAGACAGATATTTTAAATATATTGTAAATATTTAAATTATTGTAAATATATGTAGACAGATATATTGTAAATATATCTTCCATACTTATTAAATAATGACCACTAAAGAAGTTCAAATGAAATAACAAAAAAATTATTTGCATAGTGCAGATGAAGCAGACTCAAAACTGAAGTAAAATATACATGTTTAACATTGAAACATGACATTGAACAAAGATTTTTCAAGTACAGACCAAACGCACATACACTTTCATAGTCACTCACACAAATCCACATAAAACATAAAACTACAAACATATAAATACACATACTCTCACATGTTCAAATAAGCACATTCTCTCTGAGATAAACACATAAAAACGATTTATCGCGATATGTTGGATATTTAACCCGAATTTATCTCAATATACACATTTCCTCTGTTATATTACACACACAGACACACCGCAATCTGTGAGAAAAATATTTATTTTTTTCAAGAAAAAATTGAATTTTATGCAATAAATGTACTCAGAAGAACTTATTTTAAAATTACTTAAGTATCTTTGAAAAATCTATTAGATCCGTTATTTGTTGATTGTCAGTTTGAAACAATAATGATTATCAGTCAGAAATAATAATTGCTACTTAAAACTAAATGTGATTTTCGGATTATTTACTTAAGGATAATTGGTTGGTAGAGATTTTTGAGACTTTGGAAAAAAAAACAGTATACAGTTTCACATGTGTGTAAATCTTTAGGAATGCGTTGTCTATTTTAAATGTATTACATATACACATTGTTTTGTTATTTAAAAAAACAAAGTAAAGAATAGATATAAATTTAAAACAGTTCATATTTTACTAAACTATGTCAACATTGCTAGTGTTTTTACTTTACTATAAATAAAGTATAGTGATCATAAAAAAAAATAGATTTTAAAATTTTGACGGATTTATATGTTTTGAGGTCATTAAAGTCCATTTTTGATGTTTTTTTGTTAGTGTCTGTGAGTTGTGGATGGGTGGGTGTGCATTCAAAAGTTTGTTACCACTCTACAGTTCACAATCATTAATGGATCAAATTCATATTTTACACAAACATTGACCTCATAGTGTGTAGATGTGCTCTATTGTTTGAGAGCAATATTGCATGGTGGGAAAGTAATTTTTTTTGTCCAAAATGTGTTTTTAGAAATTTTTTTTCCCCTAAACTACTAAATCTAGAGTCTTGAAATTATCACAAAAAAGCGACAAGAGCATTAACTGAAAAAAATCTTAGATTTTTAAAACAACTGGAAGTATTTTTTTTAAAAAAAAATGTAAGAAGTTTAAATTCAAAAGTTTGACTTATTGAATATGCAAACTTGTGAGGTGGATACACGTGTCATATACGGATCAGAATGAAATTGAACCATACCTTATATGAGGATGAGTTAACATTTTTTTACTTTACTATAAGTAAAGTATAGTGATCGTGAAAAAATTCGATCTCGAGATTTTGACGGAATTACATGTTTTGAGGTCCCAGAAGTCGTTTTATGACGTTTTTACGATGATGTCTGTGTGTATGTGGGTGGGTGGGTGGGTGGGTGGGTGGGGTGCGTGTGTTAGCATTGCTTGTTACCACGCTACGGTCCAGAATCTTTGATGGATCAAGTTGATATTTTACACAAAAATGGGCCCCATTTAGACGAAGATCCCTATTGTTTGGGAAGAATTATGCATGATGGGAAAGTCACTTTTTTTGCCAAAAACCGTTTTTTTTAAAACATTTATTTCTCCTAAACTGATAACCCTAGAGTTTTGAAATTTTGACATTATCTTTGAGGTTTTAAATGCAACAAACGAAAAATATATTCAGAATTTTAAAACAACAGGAAATATTTTTTTTTCAATAAAATGTACAAATTTTGACTTATTATTCAATCTCAAACCTTGTGAGAGCGATACAAGCCATACTGTTTGACGGACAAGAATGAAACTATGCCTATAAATAGAACATTATATGGAGAATGAGTTGAGATATTTTTTTCTAAAATTACATTCGCTAAAGGGGCGTTAAAGTACGATTTGTGTTTTCAGAAAATGTTTTTTTGACGCTAAACGGCTCATTAAAAAATAATGAAAATTTGACCAAAAATGGAACAAAACATTAGCAATTCATAAAAAAAAAATCATGAAGTTTCAATTACGGGAAAGAGCAATAACGATATAAAAACTCTTTGTTTATCCTAGACTAAGCGATCACCTGCTATACTTGTCGAATTTTTTGTATTTTTTTACATTGTTTACACTGACTTAGAAATTTTTGGAGCAAATCCACTGAGATAAAATTTATGTTTCTAATGGAAAAATGAAAATATATAATTGACTTATAAGAGATGTAAGAGGAATAATATTGTGTAGGTAAATGAAAATTCGTATATATGTTATTTGACAAAGGGGAAGGAAAATGATCTTATTAAATACTAAGAAGCCATAAAATTCCCAGTATAATAATTCTGTTAAAAACCAAAAATGTAAAAGATAATTCAAAGCATAAATCTTTCGTTTAGAGATTAATAACTGTAATTATCGTACATCTTTAATTAACAAATCACCTTAAAACAACATTTTCTTCGCTGTTTAAGATGTTTTTCAGAGAAAAAAATGTTATTTTACTGTTTCAAATTTGAAAATTTTACATTAATATTCAATGTAGAAGGATGTCAAGTAAACGATGTAAGAAATCTACTGGCTATTTGAACAATAGCCATGTTCTCTTGTAGGATAATATTTCGTTTCAAGAAATGTTCACTTAGGTTTTTCAAAAATGTTATTACTGCTGTAGTTATACTAATGAAATTATTTGCAAATAATAAATTATTTGTGATGTACAAAAATAAGCTTATGAATTGATATGTCCTTCAATCACTATCTGTACTACCTCACCAATGCAATGCTAATAATTATATCCCATTTAGATATTTATGTTATGCTTAAATGATACGTTATGTTTTATATACTCAAGAAATTTGACATTGAGTTACTTATAGTAAAGTAGAGTGTAGGCCACTCCAGATTTTTTTTTTAACAATTACACTAACAAGTGGAACTAGCGTTATGGTAAATTTTATGATTTCCAAAAATGGTTTTTTATTGGTAAAATTCATCATGGAATAATGGATCTCCTGCTGTATTTGTCGGATTTGTTTACATTTTTGCACATGGTTTACATTGACTAAGAAATATTTTAACTGAATGGAGTGGAATAAAATTGTTATTTAAATGGTCAATAAAAAAATTTGGATTGTTTTAATCAGTTATATATAATTCTTTGTGTGTTTATGAACCCCATTGTCTTTGGGTTATATTGAAGTATGGGAAATGTACTATTTGGTTCTTTATTATCAAACATATACTAAGATTATGTTAAGCTATTAAAGTTAACATAAGTTAACTAAATATAATATAAGTATATATTATAATAAGTTTATTATATAACAAGAGTATTATAATAACTTATCATATAAGTTATCTAAGTTAAGCTATTTCTTGGGTGATTCGATGAACCTGTCATTTTGTCTTATTTTTTTGTGACACTTCAGATAAACAGAAACATTTTGAAAACTGAAAGGAATCTCTTATCTTAAATCGTCTATATACTTAGAGAACAGTACATTTACAGTAAAATTGTAAAAGATACTTAGTGTTAGCTACCACAGTTGTGTGCACTAAAAAAAATGTCCTCAGGGTGGTGTGCTATTGATGCTATTTTTGTGATTGGTTGTGGATTACCCACCGAATAGTCTATATAATAATGGTTATGATACTCAAGGATATTCATAAGACCTTTGAATAGAACTGTCTTTATACCTTTCAAAAAAAAAAAAAAAAAAAAAGGTTAACCTAAAATTATCAAAGTTACGGACATAAATTAGAATAGCGATATAACAGTTACAGTGCCTGAGGGATCAAAAGCAATGATTTGCTGTAATAGATTATTTCGTAGCACATGGGAGTTTTAACAAGAAATCTTCCCTTTGGCTGTAGAAAATTATTACTATTGCTATTTTAAAACTAAGGATATATGAATTGGTTGTGTAATATACAAAAACAAGTATGTAGAGAGATAACTGGATCACTCACTATATGTCCTACCTTCCAAATTGAAAGACTAATAAATATCTCCAACTTGGCCATTTGTATGAAAAGTTATTAATTTTCTATTCATTTTACAAAATGAAAAGGGATATTTCGACTTTTCCATTTCGGTGATGCGGTAGGGAAGAAAGATCAAAGAAATTGATAGAATTAAATATTAATAGTTGAACCTATATGTTTGTTAGATACAATGCCTTACTAAATATTTGGAACCATACGAATATCCTGCAGTCTCGAGCATATTTTCCCTACACCTCAGCTTTTACAGGAGTGGATCTGACAAATAAATCCAAAAGAAAGCTGTTAAATGTGGCATAGATGGGTTTTTAAAACTTAGTTTGAATATTTCATTCCACCTGTACTTACATTTGTATAGTACTATCTTCAAAGCAAATAAAGATAAAGATAAAATAAACAAAATACTATATCTTCAAAGGGAGAATTTTATATATATTGAACATGTATTAGATATGTTCAATATATATCAATTTATCTACTTAACTACTATGAATTGAAGCTGTATTTGACTTCATAAGAAGAATGCAGACTCCCTGTGTAGAACGGTTAGAAACATTTGTTCACGTTATATCTGAATGCCATCCAATAACCCTATAGAGGACAAAGATTTGGTCAAATCATACCTAAAACTATGGGAGTGAGAGATATTTCTTTGTGTACACTTATGAAGGTCATTAATGAACTTCATATCTGAAGTTGAATTTATTTATAACAATAGTATGCACAATATGACAGGTGTGGCCGATGATATTCAGGCACTCAGTTTAATGATTTTAATAATGTGTGAGATTAATCAATGATTTTATATTTCATATAACTAATAACATGATTATAGCCACATGTAAACGAATGGTACAGAATTTGTTAACAATTACGATTAATTTAAGCGTATTGATTTAGTAGAATTAAATTGTAAACTGTTTATAATCATAAACCATGGAGATTTTAGGTTATCATCTAGTGCATATTCCCGATCTACTCTGTCCCCTGTGCAGGCACATGCTGTTTGGTTCGATGGTGCTTTGCCTAGGTCAGTCCTGATGCGATCTATGTATGATGAAAGAGAGACATTTCATTCGCGCACAAAGTTGTAAATCTACTCCATAGAACATTCACTTTACACTTAAATATTATCAAAAATCGATCACCTAGTTAATATAAATTTATTAACTGTGACACATTCTTCTGTCTTTGAACGTTGCAGCTCACTTGGAGTTACGCTTGATTCATGAATAGGAATTATTGGATATTAGATGAGCCCTGTAAGGTGCTGCTCTCTGGCAGCAGAACCTCTGAACTTTCTTCCCTCTCCTAACTCTAAGCATATCCCGTGTCTGACTTCATCCGCTCCAGCAGTCAACCCTATAGCATCCGTTAAGTACTTCGTCGCTTTCGTGCTCTTTCAATCATCATTCTTTCAATCTACCTTATACTTTCACACTCTGGTCAGCAAAAAAGCCCCTGCTAGCTTATTTTATTACTAGAATTTCATGAATTAATTACAATAAAAAAATAAATGAATGAAGAATGCTACATTTTTACATTTGGTATATTACAGCAATTTAAATAAAAGTATGAGAAGTAATATTTACTACGGATAAACTAATGCTTAACAATTAATTGGCTATTAGTTTCAAAATTTAATTTTTATATGATATTTATATGATATTTATATGATATTTATATATAATTTTATATAATTTTTATATGATATTTAATGAATTATTAAAACAAGGAAAACATCAGTTTGAAATGTTGTTCTTTATTTTCATTAATTTTGGAGAGCCTAATTTCAATAAAATCTACTACAGAAGTGCACAATATATGCAGCATTAAATTTGAAACAGGTTTAAATTTAAACAAATAAAATTGGTGCAAGAAAGAATCTTGCTTATATTACAATACTTTTTTGTTTCCCATTTTCCCATTCCATATTGCGGTTTGATCATATATATATATATATATATATATATTTTCGACGTCCATTACGGTCGAAATATTAAAAAGTGAGTCTTTGTTATGTTTCAGTGTATGTGTCACAGTTTATTTTAAGTGTTATCTGTCCTGCCGGACCGTTTTTCGTTTATCATGGTATATATATATCCACTCAAAATTCGAAAAAACGATCTAAACTGGACGCAAATCAGTTCAAAAATGAAGAAAAGCAACACACAGAGAAAGAGACACACTTACAAACTCAAATTTTCGGATGATCCGTCTTTAGGAGAAAAGAGAATGGGCGACCAAGCACGCCGGAAACACAACGGCAGGAAACCGTCCCGGCAACCGACTGTGCTGCCACGCGCGCCTGGTTCAGGAAGTAATGAAGTAGAGACGAAGAGAAGAAAATTATAATTAAAATTAAAATTAAGAAAAGCAGTTCTGGTTGATTGAAGGTAAAATAAACAACAGGAAGATTAATGAAGTATGAAAAGGAATACCGTGAAAAATATCTAAAAGCATGAAAAAGGAAGATAACAGAGTTGGTAAGGCGATGAGAAACAATTGAAAATACAAGGATAAAATCAATTAAAAATAAATGTAATAATATAAAATAAATAAATAATTAAAGCAATTTAAAAAATAATAATAAAAATAAATAAAATAATAATAATAAATAAATAATAAAAAAAATAAATATATATATATATAAAATAAATAAAATAAAGATAAAATATATTTATCGCTTAAGGTTTAATCCGGGTTTGGTACGTGCCTTGAGCAACCAGATGTGGGCCTCCTCGGATGCTCTAAGAGTTACTGTATAGTCATCAGGAGGGATCTGTCGCAGGATCTGTACTCTGAAGCATTCATTAAAGGTGAGACCGTGGGAGTTAGCGTGGATGGCAACAGGTAAATTTTGGTTGTTGCTAACGGATGCTCTATGACCGTTCAGACGGAGGCTGAGCTTGTTAGATGATAAGCCCACGTAGAATACATCACAGCGGGTACACTCCAGTTGGTATAAACAGTTTTTGGAGGTACAAGAGCAGTCCCTAGCAACAGGATAGGAATGGTTGCAAGAAGGTGAAGTGAAATGAGGAATGGGGTTGAGGAGCGGGCAGGTCCGGCAACCTCGACGATCACAGCCCCTCGCGCCCACAGGCGAGCGGTAAACTCTCCTGAGCACTAGGTCTCTGTGGGAGAAGAGGTTGCCGAGGTTAGGGGGACGTCTGTAGGACAGGCGGGGTTGGTTAGGGAAAATAGCAGAAGTAGAAGGAGAAGACGATAGGATGGGGAACAGATCCTTGAGGATGCGTTTAAGTTTATGAATGCCTGGGAAAAAGGTGGTCACAAGGTGGGTGGATTCATTTGGAAGGGTAGGTGAAATAGCACCAGGATTGAAGGGTACATCGGCGGGGATGAGTCTTCTGTCGAGAAGCGCTGGAGGGTAGCCACGCTCCAGGAACTTAGTTTTGAGGGAGTTGAGGTGCAGGGTTTTGTTGAGGAGTCTATTACAGATCCGGTGGATCCGGATAGACAAGGATCTGGGGATGGATTTCTTTTTGTGATGTCCAGGAAGGTAATGGAGGTAGCAGAGGCGTTGTGGGTGAAAGAGACAGAAGAACAAGAGGTTTTAAAACTCAGGATGAAAGAGTCAAGCTCTGTTATCTTCCTTTTTCATGCTTTTAGATATTTTTCACGGTATTCCTTTTCATACTTCATTTATCTTCCTGTTGTTTATTTTACCTTCAATCAACCAGAACTGCTTTTCTTAATTTTAATTATAATTTTCTTCTGTTCGTCTCTACTTCATTACTTCCTGAACCAGGCGCGCGTGGCAGCACAGTCCTGCCGTTGTGTTTCCGGCGTGCTTGGTCGCCCATTCTCTTTTCTCCTGAAGACGGATCATCCGAAAATTTGAGTTTGTAAGTGTGTCTCTTTCTCAGTAAAATTGGCCTCAGTAAAATGGATATTGTCTATTTAAGGAGTCAAAGAACACTGACTCATTCTTTGTACAGACTTTGTGATTTTTCACCTTTCCAATCATTAGTAAATACCATTTAATAACTGCTTGCATAGCTCTGAGTTATTAGAATTATTTTTTTCCAAACTTTCTGCATTAGTTAATATTTTAAATTAATTAAGGTAATTTACATATTAAGGGAATTAAGTAAAAGAAATTATACAGAATAAACACAGTGGTATAGAATAGTATGTAGTTGATAGATAGATAATTATATTTCCATAATTATTAGTTATGGAAATATAATCGAGAAATATACTATTCTCAGTAAAATTTCAAAAGAATTGTTCCATCTTATTAAATCTATTATTATTTCATTGTTTTTTACAAACTATGTAAACTCTACCGTATAAATAGTAATAGACTGAAAACTAATTTACATAATAAAGGAAATGGCTCTAATCCTAATTATTATTCATCGTGATACATTTGATTTTTTTTAGAAGGCTGTGACAATGATTAAATTTTCGTTAAAATTATAAAAAAAGTGACAACTGCAATAAAACGAAAATTTTGAATTAAACAGCTTGTCAATTAACGTAATAATATATTTACTTATAGCAAAGTTTAGTGCACACGTACAAAGTTTTCTTAATAAAAGATAATAAATGATATTATTATCGACCGACCTGGAAAGTCAATTACTAAATTCCACTAATATATGTACTGTCTCATTTTTTTCTTTTATCACAAAATTATCTATTTAAAAATGTTTAATAAAATTATATTAATTATATAATATAGGACTACTAAAATTTATAAGTCTATATTTAGTTCATGATTATTCTCTGTCTATTGTACAGGTATACACTGCCTTAGTAATTAAGAGCAAAATCTCTTTTATATTTGTTTAAATCCATCATGGCTTCCTTCGTGTTTTATTGCCATAACGTCGGTTATTTTAATCGGAATTTAGAGAAAAATTGTTATATCAAGCAATGTAAAAGTGATTTTATTAATTACATTATTAAGTGATGCGCACGTGCGAATTATTTTTTTGTTCGTATAAGTTTTGTACAGAAAAAAGAAAAGGAAAAATCTGCTCATCAAAAAGGTAGTTAGTATCCATTTTAAAATTATCTTCTTTTTTCATTCTACATTGCGTTAACTTATAACTATTAAATGATGACAAACAAACCTATGTTAAGAATAATTCACTACATTATAGTATGCAAACAAAAATAAAAGTCATCTTTACTTACTAATTTACTTTAATCTTTACTAATTAGTATAAGGTTATTTTCAATTAAATAATACAACTAAACGTTTAAAAACTGAACATGAAAACTGACATTTAGATTAACATACAATCAAAGTGTATTTATAAAAGTCATTCCTACAAAAAATAATGTATTATACCTCCATTTAATTATTTCTAATTATTTAGAGTAATGTATACTTAACAGGTTTTCTCTTTGTTAATAAAATACAAGCAATTGAAATCTAATATTTTAATATTAGAAAGAAAATAATATTAATATTAATAATACATTAATATTATATTAATAGTAATATTAACAATTATATTTATAGAAATAAATATCCCAAAAATTAATAAAAATGTATTATAATATGACTAACGATTCAGTTTTTAATGAAAGTTTATCTTTTATATTGTTTATTACTTTGTATATAAAGTTTCAAAGTAATTAAACGATTTAAAAAAAATTAATAACAGAATATGAATATCACTTTGTTTTAATCAATGTTTCAATACAAACATAATCTAGCTTAAACCTATGTTTTGTTTAAATTTAGCATAAATTAACTTGATTATACTTGCAAATAGTTATAAAATAATTATTAAACTCACTACTGCTTTTAATTTAATTATTGATTCATAAAGTAATTCATTTTAAACATAATTATGTAAAACAGAATAGGTTTAGAATGTTACAAATAGATCTGTTCCTTCCGTGCTGTTATAAAGCAATACCTTAGGTTATAAATCAATTTTGCATTAACTTTGCTTGTTAATTTTGTATCTTAGATCAATTTATCAAATGTATTTCCAAACTTTTTCTATTTGGAGTGTATTATAAGAAACGATTACACTTAGCCAACAGTATATGTTGTATAAAGAGAATAGTAAGATATAAAGTATATTTCTTATGATTAACTTCATTTAATTGTGAATTGATAGTTTAATAACTGATTAATATTACTAATTTTAATAGATAACTTATTAATGGATTTAAAATTAAAAGAAATTTTTTAAACAGACAGGATGACTGGTGTATTGTGATGTTTTCTCTTACATTAAATGTTTAACATTTTGTTTTACTTATTTTCATCTTTCATTGTTAATACAATGAAACTTAAAGACAGTATATCAGATTATTTAATAATATAATACAAAACAATTAGTATATTTTTTAAAAAAAAGGATTTATATAAAAGGTGGTATTAATGGATAATTTTCAAGTTGATTTCTTTTTTTTTGCATGATATAAAGATTTAATTGCGTCATTTATTTAATGAACACTATCTTTTAAGAACTTCAGTTCTTGTATTAACTACTGCAAAATATGATTTTTTTTTGTATCTTTGATAGTCTTTGGTGTTCTCAATTTCTCAAATTCAATATCATCTTTGAAGTTTTGTTTTACTTTCATAGATGAACAGTCTAGTGAATTAACAGGTTTACAAATGTTACAAACAAGACCTATTCGATTCATGATCTTATAATGCCATCCAAGACTTATATGTGCGTTTCAGATTAATTTTGCATCATATATCAAATATATTTCCAAGTTCTTTCTATTTCATATACATTATAAGAAATAGAGTTTGCGAATATATATATATATATATATATATATATAAGGATTTCACATAAACACGTTAAACAATCATTAATCAAACAACAATATGAGTTAGGTTTTTGAATCCGACGAAGACCGCTTGTTACGGTTAAAAGATCTTAGTCTTGTTTTTCATTTCATACAGCAATTTAATCATTTATATATATACGAGTATATATATATATATATATATATGTGTTGTTAAATATAGGTAAAAAATATTATTAAAAAATAAACACTTTTTAGTCTTTGGTGTTCTCAATTTCTCAAATTCAATATCATTGATATTGAAACCACGGACCGCTTGTTACGGTTAAAAGATCTTGGTCTTGTTTTTCATTTCATACAGCAATTTAATCATTTATATATATATATATATATATATATATATATATATATATGTGTGTGTGTGTGTGTGTGTAGTTAAATATAGGTAAAAAATATTATTAAAAAATAAACACTTACTCTCTCTAATTTATTATATGAACTATCTTCATCAGGTGAGAGGGAAACCAAGTGCACTATTATCCAACATCTCTCCACCTCTGCGCTTGGTTTCGCTCTCTTATCTCTCCTGATGACGGCTCAAACCCAACGGGAAATAACCCAAGTAACATATATATATACTTTTTCGATGAAAATACGATCCGAAATGGACAAATACAGTTCAATGTACATAAAGAAACATAGAGAAATTGAAAACCTTAACTTACAGTCTCTAATTTTCCGGTTGAACCATCTTCAGGAGATATAAGAGAGGGAAACCAAGCGCACTGGTCTCTGTACCAGTGCGCTTAGTTTCCCTCTCTTATCTCTCCTGAAGACGGTTCAACCCGAAAATTAGAGACTGTAGGTTAGTGTTTTCAATTTCTCTATGTTTCTTTATGTACATTGAACTATATATATATGTCAAAGTGTGTGTATGTCAAAGTGAGAGGAGGTTATATCTAAATCAAAACAGTTAGAATCACCAAATTCCATAATTCTTCATGTTCCTTCCAGCTCTAAGGTAGAATAGTAAGCTCGGCAGTAATATTTCACTTCTTCGTTATGGTTATTTGGCAATGAAAAAGTTCTTGTTTTTTGTAATAATTTTATATATTTTTTCCTTCTTACGCTTGATATATATAGGATGTAATCCATTATGCAATTGTCGTTCAGGATAACATTTTTAAAAACTTTTCTGAAATGCTTCTGAATTAACTTGTAAAAGATGAGGTTTTATTAAGATTAAGGTGAATGAATAACCAACCATAAGTGTAAAACTTAATAGTTATTTTTAACTGTCAATTGCTATTTGCAATTATCCTGCATAAATTCATGAACTTTGTAAAAGAATTTACTTCATATGCTATATAACTAAAGACAATATAAAACTGAATGTTTCAATTCCCAGAAGTACATAAATTAGTAACTGTTTTGATATAAACTACTTTGTACGTGATATGATATAACCCAAAACCAACACAGTTTATTTCCACTCAGTGAACTAAACATTAGTTAAAATTATGAAATAAATTATTCATAAATGCTTTAAAACCCCGTTTTCCTGCCGTTGTGTTTCCGGCGTGCTTGGTCGCCCATTATCTTTTCTCCTGAAGACGGACCATCCGAACATTTGAGTTTGTAAGTGTGTCTTTTTCTCTGTGTGTTGCTTTTCTTCATTTTTGAACTGATTTTCGTCCAGTTTGGATCGTTTTTTTCGAATTTTGAGTTTTCAAAGTATATATATATATATATATATATATATATATATATGAACGTATAAGCCACAAGGAAAAGTAAAAAAAAACACAGAAAATATGCTCTAAGGCCTTTCAATTATATGTCATCAGAGAGCCACTGATGACTTATAATTGAAACTCTCTGATCTATCTGGCTCTCTGATGACATATAATTGAAAGGCCTTAGAGCATATTTTCTGTGTTTTTTTTACTTTTCCTTGTGGCTTATACGTTCATTAGTTTCATCACGTGTTTATTGTGATTATATAGTATATATATATATATATAGAGATTTCACATAAACACGTGAAATAACAATCAATGATCAAACCACAATAAGAAATGGGAAAACAAGACTAAAATATTTCAACCGTAACAAGCGGTCTTCGTCAGAGTCAAAAACCCAACTGGAGTTGGGTTTTTGACTCTGACGAAGACCGCTTGTTACGGTTGAAAAATCTTAGTCTTGTTTTCCCATTTCTTATTGTGGTTTGATCATATATATATATATATATATACTTTGAAAACTTTGAGAAAGACGAATGAAAAACAGAAACTATGACTTACATTCAATATTTCGACCCTTTTAACGGTCGTCCTCGGGAAAGGAAGTTGAGTGGCGAGAAGACAAAAGCCAACTGGACAGCTTCACAGAATATGTGCAGGTTGGCCACAACTAAAACGAAAAAAAAAGTAGTAGTAATGCTGAAGAAGAATAGCAACGAGGAAAAATATAAGAATAAAAAAATTAATAATAACAAATTATATAATAAAAAGGAATCTTCATAACTATAAAATTCAAAAGAACGGAAAATTAAGAATTAAAAAAATAAATAATAATAATATGCAAAGTAAAAATTTTTATATATTATATATATATATATATATATATTATTTATTATTATATTGGGTGACATTTTACCTAATAGTGATTATAGAAAAGCAGTTAAGTTTTTATAGTTTATCGTTCATCAATGGCGACTCCATCGTCTCTGTATGCCTCGGAGAGTTCTATTTTAGTATTTTTAATGAAGAGATCTCTCTGACCTACTTTCCTTCTCGTTGAGAAAGGTATAAGGACTGTTTAAGCTGGATTTATATCCAGACCATTACCCTCTACATATCATTCACAAATTTAAAAAAAACATTCTGCATTAGATTGAAGGCAGGACCACCAATCATTCCTCCTCTTATAATAACAAGGTTAACTGCATATCTTGCTTATTGTAACCTTGGTTACTTTGAGTATAAAGTGGGTCATCCATAACAAATCATCACAATGCGGACGATAGCACACTTCCTTAAGTGGTTACTTTTCAGTTGTGGTACATCCTATACTCACACTATATTCTTCCGTTAGATTCTATTCTATGGTTGTTGGAATGAAACATCTATATATAAATAGTGTTTATTTTAAAACTATCAATAGCACCTTCAATGTCACGAAGTAGTCCAGAGTGATTATTTTAAAACTTAAAAATTTTTAGATTTTCTTGGCCAAAATTTTGGTGCTCATACAATAGATTTACCCTTCTGATATTTATATCGTTCCTTCTGAAGATGCTTATTTACTAGAAACTTCTCATATTACTACTAATTAATAAACTTCACAAATTAGATAGAACCTTATATTTGTCACCTTTGGTGTAACATTTTTCTTCCAATGCTTTAGGCCATGCAATGAAATATTTATAGCAAGAGAATACCTAAAAAAAATTTTAACTTTATCGAGTCTCTGAAGAAGTGGTTTAGTACTTTTACGTTATGAAGAACAAATAAGTAACTTTTCCATGCTTTATTATGACTCAAAAACAATGGGGTTGTACTAAGAACTATGTATAGCTAACATTAAAATTTGTTAAAAGATGCTACATGTATATTTGTTATATTTTCTTTAGACAACCGTCTATTGAATGTTAGAAAATGTCGTAAATTATAGGGTTGATTTGCGCTTCATGTTACATGCAAATAGCTTAAAAATTAAACCCTTTTACACACCATACTAACTCATTAAAAATTATCTCCTAATTTCTTTTATGAACATTTAAATGAAAATTTTTAATTTTGAAAATTAAGTTTTTTTTATTTGATTCTGGTGGAAAATTTATAAACCAACGTAAACAAATCCAACAAGTACAACAGCTTTCTCTTATTCCAATTTGAGTTTGCAGTTTAAGAACTATATTCCGTGTTGTGGTGATTAAAATTCTGTGAAATTTTGTTATATTTTACTAATTTTAACTTAGTTTGTTTGACGAAATTCATTGTTTCATAGTTAACTGTCATTTAAATGAAACTGGTCATTTTATTAAATTATTTTTTCTGTTATAGCTGCTATCAGTATTGTAATTATTTCAAAGTTTCAAAACTCTAGAGAGAGCATTTTAGGAGTAAAAATATGTCTTAAATCACATTTTTGGTAAAAAGGGACAGTTCTGCAATACAATATTGCTTAAATACAATAGGGCACAATTTTTGGTGAAATATAAATTTGATCCATCAAACGGTATAGACCTGTAGCGTATCCATACTTTTGAATACACACACACACACACACACACACACACACACACACACACACACACACACACAACACACACACACACACACACACACACACACACACACAACATATATATATATATATATATATATATCAATGATCAAACCACAATAAGAAATGGGAAAACAAGACTAAGATCTTTCAACCGTAACAAGCGGTCTTCGTCAGAGTCAAAAACCCAACTGTTTTTTGTTAGTTGGGTTTTTGACTCTGACGAAGACCGCTTCTTACGGTTGAAAGATCTTAGTCTTGTTTTCCCATTTCTTATTGTGGTTTGATCATTGATTGTTGTTTCACGTGTTTATGTGAAATCTTTTTATATATATTATATATATATATATAAAATAAATTCAAATTTCCTTCGTTTTGAATTTATTTTATTTTAAAAAAGTCCGCTGGACCGTTTCTTTTAATTGTATATATATATATATATATATATATATATATATATATACACATAGGCAAACATCATCATCAAAAACACTTCAAAAATAGACTTTGTGGATTTCAAAATATGTAAATACGACAAAATCTCGACTTAGAATGTTTTATATTACTATTACTATAAATTAGTAACTAACTAAATGAATTAATTTACTTTAGTTGTTGTAAAAAAACCGTCCAAGTATCAAAAACCTTTCCATCTTAGTAAATTAAAAGATAAAATTAAACATAAATGGACAAAAAAATCACATATTTTGAAAGATAAGTGAACTATATATGGTATTGGTATTAATTCTGATTACGCTGAAAGTTTGTAGTATTGAAACATTGAATACAATTTTGTCATACTTGGCAAATCGACTATAGCCATTCAAATTAATTTGAATACCCTTGTGCTTATTGATACATTTGCCCACTGTGTTGAGTAGAGGCCACTGCATATTTATTTAGTTATAGTCAAGAAGTATGTTTGGAATTTGAAATTAATGAAGGATGATATGAAGTATAAAAATGTCATATATTTATTACTAAGGATAAAATTATTATTTAAATCACCGTTGAAGTTCTGCGTGAAGCAAATGAACAGTCAACTTCATAAGATTAAAGAAGAAACTATAATGATGTCTATATGAGTTCACATGGAGTGATGTTACCAACGAAAAACCGTCTTAAATTGTGCGATTTTTTCATATCTCTACGAGTTTTGGAACTAGTCAATTATTAAAGTAAAATTGAATGTTATTCTGTATTATAGCGTTTAAAAAAGACAATAATCAATCTTACTATAACTGTATAAAACAGTATAATGCTCACTTTTCTCATGACAATGGACGAGTTCCGGAATTGGCCACTGTATGAAGAAAAACGAGATCAAATAGCGTATTTATCTGATAATATTACAACCGACGACTGCAAATTTCATCCATATGCAGTGATTACTGATATTTTTCAGTTAAAAGACATTGCAATTTGTCGATAACCGTTCAAATTTCAAAAGTGAAATTTGAGAAACATTTCAAATTAATCATCACATTATAACAGAATATATACAGTCATTCAATATTTTTAGTCCTTGAAGGGTTATCGAATAAATTATGTACTTAATAGTTTTATAGTTCAACTATGAGTTCAAATGTTTTTATACCATTTTAAAACTTTTTATATAAAAAAATATATTTTAAAATAAAAAAATAAGGAAGTCAATTTGGTTATTTGAAATTTATTTTTGATATTATGGTTCTCTTCTTAAGTTTGAATTAAATGTTATATACGAGAAGATGACGACGATGCTGATGATCATGTATATATATATATAAAACTAGATTTTACAATAAACACGTGAAACAACAATCAATGTTCAAACCACAATAAGAACATTACAACTAGTAGTCTTATTTTTCCATTTCTTATTGTGGTTTGAACATTGATATATATATATCTTTATACATGTGATTTTAATCTTTTTTTTCCCATTTCATATTGTTTATTTGATCATTGATTGTTATTTCACGTGTTTATGCGAAATCTTGTAATATATATATATATATATATATATATATATATATATATATATATATATAATGTCATCATATAATTAACCCTAATTATATAGAAAATTATTTACTCTTACTTAAAATAACAGGTCATAGATCATTATAAATAAACACATTATCACATCAATATAACAACAATTAGGAATTATAAATTACCTTTAAACTAATTTGGGGTTTGAGTTGCATGGTACAGTCAACTTAGGTACATACTACATATTCACTAGATTTACATACATCCAAGGGTTACAAAAATATTTGGTTTTAGTATTACATACTTGAGTAACATTAATATGGGTTTTAAATATATTTTTCCTGCATACAGAAGTTTTCATTATAAAAAATGTTATCTTAGATTACAGTCAAATACCTCATTTAAAATTTAACTCCTCATTGATTGTACTGTCATACAGTATTCCATACGACAACCTGAAATCCATAAATAAGACAAATTGAGAGAAATGGTTATTAAAATAGTTATTAATAAAATGTTTTGAATAAAAATTTTACATTTATAAATCAAAATAAAACACATAATAAAATACATACATTTTCTTGAAGTGTTACCTGAAAAAAAATATTCCATTCCAAAAGAAAAAATATATTGTATTGTAGGTTTTGTAAAAATAGTAAATTGTGAATTTTTCTTGAAATTATAAAGATAATTAAGAAAGATCTTTTACAGATCCATGTGAAAAATTTTTTTCTTGTTATACCAGTAAAAATGGTTTTGACATCAAATTATCATAATATTATTATCAGTTTTAATGTTCTTTAATTTTTGTATGGTATCGAAGTTATTTTCACTTGATTTTCTAAATCTTTTTCAATTAATGGTTTAAAAATAGTGACTATATAGACCAGGGCTTCACACTTATGTAAAATAGTAATATGAAGGCCCACAGCATGTAAATAGCAACCCATGCTAAATTTAGCATTATATATTGACATATATATCAATAACGTAGCAATCTGACCGTGAGAATATGGAAACATTAAGCAATAAAATATCAGGCACAATGTTCTCATTAATTGTCATAATGTTCTAAAATGTTCAAATTATATATTTTTATACTCAATAGAAATTTGATTTCTTTTAATAACGATATATTGTTGTTTTTAATGTAATTAAGTTGTAACTTATGTAATGAAGTTTTTTCATTGTTGGATTTTTTATGTATATAAAATTAATTTTTTTCGATAATTTACATGTACATAATTAAGTTTTTTAACTTTTAAGAGTCACAGATGAAAAGATGCCTCACAGGGAGTCCACAAAACAAACAAGTGTTAGAATCCCTGATTTAGACAGTGAACATATAAATACAGTGCTGTGATAAATATATTTGTGTAAACTAGTATATAGAGTAGCATATACAGGTGACCCAAAAAAAAATGAGAACTTTTTAATAATCCAATAAAACCAAGAGTGATGGAGGAAAAATATTTTATTTTACAATGATAGAATGTAACGTTACCATATCTTGAGAGATCACATGGTTATCGAACAATTCTCAAACAGCCTTCAATAATTGCCGTGCAGTGTGTGATGTCAATCCATCCTGTTGAAACCAGGTTTCTTGAATGTTTGAAAAATTGTTTAATTCAGGTGTAACGATGTTTTCTGACATTTCTATGTAATAATTCGTAGTGAAGTGAATGAGTTCTCCTGTTCATTTAAAAAAAAAAAAAAAAAAAAAAAATTGAAGTCCAGTGGTCCCATATAATGAAACAGTACACCATACTGTCACCTTACTAGCTTGGAAAGGGCGATCATGAACTTCATTAGGATTTATGTATGCCCACTAATGGTAGTTCTTATTGACATAACCTGTGAGATGAAAATGGGCCACATTTGACATCCATAACTTGCTTAGAAATTCATCGTCTTTGTTTATTTTTCTTATCATTCTCTCAGTAATCGTTTTCTCTCAGTTGTTACACCAGTATGGATGAAATTTCAAATCGAAAGTAGAAATTCTGCGAACACTTTCCTGGGTCATTTCAACCACAGCTGCTTGCTTAGGAATTGAACGCCAAGGGCTCCGCAAGATAGACTTGCGTACAACATTAATGTTTTGTAAAGTCCTGTTAGTGTCTTGTTTAGGGCAGATCCTGTCTCTTCAAAATTATGAATCCAACATTTTATCACATGTTTTGATAGAAAAGGATAATGGATGTTCTAATTTGTAAAAACGTTGAAACTCCCTCTGCGAAGCTGTTAATCATTCACCGTTTTTAGAGAACTCTTTTGTGGGTAACACACGCTGTTGCCCGTTCCACAGAATCATGGTTATTAAAATGGGAAAATGTTTACTTGCTTAAGGTCATTGTATCTCAGAGTTGTCTCTTGCAATACTTTGGATACGAACTTGAGAATTTCCAGTTTTTTGGGTCACCAGGTTTATCAGTCTTGTGATTTTTTTTCTTCATCACTCCTTGTTCATTTAATTTGTGCCTAGTTTACTCATAGTGAAACAATAGTTCTTAAATCTGAGGAGTATCTAAGTTATCGAAAGATGGTGTGTTAGTATTAGTCAAATACTAAACATTGTTATTTACTTTTAGTAAAAGTCAAATTACGTTAAAAATACTAGAGTATGCTTTGGTCATTTGTTTTTTTGATTACCAGTAACCTACTGAAAGATCATAACTGATTAATACTACTCATAAAAATTGTGAATTCAAAAGTTTCTCCGATTTTTAATAATAACTCATAAAATAAAAAAATAAGTGCAAAATAAAATCAAATTATGGTTAATTTTCTGGTTCATATCAAACTTTTAATTTCAACATTATATTTTTCTTCTATATAAATCTTTTTTATTACTCGTAGTATGATTGTTTTTACAATAATTATCGATACCTAACTAATTACAACTAGTACTGGTGGAGTCTGGTGGAGCAATTTATGCGAGGAGAGGATTGGTCTGCCACTATCCTGTGTCAACACTTCTCAATGGCCTCCCCGCTCCAGGCTCTATTCTATCAGTTATATCATGGGTTTCCTGATTCAAATTGCCACTTGGGTAGTCTCAAAAATAGAGTTTTGTGCAATATGCTTTTTCACCTACCTATGATTTTTGTTGTGAGAATTTTAACTTCTGGTGGGAGATGGATTTCTTTCGTTACGACCGCAGCTCTATCAGAATATCCTAGTTCAGTGGGAGATTTAACAGTCTCAAAAGTGTCTCAGCTGCATTCAGTTTCAGGATATATTCTTAAATTTCTAACCCTTTCCACGTAGTAGAAACTTACATATTAGAACTTAATTATTGATTTTAACAAAGAGTTTGAATATGTTTGGTGGCAGGATATTGTAATGAAACTGGAAAAAATTAGGTTCCAATGGACCTGTATCCATTCTCTCTACTTAAGAAATGTTATATTCAGATTATATAATTAAAAGAAGTATTTATCAGGGTCTTTGTATGGGTCTTATTCTTTATTTGTAGTCATCCCATATTATTCACCATCGTGCCCTCAAGTTAATCCCACTTGATTCAAACATGAGGGCACCATGGTGAATTTGGAACTAAGGTTTGAAGACTGAATGTTAATTCTGGTAAATCTATTCTTTTATGAATAGAGTAGACCAGGTACAACTACCTTTAGTTACTCTGCGTAAACATTGACTCAAAAACAATGGATTGAATCCATAATAGCCTTAGCAAGTTGTAAAACTGAGCAGTATTTACGAGTTTATATGTTAAGACCTGGTTCTGGTCTCTCCTTTAGGCTAGAGCAAACCTGTGTACAATATGGTTTATTCTAATCATGAAGTACAGTGGTAACATGCTGTGCAAAGCCGGCGAGTAAGTTAACGAAAAGTATTCCCCCTACTTCAGAATCTGGTGAAAGATTGATGGGATATACTATTATTATATGATGTAAACATATTTAGTATAGTATATTATATTTAATAAGTAGAATCAGTATAAGAAAGTGTCCGTTTGTGTAAATCTACCAGCTCCTTGATTGTAACCTGCAATTAGTTTTGCTGCTCTTGCTGTAGATTCAACATCAGCGCTAAGCTTTAGAGTTTCTTTGGCCTTGTAGTTTTTAAGTGGAGACGGATTAACTGGATATCAACATTTGATGTGATCAGTTCTCTCTGAGCCTAACTGTTTTCGAATTTCTTTTCTTTCTGATTTTTATAGATAGTTTATAAGAGGTTTTATTGTTTTATATTACCAATTTATGCAATACCATAGAGTTTCCTTAGTTATTATCAAACTGTCTTTAACTTTTAGGGCAATTAATAAACAACTGGTAAACACTATCTCATTCACTTCCAGTGTTCTTGTGTGGGTAGAATTTGTTATCTAGATTTTCCCTTGAATACTTCTCATATATCAAGTTTGTAAGTATTAGTTTTTGGTTCTTTCTGTGATTACGTCATTACTGTCTGCAATCAATAACTACACTTTCAGTTGAGTTTTCTTTTTATTAATAGTATGGCCAAATAACATGTTGGATTGGTTGAATTTATTGTTAATTCATTTATTGTGTTATGACCTTTGCATTTCCCCGGAAAATGTTCAACAATGTTACCTAAAGAATATGCTTTATAGAAAACGACTAATTTTTAAAATGAATTACACATTTTTAAATATGTGTTTTATTTATTAAAAAAAAGTTTTAATTGGTTTGAAATAAATTGATTTAAATAGAGTTTCTCATAGAATCTTATTTGCAAAACGAATGCTATTTATCAAAATTTACTTCGTATTACAGCCCCCTCCCAAAAAAAAAAAAAAAAACTACATAAGCTTTGGACAAGGCTGGTAGTGACTGTAATGTTATATTTACTACGCAGGGTTACCAAGCAACAGTGTCCGTAAATTATTAAAACCGAAACACTACTAATGATTAATGACATGGAATCTTTAAGGAGCACTCAGTTGACATAAAATGGAAATTCTGGCGCTGAATACTACAACGAAAATACTGGGGATTACTACTGCGTAGGAGCCAATTTACAGTCAAGCATGAATGCGGAATTATTAATCTAAACGCTGCTCTGATTGGCTTTAAAGGTTAGCCAACAAAAAAAGTAATTTTGTTAACTAACTGACTCTAAATCTGGTCTCCAAGTTTTATCAAATCCGCTGGCCGCAGCATACTTCTTCTGCATAACTGAGATAAGAGACATTATCAACAATATGGAGGCGGATGAGAAAAGTGTTACTCTACAGCGTGTGCCTTCTCACTGTGGATTTAACAGAATTGGACACTGGATGGTACAGCTAAAATATAGTTGTAACTCTATTCCCAGAGTGAAAATAGGTATTTTTGAAATACGTGGAAGAAAAAATGGGTGAATGTATTTATTGGAAAATTTTTGTTTGAAACACAAGTAGAACTGGTTAGACAAGATACTTATAAGGGATTGTGAAGATATGTATCTTCTTTTGCGGCAAGAATTAGTATTGCCAACATCGTAAAGTAAAAATACTTTTACCGGCTCTATCGAACAGCGTCATAATGATGCGTACTTTGCCTCGAGTAAGATGACGGTGTAGAACATACGCTAATAAGATGTACCTACCCGATCCTTGCGAGTGATATCTTGAGGCTGATGTCTGTGATGTTCAGGAGACTCTCAGCCATAGGAAATTCTGGTATCTTGAACACAAATTTTACCATGAACATCAGGCTATCAGCTACTCATAAAATTGTATGTCTGCCTGAAGAAGTCAAAATAAGCATAATATTCACTTAAAAAGAAAAACATTAAACATTCAAGGCAAATAAATTATCTAACAACAAAACACCTTCAAAATTTAGATTGAATCATAAGTGAAAGCATAAATCATTTATTGCGATATATGACTATTCTATATATTGTGGGAGTAGTCAAACGTTGGAGGTTATGTCTTCCCTCCGAAGATGTTGTTGCCGTTTAAGTTGTTGCCCCTTTGCACAATACTTAAATCTTGCGGCAAATTATTATAGTTAAATGAACTTAAGAAGTAAAGGATTAGTAATCCTAGTACATCGCTTCTGCAGACCTAACGTGGATAGTACGACTATCTAAATGTTGTTGTGCTTGACATTGTTGATTCGACTATTGATTAATGTTCTATTAGCAATTATAACGGACAGGCTGACCCTTCTATCCCTTGAGAGCCTGGGATTACCCCAGAACAGAAGCGGATTTTCCTCTAGTTACCACCTGCGACTGTTACACACCTACGACTGTTCTATAGTCGGATACACTATCTAGATAAGATTATTGAGGAAAAGAACATCCTGTTTGTCTCCTAATACTGATTAAAGAAACAAAGACAGTTGTTTATTTTTATATATTGAAGAAGAAACTAACGTTTTTGCAGGGGCACAGACGAAGGAAACCGTGAAAAATGTGATGACATCAGACTGTAGTTATTAAATCTCAAGGTTTATCACACGTTAGCCGACCTTCTAAATACAAAAAAATGTGGCCAACCAAAAAATAAAGGCCAATCTGGAATTATAAATCAGAAATATATATTGTCAAGTACTTCACACAGATGCCACTTCTACAGAGCTGTGGAAGAGTTTTGAAGGTTTGGTTAAAGATCATTTCCAAACAACTTTCAGTTTCCAGCCTAAGACCAATCAAAAATTCCCATCCGAGACAGGAAGATAGATTAACATCAGTTTTAGAGAATATTTGATGTGACTGTAAAGGTTTTTTCACCAAATTTAGATTAAATTCATTATTAGGGTGAACTGCATTCTCTGAAAAAGCACTGAAGCCGAAACACCATGCCAGTTTCTGGTGCCAACTGGTTATGTCTAGAGATCGTGCAAGAGGTAAAACGATATGTGAAATGTGTTGGTGATCACAGTCATTCTGCTTACCCTAGGCTACAAACGGAGCAACTGACCTATGACTGATCATAACTATTGACTTTTCCATCCTTCAAGTTCTCGAACATTCAATGTTTTCTGCAATAAAAGTAAACGGTAGTTCGTCAGTGCTCGCAAAGGACGCTCCCTGTACCCTAGCCTTGTCTTCTTCCAGTTAGCTTTAGAGGTGTTCTGACACTCTCCTTACCACCAAACTCTGTTATCTCAGATAAAATATTGTCACTGGTGTAACTAAGTTCTTGGAGGCAATGGAGGTACGTGATATACTTCTGGAATTGCGTAAGAAGATTAGGTCGTTGCTGGTAGATACTTAGCACATTTTACTCTAAACCATTCATGTTTTGTGTACTATTCTTATGAATAAACACATTACAGAAGAAGAATAAACTTTCATCAGAAGAAGCAAGAAAAATGAGACTTAGATGCCATCAGAGGAAAGTTACCTATTCAGAACTTTTGCTGGCCATTCCAGCCTGTGCCTCGATTACTCTGACTAGTAGTCATTCTATTTGTTAATGACCAATGTCATTACACTAACAACATTAATTGATAATTTTAATTAATATTATTTATTGTGATAAATACAGTATGTTTTATTTGTTATAATTATATTATAAATAGATAAATAAAATCTAAGTTTTAAATTTTTTTCTTAAGTCATCTGTTACCAAAATATATTAATATCAATATTTTGTTTTAAAATTTTGCAACTGTTTTAACTTTTACAAGTCCACCACTCAGAGCTTGCAAAAGTGTATTTAACTGTACCAGTTTGGTCTATTAGTCTTTATATACAGGGAGTATCTAATGCCTTCTTGTACGGCATCTGTCCATCTGTCTTAATTCCTAGCTATAGATGAGCTGTTTTGATTTATTACCATAAATAGACTTTTCGGTAATATTTTCGGCTTCATACGCAATTGTTTTATTGGACGCCCAATATGTACGCTGCTAATAAACAAAATCGGCAATTAAGTCTTGATGCGTTTATTATAGATGAATTTTTAACCATATCAGCGTTTAAGTTGTAAAAGTCACAAGCGATAACCTATATTCAAAAATAAATACCAAAACATTTCGAATAAGATATTTTAAAAAGAATGACTCTATTTATTTGTAGTAAGATTAATTAGTATACATATTTTTTTTAATTGAATGCTTATACCTATATTGTAAATATATTAGTACGAATTGTTTGTACTTACTTGATAGATTAATTTCAATAAAACTGATTCACTTGAAATATAACTAGATTGTGTGAAACACAGAATTGAAAAGAAAAAATACGGACACTATTTTAAACAAAAGTAAACTGTTTAACTAGTTATTTGTTTTGCTTACTCACTTAGCTTTGGTTGTTAGTGGTAATTTTTAGTCAATAAAAAGTGGGATTAATAAATCAGAAAAGAAATTGGATGTATTGGTAGCTGTGCTCACTCAGTGTTGAAATAATAGTGTACAAGATTCATTAAATAGTAAAAACTAGATTAATGTAAAGTTCCAGTTATGATTGTTACCGAAAAAGAATTAATTATTAATTATAAATCTAAATTCATGGCACAAAGTTAAAAAAAAAACATTCCAAGAGAAAATTATATAATAATTGTCTCTATACATTTTAAAACATTAATGTTTTAAGAATAGGATGTTAAAAATGAAAAATTGTTTTGATACTTCAAGAATTAAAATTTTAAGAATGCCAGAGGTGAAAAGAAGGTGTGAAAATAGTGGAAAGGAAAAATAGTTAGGTGTTAAGCAAGAGGCAAAGAAACAGGCTTTATGATAAAAAAAATATAGAAACATTTTTAAAAATTCTCCCTATTTGAAGTCATGCAACTTTAATTAAATTTAAATTTAGGAAAATATATCTAACTATTTTTTAAATATATTCACTTAGAAACGTTTCAGAAAATGAGGAATGCGAAGTGGTTTTGATGTTTTCCCGTTTTCACATTGATTGGTGTTTAAAACTGTACAAGTAGTTAACAAGTTTAGTTTTTATACAGACGTCAGAGCTGTTGTTAGTTGATAGGAAGCAGTTCTTTAAAATAAAAACGTTATAAATATACCCTAACAGCTACAAAAGGACTGTAATAGTGAGCAAATAGCAAAGCATATATGAAAATTAAATGAGCCAAATTCGTCAGTTCAAGAATGTTATGACGAAGTAAAAAATGTTATCCTAATGGCTGCAGTAAATTCATCAACAAAGGAACTAGAATAAAGTATGGGGAAAATAAGCGAAGTAACAAATCAGATAGCAGATAAAAGAGAAAGATTTTAATATAAAAATAAAAAACCATAGAATGAAAAAGTAGAATTGAATTTCATTTAGAGAAAAATTAATTATAATGTTCTTAGAATGTTTTCGAGCATGATAGAAAGGTAGTCAAATGCCATGTTAAGAATGAAATGTGACTAGAAAAAATTTGATTTGTCAGTTAGAACGGTTTGTTGGTATAACAGGTTTGTAGGATGCAAATAGTAGAATAAGATATGATAGGAAAAACATAACTTATACAGCAACAGATATCGATAGAGATTTGTATGGAATTGGAACAAAAAATAATATAAAGATAGGAAAAGTGGAATGTTCACTAGTTTTTCTGATTTCTTAAAAAGTGAAATTAATTATTTTAATAATATCTCTTGTATACAATATATAAGTGATTTAAAAATTGGTAAAAAATGAAGGAGAGATAGGATTTGTAAAGATAAAATCTATTTAATATGGTAATGAGGGAAAAAGGAATCTCAGTACAATGAAAATGTCAGTTACAATTATGTGTTCTTTGATTTCGGAAAGGGCAAACAATGACAAACGAGTACCACAACTAATTCTCTGCCGACTCCGTGATGTAGTTTGTTGTCAAAATTGCATCACAGCAATAATCCATATCATTAATGGCACTTTATCTAGACTTCAAGACAATCTTGGAGTTTTGGTCGCTTACCTACTCTCCTGACGTGGTCCTTTACAACTCCTAGTTGTTTTTAAAGGTGGAAATTAACACCATTTTTAAAGATATAGGAAAAATTTTTTCCAGTACAAGGTCCGATAATTTTAACATAAACGTCATACATGTATGATTACTGCCTAATGGTAGGATCAATATATAGGATGGTCGCTAGAAAGGCGGAATATTTGAAGTCTGATGAGATCATGAATAAAATGCATAATTTTAATATAAATGCTTGCTTACTCATTTTTATTTTGATCTCTTTTTGATTTTTTGTGAGGTTTTATTTGACAGCCCACAACATGGTAGAAAACAGGAAACAGTTATCAGACTTCCAAAGGCAAGTGAGGTGGTTAAATGAGGCATGTAACCACCTCAAAGTTGCAACATTATTAAAATAATGCCATGTAATCGTTGAAGAAAAAAAATTGGTAACATAGCTAGAGATTCTTTTCACTCTTGAAAAGAATAATCACTTGCTTTTGAAAGTTTCCTTCCATAATATGGGTATCAAATAAAACCTAAAATAAATCAAAAAGGGATAACTATAGAAATGAGTAAGCCCGCATTTTATTCACGATCTCATCTGACCTTCAAATTTTCCGCCTTTGTAAAAGTTTTTCTTTCAAAAAATACATTGTTTTGACTCTTTGATAAATTTTCCGCTTTTCTAGTGACTACCCTGTATTTAATAATATATCTGTTTCTAATTAGTTAAATTAACTAATATTTTTGCATCCATTTAAACAATACTATTTAAGGGAAGTTTGTGGCTAAAATAATAACTATAATACCGATTATTTAACTTGTCAATGTGGCATGTGGCGGCAGCTTTTGTACATGTACTGGCTGTTCTAGTAGGACTGGATAGGTCATAAACGAAATGAATTGAGCCAACCCACCGTAGGAGAAGCTACCGACTCTATGCCAAACTCTGGCATCTCTTGTTCTCTACTTCCTTATGTATGAGCGACTCAAATTGCTGTCTCCCGTTCTTCATAACAATTTTTCAGATCAGCTAATAATAATAAAAAAAGTTATAATGTTAATATTAAAATGTTACCTCTTAACGCTGATAGATTCATTAGGCTTCTGTGTAAGCAGTTCTAACATTCTTACATAGCATACATGTCGTGTTTACTCACTGTAGCATATGTTACGGTAGCAGGAGCCAGTACCATTGAATGTGCGCCATAGAACTAAACAAAAAAAAAATAAAAACATTATTAGTAATATTGAATATTATTTGCGTTGGTACTGAAAAATAACGTTCTTTTATGTGGGGTTCCTTTAATATTCCGAATATTGTATGTATTAACTTGTATTTATTACTTTCATAATTAAAATATCTATTGGCATATAAGAGTGCACTCTTACTATCAGAAAAGTTATTATAATTCTACGAGTTATAATTATGCTCAGGAAATTTCTCTGGTTTGTGTTTTAGGATATTAGTTATTTCTTTTTTAAACTAAAGAATGAATGACATTGTGACAGTTTCCTTAATTTCAATAGTTTTTAAATTTAAGACAGAATTAATATTTGAAAGTTTAAAAATTAAAAAAAACATCACATAATAACGAAGCGTTTTTTGCCAAATTATAAAATATTTGAATATAATTTTGGCAAAAAAAAAGAAAGAAAGTGTTGAAACCTAAAAAGTATTAAAAAATTTAAATTTTAGAATGAGGTTTGAGTAAGAATTATGTACTTTTAAGTCGAATTTCATATTGAAATAAAAAAAAAATAGTTTAGATAATTATATTTGTGTTATGAAACCAAACGTTGTGGCATGCCTTGTTTGGCTTATTAAATAAGAAGCTTCCTTTGTTTTTATTTTTCCTCTCACATTGCAAAATGGTATTAATTAATTGAAATTTTTTTAAATCACTTCAACAATAAAATGTCGAGTAATGCATACCTGACTTCTTTTGGATCTCCGATGTCTTTTCCTAATTTTTCGAGGACAGCATACGCAAAGTATTCGTGCAAAAGCCCTGAAACAATGTTTCAATTGCTAAACCACTTTATGTTTAACCATTTTTTCTATTACTACAGAGTAAAGATGTAAAGATAATAGTCCAACATATGATTGTACGAGTATGTCATTTCATTGAATAATGATACTAATTTTGTCTCGGTATATTGTACTTTGGAACATTCTTTTAAATATTTTTTGGTAAGCACCTTTGATTTAAAAACCTAGTTTTTGAAAGGAAATACACTACTCAAGGTCATTGTTAAGGAACCAACAGAAATCATTTCACCACATATTTTTGCATTTGGTACTATACACTATGTTCTCATTTACACAAAGTCAGTAAGTGTTTGCATTATGAATAAAAAATTAAGTTTTTTATACTATACTCAAATTTTAAACTGGCCAAAACTACTTTAAATTAGATAGTATAACAATCAGACGTGACCGTCTTTGACGGGTATTTTACGAAAATTCAGAGATGATACGTGGTATTTCAAAATATTATTGGAAAAATTATAGAATAAGAAAAAATATATTTATCAGCATATGTTAAATAAGTTCCTCTGCATTCATCACATTCCCTATCTGTCCTTCAGGGACATGGAAAAACAGAGAGTTGGAACCTCTGACTCTTGAGCAAGCAACATACAGGTTCAGAGTCGTGTCCCATTGCACATTTTTTAGAGCACTCAAGTTTCGTAACAGCATGATTACTGCTCCTATTTTAAGTTTTAAGTCATGAGCAGATAGTCTAGGAGCAGTCACTGAGTCAAGAAATGCAATTGGATAATGAACTGCTTCCCCATCACTAATCACTCTGTTTACTGACTTGTACGAGTAAGTTCTTTCCTCAGCTCGATAAGCAAGAACTTATTTATTGATTTTTCCTGTTTGCTCATTTATAGGGGTAAGAATTGCTCGTTTATAAAGCCAGTTATTCTGAATAGATGGCAGGTCTTGAACTTCGGGAAACACCTTGTCAATTATCTCTTGTTGGAAGCTTAAACACAAATGAAATTGAAATCAACTAATAAGTACCTACTCACTATACCTGTATATTTTCCAAATAAACATGTCTTGAATTTAGCCAAAGACAGCTTAAAAGTCCATAACTTCTCTTTTACGTTGAATTTTCAATCCATTTAAATCTTAGATTTTAAATTAGACCTACAAAAACCTACTTTCAAAGTTTCAGCTTGCTATGCTTTATGGTGGCTGAGTTTACTTGTGACAAATTTTGCGGACAAACCGACAGACACAAATTTTTCTAAGGCTTGATTCGCTTTCTCTAATGTATGAAACGTAAAGATAACTTGAAATGAGTCAGTTCTAAGCAATGTACAGACAAAATCTTTCTTTTATTTATATAGATTCATATTTGGATTAGGAGAAAATTGCAAACCTAATAAATTTTGTAGTCCTTGTGTGGGTTAGGATGTTAAAGAAAAAAAAATATTAACTCTTCCTTGAAAAATTAATTTTAAGGGACTTCATCCCTACTATTTTTTGAATTAATTAATATAAGACTGATATAAATTATTGTAAGTTAAGCATTGAGTTTTTAGAACCATATTATTTGTTCCAGTAGTCCAATAATCATGAAATGTTTATTACAGAAGAACAATTTTTGAGAGATGCTTTATTTACAATTATAATTGAATAGCCAGCAAGTATTCGTATAAAGTTGAAAATATTTACAACAATTAATAAAAAATTGTTTATTAATTAACAACATATAAACTGGAGCATACAGTAAATCCTACTTTAAAGAGATATTATGTTCAATTGTATTTTGATCCATCAAATGATTTTATTAGTATTGTGTTCACAATCATTCGGATTCAGATTTAAGTTACGATTAAAAATTTTCTGTGCAGTGCATCTCGTTTAGCGTTTTCTGATGTACTGAACCACCGGTAGAAAAAGCCATAGATTTTTCTAAATTTAACCTGGAAAAATGTTGAATGCAAACGGAGAAACCAGTACTCTTTGCATCTAGATTATAACTAAATTAAACTTCAGATTTTCAGAGAAGTATCCCTCATTTCTATAGTTTTAGGTATGATTTGACAGAAAACTTTTTCGATTCCGGGATGATTGGCTCGAAAACAGATTAATGTGATCATGGTTTCTACCTCTTCTAGATGCAGAGTTTGCATTTTTGGTATGATGTCAAGTACAGCTTCCATTCATAGTAGTATAGTCAACAAATTCTAATAGATGTTTTACATTGACAATTTTAAGTACAGTTGTAATGCTTATTAAAATAAATTATAATATGTTTCATAAACACAAGAAAATCTACATCTAATGTCTTGTTCAGAGATGCAACATATAAATTGATTGGAGTGTTTTGTTTTGGCAAATCCATCATACCATTGAAAGCATCAGAAATTGTATTTTTAATTAGCGCTAATAACATAAGAATTTGTTTTTCTTACATTTCATATTATGCCATTAAATCATTTCAATATTATTCATGGGACCTCTAAAAATCAATATTATATGATTCGATTTACTTCTAAGACAATGTAGACAATGAAAATAAATATAAACAAGTCTCACAAGTGTAGCAGGTGATTCATTAGAGCAGGATGAAGTTTCAGTTTATATAATTTTCTTGCTCTTTCGGGCATTTGAAATTTCATGAATTTTTTTTATAAATTGTTAATTTTTTCTTGAATTTTCTGGCAAGATTTCATTGTTTTTTAATGAGCTGTTTAGCGTAAAAAACATTTTATGAAAAACATCGCTCTAACAAGCTTTCAGATTGAACGATGTCAAAATTTTTACATTTTAGCGAATGAAAATTTTTACACTTGTTTTAAAAATTTCAAGGTTTTTTCAGTAATTGCTTTTGTAGCTTCAAAAATAATGTCAAAATTTCATTACTTTAGAATTAGTAGTTTAGGAGAAAAAAAAAGTTGTCTATAAACACATTTTTGCCAAAAGAGTAACTTTTCCATCAAGGATAATTGTTCCCTTGATAAACTATAGGGCAGGCATGGGCAACCTGCGGCCCGCGGGCCACATGCGGCCCAGCACGTGTTTTTGTGCGGCCCTCGGAGATTATCTGGAGACTATCTAAGTATTAAAAATTCTTTTGCTTTTTGGTTATTAGCAAAAACTCACAGAGGCTTTTGGAAGGAAATTACAACTTTAGAGAGAGAGAGAGAGAGAGAGAGAGAGAGAGAGAGAGAGAGAGAGAGAGAGAGAGAGAGAGAGAGAGAGAGAGAGCTCTATAGCAATAAATGTTTTAGTTTTTTTTTTATATGTCGCACTAATCTTTTTAAAATTGTGTTGTTATAATTGTTTACCAAAATAAACTAACAGGATGAATAATAATTTTCATTATAAGAACAATAAAAAGTTAAATAATCACTGACACATTAATATAGCGTACAGTATGTATTTCTATATATATATAAATACATGATACATATAAGCTGTATCTATCCATATACTTCAGAAATTAACATGCGGCCTGCGGTCTTTTGGGAATTATATAATGCGGCCCCCAGTTCATAAAAGGTTGCCCATGCCTGCTATAGGGTTTATCTACACTATGAGGTCATGTTTGTAAAATATCAATTCGATCCATCAAAGATTTTGGACTGCAGCGTGTACACAAACATTTGAATATACACTCACCCACACCCACACGGACATCATCAAAAAATCGTCATAAAATTACTTTGGGGACGTCAAAACATGCAATTCCGTCAAAATCTCAACAGCAGATATTCCATTATTCCAAGTTGATTTTTCAGATTTTATTGCTTTATTGCCCTTTGGAGTTATCGTATAATTTTTATTACTATCTGTCTAACTTGTTTGTGACATCTACAAATTGTCAGAATGAATCATACGTGAAAATATTTGTAGTTTTTAGCAGAACTAACTTTTCCGGTTATTGAAAATTCTCACATTTCTTTTCTGTTAATGCTATTGTCAGATTCATAATAATGTAAAAGTTTTAATACTCTTGAATTGTTATAAAAAATAGTATTTCAGAAGGAAAAATAGTTGTTTAAAAACGCATTTTGGCTTTAAAGGTACTTTCAGTTTATTCAATATTGCTCCAAAACAACAAAGCACATCCTGTACAATAAAGCTCCACTTTTGGTGTAATATTAACTTGGTCCATTAAACGGTGCAGCCTTTAGAGAGTCCACAAACTTTTAGCTATACACACTGATACCTACGTAAGCATTGACATTGTCGAAAAAACATCAAGAACACAACTTTAGGGATATCAAACATGTAAATCTGTAAAAAATCATGAAATTTTTTTTTATACTTACCATACTTTAATTATCGTAAAGTAATACTCATAGTCGAGTAATGAAACAATGAATTTGATTCACTAGACATGCCTTCTGATAATATGTTCTCTTAAAGTAAAGTAGAGTGTAGGCAGAACCAAATTATACAGCACCAAAAATATTAATTTTTATTCCAATGCTTATGTGATATTATGCATTGAATTATTCTTTCTGTAATTATGAGAAGAGCAAAAAAACTCTTTTCACACATTGTACAATAGAGTACTGCTATCATTGTTTGGTTTTTCGCAAAAGCTATACAGTTCTTACCATAACCATAACAATGTATTTGCCAAATTTCACAATTTTCTCTCTGGCACTATGATCTTAATGTGTTCACAAATTTTTAAATGCAATCCCGCCAGCATACACACAGATATAAAAAAAAATTACAAATGCATTCAAGGGACTACACAAGTGTATGTATAACGAGATTTTCAAATCAAATTCATCTTGACTACTATATTGTACTTATAGTAATGTTAATATTTTGTATTCTAAACCTATTACTAAATGCAATAAATTAAATCATTTATGGAAGAATGTGAAAAAAAGTTTTTATATTTTGAAATTAAATGATAATTATTATTTTTAATTTATTATGTTCGTAAAAATATGAAATTTATTTTGACTCAATTGCAGTATAAATTTATATAAACTTAGAAGTCACTTATTATCATTGCATGAAGGGAAAATTCATAAATATAATTTGCTTGTATAATTCCAACTGATATAAAGTACTATGAGGCGTTTAATTGCTCTCATAATAAATTAAGACGCGATTGTTAAGATATAGTGTTGTGGGTAGCTTTCCCAGTAGAATGGATGTAAGCGAACTTTTGGACCGTATTGTTGGATGCATGTCTTAACACGTCAGTCCCCTCTGCGCTTCGCCACAGCAACGACTCAAAATTACGTCTCCTCATACTAAGGTACTACCTATTTGTTCATCAATTATGTAATATAATAGTATTTTCCATATTTTCATGTTTCATCGTATTTTATGGTACTTTTCAACTACTCACCGATTGGAGATTCACTTCTAACAATTATAACATTCTGCAAAAGGCGCTTGCAATTTTATATTGGGAGCCCCACAGTTTGTCTTACACGACTTTATTTAGAGTAGAGTTTTTTAAATTAGGATATCTTCAACTCTTATTCTTTGATGATCAAAAAATTTTTGAAATGGGTATAAAAAAAAGTGTATGATAACTATCTAGTTAATACAATAAATACTAGATGATTTTATAAATAATGACATTTTTTAAAAAATAATAGTTTTAATTTTCTAGTTGAATGTTTGATCTATTTTAACTTTTTAATGTTAAACCTCTAAGCTTGCCTCCATCTTTGATTCTCATCCCTTCTCTTGTTCTTTCTCTCTCCATCCCTGTCATACACTCCCCTCTTCCCTATACTCATGGCATATTTTCTCTTTCCTTTCCTACTCACTCTCATATTCACTATCTTCTCACGTATAACCCTTGTACCTATATAAGCATACCAATTGTATAAATTTTTCATTTATTTTCCTAATTTCAATGACCTCTAAATCAAAGAGTTAGATTTAGAGCTCACATTATTCACCTGTTCCCTTTTACAAATTGATAAATTTCAAATTTATATAATTAAAATCATTTAAAAATGCATAATATATTTTTGAATCTATCCATATATATCAATGATCAAACTAAAATATGAAAATGAGAAAAAAAGTTGGGTTTTTGACTGTGACGAAGACCGATTGTTACGGTTGAAAAATCTTAGTCTTGATTTCCCGTTTTCATATTATGGTTTGATCATTGATTGTTATGTTATTGTTATTGATTGTTCACGTGTTTATGTGAAATATTTTTATCTATCTATATATATATGATCCTACACAATATAATATAGAATTATAAGAATCTAAAAAGCTCATAATTATTTCATCATACTTGTTAAAACAAACCATAAGTAAAAGTCCTATGTTTCTTTTATTGTAATTTTTATTACAGTAGACGTACAGACAGATGATTTGCGGAAAACAATAAAAGACAAAATATGACCAGAAATAAAGATTATCCACTCAGTGTTTACGGAAATCACTTATCCAAAATTGCCAGATATTATCATGATCGTATTGATGAGTTATTATTTATAGAGCAACCCTAAAATACAAATAACAATATAATAAGATTTTTACAAAATACTTCTATTCATTGTCTTTGAGAGGGACAGAAAGAAGCCGTTATTATTCTTAAATATTGAAACAAAATACTTTTCTAATAGACATTGTCTGTAAAAATAAATTGGGACTTAATTTATCTGGTTTGTATTTAGATTAACATCGACAATTATTTTAAAATAATGCAATTATTGTTTGGCTGACAATAACCAGCTACTATTTAATTCAGTCTATGGTTTTGTCTCGTCCATACTTCAATTCTATCAATGATGGTCACGGTTTAAGTTTTTATTTGTTCACAGCAACAATAGAAGAAAAAATAAACAATATTGATTTAGTATCATGAAATTATATTATGTTGAATCAAGTGACAGCTGACAAGTTAGTTATTACAAAATTAAACAATAAGTTTAATTAGTTTTCCTACAGTTTATGTGGATCAAACAATATCTAACCAAACTAAAGTATATTGTTTAGCTAAATGCAAAGTGAATATAAGCTTTTCTTGATAATTGTCTTAACACTGCTCTAGCACTACCTGATCCAGTGTAAAAACCTACTACCTACTACCTGTACCTACTTTATTATAAAAACACTACACATTCCCACCTTAGAGTATTCAAATATTTTAACGTCCTTCTACAAATCTAAACGTTTTATGACATTCAACATGCTAGTCCTGGTTAAACGTCTGGTGTAGGTCTTTCTTGTTGAACTGTTTTGCTTTCTTCATTATGATCTCTCCTTTGTGGAGAACGTCCAAGCTATTGTTATGGGATCTAACAAATAAAACCATTGATAAGGTGTTGCAATCTAGACACTGTCGTCACTCCATCTTTCCTTGCTTCAATTTCTTGCATTACTACCAGAGGCCAATCAAGTCGTTTCACATTCTCCTTATCTATATCTTCTAGTTGTAGTTCTCTTGGTTGAGGTTTTCCTTTAGATGTCTAAAGTGAAACCACTCGGATTGAAATCTCTGCTATTAATGTTCTAGTTGTTGTTTGTTGTAGGGGTTTATTGAGGTTTCTTCCTTTCTCTTATTTTACTACTTGTCTCTTCAAAAAAGTGTAATCAGACGGTAAAAAATTTGGATTGGCCTACACTCCATTTTACTATAAGTAAACATAATATCAAACTCATTAATCGACAACTGATGTTTTGTGTTGTTTACATTTAGATTAATATGTATCATTTGTCTACGTTTGGCTGTAATCATTTTTTTAGTTAGTGGAATTGTGAAGTCAGTGATGACATCTTATAAGTCTGACACCTTATACAAATGATTAATCTAAAGACCTGAAACCCATAGGACTTGTACTGCAGTCCTAGCTGTCAACCTGTCTATGCAATTGTAACTAAATTCAACTCGCTTCTATAGTTTTAGGTATGATTTGACAGAAATCTTTGAAAATTCTGAGAAGATTGACTCAAAAACAGATATACTGTGATCGAGGGTTTCTACCTCTTTTAGACACAGAGTTTGAATTCTTTGTTTGAGGTAAAATACAGCTTCAATTCATAGAAGTTAAGTAAACATATTATAATAGATGTTCTACATATATGTTTAAATCCTTCCTTTGAAGATTTAGTATTGTTTACAAAAAGAAGTACAATTGGAATGCTATTTCAAATAAATTGAACCCGGCTATTCCTGATATCCTTGAACTGCTTTCTTTTTTATTCATTGTCTCCGAAAGGCACTGTATCTAACCAACATATAGATGAAACGATTTATGTATTATTTTTTTAATATTACACCTTCCACAAAAGTCTTCTTATTTTGTAAAATAAAGAGAAAATTAATCAATTTCGATATAAATGCTACTGAGCGATCTGCACAACTAAACATGAACAAATGATTCAAGAACAATAATTTTGCAGTTATGTAGGGTAGTTAAACAACTATTAAGGTATTGAGCTCTAACATTGTCAACTAAATAATGATCCAAACTGTAAATCAATGCTTAATTTGATTGAGAAACTGAAAAGCATTCATCGAAACTGAGTGTTTGGATAGACAGGGAATGAACAAGCGAACACACTGAGAAAGAAAGTTGCAAGGAAGCCGTATATAGTAAACCATTCTGTGGCATAGGACAACCTCCATTTAGAATTTTTTTTGGAAGAAATATATGGAATTCAGAGAAAAGAATTGAAAACCTTTTAAGAGACATAGAAAGTCCAAAAAGTATTTTGGCAAGTTTGAAATAAACACATACTATGGATTGTGTGAAAGGATACGGGAATAATCTAAGAATTCTGACAGGTTTCCACAACAAACACTGTAAACATAAAGATCAAATGAATAAATTAAGCCTTGTTGATAATAGTTTGGGTAAACTCTGCAGAGAAGCAGAGGTATTATCGATACATTTGATAAGGGACTGTGAAGTCACTGTCCATCACAGGTGTAGATGTGTCGGGACCTATAACACACCTAAAAAAACTCTCACCTTTGTAGTCGTGAAAATTGTCGGCAACTTTCTTTCCCAGTATGTCCGCTTCTTCATTCCCTGTCTACCCAAACACTCAGCTTCCATGGATGCTTTTCAGTTTCTCAATCAAATTAGACATTAATTTATAGTCCGGACCATTATTTAGTTGACAACGTTACAGCTCAATTAAACAACCATTTAATACCTTAATGGTTGTTTACCCATTAACTGCAACATTTTTGTTCTTCAATCCTTTGTCCATGTTTAGTTTACATTGAAGTTCACTGGTGAGTTTTTTGAGGAAGCAGTATTTATCACACTCGTATAAAAAGAGAGACGTGTAAATTGTCAAAATTTGAAACTAAAGTTTTTCTGATTACTATTAGTTACTTATAATATAGTAAAAATGTCTAGTACTTTCCACAATCGCAAACTGTTCGTTACTTCATTTGTGCATTGTTTGCTAGAAATGTACTTGCGATACGTCTAATACATGCAATTTCTTTGAATTCGCATATGAAAAGTTATTTCAAATGTTATAATAAAACTATATTATGGTTTAGTATCAAATATTTAGTATTCATATTTAATTTTGTTTAGTTATTACTTTACAATAATAATTAAATATTATGGATTGACAATAGATTACAATAGCTCAGGAACAATAGATTGACATCGGCAAATATTCAATATTGAATGTATTTTTAAAATTATTTTTGTAAGTAGATTCTAGATAAGTCTCTGGATTTTCTAATTATGAGAAAAGGGTCATTTATTTAGACGATGAGTAAAGATAGAGAATTTGAAACGATTGACAGAGTGGTTGAGTGAACTGGGAGTGATTTATCGGGACACGTAGACCAAGTTGTGTCGTCCACAAAACAGCTTCTCCAAGCTACTAATACTGCTCTTGTTTTAACCACTTATTTATCTGTTTCCTTCAACACACAATTACGACTTGTCTTTAGTAATATGTTTCACTCTCCCTCATTCAGTAAATATATGTAAATAATTAATAACTTTAATTGTTTAAAACAAGGTGGTTTATTCTCTATCTTTGATTTATTGATGAATTAAAATTAAACTCGAATCGTTAATTTTCTTTTTCAAGTTATAAACCACGGTTTAAAAATCGGTGACATGAAATTGTCCTGTTAGAAGATTTAATTCCCAATAAATAATCTGATTTCGATTCTAAAATCCAATAATAATCTCAGAGGGACCAGGGAGTTGTAAGTTTGGTTAAAACCCCAGTTAATCTTAAAATCCAGATTCTGTCGATATTTAACGTCTAGATAATTCAATAACAACCAACTTTTAAAGCAGATTAAGGATCTCGGTTTCTTCACTTTTTTATTAGCCACCAAACGTGATTACTTTTTTTTTTTAAATTTTGCCTTTATATGATTAAACTGCTCGTGTTTATTTTTTCAGCAGTCAGTAATATTTTTAGGATGCATTTAAATTATATCTTAGAGGTATTTTAAAAATAAATACTTATATAATATAAATAAAAAAAATTGTTTATCGTGTTTTTTAATAACAATAACTGTAAACGATTTTTCTTTAAGTAGATCAGTTAAACGTATCATTTTAGTGAAATAAATTATAATTTCTCTGAGTCATAAAGCATTTACATGCAATATTGTAACTGATTTTCAATGAATAGTTAAAAAAATTAAAATGAAAAGATTTTTTTGTCCATTTCCAACATTAATAGGTTTTATGGCTTTGCGCTAACCAACAAGAGGCACAAGTCTCATTCATTATTCAGCGCGCATTGTCCAAGAAGAAGAAACATTTTTTGGCAAACACCAAACGTACATAATCTAATCCATGCAAGTGTAGCCATGCCCAATATTGCTTAACTTTTATAACATACTATGCGTCAATGTATTTAACACGAATTTAAGTTGATTTAGTATGGCTATTTAATACATGTAGTAATATATGAAATAGCCAGAATATTTATTGTTTAAAAAAAAATTACACTTTCTGAGCTCATTATTTAAGCTACTGACTTAAATTTTTGGTAAACTTTAAGTTTTAAATTTTCATTGAAAAATAAAAAAAATTAATTTCACATATTATTTATAGAGGTTTAGTTTTTTCAAGCCATAAGTCTTGAGATTACGGGTATAATTCTAAATTGCATTAACTGAAATTTAATATCTAAAAATAAGGTTTAAGCGTATTAGATATTTCAGTGGCAAATTTTAAGATGATAAAAAATGGTTTAAATTACTTTCAAAGTCATGTTGGAAGGCAGTGAAATATACTAAATACTCGTTAAAAAATAAAGTGTAAAAATGTTTGACTTTTTGTTGTTGACACTTAAATATGCCCTTTTTACTTACATTTCTCCCTTCGAAAAATATTTCGAAAAAAATATTTTTTCTGTCTCTACAATTAGAAATTTTGCTAGTGCAAAATTAATAAAACAATGTTTCTGTCAAAACTTACTTAAAAACAGCTGAGTCGAAGGAAGGAGGTACAGTTCTCAATGAGACCAACGACTTCATATAAAAGAGGATGGATTAAGGAAAAAAATATAGGCTAGAGTTCATCACCAATATTTTTTACTTAAAAAAAATAACACTTAGAAAATTTAATTCTGAGTTAATTATTATATTAAAAAGTTTATTGTAATGAACAGAGAAATGTAATTTAGCAAGATATGTGTGGAATCAAATTGCTAAATATATCGAAATTCAGATGACGAAAAAATTAAATTTCTTTGGTAAGATATAAGGCTTTTAAATAAAACCTCCTTATTCAAATATTCAGTTACATTTTTACTTCCTTGATGTAAGTGGTTTTGACTGAATTGACGAAGATTGTGATCTGAATTGATTAAGATCAGAGTTCAAACAAACTGAAATCAACCATTTCAACTTGATGAGGAGGTAATATCTTTTATTTCTGTATTAAAACAGGTCCGTGATTTAGACATTTATATGAAGATGATAATATAGCTAAATATCATGATAAATGGATTTGTTAGAAAACAAAATGGAAAGTAGGTTATGGGTAAACCTATAATCACAAGGTAAAGATGAAAAAATTGAATCGACTAGTAAAAGTAATTTTTTGCATAATTGTTTATTATTTGCAAATATAATAACCAAAGTAAAAACTGAAGCAAAACTCGGGTGAAGTGAAGTAGTTGATAGAGTTTTTGTACCAGTTTAAAAGAATATATAAGGCAAAGAATTATTATTAGAAGACAAATTTCAATATCTCATTAAGTGTACAAAATCGTTCTACCGCAAAAATTGGTGGAGAGGTTTCCACCTTCAGCAAAAAATTACCATTATGCTATTGACAAGGTGAAAAAAAGTTTAGTAGAAATATAAATAGAAATTCATGTAAAAGAATTACTGAAACTGATGCTTCAGAAGGTTGTTGTCTGAACTTTCTGACATTTTAAAAGCAAACTTAAAGGTTTTAGAATCTCTTAGAGTAACAATTGATAATGATGCTTTTCTTCGGTACCCATTAGCAAAATCAGCTTTACCGAAAGGAGTAATGAGAATTTGACAAAGGAAAAGTTTAGCGGAAGAAGACCAGAGATATGATGACCAGCCTACAGAAAAACAGCTAGCTATCCCTTTAAGAGACGATGTTTAATGCAAAACACAATGTTATTTGCATGGAAACAGCTTTGTTAAGAGACAAGTAGTAAAATAAGAGAAAGGCGGGAACCTTAAAAGCTCCTACATCAACAACATTAATAGCAACGGTCAATGTGTCTTGTTTTTCCTGTCATAAAAATTTCCGTGAATCTAGCAGTTTAGGCGAAAAGAAAGCAAATAAGTAAAAATAGATATTGTTTTCTATATCTAAAGACAAAATATCTTGCGAAATATTTCAAGGCATTGTAAAGTGTATGAATGGTCATAAGAGATAAGTGACTTCGATGCATGGCTTAACGAAATAGGTTAGTTTGAAGAAAGACTATAGTCTGAATTCTTTCTTCAGATAAGAGTCAAACAATAGGAAAGGAATTTTTTTGGCATTTTCTTTGAAACATGGTTCACATGCCATAGAAAGTTAGTATTTGGTGTTAAGTGGAGTTTATTTTTATTTGAAGCAGTCTTAAGGCATATTTAAGAATTGAATAATTCAATTTGAAATAATAGGTTACATAGGTTACATTAATAATATTTATCAAAATCACAAAAACTAATTGTCAGTTCAGGATTTAATTTGAGAGACCAGACTGATGTGTAAGTTTATGAAACATTTAGAGTTTTGAAAATGCTATGGTAAAAGTTAAAAAATGTACATTAAAGAAAGATATTGAATGTCTTATTCAATAAAGAACATTAAAATCCTAATGATAAATGCTCAACAAGGGCTGATTTGATAATAATAGGCTTACCAAAAAACAAACTGACGGTATCTCTCTTGATCCTAAACTGTACTGCCAGCATCTATGTTCTAGTAAATAATAAATGTCACAAATGGTGAATTGGCGATTGTTATATTACTATAATTAAAGTATAGTGAACATGAAAAATATTAGTCTCGCGATTGTGGCGGATTTACATGGTTTGGGATTCTCAAAGCAGTTTTATGACATTTTTCGATGATATCTGCGTGGGTGGGTGGGTATGTATCCAAAAGTTTGTGTACAAGCTACAGTGCACAATATTTAATAGATCAAATTCATATTTTACACAGAAATGTGTCTCATAGTGTAGATGAACCTCATTGTTTAGGAGGAATTATCTATGATGGACGAGTAACTTTTTTTGCCAAAAGATGTTTTCAGGCATTTCTTTTATCCTAAAGTACTAATCATAGAGTCTTGAAATTTTGGCATTGTCATGGACGCGAGAAAAGCAAAAAATGAAAAAAACTCAGATTTTTGAAACAGTTGTAAATATTTCTTTCAATAATTCTGTAAAAATGTTGACTTATGACTCAATATGAATGCTTCTGAGGAGAATTCAAGACATATCATTTCTTTGAACAAAATAAAGTTATTCCTAAAAATAGAGCATTATGTGAGGGATGATTTGAGGTAATTTTTTCCATTAACATATGTGATTTATTTATATAAGGGGCATTATGATGCTGTCTATGTTTTCATAAAATATTTTTTGTCGCTAAACCGCTTATTACATAACAATGAAATTTTAGCAAATAAATTGAACAGAAACTTATCAATTTATAAAAAAAATTCCTTTAATTTCAACAAAGAGCAATAAATCTATAAAAACTGACTCTTCATTCTGGACTAATGGATCACCTGTTATACTTGTCTGATTTGTTTACATTTATTTACATTGTTTACATTGATATATCATTGTTGAGAGAATTGACTGAAATAAAATTAATGTTTAGAGGTTTTATGATAAAATTTGAAATGATTTAATGACTTAGTATGAGATGTAAGAAGAATAAAATTATTGCGTATTAAAATTAACGCCAATCAAACATATAATTGCTGATCCTTTCTATGATGTTATGGTTTTGCCTAACAAAGTGCTCTAATCAATCTATATGTTGTACCCAAAATTTAATAATATCAGTTGTAAATTTTTTTTGTTCATAAATCATATTATGTTTGGGTAATATAGAAGTATATATATTTCTATCTCCCTTATAGAAGTGTAATGGTGGAATCTTTTGTTGTATATTACAAAATAATTCTTCGGTGATTCTTTGACACTGACATTTTTTCTTACATGTTTCTGACATTTTTCAGACAAAATAAAAATATTTTGAATATTTAAAGGAAAAAAATTGTCTTAGATCAAGGATGACAAACATGCGGCCGCGGGCCGCATCCGCCTTTGTGTTCATTACGACCAGGGGGATAACACTGCATTATTAAAAAAATGTTGACGTCATGGCTTGAAAATCTGAGGTATCTATATTGTTTACTGGGGGTGCACTGTTTCAGTACGCTTAGACAACATGAAAGCAACACTTCAGTGGGACTAAGAGATCAGATTAAGGCGTCTTTGGCCCCCAGACAACATCAATGTGGAAAGAGGTCAGATAAACTACACTAAATGTTACAGATCCACTGGCCATGTAATCTTACAGAGTAAGAGATCCACTGACTATCGGAACAAAAGCCACATTCTTCTGTGAGAGATTATTTCCTAAAACGAAATCTTCACTTTAACTTTGCAAAAGGGTTAACTGCCTTGGTAATATCAATAATATTTTATATATTAGTAGTATGATTCAAAAAAAATAGTTTTTTTAATTAATATTTATGTATGATATAATTAACGTCATACGAATAATGCAGACTGTGTCCTGAAGATACAGAAACCTTTTATGACATTCAATCTGAAAGCCAGAAAATTAATCTGAAGAGGAAAAGATTTTTGCTGACCATACCAATAACCAACATAGGTGAAAGATAATGCTTAAAGGGAAATTTTGACGTTGGATAAAGAAATTAAAATCCAAAGCTTATATTAAAATGGAAAAAAGGGAACTAGAAATGTCTCATACGGAAGCACTGGTCGCGAGTTCAATGAGTCTCAGGCCCCATCAGTGTCAGTAGATCCTGATAATAACAATTTCTCTAATAGTTCTGGATCAATGGTTTAAAATTTTTTCTAATTGTCTAAATGTTTATAGCTGCAATAGATAAATTGCTAATTTTTGTTCTGAAACTGCTAATAGAACAACGCAAAACATTGATTATCTAGAAGTCGATAATACTTAACCAGATGATTTTTCTAATTCGTAACGATAGTTAAATAAAAATAAAACAAAAATCAATTGGTTGTCAAGAAGTTTGATATTATTTTGACTTATAGTAAAGTTGAGTGTAGGCCACTACAGATTATTTATATTGCAATTTAGATTATTTAATATTTACTTTTATTCCCTTGCACGTCTTAATACCTCTTTTAAAACCAGATCACAAGTCACTGGTACATTACAGTTAATAAAATTACGTTAAAATACATACATACTCCAGTAATGTCCCCAAATAATCCATCGCCTATTTTTTTTAAATAAGTCTGGTGCTATGCTACACTGAACGGCAGAAGAAGGAATTTATACCTTCCGAATGCAGTTTGGAATGTGCATAAGTGAGTTGACTAGACGTCTAATGCAATTTGGTGATACTCTTATTTCAAATCTAGCTCAATAAATATTGTTGTGTCTGTTATAAAAACATGATAATATATTCTAATATGAGAACCACATAATTTTTTCTCTTAATAAACTTGTTTATTTCCTAAATATAAAGACAAATCTGGATTCAACCATTTTTCATTTCCACAAATACTGTTAAGAGGAATGGGGTTAAAAATATGAAAAGGTTACAAAGATATTATAAGATGGAAGATTGTGAATCTCTTTTTATTAAGAAATGGGTTAAATAGTGAATATTTTTCTTAGATAATCAGCAAAAACTATTATAGAAATGTCTGTATTTAATTTGTACTGGTTAATGTTTGTTGTTGTAATATTCTGGTGTTATTAGAGTAGAAGAAAAAAAAGTCATATAACTAGAGCTTTAAAAGATGAAATGACCTAACATCAACATTTTATTTAGCTGCAGCATAACTACGAACGACTCTAGCCATCTGACCAGGTTATTCATCAGGACATATATGCTGACAACCAGTGGTAAAGCTCATGGCAGAAGAAAATATTAACACACATACCATTGTTCATAAAAAAACACTGTACATTGGAAACTTACTTAATATGACATAGTGTTAAAACATTTTAATAGCGACATACCGAGAAACAGAAATACGGTATGACAGCAGAGCATGACAACAGTTAGTAGTCATTGCGCAGTTTGTCAACAGGTACAGTAAGCGGCAGCCTCACACCCATTTCTTTTCAGTAACGGAAGAGTAAATGTAAAAACCAGCAATTTTGAATAAAAATCAATCTAAAACTGGTGAAGTGAACTGAAAAATATCATTTAAGCGCAATTTATTGGGTAAATATAACCATTTTGCTATTTTACTCATTATACATTTTCTCCTTTTAAAGATTGTCAGTGAAGTATGCCTCCCAAGGCTGCTAACGTTCCTTTTAATAACAACTTAAAATATTACAGAAACACAAAATTATCTGTATCTTATATTAAGTTTTGCTCAAGGGTGTAACATATAGATTGATTAGAGCATTTTGTTAGACAAATCCATCATACCATGGAAAACAACAGAAATTATATGTTTGATTGGCGCTGATTTTTTACATGTAAAAACTTCATTTTTCTTATATCTCATATTATATCATTAAATCATATATGATTTTTCTTATTAAACCTCTAAACATCAATTTTATTTCAGTCTATTGAGTCAAAAAATGTCTAGGTCACTATAAAAAAGTGTAAACAAATCCGACAAGTATAGCAGGTGGTCAGTTTGTTCTAAGATGAATATTTAGTTTTTATAGCTTTTTGCGGTAATTGAAATTCTAGGATTTTTTTTGCTAATTTAATAACTCTCTAATTTTTGGCAATAATTCATTATTATTTAATAGGCCGTTTAGCCTCAAAAAGCTTTTTCTGAAAACGTAAAATGTACCATAATGCTGTTTAGCTTAATGGAATTCGTCAGAAATTAGTTCATCTCATCCCGAACAGAATACTCATTTTTTAGTTACATGATTTTATTTTGATCAACTAAACAGTATATCCTGTATCCTCCTCACAAGCTTTCATATTGAATCATAAAAAAAATTTTTACATTTTATTGGAAAAAAAAATTCCAGTTGTTATAAAAAACTGAAACTTTTTTCAGTTACTGCTTTTGACGTTTCTATGATAATGCCAAAATTTCAACACTTTAGTCTTAGTAGTAGTAGTAGACAACACCGGTTGTAGTGGCAGTCCCTCAAGGGAATACACAGGCTGAACATTGGGCCTTTTGTGATACCACTCAATTAATATGAGGGACGATTTGCTCAGATTTATTCCACGTGAACCACTAAGCTAACCTGGCCCAGCTAGATAGTAGAGTAGAAGGAAAAAAAATGTCTAAAATCACATTGTGGCCAAAAAAGTAACTTTTCCATCATTCATAATTATATCTAAACGATAGCGTCCATCAACACTATAAGACGCATTTTTATGTAAACTACCAATTTGATGCATCAAAGAATATGGACTGTAGCGTGTACACAAACTTGTGGATACACACCCACCCACCTACTCAACCGCCCACAACACACACTCACACGCGCACACATACACAGACATAATCGACTTTGGGGACCTTAAGTAATGTAATTCGATCCAGATCGAATTCTTTCATGATTACGATGCTTTACTTATAGTAAAGTAATTAATAATACCAAAATTTATTATGAAAACATTTAGTACCACAGAGAAGTGAATGTTTCAGTATAAGCAGAAGAAAAGTTTGTTTAATATAAGTATATGTAGAACTAATAATGGTGATTAAACCTAATTATAGTTTTTACTGCAATCTACTACCACGTCTGACTTCCTTAATAGGAAATGACGCCCCAAAAAGTAAATATTATTCCTTTGAATTTTCTCCTTTGCCAAAAAGAAAATAATTTAACATGAAATAAAAGCATGTTATTAAATTCTACAGACTGATATTAAATCAATATTCGTTAGGAAAGTCCTTCTTCTCATTCTCCTCAAAAATGTATTGTGTAAAACTCAATTCCTCATCTCTCATAGACAGATAAACTTCTTTTCTGGTTCTAGTAAATACAATTGTTTCAAAATTACATAATTAGGCAGGATATTCCTCTTTCGTATCTCAATAAACATAAATTGATTTTTATACTTGCATCTCGTAATTTGAAAATGCGTTAATGTTTCATTAGAATTAAAGCAATTTTCTTTGTACCCACTAATTCAGTATAATTTTTTTAAATATATATTTTTCCAAGACTTCTACTTATTCTTTTAAACATTAAATTTATCTAAACCAAAATCAATGAACTACTTAGACTGGTAATACATGAAAATATATCAATATTATTTTATCTTTGAATTTGGTCTTTACCTTTCCTTGAATGAGTTAATATATTTAACTTTATATTTTGTGAGAGTAGTATGTTTGAAGCGGTTCTGATGTTTAATGGCGGAAATTAAATGTAAACGAAGCCCTTTGTGACATAACAGGAGGACGAGGGTATCTAAACACTGTTTGTGATGTAGTTTCTATTTAATTTAGTAAATATTATTTGATTAAAAAAAAAACTCAACTGGGCAGGATCAAAACATATCAATTGGCATATTTATAATTTTAAATCATTTACTTATATTTGGGTTGGTAAAATTTATCATTTAAACAGCTGTAATATAATTAGTAAAATAAATATCACAATTTTAGCTTACTTTTCACTTATTTGTTGTCTGTTCTAATAAATGTTTAATTATTATTCAGTGAAATTTCATTCACTACATGTATGATATCACCCTCATTTTGTCAACAAATCTCGTAAAACAAGTGATGGAATAAATAGAATTTGTTCTTCTAGTTTAATTTTATGGAAATACCCATAAAAATAACAATTTATATCTAAAAATTTGACCATGTATTGTTTCATTCATACTTTGGACTATCAAATTTTTTTTTCTTGTAGAAGGTTGTTGAGAAAAACTTTTGTTAACAATATTGATGAGTTGGTAGTTGTAATTTTATTGTGTAGCCTCAGTACCTCAACAACTTCAAATTTTTTATCAGTGTTAGAGCATTCCTATGCTGTGTGACTAGTAAGATTACAGTGAGAATTTTTAATAAAATTATTGTTGAATTAGGTAGCTATTAATTTAATCAAATTATAATAGAAAAAGAGAATGTAAGCACTTATTAGGGGGGAAAGATAGTAAAATATATGAGGGCGTTCAGCCGGCTTATTTTCTGAGTTTGGCACTATCTATAACCCAACTTAGCATGCATTATATGTCAGTCTATCATTTGCTTAATTCTTTTTATTTTTTTGTTTTGTTACTTAACTTCATTTTGTTTTTGTTAAAAAAAAAAGATAAAGCAGAGTCTTTTTAAGGTTTTAAAGATAGATCTACTTTTAATTTTTTGGTCTGATTCTTGATTAAATTGGAAAAATAATTTTTCTGAAGACTTATTATATTTGCTTCAATTTCTTATGTTTTTAGAAAATTATATATGTAACTATTATTATTTGAAAACTGTGTGTTTAGTCACTTTATGCATTTGGAGTAAGACAAAGTATCAAGGCTAAACAATATCAAACCTCCTGTCCCCCGAGTGGTTGCCATGACAAAATATATTAAGCATGTAATATTTCAGTCAGTCAGCTTTCCTTTTGATCAAGGAAAATAATCGCAATCTATAGTGTTTCTTTCTGTTATTTTAATAATTATTTATTTTATTAAGACTTGAGTTTATTGTTTTTTCTGTTATGTTTATAGAGTGGTCATTAATATTTTGAATGATGCGATTCAATTTAATGTAAGGTGAAAATTGTCAAAAGGAAAATCGTTATTTCAAAATGAAGTACACATTGTCGTAACAATATTATCAAGTTGACACTTTGTTCTGTTTTCCATTAATAACAGATTATATCAGTAGGAGAGTAATTTACATCATTAATATCAACCCAGTTACTAATAAAAACAATGTGCATTTTATAAACAATGCAAATTAGTTAACATATTAAAATTTACTTTGTTTGAATACTGAAAATGTAGAACTTAGATTTAATTATTGGCTGTTACTTTGATGCAAAACTGTCAGTTGAGTTTTAATTGAGATAAATATAAAATAAACGCGTTATAAACATATTCTCTGCTTACAGCTGAAAACTATCTTTAAAAATGTCAATTTAGAATATTATATACTGTTATTAATTCTAAGTTAAGATAATCACTCATACTGTTATCAGATATACTGTATAATTAGAACGCATTTATTAGTATGACTGTACATTCAGTCAGTAAGCATTGACCAAATAAATCATATGCAGCCATTAATGTACTATAAGTATAGTATAGCGATCGTGAAAAAAATCGATCTCCAGATTTTGACGGGTGAATTACATGTTTTGAGATCCCAGAGGTCGTTTTATGAAGTTTTCTCGAAGATGTTTGTGTTAGTGTGTGTCTGTGTTGTATATGTTGTGTGTGTTTGTGGGTGAAAGTTTGTTTCTACGCTACGGTCCAGAATCTTTGATGCATCAAATTCATATTTTACACAAAAATAGTCCTCATAGTGTAGATGAGCCCTATTATTTGGGAATAATTATGGATGACGGGAGTTTTTCGACATTTTTTTCTCTTAAACTACTAATTATAAAGTAATAAAATTTTGGCATTATCTTTGAGGCTACAAAATCAATAACCGAATAATAAATAGCCTCACATTTTTAAAACAACAAGAAATATATTTTTTCAGTAACATGTAAAAATTTTGACTTATTCAATTTGAAAGTTTGTGAGAGTGGTTTTTACTTTATTTTTTTTTATTTTATTCTTTAAACCGATCTCGCAGAGGGTTAAAAACGTCAGCCCTTTACGGTGTTTTTGTTTGATCGGTGAGTACGTTAACCACTGAGCTAACATGGAATCCTGTGAGAGTGATACAAACCATACCGTCTAACGGATAAAAATGAAACTAACTATAGCTAAAAATAGAAAATTTTGAAAAGGATGAGTTGAGATAATTTTTTTAAAAATTACATTAACCATTGGGGCGTTACAGTAAATCTTCTGTTTTCAGAAAATGTTTTTTTAACGCTAAAGGGCTCATTAAAAACTACTAAATTTTGCCAAAAAATTTAACAGAAAATTAAGAATTTATAAAAAAAAAATCATGAAATTTCAATTACGGCAAAGAGTAATAAAGCTATAACAACTGAATATTGATCCTGGACTAATAATTTACTTGCTATACTTGTATTTGTTTACATTTATGTACATTGTTTACATTGAATTAGAAATTTTTGGAGTGAATCCACTGAAATAAAATTGATGTTTAAAGGTTTGATGAATTTTTTTTAAATAATTTAATAACTTAATATGAGATGAAAAATAATAAAATTCTTACATGTAAAAATTCAACGCCAATCAAACATAATTTTTTTTTGCTTTCCATGATATGATGGATTTGTCGCACAAAATGCTCTAATCAATCTATACGTTACATCCTTGAACAAAACTTAAAATCAGATGTACATTTTTTTATGTTTCTGAATCATATTAACATTGGGTAATATTAAAGTGTGAAGAATGGGATCTTTCCTATTACGTTGTTGACAAATATCCAGTTTTTTTTTCTATTCTAGACTAATAGATTATATCTATTATTTTTAAAGCATCCAGTAATAAAATGTTTAAATATACGAAATAACCGGCTTTGACTCTCATTTGGGTAACTAAAACTTGTTAATTACTATTATATTTCTTCTCAATATACATTCACAGTAAACTTATAACAGAGTACTGCCACATGGAAAAGATAACACTCGCTCAGAGTAAATTGGATTTTTATGATTTTTGACAAAGGGAAAGAAAAGTGATTTTTTCAATACCACTAGCATACGATAAAATTCTCAGTATAATATTTTATAAAAGACCAAAAATGTAAAACATAAATCAAAATTGAAAACATTCTTTGAAAAATACTAAATGAAATCATCCTACACCTTAAATTAAAAATGATCTTATAACGACATTTTTTTTATATGTTTTTGACATTTTTTAGACAAAATTGTAGTATTTTCAAGTTTTAAATGTTACTATTTCTTAAATCTTCAGTGTAGAAAGAGGCTAGATAAGCTATGTAAGAGATCCACTGACTATTGGAACAAAAACCATTTTTTCCTGTAAATAGATTATCTCATAACACGAAATCTACACTTTTGCTTTTCAAAACTGTTATTACTGCTGTGGTTATACTAATGATATTATATACATCAGTGGTGTGACATACAAAAATAAGCATATATATTGATAAGTGGATCAATCAATATCTGTGCTACTTCCAGGAATGAAAGACTAATAAGCCTCTTCCATTTAGATATTTATATTAAGCCTAAAACGGAAATAATATATTATACCCAAGAAGATTGATATTAAGTTTACTTATAGTAAGGTTGAGTGTAGGCCACGCCAAATTTTTTTCATAACCTATGATTCCAGAAATCTGTTGAACTTTCTATGAAAGAAGAAATGGTATATAACATAAACTGGTAATGTGTTATATTGATGACACAAATACATCTTAAGGGTCACAGTAGACTTATAAAAGAATGGGCAACACAACTTCTGGAATACGCCCAAGGTGGACCTCGCGGAGGCGATCTTCCAAGACCCTACATCACACAATAAACTTTATAACAAGATGATCAGCTGAGTTCAAAAAACTGAAGAACAGAATGAAGGTAACAAATAATGTTAACTGTCCAATACAATGATATTGTAACGGAAAACCCATATCATTTTGGGGGGGAGGGGTCTGGTACGTTCTTTATCCTCCTGATATTGTATTTAAATTTAAAGAAGTTATTCTATATTGAAGATGGACATTCCTGTAGGTTTGGTTGACGAATTGCTCTGTTGAAACTTCACACGTGGAATCGCCGGGGAAAATCTGGACATACCCCCAGTATGTGGGTAATAATTTACCTTTCGTCAAGGACTCAGCACATACAGGTAGCATCATTAGCCAATTTAAATCTCTTAAGATAAGCCTTAAAATCAAGGTGCATTTTACAACTTGGGTATATCAGTGGTTAACATGAATACTTCCCACTTTCACCCTCATTGCCACAATGGGAAAGAAATTGTGGGCCCACCTTCCCACTTCGCTCTCGTCCTGCCTCCTTTCCCATAGGCTGATAGTCTCGACCTCTTCAGAAGAATAACTGGTCCATATAGGGTGTAAGCCGAGTTACAAGAGACATTTTTTCACCTTGTTTTTAACTTTAATGTTGATGGGTATTCTACCTACCAAGAAGTGTGTCACCAGGCCAGAGCAAGTCTTTTAACCAATTGTTACCAAAACAGTTCCCGCATTGCGCTGATGGGTTCGACTGGTTGAGAAATTCAGATCAGAGCTTCAAATGGAGGCTCAATAAGGCATTATAGAATCACATATAGCTCAATATAAGATGTCTCGGGTCTTAGCATTTATGTCCTATGTAGGGTCTGTAAGTCTATTAACATTAAGAAATTTGTCCAAAGCACTATCTACTATCTCTTTCACGTGCGTATTGACCTGAATCCATCACTTAGTATTACCCATAGATACTTGAAATTGTAACCAAATAAACTTCGTTCATTGTTATAGAACGTTCTGGGCATACTTATACTGACTTTATTCATGAGCATCAGCACTTGTCCAGTGACAGTTACAATTATGCATGTATGAACCAGCTGCTTATTATTTGCAGTGCTTTGTTTGCCTTATTCTCTATTTCCCTCCTGAATTCCACACACACCACCACAACTAGTCGTCTACGAAAGGAATCGGAGTGTGACCGGAATACAGGAACTCGAAGAGTGGAATCTCAAATATGTAGGCCAATAGTACTGGACCAAGAACTGAGTCTTAAAGACAACCTCTTGAACTATCTTTTTGACAGTCCACATATTTGTTTTTGCGAACATAAGCATTTCCTTAAAGTAGCTTTTTACAATTTCTAATATATTAGCTGTCACACCAAACTCTTTAACCTGCCTCAATATAGATGGCAACTTTGTGTGATCAAAGACTCCTTTAACATCAATGAAGAGGCCTACAACATATTTACTAGGTTCTTCTGAGACCAAGCTCCTCACTTTTCAAAGGAAATCTTTAGTTGAGCGATCACGTATCGACCCATACTGACTTCCACTATTCAAAGCCTCCAGCTTAGATGTCAGCCGAGCATGAGAGCCTGTATGAATTTGCCCATATATAGTAACAGGCAAATAGGGTTATATGAGGATACTCTGAACAGGTCTCCATCGCCACCATGATGGATCATAACCATTACAAATCACAGAACGCCTATTCTGTCTGTCATTAAAATCACTCGTGGTTTGTTGCCCTTTCATGACCCCTGTCACAAGGCAAACCTGTAACCCTTTTTCAAGGTTTTTCATGCAGTTTGTTGTTTGATGTATCTTTATTTGTAGAAAAAACGGATTTGTTGCATTGCTCCAAAATTATGTAGGTATTAATAAAAAAATAATCCAACTTCATTGCATAAATCATCAAGAAGCTTTGTGTACAGAATCACTGAATTTTAAGGACCACATAGCAGTAGTCGTGAAGACAGTGAATTTTATATTGTCAAGAGAAAGCACTCACACTTTCAAGAATTTCTAAAACAAATCGAAGTAGAGTATGCCGACCTTACATATTTTTCAAATGTTTGATGGCTTACCCGTGAAAAAATGCTGAAACAAGTATGTGCTTTGAAAAAAGAGATTTCATGTTTTTAGAAAGCAATGAACAAGATAATTGGCACTTTTAAGATGCACAGTGGTTGTCAAGTTAGCTTCTTTAGAGGACATCACGACCCACATGAGAATTTACAGGTTTAAGGAAAGAAAAAGGTTGTATTTGAGATGTGTGGGCAAATTACTACTTTTGAGAGAGAACTTCGTCCCTGGGATCACTGCTTCAAAAAGGAAACAACTCTCTTTTCCTAATTTCCCAGAATCACAAAATATGTAATGCCAGACATATTTGTGAAATCTATTAGGGATTTGAGAAATGAGTTTTCTTCTTGTTTTTCTGACTTCCGGAAATATAGAAATCTATTTGAGTTATTTGATACTCCTTACAAAACAATAGGTGTGGAGTAAGTGTCAGAGGAATATCAGTTAATTGACTTAAATTACGAAAAATCTTTGAAATGGAAATTTAATTTGGAATCCATTACTGACTTCTACAAGAAATATATATTGTCAAAAGGAAAATATAAAAACATCATGGCTAACACGAAACTGATGATGTCCTTATTTTGAAGTACATATGCTTGTAATTAACTTTTTTCCAAAGTAATATATACTAAAAGTAATTTGAGAACAAGATTGCGTGACGACCGACCATCTTGGATGTTATTTTGGTCCTGTGATCGAAAAATATTTCACCTGATGTAGAGAAGTTATTGCAAAATAAGCAGAAATGAATGTCTCATTAAAGCATTTACTAAATCATTCGTGAATTAAAAAAAAAAATTTTTTAAACATGTTAGCATTTTATTTATTATTTTATTCCTTAGTATAATAAGTAATATTGTTTAATTACAATTATATTATATTGAATCCTTACTTTCTTTGAAAACTCAGAAAATTTATTTACATATTTAGTAAATATATTTTTTGTCCATGTTTCCCTTGTCAGACATTTGTTGTGTTAATTTAATTATAGCTTACCTTTTAAAAAATCATGGCTAGTATTGTGTGGTCTATATTGATTGTGTCCACACCAGAGAGGTCCTGCAACATCTATTGCCAATACACCTGCTGTAACTAGTACCGAACCCATGGTTTCCTCAAGACATGGTTGAGCCAGCTGACCCTTCATACTCGTGTGTATGAGTATGAAATTAATCCAATTAATCCAGTGAATGAGTGTCTAAATGGTTTACATGTGCCTATTGTTGAATAAAATATATTTTATGTTACAACTATTAGCAGTTGACTTTATTGTTGAATTTATACGTTAAGAAGCATATCAACCAATATACCATTGGTCTTAAGGAAAGAGAGTCTAGATTGCTAGTATGCCCTAACAACTTTAACAAATCTAGCCCAGGCTTTATTTTACATTCAATATAGTTTCTGATATCTTAGTAAGATGTTTTATTTATTGTTTAAACCGATCATATGGTGGGCGATAACGTCAGCCATTTACCGGTTTTTTTTTGTTTGATCGGTGATTCTACATTGGAAGTCCTAAATTTTACCTAACTGAAGTGCATTTAGAGTAGGGATCTTTAAAGAGTACCTGACATCATACAGGCTCGGGACCGACGGCTTAACGTCCTCTCCAACGGACGGCGTGCTCAGATTTATACACATCCCGCGTGAATAAATCTAGGGCCAGGTGGGGGATCAAACCCCGGACTATTAGTCCAGAGGCTAGTGCGTTAACCACTGAGCTAACCTGGCTCCTAGTAAGTTGTTAATAATAGTAAATAAAAATAACATTATTCATCTTATTTTCATGAAAAAGAGATTTTATCAAAATTAGAACTAAACTTAAATGATGGTATTGTTTTTGAGTTATATGTTTTACTGTGAAATTATTTGTATATTATTATTACACATGTGAGTGTGGAATATACTTTATACTTATATTGGTATTATTTAAACTTTGAATGAAGTACAACAATGGCTCCTTATGAAAAAACTAATTTTTGTCCTGGCTAGGACGATGGTTTACATAACTGTCTTGGAATAGTTTGGATCAGAGTTGAGATAGGACTGTCATCGGTAAAGTGAAGTTCAATTTCAACCTGGTGAAAGGTGTCGGAAGTAAGTTCTAAACTGGGACTACACTTTGTGAAACTCCAGTGATAATTGATAATAATCGCTACAAGAAAAGATAGCAAAACTAAGTGTGTACAAATGTGAATATAATATTAATAACTATCTGACTGACCCGACAAACTTCATACCGTGTAACAATCAGTGAATGTTGTGTTAACTTTAGCTAAACTTAATGATTAACATAATAGTTAACCCGACAAACGCTATACTGCCTTACTTATGAATATCATATATTCAATTCGAACAGGGATAAAAATTAAAATAAAAAATCTGTAGTAGCCTACACTCAACTTTTTTATAAGTAAACACAATATCAAACTCGTTAACAACCAACTGATGTTTTGTTTGATTAGTCGAACACTTTGTGCAATAACCATCCATCAAACCATGGAATGAACAAGAAAATAGGCATCACTACTGCTACCTGTACATCAGTAGGTCCTGTTATTGCTGATTCCACTGCCATCCTGCCACACACGTTTTATCCATCCTACATTATCGTTTTAAAAATCCATAAAATAAATAAATATCAAACTTATTGACAACCAATTGGTTTTTTTTTATTTAACTATCGTTACGAATTAGAAAAAGTATTCTGGTTAAGTATTGCCAATTTATAGATGATCAATGGAATGATTTCATTTGTTTTATTGTAGCTATAAACATTTAGACAATTACAAAAAAACTTTAAACCATTAATCTATAACTAACAGACAGTCGTTATTATTAGGATCTTCTGAGATTCATTGAACTCGTGAGCAGCGCTACCGTATGAGACTTTTCTAGTTTATTTTTTTTTTATGAGAAGCCTTGGATTTTCATTTCTTTATTTAACATCAAATTTCTCTTCAAGAATTACCTTTCACCTCAGCTATATTATATATCATAGCTTGATTAGAGCATTTTGTGAGACAAATCCATCATATCATGGAAAGCATCAGAAATTATATGTTCAATTGAAGTTCATTTTTTACATTATGAATTTTATTCATTTATATTTCATATTAACCTATTCAATTTATTTAATTATTTAAAAATTTTTCTTTAAACCTCTAAACATCAATTTTATTTCAGTGGATTACTCAAAAAAATTTTAAGTCAATATATACAATGCATTAATGTACAAATATGCATAAATGTAAACAAATACGACAAGTATAGCAAGTAAACCATTAGTCCAGGATCAATATTAAGTTTTTATAACGCTATTCCTGTTTGCTGTAATTAAAATTTAATGATTTTTTTTGTTAATTGCTAATTTTCTGTTTAAATTTTTGGAAAAATTTCATTGTTTTTTAATTAGTTGTTTAAAGTCAAAAAAATATTTTCTAAAAACTAAAAATATACTCGAACCCTTCTTTGGTTAAAGTAATTTTGAAAAAATTCTCTTAACTTATCCTCCACTAAGGTTCTATTTTTAGGTATAGTTTTATTTTGATCCTCTTACAATCCTCTTATGACCATGTTGTATCGCTCTCACAAGCTTTCAGATTGAATTATAACTTAACTTTTTTACACTTTATTGCTAAAAAAATTTTCTGTTGTTTTAAAAATCTTAGGATTTTCTCAGGTATTGCTTTTGCAGCCTCAAATATAATGTCAAAGTTTCAAGACCCCAGAGTTAGTAGTTTAGGAGAAAGAAAATATTGTCTAAAAACACATTTTTGGCAAAAAAAGAGATTTCCCATAATACGTAAATGTTCGAAAACTATAAAGCACATCTACACTCTGAGGCCCATTTTTTTTGTTAAATATTAGTTTGATCTATCAAAGCTTCTGGGCCGTAGCGTGACCACAAACTTTGGATTCAAACTCATCTACCCACCTACAAACACACACAGACACCATGGAAAAAACTTCATAAAACGACTTTTGGGACCTCAAAATATGTAATTCTGTCAATATCTCGAGATTGAATTTTTTTACGATCATATATTTTTTTACTTAGAGTGAAGTAAAAAAAGAAAGAGATCACCACAGACTAAAAATTACAGACTTATAGTATAATTACATTATATGTAAATATAAACAAAAAATTAATATTCAAGTAGAAAACATTACGACATTTTATAACTATTCTGATCTAATCAAGCTCAGGGAAAACGTCAGTTAATCATTGAAACTACATAGTAGACAACTTAAGTTACCTGCATTATGAAAAAACATGTTTACTCTCTTATTTCGTCAATGACTTCTAAAATTACATATACATGAAAATTTGGATAAACAGTATTATAACCTAGTGATAATGAGTTTAGGATACTTGACTTGATATGCATCAATTCAAGTGTACAATATACTTGTATACTGAGTATTGGAGAAAAAATATATATTGGATAGGTAAAATAACGAGAGTTTTATTTAAAAAGGCTAAAAAGTTGATTAAATAACAAGTGTTAGTCAGATTTTATATTATTTAAGAACGTTTACATCTTTAACAATATATGTATTCAAGAAGGTGTGGTGGCTTGAAGGTGGTTAATATACTTGTATATTGAGTATTGGAGAAAAAATATATATTGGATAGGTAAAATAACGAGAGTTTTATTTAAAAAGGCTAAAAAGTTGATTAAATAACAAGTGTTAGTCAGATTTTATATTATTTAAGAACGTTTACATCTTTAACAATGTATGTATTCAAGAAGGTGTGGTGGCTTGAAGGTGGTTAATATACTTGTATATTGAGTATTGGAGAAAAAATATATATTGGATAGGTAAAATAACGAGAGTTTTATTTAAAAAGGCTAAAAAGTTGATTAAATAATAAGTGTTAGTCAGATTTTATATTATTTAAGAACGTTTACATCTTTAACAATGTATGTATTCAAGAAGGTGTGGTGGCTTGAAGGTGGTTAATATACTTGTATATTGAGTATTGGAGAAAAAATATATATTGGATAGGTAAAATAACGAGAGTTTTATTTAAAAAGGCTAAAAAGTTGATTAAATAACAAGTGTTAGTCAGATTTTACATTATTTAAGAACGTTTACATCTTTAACAATGTATGTATTCAAGAAGGTGTGGTGGCAAAATTTACGAATAAGTAAATATGGTGGTTTCATATAAATAAGTATAGAGCTTCCGGCTAACATAGTGCAACGTCAGATTAATATAAAAACTTTGAACAGTCACCTTAACAGTTACTGAATATCTAACTTAAGTCTAAGTAAAAGTCATAAATAGGAATGGGAGGAAGGTAGGAAATAGGGCAAGTTTGTCAACTGTCAGAACAATGGCCGACTACCTTCTACCATTTCAATTCCCTCACTGTTCTAACAGTTTAAACTGCATATCATAAACATTCTTAAAACTAGCCATATCATTGTATGGTTGGTCTGTGCAACTGTTGGCTGCTGGTTTTTGTAGTACTTGTTAATTAGCAACCACTGTTATACTTCAAATAAAATTCTGAATGTTTATTAAGTTAATCCATGAACAGTATGTACTAAATTGTAATTTTACCTATTTTAGTTGTACTTTCTGAGTTTAGTCGTGGGATTAACACCCAACAAAGAGTTAAGTAAATTACAATATGTTAATAGGCTTTAGTAAAGACCGTCAAGACATCATATTATTGATCAAACCACAATAAGAAAAAGGGAAAACAAGACTAAGATCTTTCAACCGTAACAAGCGGTCTTCGTCAGAGTCAAAAACCCAACTGAATACTATAAACTATATTATAACCCAACTTTATCAGTTGGGTTTTTGACTCTGACGAAGACCGCTTGTTACGGTTGAAAGATCTTAGTCTTGTTTTCCCTTTTTCTTATTGTGGTTTGATCATTGATTGTTGTTTCACGTGTTTATGTGAAATCTTTTTATACATCATATTATATAGACATCATATTATATTATATCCATCATATTATATGTATCTGAATGTTGGCGGATTGCTAAATTAGAATTTATTTCCACGATTGGAAAGCGAGACTACTTTTTGCTGAAATTTTTTGAAAACTTAGTTTAAAAACATATCTTTAACCAAGCAGTGTTAAAACCACTGTAGGTTTGCCAGGATGATTATATACCAGAGTGATCTACATTTACATGTTGTGGTTAGTAGGATGGAAAAGGTAATTTACTACAGGAATTATGATGCATTATGCCTAGTTTTTGACGTGGAAAGAGCTTTTTATAAGGCTAGTCCAGCAGTTATTCAGACTACTTTAGTTGATAAAAAACTCCTCCACAGATGTTTAGGAAGATTCTTGATATGTTAAAGAGAAGAACTGCCGCCACCAATATTAATGGAATAAGAGTAAGGAATTCTATTTCAAAGGGCTGTTTGCAAAAGGGATATTCATTCTCTAGGCTTCGGTGCTTAATAATGGATGGAGTCTTCAAAGAAGTATTAAGAACAGTTTTTATTACCAAGCTTACTGTGACGATGTTTCTGTACTTGTCACAAGGCGTTTCTTAAGTACTGTCTGTGATCTAATGCAAATAGCCTGTAATGTGATAGTAAAATGGTGTAAGAGATTTAGGTTGACAATTAGTTCTAAGAAAACTAGACTTATATTTTTTACCAAAAAAGAAAGTAAGTGATTTTTACTTTAACTAAGTAATTTCTTTAATTAATCATCATCAACTGATGATTTAAGGAGTTAAATCTTTCCGAACATATTAGATATCTTGCACATACTTTGAATAAGGAATTAAGGAGGACACGACATATCAACAACATGTTGGAAAAGTATCAGGAATCTTTTGGCAGTTAAGTGCGCGGTTGGTAAAACGTGGTTTCTGAGTTCCTGGAAGGTTGACTATTTGTTGCCGGGTTAGATCCTAGTAATGACAGGCTGTAAGAAAAAAGTATTTTGAGAAACAGTCGGCCAAAGCTCAAAGCTTGCTTGTTTGGCAATAACTGGTGCCATGAGGACCACACCTGCTAAAACGTTTTTTCAAGTCCTGTTGTGGGTGCCAAGCCTCTTAGACTCTGAGGTCGGTCAGGCTGTGGTAGCTGTCGGTGGCTGTGGTTCCTTTATTAGACTCAGGAATTATGTCATTTAGAACTATTTTTGTAGGTAATAACAATACTCAAATTGAGGAAGTAATAAGAAAGAAGATATCTGTTTTACAGGCAAGAATACTCAGACCTAAGTGGGAAGACGAAAAATTATCGTTTCACCTGACAAGCTGGTATGATTCACTGATGGCTCTAAGATAGGTGATGCTGGATAGATGCAGTTGTGGATTTGATGTCTTGGGAGGGTATAGAAATCTAGGTATTCCACACGGTCTTCATGCCACAGTTTGTTAGAAAGAAGTGTTTGCCATTTACTGTCATTAGGTAAACCCATAAACAGACACATACATCTACACACCCAAGACACACATAACATCACATACACACACACACATACATATAAAAACTTACATGCATATAACATCACATTTACACATGAACGCACACACACACACACACACACACACACACGCACACACACACGCACACACACACACAAACATAAAAATTGTATAAGCAATTTGAAAACCTGTTTTATTGGACTCTTGGGACCACAAAACATATATTTCCAATGGGAATTCAATATCAGAATTTTAAATTGAACATAATATATTCATAGTATATACTTTTTATAGAGGGGAAATGAAGAAAGTTGTTATTCGAAGAAGTTATTAAATTTTCTTTGTAAAATTCAGTAGATATTATTAGATAGTTCATTCATTTCTACAGTTAAAAGTTTGTTGAAACATTGTATTTTTATATGAAACATTGTACAATTAAAAGGTATAATGAGTTAAGAAATATAAATGTTATATACATTGAAGTGTATATTGCATGGAGGAACGTTCATATTAACTTTCTTTCAAAGGAATGTATTGGTCGTTGGACAATGTGCTATTACAAGGGACTTGCGCCATTGGTGTGCATTGTCAAGACGTATTCTGGCACTACGGATAGCTTCGCTCCACAAACTCCTACACTATTGACAGACACATTTCAATCATCTCTCGAATTGCTTCCATGTCGACAACTTTAAATTATCTTGATAATATGAAATTCCTACCAGTTCATGATTTAATTTAGTGAGCAGGAATACAATATTTTTTATGGAATAAAATTTCTTCATTAAGCCCATATATTTAAATATATTTATCCAATTTTTTAGAAACCACTGTTTCTTGAAATTTTTAAAATATCATGTGGCGTATTTTTAATTTTATATTATATAGTAATTTGCATATTAGCCAGAAGAAGTATGACAAACAGGATAGACAATGCGTAAGAAAGTGCAGGGACGGGATTCTATGATAACTTATATTCCTTCAATAGTGTTAGAACTATTGAAGTTTAACCGTTATTTCTTCTTCCCATGAGGAATATACCTTCACCATTTTAACTGATTTAGAAGATTTTAATATCCTTCCAGTTACGTATCTCAGAAATTCATTCACAATTTTTAGCTCTTCTTTCAATTACTACAACTATTAATTTTATTGTTATCATAATTAAAAAAATGATCGTAGCTCCATTAAAGTTAATTATTATAACTTTATAATAAAGTTCAATGTGTGTGTATGTATTGACTGTTTGCTAATATAAGAAATTTAGGAGAGCAAGTTCATAGCATCTTTAAAGACATAGGCATGAAAAAAGAGAAATATCCGGGAGACAGAATCCGTCGCAAAAGACCAAACATTTGGAGGAATAGGAGCTGCTATTTACTTATAAAGAATGTAAATTGTGTATTATGATGTGAGTCCGTGAATTATTTGAACAGTCCTTATATTTATGTATGAAAATATATATTCATAACGTAACGTTAAAAATTCTTAGATTCATAGTAATTAGTAGAGGGAAACTAGCGACCCTGGGGCAGGGTCATTACCTGAGGAGTCTCACTTACCTAGTTCATTGTTCTGGTCTGTAGTTCCAGGCATGCTCTTTTTTTTCGTCCTTCTTTGTTCTATATTTCTTCCTTCCCTTTTATAAATTCTTTATTGTTTCATCGCTCTTATTACTTTACTGTAAGTAAAGTATAGTGATCGTTTTTTTCTTATTTTTGTTCTGTCTTTTCTTTTCCTATCAAAAGATACCTTTGAGTACCTTGTCATATTCATAATGTACTTTCACTTGAAAAGTAGTTTATCCTCTAGTCTATTTGGGAGTAATAGGCATAGTTTTAGCTTTGGCTGAATTGTTTCACTGAGTTCTTTCTCTCTTTGTTATTTTCTTTCCCTCTTCTATTTTCTCATTTATGACCGTTGGAACTTCCAAGACCAGATGTCCTTCAATATTTATTGGACTATCAGTCATAATATCGGATTATCAGGACATATTGCAAATGTAATTTGATTTTTACATACTGAATGTACGGTTGGTCTCTTAATGTGGCTAAAGTGATTCACGTAAAAATCTGAACATGTATCCTTTTATTCATGGTTTATCCGAAAAATTTAAGTACAGGAAAATCTAAAAAAAGTTTCACAATCTCTCTAAGAGACGACAATTGCAAGATCTTTTCATCTTATACATGAAAAAAATAAAGCTCAAACTCGGGACTTCTGATACGACAAGTAACTGAATCTTTAGAACACCTTGCCTATAAGATATACAACAAAATGTGAAACTTACAGCATATTTAAAAAAAATATGCGTTTTTCTCAGCAATTATAGTCTTTAAAATTTTAGTTTCATAGCATTTACAAAAATTTGTTATACAGTTACCTTAAATTATAGCCAAATTAAATTTTATGTTAATTTACCATATGTAAATCTGGAGATCATGAACTAAAAAAAAAAAAAAAAAAAAAAAAAAATTGTACAGTATACTTGCACAAAAAAAGAAAAATCCATTATAATTGATTATTAAAATTGATATCCCCCCTCACACACACAGACAACATCGAAGAGACGTTATAAATCGGCTACGGGAGCCTGAAAACATGTAACTTCGTCAAAACTTTAAAATCGAATTTTTTCATGATCACTATATACTTTACATATAGTAAAGTAATATGACTACATAATATAATTATTAAGATGTTATTAATATCAAGAACATAGGAGAATAATTACATTAAGGACATAATTAATATTTTCATGACGTTAATAGAAATTCATGTCTCATTGATATAATGGTAAAAATTTATTGAATGAACCGAGGTAATTACTTATGAAAAATCGGTGTTGTTAAGATAAATTATCGATTTGTTTAATATGATTAAATTTAATAAATCACATATTGTAAACATCAGTAATGTAATTCTACGAGGGTTGACAGTTAGCAGATTGTGTTACTTATTTCTTCCTGCACTCCTTTGTTTACCCCAACTTTACCTTTCTTGGGCCATCTCACTTTTCCTACACTTAACACCCTTTGAAATACCTTTTTTGCCTCCCACTGTTCTTAACCACATACCAAATGTTTCTACATCTTCGGCTTTAGTTGAGATTGACTCTGACGAAGACCGCTTAGCCTTGTTGAAAGATCTTAGTCTTTTATCTGGTTTCTTACTATGGATTGAACGTACATATATAATAAGATTTCAAAATGAAAGAAGAAGTAAATTTTAATTTGCCCTTCTTAGATGTCCTGATCCATAGGTTTCCTAAAAAGTTACGCTTTAGAATATATAGAAAACCCGCTAACATACTCTCGTATATCCATTTCTATTCTTCCCATCCATAAAATTTTGAAATTTCTGTTTTTAGAAATATGTTTTTGAGAGCGTTAAGAGTTTGCTCCCCTGAATTCTTGAATGATGAAATTAATAACATTAGGTCAATTGCCCTATCATTAAAATACCCCTCCTGTTATATCGACTTAGCTTTAAAGGGTCCTAAATAAACCTTCTCTAATATGGTATTTCAACAGTTCCCCGTTCACTGTCTAATTCTATAGTTTTACCGTATCATGAATCATTTGACCCTCTTCCAAGGGTTGCCCATAAACTTGATTTTAATATAGTGTTTTCTAATCGTAATGACGTAGGCAATATGTTAATAAAAAACTGTTCCAGGGAACTGGAGTCCGGTGGTATTCATAAAATCCCGTGCAAAAATTGCCATAACATTTATATTGGTCAAACTGGTAAATCTTTAAAAACACATGTAAAACAACACCAATACAACTTAAGTGGACAAGAAAAAAGTTGCGCTTTCTTCTTGCATATAAATAATGAAAATCATCATATTGATTGGGCAGGAGCTGAATTTATTACCCATGACAAATCGATGTTGTTAAGAAATATTATTGAGTTCTCGCTGATTAAATTTAATAGATCAAATATTATAAACATTAGTAACGGGTTGTTTTGGCTTGACTCAGTGTTAACGAGGACAATACGCTCTTCTATGAGGGTTGACAGCCAGCGGATATTTTTTACTCTATCTTACTGAACTCCTTTGTTTCCCCAAACATCCCTGCCTGGACTATTGTCCATTTTTGGACTTTACATTCTTTTAAAATACCACTCTTCCCTCCCACTCCTCTCAACCCCTCACCATGATGTTTCTGCATCTAGTGTTTTAGTTGGGTTTTGATGCTGACGAAGACAGATTGTTATGGTTGAAAGATCTTCCCATTTCATATTGCGGTTTGATAATTGATTATATATATATATATATATATATATATATATTTCTTCCTGTGGATTTAGTTTGTATATATTGGTATACGCTGGGAGAAAGTTCTCCTTTAAAGATATTTGTTAAAGTTGTTCGGCACCTTGGAGTAGCTCCTGGACTTCTATGGTGACTAATGTGATGCATGTTTTTTTTCAATCTTGAAATGTTTATAAGAAATTATTTTCTTTTAATTGAAGAGATGTTTTGAATAGTGTGTCTTATTGACACTAGAGTTAGCAATATGCACATTAGCGTTTACTTATTTTATCTCAATTTAATAAATAGTTCTTGCGCGTTGTGGATAACGTGCTCGTCTCTGGACTGGTAAGTCCGAGGTTCAATACCCACTCTGGGCCCTCAATTTAATCACGGTGGAGGTGAATAAATCGGAGCATGTCGTCTCTGGGAGACAATATATATATTTAAAGATCTTAATCATAAAATAATTAAAATGATGAAATTAAGCTGTCGGTTCCGAGCAAAATTTAGGACTCTCAATGTAGAATCAATCTTCATGTGTGGTGATGATTGTTCCCTTATGGGACTGCTACTGCAACCGAACCTATCAGCTACTTTCCAATTAGCATTGATTACATTTTTGTTCAGGTTTCTGTTGTTTCTTAGGTTTCTGTTGATGTTGGGTTGATCCTTTTAATTAGTTTACCCTGAGTTGAAGATATTTTTCAAAAAAGTCCAGGGAGAGATTAAAACGAGGGTGACGAGGAGCCACACAACTGAACTACTCGTCTATACAAATCACTTTAATGACAGTAAAACTAACGCTATTAAAAAAAAACTATTGATACAACTTACAAATTATGAACTTAAAACTAAAAACAACAGCTGATAATAAAAGTTGTCGAGAAGTTCTTTGATAACGAGCTGTATCAGAAGGTCTTAAGAAGTTTTTTTATTATTTCATAGATTTTTTGGTGACTCATGTGTTTTCACAATCTCAATCTTGAAAGGTACATTAAAAATATATTTTCTTCTAATTAAAGAGATATTATGAATTGTCTGTATTATTAACACTAGAGTTCATAATATGAACAATGGCATCTACTTTTTTATTTTTTTAAAATAAGTACAACTTGCTATAATGAAATCAAAAGGTATACAATTTGTAGTAGTTTTAAAAATATTTCTATTACAAATTAAATTATTTGGTTACCTAACATATAAAATAAGAGTGAAAATATTCTGATGAAAACCATCAAAATGTGGCGGTTGCTTTTTTCTAGCAAGATATATACTGTTTGAAAGGTTTGATGATTGGAGCAATTTGTTTATAGTAGGTCTCGTGTAGGAAGGAAACATCATTTCCCTCCCCAAGCGTCTACCCGAAGAAATTGGATTACCAGGAGAAACTGCAGAGCACTAACAGCTAACTGATCCAAAGAGGCTGACATTGATTTGCAACTATTCTTAATACTATGACTTCACCTCTACAATTAAACAATCTTTATTGAATTACCGAATTAACTTTCCGTTCGTTATGTGTGTCAAGAGTTTGTCAAATATAAGAAAATTTGAATAGTTTATTAAATAAAATATTAGATTTAAATTATATAACGTAAATAGTATGAAAAGAAAATGGTTTCCAACATATTATCCAATTATAGCTAACTTTTTATGTAAAGAAAAATGATTTTTTTAATCATGTAATTCATATTCAACATTAGTATTAGTAAATTGTAGATAGTATTTCAAGGTGAAGTGACAAGGTATTCGCAGAAGCTGTCTTAATCATAAACTCATGACGAACTGTGTTTCAGATTTGTATCCGTCAGAGAGTGAACACTGCTTCTAGTTGATTTAACTAATCATCAGTTAAACACACACACAAACACCCACCCACCCACACACACACAAACACACAAAAACACACGCACACACACACACACACACACACACACACATATATATATACACATGTACACACACGTACACACATACACACAAACACACACACACACCATATATATATATATATATATATATATATATAGAAAATTGTCTCAATAACACGTGATATAAATATTCAGGTAACTCACCACAAATTAAAGAAGATCGTTGCTCTAAGGCCTTTCGTTTTCACGTCGTCAGAGAGCAAGTGAATACATATTCACTTGCTCTCTGACGACGTGAAAACGAAAGGCCTTAGAGCGACGATCTTCTTTAATTTGTGGTGAGTTACCTGAATATATATATATATGTGTCTGTAAAGATTTCACATAAACACGTGAAATAACAATCAGTGATCAACCACAATATGAAATGGTAAAGCAAGACTAAGCTGGGTTTTTGACTCTGACGAAGACCGCTTTTAACGGTTGAAAGATCTTAGTCTTGTTTTCCCATGTCATATTGTGGTTTGATCATTGATATATATATGTATAATTAGATATAGAATACATATTAGTCTATAGAAGTCAGCATACATAAAGATATGTAGATGGCCTGGTTATAATAAGAAGATAAATGCTGACAAACACCGCCTTTTATATTAGCAGTATAACTCTTGGAGTTTTTTTAGGTGAAATACTAAACAGCAAAAGACATTTAGGAGACACATTGGGTAAGAGTGCAAATATTCTGCTGTAAGAGATTGTTTAGTACAGCGTGGGGTTTACCAAACACCGAATCATTACTTTATCTCTGCAAAATTATTATTACTGTTGTGGTAAAACCAATGGTTTATATGCATTGGTTATGTAGTATCGAAGGATAACATAACTCCTCTTTCTTGAGGAAAGAGTCCATTCCTCACACTTCCATATTTTCCAAATATTCTATGATTCATAAACACAAAAAAAATGTTCATTTGATATTATGTTTTGTTCAAGGGAGTAATATACATATTGATAAGGGTATTTTGTGAGACAAATCCATCATACCATAGGAAGCAACAGAAATATATGTTTATTTGCGGTGATTTTTTATATGTAAAATTGTTTTACCCTTATATCTCATATAGGTCAAAAAATTATTTAATTTTTTCCATTATACTTCTATACATCAATTTTATTTCAGTGGATTCACTGAAAAAATTTCTAAGTCAATGTAAACAATGTAAATAAATATCAATAAATTCGACAGTATAGCAGGTGATCCGTTAGTCTAGGATAAACGAATTTTTATACTCGTAGTGTTATTGCACTTTGCCATAATTGAAATTACATGCATTTTTTTTATAAATTGTTGACTTTTTGTTTAAATTTTTGGGAAATTTTCATGGTTTTTTAATGAGCCGTTTAGCCTCAAAAAACATTTTCTGAAAAAAAGAAAATGTACTGTAACGCCGTTTTGGTGAAAGTAATATTAAAAAAAAGTATTTCAACTCATTTTCCTTAGACTGTTCTACTTTTAAGGACAGTTTCATTTTGATCCGTGAAACGATATCGCTCTCAAAATCTTTCAAATTTAGGCTTTTTAAATTATTATATTTTATTAAAAAAATATCTTCTGTTGCTTTAAAAATATGAGGAATTGTTAATTTATTGCTTTTGTAGCCTTTTTATATGCCAAACTTTCAAGACTGTGGAATTAGTAGTTCAGGTGAAAAAAAATGTAGTCTAAAAACAAGTTTTTGGGAAAAAACATGGCTTTTATATCATCCATAAGTGCTTCCAAACAATAGGGCTCAACACACATATTTTATACACTATGAGTATTTTATACACTATTTTATACACTTTATACACTATGAGGCCCATTTTTGTGTAAAATATAACCTTAATCCATCAAAGATTCTGGACAGTAGCATGGCCACAAACTTGATACATACTAAACCCCCCCCCCCCCCCCCCCCCAACGCACACACACACACACACTTACACACGCAAACACAGATACACAGATATTATCGAAATAACTTCATAAAACGAATTTGAGGTCCTCAAAACATTCTAGATCGAATTTTTTCACGATCGCTGTACTTTATTTATAGTAAAGTTAAAAGCTTATTCCAACTAAACTTACATTTGTAAGAAAATACGTTTCAAAAAGTTCAGAAGTAGAACTATAACTATCTGGATACATTTTTATAACAGTCCAATACTGATTACAGTTTAGTAAGTACTCCATACTTAGTAGGCTCAAAGCGCATATGCTATTACTTTCCCTTAGTAATAGAAAGTAATAAAATTACATTTTAAACTGTAAGATACATTTTACTGAATATTTTAACAGTTATTACTTTGCTATATGTAAAATGTATAGTCATAGTGAAAAAAATTGACTTCGAGATTTTGACAGATTTACTTGTTTTGCGGTCTCCAAAGTCATTTTACGACATTTTTTCGATGATGTCTGTATATGTGCTTGGGTGGGTGTTTATCCAAAAGCGTGTTTACAGGCTAGAGTCCACAATCTTTCATAGATAAAATTTATATTTTACACAAAAATGGACTTTGTAGTGTAGATGAACCCTCTTGTTTGGAAGCAGTTACTCATGATGGGAAAGTCACTTTTTTGTGGCAAAATGTGTTTTCAGGCAACATTTTTTTCTCGTAATCTACTAACATAATAGTCTTGAAAATTAACATTATCTTGGAAGTTACGAAAGCAATACCTGAAAAAATCCTGATATTTTTAAAACAACAGGGAATATCTTTTTTTCAATAATATTTAATATTTTAATTTTAAAATCGAATTAAATTAAAATTATACTTAAAAGAGAACATTATGTGGGGTATGAGTTGAAGTAATTTTTTTTAAAAATTACTTACAACAAAAAGGCGTTAGGGTCCATTTTAGGTTTCCAGAAAATGTTTTTTTAACGCTAAGCTTAACAGCTCAAAAGAACAATGAAATTTTACCAAAAATTGAAAAAAGTATTAAAAATGTTAAAAAAAAGTTGTGAAGTTTCAATTACCGCAAAGAGCAGTCTATATACATAAAAGAATATTTTTGTCTGTACATTACTTAGAATCACTCATTTTGAGTTATCTTTACGTTTTATACTTTAGAGAAACCGAATCCACACTTAGAACAATGAGTTCTTGGACTGCGTGGTCATGAGTTAGAACGGTGCTCCAACCATGAAGTAGGGGCAACAATCATGCTGTTTCGAAGCTTGAGTGCCCCAAAAATGTGCAACAAGACACGACTCTGAAGTTCGTGTTCTGCACAGATCATGAAGGGGTATAGTACTGGGGAGTCATTGTGTATACCACATATACCATTTATTCTCATCAACTATCTGTTTTTATTCAAATGGTCGCAACTTCCGGCCAGCGTATGTTTTGCAATGACGTTAAATAAGTCTCGAGGGGAAACACTATCCGCAGATAGTGTATTGGTCTCAGGAATTGAAGTGAGTGAGACCAAGTTTTCCTTACATGGTCAACTGTATGTTGCTTGCTCAAGAGTTAGAGGTTTCAACTCTCTGTTGTTCCATGCACCTGAAGAACAGACAGCTAATATGGTTTATACAGAGGCACTTACTTAACACTGTACTACTACTAATAATTATTACTAAGCCCTATTATAATATTATATGATAATAGTACTTAATATAATTATTAAGTACTATTCTATAATAATAATATTTTGGAATATCACGTATAATCTCTGAATTTGTGTACAATACCCCGTCAAAGACGAGCATGTCTGCTAGTAAAACTATAAATCTGAATATTCATCCTGAACTAATGGATCACCTGCTACATTTGTCGGATTTGTTTACATTTATTTGCATTACTTAAATTGACATAGATTTTTTTTCAGTGAATCGACTAAACTAAGATTGGTGTTTAGATATTTAGTGAAAAAATTTGAAATGATAATGATATATTAGATTTAATATAGTAATAATTATTATAATAATAATATAATAATAATTATAATAATATAATAATAATGACTTATTATGAATAGAATTTTTACGTGTGAAAAAATCAACGCCAATCAAACATATTATTTCTGATGCATAACATTGTATGATAGATTTGTTTAACAAAATGTTCTAATCAATCTATATGTTGCACCCTTGAACAAAACTTAATATGAGGTGTAGATTTCCTTGTGTGTATAAATCATATAATCTTTAGTAATATTGAAGCATGAGGAATGGAATCTTTGAAGAGCTGTCATGTTGTTGACAGACAACCAGTTTTTTCAGTATTGTAATCTAATAGTTCATATTTAAGTTTTTTAAAAATCTCAAGCTTTCAGCAATAAAAGTTTTATTTAATCTCAGTGACCGGCTTTGAATTTGATTTGAGTGTGGTAAATTGGTTAATTAATGATATATTTTTTCTCAATATATATATTTACATCAACCTTATATAGAGTACAGCACGCAGGAAAACGCTAACACTTTCTGAGAGTAAATTCGATTTTTATGATATTTGATAAAAAGAATGAAAAATGTGATTTTATAATAAACACTAGCCTGTAACAAAATTCTGAGTATAATAGTTTTTTAAAAGATCAATATGAAAACATAATTCAAAATTGATAACATTCTTTAAAAAAATATAAATAATATTAGCCTACATATAAACCAGAGGTCATAATTTTTGAAAACATCTTAAAACAATCATATCTAAAAAAAACGTTTAGTTCATATCAATGTAATAGTAAATTTATTTATTTGCGCTCTTTGTACGCGTGGTCTCCGTAATTATTTGTACAACCATATTATAAAGTGTTCAGTTTATTACATATGTTATCAGTTATTGGAATATCTTATTCTTTCCAGTATGTCCCTGGGAATTTTTTTATTTTCATTGGCTTTGCAGGATAGAAAAGTGATTAGAGAAAAAGAACAATTACTGAAAATTAATCGTGAATGCAGAATCTGCTCTGCTATTTAACAATACATGAGTTTCTGTTTGAACTACCTTCAGGAGAGATAAGAGAGAGAAACCAAGCACACTGGTAGAGAGACGGTTGGAGACCAACTATCTCTATATATATTGACTATTTGGTGACCAAATTAATTAGTTGTTTTCGTGTGCAGTAGGAGGTCTTTGATGTTCTATTCTTCTCCGTCTCTAGGAAAGTCACGTACTTAGTATATCTCGAATGTGGAGTTACTTCTATCAATATGACAAATATTTGGAGGACTCACACTCTCTCAGGAAATCAAAATGTTGCTATCTGACATCAGCTTCTTCTCGTGGAGATCCCTAGTCCATTCTTAATTGTTGCCAGATTTCTATTGAGACTGGTTTCTAATCAATGAAGCCTCTGTCGTCTTGCCAGTAAATTTAAAGAGCTCACACTTCCTGAATATATATGGATACTGGCAATGGACATTGGCCTCCCTGCATAACAAGGTCTCGCTTCTTTTGTTTTTGGCGGTGTTTTGTGTGTTGTTGGATATATATATATATATATATATATATATATATATGGTTTTTAAAGTGTTATATTATTTTCATTAATTTATAAACATATTACATTAATAAAAATGTTATTAATTTTATATACTATTATTATTACAGCTAGATTATTATATTTAGCATCCATAAATAGAAATGTATTAAGCTTTTTAATTTTTGCAATTTATTTCTTGCTTAATTAATGAAATTTTTCCTCATTTAAATTTGTAAATAGAGATAATAATAAATTAAAATATGATTTAGAGAATAAGATCCAATGATTTCGGACACCACTATATTGGATAAACACATTGAACGTTAAGACGGTAATATAGAGTTCATATGCTAGATTTAATTATAGAAAGAATAATTGAAAGAATTTTTCAGCTTTTCAAAACAACAATAGGATTGTATTTTTTTTTAATAAAATGTAAAAATTTTGACGTATGATTCAATTTGAAAGCTTTGGTGGAGACAAAAATCATTAGATGGTTAACTAGTTAGAAATTTTTTTACTTATAGTAAACTAGATTTTGGTCTACTCCAGATTTTTTTACAAAGTAATAATGCTTATTAACATGAGTTAAGATCATTATCAGCAAAGGGAAAAAATGACAAATCTTCAGCTAAGAAAAGCTTATAACAAGTGAAAAAGTAAGGAACGATTAAGAAGGTTTTTCTTTCCTCTTATTTACAGGGTTTCCTTGAACCAATGCCTTCTCCTCACCAAATTCGTTTTATTTCCAATCTCTTAAAAATTGATTTACCTCCATTTTCAAGGGTCAGCCAAATCGATATTCGGTTCCCTGGTGCCCCGACAAATCATTTTGGCTGTAGTGTTCCTTAGTTCTATTGATTTGTATTTATCTTTAAGAATTTTCTTTTACTCCTAATCTGGTAATTTTACAAATTAGTTTAAACACAGAGAGAATACATTAGTATTATTTTTAACATTAATTGAATAACTTAAATTTCAACTGTATGCACAAAAACTTTGGAGTGCTAGCCAAAATTTTCTACTGCAATGTGACAATTCAAACATTGTATTGACATATATATATATTTCTAAAGTAGTGCAATCAGTTATTATGTGCTATTTACTCATTGCAGAGTAAAAAGTTAATGAGATAGTCTCTATATGTCAAACAATTCCTATATGTGGAGACTATTTCATTAGCATTTTACCCTACAATATATATTTCTTTTATACAGGAGCTACAAACTTTATTTACAATACAATAATGTTTTAGCATATATTTGTTTATTTATTATCGAATTTCGGCATAGGTTTTACAAATAGATCTCAACCATTTATACTACATTAACAAGGCTGCTGGAAAATTTATGTTACATTTTTGTATTTTACTTGGGCGTTGCGTTATGATGCTATAGGTTTAGTATTTATGACTTTTTCTATTTTTGGCTATATTTATGACTATTATAACGGACTGTACACCCAGTGGGTAGGCACACCCAAATGGGTGGCGTGAATTAAGTCCTTAAGAGCTTTATGTAAACGACTTCTGATAATCTCTATGACTAAATCTGTGACAATTACAAACGATGAAATGTCTACAGAAATAATAGCAAAATATAGCGATGAAATGTTTTAATTTTTAAAACAATAAATGTTTTCAAAAGAATTGACTTTAAGAAAATTTAGGCACTTGGTCCAAAACAAATTTTATTATATAAAACTTTAATTTTTTAATATTTTCCTTGTGATTTCATTTGAGCACTAGAAATCTTAAACTGTAAATGTTTAAAATTGGTGTATCTAATTAATTTATAATTTGATATTACCTGTCAGTGATTCACATAATCTTAGGCAGCATTTGTGCAAATGTTAACCGTAAGTTGCGTAATAGCTGATTATTTTATACATTATTTCGTAATTAATTAAGAATTATAAGTTACTTAATAGTAGTTGTTGAAAACTTTTTTTTTTTAAATTCATGCCTATAAGTTTATAAGTCGTAGGCAAAGTTTTATCGATTAGTAGGAATTATGTTATATTAGTGGGAGTTATTTATTTGATATGTTTATCATTACTAATTCCGGTTAAGTTGAAATTTAGTTTAGAAACTCTACAGTACACAAATGACAAAACAGGAAAACTATGCAGGCTAGACTGAAAGTTTTTAGAGCCAAGTATTAGTTAGGCATTTAAGTGAAAAGGTGTGTACATACTTTACAATAAAACATTAGACAAATAACATAGCCTTATCCAGTTTTCCATTCTTGGTCATTGTTTATGTTTAATTTCTATCAGTATGTCAAGTTGAATTATCAAGTTAAAGAGGAAATCCGTCAAATAAATCAGTTAAAGAGAGTGAAGCACCATCAATTGCAACTATCTACAACCGGTTTGCAGAATTTAATAGATGACGTTTTACCCTTGGTGTTGAGTTTCTTGTCAATAATTTCCGCAACCTTGTCTCACAAGAAAACATCATGAGAAAGATATTGCCATTTCCCTATGTCAATATTTCGTCATTTACAGTCATTGGAATGAGTCAGGTGTAGATGATTCTATATATGAGTGGTTCCCAACCTGTGGGTCGCGACCCCAAACGGGGTCGTGATACCAATGCCATGGGGTCGCCAATTGATTTTGACCCGAACGTGAATATTATATAAAACACGGTAAAAACAGAAGACAGTTAAATAAATAACATTATAAAATAAAATTAAGACAATTATTTAAAATTCACACTATGAAACTAAATGTAACAGTTCATTAAGTCACTGAACATAACGTCCGAGACATGTATTGAACATGTTTCGTTTCACTTGAAAGACCTTAGTCTTCTTTCTCTGTTCTTATGTGGTTTGGACGTAAAAAAAAACACTACTTAAAAAGTTATGCAAAAATATACAGGCATGATCTAGTTATGCTAGAAATATTACGCAGCCTTTTGATGTTAAACAACCAATGTAGACAATAGATCGAAAAACATATCTGATTAAACTGCAGACCGAAATAAATTAGATGTGGAACACGACTTGAGGTGTGCCATATCGACAACGGAGCCCAGGATAGAATTGCTAGCTAAAAAGCTACAATACCAGCCGTCTCATTAAGGTCAGTTCATAAACATACTTTAGTAAAGTTACATAACGGTATGAAATTTGTTTGTTTGAATACTTTGAAATTGATTTGCAATTAATTAATATTTTGTAGGAGCTTTGAGATTAATTAATAAATTCTATATTAATAATATATTTAAGGAATATACAGTTACTTCACTAATAAATTGCAATATATGCCAGTTTCTTATAGAAAAAATAAATGTATAAAAGATATTTTAACGATTGGGGTCGCTTCCTGATTGCTTGTTCTAAAATGGGTCGCTATATTTGAAAGGTTGGGAACCGCTGCTATATATCAATTGGAGCGTGAAAATTGTGATCACGCTGGATTCCTTACACTTTAACTAATGATCACAAGAAATCTCGAGTCACATGAAAAGAATAATTTATGAAAATATAATCACAATTCATACAATTCAATCTACAACATTGTTAATGGTGCTGTTTTCCAAACCTGAAAAATTCTGGTTTTCGGACGTTTGCGATGTGAATCAAAGAAAATGGTCGTTTAATTTTTCTAGATTTCTGGACAACCGGCGACTGTAGTTTTGAAGAATCAAAGGATAGTTATTACTCTTTGGTATATCATGAGGTTTAGCCGAATTTATTAAAAAATAAAACAAAAGCAACTATAAAAGCGAAAACCTCTTGAACCAGGCAAAGAAAGCTCTCACACTGTTTACAAAACAACTAGATTTTGGCTGAGAAGAACATTGACCTGATGAAACATCCACCCTCCAGTCTAGATAAGACAAGTCTGATCATGATCGACCATGATCTCAATTATTCCTAAAAGTGAAAATTAATGTGTTTATGAGTTCACATTAGTTAGGATTATATTAATTTTGTGGTTCTATTTTCTAAAACATTCATTATAGCCTACATGGTAAACAGTTAAAATAACTGTCGACTTAATGATGGTGATAATAATAATTTAATAAATTCTTTATCTGTACAAAGTCCATGAGATCACAAATTCATCTATATGAATGAAAGAAAAGTTTAATATTTTCATTGCTAAGAACTGACTAATTTCAAGTTATCTTTACACTTTATACATTAGAGAAACCGAATACACCCTTAAAAAATTTGTTTGTTTATTTGTCTAAAACTTTTTTCACAAGCAAACTCAACCACCTTAAGTCATAGCGAGCTGAAACTTTAACAGTAGATTTGTGTATGACCAACTAGCTTTTAAGATGTGTTTGGCTAGCTACACAGATATTTTTATTTTAAAAGGGTATAATTTTAAGAGAGTTGGAATTTTATAGTTAGTAGAATACTGGTATAAGCACTAGCTGAAAGTAATTTTAGAATTTTTTGATAAAAGAATATGTACCCTATGCATAAATATATATAAATTTTGACTTAAACTGGTAATGCAGAATCGAGTACTTTGTATGAAATGATCAAACTACAATAAGAAATGGGAAAACAAGACTAAGATCTTTCAACCGTAACAAGCGGTCTTCGTCAGAGTCAAAAACCCAACTGAAACACTAGATGCAGAAAACATCTGGTGAGGGGTTGAGAACAGTGGGAGGGAAGAGTGATATTTTAAAAGGCTGAAAGCGCAGGAAAGGACCAATGTCCAGAAAGGGATGTTTGGGGAAACAAAGGAGTACAGTAAGAAAGAGTAAAAAACTATCCGCTAGCTGTCAACTCTCCTGGAAGAGGCTATTGCCCTCGTAACGAAAGTATCAAGTTTGAAGAGTCCGTTTATAATATTTGATCTATTAAATTTAATTAGAGACGATTCGAGATGATTGTTATTTCACGTGTCTATGTGAAATCTTTTTATCTTTGTATGAAATATGGATCTGAGTTTTTTTTGTCAGTCATGGTGGACCAACCATGATTTTTAGCTTCTATACTACAATAGAAGAAAATGATGAAATAATTTAAAAATATTTTTGAAAAATATAGACAAAATTTATAAAGTTTGTGGGCCATACTTTTGTTTCTGGCAAAAAAATGTTGAAGAATTTTGGTAAGCGTACTTGGGGCCATTGATGGTATTATCAATTGGAATAATGTAGGAAGAACAATGGAAAGAGCTAATTCTAAATTTACAACTCCGATTAACTCGGATACACTATTTGACAAAGTATCTGCAAAACAGTTTTTTAATGATACTGACCGCATAATTTGTGGCGGGAAAAGAGAATTAGTAAGGAAGAAAAATAGATACAATTGTTTAATTTCTTTTCTTTTTTGGACACAATTATTTCAATAAGCAATGTGCAGAATATAGTTTTTCTTCTCAACACTTTTTAAACACTTTTTCAACAATGAATAAAATATAGTCAATCAAAAGAAATCGATTCTTTGAGCGTACCGTCGGTGTCTTATTATTTTGTGAACCTAATAGAAATTGAAATTGTATTAAATTTTATGACCTAATTAGAAATAGCAAAAATTTCTAAAGAAGTACAATTTTCCAAAAAATGTTCTTGTACAAGTAATTAATATACATGTATTACAAAAATTAATATGAAAGTGCAATTTATTATACTTTTATTTATATTATCTACTACTATCCATTTGTTTGTGACGATTTTACGATATACGTTTACTTTTGTAATTTTCAATAATATTAATGGTTAATAATAGCAACATATTTATAAAAGTATAAGTTAATATAGTATAATAATGAAGAAATCAAATAAATTGTTGTTTATTTATTAATTTATTTTTACCTGGCTGTCCCTTTTTCGAGTAAAAAATATATGGTAACCTTACACTCTTTGTTGTTTCAATATAAATACAGTTTTATAAAAATTTCATGAGTTTAGAATATTTCAATAATATAGACAACTATAATATTCTATTTGTAATAACTTGTGAGATTATGCTATAACAATGATTACATTTTCGTAATTATGATCAAAAAAGGGATAGCCAAACTAAAATAAATAAAATTATTAAATCGATTGCCATTGCCACTGAGTTTGATATTACACTTCTACTATAACTACATAAAAATAAATGAAATAATCAAAGTGATTGTCAATGTTCTTGATAATATATATATTTTTTTTAGTAAACTTAAGTATAAACTCTCTCAGATTTTTTTGGTTTTCTTCATCAACATCATTTTCTTTTAAGGAATTTGGTCATTTGGTTCTACATATATCTTACTGAGTTACTAAGGTGTGTGAAGTTATCAGTTGTATATCTGTTTTATTGTACGTCCTGGTCAAAGATATTATGTTTCTGACAGTTATTCCGTCCGAATCTATACGATTGTTAGGGATTCGTTTCTTTTTTAACTGGCAGAAGGATGATGACTGCAAATTAATGATATTAATTATTATTCCAATGATAATATCTAATTAATGATGTAATAATTAATTAGATATTATAATTCAATGTTTATTATAATGTCATAATTATTATTCAGTTTTAAGAAACAATATTTGTATTTCTGATAGTCTTTTCTTTACTCTTGAGTAAAGAAAAATTCTGGAATCTATATAGTGGAAGCAGTCATCTACCATATTTATTCATTACGTGAAGAGAAATTGAACTTGCGAGGAGATCACACATCAACGATCATGGTGAATAAAAAGGAAAAAGGACGAGTTTTAACTGTGTAATTAGGACATGCGTAGAAAAGTATCGCGAAAGGAAATTAAATAATTCAGCTGGAAAACGTCTTTTAAAAATCTCTGAGGTACATCGCTTTATTTTCAAAACTACCTTGAAATAATAATTTAACTAAAAGAAATATTCTACACAATATTTATTATTTAAAATTGAAACTCATTTTATATATATATTCCTATAAACTTATTGAATATATATTTTAATATTTTCATTAAATATACATTTTGTGTTTTACATTTGGTAAAAAAAATATCAGAACAACTATATCAAAAAGAACACTGCAGACTTGTTTTATTCATATCACTTCAGATGAAAAAATCTATATAAATAAAAGAAAGGTTTTGTCTGTACATTGCTTAGAACTGACTCATTTCAAGTTATCTTTACGTTTCATACGTTAGAGAAACCAAATATATCCTTAGAAAAATTGCTGTCTGTCTGTTGGTTTGTCGGTTTGTACGCAAAAGTTTGTCAGAAGTATACTCAACCACCATAAGACATAGCAAGCTGAATCTTTGACAGTAGATTTGTGTATGTTTAAGATAAAATTTAGGCTCTAAATGGATTGGAAATTCAACGTAGAAAACGTTTAAAGCACAATCATTTGTCACAAGTAAACTCAGCCACCGAGAGACATAGCGAGCTGAAACTTTGATGCTAGATATCTGTATGCCTATCTTAAAATCTCAGCTTTGAAAGGATTGGAAATTGAACGTAGACGCGAAATTATGAACGTTTAAGCCATGTTTGGCTGGCTACACAAATATGTCTATTTTTAAAATATACAGGTGTAGCAAGAAGGTACTGTGAGTTGATTTTAATTTAATTGCGTATTTGAGCTTATTGACTAGGTCTTTCCCAGAGTTGAAGATGTACTATCTATTCAGAATTAATGGCATTGTTAATTCAATTCTCAACCCTTGTTCAATAGCAATTCTCAACCCTTATTATAAACAGGCAGGAAAAATCAACAAACAAGTTCTTACGCTATATCAAGCCGATGAAAGAACTTACAAGTCAGTAGAGAGAGTGATTCGTGATGAGGAAGCAGTTCATTATCCAACTGAATTTCTTGACTCTATGACTGCTCCTGGACTGCGTGCTCATGAGTAAAAACTTAAATTAATGATTGGGGCACCAATCATGCTGCGATTTAGTTACAGTAACAAATTTCATGTTACGAAACGTGAGTGTCCCAAAAATGTGCAACGAGATACGACTCTGAGTTTGTGGTCTGCAGATACGCCATAGAGGTGGACATTATGACTGGTTGTGGTACTGGGGAGTCTTTGTTTATACCGTGCATACCATTGATTCCGAACCACTATCCGTTTTCATTCAAACGATTGCAATGTCCTGTCAGCGTCTGTTTCGCAATGACGGTAACTAAGTCGCAATGGGAAACTCTATCTGCCGCATTAATTGAAGTGAGACCAAGTTTTTCTCACACGGTCAACTGTAGTTTGCTTGCCCAAGAGTCAGAGGTTCCAACTCTTTGTTCTTTCATGAACCTAAAGGACAGACAGCTGTTGTGGTGTATACAAGGAAATTTGCTTAACACTGTACTAATATTGATATGATATCTTTTACTACTATAATTTCTAATGTTATTTTGGAATACCATGTATCATAGATTTTTTCATTCCGTCAAAGACGGGCACGTTTGGTAGTAGCTATAATAAAAAAATTGAAATAATTAAATTGGTTACTATATATTGGTTATTGGTTTATAAACTTTACTATAGTATATGGTATAACTTTCTCCCGATAACTACATTAAAATAAAACAAGAATCAATTGATTTTCAACGAGTTTAATATTACTGTATGTTAAAGTGAAACTGAGTGTAGACCAGTTCCGAGTTTTTTAATAGTTTGAATACGACTTAATTTTAATTCTTAGTTAAATAGTGTAATAACAAAGAAAGTGGAATATGTATGTGTTTTTTTACCTATCGTCAACATATTTCGATTTTTCCTCTAATAACATATTATATACATACAAAGATGACGGGATATTATCTTTTTCCGTGTGACACATAAATTTAAGATATTTTTAGTATGAATAAATAAATTCTTTAAGAATATGTCATCTAAGTACAGTGACTTACGTACAATGACTACGTACTATGAACTTAATTTTGGTACCTAACTAATTGCTGAAATATTTCAGTATTCTACCCTAACTACATTGGCAAGAATTAGTAAAATAGGGATAGTCCATTGGTGATCCAAATATTTGTTTAACACCCTATCAATGTAAAATACCTTTTCTGGCATATAAGTTTGAGAAAAAAATTGAGTCGGTAATGTGGGGTTCAATTTGATTACCTTTTTACTTATCAAATCAACCGTGAAATCTAATGGTACGTTGGTAAAAAGTGATTGATCATTCAGAAAAATTAACATTTACATTTTTACAGAGTACTTTATTAGTTAATACTTCTTTCAATTGAAATGATTATTTAACATACAATTTAATGTTACGAACAATATTAGTCACACATTTTTTGCATATTTATAAACTTCTAAAAGATATTTCTCAGATTGGTAGGTTTTTGGTAACTCTTTTTTTTTTTTTATCAAAATATGGAAAAATCTTTTTCTTATATCTCTCTGGCTCCTTCCAATCTAGTTAGGAAAATGAAATGATGTGAGAGACACAGCTGTCAAACTTGTCCTGGCTTTAACCCTAGTCATTACCTCACTTTCTTTTTTAACCATTACTCAAGTACCATTTATATTTCATCATGTATTTCTTCATGTATTTCTCGCATCCTGTATAATAATTCACTTGCATCTATCAACTAGACTGCTCTCAGTGTAATTATTTTTACGTCTCTTGGCTTTACCCGTGTTGATCCTGGATAAGAATTAAAATATCATAGGCCTCCATCGGCCAACGCAGCAACCTTTCTGTCACCATCTATAGAAATTCCTGCGCTCTTTGTTTTAATGACTATTTCAGAGTTCAAATCCTCAACCGTATCTTTGATTTTCTCATGTTACGATAATGGCTTCACAGGAGACACATATTCGCCTCCTATGTATTAGATCATCTCCCGGACTCAATATTTATGATAAGTTCCTTTTTGTTTTAAGTATATTTGCATGTAATTATTTTTACATGATTACGTTATATTATATTTACGATTGACTTATTCACTATTATTTTTGTTATTTGTTCTGTATTTTATTAATTTTTGTTTTGAGTTCTTTCATTTTTTATCCGTCCACCTCCTGCAGATGTTGGCAGCACTATTATTAAGATGATATGGTCATTCAGTGTATTCCTCACTTTAAGCGGATCACATCTCCTCTTCTGATGACTACAATTCGTGAAATTGTGTCAATTTTTTTTAAGAGTTTCTTAATTAGTATTATTCTCTAAATGAATTCTTCTTCTATATTGGCAAAGTAGAATCAGTTAAGAGAATTAAAGATCAAAAAAGCCAAGCAGAACCGGCCCAGGTAGTGACAGTCATCTACCGGATACATATTGACAAGTAAAAAACAACTTTAATTCTCTCAACTGAGTGCACTTGTCTCTATATAGAAAGAGAAATCATTCTTGTACGTAAGATAGCTCTAAAAATGAATGGAATTATGTCGACAGTTGGTAGTATGATGTTTGGTTTGGATTGAGCAACAAAAAAGTTATTCAGAAAGATAGAGAATCTCAACAAGAAGGATATATCTGCAAATTTTGGTTATGTATTTAATAATATATATATATATATTTCATAAAATAGACAGCAGCTTCTGCGTTCACGACTTGAATTCTGCGAATGGGCCACCCTTGAAATCAACGCTAACTAGAATAACATTAATGAGAGGTTGAGAGCTAGTATTCAGCAGCATGAACAAGTGACTATGACCAAGATTAACAAGAAGCTATTAATTTTGTTTGTTTTCCTTGTTATAAAGACTTTCGTTTCAAAAAGTTGTTTTTATTTATCTGCTTATGCATAAATATGTCCCTTGGACAAATGATTTGGGAATTAACACCAGCCCACCGGAAAGTTGTTAGAAAATTAGAGCAGACCAGCTTAAAAGTCGTGAACGCAGAAGCTGCTGTTTATTTTAATCAAATATGTCTACGCGAAAATTTTCTGCCCTCATACAATAATATATATATATATATATATATATATATATATATATCAATGATCAAATCACAATATGAAATGGGGAAAAATGGAAAAAAAACTGAAGTTGGGTTTTTGACTCTGACGAAGAATGATTGTTACGGTTGAAAAATCTTATCCTTTTTTCCCATTTCATATTGTCGTTTAATTATTGATTGTCATTTTACGTGTTTATGTGAAATATTGTTTTATATATATATATATACATACATATAGGAGCAAATATGTTACATGAATCTACAATTTTCCAAGTTCAAATAAAACTTTCAAAGGCTCCTCTCAGTCATAAATAACACCATGCATTTATTGATAAATATTTCCTATTTCACGGTCGATAACTTTTTAAATTTATATATATATATATATATATATAGGACGTTCATCATAATTCAGATCCTAGGAGGGATAGCAGTGACTCTAATTTCCTCATCACCACTTATTTTCCTGGTGCTCATAGGCTGGGTGCAGTTGTCAGAGAGTTTTTCCCTATACTTTCTTCTTCCTCCTGTACTTCTTCAGTCTTTAGTGAGGCACCTTCCATTTCCTATCGCAAACCTGCTAATCTTCAATCTATCTTCTCTCACATCTCTTCTCCTAGGCCTCCAAAAACTGCTGGTGGTATGGTTCAATGTGGACGTCGTGGATGTCTTACTTGTCCTATCATCAATCCTGTTCCTTCCTTTACCTCTGTCCATAGTAAACGCTCCTACCCTATCTCTCACAAGACCTCTTGTACCTCTGGTAACTGCGTTTACCGTTTGGATTGCACCCAGTGTGATTCTTTTTATGTGGGTTTGGCTTCCACCAAGCTAAGCCTGCGTATGAATAATCACAGGTCATCCGTTGGCAAACGCAGTGACCTTCCCGTTGCTACTCATGCCAGTTCTCACGGACTCAGTTTTAATGACTGTTTCCGTGTACAAGTCCTGAGGCAGATTGATGAGACTAATTCGAAAGTTACTCTGAGAGCTTCAGAAGAAGCACTTATTAGTCTTCTGGGCGGTAGATCGGCTCCTGGGCTTAACCTCAATCGTTGATTTTTTTTTTTTTTTTTTTTTTAAAGTTGTTATCAGCTTTTAATTTTATTTTAGTTAAATGTTTTCTTTTTTTAATTTTTATTTGGCTTTTATTTCTTTATCTTCCCTGTCTACCTTTCCTCCGAAAGTTGGCTACACTGTTTGAGTGCTTCAGTTCGAACGCCAAGTCAGTCGTTATCAGCCTTTGGAGCGATTCACTTCTTTTCCTGAAGACGAGGACATCGAAATATAGTAGTGAGTTCAGTGATTTCCTTTCTATGTGTTCTTTTTTAAATTCTAATTAAAGGAACTGAGTAGGGGATTAAAACTCTAATACGTCTACATAATATACTATATATGACATAATATATGTAATATACCATATATACAACTATATATAAAACTGGAATTGGAGAGGATAGGATTAATAATAGGACAGGTAAAAAGTTAATGCAAATCGGATATGAAGGTTAGAAACCGAACAAAGTGAGAGAGCGTTCTTAAATTGGAAGGCTTGGTTTAAACAGAGGTTGTGAATGTCCTACTGTTAGGAATAACTTGGAATGCAGGAATTTTGAAGAACTGTCTGGATAGATATGTGCAACGCTGATCTATAAGTTTCTGATATTTTCGTAGAAATGTAACTAACACAATATTTTACTATATTTATAAATTTTTGTGGCAGTTTTTTGTAATATTTATTATTAAATAAAATGTAATACTTTACTTGAATAGACTTCTTGCATATTAGGCATCTTTGCTTAGAAGACTTTTCTCTCCTACTTGTTTTTACAACGTAGCGGACTACCTATATTAGTTGACAAAGTTTGAATGAAAATCAGTTATTATCAAAGCTTATTTTAGTTTTGTTAAAACGAAAACTGGTTTTAATAAGATTATAAATAGGATTCTATTAGTTAGATTGTTAATTAATAGTCTAACTCGAATTATAAATTAAGCTCTATTAAAAAATTGGGGTATCTGATTATGCCCATAATACTAGGCTTACTTACTTGAGAACTTGTTGGTAGTTATCCTGTTCGATCCTCAGCTTGTTATAGTTCTGAAAGCAAGTTTTGAAAGCAGTGACCTACTAATTGAATTCTTCACATGCTAGAAGTCCCAACTATTCTACAAAACACTAAAACAAAACTTCCTCTATCAAAATGCCACTTCAAAAAACTTGAAACTTTTAGAGTCACATCATTTTAGTACAACTAGTGTCTTTTTTTTGTCTCACGGAAGACCTTTTTAACATATGGAGGAGAAACGGAATACCCCATGTCACCACTATTGTTCCCAATGCTTCCTAAAGTATTATTAAGATATTTTAATGCTATTCATGAAGTTTAACTAGAAGCAGCTCAGAAACTTAAACTTCCAAAGTTTTGTTTTGTTTTATTCGATAACACCACAAGTTTTAGTTCAAGGATCAGAAATTGTGAAAACTGTATGTTTAGTATAAGTAAACATAATATTAAACTCGTATACAAACAACTAATTTGTCTCTTATTTTAATGCAATACATACATAATAATCAATTATGAATCATTTGTTTATATGGGGTTATAATAATTTTATCAATTAAAGAAACTTAAAATCATTGATCAAGCTGTTGTTATTAAAACTATTAAACTGAGGACCTAAATCCAGTCGAGCTCATACACTTCTCAGCCATACCTGTTATATTGTACGTCCCATTGTTGCAACTGAATTCAAATTTAGATTTTAAGTTCTTTAATGAACTTCATAAATGTACATAAAGAAGTATCCCTCACTTCATTAGTTTTAGGGCAAAATTGGACAAAAATCTTATCCATTCTAGGTGACTTGCTCGAATACAGATATAATGTAATTAAAATTTTTTCTCTCTACTGGACAGAGTTTGCATTCTTCGTATGATGTCAAATACAGCGTAAACAAATGTCATTAATGTCATGGCAGTTAAGTAAAAACATTTCTAATAGATTTTCTACATACACTTTTAAATTCTCTCTTTGAAGATATAGTATTTTTACAAAAGTAAGTACAGTTGGAATGAGCTTTTTAAACTAAATTGGACCCGGCTCTTCTTGACATCCTTTAAGTGCTTCCTTCGTGATTTATCTGTCAGATCCATTTCTGACATCTTTGGATAGCAAATATATGTTCGTTCGATAGAGATTAATTTTTTACATTTAAGACATTTATTCTTCTAACTCATCGTATTAGCTGATAAAAACATTTAATATTTTTTTAATAAACCTCTAAATAAATAGTAATTTTATTTTACTTAAAAATTTTCTTAGCTAATATAAACAAGGTTAAGAAATAAATCTGACAATACAGCAGATGATCCATTATTGGCAGAAGAATTAATTTTTTATAGGTATAATGTCATTTTCCGTAATCGGATATTTATGAAAATTTTGTTGTAAATTGATATTTTTACAATAATAATTGATAATTTTAGTTTCATGTTTTTAAGAAAATTTAACTACTCTATGGTAAGCAGTAAAGCGTTAAAAAATACATCTTTAAAAAAAATGTACCATGACGTCCCTTTTTGTTAATGCAATTTTAAAAAAAAATCGTTTAACATCATCCTCATATAATGAGAATATATACTCTATTCAATTATTAATCACATATATATACTCTATTTATGTTGATAATTTTATTTTGTTCTGTAAAATGGCATGATTTGTATCGGGCATACCATTCCTAACAAGCTTTCATAGGTCAAAAATTTTATATTTTTCTGAAAAGAAAAATCTCTTCTAGTTGTTTTAAAAATCTAAGATTTTGTTCACATATTGCATCTGTTACTTCGAGAAAATTTTAAGTTTCTAGAGTTGCTAATTTAAGAGAAAAGAATATTGTCTAAAAACAAATTTGGCTGAAAAAAAGTGTCTTCCACATCATGCAATATTGCTCCTAAACAATAGGGCACATTTACACCATGTTGAAATTATGAATTTGATCTATCAAAGATTGTGTACTGCAGCATCTCCACAAACTTTCGGGTACACTTGCAGCAAAAAATATTGCATTGAATCTCCATTAAAACTTCAATCTAATGTGATCAGACCTTGCCGGAAATTTGTAGACCGGTAGATGATTGTGTTAATGTTAGGGTTGGTTTGACTGTGACTGGATCAATTTCAAATTTAACTGCTTTGAACTTCTAATCCACCTGCATGACAGTATAACCAACAACTGTCATAGAAGAGAAATTTTTATTTCTATTACAAAAAATAAAAAAACGAAATAATAATATTACGTTGATTACCAAAGTCAGTTTGATAGCTGGTTTGCTATTCTAGTCAGGTCAGGTTTAATGCTTCAACAAAGTGTGATACAAACTGAAGTTTGATCAATCTTTGAATAAGAGCCTATTCAATCTTTGAATAGGCACAATGCAGAATGAAAAAAAATTCTGACATCGAAAAAGCGTTTATGTTTGTGAAAAGAATAAAAGCTACTTACATTGTAGTCAAAACGTTTTAGATAAAACAATGAAGTTGTGCTGTTAATATACTTTCACTGTTGTGTAGTGTTTCATTTAGTCAATTTTTGTTTTATATTCGGTTTTACTTGAGAGATACATTGGCTCTATATATAGAAGAAAAGTCTCAGTGGTGTGCACCACTTAAGGAAAGCTTCTATGTTGATAATGTTTTCCTTAGTAGAGGTTGTTATATAAACCAAACTTAAACATTTGTTTAAATTGGTACATCAATTATGAAACAGAAACAGTCTGATCATTCAGGATAGGAATGGACAAGAAAAAGACAATATTTCTTTAAACCGACTAATGCATTAAGGCTTTTATAATACAAGGCTGAGAACATCTATGTCCATTAATATAAAATGGCTTTTGTTAATAAATCTTGAAAATAGCAACAAGAAAGTTATTTTAAGTGCAGCACATACAATTTTGATGCCATTAATTTATCTACTTGTGTTGTATTCATCCCCAAACTATTAGTTGAAGAAACTTGACTGCTTATTTTAGCATGGAACGAGGAAGTCAACTTTGAACGTAAAGTTTAGTTGCTAACTTAGCTTTGGTAAAGCTAGATCAAAGTACATCCATTCATTGTACATCTCTTTGCACAAGTAAAAGTTCCAAAACAAGAATGTGAACTGAACAGTACATGTCTTCTCAAGGCATTTAAAACATCCTACACAACAGTTATTTTCTTTAAAGTTGATCATACTATTGATGTAATTGTTCAGCTTACGCAATATGATGGTTCAACGTGATATAACGAACAACTTTGTTTAATACTAAAGCAATCACCGGTGGATCAAGCAAAAGTGTAACCATATAGGTTCGAATGCTGGTTGTGTTGAGAATATTAAGATGACGGACGTAAAGATACGGTTTTTAAATTCAACAACTGTTCTGAGATGGATGAAAGGTTTGAAATGTGGAATTTCTTAGTCATAAATCACGTAACATATGTATGCATGCTGTTAGAAGGAATGATCCTGTCACCGGACAGATGAATGAAGTTGCACACTTGGCAACGGTATTTTATGAAACCTTTGTTAGTTCATGCAAAATTTATCGAATATTGTTATATTAATTTTAATAATTACTTGTAATTGGTTAATTATTCAAGTTGATTAACCGAGAAATAAATATATGAAATAATAATAATCAATATGAATAAATGGGAGGGGAGATCACATATTCAAAAATTTAATACCTAGAATTTCTTCAAGTAAAAACAATTGGTATAGATTAAAATTTGTGTTTAATATTTTCATATTATTTTTTTTATCAACAATTGCTGCTTCAATTTGTAAAACGTTTTGGCGAATATTATTGGCAGATTTGGGTATTGGGGTTTTCTCTATATTGGTTCTTCAGGGAAATAATATTGATTTTCATTCCACTTGGTTGCAAATATTAACTGTAGTAATTTCGTATTTCTCATCTCACTTATTGTAAGAAATATTAAATTGAAATATAAATAACTTATTTCCACTTTATTATAAGATAGATAAATATTTTATTGATCCATCTAACCATATCATCATTTGAAATACGCCCTTTTCCCTCAAAATGAATTATTTACGACAAGCACGAAGCAGAGAATCCTTTTCAATATGCAATGAGTAATTTAATTAAGTATAGTAATTATAATCTTAGATGTTACTTTACTGCCAAATTTTAAATATTACTAAGTAATGTATATTACTTTATTATATATTATATATACTGATTGTGTTCTCAATAATTAACAATTCTAGTTAATTCTTTTAATATTTGCTTCACTATATCCTTTGTTCCCTTGTTAATAAATGATTGAATAGCAATGCATTAAATATGGCGTTTTTCTTATGAATGGACCAAAATGTGTCCATAGCTTTTACAGAGACAGCATCCCCGGGGTAGTTGATGTGTGTACCTGGTGTGTGTAGCTCATTTAGAACACTCATACACACTGATGTACCTACAAATATACTTTCACCGTCATACTACATCTGTGCGCACCTTTGATCTTGTCTGGTGCTAATTAATCGGGTTAGGTGCACCTGGGCCGATTTATAGTATGGACTCAACCCCTTCACCAGAGGTGAACAAACGGATCAATCGCCAAACAGATAATCCGGACTCATCATGTGGTAGCAAGGAGTATCTTTATAGATCCCTGCAGTTTGAATATACTATGTTGTACTTCTCCGATACAACCTGGAAACATTAAGACCAGGTAGATGTTGCGTATCGATGTATGGAAGTGTTGGGTGAGCTAAGGTGAACACCACAATCAACATACAAAAGCTGTATTACATAAAGAACAAATAAAAATTAAAAGTAATAATATCGTTTCAAAGACTAACACACGCTAAAATTAGAGTTTTCTAACTCAACGAAATCACAGTAATCTATCGTGAGTTATTTTTTCTCAATGATAATAGAACAGTACAAATGGTAGGGCTGCTTTCACAGAATGAGTAAAAATAGGAAAACAATGAGGCAATAGGTAGTTGAAGTTTTTCGTCAGAGTTTTCAACCAGTAAGATTGACTTGGATGAGACAAACACCAACCGTATACCTCAACGAAAAAAAAAGCATCTGAGATAATGAAAAAAAGGGGAGAGAGAGGTGGTTAGAGGTGGGAGAGGGGAGTTAGAGAGAGGGAGAGATACAAACAGACAGAGAGTAGAGAAATAGAATTAAAACCAGTCCCCAGTTACCTCTCTATATCAATTCAAGGCGCTCAATATCATTTCAAGGCGCTCAAAGTTTCAATAAGATGTCTCCATTTAAAATTTATTAAGGCATAATAGACATTACAAACCAAGTTGCTTCCATCTTAAAAAAGGTGCCCTTATATACTTACTATGGAAGCTTCAAATAATAAAGAAATCTTTTTTTTACTGAAGGTTAGTTCTTTATATAAAAATCTAGTAATAATGGTGTCATACAGAGAAACAATATTTTCGTAAAGTCATCTACTGCCCGAACCTTATGAACAGTAACAAAGAAGGGTTAGAATGAATACCATGGGTTGAAAGAGCTATGATGACGAAAAGGAGATTGAGGGAAAATAAAGTTCAAACTTATGCCTTTATCCTCATGTTTGATGTACTGACCTACCTAAAAGAATATAAGCTGCGTATTATTCTTAAAATGTTAGGTCATATATTTCGTCGCCAATGAGATGCTGTAAGTGTTTAAAATTGGGTATTATTTCTATATGTGATGCAAAACAGAATATCACATTTGTACGTGTGGATGAGTTCTTTATATGCAAAAAATTCACTACAAATGATATTAAAAACAAGAAAGAAGGAAATTCTAAGGGGCCAACGAGTGAATTTCCTGGGACTCAATCCACTGCGTCTTACAATACTGTCAGCTATTTTAGTGGAAACAATTTTGGACGTCCACTTTGGACGTCAGAACCTAGAAACTTTGGTACAATGGAAAACTCTGACCACAAAATTTTCTCAAGTATTAAATATTAAAACTTAAGTAGTATTAAGTATTTCCACAAAGATAGAACATTTAAAGTGATAGATTACTTAAAAATGTAGCCATCGCTATACACGGGAGTATGTTTGCAGCTACATCTGTTGAGTTCAAATTTTTCCTTCCTTCTCAAGTAACTCTCTACTCCTTCTATGACTCAAATTCTTGTTAAGATCTGAGTGACTTCCAGATTTGATCAAGAATATAGTATATTTAGTGCAACTGATTTTAACATTGCATCGGCTTCAACTTTACTAGTTAATAAGTTAGAACTGTACGACGATATATTTCAAGTTGTAACAGAAATATTACAGTTTCTTGTAACAGAACAAGGAACAGGAGTGCCTCAGGAATTGGTGTTGAAATGAAGTTTACATTTAAGAATATTTTTTAAAAAAAAAAATTGAATTTGTTAAATTAAATGTTGTTTTTGAAGATGAAGAATAAAAATAATCGAAATATTTTTATAGACATGTAAATCACAATCCTTTAGAAAAATAGTAAAATATCACATCAAGTATGCCTAAATAAAGGAGGAAAAAGTTTAATTGATGTTAATCTAACTTAACTCTCCACAATTGTCCGATAACTCCTAATCAATAGACGCAGCGGTTAGTAGTTCACGGAGTCAATTTTTTTTTAGGCTTCTTTCTTCCTAGATCTTTCTAGAGGCTTGTTATAAAATGTTCTTTTCAAATAATTTTGAATAAAACTTAAATAGTAATACTTAATTATACAAATTACCTGTTGATTAAAATTGTCATATAAATTTACTGAAGTTAAGTTTATTTGTTTATTTGACTAATTAATAAAATTATTAAATAATATATAATAATATATATTTAAATTAATTATATTTATATTTATAATACATAATAAAATAAGACTGTTAGAAAGTTTTTTACTTTTAAGTATTTAAAAGATCATCACCTTGAAAATGTATTTTCCTTTTAACATTTTGGAAATTATTACTTAAATAACTAACGAACAACGCGTAGTTCATTAATAGTGAGCTATAGAATTATCTTACGATATACTGTGTCACATTTGTTTTCAATAGTGTTATTAGAATAAGATTTTGGTTTATGAAAGAAGATATTAAGGTATGTAACTGTGACTAAATTGTTATGTTGCAGCTTTCATGTAATAAGTTAACTATTTAAAGCAAGATGTTACAATAATTTGAGTCAAATTCTCTAAATTTACGTTAATATTTTGACGCAATTTAAATTAACTGCTATAATTTTTGCATAAAAGTGGGATAAAAAAAAAACCATTTTACCAGTTGGTAAAATTGTTCTTACCAATTGGTTAATTTTACCAGTTGGGAAATTCATTGACTCTTTTGAATTTCCCACTAATGTCAAGTCTGAAATCTTGTCCCAGCTTTTACCCATTCTTTATCACTTAGTTTTTTTCTAACCTTTATTATTCTCCTTATATAATCTTAAAAAGGTTTCTGATTTCAGTGGATGTTATCTGGTCAATATTTTTTTCATGCTGGATCTCTTTTTCTTGCCATACGTGTTAACTACAATTATGACATATAGGGAGATTAAAACAGGTTATGTGTTCAAAGCCTTTCTCCTTCTTTCAAACTTTACTTTCTTTTAGGATTAGCAATACACTGGATATGCTGAAACTGCAGGCACTGGTAGCATTTCACAGTGGAAGAGATAGTCTCAGTTCTAGTTTATAAAACACTACACTTATATTTTCTTGTTTAGTGGGAGTATCAAATGTATGTACAAAATAACGATATTAATTTGTATCCGTTTACAGGTGTTTAATGACATTGTCCTCATGTCCTCTTGAGTCCGTCATTGCTTGAGTTCCAAATTTTTTCCCTCCCAATTCATCTTTGCAGCAGAAGATCTCCTGAGTATATCACTCTTTTCGAGCAATTGAAGCGTTTGTATGGTCTCATTTCTATACTAAAACCACATAGGCTCTACAAGGAAGAACTTTATAGCGTATGCATCACTTACTCTTTCTATTAATCTATACTCTGACTTACTCTTTTCTCAATTTCTTCACTCAAGCCATTTTTCCAGTTGATATAATATGATTTGATATGTATTAAAAGGTGAAATCTTTTCAAAGTCTTGCTTTTTTACAATAACGGTGTGGATTATTTGACGTAACTTTAATGTTAACTTATCTAGAAGGAACTTAGTTTCCCTAGACTAGATTTTCTTGTGACTGCATTTGCCACTATCTTGCTCTTCTGCTTCAAATTCTTTGCTGTCTGGAATAAATCTTTACTTGGAGTTATTGTTGTCGCTTCTCACTTTTTTGACTATTAGTTTAAGTTCCGCCCGTCTGTTTAAGGAATAAACTCTTGGAACTGGTGCAATAACACCAGTATAATTTCAACAGTCCTTCACACAGATGTAATAATAATATATCTATATAAAGAAAAGAATGATTTTGTCTGTACATTGGTTAGAACTAACTCATTTCAAGTTTTTTTTACGTTTCATTCTTTAGAGAAACCGAATCCACTCTTAGAAAAATTTCTGTCTGTCGGTTTGTCCAAAAAATTATGTTCCTAGTAAACTCAGCCAACATAAGACATAGCAAGCTGAAACTTTGGCAGTAGATTTGTTTATGTCCAACTTAAAATATAAGCTCTGAATAGATTGGAAATTCAACGTAGAAGCAAAGTCATGAACTTATAAGCCATGTTTGGCTAACTTCAAAAACAGGTTTATTTTGAAAATGTACAGGTGTAGCAAGTAGGGTATTGTTAGTTAATTTTAATATCATTTTCCTAGAGTTCAAGATCTACTATCTATTCAGAATAAATGGCTTTGTGAACGAACGATTCTCAATCCCTACTAATGAGAAGGCAGAAAAAATCAACAAACAAGTTTTTACGCTATATCAAGCCGAATAAAGAACTTAGAAGTTAGTAAACCGAGTGATTAGTGATGGGGAAGCAGTTCATTATCCAATTGAATTTCTTGACTCAATGGAGGGTATTTCCGTCAGATACTTCCAGTAGTATCAAGAAATTTCAACTTTGGCGGTATTGCTGCCACATTCTACATCTTCTAGAAAATGTGAGAGTATTGCTGCAGCAATAATGGTGTCTTTGTTACGTTTACACGTCTTCAACATTATGCTCAGTGGCTTCTTCGAGTAGGGAAGGAGCAGTTACTAATGTTCTTCACCCGTATTTACAAAACCTCTTTGAAATATTTTCAAATATATATGTAAATTATAAGCAAGAATTATTCAACTCTGTTTACAACAATTTCATGACCAATTTCACTGATGACAACTGACTGCCACTTGGGGCAATTCACACGACAAGAAATAATGACACCAACATATTTAGTGATGAAATAATGAAATTATTACCTGGTGATATGATCTCATTGAAAAGTATGGACACAATTCCTGAAAACTGTCAAGTTGTATTGTATCTATAGGAGTTTTTACTCCGGTTCAAGATACACAGTTATTGCAGCTTCACAAACATTAATTACTTCAAGGAACTTTCATAAAATTGAAGAAGGAAATATTCTTCTTATACCCAGAATGAGCTTGCAGCAGTTTGACTGAGACTTGCCATTTATTATCAAGAGGGGACAATTTTGTAAATGACAGATAATCTACCTACTAGTAATCTGAGAATTATAGGCAAGCAAAATCTTCATAAAGAACAGTATACCTATCACAAAACCAAATCGGCAGAATCTATACCAAACATTTTGTTTGATAGTTTGATACCAAAAAAAGATACAAAATTTTTGAAATCTTTAAGGAATCACTTTGGTTTAATTCTTGAATATGGAATGAGCTCACTTTAGACGCCTTCTAATCGATGAATCAGCATTGATTTATAGATAAATTAATTTACAAAATATAGAATAAATTACAGTAATAGTAAAAAATAATTGTAAAAGAATAAGTGTAAATGTTTGATCTGCCGCAACTTTAGTTGTGAACACTCAGGCAGGTGTAATATTACCCCTTTTATAGTGATTAGTTGTGGTTGACCGACTGAATAATCCAAATAATATTGGTTAGGCCATGCAAGAGCATGCAGATGACCTTTTATTAGAAAAAGAGTAATTCTTATTGGTACTGCCTTTCAGATTAAATAGTTTGTTTCTAAAATTATTGAAAGATGCTTAAAGGAGAAATGTTTGGTTATAAATCGACCTAAAACGGTCCTTATAAATTTAATTTAGATTAATTTTGAACTATCAAAGTTACGGCCATACTTTGGATGTTCTTTAGATGAAATATTAAACTGGAAAAGCATGTAACAGATGTTATAGGCTGAGGGAGCAAAACGAATGTTCTGATGTGAGAGATTCTTAACACCCAATATGGAGTCTTAACACCCAATATTTAGAATTAGTAATAATACATTCCGTCATACCTCGTAAAGTCTCTGAAAAGCTCGACCGGTTTCGGGTCCGTCTGGATCCCATCTTCTAGAGCACCTAACTGATTGTGAATGTTGTTTTCCTATAACCTACCTATATATAGCATCTACATTGTGTAATCAGTGTTGTGTGTGTAGTTAATTTTTTTTCCATATTTCTTTAATTGCTATAGAAATATGGAAAAAAACTTAACTACACACACAACACTGATTACACAATGTAGATGCTATATATAGGTAGGTTATAGGAAAACAACATTCACAGTCAGTTAGGTGCTCTAGAAGATGGGATCCAGACGGACCCAAAACCGGTCGAGCTTTTCAGAGACTTTACGAGGTATGACGGAATGTATTATTACTAATTCTAATATTACTAACCTCAGTGGAACTAACTCATTAACTATATTTAACCAAATATTTACTTTGACCTTGCATGAGTATTATTACTGCTATAGTAAAACCAATTCTAACATACCCATAAGTTGTATGGTATAGAAAACAAAGCGTTTTTTGGGATAACCAGATCAATGGTTATCTGCCATACTTCCAGAATGAAAAGAATAATAACTATCTTCCACTTTTATATTTTTATAAAAAATGATTAGTTTCCAATTCCTTGTTCAAATTTGCAAGGCCTCTATGAGAAATAAAGTCATGTTACAGTTTGATATAATGACGGGTCAAAATTTAATATTGAAACTAGTATAAATAACTTGACTCTTATATGGGTACCTGGAAACAAGAGAATACTGTGGAATGAGGTGGTGAACCATTTAGAAATGTTTGGAACGAAACAAACATCTTGCAGTTTCAAATATTTTTGGTCTATACACCTCAGCTTTTAGAGTTCAAACTGTCAGATAAATAAAAACTGACAAGAACAACTGGATATAATTTAGTTAAAAATCTCATTCCAACTGAACTGAATGGATTTAAAAATATATGCAGAATATAAATTTAGAATTTCTCTTCCAAAAACTACTACTTAAATAAAACTACTCTTTACAGAAGTCGTAATTAACTTCAGACGAATAATACAGACTCTTTGTTTAGAAGGGGTGGTAAACTTTGATCACATTCCATCTGATTATGAGGCAATTACCCTGAGAATATAAAAAAAATTATATCATCAAGAGAAGTGAAGTATACGTCTCTAGAGACATTTATGATGTTCATTTAAGAATTTAAGATCTAAAGTTGAATTTTGAAACTACAATAAAATGCATAATATGACAAGAATAGCCGGGGAGCGAACGGGTCTGCTGAGATTCAGGCACTTAGTTTAATAATTTTAATAACATGTCAGATTGAGTAATGACGTTAAGCTTCTTATAACTGATACAATGATTATTTCCCCATGTAAACAAATGATACATTATTGATCATGTATGAGTTTGACATTACGTTGACACGAAAGTCTTATTAAAATAAAACAAAAAAATCATTATCAGTGAGTGATATTATTTTTACTTACAGTAAAACAATATTATAATAGTTAACTCAAGGCCAGTTCAGATTTATAAGTGTAATTTAAAAAAAAACTCTTTCAGCTCTTCGTCACGTAATGTTCTATTTTTAGGAATAATTTTTGTTAATTCATCAAGCCGTAGGGCTTCAACAAGTCATATGCCCAATACCCACAAGCTATCAAAAACAATCATAAGTCAAACTTTTTGCATTTGACTCAAGGGTCAAAAATACCTTTTCAGTAGTTTCGAAAATTTGAAGTTTTTTCAAATGTTGCTTCTGTCAGTTTTATGACAACGCCATAATTCAAATACTAGAGCTGGTAGTTTAGGGGAAAAATGTTGTACAAAGCCATATTTTGCCCAAAAAACTTACTTTTTTATGATGTAATATTGCCCAAAAACAATAAGAAAGATCTACATTATACGGCCCGTTTTTGTGTAAAATATGAAATTAATATAGCAATCTGTGAGATATGTAGTGCGCTCACAAACTTTTGAGCACATACTCTCCTTCTTACCCACTCACTGATATCATCAAAAAACTGTTAAAAAGGTCTTTAAGGTCCTCAAAACATGCAAACCTGTCAAAATCTTGAGATTTTTTTTTTTAGAATTACTATACTTGACTTATAGTAAAGTAGAGGCAATTACGTGTAACTTTCTGTCGTTTTACATAAACTCTGTAATATTCTTCATTTGACAGCAAAATCATAATAGCGAATTTGAAACAGAAATTACAGGAACATGATTATTCCTTTAGCTTGAAATTTGATAGACTTATTTTTCCAGTGCAGGTTCCATATTCCTGAACAGAGAGACATTGTAATGATTTAGTATTTCTCATAGCGGATTATTCCCCGGAGCTGACAGGTTGTGTAAATTGATAATGTACCGTTCCTTCCTTTTCTTCTTTCGTAATCAAACGCACCTATCCTACCTCTTACAAGACCTCTTGTAACTCTGGCGTCTGCGTTTACCGTTTGATGATTTTTCGCCCATTTTGATGATTTTTATGTGGGTTTGGCTTCCATAAAGCTAAGTCTGAGTATGAATAATCACAGGTCGTCCGTTGGCAAACGCAGTGACCTTCCCGTTGCAACTCATGCCAATTCTCACGGACTCAGTTTCAATGACTGTTTCCGTGTACAGGTTCTGAGGCAGATTAATGAAACTAAGTCTAAAGTCACTCCGAGAGCTTCATATAGTCTTCTGTGAAGTAGATCTACTCCTGGGCTTAACATCAATCGTTAATTGTTCCTTTTATTTATTTTAGTATCTTAATTAACTTTTGTTTACTTTCTTATTTTTATTTTTATTTTATTTCTTACAATGTTGTATAGTTTTTATTTAAATATATTCATTCATTTATTATTTATTCTGCTTTTATTTCTTTATCTACTCTTGTCTCCCCTCCCTCCGTAATTTGGCTACACTGTTTTAGTGCTCTTCCAAGGACACCAGTCCTCACCAGTCATTACCTGCCCTCGGAGCGATTGACATCTATCTTCCTGATGACTCGGCTGTCGAAATATAGTACTGAGTTTCTGTTTCATTTCTGTGTGTTCTTTTTGGAGTGTATATAAATATATATAAAGATTTCACATAAACACGTGAAACAACAATCAATGATCAAACCACAATAAGAAATGGGAAAACAAGACTAAGATCTTTCAACCGTAACAAGCGGTCTTCGTCAGAGTCAGTTTGACTCAACTCAGTTGGGTTTTTGACTCTGACGAAGACCGCTTGTTACGGTTGAAAGATCTTAGTCTTGTTTTCCCATTTCTTATTGTGGTTTGAGCATTGATATATATATATATATATATATATATATATATATATATTTATATATATATATATATAACAGTTCAAAATTTAAGATAGGTAGCACACAACGTAAAGAAACACACAAACTCAAATTTTCGGGCAATCCATCTTCAGGAGAAAAGAGAAAGGGAGACCAAGCACGTTGTAGACGCAACGGTATACATATAGTAACCTATATATATACATATATATATTTATATATGTACATATATTCCTTATATAAAACCTTGGAAGTAATTCATTTTGACTTAATATTTTGTTGCATATTTTTAAAGTATAATAAACTTGTACATAAAGCGTTGAAAAATAAAGGAAATGAAAGGTTAAATAATGTAATTTCACTGAATCTGCCTTAGTGGTTGGTCAACTTGTTGCTAAGGAAGGCCTAATATAAGCAGTTAATTGTTTTAGATCTCTTTTGATAATCAAATTTCTTTAATCGAATTCTGCTTTTAATAGTCTATTCAAACCAAAATCTATATTAAAACTAGATACCATATTTTATATTAATGGTTTATATTAAACACAGTTATGTTCATTTCAAATTTTTACATGGTTAAATTCAGGAAAGTCAGTGCTATTTTTTTTGTTATAACGGATTAGCTATTGTTATTTTCTACTTCAGACTTGATTCATTCCACTACAAAATCAAATAGTTAAAGGACAAACCCTGAACATAATTACTTCTAAAACGTAAAACTCTGGTCGAAGTAAGCAAAAATAAAAGAACATACTAATATTGTACAACAGTATTATTTATATTTTAAAAATCATCTGTTTTAAATTATAATGTAAGTTACTGAGTTTTAAATATATTTTCTGCACGTCATACTTTAGTTGTTGCACTCAAGTATCTAAAGGTATTAAGTATATCAAGTAACCGTTAGTTTGTGGACTTCTGTTCTAACTTCATTTAAATTTTGAAATTTATGTAATGCATATCTCAAGAGATAGATTTCAAAATTCATATTTAAGATAACAGATTATGTATTTAATAATTATAATACTTTTAATAACTACTATTCTAACCTTTATACATTTTAATTAAGTTATGGTACAAAAAAAATCAAATAATCAACCTTTTAGAAGTTAAAATATCTGTTTTAGTTTTATACCTTGTACTTGACTAAATATAAAAAAAAAATAATTTTTTAAAATACACATATTAATGCAATACTAAACACTAATTGACAAGTTTTAGAATAACAAAAATGGGCGAAAATATCATTTGTTCCTTTAATTTTGATATTACGGTTAACTTATAGTGAAGTTGAGTGCTGGCCAATCCTGAATTTTACTTTACTATAAGTAAACTATAGTGATCATGAAAAAATTAAATCTCCAGTTGTTGACGGAATTAATGTTTTGAAGTCAAAAAAGTCGATTTATGATTTTTTTTTTATTTTTTATGAATAATATTTTTAGATGTGAAAAATATCTGCCAATGAACAGACATTTCTTTTTCTTTCCATGGTATGATGGATTTGTTTCACAAAATGCTCTAATCAATCTATATTTTAGACTCTTGAACAAAACTTAATATCAGTTGTATATTTTTTTGTCTGTTTGAATAATAGTATCTTTGAATAATATTGAAGTGTCAGGAATGGACTTGCTCAAAAAAGAGGAGTCCTCAAGAAAGAGGAATTATGTTTGTTGACAAATATCCAGTTTTTTCACTATTCTAGTCTAATACTTTATATCTATTATTTTCAAAAATTTCATGCTTCCAGCTATAAAAGTTTTAAATTATACTGAATAACCGGTATTGACTTTGATATGAGTATGTAAAACTGGCTAAATACTAATGTATTTTTTTTCAATATACATTCACATCAACCGTCTTACAGAGTACAGCACTTAGAAAAAAGATAACCCTCGCTCGGAGTAAATTATAAATATGATTTTTGACAAATGGAAAAAAAAATTATTTTATTAAATGCTAGGAAGCCATAAAATTCCCAATGTGATAATGTTGTAACAGACCAAAAATGTAAAACTTGATTCAAAATTGAAAACATTCTTTGAAAAATAATAAATGTAATTATACTTCTTCTTAAATTAAAATTTGTCTTAAAACTACTTTTTTTCTTAGATGATTCTGAGATTTTTCAGAAAAAATAGGAATATTTTTAAGTTTTAAATGGGAAAATTTGTCTTAAATATTCAATCTAGAATTAGGTCAGGTAAACTATGTAAGAGGTCGACTGCCTATTAGAACAAAAGTTTTAACAGGTTATGGAAAAATCTGTTATGCAGATCAATTAGTAAATTATTTGCTCATGGTATGTGAGGTTGGTGTCCCGACACACTAAAAACCCACATCCTAATTTCTGGCAATATCCGGCACGGAAACCGTATGCTCATTACTTCGTGCCAGTGGCATCAGTCATCCTAACATGGAATCACCGCTTTGACCCCTTTCGTTCATCTAAAGATTAACCTTGCCTGATGCTTTCATTATTCTTATGTTGAAGGACCGTCTTTACAAAGCTCGTGACTTTTGACCAGATTTCCTCACACTGGAGCATCTTCTGGAGTATGTTCCCTGGGGTAACCTTACCAAGCAGAGCAATCAATCCCTGCTGCAGAACTCCTCATTTAGAAGAAGAAGAAGGTATGCATGCTCTACATCGTCGTTTTCACCCGAGCCACAGTGCATACACTGAGAGCTATCAACTTAACCCACCCTGTATAAATAGTTTCCAAAATATTCCTGACCAGTCAACATCTGATTTAAGTGCTCTTCTTATGCTTTCGGCCCAACCATTCGGGGAGGTCATGAGGTCATGGGTGAGCCTTGCAGTCTACCTACCCCTTGGCTCTCGTTCCTATCTCTACTTCCATTTTTAATTGTTTCTATTCTCTCTTCCCGCTTTTCCGTTTTTCATAATTTTTTCTCCTACACTCTTTCTCTCCTGAGTCAGTTTGTCGATGGAAATAATTCCTTAGATGACCAAAGTAGCTGACTCAGAGATTGTGCAGTAGGCTCATGCTACTCGTAAGGCGCCAATCCTCTGTATTGATGCCATTTTCCTTCTACGTTTCTCATGTCTGAGACAGTCAGTCCAAACTTCAGCACCGTTCCTCTATGGACTGCGTCACAGACATTAGTAACATGCGCGTTAACTGCCTTGGCCCTCCAATATTAACCATAAGTCTACTTAGTTGAGTTGTGGTGACAGCAGCCTTGTACGCAGACCTTCTTATGTGCTTCGTCAATTTTCCAGTCAATGGTGATGTCAAGGTATTTAACAGATCCTCTCACTGGCACATCTACACCACTGTATACGAGTACACTGAGGCTCTATTTCTCGTAATAAGCGTTATTTTCGTTGTATTGGTCGCTAAAGTTAGAACTTGTTCTACCATCCAATTGTAACTCGTCTCATGGCCTGATTTAATTTGAACTGAGCAAGGGACTCATTTCACTTTTGATGACCAATATGATATGTGTAGCCTCACTATATGAATCAGGATAACGATTTTCTTAATCACCTTCCCTCTTTCTCATTTTGATTTTACTAAGTGAATTAAATAATGTGACGACTATATGTTCCATTACAGATGAAGAAACCTTAGCTTTGGGAATGCCTGCAATATGTCGGACTCCTAAGTTGGTCAAGTCTAACTAGGTACCGGAATATCTCTTTCACCGAACGGAGGAACAGAGATATTTTCTCTGTCACTTCCTAAACATGACTCCAACGCTTCATCAGTAGTTTTAATTTTATATATATATATATAACAAAATTTCACACAAACACGTGAAATAAGAATCAATAATAAAACCACAAAAAAGACTAAGATCTTTCAACCGAAACAAGCGGTGTTTGTCAGAGACCTATATATACATACATATATATATATCAATGATCAAACCACAATAAGAAATGGGAAAACAAGACTAAGATCTTTCAACCGTAACAAGCGGTCTTCGTCAGAGTCAAAAACCCAACTGACGTCATATAGTGACTCAGTTGGGTTTTTGACTCTGACGAAGACCGCTTGTTACGGTTGAAAGATCTTAGTCTTGTTTTCCCATTTCTTATTGTGGTTTGATCATTGATTGTTGTTTCACGTGTTTATGTGAAATCTTTTTATATATATATATATATATATACCATGATAAACGGAAACGGTCCGGCAGGACAGATTACACTTAAAATAAACTGTAACACATAGACAGAAACATAACAAAGACTCACTTTTCAATATTTTGACCGTAATTTTCGACCGTTTACGGTCAAAATATTGAAAAGTAAGTCTTTGTTATGTTTCTGTCTATGTGTCACAGTTTATTTTAAGTGTATATATATAGAAATAAAAAGATTTCACATAAACACAATATGTGAAATAACAATCAATGATCAAACCACAATAAGAACACACCACAATCAACACACCGACAAACTCAAATTTTCTCCTGAAGACGGATCGTCCAAAAATTTGAGTTTGTGTGTCTCTTTCTTTGTGTGTTGCTTTTCTTCGTTTTGAGCTGATTTGCGTCCAGTTTGGATCGTTTTTTTCAAATTTTGAGTGAAATATATATATATTTATATATTGAGGATTCCTTGTTTCAAAAATTTTAAAACGGGTTCTCTTCAGGATCCTAAAATAGAGTCAAAATGCTTTTGTAAATCTGTGTCTGTTCATGCCTTTTTTCTGACTACCATTGATTTAATTATTTTAAAACGAAATTCACTTTTACTTTTGACAATTTTTTTTATCTCGAGAATCACTTTATGTAGCACAGTTTTAAATGAAAATGACATTTTTACCTTGAAAGATCATAATAATGTTTTCTATACTTTGATTAAATTCGGTTTACATTTTACAAGTTAATATTTCTAATCTATTATTCTTTGATATTTTATTTTGACCTAATCTTAGTAACAAATAATTTCTCAAATTCAGGTTACATTTCCTCAATCGCTTAACTGATTTAATACTCATATTAGTGAGAATGACTGTATCTTATGCATTTTTTCAAATAACATTTGATTAGTAATCAAAACATAGTCATAGGTGTCAGAAGAAATACTGCTCATCATTGTGGGAAGATGTCATAAGTTCTTTCTTCTCTTTGACCATTTAGAAATATATTTACGTGTTATCTAATAACAGGAGATGATATAATTAATCTAAAATAATGGCTTAGATTGTGTGATCTTCTATACATAACTAAGTTTTTGTTCATTGGTTTTTTAAAAAAAAGTGAGAATGAGCGGTCTTCAGAACTCCCCTAACTCATTTAAATTTAATATATTCAAAGCAAGTAATACACATAAAGTTGTTTAATCTACTAAGGAAGAAAAAAAATTCTGTAATTAAATATTTACGTTTTAATAATAGAATAATTCTGAAGGACTAGTTGAGGAAGCGACTTTAATATAGTAGGAAGAAACAAATCTTCCTCCTACTATACAGTGTCAAAGAAATATTAATTATTGTCAAAGGCTTATTGTAATTTAATTAAGTATTTCAATTCAGTAAAATTCTATTTCAATCAAACAATTGTATTGTCAACATTTTTTTGTATTTTACTTTTGAATTGATTAAAAATCATTTTCTAACAGGAGTTAAATGGGGCAGTGATTAAAAATATGCTGTTCAAAAGAATTTGCTGTATCCATCTCCTTAAACATCTTTCGAAACAGTCTTTCCATCTTATTAAACTTAACGATATTTAACTTGTTTATTATAGAGTTAATTATATAACACAAGTACTGAAATCATTCTTATATTGTAACACATTATTTAATCACCAGTTATACTTAAAGTGTGGAAAAATGTATTTCGTTTTATATAACATATGTCTCTTAATATTATATAGAATTATTTCATGAAATTGGTAAGCCTGGCAAATAGTGCCTGTTTGGAATGATACAACATTCCAAGAATAGCAACAGAACCTGTTTGTAAAAACAAGTGAATTGTGTTCGCTAAACTGTATGCGATAACAATAACTAAAAAATTAATTATTTTTATATAGTTTTTAATTTTATAGGTTTATATAGTTTTTATAGCGTTATTGCTCTTTCCCGTAATTGAAACTTCATGATTTTTACTTTACTATAAGTAAAGTATAGTGATCGTGAAAAAATTCGATCTCGAGATTTTGATGGAATTACATGTTTTGAGGTCCCAGAAGTCGTTTTATGACGTTTTTACGATGATGTCTGTGTGTGTGTGGATGGGTGGGTGGGTGGGTGCGTGGGTGTGTTAGCATTGCTTGTTACCACGCTACGGTCCAGAATCTTTGATGGAACAAGTTGATATTTTACACAAAAATGGGCCTCATAAAGACGAAGATCCCTATTGTTTGGGAAGAATTATGCATGATGGAAAAGTCACTTTTTTTGCCAAAAACCGTTTTTTTTAATACATTTATTTCTCCTAAACTGATAACCCTAGAGTTTTGAAATTTTGACATTATCTTTGAAGTTACAAATGCAACAAACGAAAAATATATTCAGAATTTTAAGACAACAGGAAATATTTTTTTTTCAATAAAATGTAAAAATTTTGACTTATAATTCAATCTCAAACCTTGTGAGAGCGATACAAGCCATACTGTTTGACGGACAAGAATGAAACTATGCCTATAAATAGAACATTATATGGCGAATGAGTTGAGATATTTTTTTTTGAAATTACTTTCGCTAAAGGGGCGTTACAGTATGATTTGTGTTTTCAGAAAATGATTTTTTGACACTAAACGGCTCATTAAAAAAAATGAAAATTTGACCAAAAATGGAACAAAAAATTAGCAAATCACAAAAAAAAATTCATGAAGTTTAAATTACGGGAAAGTGCAATAACGATATAAAAACTCTTTGTTTATTCTAGACTAAGAGATCACCTGCTATACTTGTCGAATTTTTTGTATTTTTTTACATTGTTTACATTGACTTAGAAATTTTTTGAGCGAATCCACTGAGATAAAATTGATGTTTCTAATGGAAAAATGAAAATATATTATTGACTTATAAGAGATGTAAGAGGAATAATATTGTGCAGGTAAATGATAACACTCATTAAAAAAAAATTCGTATATATGTTATTTGACAAAGGGGAAGGAAAATGATCTTATTAAATACTAAGAAGCCATAAAATTCCCAGTATAATAATTCTGTTAAAAACCAAAAATGTAAAAGATAATTCAAAATATAAATCTTTCGTTTAGAGATTAATAACTGTAATTATCGTACATCTTTAATTAACAAATCACCTTAAAACAACATTTTCTTCGCTGTTTAAGAAGTTTTTCAGAGAAAAAAAGAGTATTTTACTGTTTCAAATTTGAAAATTTTACATTAATATTCAATGTAGAAGGATGTCAAGTAAACGATGTAAGAAATCTACTGGCTGTTTGAACGAAAGCCATTCTCTTGTAGGAGAATAAATCGTTTCTGGAAATGTTCACTTTGGTTTTTCAAAAATGTTATTACTGCTGTAGTTATACTAATGCAATTATTTGCAAATAATAAATTATTTGTGATGTACAAAAATAAGCTTATAAATTGATGTCCTTCAATCACTATCTGTACTACCTCAGGAATGACAGGCTAATAATTATATCCCATTTAGATGTTTACGTTATGCTTAAATGAGACGTTATGTTTTATATACTCAAGAAATTTGACATTAAGTTACTTATAGTAAAGTAGAGTGTAGGCCACTCCAGATTTTTTTTTATGAATTGCTAATTTTTCGTTCCATTTTTGGTCAAATTTTCTTTATTTTTTAATGAGCCGTTTAGCGTCAAAAAAACATTTTCTGAAAACAGAAATCGTACTGTAACGTCCCTTTAGCGAATGTAATTTTAAAAAAAAAATATCTCAACTCATTCTCCACATAATGTTCTATTTTCAGGCATAGTTTCATTTTTATCCGTCAAACAGTATGGCTTGTATCGCTCTCACAAGGTTTGAGATTGAATTATAAGTCAAAATTTTTACATTTTATTGAAAAAAAATATTTCCTGTTGTTTTAAAATTCTGACTATATTTTTCATTTGTTCCATTTGTAATCTCAAAGATAATGTCAAAATTTCAAAACTCTAGGTTTATCAGTTTAGGAGAAAGAAATGTTTTCTAAAAAACGGTTTTTGGCAAAAAAAGTGACTTTTCCATCATGCATAATTCTTCCCAAACAATAGGGATCTTCTTCCCTATGAGGCCCAATTTTGTGTAAAATATCAACTTGATCCATCAAAGATTCTGGACCGTAGCATGGTAACAAGCAATGCTAACAAACTCACCCACCCACCCACCCACCCACACACACACACAGACATCATCGAAAAAACTTCATAAAACGACTTCTGGGACCTCAAGACATGTAATTCCGTCAAGATCTCGAGATCAAATTTTTTCACGATCACTATACTTTACTTATAGTAAAGTAAAAAGGAGGATTACAAGGTTCTGAAGTGAATAATACTCGTATCTGTATACAGGTGTAGTGGAACATGGCTTTCACATTGAAGGATACAGAAGAATCAGTTTTCTAGTTTGAAGGTAGTGAGAACTTTACTAGTGCTGAAGTCAATGAAGATAGAAATTAACCGTCTAAAGTTTCCAATGAAAATAAAAGTTAAGAATCCTAATACTGTTGAATGTTAAAAATGTACTCTCGTGTGGTCATGTGTCGGCGGAGTGCACTGAAAAGGCACTAAATTTCTTTTTAATGTGGTTTATAGAAGCACTGAAAGACGGACTGTCCAGATTTACGCTCTAAGCGGCTTATTTAAGGTAAGCATAAGGAAAATTCTATTAGTTCAGAAGTATTAAAGCCAGTGTTAGCACCAACAGATGAAGAGAAAGTTAAATTAAATGTAAGTAATGTATAATTTAAGCTTAGCTGGATTGTGACAGCCTCATTTTAATTTCGGAGCATTTTTTAAATAATGTCATATATAGTAAATATTATTAAATGTTCTTAGCAATCTATGTTGAATATTTTAGTAGAACTTACAGAAAATGTATTTATAAGATCAATTGATACTCCAAGCTGTTCTATGGGCTTCTCAAAAATTCCTGTTTATTTGTTAGTGATTGCTGTTATTACTGTCATATTACCGTAATTTTTTTACGCCGTAATATTTTTATTGATATTTGTAAGATAGAGAAAAAGGAACGTATAGTTAACATATATCAGTAATGCTTTAAATACTTATCTTTCAAATGAGATGCTGACAGTAGTTATTCTGACTGGAATATAAATAGGAAAATTAATTAAAAATAAAATATTCCATGTAATTACATGTAAGATCCAAAGAACCAGTAACTAAGTTAGAGTTACAGTGCACTGTTAAAACGGATTACAAACCGTTTCTTTGTTGTAACAGTAGGTTTTTCTGTGCGGAAATGCTGTTATAAAGCAATATTATTAATGACTTGTAAATAAAATAGTACGTCCAAAGAATTCTCGATTCGGTAGTCGACTTGTGTTGGCATTGAAAATAAGATGCAAATCTGTGAATAGCGAAAGAAGTAGTTTACGATGAATGATATTGTAACACAGATAGGTAAGTATCCCATTAAACGGACAGTTTACGCCCCTAGTGGGGCTATGCAGCTCTACCAACAGCTGTATTAGCTTTCTATCCACAGGTTCTTTGAACCAAGGGCAAAAAAGGCAACTGTCCTTACCTGTAACTGAGCAGGTTCAGTAGGACCTTTGGTCCGGAGTTTGATCGGAAACTCTTAAAATAAGTCGGTACTACGGGCAGCGGCGGCCCATGTAGGGTTCTCTCTCCACCCCCCGAAACTGAGGTTGGACTCATATGCTGTTGGTTCTCACCCAAGTTGGGTAGACCCTTGTGGTCACTGTATGAGAAGCAGTAACTGCTGAGGATGCCTGCTTAGCATACCGCGGAGCTAGAGACCCCAAACCGTTACCAGTGGGAACGAGCCTTGAACTCAGCTGATTGGACTGGATAAGTGGTGTTTGCCTGGTAGAGGCAGTGTAGGAAGCCTTCCCACTCTATTCAATGGACAGAGAACGATATAGTTCACTTAAAGAAAACCTATTTCACTACGACTGATTTAAAAGAGGAGTCTCATCAGATAAGGAGAGCGGATTCTGCATTCCATACACAGCATTCATTGGTTCTATTTGACACTGTGAGTATATGAGCATGCCATTCGGATTATGATTATGGAAATCTTCTTGGAGTCTTCGTAGTAAAAAGACTAAAGTGAAAAAACCTGCAACCGTTACATTGAGTAATGCCACAAACGAACTGTTATACTCTAGTAAGAAATTCTTCGGTAAAAAATAATGTCTTAACCTCAAATCTACAGTTGTGTTCTACAAAATGGTATTACTACTGTCATAAAAGCAATTATATGCTTTGGTAGTGTGCTAAGACAAATGAAAAAGTATGCATATTAACCTAATAACCTGCACAGACAAACATCAGTGTTTAAAAGCTAAATAGTTTTAGATGTATTTTTTTGGTATATTATAAACTAATACTGAGATAGTATTAAGAATGATAACACTGTATATTGGTGTATATATTGTCTTATTTAATTCTTAAAAATCGTCTAGCAGACATCCTTTACACAATATGAAACCCTGAACAAATGTGGGTATCTTTACATCGTTAATAAGTTTATTGACACACATCTCAATATTGTATACCAGTGTTGTAAATATTTCGTATTAAATTAAATTTACCTTATAGTATTCAGTATTACTTAAAAGGATGCTGCTACAGCTTTTTCTACAATCTTTTTATCATTGAATATATAGCTTTAGTTCATCATCTGTAGTAAAAATGACTTATGAAAGATCTTAGCTAAGGTGGCCCATATTGTTCCACTTGTTTGTCAAAAGTGTTAACTTATTTAGGTAAATTATGAACTATTTCAACTTTTTCTTCGGAATGTGGTTTGTTTTGAAACACAATGCGATTTAATTTTACGAAAAGAGGTAATTCACTGATCTATATAACTATAAAAGTAAGAAGTTAAAATTAATTAAGAAGTTAGCAGCTGTAGCATTTTTGCAATTAAGTCAGATATTACCAGGCTGTAAAGTAGATGTCCTCAGCCCGCTGGTTGCGCGCCACCTGTGGCCCTTCGACGATTTATAAGTGTTGTCTTCCCCATTTCAACGTACAGCAGATTGGTACTCATGATATTAACATTAAGTTGTAGAGTCTTATTGGTTCTAGAATATTTAAGTTTATATTTATTATCTTAATTTATAATCTAGGCATAATCAATTAAATTGCTAAAATATATTGTAAATTCTATAATTATATTGAGGAATAAAAGTTGAATTTTAACCCATATATATGGAGTTCAACAAATTAAATAGTTTGTACTAATTAAATAATATAATACTCAAACGATGATACAGGAATTTGATTCATTATAAAAATAAAAGAATAAGGCCGAATTCTTCAAGAAAGTAATATAATTAGCAATATGTTTCGTCCATTCATACAACCATCCTCAAGGTAAAATATTATATATACTACATACATTTTAAATTAACCATTATTTGTTAAATCCTAGAAATAATATAATGTCTGCTTTTAGATATATATTTTTAAGGTCATTAATATTTGCTCTTATGCATTGCTAAATGAAGATGGTATAAAATGAATTTGGCAAAAAATTAAATTTTGTGTAAATGTTGTTATAAACTATACATACAGGGTCCGAACCGGAAGTAGAAGGACTGATGGGATTGCAGAGGGAAAAGGCCGATTGGTTGCGGTGGGGAGGTGTGTCAGGAGCAGCCTCATATTTTCTTTCTGTCGACTGCAGAGGCAGCACGTGTGTTTTTGTGGTGTTGTCGAAGCCTAGAATGATGTCCTATTAGCGCTGTTTTCCCTAGGGTTGAAGAGAAAAAAACAGTGACGTAGCAACCATTTTTACGCCCGGGGTGGTCGTACGATTCCCCCCCACCGCTAGCCTCTGGTAACCCATTAACCTTTAAAACTCCAGAAAGTCTTCAAAATATTTATTTTCATGGAATTAAACTCATACAAATAATTCCCATTCTGTTAAAAGGGCTTTGAAACGTTTTGATCAAATTGTACCTAAATGCTAGGTATTTGTCTTTATGTGGTTTGAGATTTTCACAAATCATACTTAAAACCTATAAAAGTGAGAAATACTTTTCTGAACACAATATGAATTTCATGCAAATTGTTGGTACCACAGAGGTAAGAAAATATAATATTAATATGAAAGCCCGTTTTACCTCGTGAACTAGTATTATAGCCGCCAATCGGTTTCTCACGTTGTGCATCTTCAAGAGGCACTGATAATTATCGAGTGATCTTGAGAATAAATACCTATTGAACAATTAAAGCTCCTTTTATTAATTTTAGATTTACTTTATTTATTATTTGATTTTATTCTTTTAAAATTTAGTTTATCATTTCAAGTCTGTCTAGTCGCCTTTTTAGTTTTGTTATTTGTTTAAATAGAATGCCCGATTGATGTTTAATCTGTTCATTTATTAGTTTACTTATGTTTTTATAAACTTATAAATTTTGAGTTACGCTATTATATTTGTCCCCTGTGTCCTGTTCTTATTAAAGTTCTGCATTAAATTTTTGATGTTATCTGGCACATGTCCATGGTTAAGTGACTGAAGCTGGACAGAAGACTAATATATTAGACAGGTACAAATAGTACAATTAACGTCCTCAGCTAACTCTTATGTGGGTACCTGGAAATAATGGAATACAGGAGAATGAAGCAGTAAACCGTTTGGAATAGATTGGAAAAATTGAAGAATGGATGATAAAGAAAGTAGATAAAAAGTTGTTAGAACAACCGAGTCTAATTCAGTTTAAAAACTCATTTCAACTGAATTTACATTTACATTTGTACGAAAGTACTGTATCTTCAAAGGATGGATTTATAAATATATCTACTATATCTGACCAGAATTTATTTTCTTAAATAATACTTATGCAACATGTAATTAACATCTGTGTTGGAGTTGTAGAAACTTTTGATAGTATTCAATTTGAAAGTGAAGCAATCGCCTTAAAGAGAAAAACATTTTTGGAAAACCATACCAATAACCAAAAGAGGTGACAGATAATTTTTGAAGTTACATTTTTAACTTAAATAAATAGTTAAATTAAATAAATAAATGTTATTACATTTCTTAAATAAAGAAATAAAATTGAAATAAAATTTTCCTCATATTAAAAAGGAAAAAGAGATAATGGATATGTCATATGTTGATTATTGAACGCTATCAGGAATCACATGAATTTAATTTCTAACACGTCACTATAATTGTAAGAATATACTGTAAGAAAAATCTTCGGGTTTGTTTCAAAGTCAATGGAACTGAGGGATTTTTATCATTGCCTATATAATAATTGCAATTTAAATTGCAATTTATAAAATCAGTCAGCAGTAATTGTAATAGCTATTTCATTATGAGAGAAGTACGCATTTTCTTCATCAGACACTGATGAAGAAACATTCATTTAATGTTTGATGAATGTTTCCTCATCGTTTAATCAATACCCTCAGTCTACAGAACATATGGTTTGGCTAAAGAATAATCATAATACTACCTAGTATAATGAATTTAATACCACTATGACCTGATTAATTTCTTGGTATAATAATGCAGATTACTTGTTCAGTACATAGGATACTCGTTCCTAACTTGACAAGTCTAGTCTCGTTTTCTTTAGCGTCACTGTCTATTGCCTGCTGCCTAATGCAGAACTTTTAACTAGATTATTGCTGCGTCATGTTATGCTAAGTTACGTAATGTCGCCTAGTACTAAATGTATCCCAAATGCTCCTTGCTTGAAGTTTATGTCACAGTTAACTCAATATATTTACATGCATATTGTTAGTACTACAGAGGTTAGTAAACATAATATTATACATCAATCAGTCATATCTAAGACTGAATCTGATCCACCCTACCACCCTACAGTAAATATTCACCACGAAAAATGAATTTATGTAATAATATATTGAATAGATTTACTAAGAAACTTGTTTGAAAATTGACTGAGTTCGTATAACTTTTATTAAATTCGGAAAAACATGAAAATTGAAACAATCCAACTCCTCATTTTCATTCAGATATTCTTCTTCTTCAGACTTACTCAACTAAGTTAAATTACATTAATTATGTTATTAAAATTATATAATATTGTATCTCCAGTTTTAACACTGCTACTTTATTCTAACAATCCAAATGCAGAGAAATGTTGCAAAGTGTTCCTTACAAGCTATGGTACGTGGGGAAACTCCTGCTTCAGAACGAATCAACCAATATGCGCTTAAAATATAAACACAGTACTCGTCTTTGAAAGGCTAAGTAATTAGACACGTGATGGATTCTAACCACTGTCATACAATCATGATGATTCATATAACGTTTTGAAAACTAATAGTTATTTTTCAGACATATTTATATAACTCACATGCTACGCAAGCAGTCATTGTGTAGTATACACTCATGATTCAAGAGGACAAGAAACACTAAGTCTTCCACACGCAAAGGATTTAATCGCATAACGCGTTTGAAACACTTAGTGTTCATTGTTAGGTTACATTTACAATACCAACGCAAATATGTATAAACATTTTAAAGTTAAATAAAGGAAAAACAACCAACATTTAAACTGAAATATAAACTAAAAGGAGTTACGTATCTACATCAGTAAGGATATGTTGACCAATTGGGGATTCAACACTATTAGAAATAGGATAGTATAAGAAAAGAAGAGCGCGGCAGACAACATAAATATAATGAACATATATATGGTGCACCAAGATTAATCTATAATAGAGAAAACTGAACCATTAAAATAAACAGCCTTATTTATATTATCAATTTTGTAAAGCAGCCAGGGATCTGTTCATTTAGAAATAAATAAAGAATTGAAATGAATGAATTTCAACTATGTTTTTCTGGGACTAAATATTTCACACAAAGTACGAAAGGAATTTATTATTGTTATTTTTATTTATACTAGGTATAAATTCTTTGATATATGCTCTTGTCTTCTCTTCTCTAATGACCTATTTGTCATGCCTATGTAAATACAGGGGCAATTGCCACAGGACAGTTTTATACCCCACCTAGTGACCGCATTGACACCTAGGATATATGCAGCATTTTTAAATTATCTGCCTTTCTGAAGCTGATATTAAAATTGAATCCTCTTAATGTTCTGGCAATACATACGGAAGGGAAGTCTTCAGTACAAATGGTAGTGTAACCCAGTTTTTCTTTACTGGATCAGGGTAGTTTTAAATTATTGATTCTTAGAATGAACAGAAATCGTAATAATAATAGGCAATTCCTCTCACATTTTGTGAAACATATAGTCTCAGAAAAACATAGTTTTGATCTAACTAAGAACGCAGATATCCTCCATTTGAATTACAAATTTCATGAAACTGCAGCCTTGAAGCTTTTGAAATTAATAAATTCCTACGTTGTATTCTTCATTTTTTCTAAATGAACAAATCCCTCGTTGCTCTAAATTTTTAAAATTATTAATAAAAATAAGGCTGTTTATTTTAATGGTTCAGTTTTCTCTATTATAGATTAATCTTGGTGCACCATATATATGTTCATTATATTTATGTTGTCTGCCGCGCTCCTCTTTTCTTATACTATCCTATTTCTAATAGTGTTGAATCCCCAATTAGTCAACATATCCTTACTGATGTAGATACGTAACTCCTTTTATTTTATATTTCAGTTTAAATGTTGGTTGTTTTTCCTTTATTTAACTTTAAAATGTTTATACATATTTGTGTTTGTATTGTAAATGTAACCGAACGATGAACAATAAATGTTCCAAAACCATTGTGTTATTAAATCCTAGGTATGTTGCTCCTTTGTTTTTGAATTTTTGTGTTTACGAATCACATTATCTTTGGTTAAGGTATACTGATTGCAAATATCCCTTCCATATTGAATATTCCCCTCAGTATTGTTAATTATATATAATTAACATCTTAGAAGTATAAAGAATGATTTCTTTGTTCTATATTACAAAACGGATACTAATCTAAGCTAATTCTTCGGTGATTCGATGACACTGAATTTTTACTTTACTATAAGTAAAGTATAGTGATCGTGAAAGAATTCGATCTCGAGATTTTGACGGAATTACATGTTTTGAGGTCCCAGAAGTCGTTTTATGACGTTTTTACGATGATGTCTGTGTGTGTGTGGGTGGGTGGGTGGGTGGGTGAGTGTGTTAGCATTGCTTGTTACCACACTACGGTCCAGAATCTTTGATGGATCAAGTTGATATTTTACACAAAAATGGGCCCCTATTGAGAGAAAGATCCCTATTGTTTGGGAAGAATTATGCATGATGGGAAAGTCACTTTTTTTGCCAAAAACCGTTTTTTTTAAAACATTTATTTCTCCTAAACTGATAACCCTAGAGTTTTGAAATTTTGACATTATCTTTGAGGTTTCAAATGCAACAAACGAAAAATATATTCAGAATTTTAAAACAACAGGAAATATTTTTTTTTCAATAAAATGTAAAAATTTTGACTTATAATTCAATCTCAAACCTTGTGAGAGCGATACAAGCCATACTGTTTGACGGACAAGAATGAAACTATGCCTATAAATAGAACATTATATGGAAAATGAGTTGAGATATTTTTTTTTAAAATTACATTCGCTAAAGGGGCGTTACAGAACGATTTGTGTTTTCAGAAAATGTTTTTTTGACGCTAAACGGCTCATTAAAAAATAATGAAAATTTGACCAAAAATGGAACACAAAATTAACAATTCATGAAAAAAAAATCATGAAGTTTCAATTACGGGAAAGAGCAATAACGATATAAAAACTCTTTGTTTACCCTAGACTAAGAGATCACCTGCTATACTTGTCGAATTTTTTGTATTTTTTTACATTGTTTACATTGACTTAGAAATTTTTTGAGCGAATCCACTGAGATAAAATTGATTTTATAAAGGAACAGTTTAAATTGTTTATTGAATTATATGAGATGTAAGAGGAATAATATTGTGCAGGAAAATGATAACACTCACTCAGAAAAAAATCGTATATATGTTATTTGACAAAGGGGAAGGAGAATGATCTTATTAAATACTAAGAAGCATATTATTATTATTATTATTTTAAAGATTAAAATTCCCAGTATGATAATTCTATAAAAGACCAAAAATGTAAATGATAATTCATAATCTGAATCTTTCGTTTAGAGATTAATAAATGTAATTATCGTACATCTTTAATTAACAAATCACCTTAAAACAACATTTTCTTCGCAGTTAAAGATGTTTTTCAGAGAAAAAAAAAAGGGTATTTTCCTGTTTTAAATTTAAAAATTTTACTTTAATATTCAAAGTAGAAGGATGTCAAGTAAACGATGTAAGAAATCTACTGGCTGTTTGAACGAAAGCCATTCTCTTGTAGGAGAATAAATCGTTTCAGGAAATGTTCACTTTGGTTTTTCAATAATGTTATTACTGCTGTAGTTATACTAATGCAATTATTTGCAAATAATAAATTATTTGTGATGTACAAAAATAAGCTTATAAAATGATATGTCCTTCAATCACTATCTGTACTACCTCAGGAATGATAGGCTAATAATTATATCCCATTTAGATGTTTACGTTATGCTTAAATGAGACGTTATGTTTTATATACTCAAGAAATTTGACATTAAGTTACTCATAGTAAAGTAGAGTGTAGGCCACTCCAGATTTTTTTTTTGTACCTACGTATTTGAGTGAGTATGAATGTTTATTTTGCATGTTTGTATAAGTGAGTGTGTATAATGTTTCAGCACTCAACTCATCATATCTATTTTCAAGACATAAATATTTCTTGAATAGTAATAATAATCTATATTGTTCGTAACTTAAATTGAAACCTTTTCTTAATTTGAACTTCCATGCCTACTGATTTAAAAAGATTTATTTTATATTTAGCAGTAAATTAATATGATAATACAAATTATAAGCATTACAAATAAGAAAGAAACATTATTTAACATTTTAGTACCACTATCATAAGAGAAGAAATACTAGAAAGATTTCTTGTAAAATCCGATTATGAATACATTATTGTAAATTTTATTTACACTTATTTAGTTTATTACATTTCCCACAATTTAAAAATCAAGTAGTATCATTCTTTATGAATTTCAGAATAATCTTAATTTTTTGTCACTTTCTATTTAGATGCGTACATACGTATATTGTATTCCATTGTTTCCTGAGAATAATTTGCAGAAAATTATAATGTCTATTGAAATAATTACTTATAACATGTTTACAATATTCTATATATTTATCAGTAGTGCACATTTCATTTTATAACCACTCAAAAAGAGGTTATTAGTATATGACTTGTAAAAAAGGTCATCAATGGGCCATTTACACAAAGGAAGAATGAAAATAGCTCGACCCAAAACATCTTTTATGTGGAGACTCGGTGATTCTTTGCCTCATTCTAATCATGAGTAAATACCACAAAATAGAAGATTATATAGCTCGTGAGTTAAAACATGGAAGGTTTTATAAACTAAAATTCACAATCTTATGTGATTATACCAGCAATTTTAAAACTAATGTAGGTTACAAGAATAGAATTTAATAATAAGTTTTATTACTGTTCTTCAGTTTTTAACCTTATAATCATTGACTTCGGAAACTTATGAATGTAATAAAATCTATTTGATGGATATTATAAAAACCAATAAATTGTATGAAGGATTAAAAGACGACTATATAATTGATGATATATAACAAGATTTTACTATAAACATATGAAATAAAATCAACGTCTAACCCACAGTAAGAAATCAGGAATAAGACTAAGATCTTTCAACCGTAACAAGCGGTCTACTTAAGAGTCAAATCTTAACTGATTTCTTCTCTGAACAAATCAGTTGAAATATGACCATGTCGAAGACCGCTTGATGCGGTTGAAAGATAGTGTTACCAAATATCAGGTAACGATTCTGGCTAAAATAATACAAAAAATGAGCTAAAAAGACCTCTTATTTTCCAAAATGAGCTAAGAAAAAGGGTCAAATGGCAATATAACGAATATAACATTCTAAACAGTATTTTAATAAAGTTTTTTTGAACAAGATTAAAATTTTGTTTATCAAATGTAGTTACTAAATTCAAAACTTCATGAGAATTTTCGGTCTTTCTGGTTTCATAAATTTAGTTGGTCCCAATTACCGCAATAATGTCAAAAGAAACATCAAAATCATAGGAGCATATTTAATAACGTTTTAATTCATCTCGTGTTGGCAGTTTACTAACTATTGTTGATAAATTAATTTTGTTTCAAAGTTTGTTTTTACTTTACTAGAAGTAAAGTATAGTGATCGTGAAAAAATTCGATCTCGAAATTTTGACGGAATTACATGTTTCGAGGTCCCAGAAGTCGTTTTATGAAGTTTTTTCGATGATGTCTGTGTGTGGGTGGGTGGGTGAGTGTGTTAGCATTGCTTGTTACCACGCTACGGTCCAGAATCTTTGATGGATCAAGTTTACACAAAAATGGGCCCCATAGGGAAGAACACATACTTTCCGTCTGCACCCCTTGGACGGGGGTTGGCAGCTTTGGTCGGGCTACGCGTCTTATCCTCAGTTAAACTTGCCCTAGGAGATTTGATCATCTGCTCTTCATTCCTGGAGAAGGTTGATTTCTGATCGGCTTTTGGAGACTTCCCACTCATCTCGCCGGATGCTCCTTGTTCTCCTGGTTAAAATTTCGTTTTCCCTGTGCCTGTAGCTCCAACAGGAACCGAGAAAAACGCGTTTAAAAGTGGGGACAAAGTACAATCCAGAAATTTTCTGGATTAGGGGATTGACCCAGAGGACCGGAGATGATGGGAAACTGTCAGGGGGGGTAAGAAAATAAAAATGGGTAGGGGCCAGGTATATGGAAAAAAAGGAGGGGGGGAGTAAAATCGAAAAAACGCAAAAAACGCTGAAAAATTCGATGAGTGAAGGTTAAGAACTTCTCACTATTGCTCCAAAAAATAAAAAACTTAGATGAAGACGCACTAAAAGAGTGCTCACGCGCAATGCGCTCTCTCTCGACGAAAAATGAGAAAACATTTCCCACGGGGGATGTTCTGAATACCACCAACGATCCAGGAGTCGCCGAATCCCGGATCTGTTCCGCGACAGGTACCATCCAAGGTAGCATGCACAGGTACATCCACAGGTAGCATCCACAGGTACATCCACAGGTACCATCCACAGGTACATCCATAGGTACATACCTGTGGATGCTACCTGTGGATGCTACCTGTGGATGTACCTGTGGATGTACCTGTGGATGGTACCTGTGGATGTACCTGTGGATGCTACCTGTGGATGCTACCTGTGGATGTACCTGTGCATGCTACCTTGGATGGTACCTGTCGCGGAACTTATCCGGGATTCGGCGACTCCTGGATCGTTGGTGGTATTCAGAACATCCCCCGTGGGAAATGTTTTCTCATTTTTCGTCGAGAGAGAATGCATTGCGCGTGAGCACTCTTTTAGTGCGTCTTCTTCTAAGTTTTTTATTTTTTGGAGCAATAGTGAGAAGTTCTTAACCTTCACTCATCGAATTTTTCAGCGTTTTTTGCGTTGTTTCGATTTTACTCCCCCCCCCCTCTCCTTTTTTTTCATATACCTGGCCCCTACCCATTTTTATTTTCTTACCCCCCCTGACAGTTTCCCATCATCTCCGGTCCTCTGGGCCAATCCCCTAATCCAGAAAATTTCTGGATTGTACTTTGCCCCCACTTTTAAACGCGTTTTTCTCTGCTCCTGTTGGAGCTACAGGCACAGGGAAAACGAAATTTTAACCAAGAGAACAAGGAGAATCCGGCGAGATGAGTGGGAAGTCTCCAAAAGCCGATCAGAAATCAACCTCCTCCAGGAATGAAGAGCAGATGATCAAATCTCCTAGGGCAAGTTTAACTGAGGATAAGACGCGCGGGTATAAAAGACCAAAATCGTAAAAGATAATTCAGAATTGAAATCTTTCGTTTGAAGATTAATAAATGTAACTATAAATTATCTTAAAACGACATTTTCTCTTCGATGTTTATGACGTTTGTCAGAGAAAATAAGAGTATTTTCCTGTTTTAAATTTAAAAATTTGGCTTAAATATTCAATGTAGAAGGAGGTTAAGTAAACGATGTAAGAAATCCATTGGCTACTTGAACAAAAGCCATGTTCTCTTGCAGGAGAATATTTCCTAGCAATAATTTTTTCACTTTGGCTTTTCAAAAATGTTATTACTACTGTAGTTATACTAATGAGATTATTTGCATCAGTGGTGTGATATACAAAAATAAACTTATATTTTGATAAGTCGATCAATCATTACTATCTGACTACCTCAGGAATGAAAGACTAATAAACATCTCCCATTTAGATGTTTGCATTATGCTTAAATGAAACATTATATCTTATATACCCAAGGGGATTGATATTAAATTTACTTATAGGAAAGTTGAGTGTAGGCCACTCCAGATTTTTTCTTATATGTTTCTAACATCTTTCAGATAAAGTAGAAATATTTTGAAGTCTTAAAGGGAAAACTTTAGCCTAAATTTTTAATGTAGAAGGAGATCAGATAAACGACATTAAACGTAACAGATTCACTGGCCATGTAATGCTACAGATGACCTGTATATGAGATTACTGCCGTTGGAATATCAAGAAAATTATGTACATCAGTTGTGTGATATACAAAAATAAGCTTGTATATTGAATGTTTTTCTGTCTTCTTGGATATCCAATTATATATTGGATAACTGGTCCAATCAGTCTGTACAGTCTCCAGAAATGAAATACTAATAAACATATAGGCATTTATATTATGCCTAAATGGGACCTTATATACCCGAAAATTGATATTTACTTATAGTAAAGTTGAAAGTAGGCCACTTCAGGTTTTCTTCTTTTTTTTTAAACAAATATCCTACAGCTATGTATGACATAGTGACTACACTACTCTTAAATTTGTATTAATTACACTCCTCCACTTAAGATGAAACTTACAGATACTAAGTTTTATCAAAGAAAAAAGTATAAGAATTTGAATTTCTGAGTGAACATTATATTAGTGTATTCTACTCAGTAGTCGGCCCTAATATTGTCAGCATCAGTGATAGATTCTAGCCTGAACTTTTCACTACTGTAAAACAAAGCCTAAACAAACAAAGATGACCCAAAAAATCTTTATTTTTGACTCCTATCACGAACTTAGTTAAGCTTGCCGTGATTTCAGAATTTTCAAACATACTAAAAAGATCTAGTATTTGTATATGCTTCTTCCAGTCTTTGGTATGCACAATCACATCATCCAGATAGTTAGATAATGTGATCGTGCCTTCATTCCCAACGTTCTTCATTCCCTTCAATAACCTTCTTAAATGTCTAACTAGCGTCGCTCCAGAGTTTACCATCCCGAAAGGCTTTAAACTTAAGCTTCCCATTAGGAGTGACAAACGCAGTATTTTCTACATCTTCTCCTTCCATATCGATATTCGAAAAATACTTATCACTCATCAATTTGGTGAACAATTCATCTACTTGATTTATGGGTTTCAGATTAAAAACCATGATGCTATTTAACTTTCTGTAACCCATGCTAACTCTATTATTTCAATCCGTTTTTTTACAATCACGACTGGGGATGCATAAAAGACCCTAATTTGCGAACCACTCCCATTTCCAATATTTTATTCATTTCATTCTTTAGCATCTCCGACAATAACATGAAGAACTGAGAAAGGTTTGCTTTATGGTCACTTGTCAAATGTTTGACAATATTAATGCGGGTTGATCAGTAAAAACTCATTAACAGTTCCTTTACTTCCTTCCTTAAATCTGGAGAAGGCACATTCTAAAAACGCTAAATATTTTAACATAAAATTTAGAGAAAGAACGTTTTGCTTGGGAGACAAGGTAATTATTTTACTACCTATCGATGCTAGCAATGTTGATGCAGTGGAAAGGACCATTCAAAGTAATGGGAGTTATTGGACAGAATGATTGCTTTGTGGAAGTAAAGGTAAAGGTGAAAGTTTACCATGCTAATATACTTAAGATGTGAACTGAAAGAGTGGACGGAGATACGTTGTTACGTGGTGCAGGTGGCAAGTGCAGCTAAACTTGTAGAGGCTTATAACATTTTAGATGATAGCAACCAACTCACCCACATACATCGAGACATCAACTTAAGAATATCAAAATGGTATTGAAGGAACCACAACAGATGTAAATTCTAACAAACATAAATAAAGTTATAATATTTTTGTTATTTTTTTTTAAATGAAACAAACAGAAATAAGTATGAGTTTTTATTTCGTGATACTAATTTTGTAGTACCAATATAGGAAAAAAGTATTTGACTTAAACATCTATTATTTAAAAAAGTGACACCAACTTCTTTTTTTCTTCTTGAAGGAAGTGTTACATTATGAATTAGGGGGTCAGGCTAGCTCAGTGGTTACGTGCTCGCCTCTGATCTGATGGGACCGTGGTTCGATCCCCACCTGGCCCTCGATTTATTCATGCAGGAGGTGAATAAATCTGAGCACGTCGTCCCTCGGAGAAGGATGTTAAACTGTCGGTCCCGAGCCTGTACGATGTCAGGTACTCGTTAAAGATCCCTACTCTAAATACAATTGAGTTAGGTAAAATTTAGGATTCCCACTGTAGAATCAATCTTCATTGTGTGGTATCACAAAGGGCCAATGCTCGGCCTAAGTGTGTTCCCTTGTGGAACTGCCACTGCAACCTGACCCAACCTACATTATGAATTTGCATACTGGGGTAAATCGATAAATCAAAGTCTGCACACATAAAAAACAGGCTTTTTTGTTCTACGCGTTTCAAACACTTCGTGTTCATCGTCAGATAAACTTCAAAATTAAGGAGTAGAGGACCAACCAGAGTCAAGCTTTCAATGTATGGAATAAAAAAAGCTTATTTTTTTATGTGTGGAGACTTTGATTTATCCATTTACCTCAGCATGAGTAAATACCACACAATTAAAAGATTAAACAACTATTGAGTTAATAATGAATTTGGTTTGTAATCAAGATTTATTATGTAATAGGGAATGAGCAAGTGCTCATTGGCCGAAAAAAAAATTAGTGTTTAAGAAAGTACAGCCATACTGAGTTACTGGTATCAAATACAATGTAAAATGAAAGGGGACAGCTGGGGATTACTTTACGGTAAAATGTAATCGATTATTACAGGGTACCTTGTAATCATTTCATGCTACCCCTAAAAAATACCAACCTCTCTTAAATAAAATAATTTATTTTGATCCTCTCAATTTTTGGTATATTTATTGACGAACAAAAAAGCAGTGCCCTAGACATTTATATAGAAAGGCTTAAAAGGAGCGGGGAGGACATAAAAACCTATAATATCTACTAGTAACATTCCAAAATTCAGAAGGTATTCTGGACATAATGAAAATGGATGAAGTTAGTATAATTTGTGGGGATTAAATAACACCCTCTAAACCGCATACTTGTTTCTAACTTTATTATGAACCATAAGAAGCAGTGTAAATCAATAAAGGAAGATATCTGACACATTATGATCATCAAAACAGTCTAACAACCCTAGGGTGTCAAAAAAACAACAACTATGGAGTGGCCTACACTAAACTTTTTAATAAGTAATCATAATATCAAACTTCTTGACAAACAACTGATATTTTTTTATTTATATTTAGCTATCATTATGAATTAGTTACATTAACTAGGTGCAACCTTTTCTGTAGAAATGGTTGTTACTTGAACTTCCTGATCCAATCTATTCAATATCACATATATTGGGTTGGGACCAGATAAGTAAGTTTCATAAACTCCGACTGTGTGTATATGTGTAGAAAAAATGACATCTAATTGATCATTTCAATTAGTTGTTACTACGTTTCGTTCTAATAGTGAACATGGCTTATCTTGATTTAAATAACCATACAATAAATTGTTTTCTTTGAAATTGTAGTCACGGTTACTTAATAACGTTATTCCTTGCTAAAATTTGAATTAAATATCTTTAAAAATTTTTTACTCAAAATGAATACCAGCTACACACATAACGCTAAACGCTATTTACTTTCTAATGTATGTAATAATTTCATTATATTTTATACTAAGAAAACCAAGGGTCTTATTTCAAGAAAAATCAAGAATCTTGCATCGTTTATCAGACAGCAAATTTTCCGCTTCACAGGACACACACTCTCCCCTTCAATCACACGATTCCACTCCAGGCTACCACAACACCAAATATTTAATCTAAATCTGATATTAAGTTTTGATGAAGGGTGCAACATATTGATTGATTAGAGCATTTTGTTAGACAAATACATGATACCATGGAAAGCATCAGAAATTATATATTGATTGGCGTTGATTTATTCTATGTAAGCATTTTATTCTTCTTACATCTCATTATAAATCTTTTAATTTTTTTTTATAAAAACTCAAAAAATCACTATTATTTCAGATAATTTTCTTAAAAATTTTGGAGTAGCTTACATTCAACTTTACTCTAAGTAAATATAATATCAAACTTCTTAGGCATATAATGTATAATGTCCCATTTAGGCATAATATAAATGTCCAAATGGGAGAGGTGTATGAAACTGTCGTTCCTGGAGATTGTATCATTTTCATGTAAAATTTCAATTTGAACCATAAAAGATTCTGTACCACAGCGTGACCACAACATTTGGATACATTTTCACCCACTCACCCACACATACACCCAAACACACACACACACACACACACACACACACACACACACACACACACACACACACACACGCATGCACAAACATCATCGAAAAAACTTCATAAAACGACTTTTGGGACCTCAAAACATGTAGTTCCCTCACAATCTTGAGATCGACTTTTTTGACGATCACTATTTTTTACCTATAGTAAAGTAAAAAAGCTCTTGCTAAACTTGCTAATAGTTGAGCACCGACTGCGAGCAAGCTGCTATCTAGACGAAATTATTCCCATTTAATTGGTAAGTTTTTTTCTTCTTTTTAACTGAATATGGTTGTAGTGTTGGGTATTAGGCTAAGTATATTTTTAAACCATACACACATACACTCTCACAATAAAATATATATATATAAAATGAATTATAAAATTAATAAAGGGTATATATACATGAAATTAAGTTTTATGCATAGTTCATTAATTTTACGTATGGAAATAAATTGGGATATTGGCTTCTCTTTTTTACGTGAATACATAAAATAGATATTGAAGCCATTGCTTTTTTTGAATATTTTGTAATCTTCTCAGATTTACAATAGGCCTACAATAATTTATAATTATTAGTGAAGCAGAATATATTGATTTGTGAAAGATCCAAGCAAATAAAATTGTTTACTGTTATTAAAACATTTGATGCAATTATTCGAATCTACACTTATTTACATATTTCGAAAAGAATGGTATAAATATTTTCTACCAATGCCATGAATGCTTCAACTTTTCAACAGTGATGTAATTATGAAGCAAGTATTGCAACAGATACCACTGATGATGTATTTGATTGTCTCGTATTCAGTTGAGGAAATTATATCAGTTTTACTAATTTGTAATGATTTACCTTCCTCAGTACTTCTAATTATAAATTTACAAACACTGAATTATATATAAGTATGAAGCAAATAGTGCGTCAGATGTTAATGATAATGAACTAAGTATTAATTGTTTATTTAATTGAGACTTAGTTTCACTGGTTCATTTTTGTTAATATATTTAGATATAATTTAGAAAAATATATATGAAACAATTTTCCTTAAAACTATGTACCTCTAACATTTAAAAAAATGTAATTTTTTGTGCAAATTGTGTGTGTAGGCCAGTCTCTCCTTTTATATACATGAGGACATTTTTTGAGTGTACAAAGAAGTTTTTTTTTTAACCGAAGATATTTGTTCGTCGGTAAGAATAATTGCAACACTGACAGGTGAATATTAAAATGTAAACATGGCAACACCAATTTTACACATTTGCATTTTTTGAGATCCATGCTACAGATGACTTTAAAGAGAAACATGTTACAAATGAAAGTCATAGTGAATTTATGTTCCGGTTTTCTATTATATTCAGTTCAAAATGTTTTCATATTTTTTCCAAAGTCAAAATATTTTTTTAATTGTTTTTAAATTATTTTAATATGAATGATTTTCTTGAGTTTTTTTTTATATTTTATCACTTATAACATTACATATTTAAACATGGATACAACATTAAATGTTCTACACTTAAAGCTCAACAACAAACACTTAACAACATCTCCTTCGTTTAATAGTAGCTCAAGCACAGAGAGTTTCAGCTTTAACAAGCTGAAACTCTCAAACTTGATTTGTCTCCAGTAACGCTTGTGGCATCAAGGCATCAAGATGATTTTGCCAACTTATGATTTACCAAACAAATATTCATTCTTTCAATTTTCAATCTCAGTTGATTTAACTTTAGATACAATTTATTATATATATTTGACCGTCTTTTGTTTAATATCCCTATCAACACCAACAAGAGTCATTGAAATATTCATTTTATCACTAGTTTTTTAATTGCTCATTCCAGAGCAGTTTTTAAAAGTTTTGACTTTGAAGACACGCAACACTCACGCACACAAACAAACAAACACACTCACACACACATACAAAAACACACACACACACATGCAAAACTCACAGACACAAACAAACAAACACACATACATACACACACACACACACACACACACACACACACACATGCAACACTCCTGTCCTTGAAATTTCTAAAATTTCGCTGAAGCGTATTTCTTTGACAGAAAGGAATCATTAAAAATTAAAAGTTAACATCCATCAATGCCCAAAGTTAGTACGTAAGCGCTGTCCTCAAGGTTCTTCATGTAGTCCTGGTTTTTAGAATATCATTTACGATTCACTCCTGAAGTTACCAAATGCTAAACTCGTGGAGGTTCAGGTTTTTCTTGATGATCTTCTCTTATTAGTTTCATCCTTATCTACCCTCAAAATGAGAAATATATCTAACGAGACTCTGAACTTCGTGATGCAGTTAATGGAAGGAAATAAAATAGAGTTCAATCTGAAAAAATCTAAAGTGCTATTTTTTAAAAGAAAAGATTCCTCAAAACCATTAAATACATTTAGATGAACGGAAAAATGTTAGTCATGTTCAAGGACTTCAAATATTTAGAGTGATATTAGTTTTCAGATACAATTTTAATAAACATATCAATAGTCTTTGCCATTAGTATTTGCAAACCATAAATATTTCATTAAGATCTGTACTAGTTTATTGTACCCTTGGCAGCGAAGCGTAAAGAATAATGCATAGCGGTGTCACAAAGTCATGTTAATTTATATATCACCCGACGGCAGAAAATCCGTTCTATAAAAAGAAACGAAACAAAGGGTTTTAGCACTATTCTTTATGAAGCCGCTTTGCTTATAGCGGCTTTAAAACTTATTCTACTCAAAATAGAAGAAGTAACTTAAAATATCAAATTACCAGAAATACAAAATTCTGATATGCATATTTAACCAGATTTCATATAATATCAGAGAATGCTTTGGTTCTGAAGGGGTAGTACGTCTCAGAACTGGTAACGTTTTATCTAACACTGTCCTGTACTTCAACGCTACAGAAGTCCCCTGATCAAGCCACCAGCATCCAGATGACCACTTCCTAACGTAATACTTCACATATTTTATGAACATCATTAATAAAATTAATTTAAATAATTTTAAAATGTGATTCTTAATATTTTAAGAAAGAATTCAGTAACAACACTTTTATTGAATTATACTTGTACAACATGCTAAACCTTGTGTGACACAAATCCTGTATTATAATTAATTAATTATTAATTATAATTAGCTTTTAAGGGGTTCTGTTGGGCAGAAAACACATATATTCACATATACACACACACCAATTTTGAAACCTATTTTATACAAACAGGGACTTTAAAAGGTGAATTTCTGTTGAAAATCTTTCACCAAAATTTTGACCCAATTGCAATACTACTTTTAGGCTATATTTTATATATAGGGTAAACGAAAGTAGAAACCTGACGTTTCAATTGAATGTTACTGATTTAACTATGACAGTATGTTATGACATTTACATCATACTGACATCTATGAAGTAAAAAAATTGATATATTTAAAAATTATATGAGTTTTTTAATTGCTCAATTTAAATGGTATAAAATAAAATAAAAATAAAACTATTTTTAATTTAAAAGACAAATAAAAAAAGCGAATTATTACCTTGTAATGGCAATATCTGCTGCAAGTACGCTTGCTGGTTCGTGTGAAGAATGGAGAAGAGCGTGCGAATTGTTAGTGATATGATCTGCACTTTTATGATATAAACATAAATTTTTCGATCATATGATTGGTGGACTATACACCTTCTCTCAAAAACTTTTGATCATAACATTGAACACTGAAGAATCGAATTCTATTACTGAAGAAACACACGTTTCTTATAAAGGGTGAAAACAGACATTTAAAATCGGAGAATCAAATGTCTCCATTGATAAAGCCAAGTTTAATTACGAAATATTCTTCAATAATATTACTCCATGAAACTTACTCTCAATATTAATATTCTAAAGAGAAGGTAATTAATATGAAGATGGTGAAACTAGACGTTGGCATCTCCTCATCTGATAGAATCATCTATAGTTCTTTTATTATTATCCATTGAGGAAACTGCTCAAACTGGTAACAAGCCATTCTTTGTATCTAATCCTGGTATCACCCTTCACTTTAGTGTCAGACTACCTCTCTTTGGTCAAACAGACCGAATCATTGGTTTGCCAAGCAGAATTCAATTTTTCAATCTCTGGTATTAATCAAGGCGTCACTAAATTTAATTGCATTGCTTCGTCATTGGAACCGTCAGTGCCAGAGCAACTGAGTGATGTAATACGCAATCCTCCTAGTGACAATCGATCTGAGGCGCTTAGAAGCTGTCATCCAAAAATATTCAACTAGTGAACAAAGGAAGTTAAAAACAGCTTTATTTAAAGATCTTACACTCCTTCTTAATTGCTGCGTCAAATTTTACTCAATTTTATAAGCTATAAGTTTGTATAAAATATCCAAGACTAGTAGTCAGTGTATTTCTTCACCCCACAGAAGAAAATAATGACAACAACTATAAGAATTACCTTTTAATAATTGACGAGAGTCTCTTTAAAGTAACAATTCATTGACGTTAGAACCCAGAGAACTTAAAACCTAAAAAAATATTACAAGTTAGAATACTGCGAGGAATACTTTTTCGGTAAAAACATGTCTTGAGGTCCCCTAAGTCGTATTATAACGTTTTTTCTATGATATCTGTGTGTGTCGGTGAGACGGTGGGTTATGTGTATCCAAAAGTTTGTAACACACTACAGTCCACAATCTTTCGTGTATAAAATTAAGATTTTACACATAAAAGTCTGCTATAGTGTAGATGAATAATATTGTTTGGGAGCAATTGTACATGATGCGAAAGTCACTCTTTTTACCAAAATGTGTTTTTGGACAACATTTTATTTCTCCTAAACTACTAATGCTTGAGTTTTGAAAATTTTTCATAACCATGAAAACAATAAAGCCAATAACTGAAGAAATCCTCAGATTTTTAAAGCAACTCAAAATATTTTTTTTAGTTTACTATAAAAAAAGTATAGTGTTCGTAAAAACATTCGATCTCAAGATTTTGATGAAATAATATGTTTTGAGATCTCCCAAGTTGTTTTATGAAGTCTTTTCGATGATGTCTGTGTGTGTGTGTGTGTGTGGGTGGGTGAGTGGGTGTGTATCCAGAAGCTTGTATACGTGCCACTTTCCGCAATCTTTGATTGATGAAATTAATATTTTACATAAAAATGAGTCTCATAGTGTAAATGTGCTGTATAATTTGAGAGCAGTTAAGCATGATGGATAAGTTACTCATTTTGACAAAATGTTTTTTAGACTATTTTTTCTCCTAAGCTACTAACTTTACTGTTTTGAAATTTTGGGATTATCTTGGAATCTAAAAAAGTAATAACTGAAAAAATCCTCAAATTTCGAAAACAACGGAAAATATTTTTTTTTTCAATAGGATGTTTTTTTTTCAAATTAAATTATATCTAGAAACAAAGCACTTTGTGGTGGATGAATTGAGGTGGTTTTTTTAAAATTGTTTTAACCAAAGGGGCGTTATAGTACAGTTTTTGTTTTTAAAAAACGTTTTATTGACGCTAAACGGCTCATTAAAGAACAATGAAATTTTGTGGAAATATGGAATAAAAGTCTACCAATTTATAAAAAAAATGTATGAAATTTTAATTACAGCAAAGGGCGATGAAGGTATAAAAACTGAATATACGTCCTAGAATATTAGATTCCCTGCTATACTTGTTAGATTTTTTACATTTATTTACATTTGAATTGACTTTTTTCAGTGTATAGACTAAAAATATTTCTAATATGCTTAATATAATAACTGAAAAAAAAATTCATATATAATATCTATTATATATTAAAATTGATGTAAGAGGTTTACTGTAATTATATATATATATATATATATATATATATATATATATTATATATATAAAAGTAGTTAAAAACTAGCTATTCATGGATGGAACATGAGCAGGCCGCCAGGTTGGGCACCAGTTGGCAGCAACGCACAGTGACTGTGTCGAGGGCTCGTGTTAGATTACGTGTTCGCTGCTAGATGACAGCACCATTCATGTGATCATAGGCTTTTCAATATTGAGAGCGAAAAGCAATGACGTCACGTCACAGTGATGACGAAGTACTGATGTCATCGCACCAATGACGTAACTGGGATGCCATCACACCAAGACGTCACACTAATGACTAATGACGTTACCAAATTTCTAATTTGGTTAATGTAGTTTTGGAAAAAATTATCCTTAGTCATCCTCCACATAAGGTTCCATTTTTTTCCCGTCAAAATCTCGAGATCGAATTCTTCACGATCACTATACTTTTCTTATAATAAGGTAAAAGTGTCTAAGTTAATGTAAACAATCAGACTGGTAAAGTAGGTGATCTATTAGTCCAGTACTGGATATAAGAATATTCAGTTCTTATAATTTTATTGCCCTTTCCGGTAATTCAAATTTCACACATTCTTTTTTATTTACATAGCCATTTTTTGATAATTTTTTTGGTAAAGTTTCATTGTTCTTTAATGAGCCGTTTAGCATCAAACAACATTTTCTGAAAACAGGTAACGCTTCTGAAATGTACTGTAACGCTTCTTTGGTTATTGTAAAAATTTTAAAAAAAATCATCTCAACTCATTTCTCAATTATGCTCTATTTATTGGGTATATTTTCATTTTGATTTGTCAAAGGGATGGCTTGCATGTTCTTAAAATCTTTCAGATTGCATCATAAGTCAAAATCTTTACATTTTATTAAAAAAAATTTTCTGTTGTTTCAAAAATCTGAGGATGTTTTCATTTATTTCGTTTGTTGCTTCCAATGTCAAAATATCAAACCCCAAAGAGGTAATCGAAATGAAATGTTGTCATTTCAGGAAAGAAAATGTTGTCTATAAATACATTTTGGCAAAAAAAGTGACATTCTCATCATGCATAATTGTTCCCAAACAGGAATGTTGACCTACACTATGCGGCCTATTTTTGTGTAAAATATAAATGAGTGTAAAATTTGATCCATCAACGATTGTGGACTGTAGTGCCTGCATAATCTTTTGGGTACACACTCACCTACCCACACATACACACACAGACACATCGAAAAAACATATAATTACTTTGGAGAGTTCAAAGCATGTATATCATTCAAAATCTCGAGATCAAATTTTTTCACGATCACTGTACTTTGCTTAACGTAAAGTAAAAAGAAGAGTCCCTATTCATCTATGTGTCCTTAGTACCATGTGATCTTTCTTATACCCTTCCGCTCAGATATTGCATTTCGGAAGTACTTTTGCTTTGGATTCATATTTAAACTTTTAAAACTAGAATTACATGTTTTTTTGAATGTTTTTTGAATTCAGGTTATAACAAAAAATTAAATTACCATGTTCGTAATACAGCTTCATATTTTTAACATCTTTTCTATAAATTTGATCGGGAATGGTTTTTTGTATAACCAAATTAATTTAATTTTTATACTGTAAATATGACAGTCTAGTATTCAAATTACTAGACGTTCAATGTGGTTGTCATACTTGATGACAGTACCAATATGCTTTTTTTTTGTTTCCTTTGGCCCTAGTACTTTTACTATAAACATAGCAATTATGAAAAATTGCTACATGTGTACCCATTTTTGATAATATCCATCAATGTGTGTATACCCAAAATTTGACAATTTAGAAACCCAACATTTTGTATATTGTTTGCTCTTAATATGGGTATTGCAGGATAAATATTTACCTGCAATTCTCATATTTATCTCAAACATTTAATAGAAACTTCGAAGAAAACTATCCAACTAGAAATCAACCAGTTTCAATAGATCAACAGAATTCTGTTTTTTTTTTTAATTTTGCAAGAGTATTTACCAATTATTTATAGATCAGTAGAATCGGAAAGTATGTCACTCCCAAGCAAAATCCGAGGGGAAGGAGATCGGACATTAAAGTTAAAAAGAGTTGGATACGACAGTTGTCAGTATTAAATACAACCATTTTACTTATAGCTGTCAATGGCAGCGCAAACTGCAATAAATAATTAATTAAACTAACATTATCATTAAACTAATAAATTATTAGTAATAATTAAAGTATTTTTATGATTATTAACAGGCTCTGCAGAGTGCACAGAAAGGGCAACTCGTACTTTAGGAGATTCAAGAGGGTTCGACTATCATATCAAGAATCCACTGTGGGTGTCAAATATATGACTGAGCGAGATTACCCTAGTTGAATTCGTTAGACTTTGTTATCACCTTAGGTTGGAGGTTGTTTAGAAGCAGTACAACAAGAATTTTGTATGTTCTATGCGAAATAATGGCACAGACTTATAAAAGATTGATGCTCTTCTTATGATAAATAAGAAACTCAGAGTTAAACCAAATTATTTCTTGCATTATCCATTCTTCAGAAAAGAGGTGTGTGCCCCTCAGAACAGTTAGCTTCATACATGTCTACTGAATATTAGGGTAGACTTGTTGGCTGGAATATTAGAGTGAATTCAGCATTAGAATTCACAAGGTTATCTTGTATAATATTCCTCTTAAAGGGCATTGAACTTCCAAAGGTGAAAGGATCATAGATGTTCGCAAAATACACCCAAAATCTGAGAGATCACCAATTAGAAGCATGATAATGTTCTGATAAATTATTAACCAATTCCCAGATCATCAACATATTTATTGCTATATGCTATATGAAAACATTGTTGTAAGAACATTTAAATTAATTCAATAAATTGATAATTAATAATGTAAATAATTATTTAATTATTAATTAATTATTAATATTAATAATTAATAATAGTTAATAATTTAACTATTCGATTGATGCTCTTTTCACATCTAGAAAAGAGTCTCTTCAAAGCTTCAAAAGTTTTTACCTATTAGTGTTGTTATGTATATATTGATAAAACAAATTTGTATGATTCTTATTAGATGCTAAATGTGAGACTTGTAAGGTGTTAAATGGAAGACGCTGACGTCACAGTTAAGGAAGTGGTAATGAGAGGTGTAAGGGCTAGGGCTGCTCAGCTGCTTGGCTATGTTACTCCTAACCACCTTATACCTTCTTGCCCTTTTTTATGTTATCCTGCTTCCACAAGTCAATTATCTAACACTTCTTGCTGGCCATTGCAAAAACTGAAACGTTTCTTTCAGGTTCTATCATGGTTGATGAAGTATGAAATGATTCACATGATCTGTGAATATAATGATAAATTTCAGGTGTTAATGGTTTCAGAAGGTGAATTTGTTTCAAAGGTTGACTATATGTTTTTTTTATATAAACATATTTGTAGTAATATAATTTAAACATGAGAATCTAAAAACTGAAAAATAAAATATCAGTCCGCTTAGCACAGTAGACCATTTGATATAGTTAATTTCTGGGAATCGTTAAAAATAACAATTAATTTAAAACTTGAGAATTATTTTTTGTAGAAATTCATTTATTATATCTTATTATTCTAATAAGGTAAAAAAGTAGTATTTTGAAAATATTTTACACATCAATTTAGAAACATGATATTCGAATTTGGACTGTAGGGGAGCACTAGAATTTTAGAGGGATAAACTACCTCCACATTTATTTTGTTAAATGTTATTAGTGTATAACAGTTATTGTTTATGTTATTTACAATTTCATTTGAATTTACTAATTTATGAAAGAAAGTAATAGAAAATAATTATAAGGCTGAAGAGAATTTTTCAAAGAAATGAAAAGGATGTCATTTCCACAGATCAATTCTCTAATTTCTTTCTACTTTGACAACCTGGAAGTTCGAAATTGAAATGTTCCTTAAGCGCTTTCTACCATTCAGTAAGTATTTTACCAATAATGAGTAGATCCTTCAGAGATTCCATTTCGTTTAAAATGCTTTTCTCAAATATTATACCATCAAGTTTTTTAATACTTCTTCTTATTTTTTTGAATATTAAATTAGAAAGAATTAAATTCTTTATATTAGAAGAGTAAAATTCTTTATTAAATTATGGTTGTTTAAATATTTTTTATCGAAAATAAAAGCTTCTAGTTCAAGTCGTATTTAGAGACACAGTACCGTATTAAAACATGTTTTATCTTCATAACACTGTTGGTTGATGGTTAAGTATTCAAAAATATTCATGCTTTCTTTTACAACTAAATAGGGGTCAGGCTAGCTCAGTGGTTACGTGCTCGCCTCTGATCTGATAGGACTGGGGTTCGATCCCCATCTGGCCCTCGATTTATTCACGCGGGAGGCGAATAAATCTGAGCACGTCGTCCCTCGGAGAAGGACGTTAAACTGTCGGTCCCGAGCCTGTACGATGTCAGGTACTCGTTAAAGATCCCTGCTCTAAATACACTTGAGTTAGGCAAAATTTAGGACTCCCACTGTAGAATCAATCTTTATTGTGTGGTATCACAAAGGGCCAATGCTCGGCCTAAGTGTGTTCCCTTCTGGAACTGCCACTGCAACCTAACCTACAACTAAATAACTTGATATATTTTTTATGAATTTTGCACAAGTTTAATCACATAAAATTAAAATAATAAAAAAAAGCCTAGAGTTATCTGCACTCAACTTTACCATAAATAAATATATATCAAAATCAATGACAATCATAATAGTTGGGGATTTTTTTTTAATGTAGCTATCGTGGAGAAGTAATCTCTAACCATCTGGTAAAGTTTTATCAAACTCAAAAATAATCAATTTGATTATTTATTTTGTTATTAACGTAGTTGTAATCAGTTTTACAGTTCATTGATATCAATTCATTGATCTCAAAAAATTGATATGTTTAATATTATTAGTAACTGAAATACGTAACTAATGTATATGTTACATGACTTTTCCAGATTAGTATTTTATCTAAAGATATTTCAAGATATTTGAGTACATATGAGAATTCTAGTTAATAATTTTTAATAAATAAGTCTTAGTGACCTAATTTATTGTTTTTTAACACTGTCTTAACTGGATTTATATCTATACTTTTCTCCTTTACCCATGATTCGCCAAATTGGAAAACATAACTCATAATCTTATAGGAATCAAAAATACTTCCACTTGGAATAACATGATCATTTAAATACCCTTGAGCATGGAACTGTTGACTTTTTATATTATCCAGAAGGTTGTCTACAAATAATCACCACAACAGATGGGATAGCAGACCTTCCTGAGGGCCGTTTTTAGTAGCTACAATTTCAATCGTGATAGCTTTTATACTTCCATTAATTATTATTTGTTAGATTGTTGAAATACATTCCATATCAGTATTAAAATATCTATATATTAGTTGTGATTTGCCGGATTCGAAGTTGAATTATCCAAGTGGCAGATACTCTTTCAATATCCTAGTAGCAGAACAAAATGATTCCTTTAAGACTGAAAGTATTTCTATCCTTTTAACCAAGGTTTTTGGAACCGACTCTGTTGACTTGTCCTTTAGATAGCTATGTTGTCCTTTAGGAAGATAGTTATTTACTAAAAATTTCTCATGTTACTACAGATACAACCTAATAGTTACAATCTTTAATGTAATATTACTGTTTTGATAGTGAAATTAATGAACTATTGTTAGTTAGACAACACAAAATAGAAAACTTTTTTATAAAATCATCTCAAAAAAAGCTTAAAGTTATTAGCCATTTTGTTGTAATGAACAAAAAAGTACCGTTCTCTTTCTTCAGAGAAGAAAAATCAAATTCATTATGATGAATTTCTAATGATGAAGAATTTCTCTGATGAAGAATTTCTAAAAGAACAAAATAATTTCTGATAAAAAAGAGGCCATCTGGAATCTTCTGAGACTGTTTGAAAATGGAAACTTTTTTATGGCATATAAAATCTTCAAAAATATAATACAACCAAGCCATCCTAGATTGGCTCATAGGTTGCTTGATACAATGTCCCTGAAAAAAATTGAGAGTAATCATAGATTACAGCCTGTATTAAAACCAACCTCGTTTTGAGAAAGGTACTCATGCTGGGTATACTTAAGGATCAAAAAATAATAACAAAATCCTATTCGGTATTATAGAAAAAATTTAAGACAAGTGTATTGTAGAAAGTTGTTATGACAGTGAAGGTTATACATGTTAGCTGACTGCCAAGCCGAACCAAAGGTTTTGAAATCTGAAGTCGATTTTATAAATGGCAAAAGTAAGCCATTTAGGACTAAGGTAATCAGGAGTCCTATAAATATCAGGCCCTTACATGTGTGCTAATAACAACAGTAATCATAAAAATATTTACATGTCATATTCTTCTAAACAAATTCCAAGTTCCTTATAACTGATGAAATGGAATTTAAAGGTAAAAACTCGCATTAAAACTCTATGGGTTAAAATTTGTACTCTTTGAGTTTGATAATAATTTGCTAGAATGTTTGATATTGTGTCTACACGATAGCTATATTAAATAACCATCCATTTCAAAACCTTTAGTCTTGCTTCCCTATATGCAAAAATGTATATACTCAATTGTCAATGCAATCTTTCATAAATTCAAATACACCAAATAAATCTACAATTTTTTTATAAATATGCTAAATTTTTCGATAATACCGAATAGGATTTTATTATTACTTTTTGATCTTCAAGTATAACAAGCATGAGCACCTTTCTCGAAACGAGGTTGGTTTTAATACAGGCTGTAATCTATGATTACTATCAAATTTTTTCAGGGACATTGTATCAAGCAACCTATGAGCCAATCTAGGATGGCTTGGTTGTATTATATTTTTGAAGATTTTATATGCCATAAAAAAGTTTCCATTTTCAAACAGTCTCAGCAGATTCCAAATGGCTAAGCAGTTTAGACTTCCTAGAAAGTCTAGATGTCACGTTAATACCCCAAGTTTTAATAAAAGAATCTCTTACAGTAGAACACTCCGGTTGTTTCCAAAACAAAAGTATCTGTTCTATACTTTTTGCAGCTTAACCTTTCGACTTCAAGTATTTTTATACACCTGAAGTTTTGGCGCAGTATTTTTAGTGAAATGTTCTTTCACACCTAGTTTCTTTGAACTTGTGAGTCTTTCAACAATTCAAATATCAGATTAAGAGGCTCAAAGGTATTACCAATAAAATTTCCTCTTTTAATAGTGACAATGTCACTTGCATATCCTTACCTATCGTAACAATGATCATTTAGAGTATCTAGTAAATAATTCACTACTGAGAACAGCGATAACGACAGCACGCGTATCTGATTACTTGAGGGTGATGACAATTTCATGCTCAGTATAGCCTATACTTACACTAATTATTCTTTCCATTAGCATTGCATTTATTTATTCTAAATTTGTTGGATTAATGCATCTATGTATTCGTGTTGGTTAAATGGTGAACAAGGACGAGCAATTAAAAGCTTCTTTTGTATCACAGATATTCTTTTAAGACTTTAATTTTTCTAATTTACTTACCATAAATTTTGTAGCTGATTCTGTTCATTGCCTTTGTGATAAATATATCATATCTTAACAAGATGCATATTAACCTGAAAGTTCTCCTACTACTATGGATAGAACTTTTGACATTTATATTGTAATATATCGCTTTCAATATTTCAATCTTATAAGATATTCGTATTATGATAATATCATTTACAATATTTTTAGTTTATTGAATCACCTGAGAAGATTTTATAAATAGAAGCTGTTTTGCCATAAGGAATAAAAAGTTCCTTTCTCCTGCTTCAATGTTACCCAAAAATAGTGCAATTCTCAAACCTGTTTTGATCGCTGTGCACCTTAGCTTTCCAGCCATTACACCAAAGCAGTTCTCAAACCACAAAGGATATGTGTTTGATAATTATACACGTTGAAGGGTACAACATAAAGATTGATTGTAATATTCTAGCTAGATTACAGTTCTCCACAGCACATCATCATGGCATGTATGGTTGTTTGGTGTTTGCTTATATTGTTTTAAGTATTTTATTGGCTTTACATATGACATCATTAAAACATCTTTTCCTCAATTTCTTACATTAAATCTTAAAACATAAACTATGCTTGACTTGATTCTGAAAAAAATGTTTAAGCAAATGTAAACAAATCTGACAAGTACAGGAGGTGACGTTATTCCAAGGTGAGTTTTCAGTTTTGAGAGCTACATATAATGGCTTTTATGGCATCATATTTCTTTAAGTTTTTTTAATAGGATACTAATTTCATGTCGAAATTTTTCACTATATTTTATATTTTTATAAGCAACCGTTTAGCAGAAACAAAAAAAATGAATTCCATGATCATAAAATGTACGATAAACGCAACTTTAGTCAATATAATTTAAAAGAAATCATTTATCTCATCCTCTTTTAGGTTATTTGTTTGGTTATATTTTCGTTGTGATCCGTCAAATACTGTGACCTATTTCGTGTCCAAAATCTTTCAAAATCAATCATCAGTAAAATGCTTATATATTTTATTACAATTCTGATCTTTCTGCTTATTGAAAAATCTCCATGATTTTTAAGGTAAAATGAAAACTTGTCAGTTTCACAATAATTTAGGTATTCAGCTCATCTTCTCAAAATGTAATAGTTGTTGGCATAATTTCATTATGAATTATTAAACGGTGTGAGCTATATCGTGTTCACAATGTTTATGAATGAATCATAAGTAAAAAATTTTTACATTTTATTGTAAAACATACTTTAAAAGAAATACTTGTTAAAAGAAAAAAAATAAAAAAAAATTTTGTTTTAACTTATAATTTTACAATAATAATGGCAAAATTTTAACACTGTAGGGTTAGTAATTCAAGAGGAAAAAACGTTGCCCAAGATCATATTTTGGCCTAAAAAGTTATTTATGTAATATTGCCTAAAAATAGTAAGACACATCTACACTATAGGCATGTATACCATTTTAGTTTATTAAAATTAACCGCAGTCTCGGTATTCACGATCTTTAGACTGATAGATTTTATCCTACGGACTAACCTCCTGCTAAAAGGATTCAACTGGAAAAGGAGTTGGCCAAGTGACACGTTAAACAAAATCATTGAGGTAGTCAATAGTATCAATAGATTAAATGGATTAGTAAAGATTAATATAAATAGAAGATAAAATGTTAAAAAGAACGAGAAACAAAGCGGTTACAATAAAAGAGTTGAAAGGTCAACAGTATAAATAGATTAATAGGTAATAAATAGATTAAAAAAAGGGTTAAAATAAATTAAGGATAAAAGATTAATAAAGAACAAGAAAATGTATTAAAATAAAAGAGTTGAATGAAAGTAAGAATTAATAGGGAAGGTATAGTTAGAAATAAAGATAAGAATAACTGACTTGAAAGGTCAATAGTATAAATAGATTAATAGGTAATAAGAATATTAAATATTATTAAAATAAATGAAGAATAAAAGATTAATAAAGAACAAGAAAAGGAATTAAAATAAAAGAGTTGAAAGAAAGTAAGAATTAATAGGGAAGGTATAGTTAGAAATAAAGAAAAGTACAATAAAGATAAGAATAAAAGAGTTAAGAATTATTTTAGTTTAAGATATGAATTTGATACATATGAATTTGATTTGTCTACATATGTTGAGCGTTAAGAAAACACAAAACTGTTATAATATTAATGAAAATGTAATTTTTATTGATAAACATACGAGGTGTATAAATAAAGTAGTGAGACTGGCAACGTCGCTTTCGATCTGGCAACGCTTGAGACGCGTGGCCTTGAGTAGCGTCAGGTGCACGTGTGATGCGCCTCCAGTATGAATCTGAACTCGCCACAGTCATTTGTTTGTCCGTAGCGTTGGTTTTCGTGAAATGGTTTTTTCTTGAGCGTTTTAAAAATGAGTGACCTCAACGTTGAGCAGCGGTGTGCAATCAAATTTTGCTTCAGACTTGGACATAATGCAACCGAAACCGGCCTATGGAGAACGTGTTTTATCAAGGGCACAGGTTTTTCGGTGGTTTAAGGAATTTTCAGAAGGAGGAGAGTCGATTGAAGATGAACCACGAAGCGGAAGTCCTTCAAGTGCAAACACCGATGAAAATGTCAACAGAGTACGGAACCTTGTGCGTTCAGATCGACGCTTGACAGTCAGAATGATCGGGGAACAGTTGAATTTGAATCACACCTCCGTTCATCACATTTTGACCAATGAATTGGAGATGAGAAAAATTTGTGCGAAAATGGTTCCGAAAATTCCGAAAAGAAAACGAGTTTTTGGCCAGTAAAAACATTCCTGTTGCTCCTCAGCCTCCTTATTCACCAGACTTGAGTCTTTATCACTTTTTCCTCTTCCCGAAATTGAAAAATCACCTCAAGGGAACTCATTTCGGGACACTACAAAACATACAAACTGCTGTAACCGACCAGCTGAAGGCCATTCCAGAATCCGAGTTCCAGCAATGCTACAATGATTGGAAGGACCGTCTCCAGCGCTGTGTGGCTTCCGAAGGGAACTATTTTGAAGGTGACAATATCACATTGTAATTATATTTGAATAGAAAATTTAAAAAAAATCAGTCTCACTACTTTATTTACACACCTCGTAGTTTAGATTTTATGAAAAATGTGCCTTTAATATTGTTGGTTTTTGCACAAAAAATATTCTATTTATTACCTTACCAAGAGAAATTATTTGTAAAAACTTTTTGATACACACTCATCAACTCATCAACCCATGCTTGAATGATAATTAGGGGTCATCATCAAAAAACTATTAAACAATGTTAATCAAAATGAGACAAATATGTTATCTAAGAAGTAACTTATTCATTATCCTCATTGAAATACATTATCGATCAAATTAATAAATAGAAAAAAGAGATAAGTTATCTTTAACACTTCTCTTTAATTGTTGAATTGGATCATACTGATCTCTCATACTGATTAGTTATACTGCTCTCATACTGATTAGTTATATTAAGCGTTATTTTATATCAACTATAGTTGTTTTACAAGCAAGAACAAAAAGCTTTTTACAGTAATGATTTTATATTGGTAGACAATTTTCTGGTAGGATATGTGAAAGATTAAATTTGAACGTCGAGCATGCAGGTATTTCTTTCAATATATTGCATTAAGCTCCTTGAATATCTTCGAGTCTCTTCACCTGACACAATCCTCTCCTTCCCAATACCTCAATACATATCTAGATATGTCTAACTGATATTGAGTAGTGTACATCTGCTTTCTAATCAAATACTTTCTTCTTCTTCATGAAATTGTACTCTTCTATTTATGTAATATTCAGTATGTAATAGTGACTTTTAAAAAACTTTTCAAAAAAGAAAACAATCATCAGGGTCATTTATGGATCTGATTTAAACGTAGTTTAAATTAACTATCAATCATCAAACTCAGACACAATGTTGATTTCTTCCAAATCTAAGGCTCAGAAAAATTGTTAATTAAAAAAAAACTTGAGTTATGCACATGTAATACAAACAAATATCACTTATATTATATTAAATAAATATAATCATTGTACCCACACTATAAATATAATCCGGAGTAGCCTACATACAACTTTACTATAAGTAAACATAATATCATACAAAACACATGTTTTGTTTTATTTAATGTGGCTAAACATATATTTTAATCAATATATGCATGTCATTTGTTTAAAAGTGACTATAATCGTTTAGTTAGTCATAAGAAGCATGAAATCTTTGATCAATCTGACAGGTTATTAAAATTATTAAATTGAGTAGCTGATTTCATCGGCTCATACGCTACACAGACATACCTTTCTTATTGTTGCGTCCCATTGTTATAACTAAATTCAAATTCAGATGTTAAGTTCTTTAATGGCATTTATAAATGCACATAGAGAAGTATTGGTCATCTCTATAGTTGTGGGTATTATTTATAATTATAACAAGATGGGCGAGCTTTGTGAGACATCATCTTCAAGTACGTTGTAGCAACGAAGACAAAGGAAAAGCTTAGATTGACGATATTTTATTAGAAAAATATGACCGGTAGTACTGTTCTTAAGATGTGTCACCCCAGAGCTTCAGAAAAGTAATCACATATATGTGATTACTATCGACTCGTCTTACTATACTTAAATTACTTACTCAAATATGTTTGAGGCATCTTACTCTACATCTTTCTGCTGGTGCACGAAAACAACATGAAGAAAAAGTCAATGGTACTCGTCTCACTCGGGAGAAGATTGTCGAAGGAACAAGAATCCTTCAACTGCACATTGTCCCTCACAGGTGGTATCAGCTACGTTGGTGCCTAAGACTAGGTTCTACAACTGAACCAATTGATCAGCTATCTTATCACTTACATGTAAGGAAGACGAAAGAAGAGGAAAAGCTTAAATTGACCACCTTTTATAAGAATACTACGGCCGTAGTATTATTCTTAGGATTGACTCCCGATGTGTCATCCCAGAACTTCAGAAAAGTCATCTCATATATGAATCGTATATGAATTTGTTTGCAACTCTGGGAACTGTGCAGCCCTGCCTTCTACATATATCGGCATGTTGAACACGAAGCTCTCGAGGTGTCTCATTGTACATCTTTCTGCCGGTGAACCAAAACAACTTTCGTAACTGATACGTGTTCTCCCATAATCTTTAAAACTTACTTTCTTTATCTCTAACCATACTGTATCTGTCACTCTTATTATCATGATGACTCTAGAAAAGAGTTCAAACATGTTGACTATAGGAAATATAGTATGTACATACAACATGTATGTTATCTAGTTTAGATGCAGTAACGAAGGAGTTATTCAGGAAGACAGAGAAACTTATCAAAATGCAAGGTTCTGCAAATTATGGGAATTTTTAATAATATGTGCATAAAGGAAGGACTGCTACCAAAATTTAAAAAAAATATATATAAGGTTTTTAAAACATTTTTTATTTTATTAATTTATAAACATATTGCATTAACGAAAATGCCATTAAATTGTATGGAAATCCTTATTATTACAGCTTTATTATTATATTTAAAAAAAAGTGTATAAATAGAAATTTAGTAAGAATTTAGATTTTTCTAATTTATTTCTTTGTTTAATGAAATTCTTTCTCGCTGAATTTTTTAAGTAGTGATAATAATCAATTAAAATGATTTATAGAGAATAGGATGCAATGATTTCGGGCAGACGATATTGAAGGAACAGGTAGGACTTTAAGACAGCGATATAAAGTACACACTCATGGTTTAATCAGAGAAGGAATAAATGAGAGAAATTGTAAATTTTAAACAAAAAAAAATTTTTTATATACTTTTACTTATGATAGAATATGAAAGCTTTTGATCAGGCAAATACTATTATGCTGTAAACCAGTTTGATATTTTTTTACTTATAGTAAATTTCAGTGTAGGCCACTCCAGATCTGTGGTTAATGAAAAAAAAAATTTGGAGTAGCCTACACTCAAATTTATTATAAATAAATATAATATCAAACTTTCTAGGTATATAATGTTCCATTTAGTCATATTATAAATGTCTAAATAGGAGATGTTTATTAGTCTTTCATTCCTGAGGTAGTGCAGGTAGTGATTGATCCACTTATCAATATATATTCATATTTTTGTCTAACACACCACTGGTGAATATAATATCATTAGTATAACTATGGCAGAAACAACATTTCTGAAAAGCCAAAGTGAAAATTTCACGATATGAAATAATTTCCTACAAGAGAACATAGCTTTTGTTCCAATACACAGTGGATCTCTTACATAGTTTATCTGACCTCCTTCTCCAATGGAAATTTAAGACAAAGTTTCCCATTTAAAACTTGAAAACATTCCTATTTGGTCTGAAAAATGTCAAAAACATGAGAAAAAAATTTTTAATTTAAGATGGATAATTTCATTCATTATTATTCAAATTATATTTCCAGTTTTGAATTATGTTTTACATTTTTGGTCCTTTATGAAATTATTATACTGGAAGTTTTCTAGTATGCTAGTGTTTTCTCAAAAATGACTTATCTTTTTCTTAGTCAGAAATCATAAAAATCTAATTTACTCTGAGAGAGTGTTATTTATTTCCTTGGTGCTGTACTCTGTTATAAGATTGCAGTAAATGTATATTGACACAAAATAGATTGGTAATTAACCAGTTTTGCATAATCAAATCAAATTCAAAGCCGACTTTTTAGTATAATTTAAAACTTTTATAGCTGGAAGCTTGGAATTTTTGAAAATAATAGATATGAACTAATAGAGAAGAATAGAAAAATAAACAGTGTATTTGTCAAAAAATAACAGGAAAATCCATTCCTCAAACTTCAATATTACCCAAAGTTAATATGATTCATAAACACAAAAAAAATTACATGTGATATTAAGTTTTGTTCAAGGGTGCAACATATAGATTGATTAGAGCATTTCGTGAGACAAACCGATCATACCATGGAAAGCATTAAAAATTACGTTTGATTGGCGTTGATTTTTTACATGTAAGAATTATATTCGTTTACATATCATATTAAGTTATTCAATTATTTAAACATTTTTTATTAAACTTCTAAACATCAATTTTATTTCAGAAAATTTACTCAAAAATTTTCTATGTCAATGTAAACAATGCAAATAAATGCAATAAAATACGAGAAGTATAGTAATAAACCATTAATTCCAGATCGATATTCAGTTTTTAAAGCTTTAATGCTGTTTACTGTAATTGAAATTTCATGGATTTTTTTTTGTAAATTGTCAATTTTTGTTCAATTTTTTGATGAATTTCATGGTTTTTTTAACGAGCCGTTTAGCTTGAAAACAAAATTTATAAAAACAGAAAAATAACTCTAACAGCTCTTTGGAAAATGTAATTTTGAAAACGATTATATTCACTTAGTTTCCATATAAAGTTCTATTTTTAGTTATAGTTTCATTTTGATGCGTCAAACAGTATGGTTTGTATCGCTCTCACAAGCTTTCAGATTGAATTATAAGCCAGAATTTTTACATTTTATGGTAAAAAAAAAAATATTTTATGTTGTCTTAAAAATCTAAGGTTTTTTTGGTTTATTACTTTTGTAGCTTAAAAGATAGCGCCAAAGTTTCAAGCTTCTAGAATTAGTAGTTTAGGAGAAAAGAAATGTTGTCTAAAAACAAATTGTTGGCAAAAAAAGTGACTTTATCATCATAAAAATTGATAGATTGAGCTAAACAATCAGGCTCATCTACACTATGTGGCCCATTTTTTGTGTAAAATATCAATTTGATCCATAAAAGATTCTGGACCATAATGAGTTCACAAACTTTGTATACGCACACATACACACACAGACGTCATCGAAAAAACTTCACAAAACTACTTCTGGGACATCAAAACATGTAATTCCGTCAAAATCTCGAGACACAATTTTTCACGATCACGATACTTTACCTATAGCAAATTAAAAAAAAAACTTTAGTTCATCCTCCCATAAAGTGATATTTTTATGTATAATTAAATTTTGAAAAGCCAAAACGTCTATATTGCCTACAATCTTTCAAAATTAATCATAAGTCAAAATTTTTACATTGTATTACAAAAAATATCTTCCCAGTTTTTTTAATTATCCCTTCTGACAGTTCCATAACAGTCCCAAAATGTCAGGGTTATTAGTTTGGGCGAAGTAATGTTGTATGAAATCAGATTTTTCTCAAAAAAGTACCTTTTTTTATGATGCAATATTGCTCAAAAACAATAGGGCGAATCTATACTACAGGACACAGATTAGTGTAAAATATGAATTTGATCAATCAAATGATGTAATCTATTGTGTGATCACAAACGTTTGGGTACACACTCACTCACACACATACAGACATGTGAAAAAATCGTCAAATAGGATCTTGGAGGAGGACATTTTTTTAATTTTTTTCATGATTATTATACTTTACTTGTAGCAAAGAGAATGTATTGTGATAAACTGCTCTCAATAGTTTATAGAAGCTAGTTTTTATACAAACACTTTTTTGTGAGACATCATACGATTTTTATTCCATGAATTTTGCGTGGATGACAGTAGTAATTAGAATGTTTACATTGTATGATATAATTTTTTTTATAATTCAACTACTTGGGTAAATCCAAAATTATCTAAATTTTCACTTCAATTCTTCTAACAATGTTCTCACTAACTTCTATCTTGGCTTATTTTTTTATTTTACTGTTGAGGTAACACCATAAACGTTTGTTTTGTAACTTGTTTAATTTTTCGTCGTGGTAACTCTACTAGAAGGTTGTACCAAAGGGAAACAAGGAGTTTCCCTAAACAAATTTCTTCTGGTTGGTAGGAGTCAAAGTTTTCATTACACTCATTGTAAACAATAATGCCACTTGAAATTATGTTTTTAAAAATTGAAAAGTTTATAAATAGCCGATCAAGTGTAGTAGATGAAGAATAAACCCACCAAATGGTTCTAGCAAATAGGCATAATCTCAGAGCACAGTTTTATAAACAAGATCGCTACATATTTCACTCCATTGTGCAAACTTCTGGAATAGAGGTACGAAAAATAGAGGTACAAGTATTAAGATCGATCTTTTACAGAACCATTAAAACACAACAAAACAGTAATATAAGATACAATACAATGAACAAGACCAATTAGATTATTCTTCATTTAGTCTTTAAACAGTTTTGACAGTGATCTTCAATAGGATTTTTTCATATAGACATATATGTTTCCTTTTGCATATGTTTTGATCAGTGTAAAATCATTTGTTTTAAAATTGCTATGGGACGGTACTTCTGGCGGTTTTTAGATGATAAGGTATTACTTAAGCTAGTTTAGTTTTTTGAGAAAATACTGATTTTAACAAAATATTGAGCAGTTTAAATAATATTTTGTTTACGTTCTTAATCAATGTCCTACCACATTTAAAATGCCAGTTGGGCTGGTGACGTCCTTACGATTTGGGGCACAGCCAACTAACAATTTTGTTAAATAGAAAAGGTCACATTCAAATTGACTACTATCAAAAAATATGATAATATTGTTGCTTTCTATTTGAGAACATAAATATTTTTTTTCTTCCTATTTGTTTCAGAAAAATAAGATTCGTTGACCACAAACAATATCACTCCATGTGTAACAGGAGCCCTGTATTAAATTTTACAAGTTCTTTCGACGTGAACAACCAATGTACAATCTCTTCGCTAACTTATCTTTTGTCACCCACGTACTACTACAAATAATAATAATAATAATAATAATTACAAAAGGATTTTTTAAATTATATGAATTTCTTTATAATGTTTAATAATTTTTTGAGTTAGGGAAATTCTTGATTATCCTCTGTAGCTCTTCCTCTTTAGTAATCTTATCATAGTAAGTAAGCTTAATTTAGCTTTTTCAAAAAAAATATTCTAAATTGGACTCATTCGGTTGTTTTTGTTGTGCACTTTATTATGCTTTTAAGATTTTATTAATTGTAATTGTAGTTTTATTAGTAATTAGATAATAGTCGAAATAATTGGCGTGAGCACAAGGTACAAGGTTGTAGTAAATATGAAATTCAGGAAAATTAATTTTTGCATTTACTCTAGTTTCTTGAATTTGAAATACTAAATTCCAGTTTTCTAAAAAATCACGTGATTTTAACGAAACTGTTTTTTATTTCTATTAGTGTATTAGGAGGCGTTTTATTGTATTTTGCACTTCAGGTCTTCTGCTAGAAGCGTTGTTCCCTTCATCCTATATGCTTGAATAGGTCATCTCCTATATCGGAGGTGGAGACTACTTAGATATTTATAGCTTGCTTGTTTGTGATCATTATTGAAGAGATTTCCATTTTGTAATTTCCTGTTCAGGGCCCTGTGAAAGTTACAGCCGCATGATTAATCTTATTTCTTGTCACTGTAAGCGTTCCATCTCCTTTTGATCATCACATCTGTCAATATTTATTATTTTACAATTTGTGATTTTTTATTAAAAATTTTTTATTACTTAATAAAAACACCGAATAATGTGTTTTTTACGTTAAAAGTATGTAACCATTCTACTTCTTAAGCGATTAAGGGATTGGGTCAGTTTAAGAAAACTAATTCCACCACAAATTTATTGACCAAAGTTATATATTTCAAATGTTGTTCTTCTATAACTTCTCATTATCTTAGAACCTTGTAACTATATTATGTATACAAAAATATTATGAAATCAAATATAATTTTTATCTCCTGATTTTACTTTACTATCAGTAAATTATGCCAATTAAATAAAAATTAGTTCCCCAGATTTTGACAGATTTACCCATTTTAATTTGTAAATAGCATAGTGCTGTTTTGATGTTTTTCTGATCATGTTTTTATGTGGGTGGATGTATGGCTAAAAGTTTGTGACTACGTTAAAGGCAACACTGTTTAATGGATCAAGTTCATATTTTACACAAAAATGAGGCCTTGTGTAGATGTTGCCAATTGGTTTGGGAACTATTGAATCATAGAAAAGTCACTTTTAAGTCACAATATGATTTTAGAAAACATTTTTTTTTTGCAAAACTAAAGACTTCAAAGTGCAAGGAAAAAAATTCAAAATTTTCAGTAGCCCTAAGGTGTGTTTTACAATAAAATTTAAACATTTTGACTTATGACTGATTTTAAAACATTGTGAATGCAACTCATATCGTTTAACAGATTACAATGAAATTGCTCAAAAAATAGCACATTCTGAGAGCATGAATACCTTCTCTGTCAAAGTTGCAAGGGTAAGAAGGGGTACATTTTTACTTTACTATAAGCAAAGTATAGTGATCGTGAAATTTGATCTCAAAATTTCTTTTTTAACTTTATAATTTTTTTTAACTTAACTTATTTTATTTTTAACAAAATTTATTTAATTTTTCTTTTGATAAAATTTTTTTTAACGGAATTACATGTTTTTAGGGCCTAAAAGTCGTTTTATGTAGTTTTTTACCCTACAATGAGTTTTATATTACATTTACGTGTAGTAAAGTTGAGTAAAGACACTCATATTTTTTTCATCCTAAATCTTTAATTCATATTGTTTTTTCTTTTTTTTTGTTATAGTGCCTTATCTTGTATTTTAAATTTCAGTTTTTCTTTAAAATATTTTTTAAAGAAAATTTTATTTTTAAAAATATTTTTGAACTATCTTTTGAAAAGTTGATTTTACGGTTACTACTCAAATATTAAATTTTCTTTGAGCAATCTTTAAAGAACTGACTTAATTCACACTTGTGACGCTAGTTATGTTTTTCAATTTAAATTGCAAATAGTTTTCGAATACGTTATGAGTATTTTCAAACCCTTTATGAGTACTTTGACTGCTTTAATATTTGTAATATAATAAAAACTGACATAAGCACTAATTTTCCGACTTATGGTTGAAAATGTTTAGTGATGATAGTTTATGCCTTGTTCCGATAGAGCTGTCATCACAGTTCCTTCCATATTTACTGGAGTCAATTGACTACAAATGTGTAGTACTTTAGAGATTATTATGAATTGATGTGGTTGTAAACTATAACATAGAAAAGATAATACCAGTTATATTATGAGGGTTGCAGAATAACAGTTTTATTCCTCAACAAACTAATGTAATTAAGATCGTAGTTTCTAAGAATGTAATGTAGTAACTAGCCATGCTGGCTGGCATTCTAAAACCATCACATTAAATGGTAATATTCAAATTTGTTACTGTTTACGAAATATATATCATGTATAAAAACATAGCACAGTGAGTAACTAAACTTATCAAATTCAGTCTTGTTTAGTATTGATCAATTAACCAATTAATCAATTAACCAATTGTATAACTTGACAATAATGAAAACTACCTTCACTATCAAAGTTTAACGTCTGTCTTCTTTTGCACTCTTTGTTAAATTGATCCTTCAAATCATAATATTGTACTATAATTCAAATCATTATAAACAATAATATTGTTTATTTCAGTGTTAACCATTTAAAATTATTTTTACTATGTATCCACAACCTCCCAATTTATACATTTAAAACTACAATATATCGTAACAATTATCATATAGTTGTTACAATTATTAAGTGGTGTAACTGATTGTAAGATATAATTGATCAAAGAGGAAGAATTGAACTAATACAGACGGAAGAGTCTACAACTGCTGTCAAGGGAAATGAAAGCGTTTCTCTCGTACCCTATATTTCAGCAAACATACTGCGTTTCATTTCAGAAAATGTAAACCAGCAGATAACAGAGTAATTTCAGTGATAGAGAACAAAGATTGTAAGCATATCAAGCAGTACCCTGTTGATAGCTGATAGTAAATAAAATTGTAATTATACTTTAACACTTCATCGTTATACCAGTCCAATTAAATATTTGTTATTTAAAATATTACTCTTTGGATAAATCTCCATTTTCATGTTTATTCATTTAAAGCTTCTATGTAGTTATTATAATGAGTTACTTTGCCTAAAAAGTTATAGAAACTACTAATGAAAAAAACTCAGAAAATTTTCATTAAAATCTTTTCACTTTTACATGAATCTGTTTTTTTTTCAGAATATGTTTTATTTTAGACTATCTCTTGATTATTTGGTGATCTCTTTCCCTAAAATCAAATTTTAATTATTTTCAGAGTAGTTAGTTGATTTTAAATATTTTCTAGCAATCTGAAAATATTTTTGTATATTGAAACGAGGTATGACTTAGATTCCAAGAGCTGCTATTAGATAAAATGAATGAATAAATGTATTTTAGATATATTGTGTTTTTGGTTGACTTTGCAGTACCGGTCACTCTTTCTACTGGTTTTATTATTTAACTGAGTCATTATGTAACCTAATTGGGCCCACACGGTTAGATGGCTAAAGAGTGGGTCGGTTACAGAATAAACAGTGTTAGTATTATATGAACAGTTATCAGACCTTCAGAGATGTATAGTTAAGTCACTTTGTGATAAAACTAAGTCGTGTAAGCAATGAAAATAGGCGTGATATTCCCCGTTGAGATCTGTTATTTCCTTGTTGTAAAATAAAAGTATCTGTGTAGCTAACCAAACATAACTGAGAAGTCCATAACTTCCCTTCTAGTTGAATATTCAATCCATTCAAATCTTAGCTTTTAAGTTAAACATACACAAATCTATTGTCACAGTTTCAGCTCGCTATGACTTATGGTAGCTGAGATTGCTAGTGACAAAATTTTTCTGACTAACAAACAAATAAACAAACATACAAACATGTTTTAAAGGGTGGATTTGGTTTTTCTAATGCATATAACGCAAAGATAACTTGAAATGAGTCTGTTCTAAGCAGTGTACAGACAAAACCTTTCTTTTATTTATATAGACTGCACTTTGCGGTAATTGAAATTTCACGACTTTTTATCAATTGTTGATTTTTTTGTTAGGTTTTTTAGTAAAATAATATTGCTCTTTAATGAGCCATTTAGCATCAAAAAAAAAAAACATTTTCTGGAAACTTAAAATTTACCATAACGCCAATTTTTAGTTAATACAGTTTTAAAACAAAATACTTCAACTAACTGTTACATAATGGTCTATTTTTCGGTATAATTTCATTTTGATCCATCAACGATATGGCTTGGATCGTTCTGTGAAGCTTTCTCAATCATGAGTCCAAATTTTTACAGATTATTGAAAAAAAAAATTTTTAGTTTTTTAAAAATCTGAAAATATTTGCCATTATTTCTGTCGTTAGTGCCATTACAATGCTAATGATTTTTTCAGTTATTGTTTTTGTAGCTTCCAAGATAACACCAAAACTTCAAGACTCTAGAGTTTGTTTCGAAAAAAAAAAGTTCGATGTTTAACATTCCTGCTAAACAGTACACAAGCTTTTGAATACACACCCACCCAGACACCACAGACATCATCGAAAAACATCATAAAACGTCTTTAGGGACCTGAAAATATGTAATTCTATCATAATATTAAGATTGAAGTTTTTCAGGATCACTATACTTTATTTATAGTTAAGTAAAAAGTAACAGTAAAATAGCCGTCAAGTAAAATAGCACGTCAACATTTTAACAAGATCCAATGTAAGACTCACTAACTGACGATGATTTAGGGCCAATTTTTTAACATTTTAATAAGATCCAATGTATGACGATGATTCAGGACCAATTAAATATTTTACATCAAAGCCCGAAGAGGCTTTTCATCTATTTTGTCTGTTAGGAACAGCGTAAATGAGTGACATTCACCTTATTACATAATTACTCAAGCTTTGACTGCAATGACAATTAGGTTCCCCTTTGGCCCTTTTATGAATACGCATGTGGTCATGGAAGTCTACCCGCTAAGCCGTTTCACTACATTTAGTCATACATATGTAACCCTAGCTTGGCTTGTCGACCTGCACTTGGCTAGCACTCCTCTAATCGTATAGCCAAACTCAATCAATATTTACTTCAATATACAGTCACATTTTCCAAGAGTCTTTAATAATCTAGTATAAGTAATAAAGAGAAACTGTATCCTTAGAAATCTTATTTTAAACTATTAACAAACTCCATTAAATAGTTGTTAGAGTTCTATTTAATATTTTAAATATTAAAATATTTTACTATTTTAGAAATGTTAAAATATTAACATTTTTAGGAACCGCTGTTTCCACTGTTGCCAGTAGCATCTACAACACAAAATGCGTAATCTTTCATATAATAGTTTTAGCACATCCTTCTGAAGATTGTTTATGATTGCATTTAACGCAAGCATAAAGTATATTATACTGTACTAAAAGACTATGTGTTTTAGTAAGTATACTTGAACATAATTTGCATAAGTACACCAATATGTCTACTTATTTTAAAGAATCATTCTAAAACCTCTAACCAACAATGACGTTTAAGTTACTCCTCCCACTGTATGTATGTATGTATGTAATTGTGTTTATGACTAATGAAAAGTGAATAGAAAATGAAGAACTACAAAACGAAGATATTTTAACCATCAAGTTGAATATGATTTGTTTCAAGTGGAACAATTATCTGATTAATATCATACACAAATATGCTTATAATGTTAAATCGCAAGTCAATTAATTTAAGTTAAATTAAGAACAAACCTTTAAGTATCAATAAACGCTTGCTAATAATGTTTTTATATTAATAAATGGTGAAATCTTTTATACATAGACTCCTTTTTAGATAATTACAAGAAGAATATAATCATTGTAATACCATTTATGTAATTTTAAAAGAATGTCCACTTATATAACGATTTTCATTTCCCTTGTTTAGAAGGAAACAATTCGTTTTATATTTCAAAATTACTCAGACAATTAGTAAAGGATCTTTAATTAAGAGGTTAAATTCTTAATATAAAATTAAATTCTATAGCACTATGATCAGCTATTAATTAAAAGTTTGAACTTAATTTCGCAATAGCTGAGGTAAAAGAGTTGTTCGTCTTTTTAAAATAATATTAAAAAACAGTATAAAGTAATTATGAGCTCAAAAAATTATTATTTCCAAAATATATTGTCTGACAGTGCAAGGTTTTTCATTAATAATTTAAATCTAAGTCTGATTTGTATGAAATGCTTTAGTATTAACTTTATTATTTTATAAAATTAAAAATATTACGGAGACATTAAGATTCATGAACTACTTACTATTCTTTAGTTAATCAATACACAACCAAGTAACTTTCTTATGAAACTGTCTCACAAGATATGCAAACAAGTGCTTGAAAAAACCAGGTATATACAATAAATCTACAAAAATAAACTGGTTATAAAATAAAAAGTAAAACTGGGCACACAAAAAATTAATTGCAATAAACTTGGTAAGTTTTTGTTTCAACACGTTCTTTCATTGTTAATTGAGAAATATAATAAATCCTATAAATTATAAAACACTGGAGTACATATATATGACAATATAATTTTTCACTTTCACCGAAATTATTCTTCTGAAAGTCCTAAAAGTTGAAAACGATATTCTGTACCAATATGAAAGTTAGTTATTTCTTAAGTGATATCTATCTAGGATATTGATGAAAAAATAGTACCTTTTTTCTGACTGTATAATACATATATTTATTCATATTATATAATATAACATAACCTATCGGCTATTATTTTCTAACGGAAAAAATAGAATTACAAATTGATGAATAAAGTACTTTTGAAATAACGTTTTGATTTTTTTACTTACTATAGGTGAAATATAGTGATTGTAAAAAAATCCGATCGCAAGATGTTGACGGAATTACTGTTTTGAGGTCCCAGCAGTCATTTTATGAAGGTTTTTCGATGATATCTGTGTGTGTGTGTGTGTGTGTGTGTGTGTGTGTGTGTGTGTGTGTGTGAGAGAGAGTGTGTGTGTGTGTGTGTGGGTGGGTAGGTGAGTATGAATCCAAAGTTTGTGACCTGGTTACGGTCCAGAATCTTTGATAGATCAAGCTGATAATTTACACAAAAATGTTACCTCATAGTGTCGATGTGCCCTCTTGTTAGGCAGCAATTATGCATGATGGAAAAGTCACTTTTTTTCCCAAAACTTTTTTTAGAAAACATTTTTTTCGAATTAATTACTAACTCTAGAGTCTTGAACTTTTTGCATTACTTTTGAGACTAAAAATTTAATAAACAAACAATTTTTTCGTACAACAGGAAATATATCTTTTATATTTCTTGACCATATAAATCTGTGATGAACAAAAATTACGTTTTTATTGATTATTGGAAGTTAAACGTATTGGCAGTACTTCATTGTTTTCCAATTCTTACAATTCAAAATGTTATTGATATACTAGTTAATTGCAAAAATTTTACAGTTTTTGATAAGAATTATACATTTTAGTTCATCACTTTAAAGTTAGAGAGACACGAAAAAACGTTACTTTTCATTAAATATAAGTGAAAGATATGGTTAAGTAAACGTGAATACTTTTATATATATGTGTATACTTTTTCGTTGGAAATACGATCCAAAACGGACAAATATAGTTCAATGTAGAGAAAGAAACATAGAGAAATTAAAAGCACACACTTACTGTCCGCCACACCAGTTACTAAGTTACACCAGTGCGCTTGGTTTCCCTCTCTTATCTCTCCTAAAGATGGTTCAAACAGAAAATTAGAGACTGTAAGTGTGTGCTTTTAATTTCTCTATGTTTCTTTTTCTACATTGAACTATATATATATATATATATAATTATCAAGAAAACGGTCCACAAAGGACAACAAACGTTTCAAAGTAAACTATAGGTTCACAGTAGATAGAAATACTATTTCTATGACTGCTTAACTGTCATCAGGAAAGAAGAGATAGGAACACCAACCACACTTTCAATCAAAAAAGAAACTGGAAACTACAGACATATTACAGAAAACAAAAAAATGCATGTAATAAAAAAACGGATACTGATAACCTAAGTTAAATGTAGAGCATGTTAATTAGTAATTAAAAAATATGTTTGTAGTTTTCAGTTTCTTTTTTAATGTAGTTTTCAGGTTTTTTTTTTGACTTTTCAAGTCTAATATATAATGTTTGTAAACTGTCGCTAGGAGCAGCACTATAGGCTGATTTGAATATAACGGTCACGTAGTTATTTCCTTGCAAATAGCAAAATACCAAGGGAATTATGTTATTAATAAATAATCTAACTAATAAACATTTTTTCATGTTATTGTAAATAAATTCTCTATTGATGCAGCCCTGAAGATGCCTATAATTATAGACAAACGTACATTACATTAGTACGATACCCTAGGAACATTACAATGAAAGCACAACATTGATAGTATAAAACCCAGTGCAACCTGCAAATTTATGATTACGATGTAGTTTTATCTTTTGTATTGATAATTTGAAGCTGTTTTATAGTAAGTAGGATATAATTTTTATTTTTGTTAGTAACTTTTGTTCAATTATTTTATCTTTCGTTACACTCTGATGATGGTCAGTGATGACTGAAACATACGATTTAATTTTTTTTTTTAAATGTATGATAACTAAATATTACATGGAATTTACAAGGAAATCTTTTGGTGATTTATTACACTTAGTACCAAATAAATGGAAGTGTGAGATCAGAAAACTTGAAAAGCTAAATTGAAAAATCATCCATAGAGAAATTGGCAAGAAATTTAATTATGTGTGTATTAATGAAGGTCTGCTACCTAATTACACTAATATATATATTCACTTGATAAACGGAAAGACGATCTAAACTGGACACAATAACAGTTCAAAATTGAAGATAGGTAATACACAAAGTAAAGAAACACACTTAAAAACTCAAATTTTCGGGCAATCCGCCTTCAGGAGAAAAGAGAAAGGGAGACCAACCATGTTGTAGTACTAGCCGTTGCGTCTACAACGTGATTGGTCTCGCTTTCTCTTTTCTCCTGCAGACGGATTGCCCGAAAATTTGAGTTTTTAAGTGTGTTTCTTTACTTTGTGTGTTACCTATCTTCAATTTTGAACTGTTATATATATATATGATTTATATATAAGTGAGAGATATATTGTATATCTGTAAAACTACAGACACTCGAAATCTATGTTTTGAGTCTTGATTTTTCGTCCCAAAACAGTTCCTGCAAATTTTCAGAGAATATATAATTAATATAATTCGAAGAAAAAATTTAGATGAAGTTTCTATAAATTACATAGATGGTAGTTTAATTTTTCTAAAACTTCAGAAGAATATATTGAACACATAGAAATATTTTTACAAGCAACCGACAATGAAGGACATAAATGAAAATTAGTCTAATGTTTGTTCGCAGATGAATCAGTTAAATATCTGGGACATACAATTTCTAGGAGTAAAGGTTCGCCAGGCCAACAAACTTCAGTTTTTATAAGAAAATCTCCAAAGACCCTGTGATAACTCGTGTGTCTATAGTATCCTTAGGTAACTAAACTTTTATTTGAAGTACCTAGAAAATATACTCAGAAAACCATTTACGATATTATTATTTATGATATTATTAAACCCATTTTTATTGAGACGGATGCTAGCTAAAAAAGTAAAAAGAATTAAAGTATTACTGAAACAGCCTAAAGATGAAAGAATATTATACTCTGTCGTTTATTACTCAAGAAAACTTTCAAATAGGGAAAACAGATTAAATATTGTGCTTTTAGAATGCGAAGCCATCAAAGACGCTATAAAGTTCCAGCAATACTATTTGATTGGTCATTCCTTCACGGTCTGTAGTGATCATAAACTGTTAGAAAATTTAAAGACAGAAGCCAGAACTGATGAAATGCTGCTCATTACCTATATTAATTATAGGGAATAATTTGTTTATATACTACGTTTAGACAGGAGAATAATTATTGTGTATTACTGGTCTGTACTGAAAAAAATTGAATTGAAGAATGAAAACCAATGAAAAACGCAAGTAGATCGTTTACAATAGGCGCCGAATTTTAGACGGGTTGAACAACTAAGGCCTTTGACGCTAAATCTACGTTTCAACACGCTGATTCCTAGTTGGCTGCTCTCTCTGCAGCCTGAGACGTTTATCCCTCACAGGTGGTCATTGACTTCTTAAGTTAGGACTTAAGTTAGGAAAGAAGAGATTCTTTCACTCTTGACAACCGCAATCTCATTTCCCTGAACAACCTGCTTGGTTCTATAATTTGACAGACACTCTTAAATTCATTTCAGTCTTAAATTAAATTCAGTAACATGCAAACAAAGAATGGTTAACATATTCCAATATAGCACAAATACTACCTTAGAGTACGAGTATTTAGTGGAAAAGGGTAGAATATTTAAAAAAATAAATTAAATAATTCATCTCTCGTATCCAATAGTGATATTGTATAATTTAGTATTTTAAAAGGTTATCTTGAAAACATATTTAAGAAGAAATTATTGGCGAAATTCTTGATAAAATTGCATAGAAAAAACTCGGTGAGGACAACAACAAACGACATCAAACATAGCAAAAGAAGAAGAGGTAAATGATGAGTTTCCTAAACAGATGGATAGACAATAATAGAAAGAGGAAAATGAACGTGAGAATTGGAAATGATAATTATAATTACTGTGGGCCCGGTACTGGACCGGAAGAGCATAATAAACTTAAAAATGAGGGAATCAACCAACTAAATGAAGAACACTGATTGCAGCCAGTGTAATAACTAAACTGATAGCGAAAAGGTTTTTTTAAAAAAAAAATAATGCTAAGAGAGAAATGTTAATGAATAAAAATTTGAATGAATCCATAACATCACTATTGTTGATACCCGCTGGAAGTGGAAACGTGTGCTTGGAGTAGCACCAAGTAAAATAAGATGAAACATATTAAAAAAAAAAAAAAAAAGATTCTAAAAAAGAAAGGGAACAATGTAAGAAATACGCTTTGTTCAAAAAATTTTTTATCATATTTTAAAAATGAAGTTTTACAAAATTTACGGTCAAGTAATAGTGTATATAAAGAGATGAATACAATTCAATCCAGATTTGATGTGGTAAGCGCAGTTCACTTAAATAAGTTAGCCTTGATAAAAATTGAAGACAGACGCGTCATTATTCATTTTCTAATGCCTAGTGATGAGAGTAGCTAGGATTGGGGTGAAGAAGGGGTATTTTTAACAGATTTCTCTTTCTCTCCCTCTCTCTCTCTCTTCCTCTTTAAGCTTGTATCATTCTGCTCTCTTCCAGCCTCCAGAATATCCAGTCAACTAAAAACCTTTAAAGATAATCTTGACAAAAATAAATCACATTCGTTCAACATTGAATCACTAGAGAAAACAAGTTCCTTTTGATATTGACATTTTTAATAAGTTAACGATGGTGAGCATGGCTAAAAACAATTTTAATTTTTTTTTTCAATTGACATAACCAGTCACATTATTTGCAAATTGAATGTGATTATGTAAATTAATATATTTGAAAAACCCAAAATAGCTTGCTATTCCATGAGAGAGTTTTCAACTTAATAAATTTGACAATAAAGCAATGTTTAATTGACTTGTTTTGTTTAATTAACTACTTAAATTTTAACATTTCCATCATTTTATTCCAAGACCTTTTGGCATTCCAAATCATATGTGTTTAGTTTCTAAACCTAGTGTGTTTATCTTAAAGGGAGGACAAATATTTACAGCTTCTGTATTGTGACTAGTTAAACATTTTTAATATGTACTTTCATTTAGAAACTACATATTAAAGTTATGGAAGAGATTGAGGAGAAATTAGTAATGCTACTTTTTTTTATTTTTTAGGTGAATCAGATTTAAAAAATATGATGGCAATCTATAGAACAAGTACAAGAAAGTAGGATATAATTATATTTATAATAGTCTTGACTTTATATTTCTGGTCAAATGCTAAGCTTGTGTTTTTACTTTAGATGATGGAGCTAGTTGTAGTGGTGTATATTAATTATTTGAGGTTGGTAGGGGGTAGTTTGTTATAAATGAAACATCATATTCCTCTTCGCCTTTACCTGTTTCTTCCTCACCTGCTGCTACAATTGCAATTACATATTTTTATCCTTCTATGCTTCTTTACCTTCTTTTATTATTGGGGTTGCAGCGTGTTCCAAAACATTCAGCGTGTTGAATTGTGCATTCCAAAACATTCTGATATTTTCTTTGCGTGTGTCTTTTGATTGATTATAATTCTATACTTTCTTTGGGGTATTTTTCAACCTCAAAAATAATTTGCAGGTTTTGCAACTATTTTGTTAATTATTTAATAAATATTTTCACACCTTCAGAACCAGTTGCTGTTTCTAAACCATCATCTACAAAATTAACTACCAATAATGCTGGTCATCTGTTTTGCCTGATAAACAGATCAGTATCACTCTTCATGAAACCCAGATAGGTAAGAGAATTGCCAGAGCTTTGGATTAAACAGTTCAGCAGTTGCTTTAGTCTATATAAGTTCTTCTTTAATAAACATACCTTATCAATAGCATTACTGAATCCTGTTGATTGTGGCATATATATATAATAAGACTTCACATAAGCACGTGAAATAACAATCAATGATCCAATCACAATGCGAAAAGAGACCAAATTTCCCTGTTCATATTGTGGTTTGATCATTGATATATATATATATATATAGCTATCATTATAGTGAACCTCAGTTCCGGTATTCGCGATCTTCAGGCTGAGAGATTCGATTCTTCATACTAACTTCCTGCTAACAGGATTCAACTGGAAAATGAGCTGGCCAAGTGACATATTAAACAAAATTAATGAGATAGTCAATAGTATTAATAGATTAAATTGATTAATAAAGATTAATATAAATAGAAGATAAAAGATTAATAAAGAGTAAGAAATATTGCACCTTCACCAGCAAAATATGTCAGTCAAAAAGGAGAAATGTGAATACAAAGTTTTCAAGAAAAATAGAGATGTTCTTATATGTTCACGGAAATGAATGGGAAACCCGTGTGCTAGCAGTAAGTTTAGTGCTTAAAGAATACAATATTCGGCACTATTATGAAACTCAGCGTGGTGAAAAATGCAACAGATATCACGGAGAACTGAGATAACAGAAGGTAAATGAAGTGATGGTGTATGTAAGGATATAACAATCTGTTTTCACCCGGAGTCGAGAAGCCGTTATGAAAGTCAACTACATAATTGGGAGTTAAATAGCATTAGCATTAAATTCGTACAGTGATGTTAATTTAATAAGGATTTTTATAATTGACATATTCTTTTCTGCACTAATTGTTAGTATTGAGACTAATACAGAGAAAAAAGTGGCAATTTTGGAATGACTTACTGGTCCGGCCCACTTGAGACCAGATTAAGCTGTATTCGGCCCACAGACAAAATGAGTATGACACCCCTGCACTATAGAGATATACAAAAATGCTGTTGATACATCAAGTGTAATAAGAATCATATTCTCATTTGCTACACTTCTAACAGTTCTAATCATTTCTATTTTCGCTACAGAATTAAATCTTCCTTTGCAACCACCCATAACTACTTGTATTTTACAGGATCTGCACTTTTCAATGATTTCTTAATAGGAATCATTATTCTTTATTAAATCTGTAATTACAAACTAAACTCCATAGCCATTTAATTTAGTGAGGAGTTTTAATTGATCTAACTTTTAATGAAATAGATTGTAAAATTTCTCTTTCATTTTGGTCAATATAATTGTAATTATCCTTACTTCTTTTAATTTTTCAAAAAAATTTTATACCAGATTTTTAAGAGGTTTCAGTTAATTCTTCTGCCAAACAAGAACATTTCTCCTTAAAAATAACATCTCTAGGAGCTATTAATTTCTTTTTTTGCTTACTTCAAACCCAATACCCGTTTCCAGCACTAAGTCCTATCAAAATACGTATTTCTGCTTTCATTTCTAACTTCTTGTATGATATTTAAAAATATGCAAAGCATTTTCAGCTTACTACTCAATAGTGTTTGATGTTGGGCCTCTTACTAACCATAATTCAAGGGTAGTTTATAACCTACACCTGAAAACTGGTTCTATTTAATATGCACTTTGAGATATTTATTAATTATGCTCACCAAAAATGGGAAAGCTTTTCATGATAAGTGATCTTGCTGCCTCAACTATAGCGCTATTAACACTTTCGCAGCATCCATTCTGCTCTGTAGTACAATGCATAACAACTCCTACCTAATGTCATTCTATCGTAAAAAAATTCCAAACAGATTATTGTCAAATTCACTAACATTGTCACTCAATAATTCCTTGATAATGTTTTCAGCAACTTAGGCTCTATTGACACCGGTTCTAAATTTTTGTCTATTTGCTTTATATTTATATTTATCCTTGACAAACCTTATTATCTGATTCAACTTTATTGTTCAATTCTTCCTTGTAAACTTTTGTGGTTTAACCTTTGTGGCCATCTATTTTTATTTTGATGGCCAAGTTGTTCATGATATAACTGTAAAATATTAGTTGCATTAATTGAATTTGGGTTGCAAGATTGGATTTTGAACTGTTTAAATTAAGTTTAAGAACTTAAAGTTTCTGTAAAAATGGGACAAATCATGCATCGCCTAATAAAATCGAATTACATCTTTCATTAATTCAATAGAACCCTAGCCTACAGCTAATACAATATCGCAATTTCCAGTAGCAGCAGAAAGTTTGGCATTAAAGGTTTCGAATCTTTTAAATAAATACTTTTGAGATGTGACATGAATAGTTCCTTGCTTATCAGCAAACCAATCTTGACTACTTGTGTCTTCAATCACTGTGTTTGACGTAATTGTTAACACAGTAATTTTTCTTCAATCAGTTTCTTTAAAATCAATTTTATTAACATAATATCCAGGCTTGCCATCAGCTTTCCATTTATAGCAATATTTTATTTTAAATCCCTGTTTCTCATAAAAGTGACAGATTATGTAATATTTTTACTTTTGTTTTTGACATTCTTACTTTTTTATAATACGAAGTGTTACTTGTTTTTAATAAAAGTGCTTCATTTGTGTCCTCATTGCCTCTATTAACCACAGGTCGTAATATAAACACATATAAGCAGTTGGGTTGTAAACAGTACGATAGGCCCTATCCAAAGAATCCAACTTTAATGAACACAAAAATATTTTTCACGAAGAGTTATCCTAAGTTTTACATATGCACAGTAAATTTAAATTATATTTTTCACCATCATAAGTAATTTCTATTAGTATAATGTACCATATAGTCTTAATTTTATATATATGATCAACTATATCAAAACCTTGTTTTTTTAAATTAAAAAAAATATACAAAAATTTTACGATTTATCTGCCAATCCTAGAAGAAAACTTCGAAAAGTTTGTCTAATGTAATTATAAACAAACATCTCCAGCTATAGTGTATACCATACCTTTTTTTATAGTTTCCTCTGCTTTATTGATGATGAAAAAAATGCTGTACTATCAGCACTTGTAAATTTAGAAACTTCCTTTTCTCCACTGACCTTATGTTCCTTTGAAGTTCCTTTTTCCACTTTATCTGGCTGGCTGGAGAGTACTACAATTACTTCAACAGCTCTCGGAACACTTTTCAAAACAACTAAAACCTATTACTTTTTCTGTACATGCTGCAATTATATCTACCTTCTAAAAGTCCAATTTATATTTTTACCTAATAAGTTCGTTCTTAGTTAAAGAACAAAATGGAGAATCAGAACAATAAAAGAACATATTCACTTGATTTTTTTAAAAATTTCAAAAATCATACAACAAATAAAATCATTCAGTTAATAAATAATTAAACTAAAGATTTTATTAACATCGAACACGTTTAATTATAATGTAGTTTAAGGTAGGGTACTTCAAATTTGTTTTAATGTTAAATAGCTGGTATTGTGATCACTGTTGAATAGTCTTATTTGAGTATTGACCAACATGCCTAGTGACTAGTTCATTTTAGGAAAATGAGAGCTTCTCAGTTCAGGCAATTAATGAGGAAAGCCATAATATATCTTGTCACAAAAATATATTACATTAGAATACCGTGTACTATGATAAAGTACACGCTATGGTATGGTAAGTGTTGAAGAAATGAAATAAAATTCCATTCTGTGTTTAAGATAGCTTTATCGATAGATGCTAATATGGGTTAGCGAAGTGCAGCGGAGTGTGACAGGCGAGCTCACTTCACTTGCTTACCCAGCACCCTTTCAACCCTTGCCAATAACATGTGTATGCCTTAGACCTTTTAACAACAAAATACCTTACCTGCTCTATTGTTCTTTTTTAATAAATAATTCTCTATCAAACACAAAACTTACACACACACACACACACACACAAACATTGATATATTATATTAAGAAATGAGGGCAAAAGACTGAGATCTCATTTCTAATTGTAGTTTGAACATTGATTGTTATTTCACGTTTTTATTGTGAAATCTTGTTATGTATATATTTATATATACAGAAAAATCACAATAAAAACACGTGATACAATCAATGAAGTTTAAACCACAATGGAAAAAGGAAAATAATAGGAATAAATGCTCTCACTGAAATTTTTACTTTTTTGTCTCAGTGTTTACTTTGTTTGCTCTCTGATGACATACATTGATGGCATTTATTTTTTTGTTTGCCTTTTTTCATTGTGGTTTAAACTTCATATATATATGTATATGCATATATCTTTGTTTTAGTTGAGGATTGGCTCTGACAAAGACAGCTTGTTACAGTTAAAAGATCTTAGTCTTTTTTTTTCCATTTCTTATTATGGTTTGAACATATATATATATATATATATATATATATATATTTGTAAAAGTTGGGAGCAGTCCTTCTTCAATACATGCTTTTAAAAACTGGATGTCTGTTTCCACTTGATTCAATTTCGTAATTTGGAAAAATATAAGACGAAATTGAATCAAGTGGAACAGACATCCAGTTTTTAAAAGCATATATATATATATATATATATATATATATATATATATATATATTATTGAAAATTATACCAAACTTAGCTGATACCTGTTTCTTAACAAGTTTCCCAATTTTTCTAAATAACACTCTCGTTATTTCGTCTACACAATCAAGTACATCTCCGATAGTCGACATGTTTCGAATGATCAACATTCATCATCAGGACGTGGATAACTTCTTGGCTGAACTTTCTGGTTTATTATATATACAAAGTAGGGGTTGTTTTTCTTCAAGTTTAAGATAAGCTGGTCGTTAAGCCTGTGGAGTGAGTGGCCTCTCGGCCTGAGTTCTACCTGCAAGGGTTTCTGGATGGCCTTGATGTGAATTGAAGAGCTTTAAATTAAGGGCAAACAGAAACCAGTGCAGGTAGTAACTCAGGCCGAGAGGCCACTCACCCTACAGGATTAACGACCAGCTTATCTTAAACTTGAAGTTAAACAACCCCTACTACTGCCTTCACTTTATATATATAATAAACTAGAAAATTCACTCAAGAAGTTATTCACGTCCTTATATATGGTGGTTTTAGTAATTCGCACAGTTATATTATAACTTCATTTTTTAACCTTTGATGTAATAATTCATTGTTTTTTGTGTCATAATTTCATTCTTCCTACTCTGGATAATGTTTGAAATAAAAGTGACAAATCTTATGACTTTAAAAAAAAATTTTTAATTTTAAACAGCTGATTATATAACAATGAAAATTTGTCAAAAATTGAACTTTATATTAGTATCTACACAAAAAGTCATTAAATTCCGATTCCACCATGAGTGATATAGCTATAAAACTAATGATTCAATTGGGAATAATAGAATCCAAGTTCCGTTGAAGAGAAGGGTATACTACCGATAAGTATTCTCAAGGGCACGAACAAAATATGGATAAACGTAGAACCATCAATTGTTAAATTAAGCCGATGGGCAACGCACACAAAGGTTTTTTTTCAACCATCGGCTTGAGATTGGCAGTCAATCTGCCTCTGACATACTAACTATCCCTATTACGTGCTGTAATTGTTAGTATTTATACATTATTTTAGACATTTTTTTAGATAATCAGTAAAATAAAATTGTTATTTAAAGGTTTAGTAAAAGATTTGAGTTGTTTTAATCTGTTATTATATAACATTTAGTAAGAATAAAGTCCTTAAATAAAAATCAGCACCAATCAAACAAATATTTTTTGCTGTTTTCCTGGGTGTTATGGATGGTTGCTCAACCGATGTACTCTTAAACAAAACTACTGTCAGATCTATAGTTTTGCACTGTGTTCAAGAACTCAGTTGTCTTTGAGTAATATTAAAGCATGGAAAAGGTACTTTTTTGTTTGGTACAAAAAATTGATACTAATTTTAAACTATTTCTTGATGGATTGATGAACATGACATTTTTTATTAGCGTTTTGTCTTTCTACGAATATCCATGAAATTATACATTGAAATGAATACATTGGAATAGTCTAAAAATAACAACTATTAAGTTTTCTATAGTGAAGCGGTAAGTTTTTGGTAAATAAGTATCTTCATAGTTGATAACATACAAATCAGGGGACAATATCAACAGGATCAGTCCCAATAATTTTTGTTAACAAACTAGAAAACTTATTAATTACTATAAGAATCACTCTAGACTGCTGCATGGAAATTGAGGACCCTTTTGACAATATACACTGAAATCCATTAAATTAGTACTAATATAGAGTTGTATTAATCTAACAACTATGTAATGGATTACAACAATCGAATGTAATAGTACTATAATAGTGAATGTAAGTGCTGGATCTACCGTGATTGAATTGCGAATATAAAAGGCTCTCCTAATGGAGGAATCCGTCGACACTGTTGTGGGTATTAGTTGTAGATGACCTACTACTGGATAATATAAATAATTAAATTAACTATACCCATGGACAGATAGATGGAATTGTTATTATAAGAAGTGCCGTGCTATATGGGTGTATGCTTTATACCTTTGGGTGTATGCAGGATGATCTTTATATCTTTCTCAACGGAAGTTGTAGTCGACGTTCAGTAAAGTGATGGACCAAAGAGCTAACGCAGGTCAGACATATTAGTCAGGAAAGTAAGAAAATATTCAAAAAAACTCGCAAGGATTACGACTTAAGGAATATATGAAATGTAGAATGCTATAAAACTATAAGCGATTCCGAGTTATGAGTAGTGAAAGGGAAACTAGAATCCCGGAAAAATTATCGTAGTGCCACTGAACGAGATTATCCAAGGAATCTAGTATATAAATTGGCAGTATGAAAAGTGAAAGCCGCTACAAATCAAACGACCGTTAACCTGAGTGGATTCATACAAATTATCTTAAATAGACTTTGAGTGTTCCAATAGATATTTTTTGCCTCGCAAATACTTTCGTAAACGTCAAATAAATAGCGAGTTAGTAGATAATTATGTTTAACTTATCCTTAACGATATTCCTTTTAGTTTGACAGAACTTACCACCAGGACGAAATGATAACATGTGTACCATATAAAAAATCGTAGAATTATTTCCAGATCTTTCACTAGTTATTTAAAACGAACTTTTGAGTTAAATAGTTTTCCCCAAATCCTGGAAGAAAATTTATATTATTTCTATAAGAAAGCCGGAAAAAACTTAGAAGACTGCTCTAAATTTTGACCTATCAGCTACGATGATAGGTGCACGAAAAATTGCTAATAGGCAAAATATTGTATTTCATGTGCAGCAAAAATGTATTTAGCTTAAGTCAGTTTATATGCACATGTAAATAAATACTCTTGATGTACAGATGAGATCTAAAGACTTTATATAAACTAGTCCAGACAATAATGAAGTTGTAGTTATGATCTCTAGATATAAAGGAGCGTTTGATTCCGCCTGGTGGCCTTCTATTCCTACCAAAGTGAAAAATAGTGACTGCCTTCAATTTTTTGTAATCTATTATAAAGATATTTCACTCCTAGACTCGCAGTAATGACTAAAAAGTCTTTACAAGTGACACACCACACACACACACACACACCACACACACACACCCACACACACACCACACACACATACACACACTTAATTTTATTATATAAAGAAATAGAATATTGTTCAGGAATTTAACTACTGTTATCGTTATATATAATATTGAAGGTAAATTACAACAAAAAGGTAGAACTGAATGCCAACTGTAGTTTAGGCAGTCCATTTTAAATGAAAATAGTTGTTAATTATGAAAAAAATTAAAACATGTGACATATAACTTTTTATCTTAACAGAGATAGGTATTAAACTCTAGAGAAAATACTATTTATGATTAACACATAATTGTAAAAGTTTAGTAAATATTTAAAGGAATTTTATTATTTAATAAAATACATTTGTTTGTATTTTTGATTTTATTAAATAATTACAATTATTCATTACGCCTTGTCCTATATTCATCATAAATATAGAATATGTTTATTCTGACACTATTGCCTTAAATGATATTTGAATATAACAAGGAAATTGTTTACATTTCATCAGTATTTGTCAATGTCATCCCATTCTGAAAATATATAAGAGCCAGAGGTCATAGATTTATTTGAATACAGCAAAAGACAAACGAGATTAAGCTAATCTCCGGATTAAGTTCCCATTCGTTTTTAAATACACTTTTAATTTAATCAGAGAGCTGGAATTATCCTAAAATAAATTTTACTGCAAGCCGTAAAAGAATTTACTGAACACAACAAATCAAGCGTGAGTTTTGTTGATATGAATATTGATTTGCAACAATTAGAATTGGTATTTACAAAACTTTTGCCGCGTTTGACTTTTTGGCTCTTATCTTTATAGAATAACTAACACATAAATATCTAAAATGTTTAAAAATTAACAATGGTAGTAAAAACTGTTCTTGGCACTTATTCATTACTTTTATTAAAAGAAAATTCACATATTTTTATTACACAATTTGTAACTTATGGTATCAACTAATTGTTTTCAAACTTTGATCATTTATTATTTAAATATGGAAAAAAATATAGTCCTTATGCATTTACGATAAGTTAAAATATACTCTGACTTATAGCCGTTTTGGGTTGACATCCATACAGATGGGTCGTTCTTTGAGTAGCTGTTGCCATACACAGATTCTAGTTCTTCAAGGAAAGCGCTTTATACCTGCATATTTCAGCATTTAGTAACAGTTGGTCCGGTCAGGTCATAGCCTCTTTTACTAGTCAAGTCATAAACACACATTGATAATCACGCCAGCCTTGGGCTACTCAGCAATAAGCACATTGGGACCCATACATCAGGCATGTCATCATCAATCACCACCTCAACAGAAGATCATCACTCGTCTGACAGGTTTCGCACAGGCTGCATCATCGAATGGGAATTGTACTTATGGAATCCAGAGATATAAATACCAGCAAAAACCAATAGTACTAATCTATTTTCAGTTAAATTCTTATAAATTATACATTTTCAATACTTTTTTGCATAATTATTTGTATGTTAATAATTTATAAACATTTTTGTTTATTTACTATGAAATTTTAAAAATATATTCCATTACATCTGTATGGATGTCAACCCATAACGCCCATGAGTCAGAGTATATTTTAACTTATCGTAAATGCTTAAGGACTATATTTTTTGCCATATTTAAATAATAAATGATCGAAGTTTGAAAACAGTTGATACTGTATTTTTTTCTGGTCGTCATGATAAAGTAGTATTGGTGTCACCTATGACTTATTTCATCATACTGTCAGCCAAGAGATCATGAGACACTGGTGATATTTCAAAATGTATAAATTATTATAAATATAATTTTTTAGTGTACGGATAGTCTTTATATACAATAGGAAAGTGCTAATAGCGTAATGTTTTGGGAATGGAAAAGACAGTTACAAAAGAGAAGAGTCTGTGGTGTGATTGGTGCATTGTAAAGGTCAGGATAGAACGGGAGGGAGGAACCAGTTCTCTGCCGGAAGGAAACCTACGCCTAACCTCAACAGTATCCCAGACCTCCTCCTCTCAAAGCTTTCATTTCACGTTTTGCAATCCAAATCCCTGTCTCAGCTCTTCGCATCAGGCGCCTAAAGCAAACAATCCCGTTTCACTCAATTATTGATTGCCAACTCATTGTTATACAACATGTTCTATTTTCAATTAAATTCTTGTAAATTATACATTTTCAATACTTTTTTGTATAACTAAACATTTTTTGTATAAATAAACATTTTTGTTTATTTAGTATGAAATTTTAAAAATATATTGCAATTTAGAAAGAGAAAATCCAATCATTGTTGGATTTTCCTTTAATGTTTAAAGAAGTAAAATTCACCCTAAACTTCAAAAATATATATTTATCCTATTCCAGTTTAAATGCATATCAAAAAATCTTCACTGGGCTACACTCAACATTACTATAAGTAAATATAATTATATATATTCGTAGACAACCAATTGAGGTTTGTTTTAATTGGTTTTATTTTAATGTGGCTGAAGTGTAGACGTAATTTTAAACATTATGGTAAATCTTATCAAAATCATAGTTTATAAGTTTAGTGATCTCATTGTTTCAATGTGACTAAATCCACTTAATTAATAATTACAAATATGAAATCATTGATTTAGAAAAATCTAACATATTGCTATTATTAAGCTGATCAACTGACTCGTTCGAATCGATACTATATCTTTCTTATTGTACTTTATTATTTCATTTATAAAATGAACTTTAGATTTTAAGTTCTTGAATGAACTTCATAATCGTCTTTAGAAAGTACCTCTCACTTCTATTGGTTTTAGTCTTTATTAGTCTTTACCCTCTTCAAGCTAAGTTCCTCGTATTCATAGTAATTTTAGCCAAAGTTTTCAATCTTCTAGAGAGTCTGCATTCTTTTTTGATGATAATTGCAGCTTTCATAGAAAATAGTTAAGAAGACAAATTCTAAATAGATAGTCTACATATATTTTTGAATCCTTCCATTAAAATTGTAGTATTTTCTTACAAATATAAATTAAGTTCAAATGAGCTTTTCAGACTAAAAGAGACGCAGTTTTTAGCAACCTTTTATAATTTAATTTGATCCATTTTTTAACTAAATACATGGAAAGGCTGAGGTTTGTGATCCAAAAAGCCTAGAGGTAACAGCACCTTTGCTTAGCTTCTTACTGAACCTTTTCTTACTGGTCCACTGACTCATTCAATTGTATTTCCTTGCGTCCAGATAGCCACATGCACATGAACTTAATTTTATTGAATATACTATTAATTTTTGACCCATCAGTACACCAGACAAGCGCTCTTTGCTCCAATCAAGAAGATTGTAATGAAGTGTTCATTTCTGATCAATTTGATGCCTTTATAAGATCTTCTATGAGGGGCGATGTATCTGGCAACATGTAAGCCAAAAGTCACTCCAGTATATGTCTATGGATAAGAAGAAAAATCATCTATGATTTAAAGCTGTGACAATTAAATGTGATGTTTTCTTTTAGTTAAATCAAAGTGAAATCTGTTTTTCCCTAGTTATTCTCATTTTTATATTATCTCTGAACCCTGCGAATTGCAGTCTAATAACTCAAGTTGATTAACTGTTTATTAAAGCTCAGATCAACTTCTTATACTCAATATCTAGAATGTGTGTTCGAATTTTCTCATTAGTCTTTGATTTGAAGAATAATGGGATAGTTTTGTAAGTTTTGAAAATGTGTTGATTGATATAACTTGAAGGCATCTCTAGATAAGAACAAGTTCTAAATAATAATATTTTTTCCAAATAATGTGTACAGTAGTTATTGTCATCTATTAAAAATATTAATTATAAAAGATTATATTTAAATTAAGAGATATAAAACAATCTTGTCATTTTAGGAAACTCGAATGACTGCGATTGACAAACTTTTCCTTCTACTTCTAGGAGCCCATTATAAGTTAGTTCACTTCAGTGAAGTCATAGAAGGGTAATGAATATTTAAAAAGTTTGAGGGGAAGACCTAAGTTTTTCTTTAACTTAAAACAGTATAAATTGAGAAGTAATTCATTTGTACTTGTTAAACGATTTTTAAGGAGCATTATTTAAAGTGCATGCTTAAACTCACATTATTTTAAAAGTGGAACAATTACTTTGTAGAAACTTTTTAATTTGAATGTTCGATTATTTAAAAAAATTGTTTTATTAGTTTAATTGACATTTTTAATGGGTTGTTTGCTCCTTTAACAAAACGGTGTTGTTTATTAAATTTACAGAACTTTATTCTGCATTACAATATTTGCAATAAACAGTGTGTTACACTGTAAGAATATGTTGAATTCAGTGTTTTCCTCGTATTTAACTAAAATAAATTGTATTTTGTCAAATAGCTTCATACTGAGTGTTTATTTAAATTTACAAAATATGTCATTATTCTCTTTAACAAGTTCAATAATTTAATAAAGCATATTTATTGTATCATAGTTTAATTATTTAATGTTAGCAGATACCTCCAAGTATGTACTCGAATATTCGTAAGGAAACGTGGTCAGTCAGTGATAAATAAAAGTACATAACCTACTCAAGTATTATTAATAGCTTTTTGAAATTATTATTGAGAGTTGTTTTTACAAATATCTAATATGAAGCATAGAACGAAATATACTGTTTATTTATAGAAGTCATGTCATACTTCATATTACAAAAAAGGTTGCAATGTATTACTATTCTCTAATTAAATTTAACAGACTAATGATTTAGTCTGTAAAATAATGATTTTTGAGTAAAATGTATAATTATTTACTCAAATTATATTATTATATAATATTTTCAACAACTGAACGGTGATAGTGTGTCAGGTTTTAACTAGAAAATGCAATGATTAGGCTTGGTAAAAAGTAATATCACCTGTCTACAAATTATTCAGTTCCTTCACTGTCATACAAGCTTACGCCCCTAGTGGAGCCATGCAGCTCTACCACTAGCTGCTTTGGCTTTATTCACAGGTTCTTTGAACCAGGGGCAAAAACCAGGGCCACTGAACTTACCTATAGCTGAGCAGGTTCAGAAGATCTTTGGACCGGAGTTTGATCCGAAACTCTTAAAATAAGTATGTAGTACGGGTGGCGGAGGCCCATGGAGGGTTCTCTCTCCATCCCACCAACTGACGTTGGACTCATAGTTGCTGTTGGTTTTCACCCAAGTTGGTTATACCCTTGTAGTCGCTGTATGAGAAGCAGTAACTTCTCGGGAGCATGCCTGCTTAGTATACCGGGGAGCTAGAGACCCCAAACCCTTACCAGTGGGAACAGGCCTTGAGGTAAGCTGATTGGACTGGACAACTGGTACTTGCCTGGTAGAGGCTCGGGCTTTTGACGGGATCTCAGAGTGGGGACGATTTGATATCACCCCTCTTCGAGCCCATTTATATTCTAGTACACGAGAGACCTTAAAGGCTCTCTAGCACAGACCAGATGGCGTTTAGCCAACGGGAGATTTGTTCTCCCCCCATGAATCCTTCACTTAGGTACTAAAGACTCCTCACAATGACGCCCTGATGGGGTCCGATTAACTACTAGTAGCAAGCCCTGGTCCTGGAGTAACGGGCATTGCCTCTTCGGAGGGGGACGACCGAATTCTTCAGAATCCTGTGGTAGTCCTAAAACTGTAAGGCTGTGTAAGAAGCCTGCTCACTGTCGTACAAGCTCACATGAAGTTATTTTTTTCCTCACAATATTGACACTTTTATTAGAGAGTTTATTTTCACACGTATCAGACAGAGTATAACGTGTATGCGACAGTAAAATTATATTAAAATAATAGTAATAAAATAGTATAATTGTAGAACTAAGATGAAGTAAATATAACACAAAATATTTATTATAGAGTTAATAATATATACGTAAATGACTAAACTAAAATAATGAATAAAGATGGTATCAAGAGTTTTTTACATGAATGGTGTTAACATATATATACATTTCTACTAATTTTAATCTATAAAATTACGGAAATTAACATAAAATTGTAATTAAATATGTCTATTAACTAAAAGATATCCAATGAAATTTTACACAGAAATTGTTTAAAATAAGAGATCAGGTGATACTAGTTATATTGTCCAATCGGCCAGTTCTGTCCTGTCGTCATGGTAGTTAGAATTAAGTTTCGCTGGTATGGATCCAATAGTGGACCGTGGTATATTAAGTAATACCATGTTTGGTTAGTAAGTCCGTCACTTGTACAACTTGACTCTTCAATAATGTGGAATCTTTTATTTTTATTTTAGCAAGTATGCTTGCTCTGCTCAACTTTCTACTACACTTTCAAAATGGTTCTTCCACTCTTCTTCAGTTAGGTATTTTCAGCGAATGCTAAATGCTTGGTTTGAAAATGTCTTTCAACGTTACATTTTTTGTTATTGGTGGCGAAGTCCATGCAGAATTAAACTCTCTATTTTTTCCTGAAAATTTTCTTTTTAGGGATTTTAAATAGTTAGTTCAAGGATCACACACTCCAAAAGCACCCTGCAAATAAAGGAGACGTTGATGTGATACATCAAACAGAAAAGATTGTTCTGTTTTAAAATTACATTTTAAAAATATCCCCTCAAATTCCAATATAACTGTGCAACAAATAAATAGATAAATATGAATATATAAATAAAAAAAATTAAAAAGTATCCATTATTAATTTGTATATGTTTTTAGTGTACGCCAAAGACAGCCACAACAGGGAGGCTAAAGACCCGCATGCCGTTCCAGAGCCGCAGGTTGCCGAACCCTGCTCTATACAGGGCTCTTGTATACAGGCTCTTGTCAGTTTGTTGTATATAACATATGCACGGAAATTCTGATTATGCTTTTAAATTGTTACAGTTTAGCTAAATATATCCAAAATTAGTTTATTATATCTGTTCTATTTTTATACTTATTTAAATTCAATAACATGAATGATAATAATTTTTTTTAACATATTTATTTAAATATACAACAACAAGCATATGAAGTGTGAGTAATACGAATAACTTTGACAAACATGAGAAAGAATGAAACCCACTGGTTCAACTTTTCACTTTGTTTCTTGATTCTGGATCATCATGGCAGTTGATCCCTCGGCCATCTTCTCTTAAGTCGTCTTGGGGGATTCTGGGAAGGTGAGGAAGGAACAAGGTTTTGTACGAGTGGATTTGGGTGAGAGGCAGGTTTGGTATGAAACGCCTTGTAACGATCATGGCTAAATTATGTATTAAAGCGATTTTTAGGTCTCTATGAAAAGTGTTGTTTGTGACATTATAAGGTACATTAGTGATAGTACGGAGGTTTTTTTGATAACGATTTTTGATCCTCCGTATTATCACTAATGCACGTTATTATGTCACAAACCACACTCTTCATAGTGACCTAAATCGCTTTTATACATAATTTAGCCACACCAAATCCACTCGTTCAAAACCTTGTTCCTTCCTCTCCTTCCCAGAATCACCCAAGACGACTTAAGATGATGATAATAATAATAATGAGAAAAACAAAGTTGTTATCTTAATTAAAGATATAAAAAAAATATTCGTTTTACGTGTTCCAAAAAACATTAGTATTAATATCATTGTTATACTAAACTTTAACTTTTCAGTTTTTTTTTTCTTAACTGCACCTCATTAATGAATCTTACACAAATACTGATGATAAGTCTGTGTGTTTTTCTAATGTTCCTTAATGCAGTACTTGTTTATACTGTATTTTGTGATTTCACTTTCTAGAACAAAGTAATTTCAATAAACAAACTTATTTTGGATTCCAATTGCATAGCATTAAAACATATAAAATTCATTTTTGCGGGTTAGTTTAGACTCATGAAAGGTTCTAGATTGATGAGAAGAGTATTTTTTAACAAAAAAAAAAAGAAACATGAAAGAAATACAACTATATTAAGAGTTGCAGTAACTTTGTTCCATGTTTTTTTTAAGATAGTTTCCGTTGATGATTATATGAAAAGCACTTACTCGTATATTGAAATATTGGTATGCTACTTATCAAAAATAAATTTAATACTTTGACATTTGTTTGATCTGATACTATGAATAGGCTTTAATATCAAGACTTGGAGAGACCATCAAATAAACCATACAGTCTAGAATCCAATATTCTTCTAAGACAAGCTTATCTTTTTTTTCTTATTTCAATTTAGTTCGTTTTCCTTATATTTTATCAGTGGAAACAGCTGACTAAGTATTTGTTACATATTTATTTATTTAGTATAAACAATATTTTTTTTAAAATAATATATACATTTCTTTTATTAAATATGGAAAATAATGTTATATTTTAGATATTTACAAAATGAAATTTTTCTACAAGAATATTAAATAAAAATAAGACTGAAAATAGAAGGAAACCATTTTTTTTTTTAGAAATTGTGACATCAAGAAATTATTAAAGGTACCAGGAGGTCAATAGAGGGTTGGAATGGAGTAGCAACGAAACAAGGGTTGCAGGGGAGGAAAGTGGTTGTTGTGGCCAGGTGTAAGTCAATACATTATTATCTTAGTTTTCTCTCCACTTCAATTGTAAGACTTATAAAGATCTGTAAAGTTGTGAAGGGTGTTATTATGGCTGAGAAACACCATTTACGATTGGACATTTTATATGTCGAAGAGGGAATTACTGTTACCCATTCCTCCTCTCTCTCAAATAAGTCTACAGCACATGCTGGTGCATCAAGAAAAATCTAAAATATATTTATTGTATTTCAATCTTGATTTAATTTTAATTACTGACTTCTAATTAGTAATCGAATTAATTTAATTCGATATACAATTATTGAAAATATGAAAATGCCTAAACCTTAGAATGAAATAAAACAGAATAAAATAATAGGCAATTATTGTGAACCAAGTTTTAAAAATTGGTAAACCTCAAGGGGCTTAATAATTTTTGAGTTTGGATTCTGATTATATTAATTATATGTGTATAATTCAAACATCTGTCCTTTATCATATGTGGCTGTTGAATTGAGCGAGTTTAGTGGCTTCACTGATGCAGTTTTAAACAAGGAATGCTCCAGCGAGAAACTTGAATATAATGATAAAGCTGTTACTAGTCAAGATGAAAAACATTGAACTAAGAAAAGCATGAGTTGATTTAATCGTAAAAATTGGATTTGCGTAGGTAGACTACAGGTAAAGAGGCAGATGCCTCTTTACTATACTTGATCGTAAATACAAAATATTAAACAAGGTCATACTTCATATTTAATTAAAGCAGCATGACCCTTAATTAAGTTGATGGAAAAAAAATGAATTTTTTACTGATTTAACCGTTTATTCTGTCTACCTGCATGTCGCTGATTGGGTACTCATCGAAAATATGTTAAACAATCCAGACGTTGTACCGTTCAGCAATTACAAATAGTATACAATAGATATAAACTCTTGGTAAGGTAAACTTGGTTATTATTTGTTGGTCTGGTGAAATATGGGGAAAGGAACTTTATGGTTTTCCATGGCAAAAAAGAGTACTAATTTTAACCAGTTCTTCTCTTTATTACAAACACATTAATATGAATTAGCATGATACAATTTTGAGTAATATAGAATTTTAGAATTTTGAAATATTATATTTTAAAATAAATTATTATGTTTCATGAACAGAAACTTCTGAGCAAGTGCTATAACCATAATTAAATAGTGGTTGTAGTTAAAAAAATTATTTAACCACTTTGAAATAAAATAAGTCATTTCATAGATTTTTCGTGAGTTGGTTATACTTTTACCATAAAACTTAATAATGTATTTACATAAGAGTTATATTTAAATAAGTTAATTGTCTGTGTGTCTTATAATACATTCACTTTTAAGAAATTTGATTGTAGACCAATCCTGATTTGATATTTATTGCAAAAAAGTAAAATTATATGTGTTACTTCAAAATGAAGAAATTGTTGAATAAATACTTATGTAAATAAATATTACTAAATTTTAATAGTTAATAATATAATTATAAATATTTAATAGTTACTAAACTATTAAATTGACATTGTAAAAAAGTAAAGGAACTTAATTTATCTCAGTGTATATAAATAAAAAACAAGATGAATAACAATATAGGTAAATAATGAAATTAAGAAATTTAAGTAGATGTATGAAGTTAAAATCATGTAGATTTCATAAATAAAATAAACAAGTTTAAGGATAAACGTTATCAGGGTTCAAACAAAATAAATTTTAACAGAGTGTTCGAAGAGATATCCCATACTGAAGAAATGGGAGAATAAATATTGAAAATGATATATATTTTATAGAAGAAGTTAAAATAGATAACAATTAAATTAGTTTCAACGTCGTTAATAGTAGACCTAGTAGAAGTGTATGTGTGTGTGTGTGACGCAGTTCTTTTTGTCCTCAGTCGACTTGCATTGGCAAGTGACATTTCATTACCAAATGAAAATCCAGATTATATACTTAAACACAAACAAAGTTTGTAAATTGAATACAAAACGTTTACAGCCAGTGTCGCTTCCTAACAGAACTAACACAAACAGAATGCCAGTCTTAATGCCTGGAGCCAATACGGTAGATGAACTTAACTTGTACAAACTTAAGTTTAGATTCACAACCAATTATTACTAGCAATTTTTTAACGGCTTTGTTTTTTGATATCTTAATATAATATTGTTTTATTAAAGATATTAATTAATAATCATGCTCTCTTAATAATAATAATAAAAATAATATTTTGTGCCAAGTTTCTCTATTTCTATTAAATTGCTGGGAGTCTGCTATCTTTGCTGCATTAAGTGTGCCATAGTAATTAAAATACACTCAATATAACTAAAAGTGAAATAAAAGATACAAAAAACACTTTTAAGTTGCCATCAGTCATTTGGCTGTAACGGAGCACCAGGTATTTTAAAAAAGGTAGAGGAATAAAATATAGATCGGCTGTTCTCAGTCTCTCCCGAGTAGGGATTGTCACTCCAGACACTTCCTGATCCCAGGTTTTTGGGAAAAGGAAAGTGTTTTCCCGGGATTTTAATGAAGGTATTTACTATTTTTAAATTAATTGATATGACACAAGTTGACAAGCCTCACCTCTCTCACGTTTCTTGATCCATAACCATACGGCCTAACACTTCTCCATCTGGCTATTGAAGTTTCTCGTGATAATTAGTTACTTGTAAAAATGTATTTTATATCTTCAATAGTTTTTTCCAATGTCTCATAAAATAGTTCTACTTATTCATCACTAGATTCACTAGTAGGTGCATATACTTGAACTATTGTTATTATCCTGTTATTAAACAGTTTTATTTAAATAAGGGCTATTCTATCATTAATACCGCTTACTTCCAAGACCTTGCTAGTAAGCCAAGACTTGACCATAAATCCTACTCCTCTTTTTCCGTTTATTATTCTATTGTGTTGAAGCAGAATTCCAATTTTTCTTTGAACAATTCCTTCCCATCCTCTTCTTATTTCTGTTATTCCTAGGATATCTAAGTTTGATTTTGAGGATACGTATTCCATTTTAGTTATTCGCTATTCCAACCTTAATGATCTTACATTTAATGTTCCTATCTGAAGTATTGAGTTCATTTTCTGTTAGACTTTTTATGTTTCGGTTTATCTAATGTTGAAGGTTTTGGTCTAATACACCCGGGTTGACCAGCCTTTCTGGGTGATGAACTAATTGAAAATATGCGATGCTATTTCATATAATTTCAATAATGAAATTTTGCGGTTATCATGAGTTTTATGATAGTTATAAAAGTAATGCACTAAACAAGAATAGTAGTTATTCAGGTTTGATACGTTGTGTTTGACTTTGTCCAATGACTTTAGCTAATTCAATTAGTGTGGTTGTGTAATGAAATGAAATGTATTATTTACTAACGATTGTTTTTATATACATTGTTTACATGCTGTGATTAGTGAAATTTGTTCCTTGGTCGCTTCTATATCTTCCAGTGTACTAGTGTGGTGTTTAAAATAAAGGATGTTATTATAATTTTGATGGTTATAATTTTTACGTTTACGTTTGTATTACTTTGTAAAGTTAAAATTATTTTTACAATTTTCCTACTTCAGTTAGTATTTTTACTTGTGGCTGCTTTAAAGTATCGTTAACTTAGGTAGTCATACAGGTAACATAAGTTAAGAGGTCCCACTTGTAGCTGCTCTAAAGTATCGTTAACTTAGGTAGTCATACAGGTAACATAAGTTAAGAGGTCCCACTTGTGGCTGCTCTAAAATATCGTTAACTTAGGTAGTCATACAGGTAACATAAGTTAAGAGGTTCCATTTGTAGCTGCTCTAAAATATCGTTAACTTAGGTAGTCATACAGGTAACATAAGTTAAGAGGTCCCATTTGTAGCTGCTCTAAAATATCGTTAACTTAGGTAGTCATACAGGTAACATAAGTTAAGAGGTTCCACTTGTAGTTGCTCTAAAGTATCGTTAACTTAGGTAGTCATACAGGTAACATAAGTTAAGAGGTCCCACTTGTGGCTGCTCTAAAGTATCGTTAACTTAGGTAGTCATACAGGTAACATAAGTTAAGAGGTCCCACTTGTGGCTGCTCTAAAGTATCGTTAACTTAGGTAGTCATACAGGTAACATAAGTTAAGAGGTCCCACTTGTGGCTGCTCTAAAGTATCGTTAACTTAGGTAGTCATACAGGTAACATAAGTTAAGAGGTCCCACTTGTGGCTGCTCTAAAGTATCGTTAACTTAGGTAGTCATACAGGTAACATAAGTTAAGAGGTCCCACTTGTGGCTGCTCTAAAGTATCGTTAACTTAGGTAGTCATACAGGTAACATAAGTTAAGAGGTCCCACTTGTGGCTGCTCTAAAGTATCGTTAACTTAGGTAGTCATACAGGTAACATAAGTTAAGAGGTCTCACTTGTGGCTGCTCTAAAATATCGTTAACTTAGGTAGTCATACAGGTAACATAAGTTAAGAGGTCCCACTTGTGGCTGCTCTAAAGTATCGTTAACTTAGGTAGTCATACAGGTAACATAAGTTAAGAGGTCCCACTTGTGGCTGCTCTAAAGTATCGTTAACTTAGGTAGTCATACAGGTAACATAAGTTAAGAGGTCCCACTTGTGGCTGCTCTAAAGTATCGTTAACTTAGGTAGTCATACAGGTAACATAAGTTAAGAGGTCCCACTTGTGGCTGCTCTAAAATATTGTTAACTTAGGTAGTCATACAGGTAACATAAGTTAAGAGGTCCCACTTGTGGCTGCTCTAAAGTATCGTTAACTTAGGTAGTCATACAGGTAACATAAGTTAAGAGGTCCCACTTGTGGCTGCTCTAAAGTATCGTTAACTTAGGTAGTCATACAGTTAACATAAGTTAAGAGGTCCCACTTGTGGCTGCTCTAAAGTATCGTTAACTTAGGTAGTCATACAGGTAACATAAGTTAAGAGGTCCCACTTGTGGCTGCTCTAAAGTATCGTTAACTTAGGTAGTCATACAGGTAACATAAGTTAAGAGGTCCCACTTGTGGCTGCTCTAAAGTATCGTTAACTTAGGTAGTCATACAGGTAACATAAGTTAAGAGGTCCCACTTGCGGCTGCTCTAAAGTATCGTTAACTTAGGTAGTCATACAGGTAACATAAGTTAAGAGGTCCCACTTGTGGCTGCTCTAAAGTATCGTTAACTTACGTAGTCATACAGGTAACATAAGTTAAGAGGTCCCACTTGTGGCTGCTCTAAAGTATCATTAACTTAGGTAGTCATACAGGTAACATAAGTTAAGAGGTCCCAGATTGTAACATCAAGCCTTATTTATCTACTATGCTTATCTGTAAACGACGATGTTATTTAATGTTAAACTTATCTGCAATATGATTATATTTATATGTATAATTAGTGTTTTTCAGATTATATGATTGGAAATTATTGTATATCCTCTCCATCTGACTGCATCATTCACAGGTAGTCTAACTCATCAGCTTTCTAAATTAATTAACAACTATCTCAGCAAAATTATAAGAAGTGATAAATTGAATGAAAATATGTTTATTCCTTTGATATTCTATTTCTTTAACTACTGAATCCTTGGCCAAGATAAATCTGATGGAACGGTTGATTTATTATAAAAAGAACGTTTAGGAGTGAAAAAAAAGTAGAAAGAGAAACTTAAATGAAGTGCAGCATTGACATTTTTAAGTGTCAATATGATATGAACAGCTAACCAATGCTTGGAAGAACATGCCATTAGATTCAATAGTCAAATATTTACAGGAGTGATTAAATAGATACAGAATAAAGAAAAGTTACGTAAATGATTTGCTTTTTAATGACGTTTGGAAGAGAAATATCACAAAAAAGGGAACAAAGAATATATGCTAGCAGCGAGATAAAAGAAAGTAGCCGTGAGGTTGAATAATAGCAGAACTCTGGAGAACTATTTATCTATGAATGATTGGAGACCCACACTTTGACTTCCCTCATCTTCTTCAAATTTATTGATTACAGCTAGCAATTTATTCAAGCTGATGGAAACAAATTATTTTATTCCTATCCTATATTTTTCTTCTTTGTTTGTTTCAATATTGAGAGAAAAGAAACTAAAAGTTAAAATATGGAAACAATGTGACCAGTAGTTTTCTTGATATAATATATTGCTATATTATTTTTTTACTTATATTTTTAAGTAACGTGATTTTTAAATTATTATATAAATAAAAGACGATATGTATTTCTTTGTCTAATCAACTAGATGTGTTGCTAAGTTATTTTAATTACATCATAACAATAAACTGAATTGATTTGAAGTCATAATAGCTTAATATGGTTGCACAATGAAGGCTCTGCTCATCAGAGAAAGGCCATTTGTCAGCGGTGCCAGACCAATTTCGAGTCAAATTTGTATTGGCATACTTGCATGATAACCACCTTCCTAGCAACATGCCTTTCCCAGAGACGTTTTCTATTTAACTGCCATTCAGTGGGTTTCGATATTTTTCTTTAATAATTACTCTCATTCATTGAAATATAACTCGTCTGTTAGGACGTAAATTTTAAATTAATAGTTATAACTTATTCAGTCAGTTTTAGTTATAACACTAAATTAACTTTCATAAGATTAAAGTTATAATGGTTTTAATGCTGGTTTTGAAAATTGAAATTGTTTTTTGGAGAATTTTTAAATGGAATTCAGATCAATCTAATTAATTGCATTTTACATAATCTACAATAAAAAAATTTCATCTTTTATCTAAAGACCTGTTAAGCGTATGCCCATAACTTAGATAGTTTTAAGTTAATTTTTTTTTCTCTTTTACGCAAGTATAAGAACCGTTTTAGGTGGATTTACGAGTATACTTAAACATTTCTCTTTTTTCTATCATTGCACAATTTGAGGAACATGTTGCATCATCCAAAAGACATTACCATTAAGCATTACTCTTCTTCTTATATTCTGCATATTCTTGCCTATCATAGCCGTTGCTATATAGAGTTTTCAGTAGGTCATCCACAACTAAGAATTGCTAGAATAGGAGATATAGGTCACCTCCCAGAGAACATTCTTTACATTTATATTTTTTATATAAAGAAACATAGATCATGTAGACATAAAATTATTTAAACTTGATATTGCCTAGTCTATTCTTCACTGCATATGATTAATACTCTCAAGATTTCTCATTGGACAAGCCATATGAAAGCTAAGTTAAAATAAATAAGAATCAACTTGCAACTCTGCCTAGTCTCTGCTTATACTAAAACTAGTTGAAGTTTCCGCTTTTTTAAGATGTGGACACCTTACCAATAGGCGTAAACAGAAACCTCTAATTGTGGGCACTATTTGGTAGATCATGTTTCAAGGAAATGGCCAGAAAAAAACATGACATGTACTACCTGTTTGAAAAGAAAATTCTCGAGGAAAAATATAAAATTTAGTAAAATATGTCTAGTAAAGATGTATGAAAAATGTGTTTTTAAAAATAAATTCGAAATAAATTAAGTTATCTTTTTAAAAAATAATTAAAATTAATCTTTAAATGGTATAGATCAATAAATAGAATTTAGTTTAAGCATAACTTGAGTTTTAACTAAGCAGTTAAAGGAATACAGCTCAACGAGGACTCGCTGGCACTCAAAATTGATTTTAAGAAAGAATGGGATGCAATGGGTGTAGAGAGTAACATGGTGAGTGGTCTGTATAATTATAGGTCGTAGTTTTAGCGCTTGCTAGTCTCTTTGTAAAAAAAAAGAATTTTCGATAAATGTAGAACAATCTCTGTCGTGTTTAGTGAGGTCATTGAATCCTTTTCTAAGTAGGAGATATGTATAGAAAATTTTATTAAGATTTATGCAATATTTCATTCAGCTGAAAAAAAAACACAATTAATGGCAGCTAAATCATAAATTTTTAGTGAGCATAATATTTTTATTAAACAACGCTAGTAATAGCTCAGTTATTTTACCGTTGCAATGTTGACATCAGGATCACGACAATAGGGATTGCATGCTGGATAGCCAGTCAATAATTCTGTTTTTCAAAGTAAACATCTCTTTATTAGAATAATTGATTGAACATCCCACAATACATTCTATAATAACAAAGGGTGTCAACTGAGACACTTTACAAACAAGTTAATCATAGGATTAATGGACTAAGATGTGGCTTTATTAAAATTACATCCTGCCAAGTATATTGGTAACAGGGTTATCTTTTGACAGATACAATTTCTATTCCTGCGCTTTAAGCTAATGTTTGCAAAAGACTAAGCAACAAATTATACATTGGTTGAGCATAATAGGAAATGGAGTGACCCCAGTAAAATATTAGTACTGGAGAAAATGTAAGATTGTTTTATTATAGGTTACTACTTCCCTTGTGCGTAGAAGAGAGTATATGTTGTCATGATAAACAAAAGCACGGACAGGAATCCATCCCTCATGGATTTAGGTTAATCCAATTTGTTTTCTGTCCTATTTGGGGAAGCTGCTAGAATCTTATTCCCAAGGGACTTGGGTTCTTTCTAAGACCAGGTATTTACGAGGTAGCAGTTCGTTTCAAAAAGGTAACTGCCTGTTGTCGATACTCTAAGTAACGCGAACAACCTTTACCTGGATATTAAGGATCCTTTGACCAAATATGGTTGCCGATCATTCAATGTAAAGTATTTAAGTCCAAATCACAGAGAAAAAGTAAAATTATGATGAAGTCTAATTTCAAGAAAGAATTGAAAGGACTAAATTTATGCCGAATTTTATGTGATAAAAACAAGAGGACAAATAGCATGATCTCTGAGTTTAGTCCTGAGACCATTTTTGTGGTCGCATACTTTTGAAGAACTCCTCGTAAGTATAACTCCTGGTTTATATGCTAAAAGATAAACATAAATCCATTCGTCCACCCTACGAATTAATTGTTTTAATCAAAGGAAATTCCAAGCAGGTTTTGAACGAAAAGAGTAAAAGGACTGTGTAAAAGGAAATGCCATATCAAACGACATGTATAAAGAAACTGAACTACAGATCAGTAAATTTGTAAATTACTAGTGATTATTAATGGAAAAAATTTGTGAAATTTATACCCATACTAGAGTGGTCATGGTTAAAAATTCAAAGAAATTTCACTCCATTGAGTTGTGAACATCTACTTTGAGTATGGGTTTTGGAAAATGTTCTATTATGTACAGTTAAATTTTAGATTTTGTAATACGTCACAAAGATCCATTTTTGATAACAAGAATAATGAAAAGCCATATGAGAACTCTACATCTTTAACCTAATTAAAATATGAATATAATCTGCCATTTTTTTTTTAGATCAGAACTAATGTGAATAATAATTCCTTTGAAACTATTTTAGCACTCACTAATGTCTTCTTTCAATAAAAAACAGGTCATTTTTATTAAAAAATGTTATAATATTTGTAAAAATAATAACTTTTAACAATAAAAAGGAGACAAAAGTAAATTGAAAAAAGTAATGGTTCATGAAAAAAATGTTTCATTAATTACAAAAATAATGCACTATAATATGATAACTGCATAAAAAATAAGAAGGGTTACAAAAAAAATGTGTAACAATTTATTATTTAATTTTACCTATATTTCTATTAAGTATTATTTATATGAGTAGTTTTCTATGGAACGAAAAGTTTTCGTCAATTTATATTCTAATTGACAGCAGTATATTAGTAATATCTGAACAACAAATATCCATAATTTATAATTATGCTAGTTGCAGATATTCAATCTGGATTTTTCACTTGTTGAAAAATCATTAGCGATCAAAGCTAATTTTAACTTTGTAACTTTTTTTTTAAAGAGGCTTTTTAAAGTATAGACAAAGGAAATGCATATACTGAAAAAAGTTTCCTAATTTTGTTAATCAATTTTTCAAAGAAACTGGCAGGGAAAATACTTTTTGAAGTATAATACTATTAAAATTATAATTATAGTTTTGACCTATTTTTATGTCCTTAATAAGTTTACTTTCGTTTATATAGTTCATTTTTGTGTAAAATATAATAATTTTATGATATTGTTTACTATAATTTTGTTTAGTGGTAATATATTGACATCCCTAATTTGTTTAAAAACTTCGCCAGTTACCTCACTTTTGATTCCTCTCTTGTGTTTTTTTTCTTTTCATCTTAAAATAAAAAGATGATTTTTATTTTAAGTACCAATCATCTTAGAGTGGCCTGGAATATAGGTTGACTTTTTGTTATAGATTTTGACTCCTAATGCTAAAACAAAAATTATGTTTTCAACCTCTGTTCTATTCTTTTTCAACACTGGCACAACTGTTTTTCATTTGCTAATTCAAAACAGATTCTATATACAGATATATATTATGTCTATATATTTAAAGGTCAGAAAGAAACAAAAACTATTTAGTATTATTGTTATCGATGCATTCAGTATTCTTTAAAGTACACAGAAGTATGCGTATGCTTTGAGTTCATGTACAACTACACAATGACCAATAGTATTAGTGATTATATAAAATATATAATGAGTTTTTAATAGTAGAATTGCAAACATTAAAAGCATTCCATAATCTTCACTCATCTTTGGCATCGTTTGTTGAAAAATGTTCTTTATCTATACAAAACAATCAGAACAAACGACGTTTATACATTTTCTATTATTTAAACTGTCAGTTTTTGATTCAAAGTTTATATGTCTATAGTATATATTAAAAGATAAAGATAAAATGATTAATAAAGCGACTAAGTGGGTTGACTAGAGTGATTCACTAGATTGCGGCTGCAGTGTTCTGGAGAGTTCGGATAATGTCACAAGAGATTTCTTTATTTTCGGAGCGTATTTCTTCCAAATTACCCCTACATTCAGTTGAATGACTTTTTTTTATCCGTTTAGACGATGATCTATTCTGACACTTAAAGTAGAGAACTAAACCCAAGAGTCCTGAATCTACTTTCGTCTGTTTTGATCCATTATAATATATAGTTTTATTATTTTGTACTAATAAAACTATTAGTATTTGTTATCCTCATTTCATAAATTAAATATAATTAATTCAATAAATACATTTAAATAAATTAAACTGATCTTTTTAGAGAAATATTATACATTTATAATATATATCCATATAATTTTTTACTAAGGTCAAAAATTATTCATCAGTCATGTTGAAATGAATATACGGATATACTAAAATAGATTGATAGTTGAATAGTACATCAACAATGATACACTAATTCTTATATGTGCAAAACTTAAATATTTACGATTATTTCAGTTGATTCAACTATGTATAGGTAAACTTTATCTCTCATCTTGATTAAAAATATTTCCGCAAAGTGGAATAATTATATTGAAATTAATTGAAAGTGTTCAAAGAGAGAGAAATAAATACAAAATACAAAAATATAATAAATAAAAACAGAATAAGATAGTAAAGTAAGATCAGATCTGAAATCTTCGAAAAAACACAGGAAATCCTTGTTAATTTGACTCTTCCATGAATTGATACAAAGCAGATATATCTTATGGCTGTTGAAAGAAGCTGCGCTTAAAATTCATGTTCAAGACCGCAAGCCTGAGACATGAAAAATTAAAACTTAAATATGGTAATTTAGCATAAAACATACCAGTGAGAAATAGTAAATTTTAAACTGAATTTGAATGAGGTTAACCAGGAATCAGGCCACTGAAGTTTTCTATATCAAGCATCTTCCCAGCCCACCAGTGCCTTACTAATTAAGAGAAGGAAATGGACATGAAGTTAAAAGAAAATTTTACAATATGAATTAAAGAAACCAATGTACCCAATGTACCCAATGTGTATTTAATTGAAAAAATGAGGTATTGTCTTACTATGAATATTTAATAAACTTACAATTTTAGGAGAGCAAAATTCTTTAAATAATTTAAAAATGATAACTATTAAGAGCCAGATGATGTAAAATGTCAGATTGATCTGGCATTACACCAAATTTAATTTGATGTTATGTCTACAGTTTTGATGCTAAAGTGATAATTTGATGATAAACAGCCACATTAATGAATGAAGTCATTTCAATGATTACCTTTGAGTAGGATAATATTTTACTATAGAGTTTGATTGTCAATTGATAAATTGAATGTCAACGAGCTTGTTATTATATATAAAATCTTATTATTATAATCTTATAAAATCTATAAAATCATATAAAATCTTATTATTATATGTTATTATTATAAAAAAATCTGACCAAAAAAAAGGTTACATCTATCTTTTTACCACCGCTAAAGAAGAGAAATCAGGAAAGATTTAATCGAATGTGTCTAAAACCTAGAAATTAATAAATGATTTGTATGATTTATCGCTTCTAACCTTTGCAGGTTTAGACGAAGACGTGTTCTATATGTCGTTTACATTGAGCTCTACATGATGTAAATACGATACTGATTTCGTTATTTAGTAACTATAAACTCGGATAATGTTTAAATGATCACAAACAAGGTAAAAAATGCAAATTGTTAAAACAATATTGTTGATTACTCATTATGCATTCCAACCATATAATGAATACAGAAACATAGACAGTTAGGTAGCTTGGTCCATATAGTTTCAAAATGTATATTCTTATAAGGGCATATGTCAAGAATTCTAGGAGGAGTGTTAAAGCTTTCCAGTTGTCATACTTTACGATTAAATCATCTACAAGTACAAGTCATCACCCACAGCAAATGATAAAATTTTCTGATACATTTTTATAACAATTTTGATCTTAAATAACAATCAGTTTTTTGTGGTTAACCAATCTATACACATTTATAATGATGTCAGGTGTCAAGATTTCCATAAGACTCAAAAAAAAGCTTGCACAAAAAATTAATGAATAAGGCTGGGTGGTATGCTAATAAAAAAGTAATAGCTTTACATTTTTTGCAGACAAACTGGCGAACTTTGTGATTGGCTATTTCTCAAGCATTGTTTGGTAAGATTTTCTATCGAGCCACGTTACTTAGCTCATCTCAACCAAAAGATGCTTATGTCGATTTTATTAGAACTACTATGTTATTCAAGCTATTTCTTTATACTTCTGTGATTAAAAATGTCAATAAAAAGTGTAAAAGAAGTAAACAGTAAACGACCTTGTCAATAAAAGTGTTATTAATTTGTTAATTTATGTGTTACTAGAATGAAGAGTTTTAATAAAATATAACCTAAAGAGTCAATTAAGTAAATACAAGCAACGTAAATAAATAGTAAACCAGATGGCATAAAATACTAGTTAATTTTAGCTATTTTTAATAATGAAAAAATATTAGTTAAAACATATATCATTTTAAACATATTAATTTTAAAAAATATATTTAAAGACTAGAAAGCATCTTTAATTCAACTTCTTATTTGTTCAGGGAAAAAGTTATAGCAAGAACAAACACTCACTAGAATCAAAGATTTGTGTACCTCTAGTTTTTACCCTTGAATTGTATATTAATTCTATTAATTAATAAATTTTCTTTTTAAATAGCATAAAAAATATTTGTGTATAGAAATTACACTTATTTATTGGACAATATTAATTAAAAAAAATGGTAATGTGTTCATTAAAAAATGCATTGGTTTCAGTCAATGCACTCTAGTTTATTATGATAAATTGTGTTTTACTTATGTTATTGATATACAGTATTTGATTAAGTTTCTTAATTGAATGATTTCTTACTTAAATTTAAATTCTTTATCATTAAATAAAACAAGAATCATATTATTATTGTTATTAACACCGGGCTTGTTATTCAATAATAAAGAAGATCAATATATATAAACAAACTGACTATTTGACAGATGACTGATTTAAACTAATCAAAGAAAACAGATATAACAAAAGATAATAGGATTCGTTATTTAGTAAAAAAGTATATGATAGCGAATTGATACACAGTTATAACATTACAAGGAGAGGACTTCCAATTTCACCTTGGAATATGAACAATATCCGAGATTAGGGAGGAAGCAAAGTTAGAAAGTAATTGGTTTCATTTGTCTTTAATCGTTAAGTCCAAATATTTATTAGAGCTTTTAACTTTTCATAACCTTGATCTGGAGTTATATTTTAGAAGGGGTGATTTAATATTAATTGAGGACGCATTCACGATAAACACTCTAAACCTGAAGTTAAAGCAATAGTACTATGCGCTTTAGGCAATCTTTGGATAGTACACTGCTGAAATGTACAGGTGGATACTAAAAAAAACTCCTACCACATCTATGATTTACATCTTTTGACAAATTAACTCTATTTGAGGTCCTCTAAATCAATTACTTTTATTTCCACTTCATATGAAATATAAGGGCAAAGAAGAATTATGTAAAAATCAAAATTTTGGTTTCTAGTTTTTTTCAAGATTACACATTTTGAGGACTCCTGAGTTAGTTCCTGTTAGTCCTGAAACTAAACTGCACTCTCAGCACCTGTATTGCACTAATCTTAATTTACATGACTTGGTACTTTGATATTTATCCACTCGTCAGAGTCAAAAACCCAACTGACTGACAGTTGGATTTTTGACTCTGACGAAGACCGCTTGTTACGGTTGAAAGATCTTAGTCTTGTTTTCCCATTTCTTATTGTGGTTTGATCATTGATTGTTATTTCACGTGTTTATGTGAAATCTTTATATATATATATATATATATATATATATATATATAAACACATGGTGTCTCCGCTCCTTCATTCCTTCTCCTTTTTCTTTTTCTTCTCTCTTGAAGATGGTAAGACAGCCAAAATGATGGATAATCGTGAGTGTTAGTCCTCTTTCTTGTGTTTTTTGTGTTCTTTAGTTGTAACTTTAATTATATATATATATATATATATATATATATATATATATATATATATATATAGTCAATATTTTTAGAACTGGCTGAGTAAGTATTTTACTAAAGAACGATATACAGAGGGTTGCGCTTTAATGGCTAAATTATTATAACTTATTTAATATTTAAATCCATATTCTCAGCGGGGCCTGACATTGATTCTCAAAAGATAGAGAAATAATCAATTTAAAATAATTAATATGTAAATATATTTTGAAATGATAATTAATGTTCATTTAAAGTCTCATATAATGAGAAAAATTAATGGTAAAGTGATCATAATTTAACTTGAACTGCACTAGTGTTTAGAAAACTCATTAGAGTAAAGACATATATAACAGTACCTCAGCGGTTTAGACTTCATTTCAAAACCAAATTTCATTAAATTAAGACTGTTTTAATAAGCAACCGAGTTGAGTTTTTTATTAAAAATTTATTTAAGCTCTTTGAGATTCATTCAATTCTGTTACAGTGACATTTTATATGTATAAACAAATTTGAGACATGTAAATCCATTAAGTTTTTAAAACCAATTTTTTTCATGATCATTAAACTTTTTTTTAAAGCAAAATAATAAATTAATATATAAAACTTGAATACTATGCTGTTATTATTATCAAGTTGCTTTTTAATATATTTTGACTGCAATGTTCACTGTAGGACAATATTCTATACTTTTTAAGAAATTTGTGTTTTTATTATTATACTCGTATATAACGGCGAAAGGAGTACGTTTAGTTAAGTAACTGTAAGCTGTCTAACTTGGAAATATTCAAAACAGAGATAAACCCACCGAACAAATAACTAATTTTACAAATAACCTTAAAAGTTCGATTACATATAAAATAAAAATTTACAATTTATAAGTAAATATGGTATTTTGAGAGTCATAAACAGAAGTTCATTATTGATAATACTTTTCAAAAAAGAAAAGTTTTTTTATATATTCTACTGTTATCGTAAAATAAATAATTAAAGTCAAATATTATGATGATAAATGAATTCAATATATATTTTGAAAAGATAATAAATTTATATTTATAATGTCATAAAATGAAAGGAACGAAAGATTAAATGAACATAATTCCACTTAAAGTAGACCATTGCTCCGCAGCTCATTAGTCAAAGAGCCAAATATCACTAGATCAGCAATTTAAATTTCTTTTGAGAGCAAAATTGCTTTAAAAGAACCCTCTTTTAAAAGTCCATTACGTGATCCTCTGAATAAAACTAAGTTAAATACTTTATAATAATCTTAGCTATTGAAAAACTTACATTTCTATCATTAAAATTGACAGATATATTGTTTGTTTTGTTTACTTAGGTTAAGTGATATTTTTATTATTTTGATGTCAGAGTTCTATATTAGTATGTTTAAATTTATACTTGATTCCCTGTTTTCAGGAGGAAAATATTTTTCATATGAAGATTGCAGAAGCAAATAATGAAATGAAATGATCTTTTTCATTTATGACAGTATCTTAAATATTATTACTAATGGTTCGTTTTTTCTTTTTCTAGTTTTCTCAAAGTAAGACACAGAGCTTAGAATTCATATGAAAGAACCATTATCCCTCACAGCCGAATCTACTTCCCACTGATCTAGTCTACGTACATTGCATTTGTTTGCATTGGAGTCATTTAAAGAAAGGTGATAAGGTTATGAATGGTGACACCAAGTAAGGTTGTCTAAAGTATATATATATATATATATATATATATGGATTAATTTACCACAATGAAAACAATTTTTTAAAGCAATGCTCTAAGGCCTTTCGTTAATACATCTTCGGAGAGCAAGTGAACTAAAAAAACATTGTTTTTTTAGTTCACTTGCTCTCCGAAGATGTATTAACGAAAGGCCTTAGAGCATTGTTTTAAAAAATTATTTTCATTGTGGTAAATTAATCCATCTATTATATCAAGTGTTATTTTGATTATTATTCATATATATATATATATATATATATATATATAAATTAATAATCAACAATAACTCTTGATATAATATATGAATTAAACACCACAATAAACAAATATATATTAATTAAAATGTTCTAAAGCCTTTCGTTACAACATCATCAGAGAGCTAAATGAAACAAACAAAAAATATAATAACAAGTTAACCTGGTTGATTAAAGTCTTCAGGATTGCTGGCATCCCTGTCTGAATTTAATGTTCCTAAAATTGAAGGAGTCTTGATCTGCTTACTTATTTCTTTTATTACTATTTCATCTAGTTTGTAAAGTCCTGGACTATTGTTTAATACATTTCCATAGAAGTTCTTTATAAGTGCACTTTCAATAAAAGATATAAGTAAGCAGACCAAGACTCCTTCAATTTTAGGAACATTAAATTCAGACAGGGATGCCAGCAATCCTGAAGACTTCAATTAACCAGGTTAACTTGTTATTATATTTTTTGTTTGTTTCATTTAGCTCTCTGATGATGTTGTAACGAAAAATGCCTATTTTTAATTTCACCACTTTTCTACTTAGTCTCTCAATTTCTCTAATGCACTTTCTCCATGTTTGTGGTACAAGATAGATAAGCTGTCCAATATTTTTATTTTCATAGCCTGAGATGCTTCGGTCCTCACTGACCATTTTCAAGGAATGTAGTTGAACAAAATCATAACTAAACATAACTCCAAAAAACATTCATAATTAAATAAACACTAAACACATTCTAATAAAGTATATATATATACCTATACTTTAAAAACTTTGAGAAACAGAAACTAGGACTCACATTCAATATTTCGACCCTTCTAACGGTCGTCCTCAGGAAAGGAAGTCGAGTGGCTAGAAGAAAAATAGTAACGAGGTTAAGAAATTAAATTTAAGAAAAATTCAGCGGTGAATACTGCTTAACGGTTCAGGTTGATGCCCGGATTTGAACGAGCTCCTAAGAACCATATATGGGCTTCTTCAGAAGCTCTTTAAATTACGGATGTATTGTGTGGTAGGGAGGGGGGTGCAGTTTTAAGTATTTGAACTCTGAAACACTCATTGAGGCTCAGCTATGAGAATTTTCGTGAATAGCAACTGGTAGCGTGCAGTCACGACCGACAGAAGACCTATGATTATTCATTCATAGGCTCAACATAGTATCAACATATATATAAGTATATATGTATATATATACACTTTAACACATAGAAAAGAACACAGAAAGACACTACAGAACTCACTTCGATATTTCGACATCCGTCGTCATCGGGAAGAAGTGCAAAGTACTCGCGTTGAGAAGCAAACTACTACTGGCCTCCAGAGTAACTCGTGGAACCACCGCAATGCTGCTCCCCAGCGGAGGAGAGGAAAAATAGAAATCCTTCCAATATTTATTTAGAAAACAAGATAAAAAATATATAAAATACGAAATAATAATAATAAAAAATAAATAATAATAATAGAATAATAATAATAATAATAATAATAATAATAATAAAATAAAATAAAAAATAATTAACGGTACAGGTTGAGACCAGGAGGAGAACGAGCCCCAAGGAGGCATATGAATGCCTCTTCGGAAGCTCTAAGGGTGACATGGGGATTAGACTCGGGGATTTGTTTGAGGATTTGTACCCTGAAACAATCATTGAAAGGGAGGTCATGGGAATTAGCATGGATAGCTATGGGTAGGTCTCTGCGCTGACCAACGGACGCCCTGTGATTGTTCATACGCAGGCTCAGCTTGGTTGAAGCCAAGCCAACGTAAAAAGCATCACATCGAGTACACTCCAAACGGTAAACGCAGTTATGTATATATATATATATATATATGAATTAAATACCACAATAATCAATATATATTAATTAAAATGCTCTAAGGCCTTTCGTTACAACATCATCAGAGAGCTAAATGAAACAACCCAGTTTTCGGTTGTTTCATTTAGCTCTCTGATGATGTTGTAACGAAAGGCCTTAGAGCTTTTTTATTAATATATATTGTATATTGTGGTATTGAATTCATATGTTATATCAAGAGTTATTGTTGATTATTAATTTATATATATATAAGTTCGTTGATCTCACTGGCCTGAGCATAATTAATGGTGGTCATCATCTATAGTGGTCTACACTAAACTTTACTATGAGTGAACAATATGAAACTTGTTGACAATCAATTGAGTTTTGGTTCTATGTCATTGACGTTATCATGATGAAGTTATAGCTTACCGTCTGGTAAAGAAACATAGAGACAATAAGTTTAATTATTTCATTTGTGTTATTGTAGCTACGACAGATGTTTTCAGTTATAACTAGTTCGAAATGATTAATCCAGAACTCAAACATATTATTATTACTAGGATTAAGCTGAGAGCCTGAGACCCATCGGACTGGTTCGCAGCGCTACCATATTTGCCTCATTTAGCTAGGGCTAATATGATAGATCATTTTAAAATCTCTGCTACTTTTAAAATCACTTTAGATTTGAATTTAACTATTGACTTTAAAAATTTTTTTAAAGAATTATTTCTAATTTTCATTGGTTGCAGGTATGGTTTGCCAAAAGTTTTTATATTCTTCAAAGCGATTGCTTAGCATTCAAATAGAATATGATTAAACGTTTTCACCTTTTCAGGTCTGGATTATTTGTATGATGTTAATTGCATCTAGCATAAGAAGATAAATTGTGGTTAGATATTCTCCATATAATTTATAAATTCTATCTTTGAAGATATGGTATCTTCTTTTATATGTAAGTCTAGTCGGAATCATTTTTTTTAAACTAAACTAGACACTGCAGTCGTAGCCATCTTTTATCTGCTTTCTTCTTCATCCCTTCATCAATGGTAGAAAACATTTCCAAACGGTGACTACTTCATTCCCCTGTATTTCCTTTATTCCAGGCATCTATTCTACATGAGAGTGAACTTATTTTTACTGCTTTCAATAATAATTTTTGAGTCTTCAGTATACCAGACTGGAGTTTCATTTTTCAAATCAAAAAGTTTCTAATCCAGGAATTCATTTGTGATAACTAAAACACCCCTGTAATATTCTCTACCTGTATTGAATACTTTTTGAGTAGAATTTTATTAATCCATTCAGAAATTTGTGAACTAATAAACCAATGTATTCCTGCTGATCAATGCATTGCAGGAAAATGGGTATCAAAAGCTCTGTTTATATCTAAGAAGTCTTTTAACTTTCATAGATTTTTCTATTTTGTTAGACAACATTTTTGGAACTCATTCTGTTGTTTTGTCCTTCTGATAGGTATATTGTCCCATGTAAAAGTAATTATTTACCCACAACATGTCATGTTATTATAGATACATCTTTTGTCACTTTTAATGCAACATTACTCATCCAATACATTAAACTCATTAAATATTTGTAGCATGATAATATGAAATAATAAATTATAAGTTTATAGAATCTCCTGAGAAGTTTCTTAAGAATAGTAGCAGTATATTCATTGTCTAAAAGAATGAAAAAGTACCTTTCCCATGTTCCAATATTACACAAGAATAGTGCAATTCTTAAACGCACAAAAATAGTTGTTTGAGAATTAGACATATTGAAGAGTACAACATGTGAAAGGATTGTAACATTCTCGCTAGGCAACCATCTTTTATTATGGAGAGCATCTTCAAATGCATTATTGTTGATGTTTTCTTAAATAGTTTTAAGTATTTTATTGTCCTTACATATCATATCAAATCATTAAAACAACTTTTCTTCAAATTTCTTGTATTAAATTTTAAAAAAATAATTCTGTTTGGCTCCATTTTGTGAAAAATTTCTAGGTCAATTTAAACAAATCTGGCAAGTACAACAGGTAATCTATTAGTGAAAGCTGATTTTTCAGGTTTTTTAGTTATGCTACTTTTTGCGTTTATCCGAATTTCTGTATTTTTTTTTTTTGTAGAATGCTGATGTAATAGACAGTTTTGTCACAAATTTTTATGTATATCGTAACATGTTAAGCGTAAAAAAAACTTTTTTTTAATCATGAAATGTATCATTTTTGTTCATGATTTTTCAAAAAAAAAAAAATTATCTCGACATTCCATTGAAATTACTGTTCTTTGAGTACAATTTTATTGTTATCCAATAAACGGTATAATATTATCGTGACCAGAATGTTTCAGAATCATTTGTAAATAAATATTTTTACATTTTACTTCAAAACATGCCTTTTTAGTCATTAAAAAAAAGTGAAATGTAAATCCAACAATCGCCAATCCTACTATTAATTTCGTAATAAAAAAATTTCGGGACAAAAAATGTTTAAAATCACATTTTGCTAACAAAGTAATTTTCCCATTATAAAATATTTTCCAAGAACAATTGAGTATATTAATATTATAGGGTCGATTTCTGTGTAAAATATGAATTTGCACAGTATCATGGCTACAAACTCTTGGAAACACATATCCATCTACCACACAGATATCATCGAAAAAAAGTCAGAAATAGACTTTCGAGGCATCAAAACATGTAAATCCCTCAAAATTGGAAGATATTTTCTTTCCATGATAACTGTACTTTACTTAAAGTAAAGTAATAAAACAATAATGTAGGAAAAAGTTTTGTTATACTAAATCAGAGCCTAAATATGGTAATAGGCTCTGTCGTGCCTAATTTTATTTTAAACATGTAATCTTGGAAGAGCTTCTCCAAGCATGTGGTTTGTGGTCCGCAGTTTGATAAAAATTCGGTTATGCAATATCTAAGATTTTTTGTATTAATGTTATTAGATAAGTTTTACAGTTTAATAAATAGATATAAGCAGAAAACGTAATTTTAAATATGTATTACATTTAAATCTTTATTTCTGCTAGAAATTATGCGAAGAAAAGAAGTAAATCAAAATACAAGTTTAATTTCTATGAAAATTCATATATTATTTATAGAAATTTGAGTGTAAACTTCTCCTCATTTTTCTCTGATCATATCATAGCTTTAGATAAAATTGATGACAAATTAAATAAAATATCTAATCATGGTTATCTTAATTTTTTTTAAACTAAAGGATAAAACTTGTTAATTAATGTAACAAATCATTAAGACATATTTAAATGTGAATATCTACGGTTAGAAGAAAAATTAGTCAAGTATTAGTATAAATAATACATTTATAAGATGATAAAATTGGTAGATGAAAATAACCTAAATAGTAATATGAATATTTAAATATGCTATTCAGTTAATTAAATTAAATGTACAATTTGATTCACATTTTTATTAGTTTACAAATTGATTGGAGATTTTTTTTTTCAAAGTTAGAAAGTATCAGCTAGATCTAAAAAAAATTACTATTTTTATTTCATTAGACAGATTTAGTGGTGGATATGGGTTGATTTGAGGAACTAGACGTCGACAACAAATGGAACTCCCTTCCTAGAAAGTACAGTTAAAACATTTCCAAATGTTGAATTCAGACTTTTCTTTGAAAGTTCTCGAACCCAGGTGGGATTCGATGAGAAAAAATTGACATTATAACATTTGTTACAAACAGAAAAACCTGATCTGGTTCTTTTGGCTGAAACTTTTCTAACATTCACTTTTCTATACCGGGCCAATAGGTTAAAAGATCTGACCACCTCTCACCAGGTGGCGGCATTGCTATCCTTCCGGCATACGCTACGGCATGCCTTATACCAGAATTCAGATGGTGGTCACTCTCTTATAATGCTCTCTTAAATTTCTTCACAATCTCAAACCAACCCCTGTATATTTCAAATTTCTACTAAACCCCTCCTCTTCCTCTGAATATTGATTTGCGAAGAAAAGAAATAAATCAAAATACAAGTTTAATTTCTATGAAAATTCATATATTATTTATAGAAATTTGAGTGTAAACTTCTCCTCATTTTTTATCTAAAAAATGTTTAAGATAAATTCTATCTTTGAAGATATGGTATCTTCTGGTATATGTTAGTTTAGTCGGAATATTTTTTTTAAACTAAACTAGACAGTGCAGTCGTAGCCATCTTTTATCTACTTTCTAAAAGTAGATATAAGATGGCTACGACTTTCCATATTTCCGATACACCATGGAAGTGTATCGGAAATTGTATATACTGTATATACCATATATACAGTATTATAATGTATTAAATCCAGTGGTTATGACACTCAGGGAGACCTTCCGTAACAGCATGTAATCTGAATGCAAAAAACACTCCCTAAGGTTATAATAACGACAAGGAGTACAGGATCCATTCTTCTAAAGTATTGTAAACCATATATCCCAATCCATCAACTTAGTTCACGATGGACTTAAGCTTTTTCCTTCTTCCACAACCCCACCTGACCTCTAAAAACCTCACCCAGACTCAAATAATAATTTCTATGTGATATCCATATTTGCCCCTGATTCCTCTGTATTCTTTACTTATTAAGATACATAATATATAATACATAATATCAGTAAATTCTTTACTTATTATTTACATAAACCAAATCATTGTTAGGCTGGGTTACAGTGATAGTCCTACAAGGCAACACATACGGGCCGAACTTTGGACTTTTCTGATACCACACAATGAACGTTCTGTATTAGGAGCCCTAAATTTTACCTCACTCAAGTGTATTTAGAGTAGGGATCTTTAACGAGTACCTGACATCATACAGGCTCGGGACCGACAGCTTAAAACGTCCTCTTAATAAATAAATCTAACGTGGTTAGATTTATTCAAAGATCTTTCCTGGTCAGTAAAGTATTACTAATAGAATGCTCATAAAACTACCCGTTAGAGTCACTCTAACTGACCTCTTCAACTCCTGCTTAAAAACGAGTATTTCCCGACAGCCTAGAAAATGGTGAATGTTGTTATGATTCTCAAACCCCAAAACCCACGCCACTCGTCTACAGAATACAGAACTATAAGCTTTCTCTCCAGTCGGCTAAAATTTATGAGAGGTTCATTTTAATAAACGTTAAAAATAACCCTCCCTTCCATCAGCAAGCAATTTGGATTCCATACTGTACATGGAATTATGCTACAGATCTAAAGGTTTCTGCGATTTGTAACCAGACAGCTGTCACATGATCCGGCTAAATCCTCTTAAACAACCATATCTGTATTCTTGGACTTGGATTATGCCATCGAATGGGTTTGGTATAAAGCACTTTTACACAAAATTGAAATGTTCGAGTTCTGACTGAATGGAAGTGAATACAGAGATCACTTAGTCTTTTCTCCCAAAGAGACAACTTTTGTTACCCATTATCAAACAAAACTCTTTAATAGGTTGTATGCTGAGAGTTATCTTCAGGGAAGTGTGTTTGGGTCCCACCTTTTATGATCCATGCATGACCTATTGAATCTCCCGCAGTCGTTTTCCTAAATTGTCCTTCAAATACTGAATTTTTCCTTTGTCTTTTTTGCTGATAATATTACAGTAGTATCCGTGGAGACAATTAGGTGTTTGTCACGAGAAGTGTGAGGAGTTCAAAATGGGTGAGTTACAGGTCTACCTCGATCTACTTTTTCATTAGTTTGATGTATTGAAATCAATCCAGCAAAAAGAGTGTTTGCATTCAGTTCAGTACAGAGACTGCCGAATATTCGAAGCAGATATAAACTAATCTTGGCTATAATGTTAAATTTTTGCCCCAGCCACGAGTCAAAGAATACTCCACAGGTAGTAAAGGAAACCATCCATAAGGTTGTAATTAGATCAACTATGGCTTATGAATGTTCGAGCTCATTACAAACGACAAAAGTGAACATCGACATCCAAATAGGCCAAAATAACTGCATACGTCCTATGGTTTGGGCACTATATTATGCCAGAAATATGTATATTCAAAGGGATTTTAGGGTTGAAATCAATCAAGCCCTTCATCACTTGACTGGTGACCAATGGGGATACTAAAATGCCTTCCCATCCAAACCCCCTTATACAAAGCCTATCCTAGATAATTTCCCAACCAGATCTATTAGAGGATTTTATCTTAAATATCAAGTTAAACCTATTCTGGACTGATTACTTTTCCCACAACTTATTGACTTATAACTATGAGACCAAACAACCACGAAAGAACGTAGTCCGACAAACCAAACAGAAAAACAAGTGGCATCTGCTTACTGACCACCCTCACACCGTAGAACAGGTAAGCAGCAGTATTTAGGGTGCTAAATTATATGAAGATGACGACATGGTATCCGTGGTGTCAATTCATTGATAAATGTATTCAGCAGTTACAAATTTAGAAATGATGTCTTCATTTATTGAACAATTATTGACCAATATTCGTCCCCCTATCCTCACCAACACAATGATATTTAAAACTCTCAATATAGTTAAAATGATAAAAATCACGCTTGTGGTAGCAAAAATAATAGTCTATATTTTATCAAAATAGTAACAGTATGAACTTTATTGATCTTGCTGTTTATTACGTCATCTCCGTTTAATATACTTTTCCCACTAAGTTTGATGCTCCATCTTTTACATGTAATTCAATTTACATCCCTTAGTGTATGTTTATTTGAAAAGCATTTTTCAAATAACGCTAATGTAATAAATGTATCTATGTCAAGTCTATGATGCTCGATGGCAAACTGCGGCTTGGATCAACAAACATCTCGTTACTTACTTAAGTTTGCTTGAGTTGAGTTGATTTAAGTTAATGAGTGAGTGGGATAATATAAATTGAAAATCTTATAATGCCTTAAGACATAATGTTGTTTATTTATTTACTGTATAGTTTATAAAAGTATATAGAATAAGAAATCTATATAAATAAAAGAAAGGTTTTGTCTGTACATTGCTTAGAACTGGCTCATTTTAAGTTAACTTTAAGTTTCATACATTAGAGAAACCGAATCCAACCTAACAAAAATTTCTGTCTGTCAGTTTGTCGGTCTGTCCGCAAATTTTTGTCACAAGTAAACTCAGCCACCATAAAACATAGTGAGCTCAAACGTTGACAGTAGATTTGTGTATGTATTTGTGTATCTAAGCTCTGAATGAATTGGAAATTCAACATAGAAGCGAAGTTGTGAAATTCTAAACCGAATTTGGCTAGCTACATAGACATGTTTTATTTTGAAAATATACACACAAAGCAAGTAGGTATTATTAGTTGATTTCAGTTTCATTTGCATTTAAGCTCCCAGCAAGATATAATTGACAAGGTGTTTCCGAGATTTAAAGATCTGCCATCTATTCAGAATAATTTGCTTTTGTGAACGAGCAACTCTCACCCCTACAAATGAGCAGCCAGGAAAAATGAATAAACAAGTTCTTACGCTATATTAACTATACTTTACTTATACTAAAGTAAAAAAAATTAACATTCTTGTTAAATTGATTGAATAAACAATTGATTGAACAAACTGTTTATCTTGATTAAAACAGTTTTATAAAAAACTTTTAGAATACTCAACCTGAACCTATTTATTGTAAAATTCATTCATTATTGGTTTGAAACTAACGAGGCATTTGAAAGAGTTGTTTAAATTCCTAATTTTTTTTAAACAAGCGCTAAAATGAAGTGAATGTTTACCTAAACTGCCGTACATGACGTGAAGTTAAAATGAAACAAAGGCGTTGTTTATTTACTTCCAACTATGTGTTGGACCAAAGCAGGGCTTGGATAAATTACTTTTATAACTTGAAATGTTAAATCAATCATGCCTTACACACTACATTCTTTGATGAGGGTTTTTTCTTAATATGCCGGTATGTTTAAGTTTTTTGACTCTTAATGAAGTTTTGTTGCTCTGTTGTTCGTTGTTCTAGTCGAACAGCTCACTTCAAACAGTTCTTTTGAATTATATTAATTGCTACTCTCAGTTCTCCATTGATTGAATTTCATTTGGGATATCTTTTGTTTCTATTTGTTTTGCCTAATAGCCTCAGAATGCCAGTAGCATGTATTGTAGAATGGACGTGGACATAGTTTCATAGTTGAATGAACGAAGCCAAAGTCACATATTTAAATTGTTATGTATCCAGAAGTTTGTGAGAACGTTACAGTCTACAATCGTTGATGGATCAAATTCATATTTTACACAAATGGGCTCATTTACACATATTCTACATCATAGTGTAGAGTTGCTCTATTGTCTGAGAGCAATTATGCATGATGGAAAGTCACTTTTTGTTTGCCAAAATGTGCTTCTAGATAACATGTTTACATTGGCAGAAATTATTTTCAAGTAAATTGACTGAAAATGAAAAAAATTGAAATAAGTTAATGATTTAATATGAGATGTAATAGAAATAACATTTTTAAGTGTGAAAAATTAACTACAATCAAAACATATCATTTCGGATGCTTTCCATGGTTTCTCGGATTTGTCTAACAAAATCAATCTATATGTTGCACCATTCAACAAAACTTAATACAGTTTTTGATTTTCTTGTGTTTATGAATTACATTATTTTTGGGTAGAATTTCAGACAAACGACATCCAATGTTAACAAACACGCTAGCTATGAATGTGACAGATGGCCGTGTAAGAGATCCACAGGTTATGGGAACCAACGCTTTGTTCTCCTGTAAGAGATTACTTTAGAATACGAAATCTTCACCTTGCCTTTAAAAAAATGTTATTACAGCGTGGTAATACCAATTATATTACGAGTATATGGATCAGATGTGTGATATACAAAAATAAGCAGTTATATTGATAATGGGATCAATCACTGTCACTATGAAAGACTAGTAAACATCTCCGTTATAGATATTTATATCATGTCTAAATGGAGCATTATATACTATATACCCTAGAATTTTAATATTATGTTTTCTTAAAGTAAATATGAGTGTAGGCCACTCCAGATTTTTTTTTAAATGCATACTTATTATTTGCAGTATAAGTTAAAACTTTTATTGCTGGAAGTTTGAAATTTTTAAAAATAATAGATATAAACTATTAGACTAGAATCGTAAAAAAAGTAGATATTTGTCAACAAACATAACTCCTCTTTTTTGAAGAAAGAGTCCATTCCACACTCTTCAATATTATCCAAAGATACTATGATTCATAAACACAAAATAATTTACAACTGATATTCAATTTTGTTCAAGAGTGCAATATATTTATGTGGTTTAATTTTCAAGAAGGAATAAAAGGAAAAGTTTTATTAAAGAAATTCAGGGATAACAGTTGTGCACTGGTGCATGCTTGCTGTGACACGCCATATATAAATTTATATTTATTTTTTAAATATAAATATGTTTTAACTATGATATGATTTATTGTTACAGTAAGTAATATTTTCTGAACTTATACATTTAAAAGATCGTTTTTACACCGCTGCTTATATAAACAGGAACATTATGTTACTTACTTACTTTTACTTTGAAACTTCCATCTCTTTACACATTTAGAGGTCCACTAAACTCGTTTTTGAATATGCATGCCTGTCTGTGGCTTGATGGTGTTCGTAAAATATGTTGTAACTAATCTTCATGTCGTACTGTTTAACAATTACTAATGATATTTGTCAAGCACATATTTCTTTGTGAGATAAGAAACACTATTGGTTTTGTGTAATATTGAATTATGGAATAGGGACATCGTCCGATCTCCTGTTTATGCGGATAATACGTTTATCCACAGTAATGTATGGTATTAGGAGACACTTCAGGTTTGTTTAACTAACGAAACTGGTCAAAATTTCTATTAGAAATATTTTTCTGTCATGTCCCCATAACTTTAACAAGGTCAAATATTTTTCTATTTGAATCCAGGAGAGTTTTATTGGAACTTTGAAGTTTTGGAACATATTTAGTTTTTTAAACAAGCGTTACCAGGTGTTTCATTTCATGTTTCTCACTCAAAAAATTACTAACAACATATTTTTTTCATTTCAAGCTTTTCCTGTTTGTACGGCTTGACAAATGACAAAACCTAACCTCAATGTGGAGTAGTTTGTCCTGTGATGTATTTTCATTTTCGAAAAATGTTTTATGAGACGCACACATTTTGCATTGTATTTGATACACCCGATACATTTTATAGCTGAATTGAGTACTGCATTTATACTAATTTTATATAAATAACACAGTGCAGAACAAGCATTTCTGGATTTTTATCTTTAAACTTTCATGAATTTTTCAGTTTTCATCAGTTTTAAAAGCCACTTTTATTTCTCATCATAACTGGAGTATCATCTGCAGCCCACGGTTTTATGTTGTTATACACTGATATTTAAATAATTTTCAACCTTAAATAATAAGATTATTACTATAATGACTTGCAAAGTGCTAACTTTGCAGCAAATTGACCTTTATCAACAAAAGTTGCAAATACTAACAATAAAACTTGACTGTCGGACGAACTTTCATCTCAAAGATTCATTCATTTGTGATGAAAATTTTCTTGATTTTCTTTCTCAACGAGTTATATTTCAGTTTTATTCATTTTATCATTCTTCTACTTACTGAATTTTGTTATTGCTTTACTGTCCAAGGTTCTTTGTGATGTATAATGTTAACGAACACGCTTTATCATAGAATGGAGGAGTCCACAGAGTATTGTAGATTAATCAAGTTTTACTTATTTCATGATGCATTAATATTGCCATGTCTCAGGGTGGAACTAGTGCCCCACATTTGGAAAAAGTTCTAGAGTCAATGAAAATTACAATTTTTCAGTAATAAAATTTATAACATACATATTTATAATTATTCTACGATAACTTAACCAAATTAGTAAGCTAAGACAATGAAACACAGAGGTTTCTATCAAAGAACTCATGCAATCACCTTATAGACTAAACTAGCAGACGTTTGCTCGTCTATGACGGATATTTTACAAGAATTCAGAGATGATACGTACTATTTTAACATATTATTAGAAAAAACATAGAATAGGAAATAATATATTTATTAGCACAGTGTTAAGAGAGAGCCTCAGTATAAACCACATTAGCAGTGTGTCCTTCAGGTGCATGTAAGAACTGAGAGTTGGAACCTCCGACTCTTGAGCAAGCAACATACAGTTGACCATGTTAGAAAAACTTTTCTTACTTACTTCAATTCCTGCCGTAGACAGAGTTTGGCCTTGCGACTTATTTACCGTCATTGCGAAACTGACGCTGACGGGAAGTTGCAAACGTTTGAATTGAAAGGGACAGTTGCTAGATGTCAATGGTATGCGTGGTATAAACACTGACTCCCCAGGACCACACCCAGTCATGATATCAGCCTCTATGACGCATCTGTGCAAAGCACGAATTCGGTGTCGTATCCCGTTGCACATATTTGGGATACTCATGTTTCGTAACAGCATGATTGGTGCCTCTACTTTAAGTCATGAGCAGGCAGTCCAAGAGCAGTTACGTAGTAATGAAATTCAATTGGATAATGAACTGCTTCCTCATCACTAATCACTCTGTTTACTGACTTGTAAGTTCTTTCCTCAGCTTGATATAATGAAAAAACTTGTTTATTGATTTTTCCTGCCTGCTTATATGTAGGGGTAAGAATTGCTTGTTCACAAAGCCAGTCATTCTGAATAGATGGCAGATCTTGAACTTCGGGAAACACCCTGTCAATTATCTCTTGCTGGGAGCTTGAATGCAAATGAAATTGAAATCAACTAACAATACCTACTTGCTATACCTGTACATTTTCAAAACAAACATGTCTTCAAGTTAGCCAAATACAGCTTAAAAGTTCATAACTTCGCTTCTACGTTGAATTTCCAATCCATTCAATGAATAATGGTAGGTATTTATTAGAAGTTAAATTTACCCTTTTCTGGTGTATGTTTGCCCTCCCAAATTAATAAATTATTGAATTTGTTTTCATAACATATTAATTATGTTATCAGAGAAGATAACATAAAACCATGTTACAACACGCACTATCATAAACAATGAACAATTATTTTCATTAAATGTTTTTTTTGTTTTTGTTCAATTTCACAAATTATAATGAAAATATAATTTCCACGTATCTTTGGAACAATTGGTGACGATTGGAAGGCATATTTCTATAAAATGAATGTAATTCATAGCGAAATGAAATTGGGAAAATTAGTATCAATTTAAAATAATAGGCCAAATCTTATTATTTAACAAATGAAATTGCTAGTTATGTAATATGACAAGTAGCTCTAACTAATATGACTTCTAAAGCTCATTGAAAGATAATATTAATAAAATCTTTACATTTATAAAAGAAATTGGTGAAGTAATCTGATGGATTATCTTCAAGTATACTTAATTTAGAGATCAATTGATTTTATTTTTTATTTAGAAGTTATAATAACAACGTAAGCTGTGAAAAGAAAATATAAATAGTTAATTACATGTATTAGATTTAAAATGCTTATTTTACTGTAAGTGAACTATAGAAATGATTAAACAACTAGATTTCAATATTTCGACAAATTTACAGGTTCGAGATTCCCTGAACCCATTTTTGATGTTTTTTCGATGTTGTTTGCATGTGCATGGTAGGGACGGTGGGTATATATCCAAAAGTATAGCACACGGTAGAGGCAACACTGTTTATTGGATCTAATGGATATTAATCCCAAAATGAGATCTTATAATGTAAATGATTTCCATAACTTTTGGGTAATTTCCTCTCATGAAAAGTCTACTTTATTGCTCATTATGAGTTTTTTCACAAGATTTTCTTTCCCTTGAATTGTTACTTTCTAGTGGTTATTGAAAGTAGTTTGCTGTTATTGAAAAACTAAGACTATTATCAACTGAAAAATATATCAAAGTATCAGCGTTTTTCAATAAAAGGAAAGGACAGTTTTGCAAAAAAAATTGAAGTGTTAAAGGAATCACGATGGTTTGATTATTAAATGAAAAAGCAGGTCATGATAGGCGTCTTCGAATCGATAAATGCTACTTATATATATATTAACTCACCAAATATAGAATATATTACACTAATATTGTAAAAAAAATAGTATAAATATTGGGTGTACCACAGTTGTGTGTATCACTCCTATTCTTCAAATTACTTTTGGATGACTTGCGAATACTCTATACTCAAACCTGAACAATGTATACTTCTATACCGAACAATGGCTATGATACTCAAAGATCTGCAGGGAACAATTTATTAAGGAAGAGTGATGCTTAGTAGATCTGCCTTTCAGATGGGGCAGCAAGCTCCCCACATTGTTGAAACATAGATAAAGGAGAAACATCCGGGAAATAAATAGACCGAAAACGGTTCTTGTTTCTGTGTGAAGGAGAATAGTTTTATTAGATAATTTAAAACTATCAAAGTTACAGGAATGCTGTCTTGAAATTTCATTAGATGAAAGTTTAAAAGGGAAAAGCCATGTAACAGATCTACAGATAAGAGAACAAGAGCAATGTTCTGCTGCAAGAGATTACTTCATAGCATATGGAGCTTACCACGAAATCTTCACCTTAGTTAAATGAGTATTATTTCTGTTGTGGTAAATCCAAATATATATGCAATGATAGAGGCATTAAAACCAGTGATATATAAAAACAAGCATCTATGGGGATTACTCGATCAATCACTATCTGTGCTACTTCCAGATTTAAAAACTAATAAATATATCCCACATTGATATTTATATAAAAAATGATTAATTTTTTAATCATTCTTCTTAATTTTAATCATTTCTTCTTTAACAGAAGAATTCGTTTAAAGGAACTGAAGAAGATCTGGGTCTAATTTAGTTTGAGTTCATTTGAATTGTACTTATAGTTGTAAAAATACTATATATTCAACGGAAAAATTAGAAGTATGTGTAGAACATCTCAAATTTTTAGTAAAAAAAAGTGCATTTGGTTTAATAATTATCTGTCAATAGAAAAAAAATGAAAATATGTATTGAAACTAAATATGTAATATAGCACAAATTGTATATATAATTAAATTAAATTTCTCATAATTAAGACTAAATCTCTTTTTATAGTTAACAAGATTTGTGGTTGAAACATATTATATGGATAGCAACCAAATGGCCAAATAGAGATAGAGGGAGTGAGTGAGAATAAAAAATGCTAGTATTTCAAATAAGACATTAATTAACGACTTAGGAACAGCACTATACGGGATAAATGCCATTTTGTTTTTCATTTTTCAGGTTTTTCTAGCAAACCACAGGGAATTAATTGAACACATAAATATATATTTTTTACTCATATATAATCTTATAATGAAATAAAAAAAACAAAAATTGAATTAATTTGAGTTTAACTTTAAACATGATCTATGTATAAGACACCCAAAGTCTATTATAAGCTCTTTGTAATAGGGTACTGGTGACTTCATTTTTATTCGGTGATCCATCAAGACATATTCATATTACTCTGAAATTGATACTGTGAAATGAAAGATAGATTTGAAGTTGAGATTATTAAATTATTTCAAAACAATGCTGTTTACATTTATCTAAAACCGAAAAGCTAAATTTGAATAATAAATTTATGAGTAAAGTATTTTGTTTTCTTTCAATAATTTGTGAAATAGTATACACTAAGAAGATTTCATGTTTAATGGTTGTATTCCATCAAATAAAATTATCATATAGTAAAACAATTTTCAATACAACGTTTTGTAATATTTATATATCACTAATGTATCATTTTTTTTAAAGTTTAGTTGCAGTTATAGTCGTGAGAACACATGCATTTTAACGGATTGTAGTTGCAGCTCAAGTAGTTATTACTAATTAGTTTGAAAATGTTATTAATAAAGATGATTAATAACAAGAAATTGCTCTTAAGATATCTAAATGGTCGGAGTATATAGTCTACTATTTAATTTTTTTTATACTTATCAGGCTTTTCTGTATAATTTAAACAATACGTCATGGTTCTCAATTTTGCTTTAATAACGTCACCATAATTATTCGTTTTCTACTTCACTGTGTCTTTCGTTCTTTTTTAGCTCCCTCCTTGTGTATCCTAAAATTTTGAAATTACTCAACTCTTCTTTGGATTGGAAAGTACTGACCACAATGTACTTTGATATATAAATAAATTTTGTTTAAGGAATAATGTGTATTGTCTACTAGTAGTGTCAAAGCATAAATTATATGATAAGTTATGCGAAAAGAAGAAATACATATTTTTCACTGAAATAATAATTTACAGGAATAACATGAGTATGATTCTATAAAAACATCCTGAGTTTATAGGAAGCGACAGTAGAATATTAAAAAAAAAAATATTACCTTCTAATCCTTCTATTACCAATTATTACCTTCTACCTGGGCCGACTAGCGTTTGTTTTTATTAATAATTTTTTTCTGAGCAAGTATCAAACCTGTAGAAATTCTACTTTTATACTCTAATGTTCTTAAGGTTTTATCTATCTATCTATTATATATATATATATATATATATATATATATATATATATATATATATATATATAGACTAAAACTTGCCAATTTAATCTTGTCATATCCCTAAAAATTCTATTCCTTCCGACAAAATGTCCCCTGTTTCCTCAAAAAAAACTCACTATGCTTCATGATCCCACACTATGAGAGTCTGTCACTCCGAAATAAAATAGAACCAGACAGAATGCTAGTTTAATGGCTAATCCTGATTGTTTTTAACTTGTACTCCCTTTAGTTCCGTATTTGCAGGGGACATACAAAAGGAATTCACATTTTAGCAAGAGTATTTGACCTCTTGTTAGCAGTTTTTTTAGCTCAGCTGTCTGTTACAGCATTGAGTGTTTGATCATTCTAGGAGTCTGACAGTCAACCATCTTATTATTTTGTTAAAAACAAATTGGTCCTGTCTTTTTCGAGGTTATTATAGGTTGTTAATAATACACAACAAATTTAGAAGTGAGAAATTGAATAATCCTTGGCATAATAACTAGAACATAAATCTTATGTGATAAACAATTATAATTTTCATTCAATGTGCTTCTGATTGTAATATTGAGAATTTTAATATTATATTATTAATAATTGTTTGTTTATTAATAATACTATTTTCTATCATAATTAGTCGTAATGACATAGTTTAATCTGTTCAATAAGCCTTATCAGTCAGTCATTATTGTGAAATGTGTTTGAATTATATGTTAGTGAATCGAATGTGTGATGTGATGCAGTAATTGGAATTACTGCACATATTATCTGAATTCGTTATATGGTAGGAATTGCCTTTTGATTAAATTACCGTGAAAGAAAAGTGTAATAAGCGAACACGCCCTGTCACCATCTCGCATTCGGGATCGAACAGTTACTATGCCATACTGGCGACTCTTCAAGCCATATTAGGGGGCTCCCTTCACACACAAACTCATCTGATCTGAGAAAATTCAACTACTAAAAAAAATATGTTGTAAAAAGTTTGAACATGTCAACTATAAAATATTTGAAATGGTCTACATCCAACAAACATATCAGTAAATGCAATATCAGACCTATTGAAAATCAGTTTGACTAATTGAATTATTATATTCAATTGAGCGTTCGATAGGTACTCTAGGGTATATGTCAATCAAACTTATAAACAATGAATAAAATTACTTTCTTTATTTATTTGAACTTGGCTATATCCAGCTAACTGAAAAAAAAAAATCTGAAGTGGCCTACACTCAACTTTACTATAAGTTCATTACTTATGCAATCTGTTATAGTGTGGTATTTACCCATATTGAGGAATTCAAGGATTACATCTCCACACAAAAAGTTTAATATGAAACTAACAACGCTTAGTTCAACCACCCACCCACCCACACCCATATACGCACATGCAAACACACATTTTATTGGAAAAAACATATTTCCAATGTAGTTTTAAAAATCTGAGGTCATTTTTTTATTACTTTTGTAGCTTCAAAAATAATCCCAAAATTTGAAGACTCTATAATTAGTAGTTTAGGAGAAGAAAACTGTAGTCTAAAAAGAGGCATGTACAATTACTCTCAAACAATAGGGCTCATCTACACTATATGTGTAAAATATTTACTTGATCCACCAAAGATTCTGGACCGTAGAATGTTCACAAACTTTGGATACATATTCACCCACCCACACACACAACACAAACACACACACTCAGACATCATCGAAAAAACTTCGTAAAACGACTTCTGGGGTCTCAAAACGTGTAATTCCGTCAAAATCTCCAGATCGATTTTTTTCACGATCACTATACTTTACTTATAGTAAAGTAAAAAAAATTAACGTTCTTGTTAAATTGATTGAATAAACGTCTTTTTGATATCCACTTCCATTATGTTGAACGAAGTCAATAAAATTGTTTTAGACATTAGTCGAAATATATGATTTGTATGATCAGTATGTAGATTAAGCTTCTCTTTTTTTTATTTCAAACTATGTAGAAGATAATATGAGAGCCTTTATGAAAATTCATATACTTCCAATTATCGAGAATATTCTATTAAAATTGTGATCCAATTACAAGATTCCCAGCATTATTCTGAAAATCGTATTATTTCTCTAATGAAGAGGTGTTTTGTTTGTCACACAAATTGTATGCATTATTTAAGAGCCAAAACCTTTCAATATATTATCATTACTATTTAAAAAATAATGCTAGCTACATAAGTAGCTACTTAAACTAATAACTACTGTTTTATAAATACGAAAACTTAGAGCAAATCACTAAGTGTTAATCGCTAAAAATTTCAAATTTCTAAAGTAACGTTTAAGAGTGTTTTTTTCTATGTAAGAATTATACCCCGGTATAAAATAATATAAAATACTTCCGACATTGTGAAAACTTATCTGTAACCCAGATATCTAGAGGACCAAACAATCAAAATTGTTAAGTATTAGACGGACCAATAAACCGTTCTGCATAAGAAATTTCAGAAGCAACAGGTTTCATTTTGTTTTTTTTTTTTACTTTAATTGCAGCATAGTCACCAATAAGCTGAATGCACTAAACTTTGGAGCTACTTCCCTTATAATTGTTGTAGTATTAGATGTATCATTGACGTTTTGTGTGTTGTCAGATGAAGTCTAATATCTGACAGCAAAGGAAATATGCTATTTGACTGTTCAGTTCCTTATTTAATATTTATAAGCCCAACCCTTTTATAATTATAAAGTTCATGATCTTGAAAGAATACTAAGTTCCTCAACATCCCTAGTCATAAGAATGTTTACGTCTTTGTTTTCCAGTTCTACATTACTTTACCTGACGTGATACTTGTATGCATCAAAGGTAATGTTTGTTTTCACTTTGATTACATTGAGAATACAACATTAATCAAGTACGAATAATGAAGAATCTTGAATTCCCTGATCATGCAATGGATACTGCATAAAAACATCAATCTGCTCTGTTGTGTTTCACAAAATATCTGAACGACTTATGAACATGGAAATAAATCAAACAGTTTCCACCTTTGCAATAGTTCATGAATTTATTTTAAATAGTAATTAAACACTTCGTACATGATATAAAACATATTGTAACCCTTTAATCCCTAAGCCATAAGGTGAATAAAATAGTTGATATTTATTGCATACTATACTTTCCTGCTACGTTACCCGGCGTTGCTGAGTTTTCATTATATAGTCTATTGTTATAAGCTTTAACTTCTTTAAACTTTTAAATTTAAATTCATTCTTTAAATTTTGTCATTAAAAGTTATCTCATTAGGTAATTCATTACTTACTTTTTATGGGACCAATTTTATTAACAAGAACCTACCTCATGTAATTTAGGTGTCTTGACTAAGGCCTCAACGAAACCTCTCTTATGCTTCTAGACCTAATTTTTACTTTTTTTTTGTATCCTATAAGATTATCACATTGATTATCTATTCTTAAGTTACATATTAAATTTATGTATTATCTATCGTTGACTTTAATTATTGAACAAAATCACCAAATATGTAAATAATCTTTGCACATAAATTATCTTAAGACCTAAAACATACTAAAATATTTGGAACTCTTTCATCACATGAAACACTTGAACTCTTCTTTTCATAACTATACACATTTAAAATAATAGCGATTCAGGATTAACAGAAGAATAAAGTACCACTGAGTATAATATAACTAAGTCTTTTTCGTAAAGAATACGTGTAATCACTGAGAGGTGAATATTAAAATGCAAACTGAGTAAGTTATTGACTTATGCTATGAAAATATACAAAATAGTAAAAACTATGTTTTCAACAATTAAAAATTACAATTATTGTAATGAAACTATCAAATATTTTCGGAATGCAGAATGCTTCTTTTAAAATTTCGTGCAGATTATTTCAGCCACCATAAATTATATAAACGGCATACAAACCATTATGAAGCTGTGTTTTATTAATATCGAGATCCATAGTAAAATTTTAAATAATTTTCCCTCACTTAAAGAGGTTGCCTGTTTTGCATATAGATTGCTGCTAGATATAAAATTATTTCAGAAAAAATGTTATATCAACCATCATACGAATTTGTTAAAATTAGTTATGTATCAATCAATAAAGTCGAGTACTAATGCTGTTACAATAAATATTTAAGACCGTACCAAGTTCTGTCTGCTTTAACTATCTTATGACTTCTAAGAGTTGGGTTGTCATCCCTGGAAGGGGAAAGAAGACATTTAACCCGAAAGGGAAAATTGACCCGACAAGATATATTTTACTGGTTGAAGTCCCAATGCTATAGTCATCACTGTTGCTAATGGTGCAATAGTATGAGAAGATGGACGACATGAGGTCTGGAGCTACAGTCACCACTTAACCAACACTAAGTAAGGAGTTGTGCTCGAATGCGTGGTGTCATTTTCTTCACTGTAGTATCGAGTCATATTTAGTGAGCATTCGGTTGTCACAATTACGATAATAACTCTACCTGTAAGTTTAGTAGATGACTTGTTCATTATCTAGACCTTTGCTTTTAGGCGGAGGTACTCCTTTACGCAATACTCGTCTCTGTTGTCGAACTGCACAACTTGGATAATGCAGATAAGCACTGGGGTACCTGAAGACTTAATTTACGTAAGTAAAAAATCCCTATTAAGTTACTCATGCTGATTTATGCTTACTGTACATGTATAACAATAGGAGTATTTTTTTTATTAATTTATGTTTGAGAAGCCGTGAAGTGTATAACCGTATATAAAACTGGTTCTAAATGTTAACTACAACATATGTACCTATAAAAATTTATAGCTAAAGTGTTTGTTTATGTAGTAGTATTTACTTCTTTAAACTATAAGAGAAATGTGTAACCTCCTCAAATAAAATGCCTAATCCTCTATAGGTATTTTGCAGATTACTATGTCCCCGTCCGTAATGATAATATTTAAGTCCTTTTTGAAAAAAGACCATTTTTTTACGTATATCACGAACAGATATATTAATTATTGATGGATTGACATAGTGGTAGATAGATTAAAAATTTACTCTATAAGATCTTTGGCATTTTTTAAGACAATTTACTGTGATCCATTCTTTCCGCTATAAAACTTAGGTAAGCTCATATTTTTAGACGAAGTGGTTCAGTTTAGTCTTATACAAATTAAACTCAAAAGTATTTGTTAAACATATAAAATTATATAAGAAAACTTAATGAAAACTGTTTTACAAAACTAGAGAGATGTTCAAAACAGATTCAAAAATACGTAAATATTGGTTAATTTACATTATGGGTTTACCTCAAACTTAAAAAACTTTAACACATACTTGTTACAATTGTTATTATTGTATTCCAATTGTAATTGTATTATATTATATTCCAAAATAATAATTGGAATCGAACTATCGGTCAGTAATGTAATTTAAATTAAGAGGTCTACTAGTTATATCAGAATTAATATACTTTTTGACTAGTTCCAATGACTACAACTTCGGATAAGTGTTTACACATAGAGTAATAAATTTTGTTGTTTTGTTTATATTTACACAAAGTGTAGTGAATGCATATAAAGTAAAATATCATAAATATTTTATTTTATTGATGAAACACAATCATTAGCAATATTTTATAATTAAAACATAATTTGTTTAATGCAAATTATGAAATTTAGTTTACCTTCGAAAATCCTTGCTCCAACAGGCATAGATGACAGGATTCATGCCAGAGTTGATCCATCCCAGCCAGGTAACTACAGCAAAAACAAGTTCTTCATGATAAATGCAGTGAATACAGATTCCAGATAAAAGATTGACAACGAAAAATGGGAGCCAACAAATAATGAACACTCCCATAACTATTCCAAGTGTTTTAGCAGCTTTCTTTTCTTTAGCAAACTTTGATAGTTTTCGACTGAGAGAAAAATTTTTCACCATTGTGCGAGAATGAGGAAATCTAACTGCTCCATTATGTGGTATCTCCGGAACTTCATCTGAAGGTGTTGAGGGTATGCCTCCTCTATGAAGTCTTAGAGTGACTTCTCCTGGAACTTGTTTGGTTCCTATTTTCAGTGACCTTGTTTGTTCAACAGCTGCTCGATATATTTTGTAATAAGTGAACACCATTACAAAGAGAGGTACATAAAAAGAAATTGTGGATGAAAATATAAGATATGCCAAACTATCAGTGAATGGGCATTTATAATCAGGAAGTGGTTCAGCCCTTACAGCTCTCCACCATAAAATGGCTGGAAAAGAGATGGCTCCTGAGCATACCCAAACGCCTGCTATAAGTATTCCCGTTCTGCTGCGACTCATCCTCTTTGGATAAGTAAAAGGATTTGTTATAGCCCAATAGCGATCTAGTGAAATCACACACAAATTAAGTATTGAGGCCGTACTGAAGAGTACATCCAATGACCTCCATATATCACACCAGTTAATTCCAAAATACCAGTTGTGTTCCAGAACTTCATAGAAAGCAGAAAATGGCATCACAACCAAACCGACAAGACAGTCCGCAAGCGCCAAGGAAGTGACAAAGTAATTGGTCGCAGTATGAAGGTAACTTTCTCTTATTACTGCTGCAATGACCAAAGTATTCCCAAAAAAAGTTGTTATTGAAAATAATACCAACATTGTTGCCAGGATTACTTTACTTTGACTTAATTTCGACCATTGCTCCCATATATCCCAATAAGTTTCATTGCTTGACAAATTATATAACTGTTTCTCATTTAAGTTTAAAATATCAGACAAATTAATAATATCCGACATTTTAAAATATGTGATAAATATTATCAAAATTTTAGACAGAAATCATGTTTAAAGTTGATAAAATACTGATAAAAGAATTTCTCTTTTTATTTTATCTCCTTATATTGAGTTAAAGCATATTTGGTATTATAGTAGCTATAAAATAACTTTTCACTCCGCGATGTCCTAATGCGTTAAGCGTCTGATCGTACCCGTACTCCCAGTTATAACTGACTGCCTTCATAGGACGATCTGAAGTGCAACGCCTGCGCTGTAACTATCAATAGCACCCTACCAACACAATCCAACAAGTTGCCATAATCCTTCATTTACAAATACTAACAAAATAATATCAAATACTGTTTTATGATTCGCCTAACCTCTCTTTCGATCTCAAAGTATTTATTATATATGTGTATAATAAAGAAAAATAACAAAACATAATATACATATATATATTTTTTGTCTTTTGTAGACAAAAATCACATTTGTCTACAATAACTTAAAATATTGGCTGAATGTTCAGCCAATAACATAAAATTGACTCGAATGTATACTATGGTATACAACAGTATGTAATTGTTAATAATAGAAAATAAATTTTCTAGTAAACTTGTATAAATAGCTGCCGTATAGATATATATATATATATACTTATATATATATTACTATATATACCGTAATAATTCAATGGTAAGAAACTAACATAAATATTGAAAACATTGTTTTTGCTAACATAATTGAAGTAAATTACAAACCAGAGAACTTTGAACTATTTAGTTATTTATAATAGGTTTTATAACTGTCGTTTAATTCATGTAAGGGTTAACTAATCTGGAAATTTGACTTTAAGATAATATTTCAGTTCACTTTAATTTTAAAGTTTAATTACTAATTGTTATTATTATATTATCATTATGTGTTTATATATATCTTAAATTAATTTTATGTATAAACTTCCCTATTAACAAGATCTTAAAATTAATTCTAAAACAATCAAATTGAAGCAAAGCAATTATATATTATGTTATTTATTAATTTAAATAACTTATACAGCAGTTAAAAATAAGATATAGCATGCAGTATCCCTGTTATAAATATTCTGAGTTATATACGTTTCAAAAAATTTTTAAGTGAGTTTAAAAAATTAAATAACAATTTATCTGCTTTGAATAATATTAAATTTAATATAAATTTGGTTTGACAATTTAATTAGCATGTTATTATGGAAGCAAAAAATTATTATTTTCTGACAATACTTGCAGGTCATAAAAATTAACACTGCATTATAGAAAGTGCAGAAATGGAGGCTTATATCAAAATACTCATAATTATGAAAAGATAACTTTCTTTGCATACAAGATAATGTAATCTTAGATTACTCTTCTGGGTTAAATGATATAAATATGAAAATAGAATTAACATCTGGACTGATCTACACCTAACTTTACTATTAAGTAACTGTTTTATCAAACTTATGGTTAATCATGCTAATTACTTGACTCCTTCTAATGTGGTTGCCACCATTCAGTAAGTTTAATGAAAAAGCAATCAATAGTTTCTCAAATAATGTCCCAAGTTGTGACTGGAGGTCTTCATCCCGATTAACAAGATCTTAACATTTTGTAAAGAATATGTAATATTCAAGATATTGGTTATGGAACAATATCTAATCTAAATTTTTCACAATTGGCTGAATATAGACTTTGAATTCATTTCTCCTCTTTTACATACTTTACATGACTTTGATCATACTTTTTCTAGCAAGTGTAACCCTTTAATTTTAATAACAATATGTAGCTAAAATGAGAAATCTTCGTATATTCATTCATAAATCTGTAAAAGATATTCTAATAATGTTAATTCAAAAAATTGTGACATGAATTTAGTGTTTGTTAGAAGTACAACGACTGGAGCTGACAACTTACATGTAACCCTTTTGATACTAGAACGTAACTGATACAGGATAACTTGAATTTAAGTATTTTACGCGCATTCTGTCTTCTTTAAAAGACTTGAAAAATGCAAACAGAATGATTTCTAACACCCTTCTTAATATTACTTTCTAATTTAAATCTAATATGTACTGCTCCTTACCTCACTTTGGTTTTTCATTCGTTGTTCAATCAATATTGTTCAACCATTATTGCTTGAACTCTCCAAAAATAAATTGAGAAGTCGATGAAATAATACGAATCTGGAAATGAATCTGAAAATGAATCTGAATTGTACAAAATACAAAAAAAAGTATTACATCAATAACCATAATATTGTTGCTATTTTATAAATTTAATTTTTATCAATAAACTTACAGATATGCCCGTTGTCTCGTAGGTTCTGACTGATTTGTATTGGTAAAATATTTTTTTTAAATAAAACAGCTGTATAAAAATCTTTTCATTTTTAATATTATTAGTAACTTCTGCTATCTTGAATAGATTTATTAAAATAAAATTTCACTTCTTTTCTGACACTATTAACAAGTACGAGTTACTGATATTAAATTTCTATACTTTATGAAACCTCACATTCCTGCTAAATATAGGCCTTAAATATCTATGTATGTATAAAAGAACGGTTTTGTTTGTATATTGCTTAGAACTAACTCGTTTCAAATTTTTCTTACGTTTCATACATTAGAGAAACCGAATCCACCTTTGGAAAAATTTTTGTCGGTTTGTCAATTTTTCCGCAAAAGTTTTATCAACATATCAAGCTGAAACTTTGAGAGTAGATTTTTGTATGTCTAACTTAAAAAATATGCTCTAAATTGATTAAAAATTCAACTTAGAAGTGAAATTATGAACTTTTAAGCTGTATTTTACTAACTTCACAGACATGTTTATTTTGAAAATAAACAAGTATAGCAAAGTAGGTATTGTTAGTTGATTTTAATTTCATTTGTGTATATGAATATATTGCATATTTGACCTTATTGACAAGGTGTATCCCAGAGTTCAAGATAAACTATTCAAGAATTAATTCAAGATGTATTCTGAATTAATGGTTTTGTGAACGAGCAATTCTCAACCCTTACAATGAACTGGCAAGAAAACTCAACAAACAATTTCTTAAGCTAAATCAAGTCGAGGAAAGAACTTAGAAGTCAGTAATGAGAGTGATTAGTTATGAGGAAGCAATTAATTATCCAACTGAATTTCTTAACTCCGGGACTGCACCTGGATGGCCTGTTAATGAGTAAAAACTTAAAGTAGGAGCACAAATCATGCTGCAATTTAGTAGCAGTAACAAACTTCATGTTGCAAAACATGAGTGCCCCAAAAATGTGCAACAGGACACAACTCTGAATTCGTGCTCTGCACAGATACGCCATAGAGGCGGACATCATGACTGGATGTGGTACTGGGGAGTCTTTGTTTATACCGCGCATACCATTGATTCCCAGCCACTATCCATTTCTATTCAAACGATTGCAATGTCCCTTTAGCCTCTGTTTCGCAATGATGGTGACTAAGCCGCAAGGGAAAACTCTATCTACTGCAGAAATTGAAGTGAGTGAAACCAAGTTTTTCTCACAAGGTCAACTGTAGTTTGCTTGCCAAGGGTCAAATGTGAACACTAATTTGTCTTATATCTAGTAAAAAGAAAAATTATGCTGCAACTTTGCTAATCATAATAAAACCTTGTAATATTCTGCTCCAAATTGACAAAATCCTAATTACACTATTACACTTCCCAGATATAACAATTTCTATTTGGTATATACATAAAGATGTGAAAAACTGCTTTATTCCTTTAAATATAGTTATAATGAAGGTTGATATTTAGTTTTAATAATCAACTTCTTAAAACTTTTAATGAAATTTTACTTCCAAAAAGTTTTGAATACATCCACTGCTGTCACTTGAGTCTTTTGATTAATGAGTTATATTTAGTTCATGTTCTTCTTTTTATCATTTATTTTCAAAAAAAAAAATTAAATTAATTCACACCGTAATTTGGATGTCAAATATTAAATTTAAGCTAATTATTTCTTTTTATTTCATAAATCAAGCTACTCATCAACGTACTTCACATTTTTGAGAAATATTATTAATTGTCATCCAAAATATAATTCTTACTTTGGTAATGAACATTTATATTATATATTTCAAATTATAATGTATATTATATTTTAGTTTAAAATTATTCATGTGGAAGTTATTCCTATAGCATAGCCAAATACTTACATTTTAAGCAGCTTATTATTAACCTTATAAGTACTTTGTTATTAGTTTGTAGTTAGATTTAATTATTTATTAGATACTTGAGACTTTTTTTTTGTTTATCAGTCGATTTGCACATATTATACTGCTACTTCAGAATGCATGTAATCTTTACTTCACTATAAGTGACGTGAATCATGAAAAAACTTGATTTAGATATTTGACAGATTTACATGTTTTTAAGGTCTCTGGAATTCAGATTTTATGTATGTATAAGTAAAGATGGGTATACACACATTTCTATACACACTAAAGGTTATACCATTTTGATGATTTGATGATATAAATTGATATTTTACTCAAAAATAACCCATATAGCATAGATGGGCTACATAGATTTTGGGAAATAAATTTCATATCAAATCACTTTAATACCAATTATATGTTTTTAACATTTATTTTCCTACTAAGCTATCAAGACTACAGAGTAGAAATTTTCTAACTTATATTAAACTGTTATTACAATCACCTGAAATAAATTCAAAACTGACAATAACTCAAAAGGTCAGTGTTACATAAAAAGATAAAACTGTTACTTAAGGCTGAGTCGAATGACTGTAAGCATGATGCCGGTCACATCAGTTGACAAATTGTAATAATATTAAAAGAAAACTTCATTTTAAAAAAATAAGCTATATAGTTTTCCGCTAATATAACGTCAACAAAAAACGTATTATATTCGATTTTATGAGTTAATAAAATATGTTTTTTACTATAATTTCTTAGCATTCTATTTCTAGTATAGTAGAAAAGTGATAGATTTAATATGAACACCACTGTATTCTGCTTGCATGATGTTCGAATAACGCTAGTACTAAGTGGTAGCCCCCCATGTAGTGAATAAGTAGAAACTGAACATTGCTCTTAGAATTGAAGATATTAGAGAAAATATTGAAAAATAGTTACAATATAATAAAAAAAATTGAATCTTGTTTTTTAAAAACTTATTTCAGTTTACAATTAAATTCCTTTCTGATGGTGTTAATGAAGTAAGTCTACTGTACGTACAGAAAAAAATGATTCTACTTTTCAAAGATTGTTTTAGACCAGCTTCACAGACTTTTTTATCAGACTTCAAAAAAAAAAAACGAGAAAGGACCTTATTTGGTGATCGATTTTTTATCCAAAATGGAGCTATCTGTATGTGACAAAATAGAAAAGTAGAATCTTGATACCAAGAAATATTTAAAGATCCTTATGAAATGTACATAGCCCGGTCTCAAAACTGGGCCATGAAAATAGCAACTCAAAATAATTCATATATAAGAGAACAATGAGATGGACAAATTTTACTCATTTTACTCATTTTAATCATCCAATCTAATAATTTTACAATTATAACAATAAGTTTTGTAATAATAAAACTCCAGTCTGGATGAGTTTTCCAAAAGGCTGTTAATTGAAGACAAATATCACAAATTATTGAAACAGGCATGCCAAATACACGTATTTTTATCAAATGCAAGTAGAAAGTATTTATATTTTTAAAAAAATTTCCTTATTTTTCACTTAAATAAGCAAAAATTAAGACCAAGAACAATTGATATCATTCACTTTAAGTGCACTTACTCAATAGATTTTCACAGCTCCTAATGAAATTTATGAGTTTTCATAAACTTTACTCTACGACGTCGTAATTGTTAAGGGATCTTTCTTAAACGGTTTAAAACAAAATAGTCATTATATCACTGTAATATAATAAATGACTATTTGAAAAATTTAATTGCCAACAACATTGACAATGCTGTTATTTACTAGTTTTACTCATTTTGATGCACACTGTGGACAAAACTGAATTAAAAAATAATATGAATATTAGATTATACTTAATTTATAGAAATAAATATCTAAGTATCTATAGCTTTTTTGTGCACAATTTGCGACCTGCAAATCTAGTCTTTTTTAAAACAGAAAATTATTCTTGTATATGTAAAAGTTTGTTAATCTCTCCTCTTAGCTATTAAGTAGCATATTATACAGTGGTATTTTAGAAATATTAAACTAAATCTCAAATCTGGGTAATGATATTTTTTACGTTTATTAATAAACAGTTTTTTTTTCAATAGACAAACAGAAAGTTAGAATCGTAATGCCAAGAAATCTTAGAAGACCATTATTGGGCTTTATTACATACGGTTCATACAGAAATAGTAGCTATGAGGGGCTTTACGAGGTTGAATAATGACGTATCGACAAGGACCTAGAGCAGGGGTCGGCAACCTGTAGCTTTTCATCCTCCTTGTAGTGGCTCTCTTTGACCTCATCAAAAAACACTAAATAAAAATTAATAAAGGTCATTTATTATTTTCCTTTTTAGTTATATATCAGTATTTTTCTATTTATTTGTTGTACGCCCCTAGTGGGGCCATGCAGCTATATCCGTAGGCAACTGACCTTACCTGTAGCTCAGCAGGTTCAACAGGACCTTTGGTCTGGCGTTTCATCCGAAACTCTTAAAATAAGTCGATACTACTGGCGGCGGGGTTCCATGGAGGGGTTCTCTCTCCATCCCGCCAACTGAGATTGGACTCGTAGTGGCTGTTGGTTCTCACCCAAGATGGGTAGACCCTTGCGATCGCTGTGTGAGAAGCAGTAACTTCTCGGGAGGGTGCCTGCTTAGCATCCAGGGTATCTAGAGACCCCAAACCCTTACCAGTGAGAACGGGCCTTGGACTGGACAACTGGTGCTTGCCTGGTAGAGGCTCAGGCTCTTGACGGGATCTCAGAGTGGGGACGATTAGATACCACTCCTTCAAGCCCACTTATGTTCAGGACAAGTGGCAGTTAGCCAACGGAAGATCTTAGAGGCTCTCATAACTAGCCCAGACAGGTGGCGTTTAGCCAACAAGAAATTTGTAATCGCTCTCTATGAGTCGTTTCACCTGAGGTACTAACAAAACTCCTGACAATGACTCCCTCATGGGGTTCGATGAACTACTAGTACCAAGCCCTGGTCCCAAAACAACGGGCACTGCCCTCTTTGGAGGAGGATGACCAAGTTCAGAAGAACACTAGGGTAGTCCTAAAACTGTAATGCATAGTAGGTAAGCCTGACCACTATATTTATTTGTTGCACAATTATCTGGGAATTTGAAATGATACTTTAAAATCAAATTTTGAAAAAGTTTTTCTGCAACTAATGCATGTGTCACATGAACGTCAAAAGTCTTCATCCTTTATTTCAGGTTGCTTTTGAAGTGTGTGACCAGTGCACTAACCTTGAAATTCCTAGAAAGAAAAGTTGCAGGAGAAAATAGAGAGTTTAATCCTGCATGGACTGATTCATTTGCCTTCACCACCAACAACGTTGTGGTTGTCTGTGTGCTTGATATGTGGCGAAAAATTATCAAACAACAAAAAATGTAACGTTGAAAGGCATTTTCAAACCAAACATTTAGCATTCGCTGAAAATACCTAACTGAAGAAGAGTGGAAGAACCATTTCAGAAGTGTAGCGGAAAGTTGAGCAGAGCAAGCATACTTGCTAAAAAAAAAAAAAAGATTCCACATTATTGAAGAGTCAAGTTGCACACGTGACGGACTTACTAACCAGACATGGAATGACCTAATATACCACTGTCCATTATTGGATCTATACCAGCGAAACTTAATTCTAATTACTATAACTGGCCGATTGAACGCACAAATTAATATCACCTGATCTCTTACCTTATTTTAAACACTTTCTTGATAAAATTTCATCGAATATCTTTTAGTTAAGGAACACATTTATTGTAATTTTATTTTAATTACCGCAATTTTATAGATTAAAATAAAAAATGTATATATACTTAAAATAAACTGACACATAGAAAGAAACATAACAAAGACTCTCTTTTCAATATATTCGACCGTTATGGCGGTCGTCCTCAGGAGAAGAAGTGAATTGACGGAGGGACGATAGTCAACTGAAGAACTCTCTGGCAAGATGACTAAAGCAGTACTGCCGCGATGGAGAATAATAAAAAAAGAGATCAAAGAAACAATTAAAGAAGAATAATTAGGGAGAAATTTTCACATAATCTTTTGAATGAAGTTTTCACAGGAAGTTATCACAAACCTTCTTGAATGACTCAAAGACAAATATTTCTTTTTGCATGACATGTGTGTTGAAAGTTTCATCAAGTACAATATTTCGAATCTGGAGACCTATGAAGGTATCTTGTTTTATTTTAGCTTTGCTTAGGGAAGGGAAATTTTTGGACAAGAAATCCTTGTCCAGGGCTTTCACAAACTGCTTGAACAAACCGAGTTTAATATGCAAAGGTGGTAAATGGATTCTATCAAATGCAGAAGTGGTTTTTTGCTTAATGTTATGTTTTCTTTGCTCAATTTTATCTCTAGAGGGCTAATGTTTTCGTACATAATGTTCAGTTTTAGCTCTAGAGTCCCAAAAGTACACAAAGGAGCAAAATTTAGTATAACCTGACTAAAGACCAGTGAGTATGGCTACGAGGTGTGTAAATAAAGTAGTGAGACTGATTTTTTTTTAAATTTTCTATTCAAATATAATTACAATGTGATATTGTCACCTTCAAAATAGTTCCCTTCGGAAGCCACACAGCGCTGGAGACGGTCCTTCCAATCATTGTAGCATTGCTGGAACTCGGATTCTGGAATGGCCTTCAGCTGGTCGGTTACAGCAGTTTGTATGTTTTGTAGTGTCCCGAAATGAGTTCCCTTGAAGTGATTTTTCAATCTCGGGAAGAGGAAAAAGTCACAAGGACTCAAGTTTGGTGAATAAGGAGGCTGAGGAGCAACAGGAATGTTTTTACTGGCCAAAAACTCGTTGGGAAAAACTCTTGGGAAAGGTTTTTCGGAACCATTTTCGCACAAATTTTTCTCATCTCCAATTCATTGGTCAAAATGTGATGAACAGAGGTGTGATTCAAATTCAACTGTTCCCCGATCATTCTGACTGTCAAGCGTCGATCTGAACGCACAAGGTTCCGTACTCTGTTGACATTTTCATCGGTGTTTGCACTTGAAGGCCTTCCGCTTCGTGGTTCATCTTCAATCGACTCTCTTCCTTCTGAAAATTCCTTAAACCACCGAAAAACCTGTGCCCTTGATAAAACACGTTCTCCATAGGCCTCCTGAAGTTTTTCAAAAGTTTCGGTTGCATTATGTCCAAGTCTGAAGCAAAATTTGATTGCACACCGCTGCTCAACTTTGAGATCACTCATTTTTAAAACGCTCAAGAAAAAACCATTTCACGAAAACCAACGCTACGGACAAACAAATGACTCTGGCGAGTTCAGATTCATACTGGAGGCGCATCACACGTGAACCTGATGCTACTCAAGGCCACGCGTCTCCAGAGTTGCCAGATCGAAAGCGACGTTGCCAGTCTCACTACTTTATTTACACACCTCGTATAACCTTGAAATCTGCACACATATACCATTTATGAACATCATATTGTATGCTAGTTAGCATACTGAATGCTAAAATTATTAATTTTAATAATTAAAACATTATTGTATGTTTTTAAATTTTTATGATTCTTTCATGGTTTTGCTGTTAGCTGTGGGAACACATGGTAGAGCATTGTGTAGAAAACAGCTTTTATTCTTTTCTTGGATGCATCTAAAAAAAGTCTCCAGTTGCTGTCATCATATGGTATTTCCAGTTGTTAAAAAAGTTCAATGATGTCATTATAGAAGTATAAATTATCTTTCACGGTAAACAAAACATGCAGTATTTGTGCACATTTTCTATACAATGCTATATTCACCCCTTTTCCTAGAAGATTACGTTCTTTAGCCCTTGATGCCAAAAGCTCACTTTTGTCTTTCGTTAAATATAGATCTCTACAGAAGTTATTTATTGTTTATTTTTCGATTTATATTTTTTTTTCATGAACTTCTCTTACAGTATAAGTGCACAAAAATATTATACAAAATCTGTGAACTCCAAAATGTAAATCTCCATTCTTAACCTTTTTGTTGAAATCCTCGATAGTGACGACATTGCAAAAACTGTATCTAATTCAACAAAAAAAAAAAAAAAAAAGCCAGAAATGAATTTTCCACATTATTACGTTTATAAAAATTGGCACAGATGTTTCAGTGTTGCACAGTTTAATCAGCCATTGCTACAGGCCGGCCATTGTTGTCTTTTGGTCTTGCTGTCTGTCGGCCATTGCTGCTAACCGACCACCCTGCCTTTATTATGCCTTTCCTCGTATGCCTAGTCATTTCTATTTCTAGTTCAAATGTGACACTCTATCACCGTTGAAATGTCGCAATTAGTATATAATAATATAATTTAAGTAAGTAAATATGCATTTTATATCATTAAGTCGTTAAATTAAATTAAAGAATACTAAAATATTACAAACTTTATTTTAATAGGGAGTATGACATGACAACTATAAATAAATAATACGTTTCGTCCTCTCTTTTTTATTAAATATTTGTAAAAACAACTCTCAATAATAATTTTAAAGGAGTATTAATATAATAATACTTGAGTAGATTATTTGGGCATTATCGAAGTTAAAATAACAAGATTCTAAGTAACTGAAGACAAATGACTCTAAATGTATACGAATATGTAAACACAATAGTCACAATTCAGTTATAATAATGCCATTTTAATTACAGTTTATGAAAAATTTTGTTGATTTTTTAAAGCTGCTAAGCTGCAACTTAATGTTTTGGTATATTAGAGTGGGCTGGTTTTTATTTTAATTTCACACAAAACATAGTAAATAATCAAATAGGCTTGCATAGATTACTGTTTAATTTATTTAAAAATAGGCCTACACATGCTCTTTGCAGTTATGTTTTTTTTGTATTCCATGATTACAACAGATGAAAACTAAAACAATTAGTACTTTTAAAAGTATATAAGCTGTGTTATGTTTTCCAGCTCTACACTATTTCCTTTAGCCAAAAATGGAGGTAAAATGGCTTTTGTGATGAAAAAAGTTGTAGACCCTTGATCTAAAGGAACACGTAATATTATAAAACAGTGTCATGAAAATAAATGAATGTGCAAAAAATTCAATATCATCGCGGAACGTGCCAAGAGAAATATTGTTTATGGTACACTTGGAACCTGTTGAAAGTTGGTAATACTTGGTAATTGTAGACCTATCTAAATTGCTGGAAAGTTATCCTTTAAATATTGTACTTGTAATATTAGAGATTCTTGACGGGGATTTTGATCGTTTGGGCTTACCAGAGGTCTTATTTTCTGACAATAAACACCAGTTCCCATCAAATGTTCAGTTTATTTTTTTTTACTGCAAAAAATATAGTGCATGTGGATATTCTCTTTGAAAAGGTGCACCTAAAATTAAATAATAAGGATTGTTAGGTAGGCAGGAGCGAATGGAAACTGAAATCACTATTCGCATTAAACGAGATCACTCAATTTTATATTTATTTCATAAAATATGTTTCAGTTGGAAGACATGACAACTATAAATAAATAATACGTTTCGTCCTCTGTTTTTTATTAGATATTTGTAAAAACAACTCTCAATAATAATTTTAAAAAAGTATTTTAAAAGTATTCTATCTAAAACTACTCTATGTTTTAGATATATGTTTAGATAAACAGTTTTATTACATAAATGTGTAAAAAATAGGTTTTTGCAAAATTATTTTTGTAAAAAAATTAATATATCATTTTTTACGAAACTTGTACTGTTTATCTAATTTTAATAATTTCTATAAAAAAATAAATAAATAGACTATTTTATAGAGTACATTGAACATAATCTATATTCAGTATACATTATATTCTATACCTATACAAATTATTTCGTCGTTAGGCTGTTTTATAGAGTACATTGAACATATTCTATATTCAATTCTAAATCTATATTAAATTATTTCGACAGTAAAAATCATTATGATAAGAGTTCTGTTTAAAGTTATGAATATTGATAATATAATTTTTATGCTACATTTTGAGTTAAGTTTATATCTGTAAATTTACTATACATAAATATAACAATTTTTTTCATTCTCTTCATGTTTTTTTATCACTAGATTTTTCTGAATTAATTGGAAATATATTCGTTTTAATCAAGATAAAAATTATTTTCATCTATACAAAAAGTTTATAAGAAAGCATGAACTTAACTAACACTGTTAACACAGTAATAAAAAAATAACATTTGTTATTCAGACTTCAGTTTCAGACTGTTTTGCATCATATAACGCGACAGCTTTTAAAAATACTACACCTGAAAAATAAGACAGTATTAGATTCGGTACAACAAATTTCAGATTCATTGCAAATTGAATTATAAACAAATTATAAACAAGTATAATTAAAAGATAAAAAGTAAATTTTGTGTCTTACCTGTAGGATTCACTCGGACAGTAATATTATCCCGAGGAAAATAGACGGATCCGAAATTATTACGATTATACAAATCCTGAAAGGAAAAATTTACAAAAATTAGCTATAATTATATATTTGTGTAAAGTTTAAATTATTTAATGCAAATTGAAATTTCAATGTATTTTTTCAATTAAATATATCTCGTAATTTTCTTCTCTAACGTTGTTTAAAGTTCAATCCTCACCTGGCCCTCGATTTATTCATGCGGGAGGTGAATAAATCTGAGCACGTCGTCCCTCGGAGAAGGACGTTAAACTGTCGGTCCAGAGCCTGTACGTTGTCAGGTACTCGTTAAAGATCCCTACTCTAAATACACTTGAGTTAGGCAAAATTTAGGACTCCAACTGTAGAATCAATCTTCATTGTGTGGTATCACAAAGGACCAATGCTCGGCCTAAGTGTGTTCCCTTGTGGAACTGCCATTGCAACCTAACCTAACCTAACGTTGTTTAAATGATTCAAAAATTGATTTTTAGAAAGGTATTGGTCTTTTTAAGATATTTTTTTTTTTTTAAATTTCTATTAAATCTACTTTGAACATACTACGTAATTTCACTATTCCCATCTAAGTAAAAACATCTGTAATGAGCACTCTCGCTCATTTGAAATTGAACCTATTCTTAAATACAAACCTGTGAGTATTGTTTCAGTTCCTCTTATCTTCATTTTATCAAGTCCCATTTAATATTATTTGTTATTCTGCTATTAGTTGGCCCATTGTTTAAAATTATTTCAAATTTCTACAACTATATTCTATTTGTCTCTCTCTATTCTCATTCAGAAATTTTCCCTCCCTATTTTTTTTTTTAATTTTGTATTTTATTTCAGCATGTTCCACTGTGTATTACATGCATCATCGTCAAATTGTACGCAATACTTCATTAACATGACATTAACATACGCAATACTTTCATTAACACTACAAAATACTTATTTTAACTTATTTTACATTCATTCATAATTCAACAATTAATTATCTTTTTCTTGAATATCTATGCTGTACAAAAATTTTACAAATTCCTTATAATAAACTTTTTTAATTAATGAGGAAGGCCCTCCCTATTATAAACGAATCTAGATGTAGATATGATTTTTACTATACCAACCATACTAACTGGAGCTGCTATAAGTTCACCCACTAGTTTTTTCCCGCTATACCGCTTCTCATTTTCCCTCTTCTTTTTTGCATAAGTGATGAGATGTATTCATCCATTACTATCACTGGTTTATGAATGTACCATTTAGATTTATAAAGATTTTGCAAATTGTGAAGCTACTATGGACTTTGTTCACCAGTCCACTAGGTGGTCTAGTTTTTAATAAAATTCCATTGAGTTTACAATAAAAAAGAATAATCTTGATGTTTCTATCTTATTCATTCTCATGACTGCATATACCTGTAGAGACGCCTAAGTATATGTGGAAAATTAAAGAAAATAATACAACATTTTGTAATAGGAAGAAAAAAATGAATAGAAATAATATTACTGACATAAATTTTATATCCAAGATAATTGTTCATTCCAATATGCTTCAACATTATCTTGAAGGAGTAAGGTGATCCATCCGTCCTTCTACTATAAAAAGCAATTGCATATGAGTAACTATCTCCTTGATACGGAGTCACTTTTCTGGTCCATATTTCTATCCCATTTGCCTAATAAAAAGAATTAGTCATTAAATTATATTTTTTTTTATTATTGAAACAGAAATAACAATAAATGTGAAATTCAGTGAGAAAGGAAGATAATCAAGGGCTTATGGAGAATGGTATATGTTTATACCTCCATTTTTTCCATATTTTCTATTGTGATCATATGTGCTAAGATTACTATTTGATAAAGAAGGCTCTCTTCAGTGTATTAAATATACTGTATATGAAATTCAGTAAAATACTGAGCTCACACCCCCATGATTCAGCTCTAGTAGCTGTTCAGTTAGAGCACAAAGTAGAGTATTGATAAGGTAAATACAGTATTCTTTAATATGAAATAAAGATTTCCTACTATTTGTAGGGAATAAACCATTAATTATTTTAAATTATAATTGAACGAAGTTTTTAATTATCTAACTTGTAAATAAGGCTTTCTTTTCATTTAGTTACAATTTTCCAACTCAGTTTGTTCTAATCTTTGGGAGGTACATAGCTTTGACATTTCAAGTGCAAATTTTGGACCATACAATCATATTATCAAAACCAAATTTGCGTTGCATTCTTGATATTATTGGAACAGGAAGCTTGAAATCTAAGAAAAAACTAAATCAACAATTTAGTTTTTTTATATTATATTATTTTATATATTATAGATTTTTAATTATATTACAAAAAATCATATTATTTCTCATAAACACATTATTTCCCATAAACACAATTCTAAAGTTCACTACATTTTATACACCTTAAAAAGTATCACTCATTCAAAAAACTGATGTAATATAAATATAATATTATAATATTTTCAACTGAAAACAAAACAAAAAGGCCTTTTTAAAATATTTAGTAACAAAGTTGACATAAACATTTCGTACTTATTTAGATAAATGGTTTTAATTACCTTATAAACTCTATTACCGGGTATTCCCAAAGGATCTTGATTCACCTTTATGATTTCCTTGTTTTGCAGAATTTCTTTGAATTCTGGTCTAATTGTGTCTAAGTCAACAGACATCAAGAGGGGAGCTGCCAGAATAGACCAGAGTGCAAATTGTACCTTGCTTTGATCATAACTCAAACCAAAGTTACCTATGATCAACTAAAACCAGGCAAAATACCAATTTTTTGCTGAAGTGTAACAAAAAAAAAAAATAACTTTATTAACATTTTCTATACCATATCAGGATCATTCCAATGACCAGGTCCAGCAAACTTATTAATGTGCTCCTGCTTAATGGCAAAATAATCAAGGATTTCAACAACACTTCCCCAAGAATCCTGAATATCAATATAATTTCTCCATAAATTACAGTTGTTAGCCAGTTTTTCATAATCAAACTAAAAATTAATGAATATTAAGTATTATTAAAATAGTAGCGAATATTTGTATCTTTCAAATTTGAAATATAGTAAATGTAAAACGATTTTATAATCCCACTTTTCATTACTTATATTGAATTATATATTTATTGTTCTGTTAACACTTTTAAAACTTTAAATTTATTGGATAGTATTATATTATTAAATAATAAAAAAATAGAAATATTAATACATATATACACAATTTCGTTAAACTCTTACACTTTACTCAAAACAATACTATTGCACGAAAAATTATTATAAAGAAAAAACAATTAAAATTTTTTTTATTTCTACTTTTTTTATACATAATTTTTTTTATAAATTTCATAAATTGGTTTATCTTCTAAAACTTCTTTGTAGTCTAGTAGACAGATGATGGTGAGGGATTCCACTCATCCCGTTTACTCCATTCCAAATCCTTTCGTTCACTAACGTCTCAGTGATCAAGCCATTGTACAGTAGAAAAGAAAGATATAATGCATTATATGCCTATGAAATTACCAAAAAAAAAAAGCATATACTTTTTCAGGTAAGCTCTATCCTTACCATATAGACTTCTCCAGAGTGATCACTGTAAATGAATATTTCTTTAATGTATTCAGAGTTGTAGCGCAAAATGTTTCAAAGTTTTGTAACTTTTACTTTGTTCCCATTTCTGAAAATGAACACCTTCACTCCACCTTGCCTAAGATTTAGTGACACCACAGCTTTCATGATGAGGATTTCCATAAAAATTATAATAAATTTGGATTTTTAAAAAAATTGTTTTAAACACATGAAAAAAAATTTTAGATAAATTTTTGGGTTAATAATTTGTTAAACATATAAAAGTGTAAATATTATATTTAAAAGGTTTATTATAATAGAAAAACTGTTTAATATTGTAAATATACTTACAAAAGTACTAGATTCATCTTGGTAAGAAGGGTAACTGCAAGAGTATACAACTGGTCGACCAGTTTTATTGAGATAATTTTTCAATATTTCATAATCTGTAACAAAAAGAAAGTATGTTTTTATTATCTATGCTTAACAGTATGCAGTTCATTTTAAAAGATATGAATGTTTTTAAACCAATGTTTAAAAGGTATGTTTTAATCCATTTTAAACGTATGTTATGTCAGGAACTCTGAACAGAGTCATAACAACGAAGGCAATAAAAGTATATTTTGAGAAAATGAAAGTGGGAATATATATATAATTTATATATACATTATATATAATTAGAATATTTTAGCTTAACATATAAATATTGGATCAAATCCATTTCGAAACAAAATTGTACTCACACATACTCACACACGCATATATGTATATACTTGTACTTGAAAAACAAATAAACCCGAATGAAAAGAAACAGTTTTCGACTCTTTTAACGGTATCCTCTGGAAAGGAAGCAGTACAGTGTGGAGATGAAAGTCAACTGGAGAATGCTCAGAATATGGGCAGGTTGACCAGGACAAAAATGAAAAAAGAACTGGGAATAACTGAAGAAGATGAAACTGAGAAAGAGAATATCAAAATAAAAATAAATGGCTTTAATGAAAAATAAAATTTAAACCAATATAATTTAAAAACTAAATTAATTTATAATAAATTTAAATGATAATTAAGAAATGAATAGAAATTAATCTATAAAAATAATTAAAAATCTCAGAATAATAATTCAGAATTCAATTTAGATTGACACCTGGACATAACGAGCTCCTAAGAGCCATATATGGGCTTCTTCAGAAGCTCTTAGAGTGATAAATCTATACTGTCTAGAGAGTTTTTTTAGTATTTGAACTCAAAAACATTTATTAAAGCTGAGACTATTGAAATTGTTGAAAGCAACGGGTCGTTATCATCCCGACTGGCCAAGGGGCTATGATTGTTCATTCCTAGGGTTAACATAGTGGTTGTCAAATTCTGGCATGATTATATTTATAGATTTTAGTAGTAGTCCTTTCTAGATAAATATGTTGATAAAAATAAGAACATATTTTTTGAAAAATTCTTTTTTTTCATAAGTTTCAGAAGTATCATAAATAACGATCTTGTTACAACCCGCATATATAATACATTTGCAATTGTCGACATATTTCAACTGTCACCAGTCATTATCAAGTGATGAATGTGTTCTAAATACATAGTTTCTTTATATAACGAAAGTATAATATACTGAAGGGATTAAGGAGATTAAATTTCTTTTTCAAAAAGATGAGGGTTCAGTGACCTTCAGAGTCGTTACAACTACCTGGATAGGTCCTGGTTGGCTTTGATTTGAACAGTTTTATTACTTAAAATAGTTTAAACAATACTAAAGAATTACTAAATAACATTATAAAGAACAATATAAGATGCAAACACGCCGACGACAGAGTTTGTCTGATCACATAGTTACTAAGTAGTAGTTTGCCCTGCTAACATCGGTCTTTTAATGACCAACCATCCTCAAAAAGAGTTCTCGTTTGAAGGAAACGAGTCTAGTGTACAAGCACAAATGTAATTTCGGATACTATAAAACTCAAAAACTTTCATACATTGAAGTAACCACAACCACACTTTTTATGAGACTTACAATGTACCTGATAGCTGGAGCCCCAAAGAGACACTAACAAGTTCATCTTGCTAAGCTAATGTGTAAAGCTCCTGTGGGAAGAATGATAATAATAAAAAAAGATCATAGACTAAGATTAAGAAGGTATACTTAGTGAGAAAATAATCCATACATAAATATACTATTAGAAAATAGTAACAAAGTAGTAAAACTGTTTAGTTCAACTCAAAGTCAAGTGACACCGATCCGCAAGATCACAGAACCTTCATTGTATGGAAAAACCACTTCAACCCCTTTATTTATTTCAATGTATTCTATTTTCCTTATATAAATGAACTATCTATTTAGAACACATTTATGTATTGATAATGACAATTGGAAATTTATTATATAGTGTTGATATAGTAACAAGAACGTAATTTAGAAACTTGAAAAACTTGTAAAGAAGGGAGTTTCAGCCAAATATGGTTGTATTCTTGACTATATATATTATTTAATTGTTTAATTTAATATCATAAGATGTCATGATTGGAATAAAATTCATATCTTCAACATATACACTGAATTCTTCTTGTTTCTGATAATATTTTCATAAAAGGTTTTGCATTCCAAAAAATTCAAAACTTAATTATGATTAAATTATGTTATTACATAGTTTAACTTAATAGTGAGAAGACATTATTTCAAAATAAGCAGCAAAAAAACTATTTCGTTTATTAAAGTACAACGATGATTTAGCATGCTTGAAGTCATGAAATTAGGATTCAATAAATGTTTCCAACTGATTGTTACCTTCAGTTACTCGATGTTTCAAATACAAAGAATTCTATTCGATCGAAATTTCTATATTGAGTTATCAACAGAAAAACATGTTTGAGGCCCTCAGAGTCCTATGAAATAGATTTCGCAAATTGATTTGAAAGAGGGGGGGGGGGGGGAAGAGGAGATGGTAGTTAGCAGAATATATCAAGAAATAAGAGAATTATTATCACTAAATTCATATTTAAGTTCCTACTAGCCCTGAGAAGGGATAATGTCACAGTGATTTATTCACCGCGCTTCTGGCATTTGAGATTTAATAGGTGCATGGTGGGATCAGCAATGAAATTATCCTTACGGGTGTATAGTTTAGAAAACAGTTTTGAAACATATATAAATTAACTTTTAAACAGCTCTGACTAAGTTGGTGCCCATATTAAACAAAAGTCAGAAAAATATCGATATTAAATACAAAATTTGATCAGAATTGATTACACTGATAACAAGAACGGTTTTGATTTTTATTTTTCGTTAATAGTGAGTTTCCAAAGCACTGTAACGTGTCTCTTTCTACTAACTTAGTTTAAAAAAAAGTCTTTTTCTCATGACGAATAAAACAGAATACCTGATTATTTATTTTTAGTGAAATTGATAATTTCACCAGTATTCCATTTAGCATAAAAAGTTTCAACATCTGTTTATTTTATTTTGTTTGTTATCACACTTCAATCTAAGGCTTTAGGCTCCATAATAGTATATATTCTAAAACTGCATGAACCAGACTACTTATTCACTTAAATTTGTTTTATTTATTTACTATATGAGAATATTAAATAATGATTTTTTTTTGCGATTCATCATTTTGGCTTTATTTTTTGATCATATTAACGTGGCGTAGTCCCAGAACTACACGCTAGTAATGATCCAAATCTAATAACGACGAATCATTAACAATACCTTGAAGAGCTTTATGACGATCACTTTTTAAATCGTGCTTGCGTTTGACTTTATTAAACTTATAAGGTTTAATAAAAAATAAAGAAAATTGTTATCAAAACATTAAGATTAAATACTTTAAAAACAATTTACTTTAGAGAAAATCTTTAACAAAGACTTGACTATAACTTTTATCATCATCAACATAGCATCCACAACTTTTATTTGTTAAAATAATTACTATTATTATTAATAATAATTAAATGTTTTATTCACTAGCGTAACGCAGAGGAGAGCTACTACTAGTTAATAATTCGGTCAAATACCGGATTTGTTTTAAACAAAGATGTCAATGACAAACGTCGTTATTAATGGCATCTGAAGTTTGATAGGAAAAAATCTGTAAAACACAAAAAAAGAGATAAGGGACTTAAGTACATGAATAAGTTAACTAACTAATCCATAAGCGTACCTTTAGATACATTTTAAATTGCATTATCTTCGTTGTTAGTAGTATTAGGCAACCCTTTAGGTTACAGTGGTTGTCTCACAATGGAACACACAAAGGCTGAACATTGGGCCCTTTGTGATACCACACAATGAAGATTGATTGTACATTGGGAGTCCTTAATTTTGCCTAACTCATGTGTATTTAGAGTAGAGATCTTTAACGAATACCTGACATCGTATAGACTCGGGACCGATGGCTTATCGTCCTCTCCGAGGGACGACGTGGTCAGATGTTTTTACCTCCCACGTGAATTATTCGAGGGCCACGTGGGTATCGAACCACGGATCTACCGGTTCTGAGGCGAGTTTGTTACCCACTGAGCTAACCTGGCGCCCTTGTCTTGATAATATCACTCTTTCATATTTTTTTTTTAATTATTAGTAGACACGCACAAACGAAGATTATCACTGCTATATCACCCATTACAATGAAGGGTAAAATTCAATATCCACCTCTTGCTTTGCAGAACTTTGTGATTTTTATAACTGGCAGAATTATACAACAACATTCACTCAGTCTTCCCAAATCTTCTTGGAATACCTTTTCCTGTTCGACAAGCACACATCAACACTAACTAATTAAATTCAGATTGGCGTTCACTTAAATTGACTTTCTGCTATCTTTGTTTCTTACCTATAACTATTCTTTAAATAAGTCATATTTAGTTTTTTTTTTAATTATAAATATTGCTGAAGGATTTTTGTGGGACCACATGGGATACAAAGTTACATCTTGCAAGAAGATTGGATGAAATTCTGTAAAACATGTAGAAATTTCTTTAGCTACATATATGACAATGAGTTAAAATTATCTAAATGATTTTTTATTGAATGTAATATGAATCATCTTAGTGCTGTAATAAATTTAGAAATTTCATAAAATGGTATAGTGGCTTTGGCATAATCTGTAATATTAATTTTCAATATTAATATTTTTTTAAGTTTAAAGTTTTAATAGATTCATAAGTTGGTGAGTTACATGATTGTGAATGGTAATCCACTCACAAATTTTTATAAGTCTTTCACAGAGGTAAAATAAAACATAACCTGCTTAAAAATATCCATTACATCAGATACCAAAAATACTTTAATAAATAGCTACTTTGAAATTTTATTATTTGTTTATTATTCAAACCATTTTCAAAATAAGGATCTTCATGATAGCATCCATCCACTTTAATGTAGTCTATACCCCAATCGACCAATTGTGCAACATCAGATCCCAAATATCCTTCAATACCTGGATATCCAGCACAGGTTTTAGTACCATAGTCTTCATAGATACCAAATTTTAAGCCTTTTGAATGAACCTATAAAATTTAAATATTTATACAGCTTAAAAATGTTAATTAGTTGAACATTGAATGGTAATAACATCTCCTTCACCTATTATAACTATTAATACTTAGATTAAAGCATATTGTACTTAAAAAAATTATTATTTTTATTATTTGGAAAAAAATGGAAGGATGAAAACTTGATAATACATAAATAATATGTATATATTAAAAATTTACTTTTATTATATAAAATCAAAGGCACTATAAAATATATGATCAAAAAAGTAGAAATAATATGAAAGATTTATATTTTGAACCTAAATGACAATTAAGAATGGTAATTTATTTTCTTAATATTTAACAAGTAATTGAACAAACTGATTATATTATGAGACCTGTGTTTTTGTCTAAGGTTCAAGTCTTGAGCCTTTTCCTACTTTTTAGAGAAAAATCTCGAAAGGTTTACACTCATGTTTTGTATAAGTAAACTACTGAATCCCCTGTTTTTTCAGAACGGTGATTAAATGTCTTAGATTATTACCTGAAAAATAAACGTAAAAAGTTTCTTTTCGTCCCTTCTGGAGATAAAATTGTTTATTACTCATAGTTTAAGACATTATATTTAAAGTTAAATAAGATATATGTTCCATTACTTAATAAGATATATTATATTGTTTTAGGTTAGTGTTACATGTGTAATCTATAAGGGAACACATTGTAAATATATGGTCAAGATGGAAGGTTACTGTGTTGGAAAAAAAATATATAAATCACTTTTTCATATTATTTTGGACTCTGTATCAATCTGTCTTTACTTTATGTATATCTGTTGATTATGCACGCTTGATGTCCATTTATGCCTATAAAAAAAAGGCTCTAAAAACTAAATAGTAACCGAAATGTCGACATTGGTGTCTAAAGTATGCTAATTATGTTGAAACCGTATTAAAATTGACTAGAATGTTTTTAAATTGGCTTGATATAAGTAATCTAACTGACCTTATCAAGGTTAGGTTAGGTTAGGTTTTAGTGGCAGTTCCACAAGGGAACACACTTAGGCCGAGCATTGGCCCTTTGTGATACCACACAATGAAGATTGATTCTACAGTGGGAGTCCTAAATTTTGCCTAACTCAAATGTATTTAGAGTAGGGATCTTTAACGAGTACCTGACATCGTACAGGCTCGGGACCGACGGTTTAACGCTCTTCTCCGAGGGACGACGTGCTGAGATTTATTCACCTCCGCGTGAATAAATCGGGGACCAGGTGAGAATTGAAACCCGGTCCTATCAGTTCAGAGGTGAGCACGTAACCACTGAGCTAGACTGGCCCCCAAGACCTTATCAAATAATGACAATAAACAAAAGTTAGTAGGCAAAATTTCTATCCTGTTTAAAATATTATCTCAAAATTCAATTACTACCACATTTATCCTAGACACAAGGTTGCTCTAACATTTAAGAACTTACGTCAATTATGTTTTTTTTAAGCATATATTTAATGAAATTTGCCCAAAATATTGCTAAAACATTTTTTTTTTCTAGTATGAACTTCATTATAGTTTTTACTAATGATACGAATGTATTGTTATAAAAACTTACATATTCTGCCAACGCCTTCATTCCACTCGGAAATCTTTTAGGATCTGCCATGAGTTCACCTGCAATAGTTCTATTTTTGTAGAGCCAACAGTCGTCAATGACAAGATACTGGTAACCAGCATCTAAATAACCATCCGTAACCATTTTATCTGCAGTTCGCATTATAAGTTTCTCACTGTTGACAGAATGATAAGAAAATTCAACTTCTTAAAATAATAAATAGATGAAGATTCTATATAGAGTTGAGAGTTACATGAAAAGTACATTAGCAAAGTATAGAATATTTTTGAGAAAGTAGTTTCTGTATTTTATACAATTATACTAAGATGCATGCCAATATCGCTTGAAAAGTTTATTAAGTTTACCAACCGTATGTCATTCACTGTCTTGTAAAGTACCAATACTCTTCATCTAAATAAATAAAAGAAAGGTTTTGTCTGTACATTGCTTAGAACTGACACATTTCAAGTTTTCTTTACGTTTCATACATTAGAGAATCCGAAACCACCCTTAGAAAAATTTCTGTCTGTTTGTCCACAAAATTTTGTCACAAGTAAACTTAGTAACCATATCAAGCTGAAACCTTGACAGTAGGTTTATCTATGTCTAACATAAAATATAAGCTCTAAAATTATTGGAAAGTCAACGTAGAAACGAAGTTATGGACGTTTAAAGCAAAAACGTTTGTCACAAGTAAACTCAGCCACCATGAGACATAGCAAGCTGAAACTTTAACACTAAATTTGTGCTTGTCTAACTTAAAATATAGGCTCTGAATTGATTGAAAATTCAGCAAAGAAGCGAATTTATGAACTTTTCAGCTGTTTTTTGCTAACTTCACATGTTAGTTCTTGGTCTGAACAGTTATGCCATAGAGGTAGACATCATGACTGGGTATGGTACTGGGCAGTCTGTGTAGATACCACGCATACCATTGATTCTGAGCCACTATTGGTTTCCATTCAAACGATATCAATGTTTCGTCAGCGTCTGTTTTGTGATGACTGTAACTAAATCGGAAGGGGAAACTCTATCTACCACAAGAATTGAAGTGAGTGAGACCAAGTTTTTCTCACATGGCCAACTGTAGTTTGCTTGCCCAAGAGTCAGAGGTTCCAACTTTTTGTTCTTCCATGACAGCTAATGTACTGTATACATAGGCATTTACATATCACTGTACTAATAATGATATTTTGTAATATTTTATAATTTCTAATGATATTTTGGGATACCATGTATTATCGAATTTTTCATTGCGTTAAAGACGGATACGTTTGTTAGTGGACTATAAAAAAAACTGTAATTCTAAGCAATGAATGTCCCACAACAGATTTCTAACTGTCTATCTCATCACTAGTCATCTAACTGAAACGGGAAGGAATTGTCATATATTAATTCTTCTATGCATAAAATATGTAGCTAGGCTAAAAATATACAGAAATTTAGTTTGATTACAAAAAATATAATACTTTCAATAAAAAATATGATGACGATAAGGTTTAGAACTGCCTAAGTTGCTGCAAGGGTAAAGTTTTTCATAACTTGAGTCAGTTCTACACTTTCTCAGCCAAAGTTTGCTGTTCTTTCAGCCGCTGAAATTGTGTTTTTATAAAAGTTATAAGTAACAAAATAAGAATGGATATAAAAAACACATAATAGATTTATCGAATCTGTATTAGTATTAGCATTATTAGTATTGTTAATAAGAGTTTTTTGAGACTTAATTTTTTTCTTCTCGGGAAAGGTATAAGGATATTAGTTTTATTTATGCAATGAGATTTACTTTAACTATCTTTCAACAATTTGAAGAAAATGGTACATAAATTCAAAGGCAGTACCACAAAGTATTTATTTTCTTAAAATAAAGTTTCATATTTTCTTAAATTAACAGGTTCATATGCATATTTTTGAATACCATTGCATATGATTATTTAGAGTCCACCAACGGCTAACGAATATATCCGCGCACTATAGTGCACGTCGTAACGATTAGTTCCAGACCAGAGGCCTTCCACTGCTTGATTACTGTGCTATTATAACTTGAACTACCAGTAATTCATGTAGGATATTAAGTTCGTATGTTTAGTAATGACGTTGTATTCGAGATTATGTGGTCTTGTCGGTCATAGTTGACAATGTTTTAGGTCATGAGTTGGAAAAATAGTCAGTGGAAGAAATAATTGTTCAGTGAGGTTGACGAAGGTTGGTGGCAGGATTGAGAGCTTGTACAAGGAGGTTTGCATGAGTAGGTAGTTTGTTGACTTCATTGATAGTAAGTCGGGTGATGTAACTTTCATGGATTCCATTTTTAATATCCACACTTTGGGCGTACCAAGGAGAAAACCAGACAGAGCATCCATAACTCACTGTTGAGCGAACGACCCCTTTATAGGTCCTTGACTGAATCAGGATAATTCCTTGATTTGAAAAGAGAATATAAATTACACATAAAGTAAATTCCAAGGTTGGATTTATTATGGCGGTGTTGTTTGACATTTAGAGTATCAGGTAACTGATCCAAATCTAATCACAATAAGAACAGTAGCACCTCCCTATTGTTGCACCTCCAATTATATAATTATACAAGGAGATTTACTTTAACTATCTTTCATCAATTTGGCGAAAATGGTACATAAACTCAAAGGCAGTACCATCAAGTATTTATTTTCTTAAAATAAAGTTTCATATTTTCTTAAATTAACAGGTTCATATACATATCTTTTGTGATTGTGACTGCAGAAGCACAATTTCAGTTGTGCTATACTTATACTAAGTATTCTATACAATTTCGATTAATAGATCTATATATTAGTGCTGACTCTATGAATTCGTATGCCTATCAACATAATGTCCGTCTGTATCTAAGAAGCAGATACAGACAAAAGTGATTTCTTTAAGCCTAATGATTCTATTTTCTTAACCAAAAGTTTTGTTTATTTTGATAACTTACTAATCTTAGTTTTTACTTTACTATAAGTAAAGTATAGTGATCGTGAAAAAATTCGATCTCGAGATTTTGACGGAATTACATGTTTTGAGGTCCCAGAAGTCGTTTTATGAAGTTTTAACGATGATGTCTGTGTGTGTGTGGGTGGGTGGGTGGGTGGGTGGGTGCGTGGGTGGGTGCGTGTGTTAGCATTGCTTGTTACCACGCTACGGTCCAGAATCTTTGATGGATCAAGTTGATATTTTACACAAAAATGGGCCCCATTTAGACGAAGATCCCTATTGTTTGGGAAGAATTATGCATGATGGAAAAGTCACTTTTTTTGCCAAAAACCGTTTTTTTAAACATTTATTTCTCCTAAACTGATAACCCTAGAGTTTTGAGATTTTGACATTATCTTTGAGGTTACAAATGGAACAAACGAAAAATATATTCAAAATTTTATATCAACAGGAAATATTTTTTTTTCAATAAAATGTACAAATTTTGACTTATAAATCAATCTCAAACCTTGTGAGAGCGATACAAGCCATACTGTTTGAGGGACAAGAATGAAACTATGCCTATAAATAGAACATTATATGGACAATGAGTTGAAATATTTTTTTCTAAAATTACATTCGCTAAAGGGGCGTTAGAGTACGATTTGTGTTTTCAGAAAATGTTTTTTTGACGCTAAACGGCTCGTTAAAAAATTATGAAAATTTGACCAAAACTGGAACAAAAAATTAGCAATTCATAAAAAAAAATCATGAAGTTTCAATTACGGAAAAGAGCAATAACGATATAAAAACTCTTTGTTTATCATAGACTAAGAGATCACCTGCTATACTTGTCGAATTTTTTGTATTTTTTTACATTGTTTACATTGACTTAGAAATTTTTTGAGCGAATCCACTGAGATAAAATTGATGTTTCTAATGGAAAAATGAAAATATATTATTGACTTATAAGAGATGTAAGAGGAATAATATTGTGCAGGTAAATGATAACAAACATTAAAAAAAAAATCGCATATATGTTATTTGACAAAGGGGAAGGAAAATGATCTTATTAAATACTAAGAAGCCATAAAATTCCCAGTATAATAATTCTGTTAAAAACCAAAAATGTAAAAGATAATTCAAAATATAAATCTTTCGTTTAGAGATTAATAACTGTAATTATCGTACATCTTTAATTAACAAATCACCTTAAAACAACATTTTCTTCGCTGTTTAAGATGTTTTTCAGAGAAAAAAAGGGTATTTTACTGTTTTAAATTTGAAAATTTTACATTAATATTCAATGTAGAAGGATGTTAAGTAAACGATGTAAGAAATCTACTGGCTATTTGAACAATAGCCATGTTCTCTTGTAGGATAATATTTCGTTTCAAGAAATGTTCACATTGGTTTTTCAAAAATGATATTACTGCTGTAGTTATACTAATGAAATTATTTGCAAATAATAAATTATTTGTGATGTACAAAAATAAGTTTATAAATTGATATGTCCTTCAATCACTATCTGTACTACCTCACGAATGCAATGCTAATAATTATATCCCATTTAGATATTTATGTTATGCTTAAATGATACGTTATGTTTTATATACTCAAGAAATTTGACATTGAGTTACTTATAGTAAAGTAGAGTGTAGGCCACTCCAGATTTTTTACTTTACTATAAGTAAAGTATAGTGATCGTGAAAAAAATCGATCTCGAGATTTTGACGGAATTACATGTTTTGAGGTCCCAGAAGTCGTTTTATGACGTTTTTACGATGATGTCTGTGTGTGTGTGGGTGGGTGGGTGGGTGGGTGGGTGGGTGCGTGGGTGGGTGCGTGGGTGGGTGCGTGTGTTAGCATTGCTTGTTACCACGCTACGGTCCAGAATCTTTGATGGATCAAGTTGATATTTTACACAAAAATGGGCCCCATTTAGACGAAGATCCCTATTGTTTGGGAAGAATTATGCATGATGGGAAAGTCACTTTTTTTGCCAAAAACTGTTTTTTTTAAAACATTTATTTCTCCTAAACTGATAACCCTAGAGTTTTGAAATCTTGACATTATCTTTGAAGTTACAAATGCAACAAACGAAAAATATATTCAGAATTTTAAGACAATAGGAAATATTTTTTTTTCAATAAAATGTAAAAATTTTTACTTATAATTCAATCTCAAACCTTTTGAGAGCGATACAAGCCATACTGTTTGACGGACAAGAATGAAACTATGCCTACAAATAGAACATTATATGGCGAATGAGTTGAGTAATTTTTTTTTTGAAATTACTTTCGCTAAAGGGGCGTTACAGTACGATTTGTGTTTTCAGAAAATGATTTTTTGACGCTAAACAGCTCGTTAAAAAAAAATGAAAATTTGACCAAAAATGGAACAAACAATTAGCAATTCACAAAAAAAAAATCATAAAGATTCAATTACGGGAAAGAGCAATAACGATATAAAAACTGTTTGTTTATTCTAGACTAAGAGATCACCTGCTATACTTGTCAAATTTTTTGTATTTTTTTACATTGTTTACATTGACTTAGAAATTTTTTGAGCGAATCCACTGAGATAAAATTGATGTTTCTAATGGAAAAATGAAAATATATTATTGACTTATAAGAGATGTAAGAGGAATAATATTGTGCAGGTAAATGATAACACTCATTAAAAAAAAATTCGTATATATGTTATTTGACAAAGGGGAAGGAAAATGATCTTATTAAATACTAAGAAGCCATAAAATTCCCAGTATAATAATTCTGTTAAAAACCAAAAATGTAAAAGATAATTCAAAATTGAAATCTTTCGTTTAGAGATTAATAACTGTAATTATCGTACATCTTTAATTAACAAATCACCTTAAAACAATATTTTCTTCGCTGTTTAAGAAGTTTTTCAGAGAAAAAAAGAGTATTTTACTGTTTCAAATTTGAAAATTTTACATTAATATTCAATGTAGAAGGATGTCAAGTAAACGGTGTAAGAAATCTACTGGCTATTTGAACAATAGCCATGTTCTCTTGTAGGATACTATTTCGTGTCAAGAAATGTTCACTTTGGTTTTTCAAAAATGTTATTACTGCTGTAGTTATACTAATGAAATTATTTGCAAATAATAAATTATTTGTGATGTACAAAAATAAGCTTATAAATTGATATGTCCTTCAATCACTATCTGTACTACCTCAGGAATGACAGGCTAATAATTATATCCCATTTAAATGTTTACGTTATGCTTAAATGAGACGTTATGTTTTATATACTCAAGAAATTTGACATTGAGTTACTTATAGTAAAGTAGAGTGTAGGCCACTCCAGATTTTTTACTTTACTATAAGTAAAGTATAGTGATCGTGAAAAAATTCGATCTCGAGATTTTGACGGAATTACATGTTTTGAGGTACCAGAAGTCGTTTTATGACGTTTTTACGATGATGTCTGTGTGTGTGTGGGTGGGTGGGAGGGTGGGTGGGTGCGTGGGTGGGTGCGTGTGTTAGCATTGCTTGTTACCACGCTACGGTCCAGAATCTTTGATGGATCAAGTTGATATTTTACACAAAAATGGGCACCATTTAGACGAAGATCCCTATTGTTTGGGAAGAATTATGCATGATGGGAAAGTCACTTTTTTTGCCAAAAACCGTTTTTTTAAAACATTTATTTCTCCTAAACCGATAACCCTAGAGTTTTGAAATTTTGACATTATCTTTGAAGTTACAAATGCAACAAACGAAAAATATATTCAAAGTTTTAAGACAACAGGAAATGTGTTTTTTTCAATAAAATGTAAAAATTTTGACTTATAATTCAATCTCAAACCTTGTGAGAGCGATACAAGCCGTACTGTTTGACGGACAAGAATGAAACTATGCCTACAAATAGAACATTATATGGCAAATGAGTTGAGATATTTTTTTTTGAAATTACTTTTGCTAAAGGGGCGTTAGAGTACAATTTGTATTTTCAGAAAATGATTTTTTGACGCTAAACGGCTCGTTAAAAAAAAATGTAAATTTGACCAAAAATGGAACAAACAATTAGCAATTCATAAAAAAAAAATCATGAAGTTTCAATTACGGAAAAGAGCAATAACGATATAAAAACTGTTTGTTTATTCTAGACTAAGAGATCACCTGCTATACTTGTCGAATTTTTTGTATTTTTTTACATTGTTTACATTGACTTAGAAATTTTTTGAGCGAATCCACTGAGATAAAATTGATGTTTCTAATGGAAAAATGAAAATATATTATTGACTTATAAGAGATGTAAGAGGAATAATATTGTGCAGGTAAATGATAACACTCATTAAAAAAAAATTCGTATATATGTTATTTGACAAAGGGGAAGGAAAATGATCTTATTAAATACTAAGAAGCCATAAAATTCCCAGTATAATAATTCTGTTAAAAACCAAAAATGTAAAAGATAATTCAAAATTGAAATCTTTCGTTTAGAGATTAATAAATGTAATTATCGTACATCTTTAATTAACAAATCACCTTAAAACAACATTTTCTTCGCTTTTTAAGAAGTTTTTCAGAGAAAAAAAGAGTATTTTACTGTTTCAAATTTGAAAATTTTACATTAATATTCAATGTAGAAGGATGTCAAGTAAACGATGTTAGAAATCTACTAACTATTTGAACAATAGCCATGTTCACTTGTAGGATAATATTTCGTTTCAAGAAATGTTCACTTTGGTTTTTCAAAAATGTTATTACTGCTGTAGTTATACTAATGAAATTATTTGCAAATAATAAATTATTTGTGATGTACAAAAATAAGCTTATAAATTGATATGTCCTTCAATCACTATCTCTACTACCTCAGGTATGACAGGCTAATAATTATATCCCATTTAGATGTTTACGTATGCTTAAATGAGACGTTATGTTTTATATACTCAAGAAATTTGACATTAAGTTACTTATAGTAAAGTAGAGTGTAGGCCACTCCAGATTTTTTTACTTTACTATATGTCAAGTATAGCATGATATTAAAAATTTTGATCTCGATATTTTGACAGATTTGCATGTTTTGAAGTTCCCAAAGTCTTTTTTAATGTTTTAGTGTGTGTTATAGATATTCAAAAGTTTTTAGAGACAATGCAGTTCAGAAACTTTGATTGAAAAAATTCAGATTTTACACGAAAATGGACCTTATGTTTAGATGTGCGTTATTGTTCGGGGACAATATTCCATGATGGGAAAGTCACTTTTTTGGCCAAAATGTGTTTTTACACATTTTTTTCTCCTAAACTACTAATTCTAGAAAATTGAAATTTTAACAATACAATTAAAGTAACAGATTCAATACCTGAAAAAAACCTCATTTTTTAAGAACAACTAGAAATAATTTTCTTCAATTAAATGTAACATTTTTGACTTATGATTTAATCTTAATATAAAACTAATCAAACTTGACTTTAAATATACTTGGAATAACTTGTAACCGATTTCCAGTTTAACCCTGGAACAAAATTTAATATTAGTTATAGTTATTGGTATGTTTATATTTTTTCTTACATTTTTCTAAGAAAATAGAAATATTTTGAAACCTTAAAGCAATTACTTTGGGTTAGTTATTGAATGTAGAAATGTAGTTATACTCATGATAGACGATTTTGAATTATTTCGTAGCAGATGGAGTATAACACGAAACAAAAAACAAGCATGAATTGCCATAACTGGAACAATCATTATCTGTGCTACATCCAGGATTAAAGACAGATAAAAATCTTTCATTTGAACATTTATATGAAAAATGATAAATTTTCTCTTTCTTTTACAAAATGAAAAGACCTCTGTGAGAGATGAAATATCAAAAACATTAATAGAATGAAACATTAATTGTTTGACGTATATGTTGATTAGATACAATGCCTTTCAGATATTTTATTTTACAAAGGTTGTCAAAGTAAACCCAAATGATCACCTGGACTGAATGCTCTCCGATTTCAATAAAATTTTGATATATTAAAGTGTTATAAATTTGTAATGGAAACTGTGTAAAACATTTGGGTTTCATATGAGTACCTGGAAACAAGGGAATACCTGAGAATGAGTTAGTATATAATTTGCAAATGTTGGAACTATACAAATATCCTGCATTCTCAAGTATTTTGCACTACACACACAATCATTTTTCAGAGGAGTGGAATTGACAAATAAATCCAGAAGAAAGCAGTTAAAGGGTGTCACGAAGAGCTGGGTCTAATTCAGTTTAAGAAACTCATTCAAACTGTACTTGATTGTTTGTAAAGATAAAAAGATTTCATATAAACACGTGAAATAACAAATTGTTTTTGATAAACAATTTGTTTATGTTTTTGATACCCATATCGTTGGGTTTTTGACTCTGACGGAGACAGCTTGTTACGGTTGAAAGATCTTAGTCTTGTTTTCCCATTTCATATTTGGTTTTATTATTGATTGTAAAGAATACTACTCGTATATCTTCAAGGACAGAATGCAAAAAGTATAAGTCAAACATCTATTAGAAATTCGTTTACTCAACTATTATGAATGGAAGTTGTATTTAACATGACACGAAGAATTCACACTCTCTGACTAGAAGAGGTAGAAACCTTTGATCACATCATATCTGTATTCGAACCAGTCGTCTTGGAATAAATAAAGATTTTGTCAAATTATACCTAAAAGTATAGCAGTATGGGATACTACTCTATGTACATTATAAAGGTCATTAAAGAACTTAAAATCTGAATTTGAATTTAGATCGTACGATTCCGATGAGATTCAGGTCCAGAGTTAAATAATTTGAATAACATGCCAGATTGATCAACGATTTTACGTTTCTTATAAGTAATAAAATGATACTAGCCCCTTCTAAATGATACATATTGATTAAGATGTATGTATAGCCACATTAAATAAAACAAAAAAATCAGTTGGTTTTTAAAAAGTTTTATATTAACCCATTAAATCCCAAGTTTTTGATATTGCAAATTTCATAAAAAAATTTCCACAGGTTCTTTAAATAGGAATTAAAAACATGTTGAAGTTATATTTTTACCTTTATTTTCATATATATTTTTTTTATATAATATTATAATTTTATAAGGTTATATTATATTTTTATTTTTCAATTTTTTTTTCATTTATGAGATTTAATTTACGATAACTTCACTCGTCAAATCAATAATCACAACTGTTAAACCACTAGAGCTTGGAATGTTTGATAGTTCTAATTGTACAGGTCTGAACACACTGCTAGTGGCTACCACATCATCCCACTGTCCTCGTTTAGAATATCATTATTTTAGGTCATATATATTTTTGAACAAATGGTTATATAATAGAATTCACATTATTTGTTTTGTTATAAAAATTACTATTTTTCAGTCCTATGTTTTACAATTCAATAAAATGTTGATTTCTCTTGAACGTTTTACCAATTTTTTTACTAAAATTACAACCACTTGAAGATTGTTTTCATTATTTATTTCTCGTATCAATGGTAACCTAACAAACTAGAATGCCAGTAAATGATGCATATACTATCCAAAATACAGGCGTTTAAAAAATATTTGTGGTTTTATAGACTGTCCTCAAATGAGGACAGTGGATATAATGGGTTCAGTTTACTTATAATAAACTTGAATGTAGGCCGGTCCAAATTTTTGTTTTAATTAATAAGGAAGATGTTTAAATTTAATTATATAGATAATGATATATACTTAAATAAATACCCGATATAGATCATGGCATATTTTACTAACTAGTAAAATGCAGCTTTTTTTTTTGGCAATATGTAATAGGTGCGGTTCGTCGAATTGAACACATTCGTGTACTGGTAGTAACTAGATCGTAGAAAAGAATATTTGATGTTACAATGCATAAAACCAGTATCCTAAAAGCACAAAATAACTTAGGTCATAAGAACTAATGATCCTACTTACCTTATACACTCATCTGGGTATAATGAACAATCGGTGATACATCTGAAGCGCTCCCATGTCATCCATCCCATCGGAGGAGTAAGAGCCAGACCATTGTCCAGACACTGCACACTGCTCACCGCAAGCCCGACAAAACATACCAACTCACGAATCCTAAACAACATTCAATTATTTGAAATATTCGAAAATAAGGGTTCAACAATAATTTCTATAAATTGAATTAGTAACATAGGGCCCAAACCCACATACAACTTGTCAAGCTTTAATATGTAGGTTCGTTCTTGTTGCAAGTGGTAAAATTGGCATTATAAGGTGAAATCAACTCAAATCTGTTGTTGGTTTTGTTTCCAACCAATCTGGATCCACTCTGTTATAACATTCACAGACAAGATTAAGATATTTCAATTAGTATTTTGATTAAGAAAATACTGATTAATAAATGAAAAGTGAAAAAGTTAATATTTTTGATACTGTAACAATGATAAATCATAAATATATTTTATTTCCTTGAAGGGCTAAAGAAATTAAAACATTTTTATCAGACAAATACCCTACAATCTCAAAATCAAATAGATATACTGTAAATTCAGTAATATATAAAAGTGGAATACTAGAAAAATTACATCGGTGAAGTGGAATTTAAAAGTAAACAAAATCCAGAAGGGAACTGCTAAAGATCTACAAAAATGATCTCACTGTATCGCGTGAAGAAAGTTATTTTAAAACTGTGATGAGAAAAGAGCTGTCTCAAGCATTCGTGAAGAAGTTGGTGCCTAACAGTGTTCCAATAACAGTTTTTAAACCCTCTGTTCTGTTGAAATATGTAGAAAGATGTACAACCTTGATTGACGGCAATAAAAAAAGCTCTCTGAGTTAGTCAAGATTTGTATGAAACCTAAAATATAGATTCAGATATCAAAGAGGGAATGATTCTCTCTGCTTTTGGGTAACTGTTTTTTTTCAGGATATTAGTTAGTATTTTAAATGTTCTTATTTTTTTTAACACAGCCAGCCAACTAAAGCATTAACATTATTATATTTAGTGACACAATTGTATTTATTTTCCATTTTTTGTACGTTTGTATAAATTATTATTTTATTTACAACTTCATCCATGGTGTTTTCACGTTGTCATCATCATGACAAAACCAATAAAATGTTGGACTGGTCAATTATTTTAATATTTCGTTGTCACATTCCATGATACCGTTTTTTCATGTTTCAAAAAGTATTGAAAAACAATGATAAAATTTAAATTTCATATTAAAAAAGATCGATTTAAATAAAAAATTAAGACACATAAAGTAAATATACAGTTATATCAATGAAAAATTAGGATTTAATATACAATTCAACTTTTTTTTTCTCCTAAACTATTAACTCAAACAGAATAACCGAAAAAATCTTCAGATTTTTTATAACAACTGGAAATATTTTATTTTTATAAAACGTAAAAAACCCTGACCTATCATTCAATCTGAAAGCTTGTGAGAACGATGCAAGCCATACGACGGATCAAAATAAAATTATACCTAAAAATAGAGCATTTTGTAAGAAATGAGTTTGAAGTTTTTTTTTTTTTTTAATTGCCTTGATCAAAGGAGCGTTATAGTACATTTTTGGTTTACAAAAAAAATTTTTTTTTACGCTAAACGGCTCATGAAAAACTAATGAAATTTGGACAAAAAATAGAACGAGAAATTAACAATCTTTTAAAAAGAATTCATGAAATTGTTATTACTGCAATGAGCAATAAAGCTATAAAAACTGAATATTCATCCTGGACCAATGGAATATGTGTTATACTTCTCAGATTTGTTTACATTTATTTACACTGTTTCCATTTACTTCGAAATTTTTTTAAAGTGAATCGACTGATTTTAAAATGTTAAAATGATTTAATGACTTAATATGAGATATAAGAAGAATAAAATTCTTACATGTAAGAAATAAAGGCCAATGAAACAAATAATTCTGATGCTTTCCATAGTATGATGTATTTGTCTAAGAAAATACTTTAATCAATCTATATGTTGCAGTTTTGAACAGAACTTAATATCAGATGTAGATTTTCTTGTATTTATGAATCATATAATATTTGGGTAATATTGAAGTATGATGAATGGACTCTGTTGTTCTATATTACAAATAGATATTAATCTTTAAGCTAATGTTTTGGTGAATCGATGGCACCAACATTTTGGTTAATTATTTCTGACATTTATTAAACAGAATAGGAATATTTTTAAATCTTAAAAGGAAAAGTTTGGTTTTAATCTTCAATATAGAAGGTGCTCGGATATAAACAACATCAGTTACATCAAATGTAACTGGTCCACTGGTCATGTAATGTTACAGATGACCATAAAATAGATCCACATGACTATAAGTACAAAAGCCATGTTTCTCTGTAAGAGAATTATTTTTTACACGAAATCTTCACTTTACCTTTACAAACGTGTTATCACTGCTGTGGTAATTACATTGATATTATATTCATCAGTTATGTAATATAAAAAAATAAGCGTGTATGTTGATAACTAGATCAATCATTATCTGTGGTATTTCCAGGAATGAAAGACTTATAAACATCTCCCATTTAGACATTTATACGAAGAAATAATAATTTCCTGTTTATTTTACAAAATAAAAAAGTCTCTATGAGAGATGAAATATCAAAAGAATATAAAATAATGAAATATTGATAGTTAATATTAAAATTATAGTAATCCGTCTTACCTCGTACCCTGCTGCTGAAGTTCTTAGACCGGTTTCGGGCGTCACCCATCTTCAACAAGAACTGATCAACTCAAGAGTTGATCAGTTCTTGTTGAAGATGGGTGACGCCCGAAACCGGTCTAAGAACTTCAGCAGCAGGGTACGAGGTAAGACGGATTACTATAATTTTAATATTAATGATACTAACCTCTGTGGTAATGAAAAAATGCATGAATTTAAATATTGATAGTTTGACCTAAATGTGGGTTATATACAATGATCTTGTAGATTATTTTACATTTGACTTCGAAGTGAACACATGTGATCACCAGGAATTCATGCATGTGATTTCAATAAAATGTTTCTACTTTGATATAATAACATGTCATGAATTAATCTGTAATGCTCCTATCTCTGAAATGAAGAACCTCTTCGATTCCAATCCTATACAAGAGGACGTGAGGTCAAGGAATGTGAAGTCCTCATTCATCTCTATTGACTCAACAAAGATGTTGATCATTATAACGCAAGGAAAATTAGCCAACACCCAGGCGAGAGTTTTACCTCATATGCTAGTGACAATAGGAAAGGTATATAACGAAACTAAGAAAAGGACCTTGGATTGTTTAAAAATTAAAAAAACTCAAGAAATTAATAGTTTGCCATATGAAGTCATTTTAAAAATTGGAATTAAGTACATGTTTTGTACAAATGTAAATGTTGGGCCTAGAGAACGGTGCTTGCGGCATATTGAGGCATTTAACTTTTGGCAATAAGCAAGAATTAAGCATAGTGTGGATTGATTTCAATCCCCACTCAGTTGGCAGGAAAGCAAGATCATTATTCAAAGGCAATAACTACAGAGAATGCATTTCACACAAATCAACTCCCATTTTGAAATCAACCACCATTTTAAACAATTTCATATAAACTGCAGCACCAAATTACTGGACAACAATTTCATCTCATATCAGCTGAAGCTGTAACATTCACAAAAGTCAAGATCACACATATAGCAATGTGTGTATTGATTTCAGGTATATGAAAAGAATTTCAAAATCAATCTTATATGTGGCACTGAGTAGAGTGACTTCATTATCGGACTTACATATATTAGAAAAGTTTAAACCATCATTATTGAAGTCTACAGAAAATAGAAATTTAGCTGAGCTGCAACGTATGAAACAGGAGAGACCTTTCAATGTAGGGTTTCATACTTTCAGAACTACATCGAGAATAAAAATTATTTACCAAATCGTTAATTCATTGCACAAGAAATTTCCTCTCATTGTTTCCGATCCATGGTATTTAAGAGCTGATATTCTATTATTCTCAGAGGTGCAATGCAAACCACAGATGACATTGGAGATACGAAGATTCGGTATTGTTTTTAGATCCGATATTCAATTTAATTGTTTAGGCTTTAACATTTTGAACATATATTAGTTACAGAGGCAAATTGCCATATGAAGTTGGTACATTTCATTGTTAAGAGTATGTTGATTATTTCTGGTTATAAAAGTCCATCTGTCAAAAAGGAAGTATTTATAAGAAAAGTTGAAAAAATGTTTCACAAATTTAAACGTTAATAATAATATCACTTTTAGGTGACTACTACTACATCAATCAAAACAATTTCTTCTGTTGTTATTTAAGTCAATAAATGTTATATTTATTGTTATAACGAGACGCGTAACAACTAATTTTAATGTCAATGAGATGTTATTTTTTCTACACATAAACACACAGCTGGAGTTTATGAAACTTATTTCTCCGATCACAAACCAATATACGCGATACTGGACCGATTAGAACACGAAGTTCAATCATCAACCATTAGCAGACATGGATGGAGGTAATGAATGTAATAGGGAAATATAAAATCGTTTACTCAAATTTAGCCCTTTTCAATAAAATACCTAATAATGAATTAATAATAATGAATTATTAGGTATCCTTTTGGATGACTGGGGTTACTAGATGATACGCTTGTGGATGAGTTCAATAATATCATTATAACTAACACTAGCTTTAATCCTTAGAGTTCATCATATGTACAAGTTTCATCACTAATAAATTCAACTGAGAAGGGGAGAAGTCATTTACAAATTCTATTTGATAGACTTTTTAGTGATATAGGTCACTGGATTTGCAGCTATTATGATGGAAAAGTTGTTTATATTTTTGACAGTTTAAAGAAGAACAAACTGGGAAATGAATCTTTAACTTACTTGAAATATTTATATTCCTTTGAAGTCAAATATAATTACAGAAGTGCACAGCAATAACCTGATGGTATAATGTGTGGTTTGTTCTGTTTAGCCTTTGCAACATCTATTTGTAATGCTGAAGACCCAAGTAAACTAGACATATGATATATTAAAGAGGAAACATGCAGCAGAATTATATAGAACCATATAGTTGTTGCCTTTCTCTTAAAGCGTATCTAATAATTTTAAATAAGCCTATATTAGGTTGAACACAGTAATACACGGGAAATAAATAAATATTCTAAACAAATAAATAAATAAATAAGTAAAATGGATAAACAAACAAAAGTCTCCACACAAATGAAGTTTTATTCAACGCGTTTCGAACACTTTGTGTTCATCATTAGGAAGACACTATAATACAAATTATATCTAATCAGTTACAAAATTAGAGTGAAATAATAAAATTGAATTAAGAGAATTCAAGACATTTTGTTTGTTTATCCATTTTACTTCAGAATGAGTAAATACAACACAATTACGGATTGCACAACTAATGAGATAAATAAATATGTCGTCCGATATAATCAACTTTTATGTATTGTTGAAACTATTATATTTCTATTGACACTTATTTATTACATCACATATAAATAATATTGTTATCTGTATTTATTTACAACATTCTTAAAATTTGGTGTTGTGGTAGGCTGGAATGGGATTGTGTGATTGTCAGGAAAGTTTGTATGTTTTCTGAAGCGAGAATGTCCTCTTTGATAAAAGAAAATTTAATTCTCTTTGATTCTTGATTTTTTCGAAATAAAACATTTTATTTTATAAATATCAGAAATAATGAAATTATAAATTCATCAGTTAATAATTGACGATTAACTTCACGTGAATGGCTAGTATTCATTTCTGATATAGAATTCGATTAACGAAATTATTGAATTGATCAAAAAATTCTATAATAGGTAATATTTGATAGCGAAAGTTATTATATCGAGTCGACTAAGTTACTTTCATCTTGCCTGTGCCCTCATGCGAGTTCTGTGAGTATAATAGATTCCTAAGGGTTTTTGAAGTAAACGACAAAAGATTTGAAAGTTAAAATGTTTAATTAATTTATTTCTTTTTGTTGAATTTTATAATAATTATAATATTTTATGCAGCATGTAGTCATGATTCTTACTGATTTGGGTTTAGATTGTCCCGTATCTTTCAGAGATCAGTCACTAATAAGCATTAGTACCACACCTTTTGTATAGACTAATTTATATGAAGGATAAAAAATTGTTCGCCTATAAAAGTTTGCTAATTTAAATATTTCAGAACTAGTAAAAATTAGTAAAATTTACACGTCAATTAAAACATTATTTTCCATGTCATTCGAAAAAAATTTTTTTTTATGTTATATAATGCTATTATTAGTTTTATGTTAATACAAAATACAATACTTTAGAGCAGGGTTCAGCAAAATTGTCCATATAGACTCATGGGGATCTATGATAAATCTTCAGGGGTCTATAATTTCACGGGGTTCGATTGGGGGTCTACTGATGCTTCGAAGGATACATAAAACTTTTTGAAAAGTGTATAACTTTTAAAAATGACAATACTTTAAACAAAAATTTGCCCAAATTCTCACATTAAGTTTAAATAAAAGCTAAGGTGGCAACCCTCCTCAATTACTCACTTCTGTTATTGTGTGCAGTTATAATCTTTTGCCGTTCAGTGTTACAACTGTGTTTATGGTTGAACACAATATTTTTTATTTGTTCAGTTTTTGTAGGTTTTTTGTATAATTTGATTTTGATAACTAAAATTGTTAGTTTAACAATGGTCACATATATTTCTGATTGTGACAGTGGTCTAATACACCCAAAGTAACCAGTCTTACTGGGTGATAGAGTTGATCTATTGCAGTTTTATTCTACTCTATGTTTGAGTCAATTCCACTTTTTGTTGCTATTTCAGTCTTTTACATAATTTTTTTCAAACTAGAAGAGTTTTCTTTGAGTCCAAGAGTTTTGGTGAAATGCTGTACTGAATCAAACTCAGCCTGGAATAATGGACTACCCGCTCTTCTTATTAGATTTTGCTACATTGACTTGAAAGTAAATCAAATGAATGATAATTCATTTTTTATGGTTTAATAAAAGATATTTGAAAATTTTCCCAAGAGTTAATGTGATATGTGGTTATAGTAGAATTCATAAAACTATAAAAAGAAACACATAATAAACATATAATTTATGATGATTCCCAGTGTGAAGGACGGTTGTATAGCACTTGTGTTACAATAAATCTACGTGCAGTACTCTTTAACACAACTAATGATTGGTCAATAGTTCTTTGTATGTTTAAGAACTTCATTGTTTTGGGTAACATTAGAGCAAAGCAAAGTAACTTCTTTGTTCTTTATGACAATACGTCTATTATTTGTATGTCACTTCATCCAGTGATTGAACAAACATAAAATAACGTATTCGGTATTATTTTACAAACAATATTTCATAACCTTACAATATAGCACGAGAGTTTTTTATTACAAATTCTCAACCTATTGTCAAAGGAAAATTTCAAGCAAATAAAATCTTCATAGGGGACAAGATACTTATCACTTGGGTAAATCGACAGAATCTTTTATAATAATTTTGTTTAATAAAATGGAAAAAAGTTTGAAGCCTTAATAAATCACTCAATTTTGGTTATTAGATATGGAAGGAGCTCATAGTAGATACCTTCCAGTCGCTTAATCTCTACTAATATAAACAAATGAATTAATTAATTATTATGAATTAATCCACAAACTACAAAATGGATTATAGTAATATAATAAAAGAATAATTATTGCAACTATTGGATCTACCACAACTTCAACTATGAACACTACAGACACTCAGGGTGGTGTGCTATCGCTCCTATTGTAGTGATTAGTTGTAGATGACCTACTGGATATGTAAAGGTATATAGATAACCTTGTTATTAGAGAAGAGAATGCTTGACGGTACTAGCTTTCAGATTATGGAACATGCTTTCCAAGTTGTAGAAAGGAGAAGAGTCTGGATGTAAATGCACCTATAACATCCCTAACACTTTTCTTAATCAGAAAAGAAAGTAGATATAACAAATGTTTCTACTAAAAATATTATTCTAAATCTATCAATGATATGGATATACTTTTGGACTCTCAACGTATAAAAGAATAGACTAGAAAGCCATGTAACAGATACATTGTCTAAGGCAGTGCTTCTCAAACGGTGCGCCCTGGAAGGTAGCCAGGTGCGCCCCAAGATAATGGAAGATTAAGTTTATATAACAGATTTGTATTTTAGTTTTTGCACCATTTAAATTTATTTGAGAAAACACCAAGTATGGGGTTTTCAAGTCTGAGTCAAGTCTCGGCTACTTCATATTTTGAACTGGAAGGTAAATTTCTTTAATCTTTAAGCATGAATGGATAATACTTCATCTGTGCCTTTACTCGGGGATTTAAATCATTTTTACTAGCCCTCACTCTCTCTATCTCTCTCTCTCTCTTTCTTTCTTTTTCTTAAAAAAAACTATACATTTTAATTTCCAATCATTTTCCTGTTATCAAATCACAGGACTAAATTTTCTATATTAAAATCAGTGATGCGCCCCAACGTTTTGGTTTGGTTTCATAGGTGCGCTCCAAAGTTTTGGTTTGGTTTCATAGGTGCGCCCCAAAGTTTTGGTTTGGTTTCATAGGTGCGCCCCAAAGTTTTGGTTTGGTTTCATAGGTGCGCCCTGAAGTAAAAAAGTTTAAGAAGCGCTGGTCTAAGGGCACAAAAGAAATGTTCTGTTGTAAGAGATTCTATCGTAGCGATTTCTATCGCAGAGTCTTAACACAAAATTTTCACTTTGGCTGTACCAAAGTATTATTACTCCTGCGGTAAAACAAATGATAGCATATACTTCGGTTGTGGTTCACAAAAAAAGCGTGTCTAGGTATAACTGGATCAATCACTATCTGTACTACCTGCAGAATTGAAAAATTAATGAACATCTCCACTTAGGTATTTTTATGATGAATGATTAATTTTCAGTCTATGGAGACTCATAAAAAATGAGAAGTCCTCAGATAAAATCCCCTAAAATTCAATAGAACAATACATTAATAGTTGACTTATAGCCAGATACAATGTTCCTCATAGAATATTTTACAGTGAGTTACAAAGTAATCACAAATGGACACCTGGATTGAAAACTGCCCGATTTCAAAAAAGATATTTTTGATATATGACGGATATTTTGAATCAGGGTCCAATCTGACATACTTATGGGTCAAAAATTAAATATGAACCAGTAAAAAGAAGTTAACTCTCATGATGGTACTTGAGAAGGGTATACTGGGGAACGAGACAGTAGACAGTACGTTTAGAAAAGGTTGTGGCCAAACAAACCTCCTGCCGTCTTGAGCCTATTTGCACAGCATACCCCACAATATATTCTCATGGGTGCAATTCAAGAGTCGATGAAGAAGAAAGCACATTATAAAAGGTTAGAACAACCGGGTTTAATTTAGTTTCAAAAGTTCATTCCAGCTGAACTTATATTTGTAAAACAAATACTATACCTTCAAAGGAAGGATTTAAATATATATGTACGATAACAATATTTCACAATAAATATGTGAAATAAAAATCAATGTCCAAACTACAGTAAGAAATCAAGATTTGGCTCTGACAAAGACCGCTTGTTACGGTTGAAAGGTCAGTCTTTTTTCTGTTTTTTTACTGTAGTTTGGACATAGATATATCTACGATAACTTTAATTCGTCTTCTTATCTACTACTTAAGCAAGATGTAATTAATAGATACGAAGAATGCATACTATCTGTCCAGTAGAGGTCTGATAGACAATTATTATTTCATAATAATTGATAACAATATAAAGAAGCAATATTTCTTTAAGGTTTGAGATTTTTTGTTCAAAACATAAGCAATATCAAAAGTTCTGTTAATTTTAGAAAATGAGAAGGTAACTACATATTAAATCAATTAATGAAGCTGTGTATCCCGTAAATAGTAGATTTAAATTTAGATTGTCATCAGTTAAATTAAACTGAATTCAACGAAGTGTCAGGGAAATCGTTACGACGGATTATCTTTTATTCCATCTAATTAAACACTCTGAAATATCATTATTCATTTGAACAGATAGCTAATGGTATTCCTTATGTCAAAGCAAACTAATTAATAGAAAGGAAGGGGATGGATTATCATGCAATATGGACATTTTGATTAATATGCAATTCAATATATTTCACGGAATTTATTTCTTTCAAGGAAAATTTTAAAGTTAAGAGTTTATGTTTTTATTTAAATGTTATGTTCTATTAAATAAAAAGAAAATTGTATTTAATGATTTCATATTGAACTATATATGGCATAAGTTATATCGTTTTGTATGAAATGGAAGTTCATCCGTCCAAATACTACTCATAAATAAATACTGATAAAATCATAATGAAGTAAAGAGTTGTGATGTGTTACAAATTGACAAAATTTCCTTCATTTACAGAATCTCCTAATCTGTCGTCATGTTCATGAGGTTGTAATTCCTGATTTCTTTTTTTTTTAGTAGCACACGGCACTAATTCCCCGAATTTTCCAATTTATTTAACTTAATCATTATCTTTAACAACATTGTTAGGTTGGGTTTTAAACATTTTTACTTCACGATAAGTAAAGTATAGTGATTGTGAAAAAATTTAATCTCTAGATTTTGACGGAAAATCATGATTTGAGGTCCTGAAAGTCGTTTTATAAAGTTTTTTTAATGATATCTGTATGTGTGGGTAGGTGTGCATCCAAAAGCATGTATCCAAAAGGCTACGGACCACTATCATTGATGTATCAAATTAATATTTGGGCAAAAATTTTTCTTGTATTTATGAATCATATTATATTTGAATAATATTGAAATATGAGGAATAGACTCCATCGTTAAATGGAAGAGTCCTTGATAAATATCCAGGTTGTCCACTTTTCTAGTCTAATCGTTCCTATTTATTATTTTTATAAATTTCATGCTTAAATTAAATTTTTAAATTATATTGAGAAGTCATTTCTCATTGATTGACAATTTCTCTTAATTGAAAAGTCAATTAATTTTGTTGTACAAAACTGTCTAATTACTGGTATATTTTTTTTCTTAATATATATTTTCAGCAACCTTATAACAAACTACGAGATGAAGGAAAAAGCTAACACTCGCTCAGAGTAAAATTGGATTTTTATGATTTCAGACAAAGTGATAAAAAGTGATTTAATACAATAAACTAGCATGTAAAAAAATTCTGATTATCTTAATTTAATAACAGATCATAATGTAAAATATAAATCAAAATCCAAAACATTCTTTGAAAAATAATAAATAAAATTACCCCACATATAAATCAGAAATTGTATTGTTGAAAACATTGTAAGACAATCATATATAAAAAAAAAGTTCTTTAGTTCATTTGAAAGCAATATTAAATTGGTTTATTTGCACTTTTGGTAGGCATGGCCCCGCAATTATTTCTACAAGAATATCACAAAATATTCCAGAAATACAAGATATATATATATAAAAGTATCGACCGTGAAATAGAAACAGAATAAAAGTTTATCAGGACTCGGTCAGTTCTTCAGGTTCAAATTAAACTCTCATTGCCAACGTTAGCCTGAAGAACTGACCGAGTCCTGATAAATTTTAATCTTGTTTCTATTTCACGGTCGATACTTTTATAAATAAATATATATATATATATATATATATATATAAATAAAATAATGATTTTGTCTGTACATTGCTTAGAACTGACTCAATTCAAGTTTTCTTTACGTTTCATCATTGGAGAAACCGAATCCACCCTTAGAAAAATTTCTGTCGGTTTGTCTGTTTGTCCGCAAAACTTTGTCACAAGTAAACTCAGCTACCATAAAACATATAAATCTGAAACTTTTACAGTAGATTTGTGTAGGTCTAACTTAAAATATAGGCTCTGAATTATTTGGAAATTCAACGTAGAAGTGAAGTTATGGACGTTTAAAACAAAAACGTTTGTCACAAGTAAACTCAGCTACCATAAGACATGGTGAGCTGAAACTTTGACACTGGATTTGTGTATGCCTAACTTAAAATATGGACTCTAAATAGATTCATAATTAAGTACAGAAACGAAGTTATAGGGCTTTAAGCGTATTTTCCTAACTTCACAGACAAGTTTGTTTTGAAAATACACAGGTGAAGCAAGTAGGTATTGTTAGTTGATTTTAATTTCATTGGAGCATATGAATATATTGCGTATTTGACATCTTTGAAAAAGTGTTTCCCAGAGTTGAGGATCTACTATCTATTACGAATAAATAGTTTTGTAAACAAGCAATTCTCAACTCTTAATACCAACAGGCAGGAAAAATCAACAAACAAGTTCTTACGCTATATCATACCGAGGAAAGATCTTACAAGTCAGTAAAGAGATTGGATTAGTGATGAAGAAGCAGTTCATTATCTAATTGAATTTCTTGACTCTGAATTTATTTCTCCTGGACTGCCTGCTCATGAGTAAAAACTTAAAGTAGGAGAACCAATCATGCTGCAATTTAGTAGTAGTAACAAATTTCATGTTACGAAACATGAGTGCCCCAAAACTGTGCAACGGGACACGACTCTGAGTTCGTGCTCTACACAGATATGCCATAGAGGCGTACATAATGACTGGATGTGGTATTGGGGAGTCTGTGTGTATACCACACATACCATTGATTCCGAGCCACTGTCTGTTTACGTTGAAATGATTGCAAAGTCCGGTCAGAGTCTATTTCGCAATGACGTTAACTAAGTTAAGTTAAGTCGCAAAGGGAGACTTCATCTAACGCAGGAATACAAGATAGCGAAACCAAGTTTTTCTCACATGGTCAAATGTAGTTTACTTGCTCAAGGGTCAGAGGTTTCAACTCTTTCTTCTACCATGAACTTGAAGGACAGACAGCTAATGTAGTGTATTTAGAGGCATTTGTTTAACACTGTAGTAATAATGGTATTTTCTACTGTTCTATAATTTCTAATAACATTTTGGAATATCAAAAATGACGGAACTTCTGATTCCGTCAAAGACGGGTACGTTTGCTATGTATTATATATAACTGTAAACTTTTTTTTAATTTAATATTTGCTTAATAAAAACACTGGTAATAATGTAAGGTATGGGACCAGAGTAGCCCAGTGGCTTGCGTGATCGCCGATGACAGTAGTGCAAATGTATTATAAATAAATGTAACAAACAAATATTTTTTTGAATTTAAAATGTGGATAATATAAAAAATGGTAATAAAGTAAAGGGATCTAGCCAGGGTAGCCAGTAGCTTGCTTGCTCGCCGATGACAGTAGTGCAAATGTATTATAAATTAATACAACAAAAATATTTTTTTTTAATTTAATATTTGCGTAATATAAACACTGGTAATAAAGTAAGGTATGGAACCAGAGTAGCCCAGTGGCTTGCGTACTAGCTTTTGACTGGGAGCACGTTAATTAGAACTAACTCATTTCAAGTTTTCTTTACGTTTCATACTTCAGAGTAGCCACATGTACCCTTAGAATAATTTCTGTCTGTCAGTTTGTCCACAAAATATTGCCACCATAAGACATATAAAGCTGAAACATTGATTGTAGATTTGTGTATGTCTAACTTAAAATCTAATCTTTGTATACAGAGGCATTTGTTTAGCACTGTACTAATAATGGTATTTTCTACTATTCTATAACTTCTAATTGTAGTATTAGTATAATACTATAATTGATATTTTGGAATACCAAGTATAATAGAATTTTTGATTCCGTCAAAGACGGGTACGTTTGCTAGTATATATATATATAAACTATATTGACACAAAGAACACTTAGAAATGAAACAGAAACTCACTACTATATTTCGATGTCCTCGTCATCACGAAGATAGAAACGAGTAGCTCCGCAGGCAGACAACGATTCACATATACTCGTGTATATATATATATATATATATATATATATATATACCATCCACCATATATACCATCCACCCCACCACAGTCAGTTGCTCTTGTGAATCAGGCCGAAGAGCAGCTACTTCAAACTTCTACTATATAATGTGTTTTATTACCAACTCCAAAGACTAATAATTTTCCTCTTTGTTTAATTAATCACCCTGAAGATGACTGGAAGCCAGTCGAAACATGTCGGTTATAACTTAATTAACATTCTCCAACGTTTGGATGAAGGAAAGAAGAAGGTATTCAGAAACCTTGAAAAACTAGTGAAGAAAATGACATCAGCGAAATACGGTCAGCTGTTCAACGAAATATATATATATATATACATTAAGCATTTTGAATTATTTAATTTTTTTCTTTGCTTCTTTGATTTTATTTCTTTCTCATTGAAGTTTTTAAATAATGATAATAGTCAATTAAAATGTGTTTCAGAGAATAAGATGCAATTATTTCGGACACCACTATATTGACTAAACAGATAGGACTTTAAGACAGTGATATAAAGTAGTCATTCATGATTTAATCACAGAAGAAATAAATAAAAGAGATTTTCAAAAGAATAGGAAGGTTTATTTTTCAAGAAACTGTAAAAATGTTGACTTATGATAGAATGTGAAAGCTTTTGAGGAGACGAAAATCATTATGTTGTAAAACAGCGATACAGTAAAATACTAAATTTTCGTTTCATAATTTGTTTTGTACTTCACTTATTTCATTAATGAAATTATTTTTAAAAATTGTGTTTTCACATTACAGTTCTTTAAACATTATTTTTCAATATATTTTAGGAAACATTGGGTCCATAAGATTGCTAGTAGATTTATAGAGAAGAGAATAATCAAACAAATAATGACTTTCTACCAAAAATTTATTTTATTTTATATTAATGGCAATCAAATGAATATAAAATTAAAAAAATGGAGTGACCTACAATCAACTACTATAAGTAAACATTACACCAAACTTCTTGGGTGTATAATATATAATGTCCCATTTAGGCGTAATATAAATGTCTAAATGGGAGATGTTTATTAGTCTTTCATTCCTGGAGGTGGTACTGATAGTGATTGATTCACTTATAGATATATATGCTTATTTTTGTATATCGCACCAGTGGTGGATATAATATCATTACAATAACTACGGCAGTCATAAAATTGTTGAAAAGCGAAAGTGTAAATTTCGTGTTACAAAATAATCTCTTACAGGAGAATATGGGTTTTGTTCCAATAACCAGTGGATTTCCTTCATAGTTTATGTGACCTCCTTCTACACTGAAGATTTGAGATAAAGTTTCCCATTTAAAACTTGAGAATATTCCTATTCTGTCTGAAAAATGTCAGAAACATGTAAGAAAAATATGTCGTTTTAAGATAATTTTTAATTATCTTAAATTATGAAGATAAATTATTTTAATTATTAAGATGTAGAATAATTTCATTTATTATTTTTCAAAGGATGTTTTCAGTTTTGAATTATGTTTTACATGTTTGATCTTTTATAAAACTATTATAAGGAATTTTATAGCATGCTAGTGTTTCTTAAAAAATTACTTTTCTTTCTTTTTATCAAAATTCATAAAAATCCAATTAACTCTGAACGAGGTTATCTTTTTCCTGCGTTCTGTACTCTGTTATAAGATTGATGTAAATGTATATTGAGAAAAAATATATTAGTTATTAGCTAGTTTTGCAAACTCAAATCAAATTCAAAGACGGCTTTTCAGGAGAATTTAAAACTTTTATAGCTGGAAGCTTGAAATTTTTAAAATAATAAATATGAACTATTAGACTAGAATAGTGAAAAAAATGGATATTTGTCAACATAATAGCTCCTTCTTGGGGAAAGAGTTCATTCCTCACACTTCAATATTACCCAAAGCCACTATGATACATAAATACAAAAAAAATTACATCTGATATTAAGTTTTGTTCAAGGGTGCAGCATAGATTGATCAGAGCATGTTGTGAGACAAATCCATCATACCATGAAAAACATTAGAAATCATATAGTTTGATTAACGGTGATTTTTTATATGTAGGAATTTTATTCTTTTACAACTCATATTATGTTATTAAATTGTTTAAAAAATTGTCATGAAACCTCTAAACATCAATTTCGTTTCAGTGGATCCACTCAAAAAATTTCTAATTCAATGTAAATAAATGTAAACAAATACAAGTATAGCCAGTAAACCATTAGTCCAGGATCATTATTCAGTTTTTATAGCTTTAATAGCAAACGTGCCCATCTTTGACGAGGTTCATGAAAGAACAAAGAGTTGGAACATCTGAATCTTGAGCAAGAAAACTACAGTTGACCATGTAGGAAACTTCTTACTTGGTCTTACCCACTTCACTTCCTGCGTAGATAGAGTTTCACCTTGCGACTTAGTTACCGTCATTGCGAAACAGACACTGACAGGACATTGCAATCGTTTGAATGGAAACAGATAGTGGCTTGGAATCAGTGGTGTGCGTAGTATACACACAGACTTCTCCGTACCACACCCTCTCACGATGTCCCCTCTATGGCATATATGTGCATATTTTTGCCAAAAAAGTGACTTTCCTATCATGCATAATTGCTCCCAAACTATACAGTACATCTATACTATGAGGCCCATTTTTGTGTAAAATGTCATTTTGATCTATGAATGATTTTGGACCGTAGCGTAACCACCAACTTTGGATAAATACTCCCCCCTCACCAACACCCATACACAGACATCATCGAATAAACTTTATAAAACGACTTTTCACGATCACTATGCTTTACTTATAGTAAAGAAAAAAAACTTGCAAACAACTTCAAAATTAACGATCACTTAAGAAGTAAACAAAATAATAACTTATTAACGCAATTTAACATAATTAATAAGAATAATTATATCAACGAATATAAGAAACTTAGCTTTCAGTGGCAGTCCCACAAGGGAACACAAGTAGGCCGAGTATTGGCCTTTTGTGATACCACACAATAAAGATTGATTCTACAGTGGGAGTCCTAAATTTTGCCTAAGTCAAGTGTATTTAGAGTAGAGATCTTTAACGTATACCTGACATCGTACAGGCCCAGGACCGACGGTTTAACGTCCTTCTCCGAGGGTCGACGTGATCAGATTTATTCACCTTCTGCGTGAATAAATCGAGGGCCATGTGGGGATCGAATCCCGGTCCTATAGTTATATATTTCTAAGTGAAATAGACTTTTTAAAAAAGATTAATTTTATTTAAACTATAAACTGTACAGAAAGCTTCAATACAACAGCAATTCTACATCTAACCTACATCTATCCTGCATCTAGTCTGCATCTAGTCTGCCTCTGGAGTGGTCTCAAGACCTTATATATCGTTCTGGTGGAGATATGGGTAGATTGGGAGTTTTCCAATCTGTAGCAGGGCAATGTCCAAGGGTGACTCAAAATGGGGTGAATGTACGTTAAGGTGGCTTCGTAACTCGCCCTTCCTTATGAATGAAGTGTCCTCACGAATGGAATCGAGGGTATAGAGCGTTGAGTAAAAGATGGGATGTCTTGAGATGGTCGCAAGAAGAATCTTGACGTTGAGGCTATGTCCTCAAGAGGTATTGTTTCAGTAGTGGGCTGCTTTTTTAAGTTTCGTCTCTTTAAGCATCTGGTTTCCCTGGTGATTCTCATACAGGCGTATACAAATATAAATAGTGAAATTATTAACAAGCCTATATATACATATAATAGTTCCTTGGGTTTAGCATCTTCCATTAATTCCAGAGGTTCCATGTTGATATTGGATTGATGAATCCTTTCAAATGATACATTTATTGCTACAGAGTTTTTTGATCCATCTAATTTTAATTTCAATGGATTGCTTTCTACATATTTGTGCATATTATTCATATTAATTAACTTTTCTTTATGTTCTAATTTTAATAATACAGTAGACTTAGGTCGAATTGTCAGATTTTTGTTATTCGACTCAATAGTAATATTATTTACATCATATAACAAATATTCGTCTATAATATTTACATACTTAAAGGTCGTCTTAACATCTAAGATTTCATAATCGATACAATTTTCATTAGAATCTTTTAAAACTAAATTACTTATACAATCATTAATTATCTTGATACTATCCTTACAATAATAGTTGTCTAATAATAGTTTACAATTACCAGTATATAAACTAACATCTTTGATTATGAACGCAGGGTGAACATTTAAAGTTTTAATTACATTTTGTGCGTTCTTATAAGGGTATGACAGTAAAAAATAAGTTTCAATGGCAGGGGTTTGGAGTGGCAACTGTATAAAATAATGAATATAGGATGCTGATATAGAGCAATCCACTTTTCCAACTTGCCAGAGAATTTCCAATACATTGGATATTAAATTTACATTAGTTATTTCTTTTAGTTCATTTACATTGATTATGCTATCATGTAACATGTTTAGCTTACAAAATTCTAAAGATACACTGATATCATTAATTTTGTTAATTACATACATTATACTAGATAATAACAAAGTATATTCTTTTTCAAATTGCAATTCCTTGTTGATACTGTTTGAGATTAAATTTGAAATTCTCTCTGTATTGTTTTGTATAATCCTCATGTCTTGATTAAAATCTTCTATTAGTTTTTTGTTGATTGTCAATTGATTTTCGACATTGTGTCCTATATGATAAGAGTTTGATTCTAGTTTATTTATAGCTTTGTCGTATTTTTCTTTATCGTTAGCGTCCATATTACCAGTTAACCATGAGATTGCTGAACCAAGTCCGTTTATTAATCCTCTTTTGGTTCTTGTAACTTTAGGTACTTTATGTAATAGTATATTATCTAGTTTTTTCTGAATATAAAGCATGTGCTGTCGTAGAGTAATTGTTTCCTGTTGTGTTTTATTAGGCGCGGTTTCATAAATTAATTTACTTAGTCTGTTTGTTTCCGTCTGGAGGGATTGTATGTTAATTGAGTGCATATATGTGTAATAGTCTTTAATTCTGTAAGAGTCTTGTATCTTTACTGGGACGACTCCTGGTCCTGTAGTGAGGTCAGTTAGTCTGTATGCTTGTCCCAGGCTGAGGAGGGTCATGATCAGTGTTGCTGGTGACAGATGCATTGTCTTCAACCTGTGGGGGAACAAGTTTAATATTACTGTTTTCGAGTTTCCGAGTTCTTTTGATTTGACTAGGGTGAGTTTTAACAAGTTTGCCCTTAGTTATAATGCGCTTCTTAGCTTTGGAATAGGTTGTGGGTCGGTATTTTGCCTTATTTTTTGATTTCGTGTTCGTTTTAACATAAACTCTTCCTTCCGGGATAGTGATATCTTCTCTCTTCTTATTTATTTTTTCCGTTCTCTCTGATTTTTCCTGCTCGATCATTTGTTTAACTGAATTATTTATTAATATTTTATCGCGATGAAACTTTTCTATTTGCGCGCTTAGAAGAATGTCAGAAGTCTCCTTAGAGGTTTTACCAAATGTTATTTCATTAGGCGTCAATTTTAATAATTTGTTCGGAGTGTATTGTAAGCAATGAGTGCTAATTCTAAAGTGTCTTCAATTGGAATTTTTTCTGGGGATTTCTGGATAGTAATAATGTTCATTAATTCTATTAGTGTATTGTGGGCTCTGTTGATTAAGCCGTTAGAGTTAGAGTAATTGGGTGTAGTATAATGAATAGTGACACCATGGTAAGACAGATAATTCTCAAGGCCTTTGTTAGCAAATTCAGGTCCATTGTCGCATTGGATTTTATCCGGTTTTGGGAAGTTGCAAAAGTAGTGCTGAAGGCATCTTAGTATTTCAGGACTGGTTGTATTCTTTGGAGTGTAGGCATATAATTTCTTTGAAAAACAATCTATAATTGTGACGATTTTTACGTTATTATAAAATAGGGTATCGATTTGGATAGATTCAAAAGGTGCTTCCGGGGTTGGTGTTATCTGGAATTTAGGTTTTGGAGGATTCCTGTCGTATTTAATTCTTTTACAAACATCGCAGTTATTAATATATTCTGTTATGTGAGTTAACATGCGGGGCCAATAGCAAGATTTTCTTAAGTTAAAATATACATCATTTATCCCTCTATGGCACGTTTGACCGACGTGTTGATTTATTATCATATCCTTTTGTAGATCAGTATCTTCAATATCTTCTACTATTTTAAAATATCTTTTAATTGTAACAGTAGTAAAGTTATTCTCTATGATTCTTTGAAATTTTTCGAATATTTGGTTCAATATTTGATCCATTAGTTGTGACGTTTTATCTGAGCAGTATACTCCATAGGTTGTATTTGGCTTTAAGTATTCTAAACAGGTGTTTTCTAATTCGCTGCAGTGGGGAAAGTTTGTATACCAAGTATATTGCTTCTTATTGTTGTGGATAGTTTTTATGTGATTATCTGAAGGATCACCACGTTTAATAATGATTTGATAGTTTTCGACATTCATAATTTTATGTGGGTCATCGACTAGAAAAACTCTATCTTTAGAACTTTCTTGAGAGTGTTGGGTGATTAGACTAGAATTATCGTCTACGTTTGGATTCTGGGGATTAGTGGTATGTTCAAATTGAGATAAAGGATTCGTACTATCTGCCATGGGGTTGTTACTAGTGTTTGTTTGTTCTTCCGGGTTATTGTCCTCAGAGATATGTAGATCGTGAGTCATTCTGGAAAGGGCGTCTGCCACTACGTTTGTTTTCCCGTTTATGTGTTTTATTTCGAGATCATAATCAGTTAGTTGGCATTTCCAGCGTAATATTTTTGCACTAGGGTCTTTCATGTTGTGAAGGTATTGCAGTGGCTTATGGTCAGAGTTTATTAAGGTTTTTCTGCCGTAAATATATGGCCTAAAGTATTTACATGCCCATACAATTGCTAATAACTCTTTTTCAATGGTACTAAGTCTTTCCTCATGCTTGTTAAGTGTTCGGGATGCGAAGGAAATAGGGAGATCGTTTCCTTCAAAATTTTGAGAAAGTACTGCACCTATGGCAAAATTTGATGCGTCTGTCGTTAAAATGAATTGTTTATTGAAATCAGGTAATTGAAGTATTGGTTCATTTTGCAATAGTGTTCTCAACGTTTCAAATGAATTCTTATATTCGGTATTCTCGATATCTATATTTGTGTCAGCGCGTAACATTGCGGTTAACGGTTTAGCTATTTTTGCATACCCGGGAATCATTTTCCTATAATAACCTGTTAGTCCGAGAAACTGCTTAATTTGTTTTCGAGTTCTTGGAATGGGAAACTGTCTTATGGCCTCTAATTTCGCTGGGTTAGGTTTAATACCATCCTTAGAGATGATATGTCCTAGAAATAATAGTTCCTTTTTAAAAAATTCTGTTTTGTCTAACTGAATTTTTAGATTATGTTCTTTAAGCAATTTGAAGACGGATTTTAAATGTTTGAGGTGCTCATATAAGTTGTCTGAGAAAATTATTATATCGTCCATATAGACTAGAACGTTAGGTAAATTGGCAAATAATGTATTCATGGCTCTTTGGAATGTAGGGGGCGCGTTTTTGAGTCCAAAAGGCATTCTTAAAAATTTGTAGTGACCTAAATCTGTGCTAAATGCTGTTTTGGGTATGGATTCGTCCTCCATTTGTATCTGGTGGAATCCTGACGCTAGGTCGATTGCACTAAAGTAAGTTGCTCTTCCGATTTTTCCAAAAAGGTCCTCTATGTTTGGTAATGGGAATTTATCATCAATTGTTTTTAGATTTAATTTTCTATAGTCTACGACCATTCTAATTTTTCTTTTCCCTGATGCATCTGGTTTTTTTGGTACAACCCAGATGGGGCTATTATACGGAGAGTTAGAAGGTCGAATTATTTTATTTTGGAGTAGCTTTTCTATTTCCAACTTTATGTCACTTTTAAAGCATTGCGGGTATCTGTAATTTCTGGAATAAATGGGTTCATCGTCCTTTGTCGTGATTCTATGTTTTAAGAGGTTAGTCGCTGTTAACAAATCCTTTTCTCTTTTAATAATCTCGGGATATAGCTTAACTAATTCTATGATTCTTCCTCTTTCCTCTCTGTTCATGTGTTCGGTCCTTAATAAATCTGGTATTTCCTTTTTTATTTCCTCAAGGTTAATATTATTTTTGCGTATTCTTCTTTTTATTTCAAAATCCTCCTCGACATCCATAGGTTCGGGTATTATGGTCGCGCATTCCTGGCTTTCAACAATTACTTTAACTTTGTTTTCGTTTACGGGATAGAGTCCTCCGAATATTTTATAATTTCCACTATTTTTTTCATTAACTAGAATTTCTTTTTTTCTCGTCTGGAAGGGAATTTCTACTACGTTTATGCCTTTTTTTAAAGGGATATTAATACTAGATTTGATAGGGATTTTCATTATCTCTGACTCTAGGTGATTTGTCTTGAAATTAATTTTCATGTTATGTTCCTTCATTGTTCTATGACCTAATAAAATATCGTATTTTTCAGAAAAGTTGAACACATATGCTTTTGTTAATGATGGTTGATTAAATATTTCCGATGTGTTAATTATTACATACTCAGATCCTTCTTTAGATCCCGCGGGGGTGTTGACTTTGAATTTTTCCTTGTGTCTCGTTATATTAGATTTTAGTAATTTCGGATTGACGTAGTTGTGTTCTGAACCTGTATCGATTAGCCATTTTCTGTTCTTTTTATCTACTATATATGGGAGAGATTTATTGACTAAATTTAATTCGAAATCTTTATTGTCAGGGGCCTTACTCAGTTCTTGTATCTGATGCCTTATTCTAAAAAAGGTTCGTCAGTCCGTTTGGGCTGGTCATGTGTTGGCGAGGTTTGTCTGTCACGAGTTGATAATTGATCGAGTTTATTTCTTAAGTGTCTGATTATTTCATCCTTGTCTGTTTCGACGTGTGTGAGTTCATGTAATTGATTTCTAGGGCTTAAGTTACTGACTGTTTTCATAGATACAGTGTTATTTTCGTTAAAATGGGATTTATAGGGATTTCGCGAGTAATTCGTTTGATAGTTAGGTCGATTTGGAAAAGGTTTGTTAAAGTAACGTGAGGAGTTTGGTCTTGCATATTCGTGTTTGTAATGCGTATGTTGCTGTGGTGTTATATTGTGTGTATGGTAATCTTGTTTAGGTGTAAGTCCGTAGTCGTTAGGATAAAGAGTATGATGTCTGTTGTTGTAAGTGTTGGTATTTTGACGTCTGTTTATATTCTTGCTATAGTTTTGGGGAGCAAATTTTCTTTTATTCTTATTAATAAGTTCTAAAACAAAGTGACATTTAGTGAACAATATTTTTCTAAATTCTTCAAGGTTTTCTGGGTTTTGGGTTATGATAAAATTAGTTAATTGGGGGTCGTATTGATTGTACAGTTGGTATATAATTTCCTTCTCGGTTTGTATCATGAGTTCTTTGATAACTTCGGATGATATTCCTTCGATAGCGTATCTGTTATAGATTAAATGACGTAAGTTTTCTAATTTATTAAGGAAATCATAAGGAGATTCATGTGGTTGCATTCTTGATTCGTAAATTTCTAGTTTAAGTGATTCTATCGTTCGTATGTCCGCGAATTGAGTTTTTAATAACGTTAATAATTCTGATAAACTTTCGATATCTTTTGTAAGAATAAGGGCTTCGGCGGATCCCTCGAGCTTTGCCTTAACTTTGTTAAGTAATTTAAGGTGATTTACGTGTCTACTATTGTTTTTCGGATCGCATGTTAAAGTGTAGATTGACTCAACAGTTTTAATAAAACTAACTAGTTTTGTCGGGTTTCCGTCATATGAGGGGATGTGATCGTAGTCTTCGCGGGAGATGTTATAAGTGTAAGTGTCCGGCATTTTCTGTGTTTTATGTATAAGTGTTGGAGGTTTCAGTGTAATTTTGATTGGAACAATTTTGAAGAATATTCAACAGAGAGATTACAACAACGACAATGATTCAAAATAAGAGATACTATTATAAAGATTTGCAATTATAACAAATTCAATAAAAATCAATGGTAAATCAAATTAATTAAAACTTTCTTAAGTTCCACTTGACAAATTAATAATCAAAATTTATTCAAATATAAGGTAATGAAAAATATTTTTTCAAAAATTGATTTGACTACTGGTCAAATGAATTATAGAATAAATAGCTTTCAAAGATGTAAAATTTTATTTTAGATAAATTATTAAAATTTAAATGGAAAAGAAATAGTTATTGGTAAAATATTTAAACTAAAAATTTTCAATTACTTTTGACAATTGGTCAAATGAATGAATTCTTAAAGTTCAAATACAAAAGAAATAATGATAATTAAAAATATTTGATATTTTAATTAACTTTGACAATTAGCAAATTGAATTTATAGGAAACAAAATAAAGTTCTTACTAACTATGGTTGAGACTTAGATGAGGTGTAGAGCGGGGAGTTGTCCACGTCTTCGAGCTGATGATGGAAGTCTTCTTGTTGGGACGTCTGGTCACAATCAATGGTACAGCAGAGTTCGGGTCTTCAAGTAAAGAGTTGATACTCAAGCTATTAATTTCTGAGATAACTGATCGCAATAATTAATGCTCTTAAAGTCCTGAGTTCGGGCGCCAGTTATATATTTCTAAGTGAAATAGACTTTTTAAAAAAGATTAATTTTATTTAAACTATAAACTGTACAGAAAGCTTCAATACAACAGCAATTCTACATCTAACCTACATCTATCCTGCATCTAGTCTGCCTCTGGAGTGGTCTCAAGACCTTATATATCGTTCTGGTGGAGATATGGGTAGATTGGGAGTTTTCCAATCTGTAGCAGGGCAATGTCCAAGGGTGACTCAAAATGGGGTGAATGTACGTTAAGGTGGCTTCGTAACTCTATCAGTTCTGAGGCAAATACATTAACTACTGAGCTAACCTGGCCCCTATTAGAAACTTAATTACTCAGCCAGGTCACTGAACATATAAGCAAGAATAGGTGCATACTGTAAAAAACATAAACTTTTTTCTCATAAGTAGTTTGGCATACTTAAAACTCGTCGAAATAATATGTATTTGTGTATTTCTGAGTTACAATTATAACTAAATTTTATGAAACATTACCATTTCTTTAAGTACGCAAGTGGTTATAGTGGTTGAGTAATAGATATAAAGAATACATTCAATAAGCTATTGAGAAATAAATAATCAATCACAGAAGTTTATGCAAAAGCTAAAAATCAAAAATTCCGTGTTTGTTAAACGATACCATGCCCAAATTAAATAAGGGCATTAGGTGAATAAATCTGAGCACGTCGTCCCTCGGAGAACGACGTTAAACCGTCGGTCCCGAGCCTGTACGATGTCAGGTACTCGTTAAAGATCCCTACTCTAAATACATTTGAGTTAGGCAAAATTTAGGACTCTCACTGTAGAATCAATCTTCATTGTGTGGTATCACAGAGGGCCAATGCTTGGCCTACGTGTGTTCCTTTGTGGGACTGCCACTGCAACCTAACCTTATTATACAAGATAAATACTTCGCCAAAATGACCTGAAGTTAAGAGGTTTCAAAGAAATCTTGAGTGTTTAGTCGTTGCCATTTGATAATCTGAACGAAAATTAATTTTCTGGCAAGAGGCTCGCCGTTCAACGATGTGTTCTGAGATAAAACAGGGGGTGGGTTTACCAGTCTCTTAGGTTGTTAGATCAGGGAATTGGAATCCTCTACAAAATAATCTCCGTGAACATCCTTAATTTAGCACCCTGACAACTTGAGTAACGCTTTGTGAGAGATGATAATTTAATCAATATCATTATTAAATACACCATTATCATTAAAGTATTGGTTTATTTTTATCAGGGCACTATCCCTGACAAATAAATTGTACATAAATAAATTAAGATGATGAGCATACAAAATACTGAATTTTCTGGAAATTGGAGGAGACTTATGATCAATGAAATTAAAATCTATATGTAATTGTAATATTTAATGAAACGAATAGTAATTAATATAATAACCAGAATTAATAGTAATTCAGTTTAATATGCGTTAATTATTCTTCAAACTAAACCTAATCTTAATTATGTTTATTGGCAACTCCTCATGATACTGCATTTAATGAATAAAGATGTAAAACTATTATTACTTCCAAAAAACTTTGTTTGTAAATGTTATTATGGAAGGGTTCTTCATATTTTTTCATATATTTTTTTTTCTTTTTGCAGTAGAGTAGCAAGGCACAATCACAGTAGTGAACGAGATGTCATAAATCATGTGTGCAATGCCAACGAAAGGTTTCCTAAGAGAAATATTAAATGAAAACGAAAAAGGTAAATGGAATATTAGAAACTGTAATAAATTTCAAGCTCTAGCTCAATTCATTATTTTTAAATCAGGCAGCATTAATAAAATAATAATACTGGGAAATAAATAATGCATGCAGAATGTAACGATTAAGAGTGTAATTACAAAAAAAGGCGAACAAATAGTTGAAATTGTATAACATACCTCATATCCGCTTGATAAAAAGAAACTGAATTTGATTAGATGGGTCTACCAGTATCAAATGGACATTGACCTGATCATCCCCTCCTCTTCTCAGGCGACCTACACTCATTATGCAAATGATCCTCGCATCCTTTATGTTATTCACTTTTGTTTTATAACAATATTATGGTTATACATAGACCTATGACTGGGATTCAATCACGATTCAAGTCCTTTTATATATCATAATACATAAAAATGAAACGTAAACAATTATTTAATAAGAGTTGCTGTTTGTTTATGTATATTTATATATAATTATTAACGGTTGGGTTTTGTTAGTATGTATTAGAACCTTATGACCTTTAGAACTAGAACCGTATCTTTACGGGAAATGCACTTTGTTTTGCAATATTCTGAAGTATTCATCCATCAATGCGATATTTATCATTATATTAGTTTTTTTTTTTTTTTAGTAAAGTTTATAAGTTGTGTCTGATATCCTATCATTTTCTGAGTTAAATCTATGTTGAAGGTATCATTTTAGAATACTGTCAAATTTTTGTTCAAGTAGCTATTATTGATGAATGCTTGTTTAATTGAGCAAATATTCTGATGTACTATTTCCCAGGATGAAGCAGTTTTATATATTCTGTCAAAGACAAAAACAGTGGCATCTTTGTATCGATGAAGTCATTCCCTCTTTGTGTTTAAGTAAGTTACTGTGTTACTTGGCTTTCTGTAAACAATGTTTTTAGTTCGTCATTTTGAAGGTTGTCCTGAGGTCAAAAAAGTTGATTTTCTTTTTAATGACTGTTTCTACTATAAGTTTAAGATAGAAAATGGTCAAAATACTGATTTTAGGCTTTGAAAGTCAGATCTCTTATAACAAAAAAAAAACAATCATCTACATATCAACAATAAATAGAAGGCTTCAATACAGAACTATTATTTATTTGTTTTCAATATTCAGCTTTCTATTATATCATAATTGTTTAAACATTATAATTGTTACGGTAACAGATATCTCAGTTAATAAGAGGGAATTAAAATATGTATTTAATATTTTAATTGTTTGTGAAGATCTACTATTTAATTTAACAAGTAGTGTTAAAATTTTAATCTAAATTATATCATAATTGTAGAGGAGCCTCATTTGGTTAAACAATATATTATTATTTTACTATGAGTAACGTATAGTGGTCATGAAAGATTACTGTCCAAGTTTTGGTTGGGTGTAGGCTACTCTAGATTTTGTTTACTAATTATTATATATTATTAAATTTTCATCAAATGAGACAATCACAATTGGATAAGGGTAATGTAATATTAATTTATAAGGAAATATACATTGATATAGGTATTGGTCGTGGGCAAGTAACGGTGGACCAAATGGGGATGGGATATACTTGAAATAAATTGCCCTCACCGACTGAGTTAAAGTAATTATTCTCAATAAACATCAAGATAGGAATTGACCTTTATCACAGGAAGAGCAAACTGTGTTTGGGAATTAAGTGAATTAAATTATATAACCACACAATTATATTCTCAAAATCAGAACGTTAAATTTAAAAAATTTTAATGTTTAATTATTATTAATATTTAATATAGCTGTGTTAATATTTAAAATGCCCTAACAATAATGGAGTTCTTGAATACATGAATAAATGTCTGAAAATTAGATATGCTGTAGGATATAACTTGTGAAACTAACACAAACTGATGAAAGATGGTTGGTTGTGAAACATCGCCCGGAGCGTGTCGTAGCCAGCCACCTACTACTTTGACTCGAGTCCACATTAAAAATATTCGCATTAAAATGACAAAAAAATTGAACGAGTGGTACTAATTCCTGGATTCGTGATGCCAAATTGTTTTTAGAATAATTATTTCTTTATTGTAAACTGGTAACAAGTGTAAGAAAGGAAAACAAAGCAGGTGGTCTCCGTGGAAACAAGGTGACAACAGTTAGCAGAAGAGATAAGAGAATTTTGTTGGTCTAGTTTCTTTTGAGATGGGGCAAGATCGTTCTGGGACTGTTGTTGTATTGATGCCTGCGTTCCGCTGAGTTATTGCAAGGGGAGTGGCTGTTTCTACTTCTACGAAGTGTTGTTCTGTTTATTTATTGTGACCTTGAGGATGTTGAAGGATGTGAAGAAGTCAACCCACCATTCCACTGAACATTAACCATATATTTTACTTGAATATTATTTCTGAATTTTCCTAGGTTTTTCGGTTCTGTTCCTTGATTATTTGTCTACCTTAATTAATAGAAACGACTGTGTAAAAGTAAATTATAAAATTGTGAACGTGTTGGTAAATTAGTTTGATGAGTATTTGTTTTTTTCTATTTTTTAAAAAAAGTAGGATATATATATATATACACGAGTTCGAGATTAACAAAGAGCAACACACAAAGTAGGGAAACACACTTACAGACTCAAATTTTCGGGTAATCCGTCTTCAGGAGAAAAGAGAATGGGAGACCAAGCACGTTGTAGGCGCAACGGCCTACAACTACAATATATATATATATATATATGTGCTCTCTAATCGGGATTCTGTCAATTTTCTAGGATAAAAAATCATACTCTCGGTGCCAACGTTTCGGTTTTTTTAAAACCTTTTTCATAGGCCTACAAACAAAGGATAATAAGAAATCAGATATGAACATGAAACATATAATACACAATATGAAAATGAATTGTTGCAATTTATGAATATTACACGCAGAAGTATTTCAGAGATATATAAAACAATATTACTTACAGAAGTAAGATTTTTTTTTTAACTAAGAAAATGAAATTTACATTACAAATAATGTAATTATTTATATATATATATAAAGATTTCACATAAACACGTGAAATAACAATCAATGATCAAACCACAATAAGAAATGGGAAAACAAGACTAAGATCTTTCAACCGTAATAAGCGGTCTTCGTCAGTTGGGTTTTTGACTCTGACGAAGACCGCTTGTTACGGTAGAAAGATCTTAGTCTTGTTTTCCCATTTCTTATTGTGGTTTGATCATTTATATATATATATATAAATTAGTATTTACTATTACTATTACTAATAGTAATTACTTACTATTTACTAATATATATATATATATTTATATATTAGTAAAGGTAGGAAGCAGACCTTCTTTTATACAAGTTGTATTAAAATCAATTGCCTTGATTGCCGTACCTTTTTCTTATTGAGCTTTCAAATCTCCTAGCTAATTTTCTTTCTTCATGTGTTCATTAAGTTCATGTGTAATATGAGCAAAGCTACTGTTAGACATCACTATTTATTATACGTAGGTTGCAATTAATCTAAATGTAACAGATGAATTAAATTATAAATTAACCTAAATTAACATGTTTCGGTTGTCTTCAACAATCTTCAGAATGTCCTGATATTGTTATCTACCAAACAGGTATGTGAACATAATAGAAAGGAAAAATTACAATTAAGTTAAGCTTGGTTACAGTATGGTTTCAAATATTATAAAAATGATTGTGAAAAATTAAAAAACAAATTATGATGGGTGGGTTATTCTTCTTAGTAGTTTTAGTTGCCATGTGTTGAACTCAACCTTGAAGAAAGAAAATTAGCTAGGAGATTTGAAAAGCTCAATAAGAAAAAGATACGTGCAATCAAGGCAATTGATATTAATACAACATATATATAGAAACTCTGGGCTGTAACAATCGTGGCGTTGTGCCAAAACTACAATTGCCCGATTTATTGTTACTTTTTTGGGGGGCCTATCCGGGATACTTATTAATCAAAATTAGCTTTAATAAATAGTTGTTTGTTTTACTGTATTATCAGACTGATAATGGATAGACTACTCGAACTGTGTAGGCAGTTGGTTCTTACTGGAGAAGCCGTCGTTAAGTTCATCCATGAGACTCAAGTATTAGAAAGAGAGGAGTGGGCAAAAGAGAGAGAATTTCAAAGAGAGGAGAAAGAAAAAGAATTTCAGAGGCAGAAGAGGAAAAAGAGAGAGAATTTCAAAGAGAGGAGAATGAGAGGGAATTCCAAAGACAATGGATGGAGTTACAAAAAGACAGGGAAATAGAGTTAGCAAGATTACGTGTAGAGGAAAGGAAAGTTGAGATTGTTCGTAGAACATCCAATGTGACTATCAAGTCAATGTCTAAACTCCCGAAATTCATCGATGGCCAGGATGAGCTTAGCAGTTGTTTAGAGAGGTTTGAGAGATTTGCTAGTCTAAATAATTAGTAGAAAGAACAGTGTAGTATTTGCCTTAGAGCTCTTTTGACTGGTAAAGCCTTAGATGTTTATGCTCGACTTCCTGTGGCTACAGCAGAAGACTATGATGTAGTAAAAGAAGCTTTATTGATATGAACTTACTGAAGAAGGGTAAAAGACAACGGTTTAAAGACTGTAAGGCGGAAGAAGGAGAGAACCCTGAGCAATACATCGAAAGATTAAAGAGTTTCAGCAATTGAATTAAGTTGTCTGGTACTGGGGAGACTTTTGAAGGCTTGAGGGACCTTGTGGTAGAGGAGCAATTTATGAACTGCTTGTCAAATGAGTTGGTCGTTTATTTGAGAGAGAGAGAGAGAACTTCTGTTTCCGAGAACTTCTGTCTCTCCACCAGTGTCACTTCTCAGTACGTTACTTACAGTGACGCGTGATTGATGTACATTGTGACGTTCTTAGCCCTTTCAAGGAAATGAGCGTTGGAAAATGAAAGTACTCTAATGATTTTATAAAGTGGGGATTGACTAGTTCAGTTATTGCAGGTGTAGAAAGACTTCACTGTGTAGTACGTTTGAAAACATTTGTTTTCATGAGTTCATGAAATGAACTAAACTACAAAGATATCTTTAACCTAAGTATTCTAACTTAAAGGATAAAAGTATTGATCGTTTTAAATCAAAAGTTGAGTATGATGATAGTCCATAAAAGCGGATCATTTCAAAACAAAAACTCATCGACCATTGAAGCTTCATTACGGTTGATTTAAAGATAGCAAAGGTAACTAAAAAATCACACAGCTTAGTTGAAAATCTTATTCTTAAACGATCTAAAGATGCTGTACGTCTCATGATCAGTCCTGACGCAGTAAATGAATTATTACCTCTATCCGTGTCAAACAAATTCAATAAAACGAAGGATTAAAGATATTCTCAAAGATATTTTATGTCAAATTATACAATAACTAAAACAAACTCAAGCTGGGCTGTTCAGCATTCAGCATTAAACGACAGATGAAACGAACTTTTTACAATTCCTTGTGTATGTTCGTTATTATAAAAATAAAAAAAATGAAAGAAGAGTTCTTGTTTTGTAAGCCTGTACGAATTACAACTACCATTCCAGATATTTTTGATTTAATTAATCATTTCTCTGAAGAAATTCAATCGAATAGAAGAAACTATATAGTTTTTACTGACCTACAATGCTTGGCTGTAAATCTGGCTTCCATTCTTTAGTCAAAAAGGACTCATCGCGTGATTCATAGAAAAGTAACATGTTATTAGCTACCAAGACATTACCTCTACCATTCAAAGAAGTACACAATCGTGTAATTAAATCAGTAAATTTCATAAAATCAAAGCCATTAACAAAACTTTTCAAAAGTTTTATGTGATGATTTGGGTACCTTACTTCAAGTACTACTGTTCCACACTGTGATAAGATGGCTCTCAAAAGGAAGAGATTTTTTAAATTAAAAAAGTTAGCTGCAAATTTGTTTAGCACTCATAATTTAAATGAATATGAATCTATGTGTTATGGAAGAATTTACATTGTGCAAATTGGCACACATAGTGGACGTATTTGAGATTTTTAAGAACATGAATATATCATTACAACGTAAGGAAGGTATGATAATATCATCATCTAAAAGTATGCCATCTTTCAAAATGAAGCTAAAACCCTGGGTTTCCAAAATGGAATGCGTTCTCCTAACTTATCAGCATTAAAAACGGAAAGCAACTAAAGTCGAAGACTATTTCAGATATGCGAAATGAGCAACGGTGCTCAGAATAGAATTGTTATCATAAAAAAAATGCAGTACTAAGCAGTTACATCAAGATAAGTTCATAAACTAACATAATTGTAAACATTGAGTGTGTATTTACTCAATGTGGACTTTATTACAAAGTCCACAAGTTGCGAATTTTAACTTTTATAACACAATCAGAAATTATTTATAAATGATTTACCTAGTCCTAATGTAGAGTTATTTTGTAGAATAATGCAATATTGCGCCAAAACAATAGGACACATCTACAATATAAGGCCCATTTAATAAGGAACATTAATATAGCATTACAAGATAAGGAAGGTATGATATCATTATCCAAATATTCCATTTAACAAAATATTTTTCTATTTAATAAAAAAGAAAAATTTGAAGTCTTAAAGAAATCACTTTGAATTAATTCTTGATAAGCTCATGGTAGACGTCTGTGAATCAATGAATCAGCACTAATGTATATCTATATAATTAATGTTTAATATAATTTAATATAATAATTAAATATACGAGTATCTTTGGACATGAACTCTGACCAGATTTAAATAATATAACTTGATTAAAGTAATGTTTTGTTAAATGTATTATTTATTTATTTAAATTAATAATGAATTATAATTCAATTTCTTACTGTTAGACTTGCATTGTTTAATTTTATTGGGTATTTTTTTTTTATCAAACTATATTGTCATATTGAGTTTCCAGCTGTTTTGTTACCTTCCTTCTCCATTACTTTTGTTTTAGCTTTTCAGATTTTACTTTCCTTGCTCTCTGATGACATAAATTAAAAGGCCTTAGAGCATTTATTTCTATTATTTTCCTTTTTCCATTGTGATTTAAACTTCATTGATTGCATCACGTGTTTATTTATTGTGATTTTTCTGCATATATATATATTATTGAAAATGACACCAAACTTAGCTGACATCTGTTCCTTAACGAGTTTCTCAATTTTTCTAAATAACACTCTTGTTATTTCGTCTACACAATAAAGTACATCTCCTATAGTCGACATGTCTCGAATAATCAACATTCATCATCAGGACGTAAATAACTTCTTGGTGGATTTTCTGGTTTATTATATATACACAAAGTGAAGATAGTAGGGGTTGTTTTCCTTCAGTTTAAGATAAGCTGGTTGTTAATCCTGTGGGGTGAGTGGCCTCTCGGCCTGGAGATACTACCTGCAAGGGTTTCTGGATGCCCTTGATATGAATTAAAGAGCCTCAAAATACGGATACTGTTTTTGACTTAAATATTTATTAGTGGATTCAGTTTTTGAATCACTACAGCCTCTAAAATTCTCAGTTTATGATGGTTACTTTCTTTTTTTATTATTTTAGTATTTGTAACCAGCATCTCTCGGGTCAATTTAACGTTATGTTTATCTTGCATATGTTTTTTGGGTGCTCCTGCCATTAAGTGCATGGTGATATACATAGATAATGAACACTATGCCAAACAAAAACACTCCACGGTTCATCTCTTCTTATACACATTAAAACAGTTGTGTTATCACTCCATTAAATATAGGCACTTTATGAAACTCATTAACTATACTCAGAGACATCCTTGCACCTATGACTGCAGCCAAAAGTTCTAGCCTAGGTATTGTGACTTTCTTTATTGGAGCCACGCGTGCTTTTGTAGAATCCAAATACAGTCTCACTTCATTATGTCTTTCAATCCGAAGTATCACCATAGCGACATAAGCAGACTGGCTCGCATCACAGAACACATGTATTCTTTTATTCCCTTAGAGTCAACGCCACATAACCATCTCGGAATAATTATATCTTCTAACAACCTCAGCTCTCGCGACCAGTGTAAAAATGTCTTCTTCATATTGTCGTTTACAGGTGAATCCCACCTTATTTCCATGTTTCTTGGATTAAAAGTTTTGGTACTAACATCGTTGGCGAAAGAACTCCAATGGGATCAAAGATCTTTTGGGAAGTTAATTTTTAATGGGAAAACCAATTCAAAATAACCAGTTTTCTATATACTTTATAAAAATGCAATCACTTTTATGTTTATATATTGTAAGCTTTGCTACCTTATCGGTTACTTTGTAGTAAAGTCACTGGCTTTAATCATGAAAAACATGTTTTTCTTCCATGCTTAGATATTTAATTTTATAGAATTTAAAATTAACTAAAATTCAATTTTAAGATTTTCAGTTAAAACTAAATATTACCTTTTGTTATTTTCAGTGCTATTTTATTGATAATAAAACATGGTACAGAATGATGTCACCCAAAGAAAAAATTAATGGTCCAGTTCATGAAATGTGTAGGGTTATGGTTTTATCAAAGAATTTTACAACAAATACATTATACTTATATTGAACAAGAAGTCTAATGGACAGTATTGCTCATATTATTATCTAATTGTGAACCATATTTATAAACAATTGTTTACTATAAAATAAGCAACTTTATTGTAAACAATAATAACCCTATATGACTGTATGTAAGTATGTACTTACTTACAAACAATAATAATAATAATACTCTACTTATGGGCGTAGCAACTGTTTTTCCGCCCGCCGGGGTGGTCTCGTAAGATTTACTTCCCCCTCCCCCCGCGAGCTATTGATAAGCCGTTAACATTCAAAACTGCAGAAGGTCTTAAAAATAGTTCTTTTCATAAAATGACAATCAAGGATTTAATTTTAGACTGCTGTCATTGGTCCCAGACTTATTTCTTTTACAGTACTAGTATACGTATACAGTCGTCAACAAACCAAGGAAATGTTTAATGTGTCTAGTTTTCTGTCCCACGCTAGTCTTAGAGTAGTCGTTTGAGTAGATTTTTCTAATGAAGATTCCGTATGTTCCCAACCTCTCAAATCAAAACAAGCTATTTTAAAAAACTCAACGGCTTGTGTCTCTACACCAGGTACCACAGTTATGCAATTACCTACACAGAAGCTAGTTTTTAGTTGTTTAACCACCCATTTCATATATGGTACCTTCTTTTCTTTTCTTTAACTGCCTCCGCACATCTTGTGAGGTGATGCTTGATTACTACTCCTAACAAAAAAGGACTACTTGTTACACCGAAGACCACTCTGGTATGTCGAAATATCCTAATTCCATTACCTCTTCTACCCTTCCAAAAAAAAATCTTTAAAAATCCCTATCCTCTTGATCGACGGAAATTTGTAGAAAAGCTCGTCTTACATCCGCCACTACTCCAATTCACCTATAGCGTAGATTTGGGATCAGCTCGATTAAATTAGGCCCTTTTTCCAAACACTAGGAAAAGTGTTTAGAGCTTCTTTCCAGTTTTGCAGTTTAGAGCTGGTTGTTCTCTCATCCTAGCTGAGGCATCAAAGACTGGTCTAATACGGGTTGTACCACCTTTTAGCACAGGTCTGTGTGAAAGCTAATGCCCCATATTTTGTTCACCTTGCGGTACCTCTTCAATTATTTTTTCTCTTAACCAATCCTCAAACACTTCTTCATACGCACCATATAAACCTATCAATTTAATGTCTGAATCACTGTCTTCATTCTCCTTGCTGAAATTAGAATTGCTAACTAAAGGGGGATAATGTTCTAACCATGGTAGACTAACCCGATATCGTCTACTTTCGACTAGCTGAACTTCCAGCTGAAGAACTCTCAATAGCTGCTTCAATCAAATATTGAAATTTTTGTTCGTCTTTTAACCCTTCATCCGCATGCATCACTTTAATTTGAGCACAAAAGTTCATTCAATTTCTCACATTACTGTCAAACTTTCTTCGAAAAAACTCTAATTTAACTCTAATTTAGGTAATTTCAAATTACTATTATACTTAGATGATTCGACCTCAGATATGCTATCTGCTTTTTTGTCTGTTTGATCTTTTAAATGGCATTCCACTTTTACACGAGCTTCTAAATATTTTTCTCTGTAAGTCTCAGTGGTATTAAACTCATTTTCATATTCATTTCCGTCATCTACTAATTCGTAGACTAATGGTTTAATATCATCATCTAACGAAAAAAACTTTTCTGCTTTGTCAATGAATTGAGTGAAGCTCATAGTGATTTCTTGTTCTGCAACATCGCCAGCCAACTGTCCCCGTAATTTATCATAGGGGTGCGTAAATGTTCTCCTTAATCTTTTACTAATTTTTTTTAGCACATGAAATTTAGGTTCCATTTCTTCACTCATCTTTCACAAGGGATGCCATAAATTTTCTTTTCACAAATATACAAGGGCGGTTTGATAAGTCCGGAACTTTTTGAATACAACAAATTTTTTTCGGCAAAGAAACATTTTATTTTTCTACATAGTCACCTTTTAGCTCGATACATTTAGTCCAGCGTTTTTCTGATTTTTTTATTGTCTCCAAATAATACGTTTTCTCATAGCTCTCAAAATACACGTTTGTTTTGGTAACGACTCAAATCACTTACCGCTCAGCCATTTCTTTAGGTTTGGAAACAGAAAATAGTCGCAGGGAGCTAAATCAGGAGAATATTCTGGATGGGGTAGAAGTTCGTATCCCAATTCGTGGATTTTGGCCATCCTGACTAGACAAGTGTGCACACGTCCATTGTCTTGATGGAACAGCACTTTCTTCTTTGCCAAATGCGGCTGTTTTTGCTTCAAATCCACGTCGAATCTGTTCAAAAGCTTTGAATAATATTCGCCGGTGATCGTTTTACCTTTCTCGAGGTAATGATGTGAATGACACCATGTGCATCCCAAAAAACTGTGGCCATGACCTTGTTGCCTGACAGACTCTGGCTTTCTTTGGTCCACGTTCGCCCACAGCAACCTACTGTTTCGAATTTCTGGCGTGTTGTGATGGATCCATGTTTAATCCACAGTAACAAAACGGCGCAAAAATTCGTCCGGATTACGGCTGAAAATCGCTAAACACTCTTTTGAAGTGGTCACACGATTGCGCTTATTGTCAAGTGTGAGCAATCGCGGCACCCATCTCACGGAGAGTTTTTTCAAGTCCAAATATTCGTGTAAAATATGATGTACCCGTTCACTTGAGATGCCTACAGCATGAGCCAACTCTCGCACTTTCATTCTCCGATCATCCAATATCATTCCATGGATTTTATCGACGATTTCCGGCGTGATCACTTCTTTTAGTCGACCTGAACGTTCGGCGTCACTAGTGCTGGTACGACCACAACGGAACTTTGTAAACCGCTTCTTAACCATTGAAATTTATGGTGCCGAGTCCCCGTAGTATTTATCAAGTCTTAATTGATAAATTAAGGTGGTAGCTGGCTCATAATTAGATAGTTGTCCATTAATAGATTACAGATGACGGCAGCACTGTACCATTTGGAGTAACTGCGCGGGAAATTCAAAAAGTCACTGACAATAATCCGCGCTCGTATGTTCTTAAGACAGCTAGCAACAGAAAAAACTGATCAGACAGCACGGACCTCCTGTGTTTAGGACAAATTACGGTAAATTTATTTACAGTTTTCACAAATTGGTATCATAAATAGTTTGGCAATTAGAATAATAAGATATAAGAAACATTACAACAAATTTAGATTCATATGACGGAGGATGATATGACAAAGTTATCAGAAAGTAAGTTAATTCTTTGAAATCTCTGTTTGAAAATTCAATAGAAATACTTTTTCAACTTATTTATTCAAGTCTGTTAAAAAGTAACGTACAATCCTTATTTATTAAAAGGTATTTTATTTATTTCTAATTAAAAATAGATTTGGTTTAATGATTTTATTTATTAGTTTGATAATATAAATTAGAAATGTAAAAAATTAGAAGCTGTCAAAATATTAAAAGAAAGAACTTTTCTTATCAAAGTTCTTTATACGAAGGAATACATTTACTTCCTTGACAGAACTTCCAGCTCATTTCAGTGCTGTACTAAATGTTTTTTTATTTTGTGTGGTTATTTAGTGTTTTATGTAGTTCCATGATAGTAATTTATATACGATATAAAAATATACTGAACTAGGTAATCCTCATTAGATTTTATATCCATGGAAGAGAGAGTAAAATTCTAGGGAATTTTAATAATTTGTGAGGTTATTTAGTGTTTTATGTAGTTCTATGATATTAATTTATATACAATATAAAAATATACTCAACTAGGCAATCCCCATTAGATTTTATATCCATGGAAGAGTGAGTAAAATTCTAGGGAATTTTAAGAAGACAAGTTTGTCCGATGTTTTTGAAAGGGTTACATTTATCCTTATAGGGTATCAGCTGCTTGGTTGACAGTGCTGAAAGCTTTACGTTTTGAATTGAGCTCTAGTTTGTACAGAAATGAAAATTTAGTGAGAAATATGTTTGAAAAATAATGATCTCGTTTTGGTTAACATGTTACAGTAGTATTGCTCCTTTATAGTTATGATAAATTTACGGGACGGTCTTTTTTTCTGGATTTATCATTTGTACATATCTCAAATATCCAGTAAACATGAATCCACAAGTAATAGATGTGCGTGTTGTTTTTATCAATATTGGTGGGAGGCTCATTAGTTATGGAGCTTTTGGAGGCTTATTTGCCTCCCTTATATTTCTGTTGAATATAGTATGAGTCCCTATGGGGGTTCTTAAAACAAGTTTGAAATGGATACTTCTAAACGAAGGCCCAGTAGAGGACCACCCTCTCAACCTAATATTCACTCTAAGTCTGTTCACGTTGGTAAACAAAAGGAGGATCATCTTTTTAACACAACCTGTGAAAAACCGTTGCATAGAAGGTTTTCTGACTCAGAGGACAAGCCTCTTCATGTTGTCAAAAAGAAAGGTACTACTGTTGAATTATTTTAGAATGTAGCTTCTTTGCCAGTTTTATTAGTTTAACTTGGTTTCCTAGGTTTAGTGTTACTGATGTACTGAAGTTATATTTGTTCTCTTATATTTTGGATAACGAACAATAACATATTCACTAATATTTTCTTTTTTTTCCTTAGAAATAAATAACCTACTCTTCATGAGAAACTCTACACTTGGGCAGTCTGCTCCTTCATTATCCAGTACAATGGTTTGTTTAGCATTTTATACTTAAATTTCTGAGTCACCTTATATTCACTACCTCAATTTTATTTTGGTTGACATTTGATTTTGAGTACAATATTTCAGTTTAATTAAGGGTTACAGTTCTTATCAAGAAAATTAATGAACTATGAGTTGTGTATTATAATGGGTAACATAGTATACGTCGTATGTATTGTAGAACTTTTAGATCGGCTTTGTATTTGTAAACAAAAAATAAGTAATTTGGGCTACAGTTTTTTTTTTTTTAAATACTGTTATACCCATTTTGTTATTTATATATTTTGTAGTGCGCTAATTTTCCTTGTGAATCGCAATTTGTTTTAGTATTAAAGTGTCAAATGAAAAAGAATATAATTCATACTAATAAATATAAAATACAAGATATCAACAATTGTATGGTTATAGACATAAATTTGGAAAGAATATTTTTGTTTATAATTACTATTAATTAAGTTCTAAATTTCATCATTGGAATGAAATGCAGACGAACGAAACATTATCAAATCTTACTTTAGTAAGAATACCTGTATCCCTGACAGGTTAATGTGAAAATACAAACAAATGGCAAACGAAAATTTCACACTAACAGTTTTGTTAAGATTTGATGACTCAGATTATGTTACAGAGGTAAATTTTTAGTGAATAATATTTGTAATGGACTGTCTCATATTTTTCCTAAAGTCATTTGTTTTTAAAATATTTTAATCTGAATTGTTTTATATATGTTATCGTTTATAACTTTTACAGATTTACATTTAGTCACTATCCAAAGACGAATAAATATCTTACGTCCAAAGACATAATAAATACCGATTTGGTTTATCAGTAGCATAGGCACATGGGGTACTGTTCGTTAAAAGTTAAAAACATTGAAATGCTTATGATGTCACAATGGAACGAGCTCGTATAAATCCATAAATGAAACGGATTTATCCAAGGGGCCTGAATCATGTAATTTCAGAATAATGGGCTATCTGTAAGATGCTATAAGCAGTTTTATAATTAACAAGCTTATGTCGCATCTTTATAATATTAATGAGTGTTATGAGCATTTGACCCAATACAGTTTTATGTTCAAAAACAATGTATTACCTGTTCATGTTCTACAATGGTGATTAGATTTCGAAAATGGAAATAAGGATAAAGGGGTATATTTGCATGAAAGGTAGAATCCAAGGCATACTGGATTTTTTAGATGTAAATAGCCATTCCCTGTATAATAATAGAATTTCTGAATATATGTTTTGTACCCAAAACGTAGCTTTTACTAATTAGTAGTTAGTGATATATGTTTAATAGCTGTGCTATTTTTTAAATGAGTGAAAAGCTTATATATTACACGAAACCTATACCTACCTGTTGTGAGAGAGAAGTATTGTTTAGTGAATACTCTGTAAATAATATGCTCTCAAGTTTGGTAATTGATAATCTAGACACAGTTTACTTCATATTATTAAAAAAAATTGTTTTTATTTTTAAGATACTTTATTTGCCTTCTATTTTGTTTGGTTATATAAATTATCTTAATTTTTCAGAAAGAGCATGGCTGCAACAGACTTAGTAATAGAATGCTACAAAGAAAAAGTTTAATTGCTAATACATCCCCTACTTTACCACGATGTCATTCACCCTTGAATGGTATTAATATTTCATTTATTATTGGAATATTTATTGGTGTATTATCGAAGTATATGAGATTCTGAAATTTTAAATTTCATAGAATAGAAAGTTTAAATTATCTATAATTTTTATTTCATGGAACGTTGAATTTATTTGTTCGAAATATGCATACTCAATAATTATGATTATTATAGATTTGAGGTTATTGATGCACATTAAATCGATGTGCTTATAAATTGTAAATAGTGAATTTTGTTAATAACATTTTTATTATTGTTATTCTAAAATTATGTGGGGTTCTTTTTCAGCTGTCAGTCCATTAGAAAGCCCTAGGATGTCACCTAATCAACATTTTCCATTTATGGGATTGAAAAGGTAGAAATGCTGCATTTTATTGTCGATATTAACAGGTCTTGAAATGTGTTCATATTTGCTAAACCTAATCCTAGAGATACATACTCATTCCATCTCATCATTTTTACTTAGTAATATTCATATTTTAACGAATCCTGGTGTAATTCTTTAATCAATCATTTTATTTGCTTTCTTTTTTAAATATCCTTTATTGACCTTGGCTATTAAGACTTGAAGATGTATGTATATCTATAGATACTAAATTTGTCGTTTAATATAGTCTGAAAAGTTTTTTCATAAAAAGATAATGTTAACTGTCCACTGTGAAAATGTATGTTCTAAAACAGTTTTTCCTGAAGGCAGATTATCCCATATATATATACTTTAAGTAATATTTGAAAGTGATATAAAAAATATGTATATAGGTACTTTTACTCTAATTCTAAATATATATGATATACTTTTTCCCCTTTTTATATTTGTTTGGTATCTTATTAATATTAATTATTATAGTTTGAATATTATATGTTGCATATAAGTATGTTTCACTGTAGGCCTTTTAATATTGGTTCGGAATGTAGAGGAGACGGTCGGAGATGGTCAGTTGCTTCACTTCCATCATCTGGTTATGGGACCACTCCAGGAAGCTCCAATGTTTCCGTATGTTTTAAGCATCATATTTACTAAAGTTTTCACTTATATAAGTCAGTTTACTGTTAACTTTTGATAGATATATATTAAGATTGCAAATTTTTAATTATCAGATACTTTTTCAATATATTAATATTTTAAATTATCTGTGCAGTAGAAAAAGTTATGTTTTCCTAATAGTGAAAGAGTCTTTTATGAAGCAAAAGCTCCTTTCAACACAAAGTAGAAGTTCATTACGTGTGCAATCTGTTATAGTGTAGTGCTTACTGATATTGGGGAATTTCAAGAATTACATCTCAACACAAAAAAAGTTTCATATGAAACTAATAACCCCTTTCGAACACTTAGTGTTCTTCTTCAGATTAACATATAAAAAGTATACTTATCTGTGAGTTTAAAGAACATCAGAGTGAATCATTTGTAATTGAATTCAATATATGAATGTTGAATTGAACTGTCGAGAATATTAACAAGGGAATTACTGTGAAAAATGATTTAATTATTCTTAAAGCAATCTAATCATAAATCACTGAGCAGTTCTTTAAGCTCACAGGTATGTGTATTTTTTAGATGTTAATCTGAAGAAGAACACTAAGTGTTCGAAATGCGTTGTTAGTTTTTTCATATTGAACTTTTTTTGAGTTGAGATGTAATTCTTGAAATTCCCCAATATAAAGTAAAAGGATTATTGTGAATAGTTAATATGTTTCTGAATTTCATAAGGTGAAGAAAATGCTTTTCCTTACTTTTATTTATTTTTGTTATTATTTCATTGTCAAATGGTATGGAAGTTACATATTGGAAACACTTATTAGAATACCCATCAGGTTGTACGTATTTTATAAAATTCAATCTGGTATTTGTTTAAGCTGTTTCTGATAAAAATAATATAAAAAGGTTTGCATTATTAGAAACTTGTAAATGCAAACAATGATAAGATTATTCATAGATTATACTATCAAAAACTAGGAATTTATTAAAACTATTTAGTATTGTATTATTGATGAAATTTTATTTGCTTCTAGAATAATTAGATCGTAGTTTTTATAGGTAGCGCTGTTTATTAGATGTGAATAAAATTAGTGATGATTAAACATCAACTAAAGGCATTTGCTAAATAATGAAACCTAGTCAAAGAGCTTTATATACAAGCGAAGTTAAATATTATATCTATCACTCGTTAAAACCATGTTACATACCAGCAGTAGGGGAACAAAGGGGGAGGGAGGGCACTGTCCAGGGGCGCCGCGTCATGTGGGTGCAAAGTTGCTCTCTGAAAAATAGAAAATAAATTAATAATTTCCGTACCCACATGGATGAGTACCATTTATAAGGAAACAGGTGTAAACAGACAATGTTTTGAGAATATGTATTGATTTGTATTGAGACTTGTTGAGCAGTCGCTCATTACTGCATGTTGATCAGGTATCTTACTTGTGTATGTTTTCTCATGGATTCTTTTTCTTTTTTCCAGCGTGTTTGTTTAATGTAGTGTGAATTTTTTTAATTAATATTTATAAAAAATTAATAATGATTTTTTATGGAAAATTTTGTTTTTAATTAATATTATGTAGAACAACATAATTATTTCAAATGTTCATTTTACAAGAATTTTTTCTAGTTTTAAATTCCATATTACAAAGATTTTTCTTCATTTTAACCAAAAGTTTTTGTGAGTGGAGAGAAAAAGTTTTTATGGAAAAAAAAAAAGGAGAATCCAGTGTGGAGGGACGAAAGCGTAGGAAAAAATTACGTGAAGATCTTCAGAAATCCAGTCAAGTTTTGACTGAATTTCAGAGAGTGCTACGTCCAGATGGAGATACTGACAATCGAGTAGTTTCCCCATTTGTTCCCTTCACTCACAAAACAGATACAGCATCGGAACCGGTCGAGCAATTATTATCTTTATTATTACCGCCACCACAAAGAGCACATTCAATGCAGTCACCAGCTGCATGAACAGTCAAACAAATTGATTTCCTGTATGTTTCCAGTCAGCCTCTATCTTCTTCTAGGGGGCAATCTGATGAACAATTGCAGTATTAACTAAGAAGATGCTGGTTACTGAGAGTTTAATATTCAATAAGACAGACCAAAAATCTCTGATTATCTACTCGTGTGAATGGTGAAAGTGAGTGCAAAAAGCTTTTCAGAACAAAGTGGGTTCTTTTAAAGAGTCAGATTATTAAGAAGGTATTGAGGGCAATGTGGCGAAGAAACTATGAGAAGAGAAACAAGCACGTGTGCGTGTGTGAATCTTAGTATCACGAATTATTGATTTGGAAACTCTGACTACTACTACTAAACTAGCGGTATTTGGGGGGTGCTAGGTCGAGGTCTAGCCCTCCCTGGATCACCACCTCGTTACGCCACTGCACACAAGGTTACTTTCTTCCAATTGAGAGTCAAGATCCCACTTGTTACTAAGATGAGAACCTCCCGAAATACGATTTTCTCAGAGTGACATGATAGTTGTTTACTCTGCTTGGGTCTGTGACGGGATTCATCTCGAACCAAACATCAGTTGATGGAGATGCATCTGAAGACTGCAAGAATTCTAGCCCCCTTAGGTGCCAATAGAATTTATAAAAAATTTGGTAGTACACCCGATAAAACAATTCCTGGAACTGTATTCTTACAGTTTGAACTCTGGTTCTGTGTTCCATACCAAAAGTAGTGCTATTCCCGGGATAGGTGAAAAGAATTATCGATGCCTCAGTTGGCACCTTTAGGTACTACGATGCTCCTGCAAGGGCAGTAGTAGGGGAAATAAGATTCATAACAATATTAAAAAAACATTTAACATCCAGGTTGCTCCCAACTCCTGGTGGGGATGATGTGTGTTGTCAAGACTAGTGGCTCCAGCCTGGTAAGTGTCAGGTGGAGACTGCAACAACAGATGTAATGTTGTGTAGTATGTACATATGAAGATGAAAATAAAACTGTCGAGAAAAGTATACATCCCTGATGTATACTTTTCCATTATAAAGGAAGTAAAGTTATCCAGGGGTTCCCTGACACCCCCTTCCCCCCCCCCCCCCCCAGTGATGACTCATCGGGACTTCCCCGATGTGTTGGTTGGGATATCTGCCTGTACTCCTTCGGATCATAACCCTGCCTACGGTCTGGTTTTAGCCTTGTGCATCAGCCGGAGCGTGCTACCCCATCGTTGCCAAGCTGCACAGCGGGTGACATTGTAGGTGGTCACTGGGCATCAGGGGTTTACCTCACATAAATAGGGGCGATTAGGTAACTTACCTAATCATGTAATACCCTGTGATTTCGGCTACTATAGTTTTTTTATTCCTTACTTTATAATGGTAATAAAGTTTTTAGTAACATTTTGCAAGTTATATAGTCAAACATAGTAATGACACTTGGACATCAAATTTCAAGTAATCATGTTCAAAGGGAAGTTTCTGGTTAATTATATATCGTACTTCCAATTCACGAACATTCATGTTGTGAGAATCAATCAAGTGTTGATGCTTCCGTCAGACATTATCATTGTCTATATTGTTACATTGTACTTTTTATCTATTCAAAATCATTAAACAGTGTTTATAGAAATTTTAAATAAGAAAAAGATTAATTAATTAAGATTAATAAAATGTAATTTTACGAAAACGAAATTTATTTGAAAATAGTTAAATGTTTATTCAGTATTTAGAATAATAGAATGTTTCAAGTGGATTTGTTATATTTATTAACGGAAAGTAAAATTAGATTCTATTCCTAGATTTTTTTTCCTTTCTAAAGATTGTTTTCTGTTAAAAGATGAGAGAATAAACGAAACTGTTGATGCAAGAATAACTGAAGCCTTGAACATGAATGCGAAACGAAAATGCAACTGTTACGTGTTCAAGTTGTGACCTCAATATAAGAAGATCCTTTTAGAGTACCTGAATATCTGACTCTTAGAAAGTGATCAGAACATTGACTAATTTGTCCACTGAATTATTACGAGTATAATCCATTGTTTAGGAAAAGTATTTGCCTGGGACTATAATACATAATTCGTATTTCGGTGTAATACTTTTAATATAGTGCTCTGTCAATTAGGTTATCTTGTATTATTAACTCGTTTTTATACTTCCAACTCCATTTTTATGGGTTTTGTTGTGATTTTGTTTATTCTATTATGTTAATTATGTAGTAAAAAATATTTTTTCAGTCCCAGTGCTCTAGTCAGGAGCGCCTCCACCAACTCCCTCATGTTCCTACCAACGATGAACTTCATTTATTGGTCAAGCATTTTTCCTCAAATGATAGTGCAGATGATGAAGGTAGAAAGAGTCCTTTCAGACGTCCTCGTTCTCGAAGTTTGAGGTAAATCCTTATATTTAATACGAACAAATGTCTTCAAGTTTGTTACAGCGTTTCGGAAAAGTTTTTTGCAGTCATGTTTTGATTCACTATAGAAATTTTTATTTGTTTTCCTTTTTAAGGTTTAATGTTTACTTTTCTTTTTTAACACTATAACCAACCACAAATAATTATTCGGTTATCTCATTTGCTTATGATTATTGTTTGCTGATCTCTAAAATATTAACAATTTTTTTAAAGCTTGAATGTTTGGAGTCATTGGCTTATTCTTATTAATATTATTTTAGGGTTAGATTATTTAAAGAAAGGAATATGTTGTTCAGATCTTGAAATTTACCCCTTTATATAATTATTGGGGGGGGGGGGGGGGGGTACTGCTTCAAACAATGAACATATCTGAACCTTTCTCTTTTCTTCTAGTCGTAATATGGAAGTCGTGGTATCTCACGTTACGAAATTTCTGCTCTCGCAGATCGTTGCTAATAAAAATATAAGTATAAATTATGTCTGTTTTTTTTAATATAACTCTTGTTCATTTCCTATACTATACTGCTATAAGAAGTTTACTTGTATTTATATTTCTCTTTTCCTTGACCTTTCAGACCAGTCATAGAAAATGGAATATATATGGTATTTTATGAATTAAGAGTTTATTTGTATCCGAAACCTTATTGTACAAAACTGTTTTTAATAATGAAGTAAGGAATTGAGAGAAGAGTATGTTGTTTCCACAACGTGAATTCGATCAGATCTTAAGTTAAATTTGTTTAAGTTACCATTCATTATCTCTGCTGTCTGTAGACATAACAAATCCATACTTCAGACAACACACCACAATTTTGTGAAAGTAGTATTCAAATCACTCCTTAGCAAGAATTGTTTTTATTACTTGTTTAAAAAGTAGTTAATTCGTTAAAAGTGAAGACAAGTGCATAGACGTGTGCAAACCAGTATAATAGAAACATTTAAGAACATGTAATGCTAGTTATAAAAATAATTAATTTTGTAGTTGTGTAAGTTTCTTGTAATATTTTTTTTTTTATAGCAGCCCTAGTCGTTCTCCTGTTATGGATAATGACATCATCATGATGAATATGATGTACAAAGAAAGATTCCCCAAGGTATCCAGTTTTAGCTATGGTTTAGTTGATATACTGCTGTATAGAAGAACATTAAAAAAAATTATATATCATTTTTTCTTCAGGCTACAAGACAAATGGAACAGCGGTTGCAATGCTTTATAAATGAAAATACAAATATTACCGGAGATTTGAAAGAAGTTTCACCACAGTGTGCTCCTATAATGCGTTTTGTACATCACCAAATAGTAGAAACTGCCCGAGACTGTTTGAAAAAATCAGAAGAAAAGTTAATCACAAGACGATATTTCTATGAAATGTCCGACAATTTGGAACATCTGCTTTTTGATGTAACTGTTACTTAAACCTATTGTTTAGATAATTTACAAATATTGGGCTTCCATAGTTATGCAGTTTGATTTGTAGACAAAAGAAAAATCAATGGAGGCAGCATCTTATCTAGAAAGTTCTATAAAAAAACTTCTTCTAATTATATCCAGACCAGCAAGATTATTAGAATGCCTAGAGTTTGACCCTGAAGAGTTTTATCATTTGTTAGAGCAAGCTGAAGGCCAAGCTAAAACATGTCATGAAATTAAAGATGATATTCCCCGTTATATAATTACAAAACTTGGATTAAATAGAGACCCAATTGAAGGTATTTTGACGCTTTTCTAAATCCCGATTTATTTTTAAAATATTTTGTTCTATCTAAGAAATATTTAATACTTTGTAAGTTAATCTCTTTCACATAATGTTAATTAAATAATGGACTTTAAATAGTTGTAATTTTTTTCAAGTTGATAATAGCATTAATTGAATTACTTTAATATACTAGGTACTTGAATAAATGTTCATTTTTTATTTACTTGTAAATGTTTATTAAAGAAGAACAATTTATAATATATTATTTAAAATATTTTATGTCATTAACTATAACATTGTACCTTTTTGCGGCTTACGAATAGGTTCCTTATACAAACAGTTTTTATTTTCCTTTGAAACAAATTGATTCATCATATCCAGTGAGCTGCTGCTTTGAAAGGTATTTTGTACCTATCGGAACGGATGGTAGTCAGTCCCATTGACCAATGGTTTTGTAAATACCCGCGTGTGATGAGACATCCTATGAGAGCATTTTTAACACGTTCTTGACTAATCCTGCTGCTTTCGGTTCAGTAGTAGCACATTGATGAGTTACCTTTCTTTTCTTTTGACATATTCAGGGTCTTTTCATGTAATTGTCAACTCACTTGGGCTATTAGTTTGTATGCTTATAAGTTGATCAACATTTAATGGACCTAAAAAATTTCAAAAGTGTTTTATTAGGATTTGCTTTCAAATATAATTCTAGCTCTTCATTTTCAAATGTTTTGGTTGTACCACAACATTTTTTGTCTTTTAAGTCATAATCATAATCTTTACACGGTTAGAATTATTTACTAAACTTCTTTCAGACTGATGATAAATTGTACCTGTAATTTTTTACTGGTGCACTACAACTTTTACTGTACTTTTATATGAATAACAAATAATGGAGCAAACCACTGTCAACAATGTGCATTGCCGGTAGTGAAACCGACTTAGCATTTTCAGTGCTATGCAAAACTAGTGGTTTACACGGTAATAATATTGGATATACTAAACATGAAAGATAAACTATTATGTAATGCAAATAATTAAATCATCATTCTAAAGCACATGCGCTGAAACTACTAACGGATCTGGCGATAAACAGCAAAACTAATTCATGTACGCATATATAACAGGGTGTCATGTGAAAAAAAATCAACGTATAAAGTTATTCTTGTTTCTGACTTTATTTGTAATGTTATCTTTTTAAAAAATATAAAACTTGTTATTTTTAGTTCTACTAGTTTATGTTTAGTTTATATATATATATATAGTTTATTTTCAGAAATCATTTTATCTTAGTTATTCATCGAAAGAAAATATATGGTTATTGCTACTGTTAGTCAGCATTTGGATATGAAATTATTTGATCGCAGTTAGTAGTAGTAATAGAGTTATGTAACTTCCTTTCAAACTTCCACCAAAAAATTACACAGCAACATGGAAAAAATAGTGAGAGTGATTCATTATTTGACATATATTTTATATCCAAAATTTACGGATTAGAAGATATGTAAAACAGTTTTAATTACATTATAAAATTATAATTTTCCCATGGAATGATGTATTGAATTTAAACTTGATGATATAGGTAGCATTCAAAGCTGATATTATTAAAAGCTCCCTCTGTATCTAGAAAAGAAATCCCGGTAAACTCCTTATATTCAAGCGACTTCTCAATCTTTGATGCAAGGGTATGAAGTGCAGTTTCAGAAGACTTACCTTTGCTGTACGCATATTGAGAGTCACACCATATAGTTACGTCGAGATGCATCCGAACATGTACATCTATTAGCCGTTCCAGAGTCTTGAGAACGAAAGATATTGGACAAACTTATTGGACTGAAGTCCTTCCTTCACCCTTGAGTGAAGCATCCAACTCCCCTTCGACATAGAGACTACCCTAATTTCCTTAAAAGGTTGGGGAACGTAACATGAATCCAGGCAAGATTCTAAGATGACCTCTAACCACGGGAGAACAATCTCTAAAGGTCCGCAGTTATGATGGCCTAGCAACTTAAAGCCCTTGAACCCTGAGATGGCCCCCAAGAGGCAATCCCTTGACACCATACTGCGACCAATATTGTACGTTTTAGTATATGGTAGATTCCCATAACCACTTCACAATTTGGAAAATGTGCTTCCATTTGAACTTAAGTATTCAAGGTTTATCTGAGCATGGACGAGCAATCATGGAGTCAGGTGAGGCCGTGACTTACCTGATAATGTTTAAAAGGAAAAAATGTAAAATAGTGAAATGGTTATATTTATCCAGTGAATTGCATTCTAAAGATATTTTTTTAGTTCACTTCACCTGTTAAGATTGTTTTTTTTATTCAAAATCGCTGGATTTTCATATTTACTTTTCAAATATTGAAAAGAAATGTGCGGTGAGGCTGCCACCTGCTGTTCGACAGATTGTATAATGACTGTTAAATGTGCTGGCATGCTCTGCAGTGATTTGATACCGTATTTCATCTCTCTCTGCATGTCGCTATTAAAGTGTTTAAACACTTTTTCTACGCTAAATAAATTTCCAGTGTACAGTATTTTTTAGTTAGCAATAGTGTGTGTGTGTGTTAGTACTTTCTTGTGCTGAGCGCTTATAAAACTGCTGTGAAGAGTCACTAAGTGAGGCACGCAGTTCTCCTGCCTCATGCTAGGAGGCGCCTGGTACTATAGGATCTAAATCTGACTGTGATGAAGTCAGTTCCTACCTGTCATGAACCTCACTGTATTTGAGTGTATATAAATGACAAACTTAGCTGTGGTTTTTAATTAATTATAATTAATTTTTTATTGAATTTTATTTAATATTACATTTAAGCATTGTTAACTACAAGAATAATCCAATAATAATAATAGTAGGCAGTTGTATAAGTCGGTTCTTCTGTGTCGTATATCAAAATAGTAATAACTGTATTTATAAATTATAACAATAATATTAACATGCTCTGATTTCCACTTTGATATGATTAAGAGCAATTTTAATTGGATTTTGTAATTTTAAGACTTGAAAACTGGGTTGTGCGATATAAATATTACTTCCGAGAATGTTAAAGATGATAAAATTGAGTCTGCTAATTTAAACTGCTCGTCAATTTCAGAGAAGTCTAACACTACTTTCCTTAAGGTAATTTATAAATTACTTATTTGTATATTTATACCGTTAATGTATGAAAGAGTTTTATCCTTATAATATTATTTTTCTTGCTATATGATATTGATATATTCTTTCTTTAACTTAGCATAGTATATATTTATTTTATATGCACTGGACATAATTGATATATAATAAATATTTATGTATTCTGGTATAACTTTCTTGATGTATTGGTTTGGAAATAAAAACTCCTTGTTGCCATGTTTCGATGTATTTTCACATGATCAGAGTTAAAAAAACAATGCAAAACTAGAAGTATTACTTATTAAAAAAAAAAAGTATATTTATTTACCTTTTAATTATTTCTAAAATGGTCATAAATACAAATGTACGTTTATATATACATATACATAAGTAACTCACCACGAAAGGTAGAGAATTAACACCCTGAGATCTTTCTTGATTTACCTCGTCAGAGAACAAGTGAATACAAGTGGTAAATAAAAAACGAGTTATGAATTTCGTTTTAAAATTGAATGGAAATTGGCAGCATTGACTGTGTTAATCCTTATTAAATTTTAAATGGTGTTAATTTGTTTTGACCGATTCCTTTAATCACATTTTCATCCCATTTGAAAAGGCCTGGGCTGTTGTTGACTAAACTCTTAGAATAGATTTTTATTAGGACGCTTTCAGCAATGTTTCTTTTTCTTTTACATGACATAAATACCAACTCCTTTGCTTCTTCCTAGTTGATTAAGTGATTTTTGTTTCTAACGTGTAAGAGCACAGTACTTTTATCATCCTGTCTACTAACTGAATGCTTATGTTGCATAATCCTGGTGACAAGACCTTTTGCTGTCTGCCCAATGTAAGCTAATCCACAATCTTTGCATAGAATTCTGTATACCAAAATTTTAATTTGGTCAAGAAAATTATCATGAATGATAATCATAGTATATTTGTTTATGAATTATAAATATGAGTGTAAAGTAATTCCATAAAGCTTAAAATTAAACCTTCTTTAGTGTTGAACTGTTTGTAAACTGATAAGTTTCTCCAAAAAGTTGTATGTTGCTTAAATGACATTGTCTGGTATTTCATAAAACTTGAGAATAAACTATATGTTGGCCAATTAATCACTCAATTGACAGATTAAACAACTTCGTTAATAGATACTGGTCAAGGAGGTATATTTGTTGGTGATATAGTTATTATAAAGTAATGTTCATTCATAAATTGTATTATAGAGTTTCTCATATGATATGGTAAATGTTGAATGAACACAGATAATAGTTATCATTAACTAAATAAACTAAAATATTTGATAACATTAATAATTCTATTGCATCCACTTTGTTTGGGATACAGTACTCTGGATTAACGTTTCTTCTGTTTTGACTCTAGTAATTATGAGATAGTCTTTTTTTCTGTGGTTAACTTGGTTATATCCAAAAAGTAAGTTTGGTAACTTACTTAAATGAATAAATAATTTTTATTATTTCCAATAATTCCTTTTTCCTGTTTTAGCCTCCTACTGAAAGTGATTTTTATGTTGTGAAATTAATTTCCAATGGGGCATATGGTGCAGTATATTTAGTGAGGCATAAAGAAAGTAAACAAAGATTTGCAATGAAAAAAATAGTGAAGAACAATCTTATGCTGAGAAATCAAATCGAACAGGTTTTTGCTGAGCGCGATATCATGAGTTTCACAGATAATCCTTTTGTTGTTAGTATGTATTGCAGTTTTGAAACAAAGGTAAATGTATTTCTTAATTTAACCTACTTTATTTTATAAATTAAAGTTTCATCTTATATAAAATGTTTCTGAAATAGTTATTTTTTTTCGGAAGTTACTCAACAGCGAACTTGTTGAGTAGTGAAATGGTAAAAAATGTGATTCTGTTGCAATTATTTATTACAACATGGTTTGTAGTTATGTAAATTGCTTGACATGAAATTTTTATCACTTGGAATACTAAGTCCCATAATGTGCTAAGTTAAGCGGTAGTAAGAAACCTTGTTTTGGATTAGTATTCATCAGTGTTAATCGAAAAAATATGGATTTTTTTTCGATTAACGAAGTCCTAAAAATGAAATGACTAAGTTGTCATCTTAGTCATACTAAATTTGTCATACTAAATACTAAATGAAATCTTAGTATTGTTTTTTCTTTCAGTTCCTCACATTGTAAGACTTTCATCTTTTAGTCATATACTACGAGTGGAAAGTGTGACTTTGCAGAGACATGCTAATTTTGTTTTTCTAAAAAGTATGTAGACATAAAAGAAAATTTTGTATTTCTAACGAATTTACGTTAAGTCTTGGGGTCTCCTGAAAACTGTATATTTCGTTTTAAATGTTTTTTTAAACTTCAATATTGCAAGATAAAAAATTCATGATTTTGAATAATAACAAAGGAAAAAGTACGCTAAAAAAGTCAACTGTTAATCTTCACCTGTAACCATTTGTCTGAATGTGCAGAACAGTGATTACATTTTTGGTATAATTGACAAAATGGGTCAAAATGGATTTTATTCCCATAAAAGTAAATCAATTAATTGAATTCGTTGTCAATAGGTTGTTAATACGTTTGACAAAGTAGTAAAGTTGAATGTAAACAATTCCAGATTTTTGTGTATCTTACTTTGAATGTTGATATTTTCAGAAACATCTATGCCTTGTGATGGAATATGTCGAGGGAGGTGATTGCGCTGCCCTGGTTAAAAATATTGGACCTCTTCCTCCTGATATGGCAAGATTCTATTTTGCCGAAACTGTTTTGGCTGTGGAATATCTTCACAGTTATGGCATTGTTCATCGTGATTTGAAGCCAGACAAGTAAGTGTTTTTTCAAATTTGTTTTGTCTGAGAATTGTAATATATGATATTTTCATCTAAAAAAGAAAATATTCTATTCCCACTTAGTTCTGTTCTTGTATATAGTGGGCACATCATTTTACAAATTATCTAAGTAATTGTATTAATATTAGAAAATTGTTCCGAAGATACACAATACCATGAATATCATGTTCACTGCACCGATAAAAAATAATAGACATGTATAGCTTTATATTTATAATCTGAAACTTTTAATTGAACATTGAAATTATGATGATTGGGTACTTTCAACTTCGTTCCTCTGTACGTTCTTATAAAATGATAATAGCTTTTATTAATGGAGTTCGTATTTTTTCAGTTTACTCATAACAGCAACAGGACACATCAAATTAACAGACTTTGGTTTGAGTAAAATGGGCCTTATGTCGTGTAAGTAAATATTTGTGACAAAATGAAAATACAAATACATTTCTTCATTCATTGAAATCTATTTGCACAATATTATTTTTAGTGGCTACGAATCTTTATGAAGTTTACATTGAAAGAGATACAAAGCAGTTTTCAGACAAACAAGTTTTTGGTACTCCTGAATATATTGCCCCGGAAGTAATTTTGAGGTAATACTTTTTCTCATACGCATATTTGTTTCGAGCATAATGTAAATATTAATTGTACTTGCTAAAAGATTTTGTTATGATTTGGATTTTTATTTTTGAGTCAATTGTTCCCAGTTTAATGTTATTGTAGTTGAGTATATAACTCCTCAATTGTAGTTTAATGCTCACCTTTTTTTGGGTGTTCTGCCTTTTCAAAAACTTAATTATTTAAAAAAGTTTTTATGGTAAGTATTCAGTTAGAGAGTTAGATAACCTTTTTATTTGGTGTTGGATTGGAATTGTTTATACGTGTTGTGAGGCGGATTAAAATTCCTGTGTCTTTAAACTTATCAACCACGGAATTCCCCACAACTTTATAGAATTTCTGTATCAAATTACAATTTATATCAATAACTTTAACACTTAACCACTTAATACAAAGTACCTGGGCCTTTTTATTAAGATTGTATGAAACAATCTTCAACTGTTGCGGTACACTACATTATAGAATAGTAAGATACTTATTATGTTTACTTTATTCAGAGCAGGTTGCCAACTTAATGATTTTTGACTAAATTTGTATATCAATTTTTGGATAGTTTGCTTGCTTTAAGATGCAGGTATGTCATTTTTACTTGTATTTAGATAAATTCAATAACATTACCGTCCACAACATTCTTGGGATTATTACCATTAAGTTTATTCCTATATTTCATAATCTTGTGGAATTACTCGAATGCAGTGGAGATTATATATGCATTAAAAAGTAAAGGAAGCATTAAAAAGTTAGGAATATAAAATCTATTTGCTGTTGAAACAAATGATGTGAGTATCATGATGATTATAAACAGTGAAGTTTATTAAGAACTGAAACAAGAACATGCCCGTTCCTAAATCTGTTTCACTATATCTGCTATTCTATTCAGTTGGCTAAATAGCATGCTACAGCTAATTGCTTTCAAGAAATTTATTATAGCAAAGATTCATAAACGGTTTTCATTCTCACCACGAGAATGTCAGTCCGCTTACGAATAAACGTATTCGAAGCTATAAATCTTAGTAGAAATCTTTTAAAAAGTCTCAATCGAAAATCAGACGATTAAGATTGAATCGGGAATAGAAAAGATCATATCACAATGAACTGTGTAGTAAGGGAAAATTTTCAGATAATGAGAGTAAAAGAGAAATGTTACATCTCAGAAATTGTGTATAATATTTACAACATTTAAATTATTCTACCGTATTTACTTTTATCATCGACATCCTGTTGAAATAGAAAAAAGTAAATTTTATAACTGCCACCGGTGATAGAGGAATACTGAATATATGATAGAGGAGTATTGAATCTTCCTTTTTCCTTAGATATTGAATAATTTTTCGATCCAAAATGTTGTTGTAGATTTCAATGAAAAATGGGAGAATTAAAAAAGGAAGAAAAAGTGACAGCAGAGGGAAAAAATTTTTGAGAGAAAGAGGTCAAAACTTGCATGTATTTAACCAACTGAAATAAACATTGCCGTAAAATTTAGTTATCCTAAAAAAAAATGCTATTGTATCCGTAAGCAGCAGTTTTTGTATTTCCTCACTCAAATGCAGATGTTATAGGGATGAACATTGCTGAGTTCGAACTGCGAAATAAAGTGTATACTACTATGGTTATGCATTATTTCTTAGAAAACATAAATGTTAAGTTGACTAAAACATAAATATGCATTGAATTGGACTTATAAAACAGAAATACTTTAGTTATCAATAATTGCAAGTAAAGTACTTGGAAGTTATAGGTGTACTGATAGTTACTCCTGTAATAGTAAGAAGAAACTTTCTCTCTCTCACTCTTTGTGTGTGAAGAAAATTTTATTGATGGCTTAATTGATTAAGGGGAATAAATTTATTCAAACAAACATGTATATTATACTTGTAATTTACTTTAGATTTTTATAATAATATCCATTTATTTCATAAAAACAATTACAACTTCTTAATAAACGAACATATTTCTTTGATGAACTTGTATTTATATTGTTACAGTGAGGTTTTTTTTTTCATTTGAAACTATGTGAAACTATGCCCAATTCTGAGCATAGGTCTCTCCCAACATCATCCATTTTCTCCTTTCTCGATAGACTCTGAACCACATTGGTCCCACTATTTCTTTAAATTCATCTTCCCGTCTTCTTTGTCTTTCCGCTTTTCTTCTAGCTTCTCTAAGACACCACTTAGTAATTATCTTTGCCCATTTTGTTGAGTTTTTATTTGCTGGAAGTTTTAATTAAATAATATTAATGATTAAGTGTTTTCATTAAACAATTTACGAGTTAAATTGATGTTATTAGACATCTTATTTTTAGGCAAGGATACGGGAAACCTGTTGATTGGTGGGCGATGGGTGTAATCCTCTACGAATTTCTAATAGGCTGTGTACCATTCTTTGGAGAAACTCCTGAAGAATTGTTTGCTCATACAGTAAATGGTACGTGGAATGCTATTTTGAAAACTGTTAGTCTTTAAATAAAATGGTACTATTGTTATTACCACAGCAGCAATATTTTTATAGAAATATACCGTCTCACAGAGTCGTTTTCGACTGCTTTCATAACTCCTTCATTGTCAAGAGCAACTGACTGTTCTTATATAATACAGCTTTTAAAAAAGACAATAATAGAGACAGGCTATTCTTTTTAATGGTGCAGATAGGGATAGAAGACTGTTAAAATTAAAATGATTTAAACAAATATAATAAAGTAATTCTTTTGACAAAATAGGAGAATATTGAGTACATTAGGGTACAAGGGAAGCGATTATTGCCTTTGTATTACATGGATTAAACCGTAAGAAGAAAATGTACGAAGTAAGACGGTATTTTTTATAATAATGTTGCTAATATTTAGTTGTGTTCTAAAAATGTTTACTACATTATTTTAATATTTTTGGTTTCAGTAGTTAATGACATGTTTTTTCTTAATTTTAAAATATTTACAAAATAAATCTTAACATATGTCATTTTATATGAAAATTCCAATTTGTATTTTCCAGATTATTAGAATGTTCTATACTCTATTCCTGACATCCGACTCTTAAGTTTTCTCTATTTGATTTTTTTTTTTTTTTTTGTATAGCTACATCTAATTTACTAATGTTGTACTTCGACTTAATATTAAACAAATATTAATTTGATCCCTAGACGATATAGAGTGGCCTGACGACGATGATTGGCCTGTTCAATCTGAAGCTAAAGATATCATCACAACTCTGCTTCAGCAGAATCCCCGAGACAGGTTAGGAACAGGTGGTCCTAATGAAGTCAAGGATCATCCTTATTTTTTTAGCGTGGACTGGAATTCACTATTGCGGCAAAAAGCAGAATTTGTACCTCAATTAGATAATGAAGAGGATACTAGCTATTTTGATTGTAAGTTATAATTTATATAAATACTGTAACAATATTATAAGATTTTTAATTTTATTAAATGATCTGTCATTTTTAGGTCGATTAGATAGATACAACCATGAAGTAAGTGGAGATACAGATGAAAACGATGACAATGGATTACTTGGTGGCTTTTCATCTTGTACTCCTCAATATCGTAAAGTTCAAAACAGACTTAGCCTTACTTTACCTTCGGTACCAACTACCCAAGGAATTGTAAAGAAAATATCATTCCCGAGTGAAAGTCACTTAAGTAGCTCAGGTAATGTAATAATACATAGTAGTAGAATTTTTCCCTCTAATTTCAACTATTAAACTTAATAGTTTAGTGGTGCCTTTAATTGACACAAAACTAACTTCAGTAGTATTGTTCCATGGAATTACATTCATTTTTAAACCCCTATATGAACATTAATTTGTAGAGTTAAATTTAGACACTCGAGTTATATTCTTTCGCGATTGTGATTCCATCATCAATCAATTATTATTTAGTTGTCTTAATAGTCTTGGTATAATATTCTGTTTTAATATTATACTGTCATTCATAATTAAGTTTAATGTAATTTTCCATTACTAATTTTACCTAATAGATTAACCAAATTATATTCACTAAAATTGTTTGCATTAAAGAAATAATAATAATTAAGTTGTAATTTTGGTAATTTAAGGAGTAACATCTGAAGAATGTGATCTGGAAGTTGGTGATGATTCCGAAACTCATCGTGCGAATCCCATTACTCCTGATTCTTCTCAGACTGAGAGTGATGATGTATCTCCTCAGATACAACGCAAAAGGCGTGTACCTAACAGAGAAGCGTTAACTCTGCCTAGGTTTTCGATTTCCATTGATAATGATCAGTCAGTGTAAGTTTTTGTACTCCCTTTTTCTCTTTGAATCTAATTAATTTGTTTTATATAATTATTTGTCTTTTAACTGTTAATTTATGTTTATTTCGTTTAACGTAAAACTTTTTTGATGAACACTAATTATAACTTAAGTTTTTGGTATTGAATTGATAAAAATAATTGAATAAATATATTTAACATTGTTAAATATATATATTAAGTGATCACACTAAAAATAGAATATTCATTTTTATGCTGAGAACTTTATAATGTGGTAATAAGAAGTTATTTTATTTTATTCTAAAATGTTAATTAACATTAAAATAAACTGTGACAAAGGTATAAATTTGATTTTGTAATTCGTATTTCAGAAATGTTTGCAGTACATCATCACTCAATGATTTATCTCCTAATACAAACCTTCCTAAAAGGTTTGTCAATGAGAATCTGAGTCATTCTACTCGCATTCCGATTTCTCCTCTACTTCCTGTTAACAGATCAAGATCAAGAGCAGTTATTAAAAGTTTCAGTGCTTCTGGTTTATCCCTTATAATCCCTCCTACTCGTGGTAAGTTGGTGATCAGTGTGCATTATTTTCATATGTATTGCAGGATATATTTTTTAGCAGTATACAAGTTAAAAAATTTGTTCAATGGTTTTGTGTTTTTAGATGATGTCCCTCAAATGGATTCTCCAGGGGGTTCAAGTACCGCCAGTTCTCGAGACAACTCTCCTTGCAGGGAACTTTCACCATTAGTAAACAGTCTGAAACCACCTGTTATCATACGAAGGGGACCATCAGGTTTTGGATTCACTGTTCATACCATTCGGGTTTACTATGGTGACTCCGATTTTTATACAATGCATCATTTAGTAATGGTAAGTTTAGCATTATAAATTGTTCTATAAAGATTTGTTTAGTGTTGGTTGTGCTGTATTTTTTTAATTTTCTGTAATAATAACTGATAAGAGTTAATTCTGCAATCAATTATTTTACATAATGATTTAAATACTAATTTTGCCCGGAAACACGCTTTTTTTTTAAATATTGAGTTTTAAAGAATTATTGAAAGTTATAATTCTCTTTTGTATTTATATACCATTTCAAAAGTCAAAGAAAAATGACCTGACTTGGAAAAGAAATGAAAGCGTTAATAAATCTTTTAAGGATGTGTAATTCACGTCACCGAAGTGAATTAATAAGTAATAATTTTGTCATAATCTTGGTGCTTGTGAAATATTGTTATTTTTAGGTTTTTATTTTTAAGCCAGGATTCATGTGTGTTATTTTTCTAAGGGCAGATCCACACATTCAACTGCAAATAGTAGCAACTTGAGCCAGGTATGCGCTTTTGCCGGGCACCGAGTCACTCTGTAATAAGCAATGTTAACGATTTACTTTCTCCCGCACAACAGTAGATTCAATTCGGAAATCGCCATTTTATTACAGGGTAATCATTGTGACGTATAAATAAATTTTCTGTCACAGAACCGTTGTACTTAATTTTTTTGTGTTTTTATTTAAATTTGTTAAAAAATTGAAAATAAAAAATTTTTCTTCGTTTTTAAACTCTGTTACGAGAAATGTAAATATAAATCTTCTTAATTTATATATTTTTCATCGCGTCATCAACATTATTCGTAGCTTTTAAGTTTAGATAGGCAGGGTCCTGTGTTGCGAGTTCATTTCTGTAATACAGTACAAATTTTATCCCCTCTCCGTCTCATTAGCCTATTTCAACTAAAAAATAAGAATTCTCTGAAAAGGACCAGCAATGAGTGTCAGTGTTCGTCACACATTGATCAAACTCTCCATACTACACGAAATTTGGCAGGGCTGTGGAGTCGGAGTCGGAAGAAATCAGCCGACTCCGACTCCTCACCTATTTATTACTTGTGTACATGAAAATGATAAAATGATAAAACATGATTAATTAGTCCAAGCAGAAATTTTTCCCTCCGGAGAAAAATACTACCAATGTCCTTGGTAGGACATTGATGGTAGAATACAAAATGTCTAGTTTAATACAAAATATCTGGCCTTGCCTGTTCAGGGTAAATATAATATCAAACTTCTTGGTTATTTAATGTCATATTTAGACATAATATAAATGCCTAAATAGGAGTTTTTTATTAGTCTTTCATTCCTGGAGGCCGATTCAGTCAAGGACCTTGTCTATAAGGAGGTTGTTCGTTTGGCTATGACTTCGTTTGATCTGGTTTAGAGCTGCACCAACGAACAAGGCTTGTATCCAGATCGTTCAGAATAAGTGTGCCCGCCTTATAGCCAGGGTTCCTTGGTACGCCCGAAATGTTCATATTCATTATGATTTGAAAATTGAATCCATAGATAGTTACATCACCCGACTTACTACCAATGAAGACAATAAACTCCTACTCATCCAAAAACCTCCTTGTGCAAGCTCTCAATCCTGCCACCAACCTCCCTCAATCTCACTGAACAATTACTTCATCCACTGACCATTTTTTCAATCCATGACTGAAAACAGTTTGCACTACGGAAAACTATAACCAACAGGGCCACATGACCGCGAATATGACATCATTAATGTACAAACGAACTTAATATCCGACATAAATTACTGACAGTCTAAGTTATAGTAGCACAGTTATCAAGCAGTAGTAGGCCTCCTGTCTGGAACTGGAAGTTACGACGTCTATTATAGTGCGCGGATATAAGGGTCGTTGGATTCCTGGCGGTACTATTGATAGTAATTGAACCAGTTATCAATATAAAAGCTTATTGGTGTATCACACAAAAGAAACATATAGTATCCTTGGTATTACCAAAGCAGTAATAACACTTTTATGGTATGTACGAAATATTCCTGTACGAAACAATCTTTTACGGAAGAACATGACTTTTGTTCCCATAGCCAGTGGATCTCATTCATGACTGTCTGAAACATTACATGGCCAGTGGATCTGTTACATTTAATTCTGTTTATCTGACCACCTTCTACATTGAAGAATTAAGCAAAGTTTTCGTTTGGAGACTTCAAAATATTCCTATTTAGTTTGATAAATGTCAGAACATTCAACAAAAAATATCATCGAGAAATTTGCTTAAAATTAATATCCGTTTTGTAGAAAGATATAGAACAACAGAGTCCATTCTATATACTACAATTTTACCCAAAGATAATACAATTTGTAAACACAAGAAAATATTCATCTGATATTAAGTTTTCTCAAGGGTGCAACATATAGATTGATTAGAGAATTTCGTTAGACAAATCCATCATCCCATGGAAAGCATAGAAATTATAATTTTGATGGGCCTAATTTTTTTAAATGTAAAATTTTTTTCTTCTTACATCTCATATTCGGACATTTAATCATTTCAAAGTATTTCATTAAACCTTTAAACCTCAATTTTATTTCAGTCTATTCAATTAAAAAATTTCTAAGTCAATGTAAATAAATGTGAACTAATCTGACAGGTAGCAGGTGATCCATTAGTCCGGAATGGATATTCAGTTATTATAGTTTTATTGCACTTTGCGGTAGTTGAAAGTTCACGAAATTTTTTTTATAAGTTGCTAATTATTATCATTATTATTACAAAGTACTAATTCTTATTATTAGCCACCTGTCATCTGTTTTTTAATAATAAAAAGATGAGCTTGAGTCTAAGCTTGAGTCGGAGTCGGCCCTAATAGGTCCGACTACACAGCCCTGAAATTTGGTGAACAGTCGCTCAGATTTGCCCGATTACCGACGGTGTGTTTAGCCTTCCCTAAATTTGATTTCTTTAGGAAACTATTTTAATTACATGGTGTATGATCAAACTTTTTTATTATGAATAAAATCATTATGCTTGTTTATCAATGAATGTTGTAAACTGTTTACGTATAGGTTGTTGAAGCTGGAAGCCCTGCATTTGAAGCTGGTTTGAGGCCAGGTGATTTAATAACCCACATAAATGGGGAACCTGTTCAAGGTTTATACCATACACAGGTCATTCAGATCCTACTATCTGGTAATGATCATGTCAATCTTAGGTCAACTCCACTGGAAAATACATCAATAAAAACTGGTGGCCGCAAACGAGAATTATGGCAATCAAAGCTCGCAAAAAGGTTTGTTTTTTATTACATACGTTTTGTCGATTTAAATTCAATTTTACAAATAATTGTGAGGTTGCTATTCCTGACATGACTCAATTTACCATTTATCAATTAGATTTCTACACGATTGGGAAAACAAACCGGCCATACCTCAGGTGTAATAAATCTTTTGTAAAGCCACAGTGAAGGTTTCGTGTTACAAAATACTTTCTTAAACGAGAACATGGCTTTTGTTTCTATAGCCAGTGGATCTGTAACATTACATGACCCGTGGATCTGTTACATTTGATGTGTATCTGACCTCCTTCTACATTGAAGATTTAAGCCAAAGTTTTCCCTTTAAGACTTCAAAATATTCCTATTTTGTTTGAAAATTGTGAGAAATATGTATCAAAAAGTCAGTGTCATCGAATCACCAAAAAAATTAACATCTGTTATGCAGTACAGAACGAAAGAGTCCATTCCTGATACTTAAATATTACCCAAAGAAAACATGATTCATAAACACAAGAAAATCTACATCTAACATTATTTTTTGTTAAAGGGTGCCAACATGCAGATTAATTAGAGCATTTTGCTATACAAATCCATCGTACCATGTAAACCATCAGAAATTATGTTTGATTTTTTACATGTAAGAATTTTATTCTTCATCCATATCATATTAACACATTAAAACAATTCAGATATTTTTATTATACTCGAATCATTTAAAAAAATTCGACGTCAATATAAACAATTTAAAAAATTGTAAACATCCGACAAGTATTACAAAATGAATTTTCAGTTTGTAGGTATGTTCCCCTTGTGCTAATCGGAACTTTAGGCAATTTTTTTTATAAATTATTGATGTCATGTATATGTTTTTGCCAGAATTTCATTGTTGTTTTTTTCTCTACTTATCTCTAAACAATTTTTCTGAAATTTAAAATGTACCATAACGTCCATAAATTTAAAAAAAAATTCCTTGACTGATCCTCACATAAAGAGTTATTTTTAGGTATAATTTCATTTCGATCCGTCATACGTCCATTCCTCATACTTCAATATTACCCAAAGATAATATGATTCACAAATAATATTTTATATATTTTATCATATTTCATATGACAAAATGATACACAAGAAAATCTACACCCCATATTAAGTTTTGTTTAAGGGTGCAATATATAGATTGATTAGAGCATTTTGTTGGACAAATCAATTATACCATAGAAAACATAGAACTTATATGTTGATTGGCGAGATTTTTTTACATGTAAAACTTTATTCTTCTTACACATCATATTAAGTCATTAAATCATTTCAAAATTTTTCATTAAATCTTTAAACATCAATTTCGTTTCAGTCGGTTCACTTGAAAAATTTCTAAAGCAATGTAAACAATATAAATAAATATTAGCAAATCCGACAAGTATAGCAGGTGATCCATTAGTCCAGGATGAATATTCAGTTGTTATAGTTTTATTGCTCTTTGCGTTATTAAGCAAATGGTATGGTTTTTATCATCAATCTTTCAGATAAGTCAAAATGTTTACATTTTATTGAAAAAAACATCCATTTGTTTAAAAAAATTGAGGATTTATTCAGTTATTGCTTGTGTAGCTTCCATGATATTTCAAGACTCTAGAGTTAGTAGTTTAAGAGAAAAATATTGACAAACAAATTCATTGTGGCAAAAAAAGTGACTATCCCATCAGCATAATTGCTCCCAAACTATGGGGTTCATATACACTGTGAGACCCGTTTTTGTGTAAAATATTAATTTGTTCCATACATACTGTAGCATGTACACAAGCTTTTGGATACATACCCCACCCTCCCACATTCACACAGACATCTTCATTAAATGACTTTGGGCACCTCAAAACATGTAATTCCGTTAAAATGTCGAGATCAGGTTTTTATGCGATCTCTATATTTTACCTATAGTAAAGTAAAAACGAGATACATATAAAAAAGTAACAACTTTTTTAGTCAGTATTAGGTAACTGGAGTAAAAAGTAAGTTAAACAAATGTGTCCTTTAATGGGTCATATAATAGATTTAACAAAATTGAAGTAGATGTTCATTATGGAGCAAGGATTGAGTAATTACTTGAAGCTGTAATAGATTATACATTAGTTACTTATGTTCAAATAAATAACCAATACCTTGTGTATTTCTTGTAGATCTTTACAAAAACAACGGAAGCAAAAGCGAGATCCCAGCGATAAAAAGAAGAAGGCATCTTTGTTTAGAAGAATCAGTAGTAAAAGAGCAAATGCTGAAATGCAGCAGGTACTTTAAAAAAAAAATTATCGATTCAGAAGTAGTTTAATATACTGTTACCTCCTATGAATGAAAATTCATTGATGAAAAACAAAAACTTTTTTACTCTCAGTTAAATAATAGCACCTTTTAACTGATTTTGACTTCCGATTATAAATTATTTAATTGAACTCCAACAACGTCATTCTTTTGAGAATTATGTTTAATATATTTATTTGTGTACCTTCAGAATTTAAAAACACTTCTACTTATGCTGGTACTAAAATAGGGTTGATGGGAGGGAGATAGATGTATCAAAATAGTGTAATACAACTTAAAATTAAATAGATGAATAATAAATACTGTATGTTTCGTAAAATATGAAAAGTTGGTTTACAGTTTGATCAATTACATTATTTTTGAAAATAAATCAAGGAACTTTTACCGTATAATTAATATTTCGAGATTTTTGTGCCAATATTAAAAAAATATATCCTCATAAAATAATGTTTCTATTTAAACACTTATGTTATTTTGAGACCATCTTTAATTCATTATAAAATATCCATATATTTTTACTTCTTCAAATCATATTTGATAATAAATACTGATTATAATTGAAAAAAAAAAGCTATTTAAAGAACAGTTTCGGAAACTGTTTGATCACAGAATTGCCAGTACATATGTTCAATAGAATTGTTGTCACCTATAATTGGTACAATAATTGTGCCTCACATAAATGAAAAACACTAAAATTTATTTAATTAACTAAAATGTAGTGAGGAAATTTCAGTTGTATGAAAAAAAATTGGTTTGGTTGAGGCAGATAGTAAAAAAAATTGAAGGCAACAAAGGCTCTTTTAGGAATGTAACTGTAAAGAAGTTAAAGAAAAGAAAAAACATTAAAATGTACTATTGTGAACAAACTTAATTCAGTATACTACTTTTATTATAATTAGTTTTGTTTCTAAATTTTGAGGATGACTTATTTATAATCCTCAGTTTCTTGGTCCTGGTCTGAAAATATTTGATTATTTATCATCAGTTCTTCAGTTTCCGAGTAATCCTTTGGTAATATAGTTTATAAATTGAGAGACATTTTCTTGGTTGTTCGAATGTGGCGTGACAACTAAACGTGGTTGTTTTCCATGATTACTTTATTTCGGATTTTCGTAGCTGGTTTATATAGCTTTTTATTCACCTGGTGTTATCTAACTTGTTAATTTAATTGAAATACCCACGTTTTATGGATGTTTCACAGATTCAGTGTTATTAAATTATTGTTAATGAACGAACAATTTTCACTTTTAGTGAAAATTATTTTCACAATTAGCACTGTCTCTTCACTTTTGTAATTTCTCATCTTCCGAAAGGGCTTCATTGTATCGGGTTTTAGTTTAGTTATAATTTGTATACGGAAATACAATTTTGGTGTTGAATTCCATTAAGTAGAGTATTCTATAAGAAAATTACATTTTCTGTTTTTTGAAGCAATTTTTTGTTTGGCGAGGTTTAATGCGATTTTCCAATGTTAGTTCCTTATTCGTCAACCAAACCGTTGTCAGGTTGGCCAAGAATTATAACTAATAAATTTAATTACTTGAGTAACAGTTCATAAATTTGAAGCTTGTAAAACTCTTTGAATTATTAGAAACCATAATGAATGTTAATCCATGTGTTGGGAGAACTTTAAGTAGCCGGTTTTTAGGCTTATTCGAGTACAGTTGTTGCCTGAGAACTTCGATTTTCCGTCAGTGAAATTCTTATTAATTATTAGCAGAAAATAATGTTCCTGTAATAAATTCATGTAATGTATGTAAATATCATCCCAGTTGTTTTGAGAGTTCTCAGTGAAAGGAAATGTATATTTTGTTAATTTCATCAGGCGTTAAATATTGTTATCTGGTTTTGGCGTTGATAGGTTTTTGTTATCAGCGTTGCAACCCTAATATTACCATGTTTATTTCACTTTTGAACTGTACTGTTAAAGAAGTGTCATAATGAAATTTTCTACATTTCATGAAAATTTAATAGTACAAACACAGTCTATGTGAAATTACAAATATTTCTGTGTAGAAAAGCAACAGAATCGGTAGCATGTCATCATGTTGTAAAAAACAGCGTTAAAATGAATGTTTAGAATATATTTTTTTGTAGCTGAAGGACGATTTGCAAATTGCAGTTGCTGAGAATCTATATTGATATATATGGCTAAAAGTAACGTACTTACAGATGGAAAAAATTTTGTTGCCAAAACTGTGTTTTGGAAGTTTGGTAATTATAACTAATTTCCCACCACCGCATTTTTAATCCTGTGATACCACCCATTATTGATACACTAATGTTCAAATACAAAATGTAAAAGTTATAAATGGTGTGTGTAATTAATCATTACTTGCTTAATTATTTTACTCGTATTTTGTTTTTTTTTTTAGCTTGGTGTTTCATCACCATCTTTAGTGACATCTAGCCGAAGTTTCCAATCTTTTTCAAGGTCAATGTCTACCCCGACTTCAGAAGTTTCTAGATCCCCACCAACACCTAAATTAACAATGCTGTCATCAACAGATGCATCAAGATCATCAGACACATCGCAGAGTTCATCTAGCTCTTCATGTGGAAATAGTCCGGCCACACCCGCCTCGCACTATCAGAGACCTTCTACGTTGCATGGGTTGAAACATAAATTACACTCTGCAGCAAAAACAATTCATTCCCCAAACAGACGCAAATCAATTGGTCATATTCCTCTATCACCTCTTGCGAGGACTCCATCTCCTTCTCCTTTACCATCTTCACCTACAAGATCACCAAGTCCATTGACTTTTCCTTCTGGGCATCAGCCTGGAAGCTCTAATACTACTCAGTCTTACAGTCCAGCAGCATGTACCGGCTCATGCAAAAAAACTTTTTCTCGTCCAAAAAGCACTGAACCTGGTTCACCGCTTCTCCGAAGAGCTCTTTCCCCAGACCGTTTACATCCAAGAAGTGCTGAAAACAAAGTAAAACAGTGCTCTAATTCCATATCCCCCCTTTGTGATCCTGCTTTAAAAGTTACCATATCTACTGCTCCTAGGGTGACTATAACGTCTAAATCCCCATCCTTGATGTTAAAACCATCTAGCGAAGGTGACAGTAATAAACTGACTGAAAATATTGACTCTGAAATTGCGGAACACTCTCTCATGGAGTCAGTGATGCAGAAGAGAGATGAAACAGAAAATGAGTTTTTAACTTCTAGTTCTCAGCCACTTCCCAGAATTGCTGAAGAAAAAGATTCCCCTACTGCTCTTAAGGATGAAATGTTAGTTCCAATTATACCAGAATCAGAAGTGCAATCTGTACAAACTTCTAAATCTAAAGGTGGAAAAAATCAAGGCAAAGGGTTTATAATGAATAGGAAACTACGGAAAGATAATGCTAGAGAATCATCAAGTAAAGGAAATTGAAACTGTGTACACTTACCATCAGATTCAAAGTATAGGAAACAATTCCTATAATTATTTGTATAGACAGGGGTTTCACTGATAAGTGCAAAAGGAGAAGTTTTTGTTCTAGATGAGCTTTTATTACTTTTCCTAGTAGAGTGCGTATGTCGTATGAATTGAAATTACTATTGCACCATCATATTTATTCCTCTTACTTATTGTAGAAATATTTTACAGTTCCTGCTACCGAAATATTTTTTAGTACAGTGCGAAGTATTTCACCTGCGAAGGAATGTCACCATAAACAAACGTGACTCTACAATCAAAGTTGTTTTTTTAGTATTCAGTGAATTGAAGTAATGGTAGTTATTTAGTTCCATTGTATTCTCTTTTTTTTCAAACAATGCTTTCAGTAAACGACTAAATATAAATTTAATCTTTACTTTCAATCAATATGGTATCATGTACTTGTGTGTCCAAAAATAATGTCGATTAAGGGAATGAAACTTAATACTATGAGGTTAGAATATTAAAAATTACACGTAATTATTGAAGTGATCCCCCGATTTAGGAACTGATTGATTTTGTCTGGAAGCTTGTTCTGCGCTTTTATTAACTTACGGAAACAGGATATGCATTATGTTATGTGTAATTCCAGTTTTTATTAAAATTGTTCTGTTTAAATATACCCATTTAAGAATATTAAATAGCACCGAAAGTCGATGATTCCTGATTGTAAAGCACAAAAAATAATTGTTTTTATTTTAAAAAAAATCATTTTGTGTGTAATTTTAGAGGAAAATTTTAAAAGAGAGAATGGGCATTTAGCTTTTAATTCTTCATTATGAAAGTTTAAGCTCCTGTGCAGTTACAATGTGTTGTTGGACTACTCATTTTTTTCATTAAGTTTAACCGCTTTTGAATTCAATTTTTGTTATCATTCTGTTATTTCTGAACGGAGGCAAGATTTGAAAACATAATTGATTTAATGAAACTGTTCCTTGTCTTTAAAAGTTCTAAATTTAATATTTAATTGAAATATATACTTAAAATAGAAGTGACTGGGTATTTATTTTTGAAACTGTTTTAATTTTAATTGCTCTAAATGTATTTCAAGTCTTGTTTGAATAAATATGTATTTCTAATTTGTTAGGAATTTATTCTCAAGGATACTGTTTTTGTTGAATTATTCTGTGATTTTTTTTAGGTTATTAAACATTTTTACTTATTCATATCATGTCATATATATATATATATATATATATATATATATATATATATATGAGGAATGTCACCATAAATAAACGTGACTCTATAATCAAAGAAATCACCACAGTATCTGTCATTCAGTTCTTTGATAACGAACAATCGAAAGGCCATAGAATTTTTTTATTTTTCTATGGATACTGTCGTGATTTCTGTGAGATATATATTATATTTGTATGTATATTTATTACTGAGCTTATTTAATTATGACCCTTGTAAAACTGAGTTAACATAGCTGCGTTATGTGAATGAAAGTAACTTTTTTCCATTTGATTCGTATTTATTGTCAAGCGCTTAAACTTGTGATTTGTTACCTCATTCATTTAGAAATATGGAATGATTAGAAACTCATTAGTGTTGATTAAGTCAGTTCATTGGTTTAAAAATGATTTATTTGTATGTCTTGTTCGATTATATTTAGAAATTTACAAAGTTTAATAATTTTAGAGATATCTTATTCACAACTGGAGTATTTTCACAGACCCCTCATAAATAATATTTGCTGTTACTGTGATTCAATCAGGCACCTTTTCAAATTCAATTACCTTGGTTATTGAAGGTTTGGTTGTCTAAAAACCTTATTAGTAAAAAATAAGTCTTGTAATATATGTGTGTTCATTCACATAATCCTTATTATATTTATAACAGTGTTGGTTAGATTTACAGTTGATTGTTGTTCTAAGACAGGATTTATATATTGCTTGTTATAACTTATTATTAGTTTGTGAAAATTTACAAGTCCTACTCAAGTTACGTTTATTTGCTTCCGTTATTTATCTTTTATAATGAAACACATATGGAATAATAATGCATTATATAATACAAATCAGTTCTCATATTTAAAAAAGGGGAAACATTTGGAATATTTAATATCTTTATTGCCATTATAATAAATAGAGTTTAAACAAATATGCAGTAGTTACTATTGGAAGAACATCATTTATATTCACTTTATTATATGATGATTTGATAGGAAAAGTCTACTAATAAATGCATTTTATAAAATTCTTCTATAAAGTTGTTTACGCAAATCATTTAAACTGTTATATATTACACCCTATAATTTATTATTCATAGAGTTGACGTAATTTGTAAATATTCTTAAGAAAACCAACTTCGTGTTGCAGATGTAAATTTGATGGAATATTTAATTGCGTCTATTTTTCATAACAAGGTACTAAAATGTATTTGATCCCATCAGGGTGAGTTATCGAAGTATATTGTTTCGTTCACTGTTCGTTTGATTATGTACCTGTATATATTTATATATATAACATGTAATATAGAAACGGTTCAAACCGGACAAATAAGTAACAGATAAAAAGGAACAACACAAAAAGAGCGAAAACACTTACTATAATCAATGTATCGAAATATTGATTCTAGTGTTTTCGTTCTTTTTGTGTTGCTCTTTTTCATCAGTTACTTTTATATATATATATATATATATATATTTCATATGTGACGCAGAGAAAAGTGAAACCCGAAATTTGAACAATATTTATAATCATGGATCAGAATGAATATTGTAATTTTTGAATTGAAAATAGTTAGTTCGTTTTACCAAAATAACTTAATATTTAATAGAGTGAAATATATTTTTTTTTATTATTAAACAAAAAAAATTGGCACTGTTTTTAGTCTACCATTTTGCATTGTTTTTGCAATGTAAATTTGTATACTATTAATAACATTGTATAATTAGAAATAGATGTAAGGAATATAAATAGCTGCGAGAACCAGGATGCTTGTTAAACTACAAAACTGTAAACATGTATGTACATCAAAAAAATTGAGTTTTTCTATGAATTTGAATGGATTGTAGGGTAATTGGTAGACGAAAATATTTACTAAATGCAATTAACAATATGTACCTTTCTTAGGTTTCAATATGTGAGTATAAAGTATTGAAGGCAAACAAAGCAAATCGAATCAATGAAGAAAACAAACAAACCCATGTGAAACAAAGAAACTAAAGCATTCCGGTTTTGTACGTGGTGTAATTATATTTTTATCTAAGCAACTGAAAGTTGATTTTTAATCAAAACTTTTTCCTTTCTGGAATATTGACTGATGTTAAAGATTGGAAAAAATATGTTTCAATTGATTTATAAAATGTTGGTGCTATTTTTGGAGTTTTTTTTTTATTTTTAGAGGTAAAACTAATTAATATGTTCTTTAAAAGGCTGTTTATGTATTAAACTCTAAATTGGTTTAGACAGATTGTAATATGTGTTAAGCTAATTTGTTTTTCTTGTTTTAACTCCTATGTGGTCAAATACTGAAGTGTTTAAACGTTACTATTGAGTGCTCAGTAAATGTTTCGTCTAAACAATTTTCTTATAATATATTCATTTTTAATTTAAATAGTCATGGTTGATATTATATATACATATATATAATATAAATAAATAACTTTTCTCAATAAATTATAGTAACTCATTATTTAATCAACATAGTTAACATTGTTACATGTTTGTAAGATTTTGTAAGCATAGAACACTGCCCTCTGTTTTCAGGTTTGCTTTAACTTAAATGTATTAAAATTGTTCTTGAAGTAAATTTACGAGATAAGCTGATAAATGTGTTGTACAATTTATTTCCTTTATTACCCTTCTATAGCTGCGGTATTTTAATTGATATTCTAAATAAATTTAATGAGTAATATTAAAGGATTGATATTAAATAAATATCCCACTAAAATTGCATATACTTGTTTGTTAACCATACAATTTTGAAGTACTGCTCATTACTTTCGCCACAAAGTAGCTATCATATGCTGTTTTCCCTATTAGCTCTTAATATTTTTTTAAAGTATAAACCTTTTCAAAAGTATGACAATCGTCTTATTGATGACAACTAAATTTTATTTGTCCGCATATTCGTTCACATATTTAGTTTATTATTTTTAATTCATTTCAAATTAAGCCTCATTTATTCATTAACATTATTTTTCTAAAAAATATTTCCCAAAATGAAATTAAATTCATATACAGAAATATCATTTATATTCTTGTAATTGTAGGTTTCTTTTATGTATACAGTTATGATGCATACTTTATATGCTATTTTTGATTGTAGTTATGTACTTTTAGGGTTTATTTCTATAATTTTATAATAGCACGTTAAATGGTCTCAATTGTTTTGCATAATGGTACACACTTCACAGCGTTCTTAATTTTAAATCAAAATGGAAACTATGGAGAAATAGTAGGATTTTATTATTCCATGAAGATTTTATTATTTAATATTACAGGTTGGCATTATTCCAAGTTAAGTTTCGCAATTTGAGGGCTCTATTGTCATTTACCATTATCGAAAAACCTTGGAAAAAAATTTTCACAAATTGGTCAATTTCATAAAACAAATTTTATTATTCTATCTTTCTTATTTAACGAAAAAAAACATTTTTGATACATCAAATGTACTATATGCCCAATTTTTCCAAATCTATTTTTGCGTTTACTTTCGTTGTGATCTGTTTAATGGTATAACCATTATAATATTCACTAGCTTTCAAATTAAATAAAACTGAACATTTTCACGCATAACTGACCTTCTCTTTTTCAACCTAAAACCCTTTAAGAGTTCATTTGTCACGATTAGAGGACATTTTTTCGCCTCCTGACGACGACTATTGTCGAAATATATAAGTGAGTCATGTTGGTGTCTATCTTTGTGTTACTTTCGTTACAATTTTTTTTATTAAGTTCGGTATAAACAAATATACATAGATAAATGGAAAACACACACAGTCTCTAATTTAATGTTGAACCGTCATCAGGAGAGAAAAGAAATTGAAACCAAATAACTAGTGCAGAGACGGTTGGTCCCTGCACCAATGCGCTTGGTTTCCCTTTCTTTTCTCTCCCTGAAGGTTCAACAGAAAATCACATACGGTGTGTGTCTTTAATTTATCTATATATATTTGTTAATATTGAACTTCAGTTGTTCGTTCGGATCGTTTTTTCATAATTTAAGTATAGTTATATATTAAATGTCAACTAAAAAAATCCTTTTGAAAAATGAGTCCTTCAAATGTTTATCACTAGAAGTTTTTTTTTAAACGTTTGGCGCGCAGTGCACCTGGCCTTAATCAAAAGAGAAGTGCGTGCAGTGCAGCTGGCTTTAATCAAAAGAAAAGTGCGCGCCGTGCATATTTCTCCACTGTCGCATCCTATACATATTTATATCAGACAAAAAACTTGAATCACATCGGTTTTTACCATAATCGTGAGGATATCTCAAAACTCGTATTTTTTTTTATATTTTGTTGTACTCCCAAAAAGAGTGAGATATTTATGTTTATTTTGTTATTCCGTTTCAGTGCTGGCAGTGGAACTTAAATAGGAAATTTGGGAGTAACAACTCTGTTGGTTTTAAAGATATCCTGGTCACAGATAGAGACAAACACACACACACTTTGCGAAATCTATTTTACTGGACTTAAAGATGCTGAAAATGTGTATTTCCGTAAAAACTCTATATCGAAATTTCGAATCGAATGTAATTCCATTACTCTATATAGAGCAGGGTTTCTCAATGATTGTTTGCTTGTGGACTCACTAAGAGATATCTTATAATCTGTTGACCTCCCTGCGGCCTAAAGAATCTAATTATGCACATATATATTTTAGAAAAAATTTTGATTTTAGGCAAATAAAATGTAACAATTAAATAAATCCATTTTGTTAACAACATGAATTTCAAATACAATATCCAACAATATTTTTGTAAAGAATATAACCTTGTTAAAGTTTAATAAAAAAAAAAATAGATTTGGATACATCATAATAAAGACTAATGTAACATTTTAAAATGTTGCCACAATACAAACAGACTAATGAGAACATTGCGCTTGATGTTTTATTGCAAATGTTTCTATTTACTAACATCTTATTGCAAACTATTCTAACGGTCAGGTCGCTAAGTTATTGATATATTCCTCTTCATGGTATAATGATTTGTATGCATAAATTTGACATGGAACACTAAACTACATATCAGGGACCCCGATGTTACTGCTTTTTTCTCTCGTGGATCCTATTTGACTTTCTATGAACATTAAGGTATCTGAGAACCCTTGATATATAAGGTAAAAATGGACCGTAAAATATTCACGTTAAAATATTTTAAAAACATTAGAGAAAACTGTTAGAGTATATTCAGTTTTAATCTCTATTTGTTTGAAACCTTATCACATTCATCTGTCAGTGATATAGGATTTTTACCGACAATTTTATATAAATTTTTGTTCTTTATATAAAAAGATTATTATTATTAGGATCTAATAATATTTCATTCGTTCCATATCCATCCATTGGTAAAATTAAGAACCATACATTAATTAAAATTAAGAAATATACGTTAATTGACAGTGTTAAAATTATTCTTTTCTAAATTATCGCATAAATTCATTTAATCATGGATAACCATAAATTCATGGATAATATTGACATATTATTGTGAATTATATATATATATATATATAAGTAGTAGAAGAGTCACAATACGGGGGTGGATATTTTACTAGGATCTGACTTGTACTCTGGCGATACGAGGGTAGACATTTTATTCTGCAGTGAATTGTGCAGGACCTGTCCTGGAGTAGGTCAAGGTCACTCACTGGCCTACTTTCAAGGCCACCCATTGACATCGTCACACACTGGCCGACCTAATATCATTGGTGATATATTATATATATATTTATTTTGAATTAAAGCAAACGGAGCGATAAGTGGTGGACGAATGTAGATCAAGCCCAGCCACCTGGAGAACTTCCGATTCAGCCTCATTAGCATACGACCACAATCATTCCCGTTAGAACCCAGACATACATCCTGCCAATCTTTTGTATCCTTCTAACCTACCACACCTTCTGCCTCAATGTTTTGGTTCCCTACTAACCCACCTCATGATCACCCACCCCCCTCGCCCACTTATGCTGCCAGCCTTCCTCACCTTCTTGTTTGACCAGTCAGTCGGTTGCTCATTAGTATGCACCCCTTCTACACAGAACTGTTAAGACACCGTCGCCTGTTCATTATTATAAAACATCACCTTCTACTGCGAGTCCATTAGACTCCTGAATGTTAATTCTTGCTCTCATCAACTTGTATTGTTTTAATATAACGTAATAGCATGATTTTATATCTTTAACGATCTATTAGAATTTATCATTAATTTTCAACAATATGTTTTAAAAAAGATCTTGACGACTTGAACATGTAATACAAATGATAATTTCATATTCTTTTTTCATAGTAAGTGTAACAATTGCACAAATTGGAATATATGAAACAATATTACGATATTTTATTGTTTATACTCATTGGTTTGATGTCGCATGAAGAGTTGTAATAAAGACGAATGTATTGCTAGTGGACGAGTGAAGGAATAGCATGACCTCAACATTCTCAATCTACAAATCATTTTCATTAGCAAATGTCCCGATTGTACATTCATATATCTGTTAGAGCCCTGAATACTCCGGCTTTCCCTTATCCTTATCAGTCTCACATCTTGTCTCATTGTTTTGATCCCCAACACCATCCACCTCAGTTAAAATCTATCCATACGGGGACAGCGTCAATGACCACTCTTTGACCATCTTCCTACAACATTGTTTTGATTTCACACTAACCCACATCAAGCTCACACTCACATATATCAAACGCCTTCACGCATCGCCTCCATATACAAACTCTCTTCTTTCCGTCTAGCTCAATGTTTTGATTCACAACTGGACTAATGACATTACAGAGGCTGAGTCAATAACCACTATCTGTCTAACGCATCTGACTCATGGTATTGACTAACCGTTGACCTAATGACATTGCTGTACCAGATTAATATCATAATTTTTTTATTCAACACTGATCAACCTCATTGTTTTTGGGTCTGGAGCTCAGTTGGGCATGTTCACTTGGAGTGCATCCTGTCTGGCAGACTCTTGTTAGTTCGATGTTAGAGGATAGCAATATCCAGATGGTCAAATCCTTTTTTAATATTGAATTTAATGTTAATTTTTTTAACACTTCAATACATATTAAGTTGAAGAAGGTTCAAATGGGTGATGCATGTGGGTGGGAGTTGCGAACGCTCAGTTCATGTTTTTTATTTAATTCGAAAAAGATGGATAGATACAAGTCCTAGAAGATGTCTGCTTGCATACCCGTCCCCATTTGCATTTATGCCATTATATAGATTTTCCATTGCGCCTTTTATGTAAAATTCATTTTCAAGCGCTTCTAGCAGGTAAAAATTGTTTGCAATTAAATAAACTGTTCCCAAGTAGTCAATGTATGATCCAGTTATATTATTAATTTATCTGTGACGAACAATATTTAATAATGGTTCTTTCTTAACCAAACGGAGGCGGGGAAAATCAAGAGTGTAAACTATATTATTAACAAACATTACAAGGTTATCATTACGATTTTGGTAAATTGAATCTAAACGTTAAAGTTTGTTAAGAACCCAAGCCATTGATTTATTCTGTATGCAGCTGTCATTTGGTGTTTACTTCTTAATGACTCGATTAAACTCACTCTCCATGCATATCTGTACGAGCAAAGGTCTGTAACATAATTCATTTCTTCAATTCTTGGTGATGAATTAGTGGAAGGTGTATCAGTTGATTTCACTGGTTTTTTCCCAAATAACTTCATAATTGACAATTGGATCTAAAACAATCTCACTCATGTTTTGTATACAGTTTGGTATTCTATAAATTGTATGCGTAATAGAGACATTTTATTATTTTCCTTAACACTTAATCATTTCTATTGGCCGTGTTATGATTAAGTCCCAAAGTATGGCCAATTTCATGCACAAGTGTATGAAAAAATATGTTACCGTTTTCAGGTAGTTTCATTGTCATTTCCCAGTTATAATGTTCATTATATTAAAGTGCACTTCAAACGTGTCATCATAAAGTCCAATTTTTGGAGAATATGCATGAGCTAATGTGACTTTGTTAAATGGTTGGCACAATGTAGCATTGTTTTTAATCATTGTATGATTTGCATCAGGAACTTCATAATGATGTTTGGATTATCTTTGCTTTTAATAAAACTTATGTTAGCATGCTCTTCCCAAAGTATATAAACTAGCATTGTATTTATGTTAATATATCCTGGATATTCCTTAATGTTCTCAACTCGAGTTTTGCCTAGTCGAGTACATGTCTTTGAATCGAATATTCAAATGAATATTGTTTCCCAAGTGGTGAACAGAACCCTTCAGCGTTCTGAAGTATTTTTATTTTACTTCATGTAAACACTTTTACATATTTCGACAATAACAGTTAAGATGGTTTTTAATATGATCATGTAGCATCGAAGGAACCAATTCCTGTCTTTTGTCCATGTCTGTCAATGTCAGGACCAAGTGTTCATCTGAAGCCTATGTGGCAAGCCAGTGAATTTTGTTATTATACCAGCATATTTTTCTCTCGTTGTAAGTGAATTTACCAAAATTCACTCTCAGTAAGATAATACCAAAATTTCAGGAGTCTACAATTAGTAGTTTAGTATCAAAAAATGTCGAAAAAGCCATTTTTGGTAAAAAGGTGACTTTCCCGTCATGCAACTATGCAGCTCATCTGCATCTGCATAGATTAATAATACGATCCATCAAAGATTCTGGACCGTAGCGTGACCACAAACTTTGGATACACTCCCACCCACCCACAGAACATCATCGAAAAAACTTCATGAAACGACTTTGAGGACCTCAAAATATGTAATTCCGTCAAAATATCGAAATCAAATTTTTAAAACACGAGATCCGAATTTTTTGACGATCACTCTACTTTACTTAAGGTAAAGTAAAAATAATCAAACTGGTTGTAAAAAATGTATTACTGACGAAAAAAAAATATGTTCAAGTGAACTGATCTGTAATAAAAAAAAAGACAAGATTGCATTCACCGGTTATTTATTAAATATTCAAGAGATTTTTTTAAAATTTATTTAAGCATACAATATAAATAAAACCATACATTAGATTGTGATATTAGTGACATTAAATAATTGCTACAATGATGAATTCTTTAGGGATATAAAAAATATAAAACTATTCACACAATAATTTAAACAATCCTGCAGAACGTCTCTCAATTATTTGTTCATCACGTTGACGATTAAAATGAATCCTAAAATAAATAGAAGTACATAAATCACATATGGCAAAACTTTTTTCATAATTATGCATTATTTCTTATCATTATTAAATTAACTCTTAACGTAAACTTACGCCCATTCTCCAGGTTAAGTAGTCGGCGCGAGTAGCTGCCACATATTCATTAACCAAGTCTTCAAGTGTATTCTTGGAGTCATGAAGTTCATCTAAATTCTCTTGGAAGATAGCATATTTCCTAAACTGGTCCAAGAAAGCTTCTCTTTTCCTTAATTTCTCATACTGATACAGTACACGATTAAATAACTGCAAAAATAAAAATCACGAAAAATAAAACGAGTTCTATAAATAATACGAAAAACGAATACTATCACACACATTTTTATTCCTTAACTATATAAGATTGAATAGTTAATTAAATAAAAATGACCATTTTTACATTCGAGCATTAGTCGCAACACATCAACATTAATTTCAATAGAATATTCACTTCAAAATAAAACATGGCTTTCTATTACATCAGCGGTTCAAATAGCTACACAAAATAAATAAATTGGATTTCAAAGTTCTACGAATGAATTTATTTTAATTTGGTAAAGTTTTATTGGCACTTCGCCAGTAGTAGTTTGGTAACTTTCAAATCAAAGAAAAGAAATTAAAATTACTAATACTAAAGTAAATTTGCTCGATATAAATAAACTATGTCCTACGATTCCGGTTTACAAAACAAACATGTCCGACGTTTGGACGTACAAGATTTGGACATATGGTACAAGATTTGGAAGATCCAAATTACAATATCTAACAACATCTAAATAATGCCAGTTTTACCTTAGTTGCCACATCAGTAACTAACCGGTTCAAAAAAAAAAAAAAAAAAATTAGAGGAAGGTCACTATTACGGTGCACAAAATATAAAATAAATTTCAGAATATTACAAAAAAAATAAATAAATATGGATGATCTTCCACTTCAACAGATCCTGTTACTTCAACAGCTAAGCTTAAGAATGTATATGTTCTGATATTATCAACATCAGTCATAATTTGAAAACAAATTTAAAATTTCCATACAGGTATATCAAAAAATAATGGCAATAAATCTAAAATAACACTTACAGAAACTATATTTGTGTGATTAGCCATCATAAGACCGGAGACTCTATGAGAAGTATGAACATAAGGTGATTTCTTTGACAGCGCTACCTGAAAGCCCACAGGTCCCCAGGGTATAAACTGACATAACTTTCTTTCTCTGATTCTTTGAAGACTTTTGTGCACTAATGAGGGCTCTACATCACCCTATAACAGTTTACATTTATTTTCCTTTTATACATAAAAAAAAATTTAATTGCAATCAAAAGTATAATAAGAAAATAAATTATACTTGGACCTACAACGGCTCTTCAAGGCTTTCACCAAAATCAATCATACTTTTTTTGGAAAGTGCAGTTCTTTAATAATTCAATTAAAAAAAATCTTTAGGTATCTCTATCCACAAAACTGTCAAAATTATTCCACAAATATCGTAGAACAAATGTGACGTATATGTATGTAAAGTAACTTATGAGAGAAATGGTAATTTCGTTTTTCAATTCTTTTATTATAGTCATATACTATAATTTAAAAAAAAATGCACAACTAATCAGTTGAAAATGATACAGTATGTGAAACAACTGTACAACTCGTCTACTTCTATAAATATAAAAAGTGAAGTTAGCATTACATACACACCTACATACTGTTCATGCCTATAAAAATGAACTTAAGATGATATCATCCAAATATTAATTTCGCCTCTGTAATTGTACTTTTTATTTATTATATTTACTTAATAATACATTTTACCACAATTTTTATTATACATTTTGTCAATACGGTTAAGTTAAATACTTGCTTTGGCTTTTCCCTTTTTTTTTTCACAAAATAAAAGAAAACATATCTAAATAAGTACTAATAGAAATGTTTATAAATTAAAATGAGTCCTTAATGGTGTTAAGTTGCACCTTTTCATAGCCAAAATTCATACAGCCCCTTCCTATTAGCCGCATCCTTTCTTGCCTGGGTAGTAAAGTTTATTGCTAACCTGGAATTCATAACAAGAGGGTTGGCTGACATGAAAAAAGTTGGCACTTTTATGCAAACTGAGAAGCTTCAATCAACCTGAGTGGTGCACAGATTTAATTCTGTTTTCCTTTCAATTAGGCAATTCTTTGTAGCCAATAATTTTAGCGATCCCAACAAGACTGATATTAAGAGGTGTACCTCAAGAAAGTGTGCTCAGTCCCATCATTTATCTTTTTTGTATTTTTGACCTACCTTCAAAAATACAAAAAAACACCAATACACTGTGGTAACCTTTAGGTGAACGAGTGTCGCGGTCGTCTCAGATAAATACACGCTCGATAGAATTTCTCAGTTGTTCAGGAAATGAAAACTCGCAGTGATCCAGCGAAGCGTGCCTAATAAAATTCATAAAAACACTCCAAAGCACCACATCCTCCGTTCTTCAGAGGTACCCATTATACATTATAAAATGTATGGGTACCTTTCAATACCAACCCAAAAAGAAATATAAATTGGGCCAAATACGAAATTTTAAATCTCCATGATTGATACATACTTCCGGGAAAAAAAAGGTTTTTTATGTTGGCATAAAGAACGTGTAAAAATACAGTTCCTCTTCTGACTGTATTTTTACAGTCAGACTTTTACTAGTTAATTCTAGAGCTAGTATCGTCTTTAACTCGATCCTATTTATATTTAGGATTTCATTATTGTCAATCTAGCACTACCATTTGTACCGTGTTTATGAATATTTCGTTACTTCATCCTCTCCACCCTCATATATACAATTAAAAAATGGGTTCTGGGGACATCTACATATGAAAGTCCTTCAAAGGTAAGAAATAAATTGTTGTACATGATGGCCACCATGATTTTTCACATAGTAAAAGTTTTTTTATCAAATACTGTACTGAACTCTACCTCTCTCCACAAAATTGAATAAAAATTTTGCAGCTGATTGAAAGAAATTTGATTCATAATACATATTAATATATTTTATCTGAATATTATGCTGACAAACATATTTAGTACGATCATTTTCAGTCACAGCCGTAACAGATTAGTATTGTTACAATTGTAACTCATATGTACTCTGGAATCATAAACCTCAATGCTAGTTCAACATTTCATTATATTTGGTATAATGGTTCCAGGGACATAGGAATCAATCTACTAATACAATTGGTTATCCGTGAGTTTAATAAGTTTGTTTATAGTAAAGTTACTTTAAATCCACTCTACATTTTTTATTCACTTTACTTGATAATGATTTAAAACAAAAATCGGTTATCAACTTCGGAAAAGACAGCAGAAATCAGACAAAATTTTTAAAATGTGTCTTTACTACAAATTATAAATGATTTGCAACCTGCTATTTATTTTGATAAGAAATATTTTCTCACAAAAACAGGTGTAGGATTGAAATTCAAAATATTCAGTAGCCCGACACTTTTATTGTAGTTTCGGTGCTACCAAATCAATGAATATACATTTTACTTTTATATTTAAAACCTAAACATGAGGAAAGTTCTTAAGGGAGTATATCATTGATATTTTGCATTTAAAATTAACCCACAATAAATAACGTTACTTTACCACACATGTTTTCACACTATCATTAACTAAAAAGGTCAAGAAATTAAAGTAATAGGAACCAACTTTGAAAAATATTTTACTGTTTATGTCAACTGTAAATGATTGGCACGTGGCCTTCTCGATCAATTTTCGTCACATATATAATATAAATAAACTCATAATTTTCCTCGTCAACAAAAATTTGTGTAGAAGACAGTCATTTTAAAATTCTGAAGGTATGAAAGTTGAAGTAGACAATTACAGGTTCTTTTTTCCGGAACAAAACTAAACAAGAGTATCATCTGGAGTCTGCCAAACGGCTACATACATCTAGAGCCAGTATCACCTTTAGTTATACAAATAAGCTTAGTAGATAAATAATATATTTTCATTCAGTTTCTTAATCATAGTTATGCTTTATCAATAATACAACATCAATATGTAATATAAATTGAATTTAAATTTCAAATATGACTATTTTATAATATCACATTTCATTGCTTTTAAGATCCATTATGAAAATTAAAATTAAACATTACCTGTATGATGTTTAAAACAGAAATGTAGCAATGGCTACCATGCCTATCAAGCTCCGTAGAAACCATCATATTTTTTGGTTGTAGAAGGCGTCGCATCACATCTTGAACGGATGTTTTCCTTATAGACGCTTCCTATTAAATAAAACGTTTCGTGATAAACTAATGATATGCGAAGTTCAAATAAATTTTATTCTAACACATTTTTTTAACCAGCACTACTACAAACTTATAAAACTTAATTCCTTGAAACTTAAATCGTGGAAAGTATACATTAATTTATGCAGCTACTGAAGTAGGAACGGTACAATTGGCCATAGTGAATCATTCATCCATCTCTCTATATATCGGGTTAAAATAACTGAATAATTTGATACTTTTATAATAATTTGTAATTATAATAATATTATATTATTATTATTAATTATAATAATTTGATACTTCCAACAATTCCCGTTAACTTATTCAAAATGAAACTTTTTCCAAAGATAGATTTAGTGAAATCAAAATAGCAGTACTAGAGGTTTTATCGCAAATATTGACTTAATAAGAAATACCCCTCTATTGCCCTGAATACGAAGAATTATAGTATAATATGCAGTAAGACTATCTGAAATTGTTAACTTTACACGGCTGTGTAATATTTAATACTAACAAAAATCAGTTTTGTTAGTATACATACCTTATTTAAATATATAATATGTTAAAACAAAATGTGTATCAATCTGCATGTAATTTTACAATAACTAAAGGAATTATATAATTCATTAATCAATATTTAACAATATCTTATTTCTATATGAGTAAGGCCATGTTGGAACTAGTGATGAAATGTAATCAATATTCCTGTAATAATGTATAAAACGTTGAGGTCTCTGACAGCATTCCAAGGATCTAATATTAAAAAAACTATCATTGACCATTCTTTTTCTATTTAACTCTGCAATCTTTTTTGGACATCAACTTTATCAAAAGTAAAATAAGATAGTTTTTCCTTTTCTTTAAGTAGTAAGAAATTAAATTTATTGGTGCACACAATTTGTTCGCAGAGTATTTAGTTCAAAGTTACCCTTCATTTTTCTTTTACCACACATTAAATCACATTCACTCAATCAACTTCCATTCTTGAGAACTATTACTATGTTACTATTACTGTAAACTTTGAGTAAGACGCTACACGACTTTTATTATTTCGTTACAAATATACACTTTTTAAGCAATTAAGTTTCCTAAAATGTATTGGATCAGAAATTATTGATTGGATAGCAACTATCGATACTAATGATTATCATTTTAAAAAAAATAGTGTTAGTCATTTCTCACCATGAGCGTTACTAGTGGACAGGCTACTCTGTTAGCTTAGTATTTACAAAAAACAGAACTCTGACTTCCACCTAACAGCTTAATTAATTGAATTCAATTTAATATTTGTTATTATATTCAACTCCCCTATGTTTAATATCCGTAACAACTTAATCACAGTCCATTAAACATTAATTCATCTTTATTCCGAACAATTTTCTATCTAAACTTTTGATCATGAAAGATAATTTATACGCTGATCACACCTGTACCCCACACATATTATATTAAAAGGTGAACTAAGAAGTCGGAACCGCAAGTAATTTTAATCAATACTGTGTGGACAGGTTTGTACCAAACACAAAAGACAAAATTTTTCAGATAAACTAACCTCTAAGAAAGTGAAATATTGATTCAGAGCCTGTCGTTCCTTCTCAGGGCTAACAGGAACTTAAATATGAAATTTGTTGACTATAACTCTTTTGGTTTTTAGTATCCTCACACCCATTCAAAAACACATACCCAGGCAGTTCAGGTGTCCGACCGGTTTCCCAGGTAATGCATCTTCAAGTAGGACTAATCAGTCAATGATTCCCGAGTTTCTACACCTGTCAAAAAAGTAGAGCCGATGTATGTCTACATTTCCCATTATTAATAATAAAACAACGGTTAAAAGAACACCTTAAAGATTACTTAAATAATTAAAAGTCAAACTATAATAATCATTTAAATAAACACAGTATCGAAAATCCCACGTACTAAATAAAAACAGGGAAAAAAGAATAAAGATTATATATAATAGAGAAATTTGAAATATATAAACATAAAACACGGATAATTTAATAAATGAACAAATTAATCTTCTACCTTATAATATTTAAACCAATGATAAAAATGAAAAGACGACAGGACGGACTGAGTGCAGGTTTAACAAACCTACCTTTGAAAAATCTTAATCGTTAAAAATTCTAATTAGAAATGTATATCATTATAAAAAAAGATAATACATCAGACAGGAATAATGACAAAAAGGAGCTGGGACTTAATAATTGCTACCTGGAACATTGGAACGATTCTATTGCCGGTAAAACGGTAAAAATGGCTGAACAAATTTTTAAATACAAGATAGAACTAGTGGTCCGGCGCTGGAGGAAATAAGATGGAAAGAGCAGGACAAATTTGATAAGGAAGACTATGCTTATGTTTTACACTGGAGCTAATGAAGTAAGTGGGTGGTATGGTACTGAGTTCTTCTTTGCAGCACATCTACCAATTTTTAAAATCCAAGAATACGGTAATGAAAAGCACTTTTACAGGTCTTTTCCGTCACCTAATGGGACAGTTATCGAAACAGATCACATACTAGTAAATGAAAGATGCGCATAATCTATTATCGATGTAAGGAAGGCTAGAGGGCCAAATTATGATTTAAATCACAATCTAGTAAAAGCAAAACTTGCTTTAAACATGGCGAAAGTATCCCAGAAAGAAGTGGGATTGGAATAAGTTCACGAGTTCTAGAGTATTGACAACATTTAAGGAGTTGACCATTAGAACTTTGGTAAGGCAAGCCAGCAGGAGAGACATTCCAACAAAACTAATTAAATTCCAAGGGTTAATGAAAAGGCTTTAGGTGAAAAGACGAGGTAAAGAAACCAAAAACATTGAAAATACGAATAACTGAAGACTTGTTGTCCTTCAACAATCTTCTTCAACAATAATAATTGCTTCCGTTTATAATTGCTAAACTGACATCTTTCCTTTGTAGTTTCTAAAATCAACATTAGATTTTTTAATTTTGTTGTTAATTAAAAGTATCAATAAAGTACTTGATTAAACTTTATAAATGTTTCTGTACCAATCACACTCCTATTGGTCATTACATACTCTTTATCTCATTACATATGACTTGAGATAAAGTTTTAACCTCTTAAAGTTGAATGCCTCGTATTCACATAGAATGCGTAGAACGGCTTCCACTTCTTCGAGACAGTCTGCATTCTTCGTATGATGTTAATTGCAGCTTGCACAAGTGATAGTTAAGAGGACAATGACCAGTTGGACATTTTGCATATTTCTTTAAATCCTTCTTTGTATTATTTTCATTACAAATTGAAGTTCAGTTCAACAAGCTTTTCAGAGTCCTTTTATCTGCTTCCCTCTTCATCCATTCATTAGTTGCATCCTTGAGAAAACTGGGATATTACAATCAATTTTGCACTCCAACAATGTACAAGGCAAGACTATATTTTCTGAAATCAGGAAGCTTCTGATCTAAGTGATCATTCGTTATCACTTCTTCGCAACCCCCCCCCCCCTCCCGTAAATTATCTTATAAAGGGTATCTGGTAAAATTAAGCCAACTTATAGCCAAATTTCGCTGTATTAAAATTTTGAACATTTTCTCAGACACTGAGGCATTTTCATTTTGTACGATCTCAATAAGCTGCAAATAACCTTTTTAATAAAAATATTTCAAGGGTGAGGACGTATAATATATTTTCCATACCAGAGGTAGGGCAGTGGGCATTGCTCCTGTTAACTCTATACAAGTTTATCTTTGTAGTTTATTAAACCTAATTTGGCTATTTTTTTTCATTTTACAACCATTGCCTAACGATACCATTTGTTTCATATATCAATAACAATAATTTTATGAATACAAAAATGTAGATAAGGGTAACGACAATATGTTGTACCAAAGAATGTCTTACAACAGAACAATGCTTTGTATCATCATTAGACCTACTCCTTGTAATGTCTCTTACAGCTAAATCAACCAATGTATCGGTTAAATAGCTTTTCCGGTTTGTCTTTCAGTTAAATAGATTCCAACGTTTGCACGTACCTCAGTATTTTTTTCAGCAGAAAGTTCTACTTCAGTATTTTTATTCAACAGGTCTTTGAGAACTACTTCTCTTCTTTGGAAAAGTATATGGACCGTTTTTCTTGGACTTATATTCATAACGTTTCACTTTACCTTTCTTTCAAATATTTGAGATCATGAAGCATGAGATCAACTATCAATTATTCCTCTACTTATAATGCCATCTACATATTCTCGCATATCGAAACTGTAAGCACTCAATAAGCCATCTACAACTAATCACCAGAATGTGGGTGATTACGCATTTGCCTGAGGACCGCTTTAAGTGTCACAATTTTGGTTGTGGTAGAACCTCTATACTTGCACTAAATACTCTTCCGTTAGATTATTCATTCTGTAGTTCCCAGATAAATAGATCTATATATTAGTGCTGCTCCCATGGATTAGTAGACGTGTTACCAAAACATCCTTCTATATCTAAGAAGCAGCTTAGAGTAATTTCTTTAAGACATAATGATTTTTCTATTTCGCTAACCAAAATTTTTGTAGCTTATTCTGTTGATCTGCCCTTCTGTTAGGCATGTTGTCTTTATGAAGATGCTTATTTACCAACAACTTCTCATGCTACAACAAATGGAACCTAATATTGCTCATTTTTTATGTAACATTATTACCTTCTTATATTGTAATCTCAGTGAATAGTCGTACTAAGACAATAACAAATATAAAATTTGAGTTTATTAAATCACTGGAGAAGTGGCTTAAAATTAGCAGCCGTTTTGTCATAAAGACGAAGAATACCTTTCACTAGTTTCATTATTACCAGAAAAAAAACAGGGTTCTTAATAAACAGAATAATTCACCTCAGATTAAGCTTTTTTAAAGTTTACAACATGTAAATTGATCGCAAAACTTTCGTTGGACAACCATCCATCTCGCGCTGAAAAACAACTCATTTGGTTGATATGGGTCTACTTTTAAGAAGAATCTCATTCTTTTTAAAAGTAATGTGAACTAATTAAAAGTATAACCAACCTTTTATGAAATTGGTAAATAAGAATTTTGTTTCACTGAATTCTATTGAAAAATCATAAGTCAATGTGAACAAAACCAACAGGCACAGCAGGCCATTTATTATTCCAAGATGAGTTTTCAACTTTTATAGCATTATTGTCTTTTGCAGTAATCAAAATTAATTGAAATTTTGTTTAGTAGTTTATAAATGTTTTTGGTTGATCTGCCTAACAAAATTGGATTGTTCTATAGTTAGTAGATCAACGTAAAAAAAATCTGACATCATAAAATGTATCATATAACAACCCTTTACGTCCATGAAATTCCAAATAAAAATTATTCGGCTCATTCACTCAAAAAGTGCTATTTGGGGGAATAATTTCATTACGATCCATCAAAGGGTGTGACCTGTATCCTGTCCACAAGCTTTCTGAATCAATTATAACAATTTTTACATTAAAACAGACTTTTTCGGTTATTTAAAAACGCCGCATCTTTTTTAAGTTAATGCTGTGGTCAACTTGATATTAATTCCAGTATTTCAACACTTTAGACATAGTAAGAGAAAAAAATATCAAAATCACATTTTGATCAAAAATGTGACTTTCCTAAGATGCAATAATGGCAAAAAATAATGGGATACATCTACACAATAGTGCCCATTTTTAGGTAAAATATGAATTAGTCCATCAAACGATGTGGTATGTAGTGCGCCAATAAACTTTTGGACATCCACCCACTCAGGCTTAATCGAAAAGATGTCTTCTTGAATGGACTTGGGAGACCTCAAAACAAATGAGTATAAATAAAAAAATATAACTTACTTCCTGATCATTAGTTAATGGAGTATAGCCAGTCATAAGAAAATGAATCCTTGGCATTGGGATCAAGGGGCTTATTAAACCAACAAGATCATTATTCATATAAGAAGGATACCTACGGAAAAACAAACACCTTAAACAACTTACATCATATTACTATATGTCAATAATATAATTCAAACATGTAAGAGCGAATACTGAAGTCGCAAAAAATTCTGAAAAAAAAAACATTAAATTATATACAAGAATATATTTATTGACCCGACAAAAAGGAAAGTTTAAACAATCTTCGCACGACAAAAGATTATATTCAATGTCGAGCTAATACTTTAACGACAAAAATATTTATTGTACAAAAAATAGCCATAAAAGATAGAAAAGTATATAAAATATATATTTAGCATAAAATACATAACAGATCTGTTATGATGCTACTAGATAAAGGCATAGACGGTTAAATAGTGTTTTCCTCAAAAACAAGCCTTGAAAATGCCAAACAACTTTTGGCGAAACGTCGGCGTATAATCAGGAGTTGAATTTCCTTTATGACCAAAATCCTCAAGAACCCCTACTGTGAACTTGATGAATCAGTGGTCGAGAAGCTATATCAACATATTTACAACTGCACAAGAAAATTAAATTTAAAAAATGAACATCAAATTTTAACGGAAAAAGTAAAACTAAACTTTTCTGCAGCACTTTAAGAAAATTGTTTACTCTAAATGGTCGTCAGCGTCTACGATTTTCAACTAGCGTTATAAATTTATTTACCGAATGTTTATTGTAGAAAACAAAAGCATTAAGATTGGCTGATTTGATTTTTTCTCCTAAATTAATCACTACTCAAACCTCAATGAATCAACAATGAAAGAGAGGAAAGATCCGTCGAAATTCTACAAAAACTGAGGATTTCACAATTTAAATGAAAAGAGAAGCATACAATGAGAAGTGATATTCCGAATAAGAAAAAAAGAAATATCGAATAGTCAAGTAAAAATTACTATAATCAAAGGCCAAATTGTTTAAAAAGGTTATAGCCAAAGGCATTGAGAACTAAAGATTCCAAAAAAAGAATCTGCCAAAATTGAATAAAAAGACCCCCTACAATAAAGTAAACGTTTAGCAACCACTAAAGCTAAACTACATAAACAGTAGGGTCAAATAAGATATGGGCAAAATTTGAGAGGAGAGGAAAATCCGATGAATAAACCCTATATAAGTTATACCCATTCCTTAAAAAAATTAGTTTCCTTTTATATAGTTATACTTCATATTCATAAAATGTCATATTCATATAACACATATACATTATTGTCATTTATTTATTATACCGTGGTTAGAAAATATATATATTTACTTACATAAAAAGTGTTAACAAGCATTTTTATATAACAAAGACTGAATGAAGAAATTAAATAATCTAGGAAATCAGTACTTATGACAAAGAAAATATATATATATGTGTGTGATTTATTTGTGGAAATTGAGTAGAATAGATGACCTGAGGGTAGATGTGCTCACGGACATTATGGTAGATACTAAAGAATTGATCTGGGAAAATGTTGGCTGCTCAATGTGAAGCCGGTCTGTTGCTATTCGGTTCAGGGCAGTGTTATCCAATACAACCACACAATCTGCAGACTGAGTTAACCTTTTCAATGTTAACAGTGAGTTATACGGCTGAACAACCACATCACTAAAAAAAAAAAAGAAGATAAATTTGATTAACATTTTTGGAACAGATGTCAACAAAGTAAATTATAGAGACAGATTAAAAATAGCATTCATTAAATTTATTCAAAATTTAAAAAAATAGAGATCAAATATATCTTTAATCAATAACAAAACGCATTGTAAAAGTATTTAAAGTTTGTACCATTATATAACATATAATAACGCACAATCCAGCCAGGAACTACACCCACCAGCTTGAGAATGACCGAGGAACGGTCGAAACCGGTCGCAACGACACGAGGAAGGAGCCACGCATTCTTCAAGAAAACACTGCAGTAAAGGGGTCTAATGACAAACGCCACACACACTCAACTTCAACTCATAATGCCCATAGCCCGGACCAGATTCTTACGAGGAACTCTTCTGCGTGAGGACGCCTATGCCATTCCTGCCCTCTGTGAAATTAAAGTAGGGACTGCGAGCCCTCTCCAGGAAGGATGGCGGATGCGGCCAAGCGTGCGAGGAAACCGACGGGGAAAGGTTCTACATACACCCACAACAATAGAATCTACAGAAAACACCAACAACCAGTATCTAATGAAATCCACTAAGCCCATAGTAAACACCGAGTTCGACGAGGTACACTTCCAAGCCAGGACGCCAAGACCTTCATCCAACTCTATTGGAAAATTAAGTAGGGACTGCGAGCCCTCTCCTGGAGTGAAGGCTGAGGCGGCCGAGCAGACGGAGTGTGCTAAGGAGAAACGTGTTTAACGAAAAAACACCCACAACCAATAAGAAGTGCCCAAAGTAATACGTAACAGGGATTGGCTCGTCTTTTTCAATATCTAATCTGGCATTCAACATATATATATATATATATATATATATATATATATCAGTTGGGTTTTTGACTCTGACGAAGACCGCTTGTTACGGTTGAAAGATCTTAGTCTTGTTTTCCCATTTCTTATTGTGGTTTGATCATTGATTGTTGTTTCACGTGTTTATGTGAAATCTTTTTACATATATATATATATATATATGAAAGAAAAAAAACGGTCTACGAGGTAACACGTCAAATTACATAGAAGTTGACAGCTCAGCGACCATGCAACCGCTGGGAGTCAGGAGGTCTGCAAGACGAATGAGAGCAACTACCAAGCGAGGAGGGTAAATGAAAAAAAACAGGGAGGAGAAAGGATTAAGTCAAAATAACAACCAATAATGAAATAATAATAATAATCATCATCATCATCATCACTACCCTCATAAATTATAACTGAAATAAACAAGAAAAAAAAATATGAATTAACAGAGAAAGTTATAAACAAGAAAATATAATAAACAAAAATTCTGAATCAAGATTCGAACTGAGGATATCATGCACCACCAAGGAAATAAATACGTTCTCCTCTGAGGTACATGAGAGTAACACATAAACGTTGTATGAAGTTAGTAAGGGAACTGAACATAAAAGACATCACACTGAGTGAAATGTAGTCGATAAAAGCACTTGCTTGAAGTACAAAAAGTATTAATTTGAATGCAGTAGATACTATGATTAAGGAAGAAAGTGAAACGAGAACTGTGGTTAATAACAAGACACATTTGTCAGATGCAGCATCACATTTTTCCATTCTCCTAATGGGATTAGGAAGATTGGGAAAGATATGGGAAAAATACGAATCACATTCAAAGATTTTTGGTAAGAAATCGACGGAAGGTGATTAAAGACAGAAGAAATAGAAGAGAAAGGAGACAGAATGGGAAAACTTTTTTAATAATTTAAAGAGTCCATGAACATCAGGGAAATAAGCAGCGATGAGAAAGAAACACTCCAGTCCTTCCTGGATCCAGACCGGTAAGGTATCTCCGTAGGTAGAACAGTTTTTAACTGTCTTAAAAATGGCAACAATTTTTTTGCAATTTCAATATTATAAACACATACAAAGATCTAAGTACACCGTTCTTAATGCGAGGAGGATGACAACTGTTATAAAGAAAGTAATACTTATATGATGAACTTTGGTGGTTTTAAGTGAACCAAAGTACATATGAAATCAATACATATGTACGCCTTAATTCTTCTTTTATTAAATGAACACAACACCTCTCAGTTCATATAAACTTTGTAAAGTCTATTTGTTAACTCACTACTACTACTACTTCCTACCTTCAGTGTGTACAAACCTTCTTCCCAGATTCACGTCCCTTTCCCGTCCTCTTACCACGCTCTCCCATTGCTCCTCTACACCCCCAGTCTAAACATGCCATTTGTAAATCTCTAACCAACCCGGTAATAAGGTAGGTAATTTTATTCATCTTAATGATTTTACTCAGTTACTATATAATTTCAACTAATATGCCTCATTGCACTTGTAATTTAGATATAGCCTGAAGAACATTGGTGTTCTTCGCAACATCAAACTTTTTTGTGTGGAGACTAATTCCTTCAATTTCACCATTATGCAATATTGTACACATGTGGTGAAAACCTAAAAAGAATAGTAATTTTTAAATTGTTCTAGTTGTTATGAAACTTTTCGGTTAACAGACTTGATAAAAAGGAAGTTAAAGTCATAATGATTTTCGAAGTTAACTTAGAAGTTAAATTGTTTACGAAAATGTAAAATTGATAAATTAAATAATATCGGATTAATAGTTTAGTCCACAGGACTGCTTATTCGCTATCACATCTTCAGAAAAAGAAAAGAAAACACATTATTAATGACATTCTGTGATTCAGTTCATTCCCAAACATTAATCAAAGAATTAAATGATCTTGAAATCAAATAATCCTCGTCTATGAACATACTTCGAGGATCTCTTAGCAAGTACAAGTGTCAAACAAACACAGGGCATGAAACTAGTAAAACTGAAGAAAATATGAGTCAATACGTGAAGATTTTTAAAAAACTTCAATAATTTTCGTGATCTTAAAAGTATGAATAATATAAACATCAGTATTTATTCAATAACAATAACGTTAATTTTGTTGTTCATTTGGACTGTGAAAAAAAATATTACGCTACAGGGTAAAACTTCAACATCAAAAATTTTCCAAAAGTTTGAAAGAAATATCTGCAACATTCTATATCTTTTTATGTTTTATCCATTAATATGAAGTAAACTAACTCTCTAATGTGAGATAATAAACGCATTAAATATCAATTAATAACTTGAACTGACTATGAGCTCAGAATCCAACCTGAATTTTCGAAAAAATAATGTTATAACATTATTCCTTAAATAACAAAAATATTGAAACATATGATTTAACTTCTGAAACATAATGAAGTCGAAATTGTTTATCATAGTTTAGCCAGTAATAAAAAAAATCCTTATAACCTGATTTCATCTTGATTTGGAAACACGCTGTATGTTTCAATAACTTTTTTCGGAAATTTATCGGCAAGTCTTTCCAATATAAAGGATCCCATTCCAGAACCAGTACCTCCTGCTATTGAATGACACATTACGAAACCCTGAAACCACTTTAGTATTATATCTGCACATACTAATTGTAACCTGATTAAAAAAATTAACGCTGGTTTAAAAAAAAAAACCTCTAAACTGTCGCTGTTTTCAGCTTCTCTCTCAATGATATCAAAAATTTCTTCCATGAGCATTTCACCATAAGTATAGCCGGCAGCCCAATTATTTCCCGCACCTCCTCCATCTTTTGATAAGTATATATTCTCTGGATTATAAAGCTAAAGCATATATTTTGATTATACAAAAAAAAAACATTTTAACCGGACTGATCACTGGTACTTACCCTGGCATAAGGTGAATTTTTGATAGTTTGGATCACTCTGGGTTCCAAGTCAAGAAGAATAGATCGGGGTATATAATGTTCATCATCAGCCTGAGGAAACAAGAGAAAACACCAGGTCTATCATCACTATATTCTGATATAAGATTACCATACACAAAATATTGATAATGTTTTAAAACGAATATTCAAAATGTTTTAACGAGCTAGTACTTAAATTCCAAATAATGTTAGAGAATAAAAAAAAAACATTAGACTCGGACTACATATATATATATATATATATATATCTCAATTACAATTACCTGATAAAAAAATACATCTTTCCTATCAGCACCTTCATATGTGAAATCTTCCAAAATACCTTCAGGGTTGATCCCGTGTTCTTGGCATAACTTTTTCCAGAATTCAAAACCAACTACAACACCAGGTTCAATACAGATTTAAATATTTCTCACAAATAAATAAATTTCAAATTTCACACTTGTTAATCCTGAACTTTGATTGCGATTTATAAAAAAATAAAGGAAGTTAAGGTTGTTAAAACTTACTTTGATTACCACATTGACCCAACTGTAAAGTTATTATTTCTGATGGCATATTAACAGATAAGGATGTTCGTACATGGGGAAAAGGCGGACAATCCCGGTAAACCGAGAGCAGTGTTGATAACGCAAACCGCAAACATTGCAACCTTCCCACATTAAAATTTAATTGCAATAAAGATAATTAAATACTCAATATAAAATTGTTACTTTTCATCTTGTTTTCTAAATTAATATTAACCAGGAGTTATTTAACAAATTTTTTTTTTAAAAAAATACTTATTATTAAATAAGTAGTTTAATAGTATAACTATTATCAAATAATTACTAATTAATATGTTACAGTTACAAAACATTTATTTAACTGTTTTGTCAACCAATAAGTTAATTAATTTATAAATCAAAGATATTTTAATATAAAAATCTCTATTAAATAGTTAATATTTCGTTGAACAAATGCTTCAACGATTTATTATCTTCTGCAGATGAACAAATGATCCAATGCAGACGCTGTTTTAAAGTTAAATATTTACTTAAAAAAATATATTAATCATTGTCATGTAGAGTCACTTGACAAATGTGATTATACACAATACACTAAATAACTTCTCTACTCATTTCATGACATTTCTTTGCTTTACCATTCTGAATGATAGTCCGTTAAAATAGTGTTTTCGACTTTCACCTTTTCTAAATGGATGTTAACTTGTGTTTTTAATGGTGCTTCTGTTATTTGATAGAATTGAACTTGTTTTGCTAAATATGAAAAATAAAGAAAATTAATTTTACAAACAATAACACATCACCCAATAACATATTTACTAATGTTTATCCAGTGACACATCTACGAGACAGTGTAAACATCTGGAGTGCCAAAAACTGAACTTTACTACAAGTAAACATAACATGAAGCTAATTGACAAACAATTGAGTATTTGTTTTAGTTTATGTGACTGCCGTGATGAAGTTATAATATACCTTCTGGTAAGTATTATTGAATATATAGATGATCAATTTAATTATTTCATTTATTTTATTGTAGCTATAAACATTTTGAAAATTAAAAGAAAATTTGGAATTTAAAAAAAAATATCCTAGATCGGGGAATATTACTTAAGTCTTCACACAAAAAAAAAGTTTATTATAAGAAACTATACAACTCGTTTCGAACACTTATGTGGAGATGCTAAATATCTCTATTACATATTTCAATAAAGATTTCAACATTTCTCACCAATAAATAAATTTCATACTATACTTTCCCCAATATGAGTAAATACCACGCTATAACAGATTGCACAGTTAATGAATTATCCTAAATCGTTGATCTAGGATAATCAGATAAGTTCTTATTATTAGGATTTATCCAACACACCTCATCGTTCTTAAAATCAACTTCGGATGTTACTTGCTTTATTGACCTTCAAAATTGTACTAAAATAATTATGTCTCATAATATTATAGGACCATTCATATTAGTTATAGCTATCTTTCAACAAAGATCTTAATCTTCAAGGCGATTTCATTCAGATGGAATGAGATCAAAGGTTTCCGCAAATTCCATGCAGAGTCTTACATTCGTATGATGTTAATTGCATCTTGCATAAATAGTACCGTGATAGTTAAGAAAACAAACTGCGGTTAGATATTTTACATGTATTTATAAACCCTTCCATTGAAGATATAGTCTTTTATTAAACATGTTAGTGCAGTTGACACGAGTTTATTTAAACTAAATTATACAGGATTGTTGTACCATCCTTTTATCTGCTTTCTTCTTCTTCTTTTCATCGATTGCACTAACCTATTGCAAACGGTTCACTGATAATTCCCCTGTATTCCAATATGACTTGACTTATTTTTAATGTTTCATTATTAATTTTTGACGAATCAGTATACCAAAAAATCAGTATACCAGTCACCTTTTTTGACATCAGTAACCTTCCAATTCAGGTGATTATTAGTGATTACTTCGACGCCCGCTGTATAATCTATACTAACGCGAAATATTCTTTGCGTTATCATTGTACTAATCTATTCAGAAGTATCTGGATTATTAAATGTACGTAATCTTCCGTAATCAATGAATAGCAACGATGTGTTATGAAAAGTTCTTTCGATGTCCAAGAAGTCCAGAGTTATTCTTTTAAGCCTTAAAAAATTCTCTCTTTTTTTAACCAAAACTTTTGGAACTGATTCTATTGTTTTGTTCTAGTGATAGGTATATCGTCCCTCATGGAGATGCGTATTTATCTAGAACTTCTATAGACAGTACGTTTATAATTTTTTATGTAACATTACTATCTAATATTTAAGCTCATGAAATTATTCATAGTATGAGAATATCTAATAATAAATTACATTTCATGCAATCACATGAGAAATGGATTGCAAATATAAGAATGTATGTCTGAAAACGATTAGATACGTTGCAGTTTACAAGATGTGAATGGATTACCACAGTTTTTCTAGATAAGTGTATTTCAACCTTTTCCAGTCCAAGGCACATTCCTTTCTTTGAAAATATCTCGCGGCACACCACCAGCTGAAAATGTGAATAAAAAAATTTTATAACCAATAAAAGTGTTATATTGTGAATATAAGCTTTTTTTTAACATTGATTAATAATGTTCTATTATATGACGTCTTGGATAGGTATAAAAAAAAAACACAAAATTATTTTATAAACGTTCATATTTATCGGAAATTTAAGACTATTTAGGTTAACACACAGCTGATATCCTGGCAGGAATCTGTGAAAGACATATTAAGATCTTCCTCCAGAGCTCTCAGTCTTTCAGTTTTTACAGTAGTCAGGATTGGTAAGCTCGCCTCACTCAGTTATGTAGTGGAAAATGGGAACATTGTTGAAATAGCTCTGTTGGCCAGGATGGGGAAGTCCTTGGTAGCTGCAAACCAAAAAACTGTCCAAAGATAGATCAGCAAAGCTTAGATTGAGACTACGATATAGTCACAGTTCAGTTAGTGCCTCCTGCTCCTATAATTTTATATTTTTAACAGCTGGCGCTGAGATGAATGGGTCTCTATACCAGTCTTGGCACTCCACGAAGAGAAATAAAATGGCATCTTCTCAAGAGTTGTCAAAAATGTTTCACTGTTTTTTCACACAGTGCAGTAATATTAACATCCTGTATTTATTGGTGTGTGGGAGAATTTCAAGACAGCCACTTTCCACTTGCTGCTGCCAGAATTGCAAGTTTGAAGAGAACCAATTTATTCTACCTGTACTTCTCAGCAGGTTTTCATATCGGCCTTGCATTTGTTTTTTTCATTTCATTTAAATGATGAAAAATAGCATATTCCGTCTTCAAAAACTTGTTTCAACATCGACAAACACACCTGCCATTGCCTCCATCCGTTACTAATTCGCTTGTCTCCAAACGCAAGGCAATTATCTACCTGCTGCTGTCATCTAGTGGTATGGAAGATACGGGAAGATACTACATGAGTACTCTGCAAGGCGCTAGACTGCACAAGCGCACAAATTGGATAATTTCCAACGGCACATCTGTCAATATCTCGCGGCACACTGGTGTCCTGTGGCACAGTAGTTGAAAAACACTCCTCTAAACAACTATCCTAGTTTTTTTTTTTTTAATATAGTTTTAAGTATTTTATAGTTATTACTATTATATTAAATCATTAACATTTTTTTCTCTTCAAACTTCTTAAATTTTAAGACAAAAATTTGTTCTGCCCAATTCTGAAATATAATTTCTTAAGTCAAGGTAAACAAACCTGACATGATACAGCAGTTAAATGTGAGTCCCAGTTGAGTGTTCAGTATTTACAGCTTTAATGCCTTTTGTGCTAATCAAAATTATTGATTTTCTTTTTACATATATTGCTAATACTAGGTTGCATTTTTTGACCAAACTTCATTTTTCACAGTTAGACGTTTACTAAATAAAAAAGAACTAGTAAAAAAAATCACTTTCCAAAATTACTAATGTCCCATAACACCCCTTTTCGTCCTTGTATTTTTTTTTAAAAAAAGTAATGAACTCATCTACTCAAAACGTGTTATTTTTTAGTACTAATCATTACAATCCATCAATCAGTGTGATCTCTATCGTATCCACAAGGTTTCAGAATCATTTTAAGTCATCAATCTTACAATTTATAGAAAAAATACTTTTCCCGTTGTTATAAAATTGGAGTTCTTTTTTAGAGAACCATGCGTATACTATAAGGTGGGAGAAAATAAGTGTGGATAAAATCTTGAGAAATGTTCTCGAAAAAGAATTTTACTTTGATCATTATATTATATAAATATAATATTGTATTTATATAATATTATATATATTGTATTATAATTATATAAAAAGAGAAAAATATAAAACGAATATATAGGGCTGCCTTAATCAGTTTCGAAAATGTGATTTACACCTAAATCTGTTCTTTTTTCATGAATTTTTCACCATGCTGAGTTTCATAATGGTGCCAAATATTGTTTCCTTACGCTCCGAAACTTGCAGCTGGCACACCAGGCATACTGGGTTTTTCCATTCATCTCCATGAACATATAAATGTCAATTATTTTTGAAAAATTGGACACTGTGTCCACTTATTTCCTTTTTGACAAAAATATTTCTCCGCTGAGGATGCGATGCCAACGGAAATTAGATGATTCAATTGCCAACAGATTGTAATCAATCTGAATAAATCAATCAAAGTCAATATCTAACAGTTTGTAATATTTTTACTAATAATAAACTAGAGTGAAGATCACACTAGTTTTACAGGTTTATAATATTAAAAAAAAAAGTTTTCTGGGAAAGTATCAAAGTCTGTTCAACTTGAATAAATTGTACAAAATGTGTGAGGTTATTTGAATGAGGGTTACTTAATGTTCAGAATATGTGTATTTATTTAAAATAAATATCTATACAAAACATTCTGGAGTGTCCTACACTCGACTTTACTGAAAGTGAACATAATATCAAGCTCATTGACAATCAAATGAGTTTCTGCTCCCTTTGAAGATACTATATTTTCTTACAAATTTACATAGGATGTTTCAAAAGTTAAAGGATTAACTTTGTAACTTCTTTATTAAATAAAAGCTGTAACTTCTATTGTTGTGTTAATTTTATCAATATTACAATGTAGTTATTCAGCATAATCCCCATTTAACTGAATACATTTATCCCACTCCTATTGAGGTGACGCCTCAATCCACCTATTTATGGCACGTTAAATTTATGGCAGTTAAACTCTCAAATCGAACACTCTGTAAGGGTATTTTCAAAAGTGAGATCAGATGATAATTACTGGGTGCTAGATCAGGAGAACAAGGTGGGTGGGGAAGTAATTCCCACTGTAAATCGTTCAAAACATATTTCGTTTTTCTTGTGGAGTGTGTTCTTGCAATGATGGACGCTTATGTACATTCCAGGCCGATTTTTGACAAGTGCCTGTCGGAGTGGTCCGGATAATAAATTAGAATAATATTCTGCGAATTGTAGTACATTAAATAATCCATAAAAATAATCCCTTAGCAATCCTAGAATAGACTAGGATTACCTAGAATATTGTACAATGACCGAAACCACGACAGCTGAAGGCATTTTCCACTCCGTAGTTGGAGTCGGAACGCTGAACAGAATCCTCTGTCACATTGTGTGAACCTCTTCGTTTTTTGTTGCAGACAATTGTCGTTTTTCATGCAGAGAGTTAAATTTTTGCAGTAAGTAAATTTGACTACTAATGAATTTTGTCCAATGTTCATTTGTGTACATTTTAATCTCGTTATTTTCTATGCCTAGGAAATATTTGTCAATAAAGAGCTAGTATATATTTGACTTCTTTACTATATTTCCCATAATTTTATAATTGAAATATTACACATATAACAGTTCAGAAACATAAAACATAGCAGTGAATCCATTGTTACTCCATTTGTTTTTTGATATAGAGTTCTAACTATATTTTCAGCTTAGTTGTACACGCTAAAAAGCATTTTCATTACAAGACTTGTGAACGTAGGAAGCACTAGAGTCGTATAGTTCTAGGCTTTACTTCAATTAATATCAATAGTCTTTATCACTGGAACATTTGTCAATCGAGAACTTGCATCTAGTGAGACGGAAATTGCTTTTGGTAGACGGGTACTTAATATTTTTAGAAATTATTTATGACTATACCAAATAATCAAGTGGTCATTTTGATATTATATTGTTTAACTTTGATGCTAATTTATAAGTTTGCTTGTTATGTTGTGTTATTATAGATTTAAGGTTTCTGTTTTTATGTGTTTTAACATTATAATTATCATGGGAACAAAAAAGAGGGTATATATTATTTTTAAAAAAGTACAAAACTCCTTATATTTATTCTAAGAAGAAATGGATACTACCTATGAACTTATCTTCTTCTTCTTCTCCTTCTCCTGATGACGACGAGGTTGAAATATTGAAGTGGGTTGTATGTTGTTTCTATGTGTTCCTTTATTCTAATCGTTTGGTATATCAAATCTAAATTATCCTTTCTTCCAAATAGACTTATTGAAAAAGAAATTTACTGATCTTGGTTATCCTCCTAACTTTATTAATAATCTGTCGTCTAGTCCCTGCTGATGTGCATCATTAATTCTGGTCCTAGAAGGGATCGCAGTGACTCTACTTTCCCATTCACCACTTCTTTTCCTGGTGCTCATAGGCAGGGCGCAGTTATCAAGGAGGTTTTCCCTATATTTTCTTCTTCTTCCGGCACTTCTTTTGTCTTTAATGAGACACCTTCCATTTCCTACCGCAAACCTGCTAATCTTAGATCTATCTACTCTCATATCTCTTCTTCTAAGCTTCCCAATACTGCTGGTGGTATGGTTCAATGTGGACGTCATAGTGTCTCACTTGCCCTATCATCAATCCTGTTTCTTCCTTTACTTCTTTCCTCAGCAAATGCACCTACCTTATCCATTACAAGACCTCCTGTACCTCTGGTGACTATGTTTACCGGTTGGATTGGACCCAATATGATGCTTTTTATGTGAGATTGGCTTCCACTAAGCTAAGCCTCTGTATGAATAATCACAGGTCATCCGTCGGTAAACGCAGTGACCTTTCGGTTACTACTCATGCCAGTTCTCACGGACTCAGTTTTAATAACTGTTTCCATGTACAGGTTCTGAGGCAGATAACTGAAACTAATTCTAGTTTCATTGTCAAATTCTATAGTTTTGCCATATCATGAGTAATTGAACCCCCTTCCAAGATTAGCCAAACAACTTGATTTTAATATAGTGTTTTCTAATCGTAATAATGTGGGTAATATGTTAATAAAAAACTCTCCCAGCGAATTGGAGTCCGGTGGTATTTATAAAATTCCGTGCAAAAATTGCCATAAAATTTATATTGGTCAAACTGGTAAATCATTAAAGACACGTGTAAAACAACACCAATACAACGTAAGTAGACAGGAAAAAAGTAGTGCCTTATTCTTGTATAAAAAAAATGAGAATCATCATATTGATCATCATATTGATTGGACAGGAGCTAAATTTATTACCTATGAAAAATCAATGTTGTTAAGAAATATTATTGAATCGTCTCTAATTAAATTTAATAGATCAAATATTATAAACATTAGTAACGGTCTCTTCAAATTTGATACTTTCGTTACGAGGACAATAGCCTCTTCAAAGAGGGTTGACAGCTAGCGGATAGTTTTTTACTCTTTCTTACTGTATTCCTTTGTTTCCCCAAACATCCCTTTCTGGACATTAGTCCTTTCCTGCGCTTTCACCCTTTTAAAATATCACTCTTCCCTCCCAATCTTCTCAACCCCACACTAGATGTTCTCTGCATCTAGTGTTTCAGTTGGGTGTTTTTGACTCTGACGAAGACCGCTTGTTACGGTTGAAAGATCTTAGTCTTGTTTTCCCATTTTCTTATTGTGGTTTGATCATTGATATATATATATATATATATATATACTTATTCGTTGGAAATACGATCCAAAACGGACAAATATAGTTCAATGTAGAAAAGAAACATAGAGAAATTAAAAGTACACACTTACAGTCTCAAATTTTTGGTTTGAACCGTCTTCAGGAGATATAAGAGAGGGAAACCAAGCAAAATTCAAGTTTATCAGGACTCTGTCAGTTCTGACTGTTAGTTAAAACTGACCTAGTCCAGATAACCTTTAATTTTGGGTATATATATATATATACTTTTTCGTATACATAGATCAACTAAAATTATCTGAAAAGACGGTGCCCAACCGTCTCTGAAGCAGTACGCTTGGTTTCACTCTCTTATCTCTCCTAAAAACGGTTCGAACCAAAAATTAGAGACTGTAAGTGTGTGCTTTTAATTTCTCTATGTTTCTTTTTCTACATTGAACTATATATATATATATATATATTCAAATAAATCATTAAATCATATAGTAATACCAGCATTGGGATTTGGCTTCAGTTTCATTATGTCGAATTAGCAAATAGCTTTTGTAATTTGGGAAAAGCGAACCCTTATGAAATTAAAATAGCTAAAGTATAATGGTTTCATTTATAGATCTATTAAGGAAATAGTACTACACTGTGCAAAGCGTTTTTCAGAGTTTTATAAAATAATAAAGGATAATAATAAAATTAAGTCAGAAAAGCGGATAAGTCAGGTGCCATAGTATTATTGAACAAGACACATTACATTGCCATGATAGAAACCCTATTATCTGATACTAATACCAAAATTCAGATCCAACTGAAAATTACAGTGGTCTTTTCAATAAGAGGTTGACATTAATTTTAAAAGATAATGAGAGCTAATAAAATTTGTCAGCAGAGTTTCTTCTTTACCTTACATGTATGGCTATATTAAAACATATAAGGTTGGTAATTCAGCTGCGCTTTAGCCGTACTATGTTATTAAAATAGTTGGTCTATGTTTTATCGCCATTAGTAGGTACTGTTTACCAAAGTCATATCAAGAAAACATTGAACTTGTTTTGATACTAACTCCTTATACTTTTCAGAATAGTATACTGTTGAGCTTCGATGTTAAATCTTTTTACAAAACTTTTTACGAGTGTTCCAGTTGAAGATTTATTAGTTTTTTTTTAGAAAATAAACAAACATACAGAAACATTACCTGTTTCTATTACAGTTTTAATAGACTTGATTCATTTGTGTACATTGGATTGTTGTTTTTTTATTTGAAAGAAAAATCTATAAGCAACTGTTTGGCATGGCGTTGGGAAATTTGTCTCTTGTGTTTTAAGCAATATTTATCTGGAATATTTTGGGATCACAAACCACCCTACAATACCATCTAGCAATGCTAAATGGCTTTGCTATATTAACGATGTCATATTATTTGGCCAGGTGGTGAAAATGACGGTACTTTTTTGGATACCATCAATACGTTTGTTCCGTCTATTCAATTTAAAATAAAATTAGAAATTAATAATAGACTCTCTTTTCTGAACATACTTTAATATGGAAATAGTAACAAATTGAATGAAAGTAAATCTACAAATGTATCGTTCTACGTTCGTTTCTTCTTTGCACGCCCCTGCAGTGTCAAAAAAAATTGTTTTTAATAGCAATAGTTCTTGAGAGTGCCATTTCAAATTTGCAGTGAACAGCTTTTAAAAGAAGAAATGAAATACATTTCAAAATTTCATCTTCTTTAATGTATTCAAAAATTGATTAAATATTTTTGTAATATTTACTAACGTAATAAATATTAAGAAATATATTAAACATTTTGATTTTTCAAATTTATTTCTATGTTTAATGAATGAAATTCTTCCGCACTGAATTTTTTTCAGTAGGTAGTGATAATAATCAATGAATTTTAGAGAATAGGTTAGAATGATTTTGAGCACACTATTCGTACATTGGATAAACAGGTAGGACTTTAAGACAGAGATATGAAGTTCACATTCATGATTTAATCAGAGAAGGAATAAATGGAAGAAATCTTTAAATTTTGAAAACAACAAAAAAATTATTTTTTCAATGAAATATAAAAATTTTGACTTATGATTGATTGTGAAAGCTTCTGAGCAGACAAATATCATTATGTTGCAAACCAGTTTGATATTTTTTTCTTAAAGTAAAGTTGAGTATAGGCCACTCCATATTTTTGTAACCAATTTTTATAGGATTATTTTATTTTTATGTTCCTCTGGCATATGCTCAGTGGCGTAGGACTCCGGTGGTCCTCAGGAGGGCTGCATTTTGTGGTTGTAAAAATAGAAAATAGGAAAAAAATTAAAACATATAAAGTTAAAAAATAATCTGGAATTTTATACCAAAATGAGTTTTTAAGGTCGTAATTGGTTTGATATTTTATGTGTGTAATACTGTTTTTAAAAGGATTTTTCAACTGAGTATTTGGAAATTAAAAATAAATCTATTTTAAATTTTTCAGAACTATTTTTTTTTAAAGTGGTTGAAAGTTCATTATATTTCTTTGCGTAGCTAGTTAATGTAATTTAACAATTTTTTTATAAATTGAATTATACTTTTTTGAAAAATCATTGGTGGTTTTTGATGATGACTATATATGTATGCGAGAACTTTAATAAGATAAAAACTGGGACTAATAACAGCAGTCTAAAATCTTCAATCTTCAATGTGAAGAGGTCAGATAAACTATGTAAGAGATCCACTGGCTATTGGAACAAACGTCATGTTCTCCCGTAAGAGATTATTTCACGAAATCTACCTTTTCGCTTTTCAAAAATGTTCTTACTGCTGTAGTTATACTAATGATATTATATGCATCAGTGGTGTGATGTACTGAAATAAGCATATATATTGATAAGTGGATCAATCAATATCTGTATTACCTCCAGGAATGAAAGACTATAAACCTCTCCCATTTAGATATTTATATGATACCTAAATGGAACATTATATATTATATACCTGAAAAGTTTGATATTAAGTTTACTTATAGTATAGTTGAGTGTAGGCCACTCCAGATTTTTTTGGTGGGTATGAATTTATTCAGTGTTTCTTGTGAGTTATGAAACCGAATCATGTGAAACCTTTGTGCCAACCATGATTAATTCCTGAATTATAGTCAAAGACCAAAACTAATTTTCCCAAAAGTAATACATAATGGCAAATGGGATAAACCGAGCCGTCAAATGACATGCTGTATTTTTTAAATATTGTAGGTTTCTCGATATAAAGGCGGGTATATAAAGTATATATAAAGTCACTCCAGATTTTTTAAAGTCAAAATATGGTGATTTATTTCTGGTTTTTGTCCATAACTTGATAACCTCATAACTACCCAGAAACTCAATGAACTCTCTATTGAGCAATAACTACCAGATTGAGAAAAAATATTTTACACAGTCAACTGTAATACATTACTGTGTTATTTATCTTTTTCATGGGCTTCGAGGATGCAACATCTGACCTTATTGTTTCTCAAAATTAACTGAATAAACAATGATTGACCAATGACGGAGCTTAAAATTACGGAATAGATGATAATCTGTCATCATTCAAAGTGAAATATAGAAAGTTCAAAGCTAAGTTTTTTTTAAAAACTTTTGAATCTTCATGAATAGATTGTACCCCTCTTAAATAATACCGAATGATAACGGAATTCTTAAACACTCCAGGAACTTTATATCTGACATACTTCCTGTTCAAGAGTGTACATGTAGTTTGATTGCAAATACTTTGTTAGTAAACCATTCAACAGTACTCTTAAAAGCATTACATATTTTATAGTTGATTGGTGTTGAGTTTTTACAATTAAATTTCATTCTTTCTGCAAATTACTTCTTTTTCAACATATAAAAGTGAAGAAGATACTTAATTATTCAATCTAAAAAATACAAGAATTAAAATTAAAACTAGCCTTAAATGATGAACTGAAAATAGATCAAGTGAGAAAAAGCTTGTTTGGAAGTATTAACAAGAAACAAAATGTAATACAATGGTTGGAACAATTTGAAGCTGAATGCGCTCGACATAAATTGGAAGATGATATTAAGCGTATTGAAATGTTTCACTTTTTTTGTTGTAGGCATACCAAAAGATTGGTTTGAAGGAAATATGGAAAAATATGATCTAAGGATTGGAATGAGTGGAAAAAATCCTCTTTAACTGTGTTTGTGGAGAAAGGCTCGACAAAAATGTGAGCCTGTGTATTTGCAGCAACTTCAGTAAAATACCTTGGTCATCTTATTCAATATAAGCAAGTCTCTCCTGCTCAAGAAAATCAGGTGACGATAAAAAAATTGAAACAAATAACTGATAATTTGGGAGTACGAAGTATTCTAGGATCAATTAATTTCTATCTGCGATATATTGAAAATAGCTCACGAAAGTTTAAACCGCTTCACAATCTACAAAAAAAAAAAAAATGTTGAATTAAGTGGACCGACGAATGTGAACGGTCTTTTCAATTAATCAAAGATTACCTTTATTCCTTTCCTATTTTGTCAGTTTTTGACTTCAGTGAAGATATATATATATATATATATGATCAAACCACAATAAGAAATGGGAAAACAAGACTAAGATCTTTCAACCGTAACAAGCAGTCTTCGTTGGAGTCAAAAACCCAACTCTGACGAAGACCGCTTGTTACGGTTGAAAGATCTTAGTCTTGTTTTCACATTTCTTATTGTGGTTTGATCATTGATTGTTATTTTACGTGTTTATGTGAAATCTTTATATATATATATTATATATATATATTATATATATATTATATATATATAGAGAGAGAGAGAGAGAGAGAGAGAGAGAGAGAGAGAGAGGGGTGTTGTTGGTGACACCTTAAAACAACCACAAGCAGATGAACAACTGCACCCAATAATGTATTTCTCTAGAAAACTGTTTGAACGAAAAAAAAATTGATGTAATACACTTAGTGTGCAAAGCAATCAAGGATGCAATTAAGCACTGGCAGTATTATCTAATTGGAAGGCAATTCATCGTATGCAGTGACCACAAACCACTTTGAAAATTTGAGGACAAAATCACGTACTGATGAAATGTTAGGCGATTTAGTTAATTATTTAACCTAATTCAACTTCAAGGTGATACAAAAAAGAAAAAAAAGAGAATATTTTGCCGATCTCCTCTCGCATTATACCATTCTTGAATACTTTGACAATGGAGGCGCTATTAAAGTAGTCAATCTAATAAAACTTACAACAATTTTAAACGATCAAACAAGTAATCTTTCTGAATTGACAACAGCAAAGAACACGAAGATGCACAATAATGTTATTTTCAAAAAAGTAAAGAACAAGCCTAAACTATTTGTTTCGACTGATTTTGGGAAAAAGTTGATCAAACTTGTACACGAGACCTATGGGCTATTTGGTGTTGCCTAAATGCTCGCTACAATTAGGCCATACTAGTACTTCAAAAATTTCGATTTTTTCTTAGTTCATCTTACAAAAGGTGCTCCAATTTTACTGAAAATAAGATAAAAAAAAAAGTAGAGTAATTGGTCTGATGTCTCAACTTGGTCCAGCTCGAGAAACGTTTGAAATATTGTCAATTGACGAAGTTGGGTTTTCAGTGGCAACCGATCAAGAAAAAAACTACATGCATATTCTGATGGATCATTTTATCAGATACGTCTAGACGTCATGATAGATATCAATGTCATGTACTCAAAGCTCTAAAAATTTTATAAACCTTATTGCAAAAATTACGAAGAAAAATAAAATAAAGGATATATTAGCCGAAAAGTACACTGACTTTAACTCTGAAGATTTTAACATTAAGCTAAATATTCAATTGATATTTACATGCATTGATTACTCACAATCTACATGAATGACTTGTCCAGACGCTTATAAACAGAATAGGATGCAGGATCAATAGTAAAAACGGAAAACAATGTTGGTCTATTATCATCGAAAAACGCGTAGCTGAATATAATAACCCAATCCATTAAGCCACAACATTTTCACCAGCGTACCTTTTAACCGGGAATTAAATCAATAATATACTCAATTGAGACTTAATTGCAGGATGAAAATAAGGACACATCGTTGGATGAAGATAGAACGCAGGCATTTTTAAACTCAATGAAAAACTTTATGGCAAATAGAACAAGATTGATTGACATTCAACCTCATATGATTTCAAAGTTTGAGATATGGTCTATGTTGAAAATAGAAACAAACTTAATCGAAATAAAACGGATAAACGGATTGGTCCGTTTGAAATTTTGAGACAGATCACGGCTGCATTTTATGAGGTTAACTGTGGAAGGAAATTTCAAACTTTTTCCACGCAAATAAATTGTCCCTTTGTTCTATTGCCCAAAGTGACTTGGAGGGGGAAGGTGTAACTTAGTTACTTCAGCTCCCCATAAATGGTTTTGGTGCTACTGGATATGTGTGTGTAAATATTACCTTCGCGAAAATATTACTGTTTTCAATTGTAAAAGTAACAAGGAATTTAATTATTCTCTTCAGGGTAATTAAATCAGTTACTGTTGACTACCTTACACATACTTTATGTAACGCACTTTTTCCTCTATAATATGACATTTATTTATGGACTTATGAGGTTAAATATTTTATAAAAAAATGAATTTTATGACCTTAATATATTAGATCTATACAGTACTTACAAGAGATATATATCAGCAACCAGTAATATAATACTTGTAGCATAATATAAAATAAACTTAATCTATTTCTTAAAAAGGTACTTTGAATTTAAATGTGAATTATACTTTTTCTTAAGAAAGTAATAGTACATATTGGATACAAATTTCCTGAAAATCAATCAAGGAATAAGACTAGGGTTTAGAAAAACCCTTTCGAGAAAGACCGAAAGATATCGTATTTCAGAAGTCACTGACCCTCGTATTTTATTTTCATTGTTTGTTGCCTTCATGTCTCTTAAATTTCTCCTAACTACTATTAAAATGATTTAAGGAATCACTTCTTTAATTTATGTGATTTTGTTTTTCAAATATAGGTGAGTTTGTTGACCCCGTGCGAATAACCCCGAACATTTGTTCTTATGAGATAACAACTATCTATATTAACAGAAATTCATGTGCTAAATCTATATACAATTATTACTTCCTCATCAGGGTATAATAACGAAAGTCCCTAAATTTTCGCTTTTTAATATGTGAATTTATCAGAGTTAAATTCTGTACATTGAAATCGACATGAGCAAGTTATATTCTAGTCGGCATATTTTTTTAAATCTTATAATATGTAGTGGGGTGAGAGGGTGCAGGCTGGCTGTGGAGGGGAGGGTGTTGGATGGTTGTCGGTTACGAGTCAGGTCCCACCCCGGGCGAGGCGCCACTGCGCAGATCCTGCCCCCGGGGGCCGGGAGGGGGCCACCCCAGCCCAGAGAAAAGTAATAAAATTGAATTTCATATCGTGTTTGCACTTGTGCCCCACCCCCGCTATCAAGTGTCCCCTCTCGCTGACGTCACGCATCAATCGATACTTTGTTTTGTGGATTTCAGTTGTGTGTCTGGTGTCCGGGAGCGGGCAGCTGCACCTCCTCGCCGGCGCTGCTCCGTAAGTCACCTCCTCTTTAATGCCACCTCCTCTTTTATGCATCTCCCCTCCTACTGCTCGTCATCATTTTCTGTCTTCAAATCTTTTAATCACACTTTTCTCATAACATACCTGAATTTGATTCCACATATGCTTCATATAGCATCAAAATTGTCTTTGTCAATTAAAACTGTCATTCTTTATTAAAAAATTAATGATTTTCATATGGAATGAAAACAATTTTCACATTTCATATACATGTATATGATCATCCTAAGATACGATTCATAAATTATTCGTAACTATGACACATAAAACTAAGTTGTCCTTATCCTTAGTAATATTTTTTTATCTTAAAAATATTGTTTTCTATTTTTCTACTGCTGATAAAATTATATTATACCTTAAACAATTTATAATAATTGACGTCTCTGTCCTCTCGTATTTCAAAGTGAAAGGAAAATAATTTTTGACTTTGTTGTCATTGTGGTTACAGATATGACATGCGCATTTCAAAACAATACCAGTGTACACTTAATACAAATTAAAATGCATTCATATATTAGTTTTGAATCTATTTTCATAATCGTTCATTGTTCATGTTAATCATTGTTATAAAAAAGTAATAATTTAGAAAAAAATAATAATTATAAGATAAAATGCATGCGCAGTGGAATATGTTTTATTATGGGGGGTCCTAAGGAGAAGCAATCAGATCACTTTTGTCGAAGCGGACCAAGGAACGGAGGGATATTGATTTGGAGGCCGTGAAATTGTAAATGTATTGTTGGGCATTTCGGGAGGGAGCGAGCTCCCTTGGCTCTCTCTCCAGCCCCCACCCTTCACCCTCCTCATGCGCATACACTTTTTTTCCCTCTCAAACTTTCACTTTCACCCCTCCTCCTCATACCCTTCGTCCCTTCGTAGAAATAACCCATAGATGAAACAAACTTCTTCCTCCCACAACCTTCCATAATTGAAATTATTGGTACTAGTTTATATCTTATTCTGCACAATTTAATTATTTTTAATCAGAAATATTTATATACTTATTTAAACAATTCTATAATAAATTTTTATTAATCAATATATATGCTTAATATTTACAAATTTATTTTTTTAATTATTCTTTAAAATATTAATTTTAAAAATTTATTAAAATTTGAGAAATTGAATTGAAAAATATAAAAAAAATAATTTAACTAGTTTCCTTTGTTGCGTTTTGGAAAAAAATATTGTCATTTAAAAAAAAATATTTTTTACAAGTAATAAATATTGCATTGCATCTAAAAACAAATATGTATTTGAGTAATTTAAAAAGTTGGTAATATTGTCTAACTAGAACAACTTCAGAAATTGCTTTGATAAATCTATGTTAGTGACAAACATAGAACAAAATGTTTTCCATTAATTTGAAAAAAATATTAGTTAAACTCATTAACTATTTGAGAATTTGTTAAATATATATTTCTAAGTTCTATTGTGTCCGAAGAGTATATTTAAATAATATAATTAAATCAATGCTACTTGAAAATCAGTGGTACATCAAATATTTGTTGGCATACCTACTGAGTACTATTTCTAGTTAATATAAGAAAACCGTGTGATATATCCTGGTCTTAGATATGCAGATTCCGCATTGTTGGCATACCTACTGAGTACTATTTCTAGTTAATATAAGAAAACCGTGTGATATATCCTGGTCTTAGATATGCAGATTCCGCATTGTTGGCATACCTACTGAGTACTATTTCTAGTTAATATAAGAAAACCGTGTGATATATCCTGGTCTTAGATATGCAGATTCCGCATTGTTGGCATACCTACTGAGTACTATTTCTAGTTAATATAAGAAAACCGTGTGATATATCCTGGTCTTAGATATGCAGATTCCGCATTGTTGGCATACCTACTGAGTACTATTTCTAGTTAATATAAGAAAACCGTGTGATATATCCTGGTCTTAGATATGCAGATTCCGCATTGTTGGCATACCTACTGAATACTATTTCTAGTTAATATAAGAAAACCGTGTGATATATCCTGGTCTTAGATATGCAGATTCCGCATTGTTGGCATACCTACTGAATACTATTTCTAGTTAATATAAGAAAACCGTGTGATATATCCTGGTCTTAGATATGCAGATTCCGCATTGTTGGCATACCTACTGAATACTATTTCTAGTTAATATAAGAAAACCGTGTGATATATCCTGGTCTTAGATATGCAGATTCCGCATTGTTGGCATCAAGTTTTCTTAGTTAAACACAATTCTGAAACTTGATATTCTGTAACCCAAAGACAACTAACTACTAACTGAAAATTCACTTTTCAATACCAAATACTTCTGTGTCTAGAGCAGTAGGTGGTCGTTCTTCTTTTTAGCACACATCCATTTTTTATAAATTCACCAATTAACGATATGTGGACTAGTAGTTTCAAAGATCTGTGCACGATGGACTTGGTACACGGAAAAGTAATAAAAAATCAAACGTTACTAAATAATAACTATGTGAACGAAGGCTGATTTTGAATTAGTTTAGTATTCTGTAAGAATTTGCTTTTCCAAGCAATTTTGAAAAGAATTGCGCTTATGAATTAATTTAAAACAACTAAATAATTACTCTAAACAACACTAAATCAATGTATACATTTTTTGAATGGAAGTTTATTACGTTAATTAAAATATTAAAACAAATAAATGTTTAAACAGTCAACTAATTAAATTAAAATATTTACATTATAGAAAATATATAGTTCATGGAACGAAGAGTAATTTTTTCACAGTAATTTCCCATTATGAGTTATTTAATTGTTAATTTAGTTTATTATATGTTCTATGATTAATAAATTTAACTATTAATATTTATTATATTTTTCAAATAGCATTAACATTTGAGCTTTACTTAGTCAGATTAATACATTTAAGCTATAAGTATAGTAATGTAGTGTTATTACTATACTAAACTCTATAATTAGTGACACCGATATTATAAGTAATACTGTATATGTTTAGTTTTTCTTTACTATGAAACATAATTTGCAACACATTGAATGCTTACATTTTACACTGTCATTAATAGCATTATTTATATCATAGAAATCGATGTACTAAATAATGATTTATTATTTTTGTTATGAAATTTCCAATTTAATATTTTTAAGTTAATTTTAAACTATCTAGTTTATATTTATACATACATTTACATCGAAAATATAATATATCCATTAAAGATCACATTAGTTGGGTTTTTGACTCTGATGAAGACCGCTTGTTACGGTTGAAAGAACTTAGTCTTTTTTTCCCCATTTCATATTGTGGTTTGATCATTGATTGTTATTTCACGTGCTTATGTTAAATCTTGTATCTAAAGATCATATATAAATTAAAGAATTTAAAAACATGTTTCTCTGCTGGCAATATTGTGATATTATTATCAAGTAGTATTACAGATATTATTTATTTTTAATATTAGATTTGAACCAGTTTCTGTTTATAGTTTACTTGTTTCTATAGGGAAATATATACTGAATTGGGACATAATTCTAGTTGGGGTGAACTTTTCTTTTCCGGTTTATTATTTATATTGTAATGCATGAGACACACCCAATGATACTATCAATAACAAACATTAAATATGGTATGGCAAGTTTTAAAACTATGAAGAAAGATAGCAATAAATGACTGAGAAGAGTGTTTTGTACGTCAAGTGCAATGATTTCCCGGGTTGTATGAATCTTACTAACACGAGTGACATCAAGGAGTCATACGCTTGCCAATAACTTTTTTGTTCCTATCTTTATTTAGTAACAACACGCAAGCAACACTTAAATATATACCAAATACCTAAATTATTCAGTAAAGGCTATCTTTTCTTATATTAATATAACATATATACAATTATTTATTATCATATAACAATATGTTCAGAACACAATAAGAGTTCAAAATTGAAGATAGGTAGCAAACAAAGTAAAGAAACACACTTACAAACTCAAATTTTCGGGCAAACAACGTGCTTGGTCTCCCTTTCTCTTTTCTCCTGAAGACGGATTGCCCGAAAATTTGAGTTTGTAAGTGTGTTTCTTTACTTTGTTTGCTACCTATCTTCAATTTTTATTGAAGTACTGGACACTATTATTGTGTCCAGTTTGGATAGTCTTTCTGTTTATTGAGTGAATATGTTCAGAACTTTATTCAAGTTAGAACAAACTCATTATAAGAAACAGTTTATCCTTAGGACAAAATGCTTTGTTTCATTTGTCGCAATTTCATCTACTAACTACTGAACAGCCTTTTAACCATCTAATAAATATCAATATTCCATGGATTATAAACTTCATTTAGCTCAAGACTGATAGTGAAAAAAAACCAGAAGAAAAGTTTACGCATAAGAGATAGACGTTTAAGGAAAACAATTTAACCCTGCTCAGTTATGGAGTTTGTAATTGTAATTAGCAATTACTCTCTGAAATACTATTATAAAAATTACACTATAAAAGTTAAACTCTCTTGGACTAAATTTATGTGTATAAGGCTTAGATACAGTTTTTTTTTAATCTGTGAGATAGGTAATAAAAATAATATCTAAACAATCTTGTACTAATGTTTATAGATCATCAAATAGATGCATTTTTTGCTCACGTTGTCTCCTTGTCAACGTGAACGTTAACGTTAAAAGTACGTTAAAAAGTACTGTGAACGCTCATACCAAATAAAAATGAAAAGTAAATTTTAAATATATATCCGAAAAATCTTCATTCCTACAATCAGCTTTGCTATAGGCAAGCATAATATCAAGCCCGTTGATAGTCAATTGAGTATTGTCTATTTCAAAGTAATGGTCATAACGATGTTATAATATGCACTCTGGTAAGGGATCATTAAACTTTTAGGTAATTAATTTAATGATTTCACTTGTTATATTGTACCTATCAACATTTTGTAAGTTTTAACAAATTTGAAATCATTGACCTAGAACAATGATAAATTCTTGTTACTAAGACCAAACTGAATGCTTTAGACACAACAAAATCGTGCGCAGTGCTCCCATATCTGACCTATCAGACTTCCCTTTTTCGTTTATGACATCAGCCTTAAATTTTAATTTCTTTATTGAACTTCAAAATTTCCTAAAAAAAATTATTCCTCTCTTCAATTGGTTATAGGTAAGGTATGCCAAAATATCAATCCATTTCAATGCGATTGCATTGCAATTGATTGCAATGCGATCAAAGGTTTCCGCGACTGACAGAGTTTTTTAATGTTAATTACATCTTACATAAGTAGCAGTTAAGAAGACAAATTGCGTTTAGATATTCTACATGTATAAATCTTTCCTTTGAAGAGGTAGTAATTTCTTACAAATGTTAGTGTAGTTAGAATGAGTTTTCTAAACAAAATTAGACACTTTTGTTGTACCCACCTGTTATCTGCTTTCTTCTTATCTACTTTCATCCATTCATCAATTGCTCCTATTTATTCCAAATAATTTACTGCTTCATTCCCTTGCAATCCCTTGTTTCAGGTACTCACAAAACAGTTATTTTTACTGGTTTCATTGTTAATTTTTGACGCATGAGTAAACCAGACTGGACATCTTTTCTTGAAAAAGTAATTCATAAGTTTCTTTCAATTACATTAAAAGTAATTAAAGAAACCTTTGCTTGAAATCAGGAAGTTTCTGATTCGAGGTAATCATCTGCATTGCATTAATCTGTTTTGAATTTGCTGGATTAATACATCTATATATTCCTTCTGATTAATGGATAGCAACGGTGTGCAATAAAGCTCCTTTTATGTCCAAGAAGTCGAGGGTGATTCTTTTAAGCTATAAAAGTGTTTCTATTTTGTTAACCATAATTTTTGGACCTGAGCTGCTTTTTATAGTATGCTAGGTTTCCTATGGATGTATATTTACGTAAAACTTCTCGTGTTACTATAGATAGGACTTTTGTCATTTTTAATATAAGATTGCTCATCTAATATTTTTTGTAAGCTCATCAAAATCCGTTTTATGAGAATATCTAATACAAAATTTTAAGTTTACACAATCATCTGAGAAATGGCAAATAGTGGACATGTTTTTTGTAAAAAATGAAAGAGTACCTTTCTCATGCTCTGATATTATCCAAAAATAATGGAGGATAATACACACAAAAAAAATATATTTGACACTGAGATATGCTGCAGAGTACAGCATGCAGATTGATTGCAACATTTTCTCTAAACAACCCACTTGACCTTGGAGAGTATCATAAATATATGTTCTTTTGTCGTTTGTTTATATAGTTATAATATTTTATTTTTCTTACATATAATATTGAATTATTGAAATATTTTTTCTTTAGATTTCTTTTATTAAATTTTAAAACAAGAATTGTGTTTGACTCGATTCTCAGAAATAATAATTATATCAATGTAGACAAAACCCGAGAAGCAGGTAAACCATTAGCCCAAGTATTTTTTTCAGTTTTTATAGTTTATTGACTCTGGTAATCGAAGATTATTGATTTTTTCTTTATTTATTAATAATTTTATGATTAATTTTTTTTTATAAAATTTCATTGTCTTACCGTTAGCCGTTTAGTGTAAAAAAAAAACATTTTCTGAAAACAAAAAATGTTCCATAACATTGCTTTTCGTCGGTGTAATTTCAAGAAAAAAGTTTTTACCTCATTTACTCAAAATGTACTATTTTTTGGTTGAATTTCATTACGATATATGAAGGAAGCGGCGTCGACTCTAAATGTGTCAGCGAGCTTTCAAAATAAATCAGAAGTCAAAACTTGTACATTTTATTGCAAACAATATCTTTTCTGTTGTTATAAAAATTTGAGGTTTCTTTTGGTTAAAGCTTCTGTCAGTTTCATAAATTCCAAAGTTTCAATGCTCTTGACAGAGCAGTTTAGAAGAAAAATATTGCTGAAATAACTTTTTGGCCAAAAATGTTACTTTTCCATGATATAATATTGCCCAAAAACAATAAATCACATTTACATTATAGGGCCTAATTTTTGGTAAAATATAAATTTGATCTTTCAAACGTTGTGGCCCATAGTTTTGCTACAAACTTTTGGATACATACCCACCCACGCACGCACATACATCATCAAAAAAGGCCAAAAAAAAAGCTTTGGGGTCCTTAATACATGTAAATCTGACGAAATCTCGCGATAATTTTTTTTCATGTTTACTATACTTTACTTATAGTAAAGTGTAGTAATTGCATTATTTAAATAACTACATAGATATTATTATACAAACTGATTTTGGAGTATATCACCCAAATGATTAAACACTGTTAAAATAAAGTCTTGGTTATAAATTAATAAAGTTCTCTAATCTCTTGGTCAAAAAAACTGTCATTATGCTCCTAATATATTAAAACTTGTAATTCTTGTATTTATTATATTTAGATTGTGCAATTGATTATAGATATGACGGACATTATGCCATGGAGACAGATTTCAGCTGTCATGATGAAATGCAGAACATAAGTAATGTTAATATAAAACAAAAATATAATATTGGTAATTTTTAATATTTTGGTAATATTTGACCAAAAAGTTATTTCAGACATTAATTTCTGTACGATTCTAATATATTTTATTATCAAATATTGCTTGTTTCCCCTAGAAGAGACAGTTAAAAGTGTGCCTCAATGCAGATCACAATCTCTTACAATTTACACACTGGTTTGGGTGTGCGTTTTCTGCTTCCTCTCGGTTTTGTTGTCAATTTAATACTTAAGCTGAGATTTTGTTATAATGCACTAAATCTAATGCTTTAGTAAATATTAAGAAACATATTAAAATTTTTGTTTGATTATACAAATAAGATCATTTTTTTTTTTATTAAATTATACTAAATTATATGGTTCACTTCCAATAGAATAGGTAGTATTTCGCGAATGCATATAACATTCAGTAGTGATGAACTGACCGTTTAAAAGAACCAGAAAGTAATTCTCAATCATTTCTACCATTGTCTGGTTAACTCGAAATTATAAAATCAACAAATTCATACCTCCCTTAAGGCTATAAGACGGGCAGTGAATAGTTCATTTCACGTGTCAAACTATTCTTAATACAGAATTATCAAAACAGAGTTTTAAAACATTATTTTCATAAAACACATCTTCTATTCGTAAAACCATAATACATTAATGTAACTGTTGGCAGTTTGCCTGGTGACCAGTGAAGTAAATAATGGTGATGTGGCACTTGCCCGCAGTTCTAATTGACAAGTCTTAAAAATCTGCTCTCCTTCATTTTTTCAACTGATTTTTGTTTTCTGTAAAATTATTTAATGTTTATTTCTTCCCCAGCCAGATATCATTTTAATATGGAAGTAATAGTTTAAAAATGTTTGTTCATAATTTTGGGAATAAATACAATATTCTTCTGTCCTGCCATATAAGTAATTAAGAAATAGTTTTGCTTTGACAGTCATGTTACCACAACATTTGAAGGATTAAAAATGAGACTCAATCTCTTTTAAACTAGTCGTTATTAGCCTGACATAACCTACTTATACGGACCATTAATTGTCGGATTTGTTGTCATTTTGTTTCTAATAATAATAGTAGTTTTTCTAAGATAACTAATTTTAGTGACATCTCCAAATCTTAGTTCAATCTTTTTCTTCTGGGTGCTGCAGAATACAAAAGACGCGGAGACTTGTTTCGGAAATTCTATGAATTCAAAATGACGCCTTACCATTGAAATAGTTGATGAGTTATACGTTAAACAAGCTATATTTTAGGAATATCATGGCTCACAAGACATACTTTAAAATTGTTAAATACTGTTTTACATTTGTTGAGGAGAGAGTAAAAAGCATTTCTTTTTTAAGTTTAGCTCTATTTAAGTACATTAAATATTCTAAATAATGCATAAAATATACCACTCTTGCAAACTTATCTAATTCAAATGAGACTACAAATGGGGGTGGTTTTTACGACTGTCAAAGACATCCTCATAGAGAGTTGTTCACAATAATCTATAGAACACATTTTATAATATTGAATAAAAGTGTTTTGATTTTTACTTTATCATAAGTAAAGTATAGTGATCGTGAAGAAATTCGATCTCGAGATTTTGACGGAAATACATGTTTTTTAGGTCCCAGAAGTCGTTTCATGACATTTTTTTGATGATGCCTGAGTGTGTATCCAAAAGATTGTGTAGACGCCACAGTCCACAATCTATGATAAATCAAATTACAACACAAAAATGAGCCACGTAGTGTAGATGTGCTGTATAGTTTGGGAGCAATTATGCATGGTGGGAAAGTCACTTTTTTATCCAAAATATGTTTTCTGTCAAACTTTTTTTCCTAAACTACTAATTTTAGAGTCTCAAAATTTTGGAATTATTTTTCAAGCTACAAAAGCAATAACTGAAAAAATCTACAGATTTTTAAAACAACAAGAAATATTTTTTTTCAATAAAATGTAAAAATTTTTACTCATCATTCAATCTGAAAGTTTGTGAGGACGATATAAGCCATACTGTTTGACAGGTCGAAATGATATTTAACATAAAAATAGAGAATTATATGGGAAATAAGTTGAGATCATTTTTAAATTTATATTAACCAAAAGGGTATTAAAGTACATTTTTTGCTTTCAGAAAATGTTTTTTGACGCTAAACAACTCATTATAAAACAATGAAATTTCGCTAAAATTGAACAAAAAGTTAGTTAATTTTAATTACTGCAAAGGGCAATAATTATTAGAACTAAATCCTAGACTAATGGATCACCTGCTATACATATTCAAATATATGCTATATTTATTCAAATTCATTTCCATTGTTTACACTAATTTAAATTTTTTTGGACTGAAATAAAATTGATGTTTAGAGGTAGGTGTAATGAAAAAAATTTGAAATAGTTTTATGACTTAATATGATATATAAGAAGAATAAAATTCTTACATATACAAAATCAACACTAGTTGAACATAAAATTTCTGCTGCTTTCTATGGTATGATGGATTTGTCCAACAAGATGCTCTAATCAATCTATATTTTGCACTCATGAACAAAACTTAATATTGTAGATTTTCTTGAGTTTATGAATCATATTATCTTTGGGTAATGTCGAAGTAAGAGGAATGGACTCTTTTGTTCTATAGAAGAGCTACAATGTTGCTGACAAATATCTACTTTTTTAGTGTTCTAGTGTAATAGTTCATATTTATTATTTTTAAAAATTTCAAGCTACCAGCTATTAAATTTCTAAATAATACTGAGAAGCCGGCTTTGATTAGATTAGAGTATGCTGACTAATTATCGATATTTTTTCCAATATATATTTACAGCATTCTTATAACAGAGTACCGCACGTAGAAAAATGCTAACACTCGTTCAGAATAAATTGTATTTTTATGATTTTTGACAAAAGGGAAAGCAATGTGATTTTATAAGAAAACACTAGCATTTCATATAATTCCTAGTATAATAATTTTACAAATGGTCAAAAAGTAAAACATAATTCAAATTGAAAACATTCTTCCAAAAATTTGCGTATAATCAAATGTTTTTCTTGAATCAAATGTAATTTTCTGTTTCATAAACGATACAAAACTCTTGATTGATATTGAGATAAAACACTTTGTTTTATGAGCATAAACTCCAATGAAATTATTACATACATTAATCAATAAATGATGTTTGGCGTGTCACGTAGCTGGCTGGTATTCATTTTAAGAAAATAACTTTAAAAACAATGTTAAACTTTTAAACTTTAAAAAATTTAAACTTTTTAAACTTTTAAAATTTAAACTTTAGTAACGATATCACGTTCTTAGGTAACCGTAACTACAATATCAAACAAAACAATATCTTGTTTAGTTATTCAAGTTTATATAAGTTATACTCATTATTAGAAGGAGATATAGTAACAATTAATTAGAATAATCAATTATATGTCATTTTCTCTAGACATATTCTAGTTTATGTAGAGTTTATGAAACTTACTTATCCGACCCCAGCCCAATACATGTGATATTTGATCAACTGGAACACAAACCAATATACGTGAAGTTGGACCGATTGGAAGAAGAAGTTCATTTTTCAACTATTTCCACAGAAATGGTTGGTGCTAATGAATGTATAGAATTCATAGCCATATTTAATTAAAAATAAAACAAAAAATAAATTTTTTTCAAGAAGTTTTATATTATGTTGAATTATAGTAAATTTCAGTGCAGGTCACCCTAGATTTTTTAAAGTAAAAAAATATCGTGATTTATTTCTGTTTTTCCCCCACAATTTGATAACTTCATAACTGACCAGAAACTCAATGAATCTCTATTGAGGAATACCTACCAGATTGTGAAAAAATATTTTACATAGTCAACTTTAATACATTATTGTGTTATTTATCTTTTTAATGGGCAACATCTGACCTTATTTTTTCCCAAAATTAACTGAATAAACAACGGTTGACCAATGACAGAGCTTAAAATTACGGCATAGATGATAATCTGTCATTAGTATGAAGTGAAATATAGAAAGTTCAAAGCTAAATTTTTTTTTAAAACTTTTGAATTTTCATGAATAGATTTGGTATTGTGTGATCAGCAGAGACTATATATACTATATATATGATAAAAAATTATGTTAACTTGGAATGAGCTTTTTAAAGTAAGAGACACATTTCATTTTCTAGTCATATTTTATCTACTATCTTTTTCATCCAATCCTCAACTGTATTCTTACTAAATCTGAGAAGTGTGTGATAAAAAAAGGCTTTGTAAGGAGATCTGAAAAGTCGAAAATTATGAATACTAATTCATAATTCTACGAGTAGGTAAGGAAAAGTGAGATATCTCAAAAGATATTGCTAAAGCAACTTGCTGCCTATCCAACAAGGAATTAGCATTTCGTAGTAATGATGAGAGTGCAAGTTCTACTAATTGTGGGATTATGTTGAGATATCACATGTTTTTACTGAGAAAATGAGACCTTACAAAAGACTTGGGATATCCATTGTATTATAGGTTTGTCAAACATATCACGAAGTAATTTAACTGAAACAGTCGGTAATCTCAAATTATAACAAAAAAAAAAAGACATTAATGCAGAACAATTTGTTCTTGTACTTGACCAAACAAAGCCCAGGTTGCATTCTATGGGTACATGTAAGGTGACCTACAAAGTGGTCACCTTTTGGTTAACTATTAGTTAGCTAATACCTAATTCAGAACTATTAGTTAAATAAAAATTAAACAAAAAATCAATTGGTTGTCAAAAAGTTTGATATTAAGTTTACTTATAGTAAAGTTGAGTGTAGGCCACTCCAGATTTTTCCTATTGTGCTTCATTCTTTATTTTCTGAAATCAACTTTAGATTTTAAATTTTTTAATAAACTTCATAATTGTCTTCAGAGAAGAATCTCTCGCTTTTATTGGTTCAATATTTTTTATGCGAAAATCTTTAACATCATAAAGGCAATTACCTTGTATTCACACAGAATGTTTCAAGCGTTCGAAAGTCTCATCGGCAGAAAGTCTGCATTATTCGGATAGCGTTATTTGCAATATAAAAATTATTGTATAAAAAATAATTTGTAGAATTAAATAAATATTATCAATTTCTTTAGATCTGATAAAAATTTATGTTAACTTGGAATGAGCTTTTTTAAAGTAAAAGACACATTTCATTTTCTAGTCACATTTTATCTACTATCCTTTTCATCCAATCCTCAACTGTATTCCTACTAAATCTGAGAAATGTGTGATGAAAAAAGGCTTTGTAAAGAGACCTGCTTAGTCGAAAAGATGTTACGGGATTTATTGATGTTAGTGAGTCCTTGTTATAACCTAGCTGACCTGGTAGTGTTGAAAAGATGCAAGTGTGCCGAAAATATGGACGTTCAAAATGTTGACAGAGCATCTGTGATGTTTTAAGAGGATTAAAGAAAGATGCCTGAGGGTATGTTTACCCACTATGATAAACATAATTGAACTTGATGTACCTGAAGTCATAAAATGCGCACTGCCTGAGTAGAGAACCTTTTCATAAATCAGTCGAGTGACAAGGGACATTTTTAAAAAGTCTATAAAGCGCACCCAATTGCTGAATGATTTTGTGAAACTACTTTTACCAAGAGTAGCACTTACTATATGGTGCTCAAATTCCAGACTGTTGCTTATTATAAGCAATCACTAATCTAAATCTGCAAGTTGCACTTCGTAATATAAACGAGATTTCCTTATAATATGGAAAGAGCTTGAATAACAACACTGTAATGATGGCTTTTAGATGTGAGTATTTTTTGTTGTATAGTTGTATATGATGAAGTTTTCAGTAAAACTGATTCACTTTACAAAATGCTATGCATTTAAATAATAGGTATTAGATTTTGATTTGGACAAATTTGCAACACTCTGGGAGTATTGCTATATCAGAGACAGGAATTTGACGGTTTTAATGAGTACTTTAAGTAGAAAAAATCTAAGCAAGGTCTCAGAAATAGTATCTTAAATGAATAGTAAGTCAGAGAAGAGAAAAAATCTGGACTATGTTTGTTTTTACATTTAAACATTTTGGTGACTTATTTTTCTTTGATACAGTCGTTTACACAAATTGTATCAAATGTCACAATTTTTTGGTCATTGTTCATTTTGTCAAATTATGCTAAGTTTTTAGATTTTTTGAGACAAAATGTTGATATAACTGGACTGTATAGTTCTCAAACAGTGAGGAATGAATATAAATACCCCAGACAGATTTACAGCTTTTTGTCCATAAAAGATCTAATGCAGATTGTCACTGATGTAATAAAATTACTCTAGATGTTTTCTACAAGTCTGCGGAAAGGTGATTCTACTCTTTGTAAAGACTCAAATCCTACATTCAGAATCAAACCTCAATCACAATAATTTTTTCTTTAAATTCTTTATATTAATAATGACTGAAAGGTTTTTAAAACTAAAAGTAGATAAAAGCTTTTGGCTTAGAGTCATGGAAATGTCCTTTTAGAAAGATAGGCTCATCTTACAGTCAGTTGAAAAACTGACTCTGAAAGAGGAAGTTCCTCACCAGCCCGAACCTCCTCCCCATAAGTCACTAATCAAGACAGTATATTTTTAGTGATATATTATTTAATGTAGTGCAAATCTGAGAACCAAGTAAAATATGTATTAATGCTTTCCTATTAGTTTTTAAAAATTGTCATCACATAAATTTTAGATAACAAATAGCCAATATTTGTTAAACATAAGAAGAGCTTAACTACTGGGAAAAATGACTCAATAATTATTCAATTTTAATATCTTCATTATTACTAATTCACTTATTACTTAATACCTCATAGTAAATATGACTATTATATTTCAAAAATCATTTTCTTTATAATTAATTTTAACTGCATATTTTAATTCTGTTAAGCATCTAAACGGAATCTTTTATATAATAAATTCTCAGTATTGCAATTTTCATAATAGTTTTAAGTTTTACACTAAAAACAGGAATCAATTGTTCAAATGGAAGGAAGAAATGCAGAAGAAGCCTAGCAAAGAAGAATACAATATGAGACTTTAATGGATCGATAGATGAACAGGTAGTTCAATAATTCCCTAGCAGTAATTTTCATCAAACTTCCTCTCTTTTTTTGTACTTTTACAATAGTTCATCACTTATACATTGAAATTCTCTACTAAAGACTCAAGAACTTCTCTTGAAGAATCAATGAAGTGATAAATAGTTCCTTTATTAAAAGGAATCTTTTTAAACTTTATTTCATGGTTAATTTAATTAAATTAATTTAGTCATTAATTTAACTCATTAATTCAATAACATATTTTGAATAAACTATTGTTGCGTTATATGTAAATATCAATTTATTTTTGACTAGAAGGGAAAATAATTTAGTCAGTCAAATTGATTTAACGGAATTTTGCATGATACATTTCCATAATATTATTAATTTTTATATTTTCAGACCATAAGATGGAATCATTATTCGTCATTTGTCATTCATTTCTTGCAAGTAGAATTAAACATGGAGGAAAAGGTTAAAAGTAGTCCCGGCATAAAGGCAAAGAACAAACCCATCGATCTGTTTATAGCGTGAGTCTGTGCCGAATGTCGCAACGACCACAAGCCCCGGAATAGATACCACCTTTAAGTATTTATGTTACGTACAAATATTATTTATCATCATGTACTTTCAACTCATTTTATTCCGTTTTTCCAGAAGAGTGAAATCAAATAAATGAATTAATAAAAAACACGAGATACTATAAAAATAATTAAAATATTGTTTTCTATGCTAATGGTAACTGAAACATTTAAAAATTATATGCAATGTAACAAGTATTAGCCCTTTATGTGAAGAATGAAGGCAAATAAATAATTAAATAGCGCTCGAAGAACACGGAAAGAGAAAGTGTATAATTAAGACTTATTGATTGATATTGACCAATTATTAAACAATACATTGATAATTCCTAGATAAAACTGCATTGTGAGTGGTTGTGTGTATAATTGATCTTCTTGCAAACAGAAGTTCATTATAAAATATTTCAAAACATTTCAATACTATTAAATTTATATTCTTTATTAATTTATGAATAAACACTATGTTTGTAGTAAATGGGATAAATGGAAATAACAATAAATTATTGATGTTTTCTCATATATTCGAGAACAACGAATTATTTCAGAAATATTCACTAATTAATTTTCATGTGTATTGATATCTATAATTTAGAAAATAATAGACTATTAATTAGTGGGGAACTGTAAAGCATCGGAAGTCGTAAGGGAAAAAGTTACTAATGTTACAAAGGATCATTAGCAACTCATCTCAATTAATCCCCGATTAATTTTACTAATGAATAATTAAACAGTTGTTATATTCATGGAGACTTTTTAGTACAATTTAGTCCAGTAAACTATTAAATGATTTATATTAGAAATAGATAAAATTGTCATACCTCGTAAGATGATCCTGGAGTTGGAGCGCTTTCGGATGTTGTCCATCCTCGATCGCAACAAACCTAATGTTTTGTTCTGAAATAAAATAGAATTATTTACTGAGAGTTAATAGTTGAAAAATCTTAAGTGGCCAACACTCAACCTTTTTATAAGTAATCATAATATCAAACACCTTAACAACCAACTGAGGTTTGTTTTATTTAATGGAGCTATACATACATTTTAATCAATAATGTATCACTTATTTGCATGTGGCTATAATCATTTCATTAGTTATAGGAAATTTGAAATCATTAATAAATCTGACTTGTTATTATAATTATTAAACTGAGGGCCCGAATCTCATCGGATTTCTACGCTCCGAAGCTTTACTTGTCATATTGTACATCCAGTCATAGAGAAATATCCTTCAGTTCTATAGTTTTAGATATGATGTGACAAAATGTTTATCCATTCAAAGTTAACTAGCCCAAATACAGATATATGTGGTCAAAGGTTTCTATTCCGTCTAGACAGAGAGTCTGCATTCTTCGTATGATGTCAAATACAGTTCCCATTCATGGTAGTTAACTACAAAAATTTCTAATAGATGTTCTGCATATACTTCTAAATTTTTCTTTGAAGATATAGCATTCTCTAAAATATAAGTACAGTTAAAATACAGCTTTTTAAACTAAGATACATAACCACTTACTTCTTGATTTATTTATCAGTTCCACAACTTCGAAAAGTGAAATGTATATTGCAAAAATGCTTGAGATGCAGAATATTTGTATGTTCTAAACATTTTCAAATTGTTTATTAACTTATTCTCAGGTATTACTTGGTTCTAATCAGTATTACTAAATAAAGATTTACTTTCCTTAAAAATTTTTGGAAGTGAATATGAATAAAGTAAAGAAATGTAAATAAATCCATCAAGTGCATTACGTGATCTATTATTCTAAAACGAATTTTCAGTTTTATTTCTATTTCAGTCTATTTCCCTTTGTCATAATAGAAACTTAATGAATTTTTATTGTAGATGCTAATTTCATATCAAATTCATAGTAGTTAAGTAAACAATTTTCTAATAAATTCTCAACATATATGTTTAAATTCTCTCTCTGAAGATCCAGTGGTACCTTGAGATACGAGCCTCTTAAAATACAAATTTTTCGGAATCTGAGCACAAATTTGAGCTGAATTTTTTCTTGAAATCCCAGCAAAATTTTGAAATACGATCTGGGCTTACTTGGCAGTTACTGGAAATACGAGAGCTTTTGGTTCAGAATTTTCCCGCTAGTTGTCGGTATTCATTTTTGATTGTATTAATAACTTATTTCTTTTATTTCAGATGTTTTATAAGGGTCTTTCATATTGAAATATACTGTACTGGTTAGTACATATAACAATTACGGGAGTTATTATGGGGTGGATTAGAAGCGTTTTAAGGGTTGAAACAGATTAAATCTATATATTTTATTTTAAATGGGAAATAATTGTTTGGATAAGAGTTTTTTGGAATCCGAGCTCAGATCTGGAACGGATTAAACTCGTATCTCAAGGTACCTCTGTATAGTATTCTCTGCAAATAGAAGTTCAGTTGGAATAGAGGCCTATACATTTTGTGAAATAAACAAAAAATTACTCATTTTTGATATGAATATCTAAGATGTGTGATGGTTTTATTAGTCAATCCTTTGGATTGTATCCAATAAATTGCTCACTGTGCACACTTTTGTTTATATATCATACAGCTGATGCATAATGTATCTATAGTCTTATCACAGCAGTAATAATACCCTTGTAAAGCCAAAGGTAAGATTAGTTAGTGTTAAGAGAACATTTTTTAAAAAATAATCTTTTACAGCAGAATATAGCTTTTGTTCTCGTAACTCTTATTTCATGGCTTTTCCAATTTAATCTTCAATCTAAGGAACCTCCAAGAGTTGGAATTATATAAAGACTAGTATTTTCGAGCATTTTAATAATACACATCGCACCTTTCACAGGAGTGGAACTGATAAATATATCAATAAGAAAGGAATTAATAAGTGGCATGAACAACCAGGTCCACCTCGTTTATAAAGCCCATTCCAACTGAACTTACATTTGTAGAAAATAATATATTTTTAAAGGGGGAATTTAAAAATATACGTAGAAATTTGTTTACTTAACTACTATAAATGGAAGATGTATTCGACGTCACACAATGAATGCAGACTATCTAGAAGAGATAGCAGCCTTTGGTCACATTATGTTTGATCACATTATCCCAGCCAATCGGATTGGAGAGATACAGATTTTTTTTTCAATCATACCTGAAACTATAAAAGTAAAGGATAATTCTCTATGTACATTTATAAAGGTGTTTTCAAGAACATGAAATCTGATGTTAAATTTAGTTACAACAATGTGATGAACAGCAAGTATGACCGCGGAGCATACCGAGTCAAATGAGATTCAGGACCTCAGTTTAATAATTTTGATAACATGTCAGATTTATAAATGATTTCAAATTTCCTATAACTAATGAGATCATTATAGCCACATGCAAATAAATTATGCATAATTGATTAAAATGTATGTATAGCCACATTAAATAAAACAAAACATCAGTTGGTTGTTAACGAGTTTGATATTATGTTTACTTTAATAACAATTGTTGAAAAAAAAAATGCTAATAAATTATCCAACCAGTGCTCGTAGACTAAAGTAATTAATACTCATATGTGTTATTAAAATAAGTGTAATTTTATTTAAATATCTATTAAAAATTTACATAATTTCATTACATTACAAAATTTTTTCATTACATAAATGAATACTACAGACAAAAATGTCTGCTTCAGATATGTCATTGCTTTCAATTCTTACTCAGACATGAGAATAAGGTGTCCTTTTCCGCCTCCTCTCAATTCTAATGCTGAATTAAATACATTTTGGGAAATTATATGTTACTTCAATTATAGAAGAAACTCGTTAAATGACGCATACACTTTGTATAAATAATTCTGGAGTGGTCTACACTCAAATTTACTGTAAGTAAATCCATTAACACAACAAATGACCAGCCAGATTAACTGATGTGTCTATCACAGTTTGTCAATTATGATGAAAATTGGGTTATTATTTAGATTATTGTCAAACACTTGGAAGGAATGATGATTATGGCTGGTTAAATAATGAAGAGGAACAGGTAAAAAATAAATTGCCATATTTAAGACAAGAGAAGACAAAACACCATATATAATAAGTTATATTTGTAAAACTCATGGAATGATAGTAATGAAAAAGATAAGCATGGTATCTGACGAATACATTTAGTGTCAATACAATAATTAATTGTTTTCTCCATCACTTAACAGACATTGTATAACAAACATAATGCATTAACTACTAATATTATAACGAATAAATTAATTTCATTTTAAATTTTCATTAAATTATTAAATTTAATAATTAAATTATTAAATAAATCAATTCGTAATTGGTTATTGATTTTTACTCTAAATATGAAAAGAAATTAGCTCGGATATTTTAATAAATTAAGCAAAACAAATTAAAAATGAATATAGATGAAACGTATTCTTTTTTTCCTTTTTAGTGTATTACCGTATATAATAATCTCAAAAAGAACGGTATTTTTATTATGCTATATATTGTTACAGTTATTGTTAAAGACACTACTAAATACAAAATTTCAAGTGTCTAGAATAAGTAGAAGGTCGGAAAAAAATTAATATAAATTTGATATAAAGAACGATAAAGTGCCATTCGCATATATAAATATTGCCCAAAAAACAATAGAGCCCAATTTCACATCATGTACTACATATCTGATAGATTTCAATAACATTTGTCAAACGGTGCGACTTGTAGAATGTTACAAATTTATAGATACATATCCAGCCAGACAGAAATATAAAAAGTGGATTTAATGGACGTAGAAATTCATCAAAAATCAATAGTTTAATATTCTGTCGTGACTCCTCTACTTTAGTCCATTTTTTGCCCATAACCATTATACCTTAATTACAGTAAAGTAAAAAATGTAGTTGTTTAATATATAAATAAAGTAACATAATTACTTTAAACGAAATATTATTGAAGAAACAAATTAATTTTGTATTTATAATAATTTCCCATTTATATTAAGAAATGAAATTTAAACGTAATTAAACAATATATCTAATTCTATATCTTATTTATTTTGCCTGGTAATTACGTTTGTATGATATTGTTTAAATTCATGATCTATTACAGATCTCATCATTTAATGATGTTTTAATTTACTTTGAGAAGGTCCAAGCTTGAAAAATATTATTGAAAGAACTAAGAATAGAAGCAAATGCCGTTTTGTCTATTGTAGCCTAATAAGTCAAGAAGAAGTGTTAGCGTGTATTTTAAAAGTATAAAACTGATAGAACCACAAGGGCCTCCCGAGTCAGTTTTCCGACTGCTGTCCAACTTTATATACACGTCTTTTTTTTTTGGATTGAATTTATTAGAATTTTGTAGGTATGTATAACAATAACGAAGAAATGCATTCTAAATCGAAACATTTTACACAGCTAACAAATTATTGCAGAATCAAGAAGCTCAACATGAACGAGGAAAGCAGAGAGTAATGTGGCTTCTAGTTGAAATCACGTGCTCTATACAAATCGTTTTGAATGGAAAATAAAGAAAAAATCTGGAGTGGCCTGCACTCAACTTTAGGTAGATGTAATACCATGAAAGCTTTTACTATAACATAGTATGATATTTACGTCGCTATTCTATACGAATAATTAAACGTACTATATGAAGCTATGATGTACATTTAGCATTATACTAATTTATGTTGGACATTAATAATTATCAACTGCGTCTCCAAGAACTTTCATATTAGCAGAAAAATAACAATACAGTTTTTATTTTAACATATTTCGTATTGTTTCTTATAATGTGCATCTGTGCTATAAATGCTGTTTATTAATGTTAATAATACTTCATTAATAATCCCTTCAGCATTTCATGCAAAGGACTCTTTCAAATTATCTCCATGAAAGAATCCCAATATTATTTCTTGTATTACTTCTGCCTTTATTACTTCACGTAATTCATAACCAAAATGAAGTCCTATTAACAACTGTGTAACCTCACTCTCACATGATAGTGATAGAATCAGGTTATACTACATATCCTGACAGTAATAATTATTAATAAAAAAAAACCTACGTTTCAATAAGTATTACTACCTGTTAAGTTATAATATATAATATGATAGATAACACATTCAATAATATATCGACTATTTGATAGTATAGGTGTGTTATCTAATCGGGATTTGGTTAAATTTTCTAGGTGAAAAATCAAACTCTCATTGACGACGTTTCGGTTTTATTTTAAAACCTTTTTCATAGGCCTACCTATGAGTAGGCTTATAACACACCTATATATATATATATATATATATATATATATATATATAAGATTTCACATAAACACGTGAAATAATAATCAATTATCAAACCACAATATGAAATGGGAAAACAAGACTAAGATCTTTCAACCGTAACAAGCGGTCTTCGTCAGAGTCCGTTGGCTTTTTGACTCTGACGAAGACCACTTGTTACGGTTGAAATATATATATGTATATATATATATATATATATATATATATATATATATATATATATATATCTGTGAATTTTGGCAGCAGTCCTTCTTTTAAGCACATATTATTAAGAACATAACCATAGTTATGTAACTATGGTTATGTTTTTAATAATATATATATTTTGGGACATTATATGAGATTGAAGAGAAGAAATAATGTAGTTATGTTATAAAATTAAATAAAACCGAAATGTTTGGCATTTGAAAGTTTGTTCTTGAAATCAAAATGCTGACAGAAAAACCCAAATTATATTTACTTTTATATATATAAAATGATTACTTGTATATATATATATATATATATATATCAATGATTAAACCACAATATGAAATGGAAAAAAAAAGACTAAGATCTTTCAACTGTAGCAAGCGGTCTTCGTCAGACTCTGTTGGGTTTTTGACTCTGACAAAGACCGCTTGTTACGGTTGAAAGATCTTAGTTTTTTTCCTCCGTTCATATTGTGGTTTAATCATTGATTGGTATTTCACGTGTTTGTGTGAAATCTTGTATATATACATTGAGTGAAATCTTGTATATATATATATATTAGAAATATGCAATATTACTAACACAATTACGGTTCCATCTTCATAATGTATCTATCCTAAATTTCATTATAATCAGTAAAATATATTTCCTGTACATTTTTTTTTCTCTTTCTATGTAATAAAACACCTACCAAAACCCATCGTAAATATAGTACATTAAACATAGAATCAGGTTACCTCCAAACATGTAATATTGATTTAACTCAAACTAAATATTTATTTGGTTATTACGAGTATGTTTAAGTTAATAACATAAGTTATTATGTTATGGTTTGCGTTTGAGTTACCTAAAAATGGTTTTCTAAATTATACACTACATATTATTTGTTTTATATGAAGTAAATCACTAAAACCGGTGATAGCTCTTCCATTCACATATAGTTGATTTGCGTTTGATTTTATAGTTTTACGGAATTTTAATCTTTCAAATCATATTAACTATTTAAAATATCTCCATATTTCTTATATTAAACTTTTAAATAACAGTTTTGTTTGACTTGATTCTGGTCAAAAATGAATGTCAATATAAAGAAATCTAATAATTACAGCAGGTTATATTGTCAATTATTTGCAAGAATCAGAATAATTTTTTTTACTAGTACTTGATTTTTTTTGCATATTAACTTAGATACTCAGCTTAAATACTCAGCAATTTGGCAAAAGATAATATTTTCTGAATTAACTAAATGGATCATTTACAAGAAGTCGAAAAATTGTTACATTTTAACGCAGAAGTGATTTTTCCGGTTACTCAAACACACACACACATAAAGATATGGCTAAAAAAAAAATTCAAAAATTGACTTCGCAGGACTGAATGAATCCGTCAAAATTTCGAAATCAATCTCTTTATTTTTTTGTACTTTACTATGAGGAAGTATTGTGATGGTGAAAAAATTCAATTTCGAGATTTTGACGGAATTACATGTTTTGAGGTCCCAGAAGTCGTTTTATGGAGTTTTTTCGATTGTTGGATGTGTGTCTGTGAGGGTGGGTGTGTGGGTATGTATCCAAAGCTTGTGGCCACCCTACGGTCCAGAATCTTTGAAGGATCAAATTGATATTTTACACAAAATTTGGGACCCAGTGTAGATGTGCCCAATTGTTTGGCAGCAATTATTCATGATAGGAAAGTTACTTTTTTTGCCAAAAAGCTGTTTTTAGACTACATTTTTTTCCCCTAAACTACTAATTCTAGAGTCTTGAAATTTTGACCTTATTATTGAGGCTCAGATTTTTTAAAACAACAAAAAAAATTTTTTTTCAATTAAATGTAAAAATTTTGACTTACAATTCAATCTGAAAACTTGTTAGAGCGTTACTGCCGTTTAAAAGATCAAAATGAAACTATACCAAAAGTTAGAACTTTATGTGAAGAATGAGTTGAGATATTATTTTTCAAAATTACGTTTACCTAAGGCGTTAAAGAGTTCATTAAAAAACCATGAAACATTGCCAACAAAATGAATAGAAAATTAACAATTTATAAAAATAATTCAGAACATTTCAATTATGGCAAAGAACAATAAAGCTATAAAAACGGAATATTGATCCTGTACAAATGGTTTACTTTTGTAGTTTGACTTTTGAGTGAACTTTTGAGTGAATCCACTGAAATTTAATTGATGTTTAGAGGTTTAATGACAAATTTTAAAATAATTTAAGATCTTAATATGAGATGTAGAAGAAAGAAATTCGTATAGTACATAGAAAAAATCAACGCCAATCAAACATACATATAATGTCTGATGCTATCCATGGTATGATGGATTAGTCTCACAAAATGCTTTAATGCAATTTTTTTTGTGTTGAAGCCATAAAATTCCCAGTATAATAATTCTAAAAAAGACCAAAGATGTAAAACATAATTCAAAATTGAAAATATTCTTTGAAAAGTAATAAATCTTATTATCCCATATCTAAAATTAAAAATTATCTTAAAACGACATTTTTTCTTACATGTTTCTGACATTTTTCAAACAAAATAGGAATATTTTGAAGAATCAAATGGGAAATATTGTCTCAAATCTTCAATTTAGAAGAGATAAATTTTCAACTACATCAGATAAACTGTGTAGGAGATCCACTGACTATTTGGACAAAAGCCATGTTCTCCTTTAAGAGATTATTTCGTAACATGAAATTTATACTTTGACTTTTAAAAATGTTATTACTGCTGTAGTTATACTAATGACATTATATGCATCAGTGGTGTGATGTACAAAAATAAGCATACCTATACATTGATAAGTGGATCAATCTGTACTACCTCCAGAAATGAAAGACTAATAAATCTCTTCCGTTCAGACATTTATATTATCCCTAAATGGGAGATTATATATTATATACCCAAGAAGTTTGATATTAAGTTTACTTATAGTTAAATTTAGTGAAGGAATATATATACTTTCCAAATTTTTACTTTAGAGATAATTTAAAGTTTAACTTTATTTATTTTTTTTGTGAATACAGTCAGGTGTGTTCACTAAATGTAAATTATTAAATCAATTGAACTATTTTCAAGTGTCTAATTATAGTCTCTTGACGTGAGAATTATTAGAATATTATTAGACTTGACAATAATGTGAAATTATCTATTGTCTTATCTTTAGCTTATTTATATTTTTTGATATTATTTGATATATTTTTGATAATAAGCTATTGTCATAGTCTAATATTAAACTCTCTGGTAAAATATAATAAGTGTATAGATATCCAATTTAATGATTTCTTTTATTTTATTATGGTTATAACAATTTTATCAGTTAAAACAAACTAGAAATTATTGACCTGGAACAATCTGACATATTATTGTTATCATTAAACTGAGGCCCTAATCCAATATATCTGGAACATGGCTTTTCCAGTTTAGTCTTTCATCTTAAAAAAACCAATGTATTCGCGTACCTCTGAGTGGTTTTATTCAGTATTTTGTAATAATGAGGGCTTTGTGCCTACCAATGTGACCTTTCTTTCTTCTTTAGAGAAGTATCAACTACTGTTTTAGTTAGATTACATCCGAGTCTCTATGTTTCCCATCTTTTCTAGTGATTACAGTGTCATTTGTCCTAGATGCTGCGTTTCCAGAATTAATTAATAATACGCTTCAATTAATAGATCCTTTATTATCCAGCAGCCCAGAGTGAATTCTTTAAGATTTAGAAAGTTTTCTATTTTGTTGAATAAACTTTTTGAACTGACTCTTGAGACTTACTGATATTTAAGTTCTGATATGTAAATTGTTCTTTATGAAGATACTTCTTCACAAAAAATTTCTAGTAAACGTAGATTACCAATGTAAGACCTACTAGTTTCATCTTTAGTGTAATATTCGTATCAGGGACCATTTTTTTGTAAAATATTAATTTGACTACCCAACAGTATGATCTGCAGAGTTTGTTATCACAGAACTTTGGATCCACTGAACTACACACACACAGACATCATCAAAAAATGACTTTGGGGACTTCAAAAAGTGTAAATCCGTCATAATTTTGACATCAATTTTTTTCATCATCACGATACAGTGATTCCTTGATACTTGGTACTTTAGTTTCTGCGATTTCAGTGCATTTCGTTATACATTTACAGGAAGTCTGTCCCACTTTGTGGCGTTCTTGGAGTGTTCAGATCCCATTAACCTCGAAAAGTGAAGGATCACTGTACTTTACTTATAATAAAGTAATATATTGTTGATTTCCATTTACTTTTATAGTTTTATAAATTAAGTCTTTCCACAAATCATTTTAATCACTAAAATATTTTGAAATATCTTTCATTAAAATTTTTAAAACAATTCTGCTCGACTAGATTTGATTAAAAAAATCTAACAATTCTAAAGAGGACAGCAGGTGTATTCATTACACCAAGTTGAGTTTTCAGTTTTCATAGTTCTACTGCTCTTTCCGATAATCAAAACTTATAGAACTTTTTTAAACCTTATTATTTTTATCTGATTATCGGACAAAATTTTATTGTCCTCAATTAGCTGTTTTGCATAAAAAGACATTTTCGGAAAACATAAAATGTGCCATAATGTCCTTTCCGTCTACGAATTTGTAACACAAGAGTACTCAGGTCATGGCTTTAAAGGCCTAATTTTTGGGTACAACTTCTTTATGATCGTTCAAGTGATGAGATCTCTATTGAGATGGCTTTTGAAATCAATCGTAACTTATAAATTTGACATTTTATAGTAAAAAAACCTTTCCCGTTGTTTTAAAAATCTGAGATTTTTTTCAGTTATAGCTTCAGTCAGTTTCATAATAATCTCAATGTTTCAACAATGTAGACGTACCTGTTTAGGAGAAAAGCATATACATACTGTCACATATTGGCCAGAAAACTAACTTTCCCATGTTGCAATATTGCCCACAAACAATAGTGCACATCTACGTTATAGGGTCCAATTTTTGGTAACGCCTGTAGCGTGTGCACAATCTTTTAGATACACACCCACCAACAAGCAGACATCATCCAAAATAGCATAAAAAATAGCCGACAATAGCATTAACAGAAAAAAGTTTCAATATTTTTTTTTAATAACCCGAAAGGTCAGTCTTGGTATAAAATATAAAATCAATGACCTATGATTGATTCCGAGAGATGTGTGATCGTAATAAAATTACACTCAAAGGATCATTTTTTAGGATGATGAGCTAAATACCTTGGTATTGAAATTACATGGAAGAAAATGGGTGTTATGAGTATTATATGATTTCAGAAAATGCTTTTTTAATACCAATACAAAAGAGCCAAAAGTCCAAAAAAATAATCCATAAAAAACATTCAAGAATTTTCAATAACGCTATAAAAACTGGAAAACCCATTTTGCAATATTGGATTACCAGCTGCACTTGTTGGATTTGAGGTGTACATTTTTTAACAAAATGCAGTCAATGATAATTCATTTTTTAAGTTAATAGAAGAAATTTGATGATATTTTAAACAGTTAATATGATATGTATGGACAATACATATGTATGTATGGACAATAAAATTGTAAAAAGGAACGTCTAAAAACATGTAATTTATTATGATCTCCAGAGTGAAGGATGGTTGCCTAGCGGTTATGATGCAATAAATCTAATACAGCACAGTTCAGCATAAATAATTATCGGTCATATAGTTCTTAGTGTGTTTAAGAACTCCGTTGGTTTGGGTAGTATTAGAATATGGAAAATGAAAGTTTCATTGTTTATGATCATACGGTGACTATTTTTATTCTATGTGTTCAGTGATTCAACAAACATAAAATATCGATTTTGGTATCATCTTACTACGAATATTTCATCACCTTATAATATCAAATGAATAATGTTGCATTAAAATTAACAAATGTTCTACCTATAGAAATGTAAGAATTTTAAGCAAATAAGAATCTTCATAAGGGACAATATACCAATCGCAATTCAAATCGACAGAATCTGTCCCAAAAGTTTTGTTTAACAGAAAGGAAAAGCTTGATGTCTTAAAGGAATCATTTTCACTTGCTTCTTGGATATGGAAGAAGCTCATAATAGGCACATTCGAATGGATTAATCAGCATAGATATATATACATGAATTAATTCATAAACGGTATAATATATTACAGTAATCTTATAAATGAATAATTGAATAATTTGTGCAACTGACAATTGGATTAAGAAGACTTCGCTGAAGTAACTCGGTCCAATTTAATTTAAAAAGTTTATTTTAACTGAGTTTACGTTTATAAGAAATTACTATATCTTCAATGTAAGGATATGTAGAATAACTATTCGGAATTTGTTTTCGTAACTAATTACTACTAATGAAAGCTGTAATTAACATCATACCAATAATGAAGAGTCAGTCTTGAAGAAGCGGAAACTTTGGATCACATTCTATCTGATCGCAAAGCTATCGCCTCATAGAAGGTGAAGAGTTTTTGCAAATCATAGCTAAAACCGATAGAAGTTAGAGATACTTATCTAAGTACAATTATAAAGTTTATTAATTAATTTAAAGTATGATGTTGAACTTAAAAACGACAATGGATTCACAATACGACATAAATAGCCACGATGCGCATGTGTGCGATCAGGTTAAGGCCTCCAGTTTAATAATTATAATAACATGACGAATTGTTCAATAATTTAAGTTTTTTTATAACTGATATGCAGCTAATAATATATGTTATTATTAATACATGTAAACCGATAATACAATATTGATTATCTGTTAGTTTAATCAAAGAAGAGGTCTCATTGACTACTGATATTACATCATTTAACATTACTACACATCATACAAGTTTCATCTACGTGATAGCCACATTAAAATAAAACCAAACCAAAAATCATGTAATTGTCAACGATATTGATATTATAGTTACTTATAGCAACTCTAGATTTTTTAAACAACCATATCCTCTTTTAAAGAAAAATTAATCAACACTCATTCTTCAAAATATATCAGTATTGATTACTAATTTTGCTTTCAATAAGAAAAATCTTTTACAATATTGAAAGGCTATTATTCCTAAATTGAAAACGGGGCAAGATATTAATCACAGAGCCAACCACCACTACTGCCATCTTTGGCAGCGAGCTGTAAGGGAGATTACAGATCAATAAAATACTGCTCCCCTTATGTCGACAAAGCTAAACCACTTATTTTTTTTAATAATTACATCGAAATATTTTTTAACAATTTTAGAATGAGTTAAGGTGTTTAACTTGCTTTATTCATGTCTAATGAAGACAAAGCCTCGACTAAATTCCATATCTCCTGGAAATTTGACCACAATGTTAGTCTTAAGATTAGATTACGGATATTTTTAATAATTATCTTAGCAATCTTACTGCATACAAGCACGCATTTTTCATCTACCGTTTCTTTCGATAATAGTAGAATTTCGTTACACATTTTTTAATCTACAAGACTAATCTGGAATTAATCTTCCAGCACAATATGAAGACTAATATTAAATACTCAATTTGGTTTCTGTTCTCCAAATACCTAAATAAAGGTGCAATTTTTTTTCATACTGTTACGATATATGAATTTAAAACCCATTATTGGGAGTGCTGAAATAAATATTATGAACAACTTAAATACTTATATTATTTTGTATTTAAATATAAAGAAGTTTTTTTCCTTTATTATAAGTAATGAATAGTCATCATGAGAAAATTCTATTTCAAGTTTTTATGGATATACACGTTTTAAGGTTCACTGCGTCCATTTTTGACATTTTTTTATGAACTCCTCTCTCTCGCTCTCTCTCTCTCTCTCTCTTTTTCTCTGTGAGTTTGTCTTTATTAAACTAATTTGGGTATCACTATAGAAAAGGTCAGGGTCACACCGCTGTATAAAGTGAGCTGTCATAGCAATAATTTGTCATGTTTAATATTAAGATTTTCTTTTATTTTAATGTTATAAGAAATATAATTCAGCAAAAGATTTGTGAATTTAGTCTTCTTTTTTGTTAATATAGTCCTTTTATTATCAGAAACAAGTAAAACAGAATTGTTTTACTTGAAATGAAATGAAATGGAAATGGAATTTACGTGAAATAGAATTGTTATTTAAAGGTTTAATAAAAGAATTTTAAAGATTTTTTAAAGAATAAATATGATATGTAAGAAAAATTACAATTTCAAAAATATAAAATAAATTCAAATAAACCATATATGACTTTCATTATACTTTAAATGAAGTATAGAGAAATAGAATCATTGCATTCGTGTGTAAATTTTGAAATGAAGTTTTCAAAGAAATTATGGGCTTTAAGGTCTCATAAGTCCAACAAATTAGTTTTAAAAATTGATCTGTCCGTATGTATGAATGTGATTGAGTGAGAGAGAACAAAATATTTCAAAACGAAATAACCAATAATCATCAAAACTCGGTATCAAAATTGCACTTTTTATATATGATGCTATATATGAACAAATTTGGTTTAGCCTTAACTTAATTTTGCTATAAGTAAACGTAAAATCAAACTTATTAACAATCAATTTACTTGTGTTTTTAATATAATGCATCTATCGTGTAGACGAAATATCAATCTCTGGTAAAATATTATCAAACTCATAGATAATCAATTTAATAATTTCATTGGTATCAATGTGGTTTTTGCCCATTTTATCAAGTATAAAATGAATAAATGGAAAGATATTTCTTTTTTTCCTCATTCCCGTGCAATCCGATGTATTCAGGTACCCACATGAGAGTTTAATTTCTTTACTGGCCAGATTGTGTTTAGAAGCCAGACATGGCCTTAAGAAAGTTTATGAAAATTTTATGAAAATGAACCTTTTTGAAAATTAGTTTCAAAATGAAACTAATTTCGAATTAAAAACTATGAATTCTAAATCTAAAGCCTTTAGTTTGGTCTGTCTGTTAACCTGTGTATATTAAACTGTTATAGCCATTGTTTTTTAGAGTACACTAAATACAAATCTTTAACACAAGCACATCGGCCTGGAAGATCGTGGTCACCCTACAGAGCTTTAGAAATGTTGAAATTTGTCCTGTAGTACCCGATGAATTGTTATTACTTTTCAACCTGCACGTATACAAGATAAGACTGGCTACCATTCCTGAATTAGGATGATTTTAATCCAGACATCATTTATGATCACTTAGCAGACCACTATCGAAATTTCTTTAATTAGCATTCTGTCTTGCAACATTAGTAATAAGGCAATCTATGAACGTTGGTTCTATTACTTTTTTTAAACATTATATCTCACTTAGAAGAATTGTATTCCCAAAAAGCCTCAGTAGACCACATATGGCTTTTTTTTACTACAAGTAAAGTATAGTGATCGTGAAAAAATTCGATCTCAGGATTTTGAGGAATTACATATTTTGAGGTACCCAAAGTCATTTTATGAAGTTTTTCGATTATGTCTGTCTATGTGTGTGTGTGTGTGTGTGTGTGTGTGTGTGTGTGTGTGTGTGTGTGGTGTGTGTGTGTGTGTGTGTCGGGTGGTGAGTGTGTATCGAAAAGTTTGTCTAGATGCTACAGTCTACAATCTTTGATGAATCAAATTGATATTTTACACAGAAATTGACCTCATAGTGGAAATGTGCTGTATAGTTTGGGAGCAATTATGCATAATGGAAAAGTCACTTTTTTGACCAAAATGTGTTTTTAGACAACATTTTTTTTTCTCCTAAACTACTAATTCTAGAGTCTTGAAATTTTGGCATTATCTTTGAAGCTACAATAGCAATTACTGAAATAATTTTCAGATTATGAAAACAACACTAAATATTTTATTCTCAATAAAATGTAAAACTTTTGACTTATCATTCACTTTGAAAGATTCTGAGGACAAGAGAAGCCATACGGTTTGATGGATCAAAATAAAATTATACCAAAAAATAAGAGCATTATGTCGGGGATTAAAAATATAATCTTCAACAGCCATGTAACAATACATTGACTATGGACACAAATTCTATGTTCTGTGAGAAATCTATTTACATGTTCTTCGGAAATTCGAAAAATTAAATTAGTGTTGTAAGCTTACATTAAGGAGTTATGGAGACCAACCCTCTACATATATTCTTCTTACAAATACAAGGATCTTGAAATACCTGACACTTAATTTTGCTGCTTGATTCTCACCATCTGATCATTCTGGAAGTGCTATGCATTAAGTAAAAAAATTCATAATAAAAACTGCTACTGAGATAAATGAGAGAAGTTAGAGTGATTATCTCTTGGGACAGGTAACAACACTGAATCATTTTTAGTTTTTTAACCCATAGATTTTGTGACAGAGCTCGCTTTGTCATTCCTCACATAACAAAGGTAAATTCATCGCATCACATGTCAAAGAGTTTTGACATTTTTTAGCAATCTTTAAATTAAAATCCTTCTATTTAATCTTCATTGAGAGGTGTAATAACTAGGCACATAATTTAAGTCAGTCATAACACAGACCTCATCAGTCATAACTCATCGCATCACATGTCAAAGAGTTTTTGACGTTTTCTAGCAGTCATTAAATTTAGATCCTTTTATTTAATCTTCATTAATAGATGCAATAACTAGGCACATAATTTAAGTCGGTCATAACATAGACCTAATTGGTCATAACTCATCGCATCAAATGTCAAAGAGTTTTTGACGTTTTCTAGCAGTCATTAAATTAAGATCCTTTTATTTAATCTTCATTAATAGATGCAATAACTAAGCACGTAATTTAAGTCGGTCATAACATAGACCTGATCGGTCATAACTCATCGCATCACATGTCAAAGAGTTTTTGACATTTTCTAGCAGTCATTAAATTAAGATTCTTTTATTTAATCTTCATTAATAGATGCAATAACTAAGCACGTAATTTAAGTCGGTCATAACATAGACCTGATCGGTCATAACTCATCGCATCACATGTCAAAGAGTCTTTGACATTTTCTAGCAGTCATTAAATTAAGATCCTTTTATTTAATCTTCATTAATAGATGCAATAACTAGGCACATAATTTAAGTCGGTCATAACATAGACCTAATTGGTCATAACTCATCGCATCAAATGTCAAAGAGTTTTTGACATTTTCTAGCAGTCATTAAATTAAGATCCTTTTATTTAATCTTCATTAATAGATGCAATAACTAAGCACGTAATTTAAGTCGGTCATAACATAGACCTGATCGGTCATAACTCATCGCATCACATGTCAAAGAGTCTTTGACATTTTCTAGCAGTCATTAAATTAAGATCCTTTTATTTAATCTTCATTAATAGATGCAATAACTAGGCACATAATTTAAGTCGGTCATAACACAGACCTGCCTTTTTTACTTCTTTATAGAGAGGTTGTTTCATGAATTGCTCTCTGTTAATAATTACGAGTATAGACAATTTTTCATAAGCCAGAATTAATGGTAGAGTTGCTGCGTGGATAGGGTCTAGTCGAAATGTCATCGCATGGTTTTCAATCGTTAGGGAGAAAATCAACCTGTTTTCCATTTGTTATTTGATTTATTCCAATATTTCATCAAGTATTAATAAATCAGAAGGGTCAAAATTTTGGTTTTTATTAGATTGATGTTATCATATGTCTAATGCATTTAGGGTTCAAATAGTATTAGGTGATTTATAAATCAAATAAAAAAGGAAGAAAATGAATTAGAAAATCCAATAGAAATAGCTATTTGTTTTCCTTATTGAACTATAGGATTATTGATTCACCGGTTGCATGCTTGTTCTAGTTTTTAAGTTATTGCTCTCTTCACTAGAAAACCTCACAAACAACATGTTAAGTTAAATCATTTAACACTACTAACTCTAAGAAAATAGTTATTACAAGAACTAACAAATTGTATAAATATATGACATATTATTTGTATAAAAAAAATGACATTCATAATTGGCAAGTAAATAGTCCTTAATATGAAAGGGATTTTATTTGTGGCTTAGATACGATTTTACAACTAAATCACTATTTAGAAGCAAGTCTTTAGTATAACTTCTATAGGATTTCTGTGGAATTTATATATTATATTAGACTAAATATACTTCAAGAAGTCAGAGCCATCGTTATTAATAGTAGTGCTAGAAACGATTTAGAAAACGGTCCTTACGAATACTATGAGTTTTAAGAAGTGAGTTTTTGGCTTATCAGGAGAGAAGGGCGAGTTTTGGGGGACTCTGTCAGTCCAAAGTAGTTAGCATTCAATGGTTGTATTGATTTTTGTGCCAGTCAGACACCGTAGGAATGAGTTCTGCTCTACACTCAACATTTCTGATTTAATTTTTAATTATGGCAGAAGTGAATCATTTTTAATTTTTTAACCCATAGATAAAAACTAATTAAATGCTTCTCTTTTTAAGTAAAACACATAGACTCCTCTTTTCAACCAAAAAGATTAGCAGTAATTAAAGTGCATGTTATCCAAAATATAAAGTTAGCTAAAGAAGAAATATCTGATTATAAGTTCAGGTAATACTGGTTTTATAACTTTCTCAAAAAAAAAAAAAAAAAAAAAAAAATGTTCGAAAAAATCTCTTTATTAATAAGATCAAACTAGAACTCTCAGAGATTTAGCATGGAACCTCCAGCAAGAAAAAGTTATCATAAGTCCCTGCTTTAGATATTTTTACCAAAAAATAGACAATCCCAGGCTATTCCGTAAGAGGTGGAAACCTTTGATCACATTTTATCTGAATGTGAGAAAATAGCCTTGGAGATGAAGTTTTTGTCAAACAATTCATACCTTGACCAATCAAAGTAAGAGGAAATTATTTAAAAATAATTTCGAATTTCAATAAAGAAAGTAAAATTCAAAGCTGCCTTTAAAAATCAACAGGGCAAATAAGGTAGCAATGAACACGAGTCGGATAAGTCCCGGGCCCTCAGTTTATTTCTAATGATAATATGTCCTATCATTTAAGACATATTATCATATATCTAGATCAACAACTTCGAATTTTTTATAACTGATAAAATGATTATAGCTACAATGAAACAAATGAGTCCATTAAATTGACCATTTAAATTGACTATTGCAATAAGTTTGATAATACTTTGCCAGAGTAAAGAGTCGAATATGGTATAACTTACTCACTATAGCCACATTAAAATAAAATAAATACTCAACTGACTGTCAACGAGTTTGATACAATGTTTACTTATAGTAAACATAGGCTACTGGAGTGTAGGCTACTACAGGTTTTCATGATTACAATAAATTATTAGAGTAAAGTAAAAAAGTAATGAAAAGTATAGTACTTTCAAAATGTGGAAATCTGGAATAGCTATCAATCTAGAAAAAATATAATAACGAAAAAGTTAGTGACGAAGATAGCTACTTCAAAAGTAATTAATTTATTGCACTAGATTTTGCATCAATCTCATTGAAAAAAATCAGGAATTGACTACACTCAACTTTACTACAAGTAAACATATCAAACACACTAACAATCCTCAAATGTCTTTTATGAACATTTAAATAACAGTCTGATTTACCATGATTTAATAAAAACATTCTAAGTGAATTTTTAAAATCCAAAAAGCACAGCAGGTTATTCATTACCACAAATAGAGTTTTCAGCTTTTGTAGTTATATTTCCATTTCCAATAATCGAAATTTACTTACAAAATTTTCTATGTTAATAAATATTTAACCATTTAATAACCAGCTCCACTATTTTTAGCTATTACTTTCAATTTTTTTCACTATATTTCACAATTTTTTTTATTAAAATTCATTGTTCTACAATCAGCCATTTAGAGTAAAAAACTATTCTCTGAAATCATAAAATCTACGGCAATACCTTTTCCACCAATGCAATTTTAACAAAATATTTCTCAGCTGATAGCTTTAAAAAGTTCAATTTGGGGTATAATTCATTGGGGTCAAGCGGTTTGATCTCTATCCTATCCACAAGCTTTCGGAATTAGTCATAAGTAAAAATTTTACATTTTATTGCAAAAGAATTTCCCTGTTGTTTTAAAAATCTGAAGTTTCTTTCAGTTATAGACTATGTCAGTTTGATAAGTATGCCAAAGTTCCAGCGCTGTAGAGATAACAATTTCATAGCAAAGAATGCTGTACAAAATCACACCTTGGCCAAAAAACTGACTTTTTCTTGATTCAATATTAGCCAACAATAATAAGGAACATCCACAATAGAATGCGCAATTTTTGATATAATATCAAGTTAATCTAATAAACCCTATAGCCTGTAGCGTTCCAAACTTTAGACTTGTAATATTATTATAATATATTATAATGTTAATAGGCCAAAACCTTGCAGCTAATTTAAAAGAAAAACTACCAATAGTGTCTGTTACAAAACAATCACACTAGTGCTATAAAATGTCAAAATTGTAACAAGTGGTACCATGAAGAGAACAAATTTTTATTCAATAACTAGCAAATGTACCCGTCTTTGACGGAATCAAAAATTCTATTATACTTGGTATTCCAAAATATCAATTATAGTATATTACTAATACTATAATTAGAAATTATAGAATAGTAGAAAACACCATTATTAGTATAGTGTTAAACAAATGCCTCTGTATACACTACATTAGCTGTCTGTCCTTCAGGTTCATAGAAGAACAAACAGTTGAAACCTCTGACTATTGAGCCAGTAAACTACAGTTGTCCATGTGAGAAAAACTTGATTTCGCTAACTTGAATTCCTGCGTTAGATAAAGTCTCCCTTTGGACTTAGTTAACGTCATTGCGAAATAGACTCTGACGGGACTTTGCAATCATTTGAACGGAAACAGACAGTGGCTCGGAATCAATGGTATGTGTGGTATACACATAGACTCCCCAATACCACATCCAGTCATTATGTCCGCCTCTATGGCATATCTGTGTAGAGCACGAACTCAGAGTCGTGTCCCGTTGCACAGTTTTTGGGGCACTCATGTTTCGTAACATGAAATTTGTTACTGCTACTAAATTGTAGCATGATTGGTGCTCTACTTTAAGTTTTTACTCATGAGCAGGCAGTCCAGGAGAAATAAATTCAGAGTCAAGAAATTCAATTAGATAATGAACTGCTTCTTCGTCACTAATCCAATCTCTTTACTGACTTGTAAGTTCTTTCCTCGGCTTCATATAGCGTAAGAACTTGTTTGTTGATTTTTCCTCCCTCTTCATATTAATAGTTGAGAATTGCTCGTTTACAAAACATTTATTCTCAATAGATAGTACATCCTTAACTCTGTGAAACACCATTTCAATGATGTCAAATACGCAATATATTCATATGCTCAATTGAAATTAAAATCAACTAACAATACCTACTTGCCACACCTGTGTATTTTCAAAACAAACTTGTCTGTGAAGTTAGGAAAATACAGCTAAAAGCCCCATAACTTCGCTTCTGTACTGAATTAATAATCTATTTAGAGCCCATATTTAAAGTTAGGCACACACAAATCCAGTGTCAATGTTTCAGCTCGCTATGTCTTATGGTGGCTGAGTTTACTTGTGACAAACATTTTTGCGTTAAACGTCCATAACTTCAGTTCTACGTTGAATTTCTAATCTATTTAGAGCCTAAATTTTAAGTTAGACCAACACAAATCTACTGTAAAAGTTTCAGCTTTATATTTCTTATGGTAGCTGAGTTTACTTGTGACAAAGTTTTGCGGACAAACAGACAAACCGACAAACCGACAAACCGACAGAAATTTTTCTAAGGGTGGATTCGGTTTCTCCAATGTATGAAACGTAAAGAAAACTTGAAATGAGTCAGTTCTAAGCAATGTACAGACAAAATCATTATTTTATTTATAAAGATGACAATAACATTTACGTTTTACTCATTAAACCTACAATAAATTCTCTACTGTATTTGAGAGTACAATTATTGTAGATAACGATCAAAATAAGCAAAGGATAAAATGTGTATGTATGTATAAAATACATAAAATGGATGTGTATGTGTGTGTGTGTATGTGTGTGTGTGTGTGTGTGTGTGGAGAGAGAGAGAGAGAGAGAGAGAGAGAGTGAGAGAGTGAGAGAGAGGGAGAGAGAGAGAGAGAGAGAGTGAAGAACTTGTTCTCTGCTCCCAATCGACAAACAAAAGCAAGTGGCTAACAAGGTACCAAAAAAGCACATAAAGGCAAGGTATAGATCAGACCTAGGCAAATTACAGCCCACGGGACACATCTGGCCTTTCGTACGTTTCTGTTCGGCCCGCGTTGCTCTGACTTATAAATAATCTGAAAGATTGTTAGAGCGATACAGGCTATACCGGTGGTACCCGTGAACAAAACAAAATATCAGATGTAAATTTTTTTGTGTTTATGAATCATAGTTTCTTTGGGAATAGTGAAGTGTAAAGAATGGACTCTTTCCTCAAGAAAGAGTTAGTTTAGTTTTACCAGATTTTTTACTATTCAGGTCTAATATTTCATATTTATACTTTTTAAAAATTCAAGCTTCCAGGATAATAAAAGTTTTAAATTATAATGAAAAGGCGGCTTAGAATTTGATTACAGTATATTAAACTTTCTAATAAATATTTTTTTCAATATACATTCACAGAAGCCTTATAACAGGCTTCATTCAATCAGACATCAATAGTTCTCTTTATTCAGCACGCATGAAAAACATTACACTCCCTCAGAGTAAATTGGATTCTTGACAAAGGGAAAGAAAAGTATTTTTTTAAAAACAGTAGCATTCCATAAAATTCCAAGTATAATAATTTTATAAAAGACCAAAAAATGTAAAACAATTCAAAATTGATAACATTTTTTGAAAAATAATAAATGACATTATCCTACATCTTAAATTAAAAATTATTTTAAAACGACATTTTTTTTTACATATTTCTGACATTTTTCAGACGAAATAGTAATGTTTTCAAGTTTGAAATGGGAAATTTAGTCTTAAATCTTCTATGAAGAAGGAGGTCAGATAAACTATGTAAGAGATCTATTGGCTATTGGAACAAAAGCCATGTTCTCCTGTAAGAGATTATATCGTAACACGAAAGTTATACTTTGGCTTTTCAAAAATGTTATTACTGCTGTAGTTTTACTAATGAAATTATATGCATCAGTGGTGTGATATACTAAAATGAGCATATATATTGATAAGTTGTTCAATTACTACTTGTACTACCCCCAGAAATGAAAGGATATTAAACATCTCCCATTCAGCCATTCATAGTATGCCTATTAGGACATTATATATTATATTTCCAAGAAGTTTGATATCATGTTTTCGTATAGTAAAGTTGAATGTAGTCCACTCCAGATACAGAATATTCTATAAAGATTTATAGTTTTGAATGATTACACGTGGTTGCAATGTTCTTCTAACGTTAGTGGGTCTGTGATCGTAAGTTTTGAGCACCTAAAATTGACCACACAATCTAAATTAAAATTATACTCAGCTTAAATAAAACAACTGAGTGATAAGCCCGTCAAAAATGGCTGAATTATCTTCATCAGTGTAATTTAATTAAAATAAACCATTTACTCTATTGATGCACTAGCCAATAAATTAATAGCATTATTTGTTTGAATATGATTGCTTTTATAGGTAAAACACCTTAATTACTGATAATCTCTTTGGTTGAAAGAAAGGGTACATGTGTTTTACTTAAAAAGAGAAGCAATCAAAAGACGCTATTCATATGAAACTTGATTACATGAATTCACTTGCCCCATAATTAAACATTCAATCAGAAATGTTGAATGTAGAGCTGCAAATCAATAATCCTATAGATCAATGTTTCTATTGGATTTTCTAATTCATTTTCTTACTTTTTTATTTGATTTATAAATCACCTAATACTATTTGAACCCTAAATGAATTAGAAATATGATAACCTCAATCTAATAAAAACCAAAATTTTGACCCTTCTGATTTATTAATACTTGATGTAATATTGGAATAAATCAAATAACAAATGGAAAACAGGTTGATTTTCTCCCTAACGATTGAAAACCATGCGATGACATTTCGACTAGACCCTATCCACGCAGCAACTCTACCATTAATTCTGGCTTATGAAAAATTGTCTGTACTCATAATTATTAACAGAGAGCAATTCATGAAATAACCTTTCTATAAAGAAGTAAAAAGGCAGGTCTGTGTTATGACCGACTTAAATTATGTGCCTAGTTATTGCATCTATTATTGAAGATTAAATAAAAGGGTTTTGCTTTAAAGACTGCTAGAAAATGTCAAAAATACTTTTGCTTCAATAAAGATGTAAGATTGAAATAAAGTTAGATTTGTTAGTTTATTAAAATATACGAGTAGGGTTAATGTTCATCGAAAGTTGTAATGTCTCTCAAAAGTTGTAGGAAAAGGCAAATCTCATTATTCTGACATTATTGACATTAAAGTATTTTTAATCGTTGTAGCTTCATTTATCTCTTAGTAAAAGAATAAATTTAGTTATCAAAATTGAAAATTAATGACTGCTTTTCAATTAAAAATATTGATTTAGCCATGCGACAAGTATGGTTTATGTACAAGTACTCTTGTCAATGTTCGAGTGCACTTAATTGTGTATAAAGTTCAAACAAGAACTTAATAAAAACATACATTTTTCAATTGAATTGTTTATCTGTATGATTTTAAATATCATAAACTTTAATATTTTGCCTTAAAATTAGATTCCCATTTGTACATAGATAAGAAGTTGTTAATTTTTTCCAGAACAAGTTCTATACTTCGTAGGTGCTTCTTTCTACTTTTCTTTTTAAAGATTTTCTTTTCTGAGATAGAATATTGCAGGTCTGTTTTAAATTGTATATTTTCCATATTTTTTATGTGTTTTAATATGATTACTTGATGATCTCATAGGCAATAAATATCTTACAATCTTAATATAAACAGTATAGGGGTAAGTTATTACTCATGGGAGATATGATTTTTACCCTCCTAACGTTCAGACCATGTTAATTCAACCGAAATTGCGCTAGCTAGTTTTTTGTTTTTTTTTTTGTTTGTTTGGATGCTTAGTTATTATTTATGTTTTGAACTTATTCAGCATAAAGCTTTTTTATATTCTACTCTTTTGTTCAGTGGAAACAATAAGATCTGATATCATTGTTTTGATGTTACAAGAATTATTTAACTATAATTGCCCTGAAAAAGAATTATATTCCCAAGTTTATCATTTCCACTATACTCTCAGCAAAGTTGAAAAGAATGCCAACAAAAGCAATCAATAATTACACACATTTTGATAGAAACTGAAGGAATAATATTAATATCAACAAAATATGTATTATTATAAAGTAAAAATAATAATAAAATATATATTATGATAAAATCAAATTTCTTTTTCTGGTTATTCATAAAACACAATTTTTCTAATATGGAATGGGTATATGCTATTTTTTATATATGTACTCTACATTAATTTGCCAGAATAAACTTTTGCATAAAACTAGATTAATTAGTTGAAAGGGTTTCTGAGACTACTTTTAGTGACAATATTTTTGATTCATTAACTGTGCATTCTGTTATAGGGTGGTATTTACTCATGTTGGGAAAAGGATTAAGTCTCCACACAAAAAAGTTTATTACTAGAAACTAAACAACGCGTTTCAAAGCTTTGGACTGTCCTTGCTTGGTCTCACCTCCCGAACAACCACCCCAGCAGAGCAGATGTTACCTGAAGATGAACATCAAGTGTTCGAAACGCGTTGTTTAGTTTCTAGTAATAAACTTTTTTGTGTGGAGACTTAATTCTTTTCCTAACAATATTTTTGATAAACAGTTTAATTATATTTTCAAGAATTTAAAAAAAAATAATGAAAAAATCGATTTCTAAATTTTGATGAATTTACACATTATGAGATCTGCTGAAACCGTTTTATAAGTTTTTTTTAATGATGTCTGTATGTTTTTGGATGGGTTGGTATATGTATCTAAAAGTTTGTGTGACACTGTTAAATAGATCAATTTGATATTATGGACTAAATAGCCCATATAGTATAGATAACAAGATTTCACAATAAACGCGTGAAATAACAATCAATGAACAAACCACAATATGAAATGGGGAAAAAAGACTAAGACCGTCAGAGTGAAAAACCCATCAGTTGTGTTTTTGACTCTGAAGAAGACCACTTGTTACGGTAGAAGGATCTTAGTCTTTTTTCCCCATTTCATATTGTGGTTTGATCATTGATAGTATAGACGAACCGCATAAATTGTGGACAAATCGCCTCATGGGGAGTTCACTTTAATGCCTATACTTTTATGACACCATTTTCTTCTGTCCTACTCTAGAGAGTTGATATTTAGTTATCATAAAATTGATAATGATATAAAGGGAAAAACGTTTAGAATTTTTTTTTAGTAAAGTAAAGAGATGGACTTATGATTGAATCTGAAAGATTATAAACACGTTGCTGGCCACGCTTTTTAACGGATCATAATGAAATTAAACAAGAGAATAGCTCCTTATAGGAGCACGGGCTGTATTATTTACTGCAAAATTTCTCCATAGACAGTTGTCATATAGTACAATATGTGCATTCGTAGAATATATTTTGTTTCTAAACTAAAAACAGTAGAATCTAAATTAAAACTTTTTCACGTGGCATATACTAAAAGTTATTATTCTATGAAAAGACTGGAGAATTTTTGGTCCATTAAAAGAGACGATATACAACACAAAACTACTTCGACCAACGAATATATCCATGTACAACAGTGCATTTCGTAATTAGCAGTTTCAGACCACAGATCCACTACTGATAAATTCTCATCCTGCTATTTTTGTTAAGGTCAGTTAATATTGTCAGTCAGGGGAAGAAGTCGTATACATGCTCGAATGGTCTTGCGGCTTTGCATTGTCTGAGGTACTGTATAATTTAGAAGTCATCAAGACTTAAAATTAGAATCTTAGATAGGAAGCTATTGGAACTCGTGGGATTGGGAAAGGTTGGGAGTTGGATTCAGTTCTCAAAGAGGGATGGGTGGGCAGTTTGTTATCTTCACTAGTAGCAAGTCGAGTAATGTAGCAATCAATAGATTCCCAACTCAGATCATGTTGAATATCGACATCTCTGGCGTACCATGGAGCCCTAACTATAAGGCTTAAGGGCATATTTATTCTATGCTACTTAAATGCAGTGTTGTTCGAGGGTACATGTTAATGAATTACCAATACCTGGATAATGACCTATGCTATTCGGAATAAAAAAAAAAATCGGGAAAATTAAAAGTACGGTTATTTGAAGCACAGAAACTCGATGGTCGAGTGAATTATAAAAATAACAAACAATCATTAAAGATAAGACATTATAAAGTACCTTTCACAGGAAGAAATGTATCAGTTATCCCTTTTAGTTGACCTTTAATGAAAATTCTTTCATTTTCGAAAAAAAAACTTTTTCGAAGTGGTAGTAAATTTCTGAAAAGATTTGTGAAAAAGTAAGGGAAAACCTGATTCCGTGTGGGGAATACGGATCATCAAACGTTGCACAGAATTGAAAAAACCTTCATGTGTATAAAACAATATAAATATTTGGTTCGAAGACAAGAGGAGACTTATTTCACATTGTTTTACCATATTAATGCTAGGAGTCATTCAATAAAATTGGAATAATCCAAAAATTGTTTTTTCTGTCTTGGAATATTGAAAGGAGCATCGCGGAAAGTTTCCTGATTAAGAATCATTCCAAACTCTGATTGCTAATAAGACAGACCTTTTAAATTTCCAGAAATGTTTGTTCTGTAGATAAGAATAACTACTTGAAGTGGGTTTAAGATCTAAGAATTATTATACCTTTCTATACTTTGAAAAACTGCATGAGACAGTCTCTTGACTTTAGGAATTAAACAATTAAAAAAAAACTTGTTTACAGAAATAACACACTTAGTTATGTCAATGAGGTAGTTGACTCCATCTCAAAGTACATAGCATTAAATTAATAATTTTCTGTTTCAGACGATCTTTTGAAAGAAGAAGAATCGGACTCCTTGTGTGGAAGTCCCGTCTTTGTTAAGTGCTGATCAGAACAGCCCACTCCTGTAAGACCATCTTCCAACTCTGTTACAATTTTGGTTATTATCACAAACTTTTATTTGAAATTAATTGTTAGAAAATTTTATGAGCAAATCTCTTCTGTTTTTCGGCTCAACAAGAGCAATAATTTTCTTCTTTACAGGAAATATTTGTTAACTACATACATGTTTTAGGTCAAAAAGTAAGTTTTTGAAAAAATTGTCATTATTAATTTATATTAATAATTTATAATTAATTATTTTGATTTAATACTCAATATTTCTTAGAATTAGTCACTATTTGAATAATGTTACTCATCAAAACATGTAGTATCAACTAAAAAAAACACAAAAAAAAAAGAAAATTACATTTGATTAGGCTTTTTTGACAACAAATTTCTTTCCTTTTTTAAAAGAGTATGTATATTTGAGTATACATTTGAAAAACCGAATTTCAGTATAAATTTATGTCTGATTCCAATAATCTAATTATTTTCATAATCGGAAAGGCGGTATGTTGTATATTTTCTGTTCAATTGCAGTGAAGGCACGGATTCCTGATTGTAGATTGCACAATCCCCTACTTACAGAGATGCGGGATTTTTTCTTTATGTATGCAATCAATTTAATGCTTTTGAAAAATATTTTTGTAAATTGTTGAAATTTCTATCACATATTCTCACTTTTTTCAGAATAAGTAATGTACTTTTGTTGTATGTATTTAGTTTTACTGATCTTACTTATTGGTAAAATGACAAAAAGCTGCACTGAAACGTCAAAGGCTTGAACCCCCGCAATAATTCTTGTTCTCAGTTACACTTCTTCTACCCAATTAAATGCAAAACTAGTTTCTTATTTTATTTTTATTTTGAATCGGTGTTCAAGTCCCACTTCAAGTAGTAACACTTAAATATTCAAACGTGCGAAACTGGTCAGGCGATTATAGATTATAACACCGGTTCACTACGTTTGACAGATTTTTATAATAGTATGATAATAGCATTTACCCTGTTAGTTATTACATTTCAGCATTCCAATCACTTTAGATTTACAAATTCAAAATGTTTATGCAGGTTTGTGATTTATGATAATAACACTAAAAAAATCTGTGTAGAACTGGATAATCTATATTAAATTAAAATAGCACTTGTGTTTTATCTTTATAAAAAAATATATAATTAATTTTTTTTATCATGTATTCTGATCATAAGTGTAAAATAGCAAATTCTTTTCTTTTCAAAAAAATGTAAGTAAAATTAAATGTTTTTTTAAATTAAATGGTTTTTTTTGTAAAAAAAAAGAATGATAAGCATCAGAGTCGTTAAAACATTTCAGTTAATATCAGTAGACCATATCGTAAATATTAACCCAGTGGAAACTATTAATAAATATTTTTTTTCTCTCCCAACAAACTCATCATTCCTGATAATATTGAATTGCAGTTCAATTACTGTTTAGCAAAAAAAAGTTTTACTGTTACTCATAATTGGTTTTAATTGTTAAAATTTAGTCTCCGGTATTTACACATAATTGATATTATACTATTATTACAATAATAATAATGTTGTTTTTTTTCCGACACCCACACTTATAAGGCTTTCACCTTTCAGTGCTGTTCTAGGGGGGCGGAAAATGTGGCTCATTTATTATTTGGCGCCCATTTTAGTAATGGGCGAGCCACATTACCTGTTGATTCTACACTGGGAGTCTTAAATTGTTCCTAACCCAAGTGTATTTAGAGTAGGGATCTTTAACGAGTACCTGACATCTACAGGTTCGGGACCGATGGTTAACGTCCTCTCTGAGGGACAACGTGCTCAGATTTATTCACCTCCCGCGTGAATAAATCTAGGGACAGGTGGGGAACGAACCCCGGTCAGAGGCGAGTACATTAACCACTGAGCTAACCTGACCCCCACAATAATGATAATGATTCATCTGCCACAGTTTAAATGTTCAAAGACTCCACTATGACCACGTGTCCTGTTGCTTCTCGTACTGCCAGTTGAGGTCCCAGATAACATGAGTAGTCCTTTCAAGATATGTTATATCTCACAATAGTGACTGTTCCGGTTGCCACAACCTGACGGGGTCAATACCAGACAACGAGAATATTCACTAATGCATGGGCCCTTGCTCTAATAAAACACTAGCAATAAAGGAATGTATCTAAAATATCAAAGACAGTGTTCATCTTAAGTTATGAAATTACTTTGAGCTCACATAGATTTTGATATATTGCACACAACAAAGCTATTCAAATGCATATAAAATGATTTAATACTAATCTGGTTATACATTACCTACCAGTACGAAGGTTATGTAAGGTTTGGTTGCAGTGGCCGTCACACATTGGGGGTCCTAAACTTTGCCTAACTCAGAGTATTTAGAGCAGGGTTCTTCAACGAGTACCTGTTATCGCACAGGCTCGGGACCGACAGCTTAATGTTCTTCTGCGTGAATAAATCGAGATCTGCTTTTCCAAAGGCTAGCACGAGCGACTGGGCTACTCTGGCCCCGTAAGAAATAAAAAAATCTAGCGTGGTCTACACTCCACAATTCTATAAGTGAATGTAATAACAAACTCGTTTCCAAGCAATTGAGATTTTTTTTATTTTAATGTTACTGTAGGGTAGATGTGATATCAGCAATATGGAAAAATATTGTGAAAATCGTAGTTGACCATAATGTGGAATTATTTCAACATTGCAAGTTAGATTACAAGAAAGGAAAGATAGATTAGAAGGTTAATGATTTCATTAATTCTAACGTGACTATATTTATTGGAATAGTAAAACAAACTTTAAATAATTGATTTAGGAGGAGGATCCTAAATGTTAATATTATTAAAGTATAACAACGATTCTGATCGGACTCGTGCGCAATGCTGGTCTATTGAAACTATAGTTCTTTCTTCTGTGCTTTCTAAAATCAACTTTAGATTGTAAGTGTTTTAATAAACTTTATAATTGCTCTCAGAAAGGTATCACTCACTTTTATTGGCTTTAGGTATAATTTGCAAAAATCTTGAACATCAAAAAAGGTCATTGCCTTGTATTCACATAAAATGTCATAAAAATTTATGTTGATTTGGAATGAGCTTTTCTAAATTAAAAGAGACTCTCCCAGTATTCTAGCCACCTTGTATTTACTCTCCTTTTCATCCACTTCACAACTAAATTCTTACGAAAGCTAAGGTCTGTGATGCACAAGCCGAAGAAGCTTTATTTGGCACTAACCTCTTTCTCCTGTCAACTACCACATTACTCTGTACTCCCTTCTGACCAAGTTTCAACCTGAGAGTAAACTTATATTATTGGTTATACTAACAGAACTTCTTACCCATCAGTATACCAAGCAAGAGACCCTTGAAAATATTCTATGAGGGGCAGTGTATTTAGCAATACAGAGGCCAAATTACTTATTTAGTTACAATAGTAAGAATAGTTCCATACTATTACTTTTTTGTAAATTTTATCTCGGTAAGAAGGATTTATATTTTGTACCAATTTCAATAATCTAAAATTCTTTTTCTTTATGAAAAATAGTTAAAAGGAAGACATTTAATAACTTATCCATACTATAGGTAGTGAGGGAGTAATGTGTTTATCTTTTGACACACTTTCCTGTGTGGTCTATTAAGACTTATATGGGTACCTTTTTCATTTATCCTAGGATAGTACACAACTCATGCATATAATAGAGTTGGTTTTATGAAATTATTAGTAGTGATTTCATAGATTATGTGTAGATTTGTGGTTAAAAGCCCACGTTCTCCCAAATAATTCCGTATAGTTGGACAGTCCGTTTATGATATTACTCTATGTAACTGTTGCAGACTTTCATAGTTTGGTCTTTTAACTAAAATGACACCAAGAGGGTTTTCATATCTTTGATATTTCTATTATAATATTATCATTGAAAACGTTTCAGATAGTTACATTCTTTCACATTGAGAAAAATATAAGGACCATTTTAACAGGATTTATACCTAGATCTTTATCCTTGGCTGATTCTTCAAGAATTTGGAGAGTAAGCTGCATAAACACATAGGCAGTGCTATCTTGTACAGTACTTCTTATAATAACAGTTTCATCTAGATATCCTTGTGTATAGTAAAGTTAGTTATTTTAAGTTTCTAGAAGGTCAACAACAAATAATCTCCACAATCCACAAACTGTGCTAGATCCAACGCTTGCATTAATTATTCTTGCATTTGATTGTTGTAATCCATTATACAGTTTTTGGAGTAATACATCTATGTATTAGTGCTAATTTAATGAATTCAACAGCTTATTATCAAAATCCTCTTAGCATTCATGAAGCAGTCTAGAGTGATTCCTTTGATAATTAAAGAGTATTTTATTTAATACTATTTCTCTTCTATGTTCCATTTAAGGTTACTAAAAATTTTTAGAATTGATTCTATTGATTAGCCCTTTTGTACTTATTTGCCAAAAAATGATTACTCTTCCAATATTAAAGATCATGAATACTAGTAGTAAGACAACTCTTAATAAACAAATGTCAAGTTCATCGAACTACCAAAGAAGTAACTTAAAATTAGTATCCATTTTGTAATAAAAAACGAAAGTGAACCTTTCCCAAATATTATGCTAAGAAAATGGGGTTCTTAAACACAAAAAACTTCATATCTAAGATTAAATTTTCTGTAATTGCATTTCTGTAGTTCTGTAGTTTGATTACAACACTTTATTAGTCCACCATCCATCAGACTCTGAGAAATATAATGAAACATATGTTTGATTGCAGTTGATATTTTAGATTTAAAATTTGTAGTCTTCTATTTGTAAAAATACATTTGTCTTTTTCTTATTAAAACTCTAAATAAAAAATTCATTTCACTCGATTCATGGAAAAAAATGTTCAAGTCAAAGTAAACAAATTCATGAGGTACAGAAAATGGTCTATCAGCTCTACTTTACTATAAGTAATGATCATGAAAAAATTCAATCTGTAGATTTAACAGATTTAGATCTTTTGAGGTTACCAAAGTCCTCCATGAAGTCTGTCTGAATGTCTGTGTGGGTGGGTGTGCATTCAGAAGTTTGTGGAGACAGTTTTATTAAATGCTGATACGGCATTTTTTTTTTTTATTTATTATTATATTAAAACTACCCTTAGAGGGGTGATCAGTAATAGTGATACATCCTCCATAAAAAAAATGAAATAAAAGAGTGGAGAAACCACCCACTGGTGGTAGTACTCCATATAAATTGTTCTTATCACAAAAAAAAATAGTCTTCACTGCTAACACTGTTGAGCAGATCTCGGGGCCAACATCTTATTAGCCTTCCAATATGGTTGGTAGGAATCTGGTGGAGTAATAATTGCTGAATTAAAGTGTATAGGTTGGTAGGTAAAGATTCATGAAATTTATGATATCATGATCTGAATTCTTGGTGAATAAAATGAATTTTTAAATCGTTATGAATAGTATCGTTAGAAACATTAAAGGGAGCATATACAATTTTGCAAAGGATTATGGATTGGGCTGATTACATTCTTTGGACATTTGTATGCTCGGTTGATCCCAAGATTTGGAGTAAGTCCAAATCGGTTTAAGTATTATAGTATATATCAGTTTTTGTTGTGTTGAGTTAAATTTAATCTTTTGTCGAGAAGTCTGGATAGCATCTTATATCGTCTCATTAGGTCCTGTCGTTTCAGTCTTGCATGTGGATTATATGTCAGTCGTTTGTCGATGCACATCCCCAGATATCGCAATACGTTAGGAATTGGGAGGGGAGAGTCGTTAATGTAGGCAGGAGGGTAAGCTTGCCTTCTTTATTAAAGGTAATAAGGATGGATCCGATACGGCAAGGCTATAAAAACCGCAAATTTATCTTTGACACCAGCTGTACATGTCTAAGTTGTTTAAATTTGTATACATTGTTTATATTGGCGTAAAAATGTTGTTATTTTGATGTTAAATAAAAAAAACCTGAAAGTTTTAATGAGTTAATATCATATGTAAAAATTATAAAATTCTTAAATGTAAAAAAATCTTTTGGATATAATAATTTCTTCAGTTAAAGAAACTTCAAATCATTGATCAATCTGACATGTTATTAAAACTGCTAAACTGAGGGAATAAATCTCTTCGGATTCGAACACTAAGCGTTCATGTACTGTACATCCCATTGAGGTAGCTAAATTCAAATTTTCTTCAAATTTTAAAGTTCTCTAACGACCTTCATAAATGTAAATAAAGAACCACCCCTCACTTCTGCAGCTTTAGCTATCATTTAACAAAAATCTTTATCCTTTCCAATCCGATTGTCTCGAATGCAGGTATAATGTGATGAAAAGTTTTATAGTAAATGGAGTACTTATATTTTTAAGGTATCCTTTGATACTAGTAGAATTTAGTTACAACATTGGGATGTACCATGTGGCAGGTATGACCTCGGAGTGTACGAGTCTAATAAAATTCAAGCCCGCAGATTAATTATTTTAATAACATACCAAATAGATCAATGATTTCAAGTTCTTATAACTGATAAAATGGTTATAGCCACATGTATTCAAATGATACATTATTGATTAATGTGTATGCATAGCCACATTAAAATAAAACAAATAATCAGTTGGTTTCAAAGACTTAGATATTACGATTACTTATAGTAAATAGTAAAGTACTGACTATTCTTTTTATGATGATATTTTGTTAGGCAACCCTTCATCATACCATACAAAGCATCAGGATATATGTATATATTTGATTGACGTTAATTTTTCTATTTAAGATGTAAATTCTTTTAACATATCATTTTAACTTATTCAAACATTAATTTTTTTTATTAAACCTCTGAATAACTATTTCATTTCATTTCGCCCTATTTACTCAAAATGTCTCTAAGTGAATTTAAACACTACTACAAATGTAAACAAATCCGACAAAGTACGTCAGGTAATCCATTATTCCAAGATTAATTTTTAGATTTTCAGTAATCGTATTCCCATTCTACTGATTAATTGTGGATAACCTACTCAATACTTTATGTAATGATGTTTATGATACTTAAGAATATATAAAAGTCCATTTATTATAAAATGAGTTATACTTGATGGTCGTGCCTTTGTAATAACGTAGCATGACCCCCAAATTGTAGAAAGAGTGTTATGAAAGTAAAACCTGGGTAATAATTTGCCTATAACGGTTTTTATATCTTTCTGGAAGAGAAAAAATATTAACTTAAAACCATGAAACTCACGACCATACATTAAAGTTACTTTAGATTAACGATTAAATTGGAAAAGCAGTGTAACAGCTACTCTGGCTAATGAATCAAAAGCAATGTTTTACTGTAAGGTATTATTTCGTAGAACATGGGATCTTAACACAAAATTGTCACTTTGACTTAACAAAAGTATTATTCCTGCAGTGGTAAAACCAATAATATATGCGTCGTTCGAGTGATATTTAAAAACAAACATCTGTAATGAGAACAGAATCAATCACCATCTGTAATACATACAAGATTGAAATGCCAAACACGTCCCACTTAGACATTAAATTAAAAATCTTTAACATTCTGTTTATTTTACCAAATATTAAGGCATCAATAGTTTGACCTCTATGTTGATTAGATAAAGGTCATTCATAGATAATTTTATAGGATGTGTCAAGGTAAACACATATGAATATCTGAATTGAATGCTTATTGATTGCAATAAAAATGATGTTGATGGGCCATAAAGTAATAATGAAAACAGTGACAACGTTTTGACTTCTATTAGTATCTCGAAACAATGGAATATCTGGGAATGAGCATTCAAGAAAAAGCTTTGTAACTCTTATACCCTTTAATATTAAATTGTGATATTAATGTTATCTAATACCCTTAAAAAAAACATTGTGATGATGTCTTTAATTTTTTACAGAATTTGAAGTGATTTTGTTGAAATATATAGTCTTATGTGATTACTGTGATAATTTAGTATCTCATTTTTTGTAACTATAATTTTTGAAAATTATATAATAATGTACGTAATAAATAGGTAATATAGTTCAAATCAAAAATAAATAATAAATATACCAAAATGAAAGTCAGCCCGAGATTATGTTACAAGGTAAGCATCCTTGTAATTTATTTCTTTCAACAAAATATCTTAACATTTATCTAAATTGATTGAAGAAATAATCAGGAAAAGAATAATCGAAAAACTCCTCAAATTTTAAAACAACTGAGAAGGTTTTTTATTTAACAAAATTTAAAAATATTGACTTATGATTGAAGTTGAAAGATTGTGAGGTGGATTGACAATCCACGTTCAAGCCAAAAAAAAGTCTAACATCTTTCAACCGTAACAAGCGATCTTCGTCGGAGTCAAAAACCCAATTCAACCTTGTGGTTTGATCATTGATTAAGATATATATATATATTAAGTATATTAAGCATTGTATATACATTAAGAGCTTCTGAAGAAGCCCATATATGGATCTTAGCAGCTCTTTCAAATCCTGGCATCAACCTGAACCGTTAAGCAGTATTCAGAGGTGAATTTTTCTTAAATTTAATTTTTTAATTTATATATTATTAGTATTTATAATATTTTTTTTAATTCTTAATTTTCTGTTCTTTTGAAATTTATATTTATGAAGATTTCTTTTTATTGTTAATTTTTCTTTATTATTTTATTTTTTTCTCATTGCTATTTTTCTTCAGTATTCCTACTAATTTTTTTCGTTTTCGTTTCTCATTGAGATAGGTATAATGACAGTTTTTGCAGAGTTTATATCCAACCTTTAATCCTTTGCCAATCTTTCAACAAGTTGGAGGGAATGCTGCATATACTCACAGGTTGTGTCATCCAGCACGGCACGGCACATCTTATAGTAACAGTTTCATCTATCTACCCACAACTAATCCGCACAATCAAGGCGACGAGGTGCCTCAATAAGGAAATCCTTTAGTAATTACATTTCCAGCTGTGGTAGATCCAACACCTAATTAATAATCCTTGCATTAGATTATTGTGATCCGTTATATAGTTCATAGATGAATAAATATATGTATTAGTGGTAATTTAATGAATTGGAGGGCGGTGATATCAAAAGTTAAAACTGATAGCGTTCTACACAAAAGGGTGTTGTCGCTAATTAAGATGGTTATTTACCAAAAACTTATCATGTTATTATAGATAGAAATTAATAGTTGTCGTTTTTGGTTTGTAATACTCTTCTACTATTCAACCTCATGAATATTCGTTGTAAGACGATACCTCATAAAAATTATTAGGTTCACTCAGTCACCGAAGAAGAAGTTTAGAATTAGCATCCCAATTGCAATAAAGGACCAAATAGTACTATTCCAATATTACCCAAATTCAGCGGGGGTTTATAAATACAACAAAGGTTTTGTACAAAGGTGTAACGTGTAGTTTAATTACAACACTTTCTTAGACAACCATCCATCATACCATGGAAAACATCATAGAATTTTTATGTTTCATTTGCATTAATTTCTTATATTTAAGAAATTTATTCACCCTACATATCATAACAACACATTAAAACAATTGCAATTTTTTTTATTAAACCTCTAAATGACAATTTACTTTCACTCGATTCACAAAAAAATTAAAAGCCAATGTAAACAAAATCTGACAAGTATAGTAGGTGATTCATTATTCCATGTTGATTTTTCAGTTTTGATAGCTACATTGCCCTTTGAAGTAATCTGAACTTTGTTAATTTGTGTATATAAATTGCTAATTTTATGTTTAATTTTTTGCCACAGTTATATTGTTCTGTAATTGACTATTTACCGGTAAAAAAACATTTTCTGATCATAAAAATCATAAAATGCATCATAGCCCTCCTTTTTGATAAAACAAAATTTAAAAAAATCTTCTCAACTCATCTTTACATAAAGTGCTATTTTTAGGAATAATTTCAGTCTGATCTCTCGAACGGCGTAACTTGTATCCTCACAATCTTTCAAATTTTGTTTATTTCTTTTATAGTTTCAACGATAATTACAAAATTACAAGTTTATAGTTAGTAGCTCAAGATAAAAAAAATGGTTCAAAACATACATCTCAATGTATACTATCTCAATGAGAAAGAAAGTAAATTTCTAAAACTCAGTCATTAAAAATATTATGACATATCAAAGATATTAAAATCCTCTTGGAATCATTTTAGTCGAAAGACTAAACTGCAAAAATTCTGCAATAGTTATATTGAGTGATATCCAAAACGGACTGTCCTACTGTAATTCTTTTGTATAGCGTAGGGTCTACATTTGGTTTTATATAACCACGAATCTACAATTTACCAATAAAATTACTACTACAGCTGCCATAAAAACATAGTATGATATGCATTTGTTGTGTGCTATCTTATAATAAATGAAAAAGGTATCTATATTAGCCTTGATAAACTACACAGACAAGTGTATCAATAGATAACAGGAAATTATCACATGTACTACCTTCAGAATAGATAAGTTACTTAACATCTTCCTTTTAGATATTTTTATCAGGAAAAACCCAATTTTCGGATTAATGAGGTTGATAAAAATTATAAATTTCTCTTTTTGAGATGAAATTGTCAACAATTTAATACAACGGAACATTAATAGTTTGGGCTATAATTTTCCATGTACGGTATATGGAAATGCCTCATAGAATATTCTACAGATGTGTCATCGTAATTACAGATGATCACCTCGATTGTAAGCTTCCTCAATTCAAGCAAGGGGCTCTTGTCTAGTAAAATAATGATCAAGAATTAATAGTATAACCAGGAAATAATTTTATTCTCAGATTGGTGCCTGGACAAAAGGGAGTACCGGAGAATGAAGCAGTAGATGGCTAAGAAAGGTATGAGCCAAACAATGCTTCTACGGACTGATGCCTTTTTCGCATAAAAAACCTCAGCTCAAGGATGCAGTTAAGGTTTTAAGTATGAAAAGCAAAGCATATGAAAGATGGCTAGAAGAACTGGGTCTCTTTATTCTAAAAAGCTCATTACAACTGATCATAAATGTTCATGAAAATTAAAAAATCATCATATTAAGCATTTAGGTGTTTAAAAAGACATAGTTCCTTTATATATTGGAAGGTTTGATCACATTTTATGCAAATGCGAGTCAATTGCTTAGAGTAGAGGTGGGCAAAATTTTTGGCACGTGTGTCACATTGACTTCAAAATTTATCAGCTGGGCCAGACTGAAAGACGGTTCTCAACCCACAGGCACAATCTCTATTTTTTATATTTTACCCTCGTTTTGAATAAATATAAGAAATAGAAACACAGAGGAATTAAATTTATTTTAAATTTCTTTCAAATATATATGACTCATTACAAAAAATTTAACATTCTGTTCTTCATCATATTGGTATTTTGATTTTATTCCACTCCAATTTCCTCTGATGGTGTCAGTATGACCGTGAGTTTCTATCTTTTAGATCAGCGCTTCTTAAACTTTTTTACTTCAGGGCGCACCTATGAAACCAAACCAAAACTTTGGGGCGCACCTATGAAACCAAACCAAAACTTTGGGGCGCACCTATGAAACCAAACCAAAACTTTGGAGCGCACCTATGAAACCAAACCAAAACGTTGGGGCGCATCACTGATTTTAATATAGAAAATTTAGTCCTGTGATTTGATAACAGGAAAATGATTGGAAATTAAAATGTATAGTTTTTTTTAAGAAAAAGAAAGAAAGAGAGAGAGAGAGAGAGACAGAGAGAGTGAGAGAGAGGGAGGGCTAGTAAAAATGATTTAAATCCCCGAGTAAAGGCACAGATGAAGTATTATCCATTCATGCTTAAAGATTAAAGAAATTTACCTTCCAGTTCAAAATATGAAGTAGCCGAGACTTGACTCAGACTTGAAAACCCTATACTTGGTGTTTTCTCAAATAAATTAAAATGGTGCAAAAACTAAAATATAAATCTGTTATATAAACTTAATCTTCCATTATCTTGGGGCGCACCTGGCTACCTTCCAGGGCGCACCGTTTGAGAAGCACTGTTTTAGATGCTCGATAAAGAGTTCATGTATCAACTATCCTTTCCATTTATTCGATAGAATTATTGATCCTGGTTTTTCATTTTTGAAAATTAATTTTTGTGCGTTATTTCCCATCGTAAAAAGAACTTAGCATTTTTCTTCCATCAGGTATCCTTTCTACTATTCAGGAATCCCAAACCCCTTTATAACGATGGCAAATTTGGAGAAATTAACTTTCATTGAACTTAATGACAATATTTTCTTTTCCGAATGTCTCGATAAACTCATCTTATTGAAACTTGGCTAGGCCCTTGAGCGTGCGTATCCATGAACTTTTAACAGTTTTCACATTTTGTCTCATGACCTCAAAGATAACTTATATGGAGGTACTAATATACACACACTAATTTTAGTATTTTTTGTATCAACGTTTCTACCATTTCTAAGTATAAACAGCTAGAGAACCTCTTCGATAGTTTGTTTAACTTCATTTGTTGTTTACATTTTTCACTAGAAAGATGGTATTTTTGTTATGCAAAAACACGATTAAGTCACACATTAGTTGTTCAATCTGTAATTGTTTTATTCATAATTTGGTAAAACGATAATACTAACTCTCAGTTCAACGGTTCGACTGTTTTCTACTGCTTCCGTTGGAAGTTTACCTGATGATGAACACGAAGTGTTTGAAACGAGTAGTTTGAATAAAAAAAAGCATCTTTTAATGGTGACTTAGTATTACCGTTTTACCAAAGTACAATTAAGTCAGTTTAATCTATAATGAGCTCTAAATTTATTCAAAAAAGGTGAAAGACAGAAAAAAATACACATCCAAAATTTATCTCACGTCTATGGGCTATAAATCTTGACGAACTATCGGTCGGATTGAAAAGACCAGCAGACCGGATGTGGCCCGTGGGCCGCATTTTACAAATCTCTGGCCTATAGGTCACTGATTCTCATAAATTATACCTTATCTCAATAAAAGTGAAAGACACGTCTCTGGGGACCATCATAACGCTCATTAATGAACCTAAAATGTAAAGTTCGTTTTAGAATATAGAGAATAAAGCTCAACAGGAAAAATAGAGCAGCAGTGCTCAGAAGTCCAATGAGACTCAGTGTCTTAATTAAATAATATATCGATCCTAATAAATCAATAATTTCAAGTTTTTTATTACTAATCAAATTTGTATAACAACCTTAAAATTAATGAAATCATTAAACTTATCAACTATGATTTTCATGATATTTACGATAGCTTTTGATATTACATCTACACTATATTCACACTAATGTAAAGCAAAAACTCAGTTATCAACGAGTTTGATATTATGTTTACTTATAGTAAGGTGAATTTAATCCACTCTTGATTTTTTTCTATAGTAAGAATGGTCTCAGTAGTATTTATGTTAAAATAAAGTTATGCAAGTTTTCTTAATTTCTTTCAGGCAATGGTACCATGAATATTATATTTATAAATGAAGTTTAATATGTTTTGTTTAATGTCATGTGGTCTCATTATTAATAGCAGTTATCAAACATTATCAAAATTTATTAAACATCTGACTTAGGTAAGAAATTTGAAGATCAAAAATTATTTCAATGATTAGCGATAGGAAATAATTTAATAAATGTAATAATATATGTGAATAGTTATGTGTATGTTCATTGATATTCTGAATTGAGATATATCCAAAATTGAGGGCACACTAACAAATAAAAATAAATCTACTAATAATCTTAGTTGTATTATTCCAAACTTTAATTATGGATTATCGTGAGTTGTACCTGTAATAATTCTAACTTAGTTACATTTTAAATCAAGAAGAATCATTCTTGAAAAAAAAAATGTAATTCATGTAAGTAATCATTCTTCACTGATTCTCAATATCAATTTCCTTACATAGATCCTGAATAGAAATCCTTTCAGAGTCCAGGATCAAGTTTTTAACCTGATGAAGGAATAACCATTGTCAAAAGAACAAAACGTTTATTCCTCTTATTGTCAAACACAGGTCCCAGTAAAAGCTTGTGTATTTATTCACTCCTTTTTCAGGAAAAAAAAATTATGTTCTTTTTTATCAAGTAAAATGTAATGAACATATCTAATTTAATAAAGTATAGTTTCTGTCTTTCTGCTTGTATGTATGTTTGTTTGTACATGAACTCCTCATATAATTTAAGAAGTAAACCCCTATAGATATAATATATAACAAACTACATGCTCCAGGGTACTTGCTTGGATAAGTATGATTTATTTCCAAAATAATGCCCATATTATAAATACATATAGACACAAGAGATACATATCTCTTTAATATCTAGTTGTAATTAAACATTGATGTAGATATAAGAAACTTACTATTTGTTTACATATTATTATTTACCTACGAGTGACTACAGGAGCTAAATTTCTTGAGGAGGAATTTTAAATTTTATTTGCTAAAAAGTAGTAGTCTGAAACCTACTGAAGGGATGGATGAATTTTATATACTTATTTTTCACCATATACATACTAATGTCTATGGAACTAATATTCTTCCTTTTTAACTATGCATAAGTGTGAGCGTTTTAGTAATAGTTGTATTTATATTGCTAACTATAGATATAGTATCGTTTAACATATCCTTAAGAATATAAGATAATCTGATAATTCATCTGGAAACAAAAGAAGTAAAAGTTATGTGATGTCATTTGCATGAAAAAAAAGAACCAAATATAAAAAAAAACAGAACTGCATTTATACGGCTTTGTCTATGGCACCTACGTTCTTCTGAACTAAGGCGCCTGAATGGAATGAGATTTCTGTAAGAAGTGAGATCACTTCTGATACTTCTTTTATGAGACTAAGTAAGAAGTCTTCATAAAACAATTATTACACAAACTAACATAAAATTAGGACGTTTTAAAAAAATTATGATGTTTGTAGTCATAGCCATGTGCTAATATGAATGACAGTCAATTGTTCATGAATGGTTTTCTGCTGATCTCTAAAGTTTACGTATCTGGATGGTATAGAACTCCCACCAAACCAGCTATGAACTGCTGTGACTTTAAACGATTATAATGTTAAAACTGAGCTACTTCAAGTAAAATAGTTATTTAACAAATAAAATAATTTTTTTTGGTGGGAAATTATTTTTACTTTACTATAAGTAAAGGACAGTGATCATTAAAAAATTCGATCACAATATTTTGATGGATTTAAATGTTTTGAAGTCTCTGAAGTCCTTATTTGACGTTCTTTTCATGATCTCTCTGAGTATATGTGCATAGGTGGTTGGGTGAGTGTGTATCCAAAATTTTGCTGGGCACGTTGCAGTCCACACCGTTTGATGGATCGAAGTCATATTTTACACAAAGATGGACCATATAGCGTAGGTTTACGCTATTGTTTGGAGGCAAATTAACATATTATGAAAAAGTCACTTTTTGACCAAAATGTGTTTGTAGACATTTCTTGTCTCCTAAACTACTAACCCTAGTCTTGAAATGTTGGTACTATCCTGGAAGTAATATATAAAAGTAATAAATATATTTATTTATATTTATTACACTATAAACAATATATAAATAAATAACTATACTATAATATATTTATTATACTGAAAAAATCTTCAGATTTTGAAAACAACTGGAAATGTTCCTGGAAAAAATTCCAGGCCTCCAAATGAGCACAAATGATCACCTGGATTGAATGCTCTAGTCTGATTTACTGACGTGTCATAAATTAATAATGAAAACAGTTAAATAGTTTTTCTTCATGTCAGTAACTGTGAATGAGATAACAACAATTTGGAAATGTTTGAAACCATGCAGATATCTTGCATTCTCGAGTAAATTTGCATTGCACACCTCAGCTTTCACAAAATTTGAACCGACAAATACATCAAGAAGAAAGCAGTTAAAAGGTGGAGAGAACAACCTTGTCCAATTTATTTTAAAAAGCACATTTGAACTGAACTTATTTACAGTTACAAAATATTCTATATCTTAAAAGAGAAAATTTAAAATTATATTTAGAATATCTGTTAGAAATTTGGCACTTAAATAGTATAAATTGAAGCTGTATTTGAAATAATACGAAAAATGCAGACTCTGTTTTAAACGAGGTAGGCATTTTTTATTACATTACATCCGAACGCAAGACAATTACCTTGGAGAGGATAAAAATTTTTGTCAATTAATACCTAAAACTAATAGAAGTGAAGGATACTTTCTATACACATTTATCAAAGTCATTAAGAACTTAAAATCTGAAGTTGAATTTAGTTGCAAGAATATGTAGAATATGATAAGTATGGGCCCAGAATGTAGGAGTAAGATCAAATTCATGCCCTTAGTTTCATAATTTCAACATGTCAGATTGATGTAAGATTTAAAACCTCTTAATCATAATAAAGCTTCTTCTGATAATATGTTTGTGGTCATATGTAAACATAATGCATAATAGAGTAAAATGTATGTAAAAATCAGTAAAAAAATGTAAAAATCAATTGTTCGTCAACGAGTTCATTACTTATAAGTGTATTCCAAATTATTACATTACTATAAGTAAAGTACAGTGATCCAGAAAAAAATTATCTCAAGATATTGACGGATATACATCTTTTGAGGACCCAAAGTCCTTTTATGACGTCCTTTTTTTTTCGATGATGTTTGTGTGTGTTTGGGTGGGGGTGGGGGGGTGTTATCCAAAAGTTTATGCAGATGCTACAGTCCACTTTCTTTGATGGATCAAATTACTATTTTACACAAAGATGGGCATCATAGTGTAGAAATACTGTGTACTTTGGGAGCAATTATGAATTATGGCAAAGTAACTTTTTTTGCCAAAATGTGTTTTTAGGCAACATTTTTTCTCACAAACTACTAGCTCTAAAGTTTCAAAGGTTTGGAGTTACCTTTGACGCTATAAAAGCAATAACTCAAAAAATTTTCAGATTTTTAAAACAACTAAAAATATTTTGTTTTTCAACAAAACAAAATTTTAGCTGATTCAATCTGAAAGGTTGCGAGGACGATTCAAGCTATACCGTTTGATGGGTCAAAATGAAATTATACCTAAAAATAGAACTTTATGTGGGAGATGACTTAAGGTTATTTTTCTCAAAATTACATTAACCAAATATAGTACATTTGGGCCTTATAGTATATTTTCTGTTTTTATAACATTTTTTTACTCTAAACGGTTCATTACAAAACAATGATTTTTGCTAAAAAATTGAACAGAGAATGAGCAATTTATAAAAAAAAATCCGTGAAATTTGAATCACCACAAAGGGCAATAAGTCTATAAAAACTGAATATTCACCCTGGACCAATGGATCAGTTATTACTTTTTCCAAGGAGAATGTTCAGTGCATTGTGGTAAAATTTGTGAGTGATGTCAGTCGTGGATGCCCGCCTCCGCGAGGTCCACCTTGGGCATGCTGTGGACTGCCAGCAGTCGTCTGTTGGGATTCCACAGTATGGCTAAACGGCACCACGTAAAAAACATCGACCTGGTCTGTTTTATTCTATGGTTTGGTCGAAAGGCATAGGTACACGGCAATAGATCAAAACAGGACTAATGGATCACCTGCTATACTTACCGGAACATTTTCTATTTATTTGCATTGTTTACATTGACTTAGACTTTTTTTAAGAGTATTAAAATTATTTTTTAAGATAAGAGATTTAATTAAAACATTTGAAATGATTTCATGACTTAATATGAGATGTAAGAAGAATAAAATTCTTACATATAAAGAATCAACGCCAATCAAACTTATAATTTCTTTGTTACCATGCTTCAATGGTAATTTCCATTTCCATGATATCATTTATTTTTGTAACAAAATGCACTAATCAATCTATTTGTTGCAATTGAATATTTGGTGTTCTGATAGGCTGCAGTGGGATTGTACCATATTGTACCATACGACTGACATCACTCACAAATTTTACCACAATGCACTGAATATTCTCCTTGGAAAAAGTAATAACTGATCCATTGGTCCATTGGTATGGATTGGCATGGATAAGTGTGTATTCTCTAAAGCGAAGAATTCGCTATCTGATAAACGATGAAAGATTCTTTATTTTGATTGAAATAAGACACTTGGTTTAACGAGTATAAAATCTTTAATGAGATTATTAGATTTATCAGTAAATAAACGATGTTTGGCGTCAAATAGGTGATTGGTATTCATTTTGAGTAAGGAACATTAAAAAAAATATTGTAAACTTTTGAATAATTTAAACTTTAGTGATATCACGTTCTAAGGTGATCGTAACTACAATATCAAAAACATCTATTTTGTTGTGTAGTTATTTAAGTCAATAGAAGTTATATTCATTATTACAATGAGACTTAGTAACAACTAATTGAAATGATCAAGTAGATGTCATACTTTCTAGACATTTACATTCAGCCGGAGTTTTTGAAACTTATTTGTATTCGATCTCAAACCAATATATCTGATATTATATCAACTGGAAGACAAACCAATAAATATGATATTTAACTAATTGGAAGAGGAAGTTCAATTTTTAACCATTTCAACAGATATACTCGTAGTTGGAGATAAAAATAAAACAAGAAGTTAATTGTTTGTCAAGAAGTTTGATATTATGTTTATTTATAGTAAAGTTGAGTATAGGCCACTCCAGATATTTTTTATTTTATCAGTACCGACATCATTGCAATTATTATGAAAATTTGAACCATACGTACTTATTTGAACCATACAGTGTGTACTTATGCATTGACAGAATAAATGTTAACTGCAAAGTTAATATAAAGAAAGGCTGTTTTCAAATGTGGTCGAGTTGCTGAATGAGGGGTGCGAACAATAAGCCGATTCTCATTAATGCTTGACTCATCCTCTAGATGGACGCATGATCCATCTCGAAAGGGTCACTCATGGGTGCGGCTGCGCAATTAGCAGCCTGACTCACCCCATCGCCTCACCCCAGTTATGAATCTAACATTCTTCGCTACCTTGATTTCAAACAATAAAATAATCATTGTGTAATAAAAAATCAAGAGTGGCATACACTCAACTTTACTATAAGAAATATAATATCAAACTTTTTGATAACCAATTGATTTTTTGTTTTATTTTTATTTAACTATCGTCGTGATTAGAATATACTTTCTGTGAAAGTATTATCGATTTATAGATAATCAATTTAATGATTTCATTTGTTTTATTGCAGCTATAAACATTCAGTCAATTAGAACAAATTTTAAACCATTGATGTATTACTGCCAGGCAAGTTGTTATTATTAGGATCTACTGAGACTGATGAGGCCTGAGGCTCATTGAACTCGTGAACAGCGCTACCGTATATGACCTTTGTAGTTTCCTTTTTCCTTTTTATTATAAGCTTTGAATTTCAATATCTTCATTCAACGTCATAATTTTTCTTCAAAAATTATTATTCACCTCAGTTCGTTATTGGTATGGTTTGAAAAAATATTTTTCTCTTCAACGTAATTGCCTCGCTTTCAGATTGAATGCTATCAAAGGTTTCTGCAACTTCCAGATAGAGTACGCATTATTTGTATGATGTTAATTATATTTTATATGAATAGTAGTTAAGAAAACTATTTTTTTATATCAAACAATTGATCCATATAATGTCATTGGTATTACCACAACAGTAATAACACTTTTGTATATCCAAAGCGATTTCGTGTTACGAAATAATCTCATACAGAACATGACTTTCCTCCTGTAGCCTGTGGATCCCTTGCATGGTCATCTGTAACATTACATGGCCTGTGGATCCGTTACATTTGATGTGGTTTATTTGACTTTCTTCTACATTGAATATTTAAGCAAATGTTTTAACTTTAAGACTTCAAAATATTCTTATTTTGTCTGATCATGTAAGAAAAAATGTCAGTGTCATCAAATCACCGAAGAATTAGCTTAAAATTGCATTGATTTTTTTACAAGTAAAAGTTTTATTCTTCTTAAATAGCATATAAGAATATTAATAGTATATTAAGTTATTATCATATCAAATTTTGGCATAAAACCTCTAAACATAGATTTTACTTGAGACAATTTACTTGAAAAATTCCTAAGTCAATGTGAACAATGAAAATAAATGTAAACAAATCCAACAAGTATAGCAGATGATCCATTATTCCAGGATGAATATTCAGTTTTTATAACTTTTTTGCTCTTTGCAGTAATTGAAATTTCATTATCGCAAAAACAGATATATTATTAATTCTCTGTTCAATGTTTTGGCATAATTTCATTACTCTAAGACGTTTAATGTAAAAAAAATTTTTCTGAAAACATAAACATAGCGCCTCATTGGTCAATGTAATTTTGAAAAGAACTACTTTAAATCAACCGTCACATAATGATCTGTTTGTAGTTACAATTTCATTTTGATCCGTCAAACGGTATGGCTTGTATCCTCCTCACAAGCTTTAAGATTGAATCATTAGCCAAAATTTTGTTTTGTTAAAAAAAAAATATTCCAGTTGTTTTAAAAATCTGAACATTTTTTGAGTTATTGCTTTTGTAGCTTCAAGGAAATTCCAAAACATAACTTCTAGTCAAATTTTTACATATTATTGAAAAAAAATATGTTTCTATTAATTTTAAAATCTGAGGATTTTTTCAGTTATTGATTTTGTAGTTTCCAAGATATTGCCCAAATTTTTAGATTCTACAGTTAGTGGTTTAAGAGAAAAAAGATGTTTAAAAATACATTTTGGCCAAAACAGTGATGTTCCCATTATGCATATTTGCTCCCAAACTATACAGCACTTCTACATTATGAGGACCATTTTTGTGTAAAATATTAATTTTATCATCAAAGATTGGGGACAGTAGAGTCGATACAAACTTTTGGATGCACACTCACCCATACACACAGATATCATTGAAAAAACTCCATAAAAGGACTTTGGGAGACTCAAAACATGTAAATCCGTCAAAAAATCAAAATCGAATTTTTTGATGATCACTATACTTTATTTATAGTAAGGTAAAAGTATATATTACTTCAATTTATTGCTTTGTAAAATAAAATAGTTCTTTTCCTACTATGAATAGATTAATAATCTAGACTATTAATACACAACTTTCCACACTCATCAAGTTCAAGAAATATTGTTACGATAATGAAATTTAGAGATGTACAAATACAATTTTTCTTGAAGACTAATGTACATGGGTTCCAAGAAAGTTGTGTCTTATACTATAGCATAAAATCGTTGTTTCTCCGTGCATTTATAAGCTATGTTCATGTCTAATGGATTCCAGTATCGGAGATGTCCAGTTTCTTCATCAATTAGTGTTTTCATTCTTGTTTTGAAGAAGGTATTTTAATTAGAGATATCTAATTATTTATTCAAGCATAATTTATTCAGAATGATTATCACACAACTACTGAAAAAAATCATTTTTCTAAATTTAATAAATTTTCGATAATCAAATGTATAGAATATACTAGAGATAAAAAAAAAAATGGACAAGCTAGTAAACTAAAGGGGTCAGGCTAGCTCAGTGGTTACGTGCTCGCCTCTGAACTGATAGGACCGGGGTTCGATCCCCACCTGGCCCTCGATTTATTCACGCGGGAGTTGAAAAAATCTGAGCATGTCGTCCCTCGGAGAAGGACGTTAAATGTCGGTCCCGAGCCTGTACGATGTCAGGTACTCGTTAAAGATCCCTACTCTAAATACACTTGAGTTAGGCAAAATTTAGGACTCCCACTGTAGAATCAATCGTTATTGTGTGGTATGACAAAGGACCAATGCTCGGCCTAAGTGTGTTCCCTTGTGGGACTGCCACTGCAACCTAACCTAACCTAGTAAACTACCCATGTTTGGTTTGGTTAGCGAAGACCCAAAACTTTGAAATCACATCATCTCTGAATGTATTTGCCATGTTTTAATTAAAAAAAATAATCAAGTACGATGGCTGCTCTTACTACATATCAACTGATAAGCAATTATTCAGATCGACAACTCAGATGAAGCGGTATTCTTGGCTCAAGGTACCGACAACTTTGACAATCACCCGTGTATCATATATGGTACTAGGTGTCATAATGTAGCCTTAAGTTGTTATTTATTACTTACCTACTAATCTTTATTTATAATGATTAATTATAAATTATTATTAATTACATTATTTATTATTAGTAAGTATTATTATTATTAGTATTTTTAATCAACTCATTTTAAAATCACATAAAATATTTTTATCCTATATCTTGATAAGATACTCAAAAAATTAAAATTTCGTTAAACTTGCCGTAAATATTCATGTTGGATATTGCTTAAAAAACTCATGTTCAAGACTGCGGAAAAATGGGCAGAACTAAATAGTACAACATTTTGAGCATTTCTGTTCAGAAAATTTGATTTTTTAAATTTTTTTATCTGTTCGTATACGTTTCCTTTTTCCGTCTCATAGACGATGACATGTGGTAGGAAAGCATGCTAACTGCCTCATTGTAAACCTGTTGGTAGTTAAGTACTGAATATGTTAAAACCATTTAATATAAAATTGTAAGGATGTCATAAGCTCTTTATGAATTTGCAAAAAATGTTTCCAATTGATCCGTAGCACAACTCTTTTTGAAAGAAAAGTTATAAGAAGGATAAGGAAGTGATACAAATATGAATCCGTTAACAAGATTCCAAATAGATAACACAAAAGCAAATTTGACCAATAATGTGTTTTGTAATGTACAGGACAAAGTAAGTGATTATTAAGAGGATTTCAAAAGTATGTTTTATTAGCACATGTGGATATTAAAATAATCTAAATGATCAGAAAGATAAAAATAATTTCAATGGAACATGTTGACATAAATTTTAAAATTAATCAAACGTAGGTAAATCATTGTTGGTACTAGAATAGCGTAAGCAAAAGCCAATACGTTTTTTAACCATTTATTCATTCAGCCATGCACACTCAAGTAAAAAACGGCATTTCGATATAAATGTAATTATACATTTCTGCATACTACTTTAAATCTGTTGTAATAAAATTGCTTTATTTTCAAAATATCAGTTTAAGAGTTTGTATGTACATTATGCCTCTTTCATTTGTTATTATTTTACTTTCATATTGTTTTATATTAATCAGGTCACACACATAGACAATTTTCTTTTTTTACCTTCGGATATTGCATAATGTCAAGTAACTAGTGAAAGTAATAATAATATATTATCCAATAAATTATGGAGATTTGATAATAATTTCAGAAAGTTTGATATTAAGTCTACACGATAGACACATTAAAGGGAAAGGAAAACTCAATTGATTGTGTATTAGTAGCATATTATGTTTACTTATAGTAAATTTGAGAATAGGCCATTCCAGATTTTTAAATATTTAAATAGTTTATTGTCTGAATGTATTGAGTAATTCTACTTATGTGTCACGCAAATGTATTTTAAATTGCAGTAAGTACAGTAGAATAACCTACCACGCAGAGGATCCTACATTTTTCTTAATTTTTATCAAACTCAACGTCAGTTCTAACATATTTCATAAATCAAGAGAGACAAGATCCCTTAGTATCTCAAATCTTTGAATGCATAAACCTTCTTGGTTTAAACAAGAAAGTCATCAAATTTGTCTAGATTTCATATTATATTGGTATCCAAAGGAAAGAAGTCATTAGTAGAAAACAAAGGCAAAATGTAGCAAAGGTCGGTAAAAATAAAGCAGCTGTACAGAAATACCATTAGAGGAACCAATAGCTATACGACCAAGTGCATGAGGAACAGATGAACCAGATAAGGGAAACTGGCGTGGCGAGTGGAAAACCACCATCACCCAGCTTAGCAGCAGAATGTCAGGATGAAAAAGAAAACCTAAACCTATTTTGTGGGTGAGAAAAACTAATATTGAACAGGCTGAGAATTGGACACTGCAGGCTTACTCACACGTGCCTGCGTTCACGTGTTTCATCTTTCAAAGATGAATGACCACTTTGCTGGTGCAGGGGTACATTAACAGTCGGCAACTGTTTCAAGGTGTGCCCATCGTTAGTGAAGGTCAAATAATCTTCGGTAGTGGCGGTAAACATGGCTACAGCATTATGCATATATGCCAAATACTCGAAAAAACATAGAGAAATTAAAAGTACACACTTACAGTCTCTAATTTTCAGTTTGAACCGTCTTCAGGAAAGATAAGAGAGGAAAGAACCAATCGTACTAGTTCAAAGACGGTTGGAGACCAGCAATGTTGCCGCATGTGCGCCCGGTCACATTGAAATTGAATTATTTGTTTATAATTGAACTATATTTGTCCGTTTCGGATCGTATTTTTATCGAAAAGTGCAAATACTCCAAAGATATATTGACATTTTTACGAATAAATGGACAGCTCACACCCTCATGTGATTCTGATCTAAAGTTTAAATTATCCATCTACTGTAAACTATACTCAAAATTAAAATGATTTCTTAAAGTTATTTATAACCATTTATTTATTGCAAATTTAGTATTTATTGTTAATTATTTATAGTTATTGATTTAAATAGTTCATTTATCATTAATTAGTTATTGTTAATTATTGAATCATTTATTTATTGTTTATTATCTATTTATCTCGTGAAATATTTATGGTACTCAGAGCATTCCATATCTACAGTAGTACTAATACCTGGTACTCAGAGCATTCCATATCTACAGTAGTACTAATACCTAACAGGTGGATCATAAAAAAAAGGTATCTAGCAACGAAAAAAAAACTATTTTGAAGTTGAACGATTTTAAACTTTTTAAATGCTCCTAATCTATTTTTGATAGTTTAAGAATGAAGCCCAGACGTTTTTGGGTGGGACGGTAAGAATCTATAATTTTGTGATCCCCCACAAGACGGACAAATCTTAATGAAATTTGTTAGGCATACAGTTCTTGATATGAAAATGTGCTATACTATTTTTAAGAAATATTGCGTTATAAAAAATGTAATTTGTCATAATTTGCATCGGTATATGTGCTAATTTTTCACACTCTTCGTGTTATACAAGAAACTTGTAATCTTGTAATTTTGTAATTGGTAAAAATTTATTATACCAAATACAAATATAATTATATATTATTTTTAAGGGACATACTTTCATCTATGGGGCTTACTTACCTTATCATAACTAAAATACCAGACATTAATATAAGTAATTGTTATTATTTATTTATTAATAATATTATTAATATTAGTTTGTATTATTAATAAATAAAAATAATTAATACAAAATTATTTAGTGGATATTAATTGTACAAAAATAGACAACTATTGGGGGCCAAGGTAGCTCAGTGGCTTCTGTGTTCGCCTTAGGACTGGTAAATCCGGGGTTCGATATCACTCTGGCTCTTGATTTATTCATGTAACAGGTGAAAAAATCTGAAAACCCTCGTCCCAAGGAGAGGGTTTTAAAGAGGTATCAGATACTCTTTAAAAATCCCTACTCTAAGTACCCTTCAGTTATGCTAAATACAGAATTTTCATTATATGCTATCATAAACGCCAATATTTGGTCTCCGTGTGTTCTCTCTTGGGACGGCCGCTATAACCTAACCTAATCTAGTTTACAATTAGTATTATTTAACAATAAAAGTTCTATAAATAAGTTTAAAATCAAAGAAATAATTATTTAGAATATATTCTTTAATTGATTATGTTTTATAACTTATAATCTCTTTCGAATGATAACTAAGATAATTGACGACACTAAAAATCATCTTCACCCATCGATAATCATTTAGACGACCTGGTTCATTGTCTATATTATATTAAGGGATTTGATTAGTAATATCTTTCAATGAGTCTTACATAGAAGCTATCACTAATTGTTCTTCTCTTATTTTATGACTGGCAATTTCATTTGCTAAATCATAGGGTTTAAATTGATGATGGTGTTACCTGTTTCTTTCCGTCAGAAAGATGGATGATTATCTGAATGATTATCATTCAGAAACCTCATTATCTTCCAACCTTTCACCGATTCTTCTAAACAAACATAACTATTTTTTCATAATTGGCAACATGTTAATTTACTACTTTAAAATAAATTAATTAAATAAATGATGTTTCATTGTTTCTGATAATGGGTTTCCTTACTAAGGATGAGTGAAGATCACTTCATATTTATATTCTAACTCATCTACAATGAGTATAGTATTAGATTTAATGGGAACTGCAATGTTAGGATTTGGTCTCAAGATAGTTGCCCTGGCGGAAACGTTAAAAAACAAATTCTAAAAAAACCATACTTGCCTTCATCCATGGCTAAAAGCAAAAAACTTCTTGATAATTTTTCCTGAAAAAAAAAATTGCAAATAATATAAATGTAGAAACTTTCATTATTTATTTAAATGTTATAAAAAAAAATTAAATAATCTAAATGTTCATACTTTTCTTATAATAGTTGAGGGTTTTGTATTTAATAATAATGAAATAATAAATATATTTTTATTTTGATTATTTTTGTAATTGGAATAGAATATATGTAGATAGTAAAAAGAAGCTGATGTTCAGCTAGCCCAAGTCGCCTGCAGTAGTCATATTGTCAATCCTGGATAAGATAACAACGGAAGCAATTCACAATGTTCATTTATAATTGTTTTTAAGTAAATTTAAAAAGAGTAATATTAAAAAATTAAATAGTTAACTCTATTAATACATTTAAAATAGTGTTATGAAAACATAAATAAAAAATAAAGTAATCCCTCTACTCCAGGTAGTGAATTCTAAGCTGCAAAGTAAATATATCTAGTGAAATTAATCTAAAATTAAATGGAGCTCAAATTGAAAATTTATTATGATTAAGATAAAATCGTACATTTTCTTAACAGTAAGATCTGACAAAGTATTAAATCAGAGACATTCGAAGATGAGGCTGTTAAAGCAAGAGACGGATACTTTATATCCTCCAAAAAAAATCACAAGTATCTTCTTTACCATGAATAAAAACAATATCAAACTGTTGACAATAAATTCCGTTTTACTTTTATTTTAATGTCGCTATGATACTGACGTCTCAGACTATATGGTAAAATATTATTAAGCTCGTAGATTATCAAACAAACTTAATAATTTCATTTGTTTTAATGCGGCTATATCCATTTTATTAGTTATAGTAAAAATTAAATAATTATTTTGGAACAATCTGACATGCTATAATTATTTTTATTATTATTAAACTGAGTACCTGAGTCTTATCAGATATGCCGCATGCGTCCGTAAATATTTCATTGTGCTTACGTTTGTCATTTCTAAAATCACCTTTATACTTTAAGTTCTTTAATGAACTTCATAATTATCCTCTGTTTTTACAGTAAAATATCTCTCAAGTACATTGATTTTAGGTATTATTTGCCTTCGTCAACATCTTAAAGGCAATTATTGCTTCGCATTCACATGTATTTTTTTCAAAGGTTTCTAATTCTTTTAGGCAATATCTGCATTATTTGTATTATGTTAATCACAGCTTTAATGATTGATAACTAAACAGAAAATGCCTAGTAGAAAGTACAAACATTTTTTTAAAACCTACCTATAATGATTATTATTTTTTTTACAAATTTATGTTCAGTGACAATGAGCTTTTTAGACTAAATTAGACCCGGTTTTCTAAATACCTTTTATCTGCTTACTTCTGCATCCCTTTATGAATTTCCGCTACTTACGAACATTCGAGTCACAAACAACGATACATACGAACACTTTTGCAGATATGTCGAAAAATATACTAGGAGGAATATACGATATAAAACTTATTACGTACATGTACATACTGTGTGTGTCTCTCTCTCTCTAACATATGTAGTATTCTCTCCAGTTGTACATGTATATATCTTTATAGAGCATATTATTTTATCAAATGTTTATTTTTCAGTACAAACCAATACAGGTTACTTATACAAGCATTAAACATACATTCCATACAAATTAAAGCACTGAAGCCACTTACGGACGAATTCACCTTAAGAACGACCGTTCGGAACGTATCTCGTTCCTAAGTTGGGGAGCATCTGTATATCTCAAATGTTTTTATTGGATCACTATCTCTCAAAATCTCTCCAATTCTAATACATCTACTGATAGAAGGTATGAGTTGCCAAAAATCATTATCCTTTTAAAGGCGTATTCATCGCGTTCACATATAATGTGTTCAAAAGCTTTCACTTCATGCAGAGTTGGCATTTTTTTGAATGAAGTTAATTTCAGCTTACATAAGTGGTAGTTGAAAAGAAAATATTCTATTAGATATTATACATGAATTTTTAAATCTTTCCTACGAAGATTTATTATTTTCTTTACAAATTCAGTTATGTACGAATGAGCTATTTAGACTGAATAAGACCAGGTTATTATAGCAACCTTTTATCTGTTTCCTTCTCTACCCATTAAGTAACTGCACTCAAGAGAAAGTTAAAAGGTCTGCACCACAGAAGTTTGGTTAGCTCGAATATTTGGCTATCGGTCCCTACCTATAATAACCAATACGGTTTTGTTTTTAATTTTTGACCCTTACGTATTTTTGAGAACACTGTGTCTGATTGAGACGAAAACATCAGAACTCATTATATGTCAAAGCGAGGAAGACGATTTTAAAAGTATAAATATTTGGCCACTTATGAGCCTAATACCAATTGGCGTGAGAGATACTTCTCACAGGACAATTTTAGTGCTTTAAATCCAAGTACTAAAATTGAAGAACTTAAAATCTAAAGTTTTCTTAGTAACGACAAAAACAAACACAATAGAACCAATATTGTTCCAACGAGTGCAGTTCGATGAGGCACAGGTCTTTAGTTTATTTTAAAAATAAAATAATATGTTAGATTGTTCTAAAATGATGATTCAATTTTTTTTATAACTGATAAAATGGGTATGGCCACATTAAAACAAATGACGTAATTAAATTGGTTATTTATGAGTTTGATAATACTTTGTTGCAGTTTGATTTTACATCCAAACGATAGCCAGATTAAAAAAAAAACCAAAACTAAAGTGGCAATGATTTTGATATTGTTTTTACACAAAATGAATTTGAGTGAAAGCCACTCCAGGCTCTTTTTCATAACTGACCGTAGTTTGCTAAAACTCAATTTTTGTAATTTTTATATTTCCATTTTCAGTCTTCTCTACAATGATTTAGTTGTCATATTAATGTATGACAAGAGGTGTTGCATGGTTTATGGTACGCAATTTTACAGGTGTCCTTATACAAGAGATTAGACTCTTTTAGTTGAGAATTCTGTACTTTGTTGTTTCTTATAACTAGGTTGCATATTGTGGAGCTTCTGTAATATGTTATTAAGTTAACATTGTTTCCAGCAGCCGTGCACTTTATATTCTTCTTAGTACACGCCCTTGAGTACTCATTCTTCAATTTTGTAGTCTTTTTTATCATAATAGAGACCGAACATAAAACTCTACTCAACTAATAATTAAACCAAATTAATAAGATAAAATGAAAAAGGATGTAATGACCGTTTCCAACTAACACTTGCAAATAAATACACTTTTGCACTTAGTTTTATTTGTCCATATCTTATTTGTTTTAATGGCTTCAAATATTTTTTAATTTCAACATTTTAAACAACTCGTTAAAACAACATCAACATTTTGTGATTTTTTCATCATGCATAATTGCTCTCAAACTATACATCACTATGTATATCTACACTATGAGGATCATTTTTGAGTAAAATATCAAATTGATCTATCAAAGATTCTGGACCGTAGCGTGACCACAAACTTTGGGCACACACTTACCCAATTCATAAAAGACTTTGGCGACTCAAAACATGTAATTCCGTCAAAATTTCAAGACGGAATTTTTTCACAATCACTATACTTTACTTATAGTTTAGTAATAGTTTACTTATACTTTACTTATAGTATAGTGTAGTATTTGTAGTATGGTATAGTATAGCACTAGGCACGAGTTAGAAGAACTAATTATTAAGTAAACAAATGTAAAAAAGTAGAACAGACAGAATAATGATAAGTTGAGTTTCACATTCTAGAGCTAAATTTCCCATAACACAGTCAAAACGTCTTGAGATTTTCTTCTTGTGATACGAACTTAAGTTAAATGCCATTTCCAAAATGTTATTATTAAAGTAATGTCGCCAAAATAACTGTACAGCTCATGGTCTTATAAGGGGAGATTTTGGTGTTTAATTTCATTATTATCCATCAAACCGGGTGACCAGTATCCCATTCACAATTTTCGAGATTCAAATTATTATCTTAAATTTATCCATAGTTCAAAATTGATATATTTCAATTAAAATTAACCTTTTATTTTATCAGAAAAATCTTATATATTTTAATTTACTATAAGTAAAATATAGTGATCGCGAAAAAATTAAGTCTTGAAATTTTGAAGGAATTACATGCTTTGAGTTGCAAAAGTCTTTTATGAACTTTTTTGGTGTTGTCTGTATGTGTGTGTGTGTGAGTGTGTATCCATAATTCGTGGTCACGCTACGGTTCAGAATTTTTGTTGGATCAAATTGATATTTTACACAAAAATGGGCCAGTGTAATAATTTTATGAAAGACAAAAAATGTATTATGTAATTCAAAATTGAAAATATTCTTTAAAAAATAGTAATTATCCTACATCTTAAATTAAAAATTATCTAAAAACGATATTTGAGCCGCTTATTTTGAAAGTGGCCTAATTCCATTTATGTTAAAATCGAGATATTTAAGGGTTTGCGTTTTACAAAATTTAAAAATATTGTCATTTTATTTATCAACTAATTTTTGTTATAAAAATTCTTAGTAATTTTAAATAAATTTTGTACAATTTGCTGCAAAAGGTAAAGATAACGTAAAAATGTAATTATTTAAATAGCTAGCTAAATTTTTTTGGAAAATGGAATTAGGCCACTTTCAAAATAAACGGCTCATTTTTTCTTACATGTTTCTGACATTTTTCAGACAAAATAATAATATTTTCAAGTTTTAAATGGCAAACTCTGTCTTAAATCTTCAATGTAGGAGGAGGTTAGATAAACTACATAAGAGATCCACTGGCTATTGAAACAAAAGCCATGTTCTCTTTTAAGTGATAATTTCATAACATATTGTTATTTGGCTCTACAACATTATTATTACCGCTGTATAAAACCAGTAGTGTCATATGCATCGGTTGTGGGGTATAAAAAAAACAAGCTTGTCTAGAGATAATCGAGCAATGTCCTAACTTTAGGATTGAAAAAATAATAAATGTCCCCCACTTAGATTTTTTTATCAAAAATGATTAATTTGTAGCCTGTTGAGATCGGTACTGAAGGAAAGGACTCTATGAGATATAAAAGTTGGAACATTTAATAGAATGGGAACATCAATGATTTGACCTATATATTGCCTTATATAATGCCCCCGGTAGAATTTTTACGAGGGGGAGAGGGGTCGTATCCCAAATGGTTACCTGCATTGTAAGCTCCTCGATTTTAAGAATGGGCACCAATCTGAGGAGTGAAATAATAATAATGAGGCAGCAAAAATAAGTTGACTCTCATGTGAGTGCCTGGAACAAGAGTGTGAATGAATAATGGGGAAGGTGACAGTGGACCGTTGGACAAGGCTGGACTCAAAGAACCTCCTACGGTCGAGAGCCTTCTTGTCTACTTTACTAAATATTATTTAATTAAGTAATAATTCTTTGAATAAGGGTAGTTTAAAATAATTTAAACCTTAAATTTAATCTAAATGTTATACCGATAAATCATATTGAGAAATAAGCTTAATTTCTTCTCGAAGGATAATAAAATTCCACTCAAAGTGTAACAGTACAAAGGAAATGGAAAATTAAATTAACGTAAATTAACCAGTGGTTGGAAAACTCATTAGTCAAAAAAACATGATATTAATAGTTTAGAGTTTAGATTTATTTTGAAAGTGATATTTTTGTAAAAGATTCAAAATCCCTGTTCTAAAAAGCTTATTAGAACTATTACAATTAATAAAAGTAAATATCCTATTTCATCAAAGTCATATTTTTAATAATAATTTGTAATTTTATAAATTAAAATATTGTTTTTACGAATAAGGTTTAATGATTACTTTGAGTAATCGAGATTTGTATGGTGTTTTTGAATATCAAACACGATTCCAGGTTCTCAACATTCAACTGATTATTCAATTTAATTTTGATACCACTTTATTATTTTGGTTAAAAGTTCAGGAATATTCCTCGAAAAAGCATGGTAGAACCAAAGAGATAGGGAACTTAAGCTACTTTCAAACTGAACCAAGAATAGTATTACAAATGCTGATGATAATTTTCTTCATCATTTTCCTAGATTTCTAAACAAGCAGACCTTTGAATTGTATTAAATGAAAGAGTCTTTTTCACTTAACAAAATGACGCCTGAGACTTGTGAGCTTCATTTTACCGATTACTGACCAACACTAAATGTTCCTTACATTTGTTTTTATTATTCCTATTATAAGTAATGCGAATTTTCAAATTTTTATGATTTTGCAGTTTTCATAATATCTGTAATTTGAGCTACACATTATAAAAGTTTTAATACCAACATAATATTTAGTTTTAAGTAATTATTCATATTTTTTTACCAAATGAGCAATCATACTACACAACTATACTTTTTTAAGAAACATTTCAAAAAAATGTACTTATCCTAATCATCATTAACCTTTACAACTCATGTCATCAAAAACATTATTCTAATCATACAATGGTAACTTTTTTCAATATACAAATTATATTTTGTAAACTTTTAAAATTTGTGCTCTATACAAATTGTATTTTGTAAATTAAACAGCATATTATAATTTACAATTATGTGTCAAGACTTGATGTTTTACCAAAAAATTTCTTCCAGCAAAGCATTGTTTTTGTGTTTTTATACAATTTATCTGTTACATGGTCTTTTCAGTTTAGTACAGCAGACTATCCATGATTCCAAGTTGAGTTTTCAGTTTTATATCTATATTACCCTTTTAAGTTATAAGAATTGCTTGAATTTTTTTTTTTGTTCATAGCTAATTTTTATTTAATTTTCTATTAGTATTTCATTTTTCCATAAATAAATTTTACCGTTAAAATAACATATTCTGAAATAATAAAATTGCATGTCCTTGCAATATTGACAAAAAGTCTTATTGCTCATCCTCATAGATTGCGCTATTTTTTAGTACAATTTTATTATAAATCGTTAAATGGTGTGAATTGTATCGTATCTACAATGTTTCATCAATCATGAGTCAAACATTTTACACTTTTTGTAAACATAATCCTAATTTTTTGTTTTACTTATTGTTTCTGTTAGTTTCACAATAACCACAAAATTTCAACACGCTAGAGTTAGTAGTTAAGGAAGGAAAAAAATGGTCTAAATTCACATTCTAGCCTAAAGATTGACTTTTCCATATTGGAATATTGTCCAAAAACAATACAGCATATCTACACTATACGGTCCTATTTTCAGTGAAATATGAACTTGATCCATCAAAATGTTGTAGCATGTAGTGAACCCATAGTATTTTGGAAACATACCTAATAACTCAACACACACGGATGATAGTTCCTGGGAATACAAAAGGAGTCTTAATAAATGAATTTTGTTGATGGTGAAAGAAAAACTAACACATTGCCAAAGCAGGATGAAACAGCTGCAGGGAACAGGTATTTACAGGCAATCGCCTATTCACCACACTGTAGATATAAAAGAGGAGAATTGTATGCTCTTTAACATGAAATATTACAGATTAATGAAGATTACAATATCGAATCCGTGACTTGATTTAAAATGGAGGATATGAGTTACAAGTGTTAGATGAGTTAGTAGCATGTGTAAAGAGGATGTAAAGGAAAAGGAAAATATAGTTTGACGAAGGTATGACGAACCAGAACACAAACTCAATCAGATACACTATCAGTTACTTCCTACAATGTATGTGGATTAAAAGTAATCAACTTTTAATTTTCGCTATTTTATTTTTGAGAAAGGCATTTTCATTTTGGTAGAAACGTTTGTAGAAGAGAGTAGCAACTATATTTAGTTAAATATTTTCAAACATAAACCTATATATAAAGAAGGTAATCGTAGCCAGTAGAAGAAGGTATAGTTTCAGTTATTAGGAAATCCTATTTAGTCTTAGAATCAATAAAAATGGATAAACAAGAGTTATTTACCCAAACGACTTTCCTAAACTGTAAAAACTGGGATTAAGTTTTCATAATTACCAAATGTCATAATTATAACATATAATTATATATTAGAAGAAATATAAAAACGAATAAAACATGTATTATGGGTTATCTAAATGTGAAAATAGGGAAGGATCGAATGAGGAAACCTCAAATGAGAGGAAATCTTGGAAAGGACGCGCTTCGAGTTAATATAAAATCAAAAGATATTAAATAAATAATTGAGGAAAGTATTGTTTACGAATATACAATGATAATGGATTGGTTACTTTATATGGTATTTAATATTTTACTTTGTTTACTTAAACTATATATTTTACAATGTTTTGATTTGAAAATTTTAATTTTTTTTAACTTAACCCAAGTGTAGCATAGTTCCTTTTATTTAATTAAAATTAGAGTAGACAGCGTTTTCCCGGGACACCAAGATTTCAAATATATTCTGTTTGTATTGTTTTGTTTCTTTACATGATAAAGCTCTCTCTCTCTCTCTCTAATTCAAACAAAAAAACTTTGCTTTACTTAACTAGTAAAATAAAAGTAAACCAGTAAAAGTATACTTTTTACAAACAGGATAGCTTTCTCAGATGTGTAATTGATAAATGGATTAAGAAGAAAGTAGATGAAATGTTGTCCAATTTAGTTTAAAAAGCTCATTACACCTGAACTTAAGAGTTGCAAGATAATACCAAACCTTCAATAAAGGATTTCAAAATATAATTAGAATGTCTATTCAGACTGTTTTCTTAAATACTGTTTATGAGAGCTGTAATTACCATTATACGAAGAATACTGAATCTTCAAATTAGTGACCTATAAAACAATTTCTGATTACCGTTAAAGGCAACATAGCTATAAAAACTGAAAACTTTGACTAATGGATTACATGCTGTTCTCGTAAGGTTCGTTAACACCGACTTATCATTTTTTTTCTCAGAATCGAGTTAAACAGAATTCTGGTTTTAATATGGAATACAAGAAATTTGAAGAAAAGATGTTTTAATGATAGGATACGATATGTAAGAAAATAAAATAATTAAAACTGTATATGTAAAGGCCAAACAGCCATATATGCTCTCCAGGGTGAAAGATGGTTGGCCCGAGAATGTTTCAGTTAATCTACATGATCCACCCTTCATCCGATCAAATAGATAGTAATTCTTAGTGTATTTATGAACTCCATTATTTTTTTGTAATATTGGAGTATGGGAAAGGTACTTTTTCATTCTTTATAACAACACGGCTACTATCTGTAAGCCACTATTCGGGAGATTCTATAAACTTAAAATTTATTACTAGATATTGTATGCTACGAATATTTCTTAAGCCTACAAGATGAGTAACTTTACACTAAAAATGACAAAATTCATAGTAACATGAGAAGTTTTAGATAAATAAACATATTCATAAGCGCAACATTCATATCAAAAGGACAAAACAATAGAGTCAATTCTGCTTAACAAAACAGAAAAATCTTTTAAGCTTAAAGAATTACCCTGACTTCTTGGTTATAAAAACTTTTTGATACCATATTTTTGCTATTAATTCATTCAGCAATTATACATAAGTTTATTAATCCAGAAACTTTTATAATGAATTAATGCAATACTAATGCAAAGTATAATTACTGTAAATATAGATTTTACAGGGATTGCAGAAGTGATCAAAAACGATTATTTGAATTGTAAGCATCCGATTTCAAGAAAGGAGAAACAATTTTGTATACTGATAAGTTATTTTGGGTACGTGGAAATAAGGCCATACGGGGAAATGAGGAAGTGGACCATTTGGGAAAGGTTAGAGCAATTGACGAACAGATGAAGAAGAAAGCCGAAATAAGGTGGATACAACGACAGTGTCTAGCTTAAATAACTCATGCTAATTGCTTTTACATTTGAAAGAGAATACTATATCTTGAAATAAAAGAGTTTATGCAATATGCAACTAATATCATACGAGTAATGCAGACTGTTTGGAATTTGCTGAAACTTTAGATCACATTCTATCTGAATGTGTGGTAACTGCCTTGAAGAGGATAAAGATTTTTGTCAAACCATATCTGTAACCAATTACAATAAAAGATAATTATTTTAAGGACAATTTTGAAATTTAATAAAGCAATTTGCTTTATTTATTTATTAAATCCTCTGATTTTTAAAACAACTGAAAAATTTTTGTTTCAATAAAAAGTAAATTATTTGACTAAGATGGAATCTCAAATTTTCTTAGAAAAATACAGATATCGTTTGACAGACCAAAATTATACCTAAAAATAGTAATTTATGTGGTGATGAGTGGAGGAATTTTCTTTTAATATTAAATTATCCAAAAGGGGCGTTATAGTATATTTTAAGATTTCAAAAAATGTTTTTTTAACACTAAATGGCTAATGAAAGAACCATGAAATTTTCCCAAAAAATTGGACATAATATTAGCAATTAATAAAAAAAATATTAAATTCCAATTACCGCAAAGCTATAAAAACTGAAAATTCATCTTGGAATAATGGATCACCTGCTGCATTTACTGGATTTGTTTACATTTACATGCATTGTTTAAATTAACTTAGACATTTTTTAAGTGATTCCACTAAAATAAAACTATTATTTAAAAATTTCAAAAATAAATGCAAAATAATAAATATATAATATATCATAATAAAAATATGATATGCAATGTACAGAAATCAAACATATATTTTCTGATGATCTCCATGGTATTATGACTTTACCAAATTAAACTATATGTTGCACACTTGAAGAAAATTTAATGCCAAGTTATATTTTGGTCTGTTTTTGAACCCTATTATCCAAGTAATATTGAGTATGGGAAATGCATTGTTTTGTTTTTATTATAAAACGTATAATAATTTTAAGCTACTTATAAGTCAATCGATGAACCTTATATTTTTCTGATATTTATATGAAAAAATAGAAGCACTATCTGAAAGAAATCGTTGACTTTACTCCTTTATGTAGAAGAAGCGTATGATGGTTGACTTCGAATTTATGACTAGTGTTCATATACAGATGGATCAATCAATAAAATATAGAATATATTGGCATTACTATAAAACAACAATTCTTTTAAGTATTGGTCCTTGCAGAAGTTAAGTTGTAAGCTCCAAGAGATGTCTTCAGGGAGGTGTCTTATTGCTGCAATTCTATTTATTAGTTGTGGATGACCTACTAAATACTCAAAAGAATTATGGCTATTGTATGCAAGGATATACAGCAGATCTTTGATTAGAAGAAGAGAATCGTTTATGGCACTGCATTTCAGATGGTTACAGGCAAAATGTCTGAGTAGAAATCCACCAAAAACTGTCGTTATAACTTTTTGAAGGAGAAAACAGATTAACCTAAAAGAACCAAATTCAGGGATATATTCTTGGAGATTTACTAGATGAAAGATTAAACCGGAAAAGCTATGTAACAGATAAAGTGGTTAAAATCAATAGCAATATTCTACTGTAAGATATTATTTCATAGGTAATGGAGACAACACGATATCATCACATTTGTTTTACATTAGTATTATTACTGATGTAGTAAAACCAATGATATCATATGCCTCGGATGTATGATATACAAAACAAGCTTCTATAGTGATAACTGGATCAAACACTATCTTTACTACCTCCAGGATTAAATGACTAAAAAGCATCTCACATTACACATTTACAACAAAAATGATGAATTTTCTGTTTATTTCACAAAATGAAAAGTCATGTATTTCAGTTCAAATATTAAAAAAATTAATAGAATGGAACACTTTGATCTATTTTAGAACAGAATAGTTTTACTTATATGTTGGTTAGATGAAGTACAAGGCTCCTGGCCATAGAAATATGGTGCAGGTCGAGTATTTGCGCAATACACACCTCAGCTTTCACAGGAGTGGAACTGACAAACAAATCAAGAAGAAAACAATTACGAGGTGGCCAGAACAACGATTCTTTGAAAGGAGAATGTAAAAATATATGTACAACATCTATTAGAATTTGGTTTACTTAATTACTATAAATATAAGCTGTATTTTACATCATACGAAGAATGCATTCTCTCTAGGAACTATTGATCACTTGTATCTGAATTCTAGCCAATCGCCTTGTAGATTATGACTTTTGTCAGATCATACCTAAAACTAATGAAGTGAGGGACACTTCTATATGTATGCATTTATGAACGCCATTAGAGAAATTAAAATTTAGTTACAACAATGGGATATAAAATATGACAGATATTGTAGCGGAGGGTACAGGTAATTTAATAATTTAAATAATACGTCAAATTTCTTATAAGTGATAAAATTATTATAGCCACTTGTAAACAAGTGATACATTATTGACTAATATCAATATTGACAAAATAATATAAAACAAGAAATCAGTTTATTATCAACGAGTTTCAATTTATGATTACTTATAGTAAAAAAATAACTTTTTTCAAAGATAACTTATTTCAATTAATAATTGATTATTGATTTATTGCTTAGTTTAAAAATAAAGTTACATTGCATGAATTATTTATATTTAAATTCCACATTTTAATAGTTTAAGGTAAATAAATCACAAATGATATATTGCCCCTTACAAACATTCACAAAATTTTTAAGATGCTCTAAAGTGCAATAAAGTACCTTTCCCATGATCCCACTCAATACCTAAAAATAATTTTTTTTCATATCCATCATACTTTTGTAATCTGGTGTCACATTAATAAAGTTCAACGCCTCTCTCTCTATAGAACGCAATTATAATCTTCAGTAATAATTGTAACTCAACATCTCTCTAATCACAAAATTCAAGTATCGTCTGTAATGATTCACATGGTCGATACGAACAGTAATACAAAAAAACAGTGTTGCCAGATAGTAGAAGAGTGTTCCCAATCAAAGTCAGACTACACTTTAATTACTTTTACACTAAAGTAAAGGAAGTCTGCATCAAAAACTCATCAAATATATCAAACATTTGGAGAAAATAGGTGGAAAGTATTTAATGAAGAAGATATTACATAAGGCACTGAGTGTAAAAGTTAAAGAATAACATTAATTACATTATCATTGACTGAAAGGAAATAGAACCCTGTGTAAAATTAGAGTCTATTGTTTCTTTACCAAGCTACTGAAAGAATATGCTATTTTTTGACAGTACAGTCAACAGTGAGGCGATCTGAAATTTCAAGAGTTGGAGCCGATGTTTTTAACTCAAATATCAATTATATTTGAGAGGATATAGAGAGGTGATCTAAATTTGACAAGAGAGGGACATACTAATAACCAACCTTTACAAGGATACAATTTTTTTTTTTTTTTGTGGTGAGGATGAAAGTATCAACAACTATACATTGTTATAAAGAGGACTGTAAAATCAAACCGTTAGATTGATCCATCTATATATGAATACTAGTCATAAATTCGAAGACAATAACCATGAGTTTCTTTAACATACAGGAGTAAAGCCAAGGATTTCTTTCAGACTTCATAGTGTTTCTATTTTGTCTTATAAATATCAGAAAAATATAAACTTCATCGATTAACCTAGAAGTAGCTTAAAATTATTATCCGTTTTATAATAAAAACAAAACAGTTCATTGCCCATACTTCAATATTACTTAAATAATAGGGTTCAAAAACAGACCAAAATCTAATTTGACATTAAATTTTGTTCAAGTGTGCAATATATAGTTTGATTAGCCAATTCATAATACCACGGAGATCACCTGAAAAATAAATGTTTGATTGGTACTATTTCTGTACATTTAAGAATTTTATTCTTTTTGTCATAAAAATAGCAGCATATTTCATGATCTTAAGCATTGAAAGCGTAATATTACACTAAACAAGACAACTATTGTCAAAAAGTTTGATATATTTGCTTTAGTGTACTGCACAACAGATATTTTAAAACATCAGAAGTAAAAAGAAGTAATGTACCATCTTTACATGCATATCATTCTAAACTAAAGTAATGATAAATTATTAATTCAAATAATCCATACAATTCAAAATTAAAAGAAGAAATTCATATTTTAAATTAATACTTATAATAAATAATCTTACATCATGTCATTTAAAATATGTTCTCCAAAAAGTACATATTCAAATGAAATCGTTATTTACAGTATTCAAAGTTAATTTGTTAAGTTTAATAAACACCCTCAAATTGAAAGTAAACACATTGACAACCCACTGAACTGCATATACTTAATCCATTCAGATGGCATCGTTATCCCTTCCATTCGATTAAATGTTATGTTTATTAATATTCTCACTGAGTGTCACAAATCTCACTGATAGTCATACTTTCTTGCCATATTAAATGATTGATAATTAAAATTATCCTAAAGTATAGGATTTAAATCATTGCTATGTATAACATGTGTTATAAACATGTGTAAAATATATCACATAATAACGAGTTATTATGTGTTATTATAAAATTATAACATGTGTTATAAACCACACTCTTCAACAGCAACAAACATTTACCCGTAGTTGTATAAAAAACACGTCAATTTTTCATCATAACCATCAAAATTCATATTAAAGTAAATCATTTAAAATAATTATTTACTTTATAATTTACAGTAAACGTGAGTGTAGAATATTCCAATTTTTTTTTAAACACAGCCCTTAACATAATCATCTATCATTAGTTATGTGGTTTTATAGTTATTTTCATCCTCTTCAACAAAAGCAAAATCCAAGTGATGCACACAGTATGTATACTTACAATAAAATGAGATATCGACCGTTTAATATAATAGAACTATAGTAAATTAGTTTCCTAGAAGGTTTTGCCCTTTTATTACTATACTTGTAGTATTTATTTACATTGTTTACATTGACTTAGATATTTTTTGGGTTAACCACTGAAATAAAATTGATGTTTATAATAGAAAAATTTAAATAATTTATTGACTTATATGAGGTATAAGGAAAATAATATTTTTACATGTAAAAAATCACTGTCAATGAACATAAATTTCTGTTACTTTCCCATGGTATGATGGATTTGTCACACAAAATGCTCCAATCAATCATGTATTGCACTATTGAACAAAACTTAATATAAGTTGTAAATAATTTTGTGTTTATGAATCATAGTATCTTAGGGTAACACTAAAGTGTTAGGAATGGACTCTTTCCTCAAGAAAGTGGAGTTATGTTTGTTGACAAATATCCAGTTTTTCCACTATTCTAGTATAGTAGTTCATTAGTTTTAAAAATTTCAAGCTTCCAACTATAAAAGTCTTAAATTATACTGAATAGCCGGCTTTGACTTTGATTTGAGTATATATAACTAGCTAATTATCAATATATTTTTTCTCAATATATATTTACAGCAACCTTATAACAGAGTACAACACCCAAGAAAAAGATAACACTGGCTCAGAGTAATCTGGACTTTTATGATTTATGATGACAAATAGAAAGAAAATTGATTATTATTAAATACTAGGAAGCCATAAAATTCCTAGTATAATAATTCTATAAGAGACCTAAATGTAAAACATTATCCAAAATTGAATACATTTTTTGAAGAATAATAAATGTAATTATCCTACATCTTAAATTAAAAATTATCTTAAAACAACATTTTTTCTTAGATATTTCTGACATATTTAAAAAAAAAATTGGAATATTTTCAAGTTTTAAATGGGAATATTTATCTTAAATATCCACTGCAGAAGGAGGTCAGGTAAACTATGTAAGAGATCCACTGGTTATTGGAACAAAAGCCATGTTCTCCTGTAAGAGATTATTTTGTAACACGAAATCTACACTTTCGATTTTTAAACATGTTATTACTGCAGTATTTATAGTAATGGTACTATATATACCGGTGGTGTGATATACAAAAATAAGTATACGTATATATCGATAAGTGGTCAATCACTATCGGTAATACCTCCAGGAATGAAAGGCTAATAAACATCTTCTATTTAGACATTTATATTATGCCTAAATGGAACATTATATATTATATACCCAAGAAGTATGATATTATGTTTACTTATAGTAAAGTTGAGTGTAGGCCACTCCAGATTTTTTTTTATTGAATCGACTGAAATAAAATTATGTTTAAAGGTTTAATGAAAAATCTGGAGTGCCTACACTCAACTTTACTATAAGTAAACATAATATAAAAGTTCCTGGGTATATAGTATATACTGTTCCATTTAGGCAAAATATAAATGTTTAAATGGGAGTTGTTATATCAGTCTTTCATTCCTGGAGGAAGTGCAGATAGTGATTGATCCAGTTAACAATATATACGCTTATTTTTGTATATTAAACTACCGATGGATATAATATCATTAGTATAACTACATCAGTAATAGCAACTATTTTCGCTGAATCTATATCCAGATCATGACTGTTTATCTATCTTTTACCAATTTAAAGAGCATGGTACTTAAATTCAAAGGCGTAAGCAGGCTCTTCTAACAATAACAAGGTTATCTGCATAATCTTGCCTATCGTATCCTTGATTACTTGGAGTATCCAGTAGGTCGTTGATATCGAATTACAACAATGGGGGCAATAGCACATCTCCTAAAAGATCCTATTCTTACCCTAATTCTTAGCTTGTTGTAAGCCATTCTATATTCCTTGGATTAAAACATCAATATATTGGTTCTGATTCAATGGATTATAAGGCATGCTATCAAAAACTCCTTCAATATTCACGAAGCAGCCTAGAATGACTCTTTTAACACGAAATGAATTTTCGTGTATAGAACGAAGAAATTTCTTTCTCATGTTTTTATATTACCCAAAAACAATGGGATTCTTAAAAAGAAGAAGAACTATGTATGTAGTATTGAGATTTGTTGAAGGATACGACATGTAGATTAATTACAACACTTTTATTAGACAACCATTTATGACAGACTATAACAATGTAATAAAAAGCACACTTACTGAATTCTCAATATTTCAAACAGTTGTTCATCAGGAGTAGACTAGAAGAGAGGACGATGTGAGAGGTCCTTCGTCCTCTCTTCTAATCTACTCCTGATGAACAACAGTTCGAAGTATTGAGAATTCAGTAAGTGTGCTTTTTATTCTTTTTTCTTTGTCGTGCTTTGTGTAATTTAAATTTTTATAGTCCGTGTGGATCGTTTATTCAATTTAGTAATTTTGTACAGCTAGTGCCTTCTTTTACTAAGTCTTCTTTCTTAGTATTTTATACTTGTCTATTTTCTATTTTGTTTATTTGTTGTGTTTCTTATTTATGTTTGCTTTATTATTATTATGTATTATTTTGTTTTTCCTTTAAGTCTAACGCCTTTTCATTTGTGTTGTTCGTATTCATTTCTCTCTTAATGTCAAGTCCCATTAACTATTGGTTCAAACAAATAAATAGTCTATTCCATAAAATTGCAAAATATACAGTCCATATTGATTTTCTTTCTGATTGTTTGAAAATGAATACTACCCCTAACAGTCTAACTTTGAAAATGTATGTCTCAGCCATGCCTTGTCAAGTTAGGTGTCAAGTATCCCAGTTTGGTTTTAACGCTTCCCTTCAGTTAACTCATGTTACGCAAGTAAATTATCTTGAACAGCGGTCCTTTTTTATGAGTCGAACATTAAAATTCTTTTATCCATCTCATTTAACAGAAATTATTCGCGCTCCGTCCTTCGTCGTGAGGAGATCTCTCTCACTTCGTCCTCTCTTCTGGTCTACTCCTGATGACAAACAACAGTTTGAAATATGGAGAATTCAGTAAGTGTACTTTTTATTCCTTTTTCTGTGTCGTGCTTTGTGTAATTTAAAGTTTTATAGTCCATGTGGACCGTTTATTCAATTTAGTTTAACAATATAATAATGGTATCTTCTGTCTGTTTTTATAGTTATATGAATTAAATCTTAACGCCTATCATATTAAATTTCCAAAATCTTCAAATTTCTGTCAAATTCCTGTTGGAATGGAAAATTTATTTCAAATTTACCTAGAACTTTAGTAAACCTTAGACAACACTCATAATTTAGTCATATGAAATATAAAGAATTGGAAAATTTTAAATGGTTTTTAATTGTTTAAGAGATGTTTTAAATTGTTTGACTGCACGACTCTCTTTGTAAGAATGCATAGTTGTTGATACTTCCATCTTTGTAATCATGATTGGATATTGGTTAATTGGATATATTGGTTAATATTCCCACTCCACTCCCATCCCTACCAATAAGTGCCTTAAAAGTATACTAAAGTATACTAAGTATACTTAGTTATACTAAAAGTAAAAGTATACTAAGACACATTATTTAGTATGAAAATTGAGTCGATTTGACTCAATTATGAAAATTGAGCCAAAGTTGATATCTATAGTATACTAATTACTAATTTTAATATTAACGATTCAAGAATAAGCGACGTTCGTTTAGTATTGTTGATTAATTATCATACATCGCTTTAATTTAAAAAAAAAATCTGGAGTAGACTATACACAATTTTACTACAAGGAAACATAATATCAATCTCATAAACAACCAACTCATGTTTTCTTTTATTTAATGTGGCTATACACACATTTGAATCCATATGTATCATTCGTTTCCATGTGTACAGGCTTCCTACACTCCCTTACTGGTTTAGGACTAATACAGTGTTTTTAAGAACTCAGTCTTCCCCCTCCAAAGAGGGAAGTGCCTGTTACCCCGAGACCAGGGCTTGTGAAAATAGTTAATCAGACCCCGTCGGGGCGTCATTGTAAGGAGTCATAGTGGTGGGATACGACTCATATAGAGAGATTACAAATCACTCTTTGGCTACACGCCACCTGGAAACGTAGTTAGGAGATACTCTAAGGTCTCCCGTAGGCTAAACGCCACTTGGACTGACATATAATGTGCTCTCGATGGAGTTTATCTAATCGTCCCCTCGCTGACGCTGATCGTCAAGAGCCGACACTACCAGGCAAGTGCCACTTGTCCAGACCAATCAGCTGAGTTCAAGGCTTTTTCCCACTGGTTGGGGTTTGGGCTCTGTAGCTCTCCGGGATGCTAAGCAGGCATCCTCCCGAGAAGTTACTGCTTCTTACACAGCGACCACAAGGGTCTACCCAACCTGGGTGAGAACCAACAGTCACTGTGAGTCCAAACTCAGTCGGCGTGATGGAGAGAGAACCCCTCCATGGACCCCCGCCGCCCGCAGTACCCACTTATTTTAAGAGTTTCGGATCAAACTGCGGACCAAGATCCTGCTGAACCTGCTCAGCTACAGGTAAGTCAGTGGTCTTATTTAGCCCCTGGTTCAAAGAACCTATGACATAAACCAATGGAACTTGTGGATAGCTGCACGGTGCCACTAAGGCGTATTTATTGGTTATAAGAACCATGAAATCAATCACTAATCTGAGATGTTATTACAATTATTAAACTGAGTGGCTAAATCTTATAGGAGTCGTATGTTCCGCTGCCATACCGTCCAATAATGCATTAAGTTTAATTTCTTGACAATATTTTATTGTTCTCAAAGGTACATCAAATGTACCAAAACACTCTTCTTTCTTAAAATTACTTTGAAAAAAATACCTTAACTTATCCTCACATAATGCACTATTTTTAGGTATAATTTTATAATGGCCCATCTAACACTATGGCTTGTATCCTCCTCACAAGCTTTCCGATTGAATCATAAGTCAAAATTTTTACCTGTTACTGAAAAAACAAAAAAATATTTGTAGTTCTTTTAAAAATCTACAGATTTTTCCAGTTATTACTTTTGTCGCTTCCATGATAATACCAACATTTCAATTTCAAGGCTCTAGAGTTGGTAGTTGAGGGAAAAAAATGCTGTCTAAAAATACATAATAGCTAAAAAGTGACTTTCCTATTGCTCCCAGACAATAGGTTATACCCAGACTATGAGGTCAATTTGTGTGTAAAATATGAATTGATCTGTCAAAGATTGTGATCTGTAGGGTGGAAACAACCTTATGGATACATACACATACAATGATCAAACCACAATAAGAAATGGGAAAACAAGACTAAGATCTTTCAACCGTAACAAGCGGTCTTCTTCAGAGTCAAAAACCCAACTGACAACTGACAACTGAAAAAACACATACACAGACATTATCGAAAAAACGTCAAAAAAGGCTTAGGGAACCTCAAAACATGTAAATCCGTCAAAATCACGAGAACAATTTTTTCATGGTCACTGTTCTTTACTTACAGTAATGTAAAAATGTTTGTATTAACAGAACAAATATTGTTTGATAATAACACTGATATTTGTTGTACTGCTTGTATTTTCTTCTTGGCTAAATTACTTATAGTTAATTTAAACAGTTTACTGAGCACAGTAAATTCAGAAGTTTAACTTCTTCTTGTCTCTCTACATTGTAACAACTCTGAAATAACTTGGCAAAAGATTCAATATACCTAGGAATAGGATTAGAGGAATTCATTCATTACTTGTGCAATCTGTTATGGTGTGGTATTTATTCATGATGGGAAATTGCAAAAAAATAGGTCTCCACACAAAAGAGCTTCATGTTAATACTAACAACGTGTTTCGAACACTTAGTGTTCTTCTTCAGGTTTACATCTAAAATACATACATATCTATTAGCTTTAATAACATAAGAATAAATTACTTGAAAATAAAATACAACTAATTAAATGGTGAACATTACTATCGAAGTTTTTAACAAGGAAAAATAAATGAAGTTTTTAACAAGGGAAAATAACTGAAAAGTGACTTAATGATTGGAAGTGACATGAACCTTAATAAAAAATGATTATTTTATTAAATTTGATCCAATTTTTTGATCTTTGACCCATTTGACCCAATTTGATTTGATCTAATTTTTTTACCCAAATTCAAATTGAAAGACCTACATCTTAACAATAAGTTTCATGAAACAGCAGTCTTAGAAGCATTTGAAATCAATGAATCCTTTTGAATGAATTCCTCCCTATGTCTGAACGAACAAATATTCAGTTGTCCCAAAATTCTTGACCTTTTCGTATAATTTAAAAGATCTATTTCATCTTGCAAACAGCCATGTGTTTAGACCTTTATAAAGCTGTACAGTTAGGTAAATATAACTGCTAAGCTTCCTGAATTCGTCTAAACACTCCCACAGCTACCAGTACTCCTTGGCTCCCTCAGTCCTTCCTAGGTTCCTGTTGCCATAAAACTCACAGAAAAAACTATTTCTTATAAATTAGTTTATTTTTTATTATTTTATCATTTTTCATTGAGGTTCATGTCACTTTCAATCATTAAGTTACTCCCTTGTTAAAAAATTTCAATGGTACTATTCACCGTTCAATTAATTCTATTCAATTTTCAAGTAATTTATTAAACCTTAAGAATGAATGAATGTTTTTTAGATGTAAACCTGAAGAAGAACACCAAGTGTTTGAAACGCGTTGTAAAGCTCTTTAATTTTTTTGAAATTTCCTATTAAAGGAGCTAGCTTAAAGGAATATCGGGTCATTGCAATATGAGTAAAGATACCAGCCTTATTTAACAACTAGATAACTTTCATATCAACCCGAAACATATCCAACAACGCTTTTGCTATTATTTATTGGGGAGCACAAGAAATGAGCACCACTACTTGACAGAACGGATGACAGTTAATTGTAACTGCTGATCATATAACCAACAATTACACCAATCTCTTTGCAATCGTGGCGTTCATCGAGAACTAAGAACAAGCCATAACCACTGCATCTGATTGTTGACCTAAAAAATAAGAGTACAGTATAAGTACTACCAATGAAAGGGATCGGTTATAACATTTCGTAATAATGTTTCTGCTCCTGAACCTATGCTCAGATATACTTTCCTGTGTCAAACTGATTTTGTCTGCAGCTGAATTTAAACATTTTTTTTTAAATGCAAATCCCGTTAATAAATACATGATGGCATGTGGACGAAAAATAAAAATATCTCATTTGTTATCTTATAAAAAAAATATGCAATCCTTACAAATATACACACAGTCATTTGCATTTATAACAAGCTTCCAAGGAATAGCGTGCATAATGCCGTATGTTTCGTTTTAATTTAGAAAATTTTACAGAAAAGAGGCTTTAGAACATGGATAACACAGTATGTTTCATTTTCATTGGCATACCGACTTCTTTTAAGAGTTTCGCACTAATTGTCCTATTGAACCTGCTCAGGATTTTATAGGTAAAGTCAGTAGCCTTTTTTGCCCCTGGTCAAAGAACCTGTGGATATAAAAGCCAATGCAGCTAGTGATAGAGCTGCATGGCCCCACTAGGGGCGTCCTCTTCAATTAAGGCACGTTTTCGATTTACGGACTAAAATGTTTCGCTATAACGGCAGGAAAAAACATTTTTTCGAAGTCTGTTTATCTACATGTTACCAATCATGCGCAAGCACAATCTCGGTAACACTCTTTTCTATTTCCTCTTGTTTACGATCGTTATTCAGTGTGTGCTCATAAAGTGGCTGGCTTAGACTTGTCTCTGAGTGTTTTATGTACATATTTATTACTGATTGTTACACATTAACTAGAAAAATTGGAAACAATTAGGAACATTTTTGTTACGTAAGTGCATATGTATTCATTCAAGCAAGCCAAGAATGATTTGAAAAATAGATTTTTTTAAAAATAGATTTAATTTACATAATTTGAAAATGAAAGGTGAAGCAGCAAGCGTAAGACAAACAATGTTGGACAATTTTTTTAAGCCAGGTCCATCCTTACCAGCGAAAAATGATGACAGTGATCTGCAGGATACCATTTCTTCATCGTCTTCAGATTAAAGCCATTTTAAAAAAAAATATGTGTGTGTGCATACACATATTTTATGTAACATAAAGTTTTTTCACTTTTTTTTATAAATTATTGTTGGTTTTTGGAGTCTGTTATTATTTTATGTACAAATGTTTGTACTTGTTATGTATGTATTTTTGATTTAAATGACATAAAACGCTAAAACGCATTTTGAATGATAAACCATGTTACATATTTAACAAATTTGGAACCGGTCCCATTGAATTTGTATTTGAATAATTGATACTTTGTACTATTAAGTTAAGCAGTACTGATGATAAATGAGATAAACATAACCATGTTTCTCAATTTTCAGTAAGTGTCGCATATTTTAAGACTTTCATGTCACTTTTGTAATAAAGAACACATCGTCTGGAAAAAAATAATAATTGTGTAGCATTAAATGCTGTTTTTTGAGAAAGTTAATGAGAATTGTGGACAATATCTGCAGACTATGAAGGAATAAAATGTACATATTCAATTCACAACGGAATCCTAAAAAAAGACTGTCAGGAATGATGTCAAGCAGCTCCATTAGTAGGAAGAGGAGGCAAGTTGAATCTGAAATTATCAACTATGGTATCTCTCATAGATGTATTATCTCATCGTCTCATTTTGTAAAATAAAGAGAAAATTAATCAATTTTGGTATAAATATCAAAGTGGGAGGTGTTTATTAATCCTTAATCCCAGAGGCACCACACAGAGTGTCAGATCCAAGCGTACACGCGCTTGTTTTTGCATCTCACCCAACTGATGCATGCAATACCATTGATATCACTACAGCAGTAATAAAACTTTTGTGAAGCCAAAGTGAGGATTTTGTGTTATAAAATAATCTCTTACAGGGGAACATGGAGTTTATTCCTGTAGCCAATGCATATCTTACATGGCCGAAAGATCTGTTACATTTGAAGTCGTTTATCTGACCTTCAACATTGGAGATTTAAGCCAAAGTTTTCTCATTAAGACTTCAAAATATTCCTATATTGACTAAAAAATGTTAGAAACATGAATGAATTAATGTCAGTGTTATCGAATCAACGAAGAAACAGCTTAAAAATAGCATCCCTTTTGTAACATAGAACGAAAGAGTTCATTCCACATACTTCAGAACTACCTAAATATAATATAATTCATAAACACAAGAAAATCTACATTTCATATTAATTTTTGTTCAAGGATGCAACATACCGACTGATTAGAGCATTTCGTTAGACAAATCCATCATACCAAGGAAAGCATAGAAATTATATGTTTGATTGGTGTTGATTTTTTACATGTAAGAGTTATATTCATCTTACATCTCATAAGAGATGTATACAAATTTTTTCATTAAACCCCGAAACATAATTTTATTTCAGTCAATTCAGTTACAAAAATCTGGAGTGACCTACATTCAACTTTACTATAAGTAAACTTAATATCAAACTTGTTGTGTATATAATATATAAAAAGATTTCACATAAACACGTGAAGTAACAATCAATGATCAAACCACAATAAGAAATGGGAAAACAAGACTAACATCTTTCAATCGTAACAAGCGGTTTTCGTCTGACAAAGACCGCTTGTTACGGTTGAAAGATCTTAGTTTTGTTTTCCCATTTCTTATTGTGGTTTGATCATATAATATATAATATTCCATTTAGGCATAATATAAATGTCTAAATGGGAGAGGATTATTACTCCTTATTCCTGGAGGTAGTACAGATAGTGATTGATCCACATATCAATAATACATATGCTTATTTTTGTATATCACACCACTGATGTACATAATAACATTAGCATAGTTAGCAGTAGTAATAACATTTTTGAAAAAAGGAAGTATAGATTTCGGGTTACGAAATAATCTTTTACAGCAGAACATGGCCTTTATTCTGATAGCCTGTGGATCTCTTACATTGTTTATCTGACCTCCTTCTACACTAAATATTTTAAGACAAAGTTTCCTATATAAAACTTGAAAATACTCCTATTTTATCTGAAAAATGTCAGAAACATGTAAGGAAAAATGTCATTTTAAGATAATGGTTAATTTAAGATCTAGGATTATTTCATTTTTTATTTTTCAAAAAATGTTTCAATTTTGAAGTATGATTTACTTTTTGGTATTTTATAAAATTATCATACTGGGAATTTTATGACATCCTAGCGTTTTTGAAAAAAATCACTTTTCTTTCCCTTAATAAAAATCCAATTTACTCTGAGCTAGTGTTAGCTTTTTCCTGCGTGCTGTACTCTATTATAAGGTTGATGTAAATATATATTGAGAAAAAAATATAGCAGTAATATGTAAATCCGTCAAAATCTCAAAATTGAATTTTTTCACGATTACAAATACTTTACTTGTAGTAAAGCAATACTTTTTTGTTTCCATTATAGAAGGATTTCTCTTTTATTCAAAACTTTTCCCATCTACAGATTTTTTTGTAAATTTCTTATTTATTCTAAATTATATGTGCACTTTGTAAAATATTTCATTATATGATAAAGTAAAGTATACATTAGTTTCTATAACGTAAGAATGAAATAATACTATTTAAGAGAAAGATACCCGCCCTTATTCTCAACTCATCCATATCTTAAACTTTTGTACAAGTCCTACAAAGCCAAAAGCTTAAGAATTATAAACCTGAAATTGTTAGTAAAATTATTTGAATGCATTCTAGTGGAAATATATCAATTCAAAGAAATTATATATTTCTTTTAAAGCATGGAAACAACATAAATGACATAGTTTATATTATTTCTCATAAATAATAAGATATGGAGTAAGGCAAAAACTAGGAAACGTCTAACCAGTCACGACATGAAATGTTGATTAGTTGAATGATTTAAGAGACTTTAAGAACGGTATGAAATGAGGCCAGCAGATTATTTATTGAATGATTAAACAATATTGTTGAGATTAGATTTCTTTATATTGGAATAATTATATTTCCATATAATTACTTTACCACATTATGAAAATATGCTATTCTTTATTTGATTTTAAACAATTTGATTTATTTTAACAATAAAAAAATCTGGAGTGGCCTACACTCAACTTTACTATAAGTAAAAAAAGTATTAACCAGTTAAGAACATAAAGATTTTTGTCTTCTCAGTAGCTTTCACATTCAATCATAAGTCACTATTTCAATATCTGTTGAAAAAAAACTTTCTTGTTGTTTTAAAAATTTTGAAATCCCTTATCTTTTTCTGATTAAATCATGAATCTGTACTTTATACCACTGTCTTAAAGTCCTATCTGTTTATCCAATGTAGTGGTGTTCCAAATTATTGCATTTTATTCTCTAAATCTTATTTTAATTGATTATTATCACTATTTAAAAATTCAAATGAGGAAAATTTCATTACTTAAGTAAAGACATTAATTTACAAAATCAAATGGTTTAATGCATTTCTATTTATACTCGGCAATCAAATGTAATAAACACTATGTACACTTTGAAGACCATTTTTATGGAAAATATTAACCTCATCTATGAAAGATTATGTACTGTAACGTCTACACAAACTTTAGATACGCACGCACACGCACAGACATCATTGGAAAACCGTCATAAATAACTTTGGGACCTTAAAACATGTAAATCGGTCAAAATCTCGAGATGGAATGTTTTCACAATCACTATACTTATAGTAAAGTAACAAGTTAACAAGTCAACTTTATGTGGAAACATTCCCTACAATTCACAATAAACTTAATGTATATACGATTGGAGTAATATTAACCACCAGGAATATATTTTTTGCCTTAATATACTGGTTTTTCGGGTTAATTTAAAATAACCAATGTTTAAATTAAACTTCAACATAGTGTATATGTATTTTCAAGTTGACAAACTATAAATATATAAATTATAATATAATATAATATATAATATAAATAAATTTGAACAACATTTAAATGAATTATTTTCATTTAGACTTGGAATATTTTAAATTAAACTTGGACTATTTTAAATTAGGTTATGTTGCAGTGGCAGTCTCACAAGAGAACAGACATAGGCCGAACTTTGGCCCTTTGAGATACTACACAATGATTCTACATTGGGAGTCCTAACTGAAGTGTATTATTTAGAGTAGGGGCCCATAACGTACATATACTTGACATAGTACAGGCTCGGGACCAACCACTTAACGCCCACTCCCAAGGACGATGTATCAGATTTTTTTTCACATTCCACGTAAATAAATCGAGGACCAGAGTGGGCAGTGAACTTCGGATCTAACAGTCCCGAGGCAAGCATGTTACCTCTGGACTAATCTGACCGATTTATTTAAAATGAAACTTGGGTTAATTTAAATTAAGTTGTAGTTGGTACATAAAATATAATGTTAATACATCTAATTAAGCAATTGACATTCACCAATTATTCAATGAGGTATTTGTTGTGTTATATATTTACTGATATTCACTGACTAAAATCCATTCACACTAAGAGCATGGTATAGAACACAAATAATACTATGAACAAATAAAATAGCACAATCTACAATAGTACAATAAAAATAGTATAATAGTACAAATATAGTAATACAATATAGTAGAATAATTGAAACACTGTTAGTTTTTTTAATAAAGTATAGATTAGGCAAAGTAAAATAATATTTTAGAAAATAATAAATTTTAATGTAACAATACAGCATAAGAGAAGATCTAATATTACTAATTGAAATTTGGAAAATAGATACAACTAATACACTAAAGAACTGTTTACAATGATATCAAAAGAAGTTTTTTCAATATTTTTATAGAACAAACTATTTTGACTCAGTTGATAAGTTCCCTGAGCCTTGAAAATGACTACAACGTGATTTTTTGTATGATATATATGGTGGTAATTATATTAAATATTCTATTTTCCTGGTGAGGTGTAATGGTGATCAAAATATACTATTACTATACATAAAAGTGAAAAGTCTGAAGAAATATCAATCCAACTGGTAATACAGAAAAGAAAATTAATATCATGTTTCCACTGACCGTAAATATGATGAATATCTTCTGTATTCTTGCATTGTCGTTCAATCAACGTAAAAATTAATTGAAAACAGATATACTGAAATAAATTTTTCAATCAGAACACATTTGAATTCGTTTAAAACTATTACAAATTAAAGTGACGCTATTATGAAAAATATGAAAAGGACTTGGAAAAAAATGAGAGCTATGATTGGTTGAAATGATCATACGATAGAAAAGACATGCGCATTATGTGTAACGTTGGCGGGAAATGAAGGGACTAACCATATTCTGGCTGGATAATAATTATTTATACACTAACTGGACACCTATGAACCTGAATTGAATTCCATTCAACGTTTTAAAAATCATTTCTAATCCGTTTTAACTTTGATAAAATACCTTTGTTTTACTACCTTTATTGAACATATAAACTCCATATTATAAGATTTCTTTTTTTTTTGCTTAAGTTTTGTTTAAGAGTGCAATATATTGATTTATTAAAGCATTTTATGAGACAAATCCATCATGCCATGGAAGACAAAGATAATTTATTTATGTTTATTGCCAGTGATTTTTTTACATGTCAAAATATTATTCCTCTTACATCTCGCATAATTCAATAAACTATTTAAATTGTTCCTTTATAAATATCAATTTTATCTCAGTCGATTCGCTCAAAAAATTTCTAAGTCAATGTAAACAATGTAAAAAAATATAAAAAATTCGACAAGTATAGCAGGTGATCTGATCTCTTAGTCTAGGATAAACAAACAGTTTTTATAGCTTTATTGCTCTTTTCCGCAATTGAAACTTCATGATTTTTTTTTTATGAATTGCTAATTTTACGTTCCATTTTTTGTCAAATTTTCATTATTTTTGAATGAGCCGTTTCGCGTCAAAACATTTTCTGAAAACAGAAATCGTACTGTAACACACCTTTAGCGAATGTAATTTTGAAAAAAAATATCTCAACTCATTCTCCACATAATGTTCTATTTGTAGGCATAGTTTCATTTTGATCCGTCGAACAGTATGGCTTGTATCGCTCTCACAAGGTTTGAGATTGAATTATAAGTCAAAATTTTTACATTTTATTGAAAAAAAAAATATCCTGTTGTTTTATAATTCTGAATATATTTTTCGTTTGATCCATTTGTAACCTCAAAGATAATGTCAAAATTTCAAAACTCTAGGGTTATCAGTTTAGGAGAAATAAATGTTTTCTAAAAAACGGTTTTTGGCAAAAAAAGTGACTTTCCCATCATGCATAATTCTTCCCAAACAATAGGGATCTTCGTCTTTATGAGGCCCATTTTTGTGTAAAATATCAACTTGATCCATCAAAGATTCTGGACCGTAGCGTGGTAACAAGCAATGCTAACTTACTCACCCACCCACCCACCCACCCACACACACACACACAGACATCATCGAAAAAACTTCATAAAACGACTTCTGGGACCTCAAAACATGTAATTCCATCAAAATCTCAAGATCGAATTTTTTCACGATCACTATACTTTACTTATAGTAAAGTAAAAATCTGAAGTGACCTTCACTCAACTTCACTATAAGTAAACATAATATCATACTTTTTGGGTATATAATATATAATGTTTTCTTTAGGTGTAATATAAATGTCTAACTGCGAGATATTTATTAGTCTTTCATTCCTGGAGGTAGTACAGATAGTTATTCATCCACTTATCAACATATACGCTTATTTTTGTATATCACACCACTCTGATGCATATCATTAGTATAATATCATTAGTATAACTACAGCAATAATAATAATAACATTCTTGAAAAGCGAAAGTATATAGATTTCGTGTTACGAAATAATCTCTTACATCAGAACATGACTTTTGTTCCAATCGCTAGTGGAAGTAGTTACATAGTCTACCTGACCTCCTTCTACATTGAATATTTAAGACAAATTTTCCCATTTAAAACTTGAAAATATTCTTATTTTGTCGGAAAAATGACAGAAACATTTAAGAAAAAATGTCGTTTTAAGATAATTTTTAATTTAGGAAGTAGGATAATTACATTTCTTATTCTTCAAAGAATGTATTCAATTATGAATTATGTTTTACATTTTTCGTCTTTTATAGAATTATTACAATGCGAATTTTATGGCTTCCTAGTATTTAATAAAAATCATTTTTCTTTCCCTATATCAAAAATCATATACCTATACCAAATCACTCTGAGTGAGTATTATCTTTTTCCTGCGTGCTGTACTTTGTTATAAAGTTGCTGTGATTATATATTGAGAAAAAATATACTAGTAATTAGCCAGTTTTACATACTCAAATCAAAGTCAAAACCGGCTATTCAGTATAATTTAAAAATGTTGTAACTGGGAATTTCTAATTTTTGAAAATAATAGATATGAACTATTAGACTAGAGTAGTGAAAAAACTGGATACTTGTCAACAAACATAACTCCTGTTTCTTGAGGAAAGAGTCCATTCCTCACACTTCAATATTATCCAATGATAATATGATTCATAAACACAAAAAAATGTTCATCTAATATTAATTTTTTGTTCATGGGTGCAGTATATAGATTGATTAGAGCATTTTGTGAGACAAATCCATGATACTATAGAAAGCAACAGAAATTCATGTTTATTGGCGGTGATTTTTTACATGTAAAAATATTATTCCTCTTATATCTGATATAATTCAATAAATTATTTAAATTTTTCCATTATACTTCTAAACATCAATTTTATTTCAGTAGATTCACTCAAAAAATGTAATCTTGTTTCTATATGAACGAGTACATATTAATCCTGATAAACTTGCCGCAGTAACTTTTGATTTGAACTAGTAATACCAAATAATTCAAATATTTTCACAATTAAGTAAATTAATTCGAATAAATATGTACAGTCATAATCACCTTAACATATAATTGATATAATTAAAATGTATTTTTCACCAATCAATTTAACAGGTAAGTAAAACTTTATGTTTACCTGTATAAACTTATGTATTTATCCTGGTAAACTAAACCACTCAGTTCTAGCAATAATATTAAATAATTTAATTATTTGCAAGAACTATGTAAATTAATTAGATAAAATACGTATCACCTTGACATTAATTAATATATTATATTCTTCACCTCTCAAAAAAAAATTTGTTTCCACATAATATATTATAACAATAACTACTTTCCTGCAAGGAACGTGATTTTTCTCTGAATCATTCTCATATTTCTTCAAATATCTGATTATTTTATCATCAACATCGATATGACCTATATTCCGCAAAAAAATTTTTGCATAAGCTTGCTGGAAAATTTTGATAGAACATGTCATCAAAACATGTTATTTCAAGAGAAAATACTATTCTGGTTACACAGTTGCCTAAACATTACCTGCAACTTTAGCAAGATGCTGTCTGATAGGTTGTTATCACAAATCCATCGTCGACACTCCAAGTAACAGTATTTTTGTAGCTATACGTCTAATATGTAGACATGAGTCTTCTCTACTTTTATGCTCTAATGTAACCCCAAATTACAATATCAAAAACCAGCAATAAGGTATTAAAGGGATCGGTTTTTTTTTTTTTTTTTTTATATAGAAGGTACATCAAAATACCTGTTACGATCTACAGAAATCATTAGTTGTGCAATCCGTAATTGTGTGGTATTTACTCATTCTGAGGTAAAATGGATAAACCAACAAAAGTCTCCACACAAATGAAGTTTTATTCAACGCGTTTGACCAACCCGTCAGTACCACTTCCTTGGTGTCTTCCTGATGATGAACACAAAGTGTTCGAAACGCGTTGAATAAAACTTCATTTGTGTGGAGACTTTTGTTGGTTTATCCATTTTACCTCAGATCTACAGAAAGTTTAATGGACTCAAATAAACCTGTAGGCATTTTGTGAACATTTAAGTATGGAATTAAATAATAATGCTACTTAAATTGAACAAGTAATTATTATTTACTTGTGTCGATTGCATTTCATCATTTTAGAAATATGAATACTTTAGAATATGAATATATGAAAACTATTAAATATAAAGGTCGTAAAATTGTTTACACTACAAAAAAAAATAAAAGCAACAAAACAATGTTATATATGTAAACAATACTCATTCATTTACTTCCTTATTACCACATGAACATATACCAAAAAAACATGAATTATCCTTGAACAAAAATTTTGAAACAGTCTCTAATCTGAATCCAGAATCTACAGTATCATTACTTCGCTTTTGAAAATATAAAAGGTACGTTACAGGCGATGAGAGTCAAAGCTTCTTTTCATTGAATGTACAAGAAGAAAACAGAAGTCAACAAACTTCTTGTTAAGAAGGCAACAAATGTTGAACGTATTCTGTAAAAACAGCTATCTTCTTGAACTGTCACATTTAAATAAAATAAATGAAAAAAAAGTAGACCGTTATTCATGCAGAGTGACTTTGCAATACTTACCGAAGTTAGACTCCCGAGACAGACATGGAAGCTGGCGATAACTACAAAGCCTTTGGTTTTCCGAAACAAAGGCGATGGAAAGGATTTCGAAAACAAGGCGATGCGAACCAACAAATAAGAATATCACCAGGGTCAATTCAGTTAGCGCATCTTTTAGAAATGGACAGCGACAAAACTGTCCAAGATGGGAAGTGCGTAGAAGACTAATGAAGATAGCTGCTACCAGGCAACGCAAACATCAACCAAAAGAAGGCTTTACAATAACTAAACAGAACAGGGTGAATTTATTATGTGAACAGTTATGGTTATGTATATGTTTTAATGTTAATAAGTTGTGTAAATTGAACAAAGTTAAAAAGTTTTTTAGTATTCTTAGCAAGAAAATTAAGAGCTTTACATTTATAAGCAAATGTATACGTATTCAAAAAGGACTGACATGACCTGAGACAACAACTGGAATCAATCCACCCGGTATTCAACATTTATCCCTCTCAACAAAGGGCAATCTATGTGCCCTGCCATAATTGCATGGCTTACATATATGTATCATCAGTAGGTACAGTTAAACTCATTTCTTTTTGAATGTTTTAATTTGCTTGAAAATTTACTGCTATATTTTTTTTACTTTACTATAAGTAAAGTATAGTGATCGATCGTGAAAAAATTCGATTTCGAGATTTTGACGGAATTAAACGTTTTGAGGTCACAGAAGTCGTTTTATGAAGTTTTTTCGATGATGTCTGTGTGTGTGTGTTGTGGGTGAATGCGTATATATCCAAAGCTTGTGGATACGCTACGGTCTAGAATCTTTGATGAATCAAATTGATATTTTACACAAAAATGGTTCCTCATAGTGTAGATGAGCCCTATTGTTTGGGAGCAATTATGGATAACGGAAAAGTCACTTTTTCTGCCAAAAACCTGTTTTTAGACATTTTTTTTCTCCTAAACTTCTAATTCTAGTTTTGAAATTTTGGTATTATCTTTGAGGTTACAAATGCAATAAAAGAAAAATAGAAAAATATATTCAGATTTTTAAAACGACGGGAAATATTTTTTTTCAATAAACTGTAAAAATGTTGACTTACAATTCAATCTGAAAACTTGTGAGAGCGATACAAGCCATACCGTTTGACGGATCCAAATGAAGCTATACCTAAAACTAGAACTTTATGTGGAGAATGAGTTGAGATAATTTCTTCAAAATTACATTATTTAAAGGGCCGTTAGAATACACTTTCTATTTTCAGAAATTGTTTTTTGACGCTAAACGGCTCATTAATAAATTGAATAATATTAATGATTAATTATTATTATGATATTAATATTATCATAGTAATATTGAAGTGTGAGAAATGGACTCTTTCCTTAAGAAAGAGGAGTATATTTGTTGACAAATATCCAGTTTTTTTACTATTCTAGTCTAATAGTTCATCATATATATTAGTTTTAAAAATTTCAAGCTCCAATGAAATTTTGCCGAAAAATGTATCAAAAAATTAACAATTCATAAAAAATTCATGAAATTTCAATCACGGCAAAGAGTAATAAAGCCATAAAAACTGATTGTTTATCCTGGACTAATGGATCACCTGTTATACTTGTCGAATTTCTTGATACTTATTTACACTGTTTACATCGACTTAGAATTTTTTGAGTGAGTCTACTGAAATAAAATTGATGTTTGTATTAGAAAAATTTAAATAACTTCTTGACTTATATGAGATATAAGGTAATATTTTTACATGTAAAAAATCACTGCCACAGAACATAAATTTCTGTTGCTTTCCATGGTATCATCGATTTGTCTCGCAAAATAATCTAATCAATCTATATATTGTACTCTTGAACAAAACCTAATATCAGTTGTAAATTATTTTGTGTTTATGAATCATAGTATCTCAGCGTAATATTGAAGTGTGAGAAATGGACTCTTTCCTCAAGAAAGATGAGTATATTTGTTGACAAATACCAGTTTTTTTACTATTTAGTCCAATAGTTCATCATATCTATTAGTTTTAAAAATTTCAAGCTTCCAGCTATAAAAGTCTTAAATTATACTGAATAGCCGGCTTTGACTTTGATTTGAGTATGTATAACTCGCTAATTACTAATGTATTTTTTCTCAATATGCGTTTACTGCAACCTTATAACAGAGTAAAATACGCAGGAGAAGATAACACTCGCTCGTATACATGATTTATGACAAATGGAAATAAAGTGATTTTTATGAAATACTAGGAAGCCATAAAATGCCCAGTGTAATAATTTTATAAAAGACCAAAATGTGAAACATAATTCAAAATTGAAAATATTTTTGAAAAATAATAAATGAGATTATCCTACATCTTAAATTATAAATTATATTAAAACGACATTTTTTCTTACACATTTCTGATATTTTTCAATCAAAATAGGAATATTTTCAAGTTTTAAATGGGAATAATTGTCTTAATTATTGATTGTAGAAGCAGGTCACATGAACTATGTAAGAGAACAGTAGTCATGTTCTCCTATAAGAGATTATTTCGTAACACGAAATCTATATTTTCGCTTTTCAAAAATGTTACTACTGCTGTAGCTATGCTAATGATATAATGTGCTTTAGTGGTGTGATATACAAAAATAAACATACATATATGTTGATAAGTGGATCAATCAACATCTATACTACGTCCAGGAATTAAAGACTAATAAATCACTCCCATTTAGACTTTTATATTATGCCTAAATGGGATATTATATATTATATACCCTAGAAGTTTGATATTAAGTTTACTTCTAGTAAAGTTGAGTGTAGGTCACTCCAGATTTTTTTATTAAAGCATACTATCAGGTAGCTATTGTTTGATTCAAATATCGAAAATAGATTTTTGGACACCCTCGGTACACACAAGATTTAGCAACTTTACTTGAATTCCAACAGAAATGTTAACGTAATTGTACTTTTTCCCAATCTTGAAACATCACTGTTCTTGATCCTTTTAAATCATAGGATTATAAAAATTTTAATTATTTTTGTCAGATATCTTTTAGCACCATTATCTATCCACTATAACTTTGGTTCAACCACAGCCAAATTCCTATTCTACAAATGTAACTGTACCAGGGCCAACGGCAAAATAGCCTCATGATTTCTCCTGTTTGCATCGGCAATCAATTTCTCGGACTCTTGGGCCCAATATGCAGAAAATTTACAATAATTATAGGTGACTTTAATTGCTCTTAACATTTTCCCCCTGTACTTTTTCCCAATCTTGATACGTCACTGTTCTTGTTCCTTTTAAATCATAGGATTCTCAAAATTTTAATAGTCCATTTATAAGTTTGATGAACGACATTAGTCTCAAGTACTCCTTGAAACATGAAATACAAATGTTGAATAATTTCAAATTTTTTGCAAATATACAAAATTGAACTTCAAGTTCTTCCAAAGAGTTTTTGTTGTCATCTTTTAGCAACATCGAACTCGATTTAAACTTATTGAAACTACAAGAAAAATTGAAATTACTTTTCAATTTTTGAAATTATTAAAGTTAAATATTCTGTGTTGTACGAATTATCAATAATTCTGGTAAAATATTACCATAGAGTTGGTAATAACTTCTTGGTAATAATAAGTAATAATCTTGGTCATAACTTCTGTTTCTTCTAAAATTCATTTAGACTTTTAGAAATTCATTTAAAGAAAAATGAAAGAAACAGGTTACGAATACACTTAGAATCAAATGGATGCTAATAGAAAGAAAATCCCGTTATCTAGGTCTCAATATTTTACATCAAAACGTATACAGAAGTTGTATCAGAGTTGTAAAATAAACAAACACAATAATAAGAAATATTTCCAACAAAAATAGTTTGATTCAGATTTTACTGTTTTTACAGATGGTAAATAAGGATTTGAACATCGAATGTTTACGTCATTTATTCCGATTTGAGGGAGAAAGTTTTCATCAATAATTCCATGGGAATTCTGCTTATGTACCCTCAGGAAGTATTTACTACAGAGTTCTTTATTACATATTTCACACATAACTCCACCTAACTGAGCCCCATTTTCAATTGATATACCATGCATTCTTTGCATGTGACTCTTCTTGAAGTATTTGTTACAGAGTTCTTTTTTACAGATGTCACAAAAGCTACTTGTGGGTGATGTAATGTTATAACCTTCACCCTTCTTATAAGGAGAAACCGGATTCAAAAGTAATAATAATGAAAATATTACAGCAATTTATTAATTTCATATTGACAATTCTTTGGTACAAGAAGAGCAGTTTTATATTGAGGCGTGACAAGTGTAACAACCCTCATTCTTATCAGACTCTAAGATTTAGGTGGGTTCAAAATCTTTAAAATTATTTTTTTTTCAATTTTTGTTTTTTTACAAAATAGTATAACTACTTTTAAATTTCCAAAGCTCGTATTCCTTACTAGTTTCACCGGATATTTTTCAAAAATATATAACTTCTATAGTTCATGTTTTAAATAACTTGATCTTACGCTAAATCCAGCATACTGGTTAACGTTTTTAGTTAATAATTATTAATTTACATTGACCTGTTAGGATAAAATATAATCGTCCCAATCATTTTGATTTCTAAGATATCCTATACATGGATGTATACGAGTATCTTGTAAGCAGACTACAAAAAAAATTGCAGCATCAGAATATTTTTGAATAACAATTTATTTGATAATTACTATATCTTAAAAGAACGTCTTGGAGGAGTTATACTGCTTAAAACGACTAAATACTAACTATAGAAAAAATAAATACAAATGATATGGTTTTATTTAATAATATATAAAAAAAAAACTCAGTAATATACAAAGTACAAAAATAATTGTTTTTGCATCAAAATTCTGACAGAAAAAAAAATAATAGCTTCTTAATAATATTTTTATTTCTGTTTCAGATATCCAGCCATTGATGATCGCACCCGATGAAGCTTACCCTTTAATCCATAAAGGATATTGCCCCGTCTTAAAATGAAATGGAAGGAGAACATCCGCTTTTAATGGCATCAGCCTTAATTCAAATGAGTTGTCCTGAAATAAGGAATTCTCTATTACATGTTAAAAATGATTCATTTGAAGAATCAATTTCGGAAATCACCGGTAAAAAAAGGGAAACAGACGCAGATGACACAGACCGAAGTTATCAAAACAAAAAACGAAGAAAGCAGTCAAAACCTATTCGAATAACAACTGTATCAGAAAATGATTCTGATAGTAAAAATAATTGTCAGAAGCAATTAGTAGAAGAACCGTGGCAATATGATTCCTTTACTGATATGACTGGATACCGTTCTTTGTTTCAAAAAGATTATAATCTTGATCAAAATATTTCTAATGATTCTATTTCACCATTGAATTTATCAAGAATAAAAAAAACTGATTTTTCAGATACTTTATTTGAAGAGAAGCAACGGTTTAAAAGCCGAGACAACATTGGAGTTTATCAAATACCACCATTTGAAGCTTTACAAAATAAAAAACATTTTTTACAGAGTCAAATTCTGTTGCCAGCTCAATCTCCAACTCTTAGTTTACCAAATTTAAAAAGAATAATAGTCGGGAACAGTGAAATACAAATGAATGCAGCACATCGTATCTTCAATCCTGAAGCATTTTGTGACCTTTGTAATAAAGAATTTTGTAATAAATATTTCTTGAAAACCCATCGAGCTAATAAACACGGCATATATTCTGATCAAGTTGGTCCGAATTTGATGGATAATTTATGTAATCTACCAATTCCAAATTATTTTTCTAATAACAATAATAATAATAATAATAATAATAATAGTAATAATAATAGTAATAACAATAACAATATTAATAATAACAATAATAATAATAATAACAATAATAATAATAATAATAATAACAATAATAATAGTACTTCAAACAGTAATAATAACAATAGTAATAGTAATATGGCTAATACAAACAATTCATCAACAAATAACTATATACTAAACAAAAAACAACCCACAAACGTTTTAAATTCCCAAAGTAAGGCTAACAGTGGAAATATGAGAGCATATTGTAACATATGTCAAAGAGAATTTTGTAATAAATATTTTGTTCGTCGTCACAAAGCAAAAATACACGGTATTATTGATAATCAATCTGAGGAGAGTCAAGAACAAAAATCGTACCTTTATCCAGAAAAAAACGATTCATCAACTGATTTGAACTTACCAGGGCCATCCTCTTTGAAAGTCCCAGGTCAATTGTCTAAAGAGTTAGTTGAAACAACGGAAGAAAGGATTGAAATTAAACGGGAGTCAGAATTTGAAAACGATGATTTAGCTGTAAGTTCTCAATCAGCAGTCAAACTCATGGTTTCATCATGGCAGAGTGAAGGAAACGCTGAAGTATCCAACTCACCAGATAAACTCAAGAAGGTTTCAACACCCCTTTCAGCTTTCTGTGACATTTGTTGTAAGGAATATTGTAGCAAATATTTTCTTCGAATTCATAAACAAAAAGTTCATGGAATAACTTGTCAAGAAAAAGATGAAAAAACGGTACTAAACACCGTAAATGTGAAATCAAACCAGTTAATGCCTTTAAATTTAATTCTAAGGGAAATTCATAAGGAGCAAGATTGCAATGAGGATTTTCTTTGTAAAACGTGTGGTAAAACATTTTCAAATCAATACTTCCTCAAAATACATATGGAAGAAAAACATGATGAAAAAAGTTTTTCTCACAACTCAGAGAGAACTGTCGTAACTGATACACTTACAACTTCTGAGAATAATCTTAACAATTCCATGAGTAATAAATGTGTAGTAGATGCAGCTGACAACGCATCTGAAATACAATCAGACAATATAATTACTGGACATTCTTTAACAGATGTCCAAAAAATTCATTCTATGATAATAAAATTAAATAATTCAAATTCAAAAGAAAATAGCTTTTGTGAAATATGTCAAAAAAAATGTTTACACCCTGCAGCTTTAGAAAATCATATTACAAAAGAGCATTCATCATTGATTGATGATATGAGTAATTCATTTGATGAAGAAAACTTGTATTCGCTCCCTGAAATATCTGACAAGTTTGACGAAAACAAATGCCCAAATATTCTTTCAAATGTACAAGTGGTCGACGAACAGTCTTTAGATAGGCAAAACAGTGATCAAAAAGGTATCCGGAATGGTGGATCAGAAAATGTCGATTTAGGACCATCTTTAAATGGGGACAGGCAAACATTACATACACCCACAAGTAGCTTTTGTGACATCTGTAAAAAAGAACTCTGTAACAAATACTTCATGAAGACCCACATGCAAAGAATGCATGGTATATCAATTGAAAATGGGGCTCAGTTAGGTGGAGTTATGTGTGAAATATGTAATAAAGAACTCTGTAGTAAATACTTCCTGAGGGTACATAAGCAGAATTCCCATGGAATTATTGATGAAAACTTTCTCCCTCAAATCGGAACAAATGAAGTAAAAATTCTATGTTCAAATCCTGATTTACCATCAGTAAAAACAGTAGAATCTGAACCAAATTATCGATATTTTACACATTTTACAGAAGTTTGTCTTATATGTGGCAGAAGATTTAGAAGTAGTAAATGGTTAAAAGCACATTTACTTAATGACCATGGTGATGAAGGAAAAGAAAAATGGAAAGAAATTCAAACATATACCAATCTAAACAATCCTGAAAAATGCCCTTCAACGGCTGTTAAGAAAAACGACTATTCTTCTATGGAAAGGAGTCATTCATCTATAATAACGTCTGAAGCAGACTCGTCAGAGGCGCTAGCTAGCACATCAGAGACATCAAATCCAGAAACCAAACCTGAAAAGGTAATTGATCTAGGAAGTAGTAGATTACTTAAAAATATGCCTAAGATATATAGATGTTCTTATTGTTCCTATACTACAAACTTGTTAGCACTTCTTTTCATTCATGAAAAAAATCACATACCTGGTATTGGTGGAGAACTTCTTCGATGTCCAATTTGTTTGGTAGGTTTCGAGAACAGCGAGCAGTTTGAAAAACATATTGCCACTCACCAAAATAATTTTGAAAAAGTGTCTGATGAATGTAATGAAAAATTAAAGCAGTTTCCCATATTGAGCAGTACTGATTCATTCTCTGATGATTCATTTCAAAACTGCAGCCACAATTCTGACAATAATAATCACAAGTTTCTTAATAACCTCACATCTGAAATGGGAGAGCTGTCAATAAAATGTCATAAATGTTTATTCACTACTAATGTTTTGGATAAATATAACGAGCACATCCTTAACCACCATTCATCAGATATTATGGATAATTCAGAAAGTTTACAAATTCTTCGGGAAGTGCTTCTGAAAGCAACTGGAAACTTTTTTCTACCTGCTTCTTTTGCTGTTCCTAACAATCCCGGAAGTTTCATTATGCAGCCCTTTATGATTGAAGATAAATCTCAAAATACTTCCAACACTTTTTTATCATCTCTTGTGTTCCTTCCAGTGAAAGAAAGACTCACAAAACCTATCACTGCATCCTTCAGACTTATACCTACGTAGTGCTGTTTATTTATAGAGCATCTATTGTAATGAGAGGCCTTCCTTTCCAGAATGCTGTCTTGTAACACCTTAAATCTATATACATGTACTGTGATATTTCTGTTAGTTTTATTATTCTCCATTTACGATATCCAGGTTAGAATATTTATTCATTAAATTCAAGACTCAGTTTTAATCTGTGTTCTATTTTCAAAGAATTCTTTTTCCAGATTGGACATACTTTTCATACAGATAAATGAATCATACCCAGACAGCTATTTTGGTTAGGATCTCAATTAAATGTTCCTATTTTCTTTAGGAAATAAGTTATTTAATGGTGAGATTTAATAATAGAATAGTGGATTAAGGTTTAGGGGAATGGAAGCTACATCTGTGATGATCCTGGAATAACCATGGCTTTCTTTTGGCTGAACCAGTCTCTGAGTTCCACTTTAATTATTCTTATTTGGCATGATGAAATGACTACAACAGTCAATTCGATTTAAACTTTGAATACTGTTAACAAAGTAAAGGTACATATTCCTTTAAAAGTGACTCCATGCCAAGTAAATGCATGTATAAAAGTATTAAATTTTTATATATCTTGGAAACAATAGTTCCTTATATCTTACTGTATATATTATTGCTCATGTAGCCCAAACCCATTAAGTAATTGCCTTGTTATTTTCTTTTTCAATTGGCATATAAGCCTATGTTCAAAAGACTGAATCCTTTTAGTGGTTCTTGAATTGGTGCAGGAATAACAGATTATACGGTCCTTAGTTATTTATAGAATAAGTGGTGATATTTACAAAAGTTCCTAATGAGCCTTGATATGTCAAATGATTATATGTGACAGATAATCTATCTGCTCAATAATAAATGAGATAATTCTTTAAGATTACTTTTTTATGGGACTGTACTCTTATACTGTCCTATCAGTCTCAGGGTCACAGTCAGTACAATAGCATAGACTTACTTTTAATAGTAAGTATCAATATTCCCAAATTATAGATTTTCGTTTAATTTTAGGTTTTATTTTTGAGTAAAATAAAGAATAAATAATGAAAACTAATACTCTCTTTTTAAAGAATATCTAGTATTATCAATTTAATTTTTGTTTGTATTTTCATAGAAACTAAAAGCTCTCAAAAAATGTTATTTGGAGTGAATACCTACCTTCAAAAAGCTTGGTGATATTACATTATTAGATTATCTCGAAAGAGATACTTATTTTCACTGAAAGTCATATTAAACTAGGGTTTTCATTCCTCAATCTACCTAACTTTGGTTATTGTTTGTTAAAATGCAAGATATATTGTGAAAAAAGTACTGTAAATTACCTAGTTCAGGCCACATGGCCCCAGTTAAATTTCATTTTATGTGATTGGAACATCGTCTTAAGCTGAATATAAATAATTCAAAAATATTACTATATTAGTTACTTAAAGTTCCTAAAGAATATCTATTAGTTCCTAAGAATGATATCTGAAGGGAAAGAGTCCCTTTTTGTGACTTGTTAGTAGTTGTTACTTTTATTGGTCCTGAATTTACCATTCAAAAATTAAAAACTTACTTTTTGTATCTGTGAAATAGAACATCATATCGCAAAGTCACCTCAATAAACTCTAAAAATGTTCCTTGTATGTAAAATGGTATGTACATAGTCCTGAGGTATAAGAGGGCCAATAAATTTTAGCTTTCTGTATTTTTCTAACAATATCTATCGAATAGAATGTTATAATTACCTTATTTAATATGTTAAACAGATAACGGGTCAAAGATATTTATATGCATATTGTAATTGAAATTAAATTTTATATATTTAACCTATTTGTTTCTTTTATCTCAGGTATTAGATAATAATTTTTTTTAGTCTTACCTAGAAGTTTATTTGAAAAAAAATGTATATATATACATGTATGTATATATATATATATGATTACTGTTTTATGTTTGGTACAATGTTGCATTATTTTGAATGAGATTTTTAATAAAAGTTAATTAATTTGGTGGAATGTTTTGAATCGTTTATACATTTCTTTTTTTATTTCAAAACCCTACCAAAGTGTATAACTTAAAATGTTGTTTAAGGATTACAGATTATACTGTAACATTCGAATTAATGGTTTAAAGTGTAATTGATTTAATTAAATAATATTTCTAAAGTATACATGATTAGATAATTTGTTTATTTATTGAGTATTTTTTGTTGGGTAACTCATGCGGGTAATAAATTAAAAATAAATTTTTAAGGTTCCTCTTTAAATTATTATTGGTAATTATTTGGGTTAAGTATCCTCAATCACTGACACTACGTCTGGAGCCACTTAATTAATAGTTCAGTAATACATTTATTATTGGTTAGAACTTATGTGTTTGTGTTTGATGTTTTTGTCAGTTTTATTTATTCGTTGATAGTGATAAATGATTATATTTTGCTCTATTTTTTCCATAGCTAGAGTAAAGGATGTCCAGTAAAACCATAATTGATAAGCAGTAGGAGGAGGTATCAGAATATCATTCCAACAAGTACAAAATAAAAAATATTGAGCTTAAATAATTTAAAATTCTTTATAGTTCCCAAATTTTCCAGTTCCTTTTGAATGTAATTAAAAGCAGTATGGGATACATTCAAACACAGAAAATCAAACTAATAATTTCTAAACATGCTAACAAAGTTTTTTCAGTAATAAACTTAAAATTAATCAGTTTTCAATAATGTATATCATTTCGATAATGACTGACATTTTAGGGTGTTCTTCTTTTATCGCTGGGTGAATCAAATTTTACCACGAAAGGAAATAGAAAAATTTTCGTATTTGCATTTATCTATGTTACATTATTTAAAAGAGATGGAGATTTTGCTACTTTACAAAGGTTTTATCTCGTTACCTTGAATCTAGAGTACTCATATAGAAGAGTTAATATAGGAAGTTTACTAAAAGGGAAAAACCGATAGATCTTGGGTGAAAAGCAAAACTAAGAATTCGAGTTGTTCCTGAAATCGTATCCAAACGAAAGATCTCAGTGTTACTCTTTACATTTTTCAACACGAAGTCACTTACACACATATATACAACACACAACACACTCACACACAGGCATCGCTTTTTCACTTCTGAATTTAAATTATATATAAAGCATTGATTTAAAAAAATCCTATAAAAAGAGAACATTTAAGAGACATAATGGGCAGTCAGTTTTGATTCACAAGTGTATTAAGTTTTCTTTTACAGATATATTATTCATTCCTTGTCGGTATGGAGATTAACCTAAAACATACACTACTAACAACTGCCAATGTAGATTATTAAACAATTATTTTTCAGTTGGTGTATCCCAAACTGAACACTGATTCCAATATACTCCTAACATTATCTGACCCATGATGCAATGTTATTGTTAACATTAAATATTATACAATTTATTGATGTTGATATTACTTAGTGATAGCCCTATAAGGAAAGTTATATCTAACTAACCTTTTAAATCTGGTTAATAATGTTTGAAAGATTACAAATGTTAATGTTAAATAAGTAATAATAACAGAAAAGTATTTATTAATTGGAAAAGAAATAAAATATAAAAATCATACTAGATATTTTTGTCAACTTAAAACACAAATAATATTCTTTAACTGAAGTGAAAAAACAGGATAAAATCATTAAACCTCTTCCTTTAGATATATCCTACCCAATATAATTTAATCGATCTAAAACAAAATCGTACCTAACGTTCTTTAACTCTTAATGTTCTACTTTCATTGGATTAAAATTTAATAGAGTTGTTATGGTCTTGAAATAGTTAAAACTTTAAATTTATAAACTTTTAATTTCACACTCCGGTGTAAAAAATAAATGCCTTCAAAAACCAATACTTCATTACCTTCGAAGTCCTGTTGTAATTGACCTCACTTATTTTTTAATATAAAGAAAAAAAACAATAAAAATTGAAAACATATGTATGTGTGAATAATTAAATTTAAGGGAAAGTGACATATTCATTTTTAGAGCCATCGAAACATTTCTTTACCAATAAAACTTTCCATTCCAGAACTTTTAGAATCAAGAATTTTCACTTCAGCCCATTATATCCGTAAATTCTTTTTCTTCATCTGATGTTCTCTATCTCTAGATGATTCAGGAAAATAAAAAGAAAATATAAATTAGGAAAAGACAATTAGAAAATAAACTGATTGATGTAGTTAATATTAAAAGTCTGCATTTAGCTCTGTTGTATAAAGCACCTTCAAAACTGTTTTATTATTTCCTCATGCAGGAGTAACATTTTTCTTTTTTTTTTAAAAAAAAATGAATTTAATCCAGTCCAGGAATAGGAAACATTAATTTTTATTAATAATGATTCATATACCGGATATTACTTTTTGTTTAGTATAATAGCGGGAGATTTACCAAACTAAGTCAACACAAAGGTAGAGTAAGGGTTACTAACATACTTATCATTTTTGTAAACAATAATGATTGTATAATATGTATGTACATTACATATATATATATATCAATATATATATATATAATAGCAACTTAATAAGTCAAATCTGTATAATTTATTGTAGAACATAACAAAGACACTCATTTCATTTATGTATTTTCATTGTAATGATCCAAGTAAAGCATTGGAAGTTTTATCACTAAATTCCAAACTTTCTGGGTCAGATATATTATTTCCACAAGTATCTTGATGTTTATGTAGCTATACGAATATATAATGCTTTGCAATGCACTTTAGTAGAAATTAACTGTTGACGGTATTTTATTATTGAATATGTCTATTTGAGGCACATGTGTTGCATATTTTTGTACAAACTATTTTTAATCTACTTTACAAGCAGGGTGTAAAGATTTATATCTATATTTTAAACACAGGTTTTCATGTAATATATTGTAAAACGTATGTTTACTGTACAGTCTGATTTTGTAGTGAAAACCCATACTGACATTCAAGAGGATACACATTTTTAATTATACTACAAATCAATATGAATGAAGCGACTGTCCAAGTCGTACAGACTATTGCCTCTTACTAAGTTCCTGATGCTATTGTACCTGGTATGATGTAGAACTGTGGTATATAATATTCATATTCCTAAATATATCAACTCTAGCATTTATATATGGAAATTTTTAAAATATATAAATATTCATATATAACGAAAACTATTGTAATTAATAAATATCTATTAATTTGTAACTCCGAGCCAATTGGAAAAACAAATCAAACAAAGTAAAGGTTCCTAATTTTAAGTACAAATTGGATTTTGTGTATGTGTGTGTGTGCCTTTAATATACCATGATAGTAATAAAAGTCATCCCAAAACATATTTGCATTGTTTATGTTTTCCTGAATGTAATGGCAGCATGATTTCTTATAATAGCAAAGACTCATAAATACCAACAAATAAAATTCGTTATAAATGAAACTGTTACCGTAATCCGATAGCTTTACAATCACTTGTTGCGACTGCTTAAGTCTTCAAAATCTAATTTTAGTTTTATTATTATTTTACCTACATCAATTACTTTCAAATGCAGTTCAATTATGGTTTCTTTCCATTTTTTCAACATTAAATCATTATCTTTAAAAAATATTGGCAAGTTTATTTCTCAATTCTAATTAATATTTTGGAATCAATTCTAGTTCTAGTGTGTAAGGAAGGAACTGGAGAAGAAATTACATTAAGCTGAAAGAATTTCACAGTAATTCTGCAGGTTGCTCCAAACTTGTCATATCTCTACCACTTAGTTTCATAGAATAATCAATATTTCTAAAAAATTAGATTCTTATCATCTATCTATATGTCGGATATGGTCGAAGTAAAAAAAAAAATATTCTTTTCGAAAATTATGAAATAATTTATATATTTATTTTACCAGTAAAAATCCCTGGTAAACTCACCAAAAGACCTACTGTAACCTCTGTGCTAAAAATAAAGCAATTTGTGATTAGTCCTTTGCTTTTAAAGATTAAAGTTAGTACTTAAAATTCCAAACATTTAATTGGAAGGAAATTTTAAGGTCAATTACAATAAAAGAATGGCATAAATCGTAGGAAATTCAACTAACACGGTTATAAATAAATAAAAATAAAAAAAGGAAAAATGTATTTTTGTCATAAACAGATGTGGGGGTTATTAAGAATTCAGTTGGTTACACTCTATAATATAACAAGTACAGAATACTACTCTATTAACAATTCATAAAGCCTGATTATTTAAATAAATATGATTTTCAAAATATTAAAGCATATAATTCACTGAAAAAAAAAAGAAAAATCTCAGTACAAAAGAATATAGTATGAAAAATCATAACACGTGCGAAAAAATAGAATAATATAATTAATGAATAGTAATACTCAAAATAAAACAATTAATTACAAAAGATAAATACTTTATTGCAAAAAACTGTTAATGATTGGTTACATATTGAATAAATATAGAAACTAAATAACACGAATACTACCAAAAATAAAATACTCTTATTACAAAATCGTCAAGAGTATACTTATTTGGAAGTTAGTAAAACTTTATAAAGTGTCTTAATAATTCTTGAAAACTGGTCAGACGTGACTACAAGAACTGTATTAACATATTTAATTCAAAATGTAGTGCCCTCTTGTAACAATACTCTGAGTATTGTTACTCTTTGAAAGTAAACGTCTTTAAAAGATAGTTTCCTAATTTTTCACTTCTCTTGTTAAAAAACTAACATAAAAATAGTTCAGCAAATTCAACCCTCCATTATTTTATCAAAATCAAGATTTGACAGTACACAAAATATAACATTTCCATCAATAAAATGTTAGGGGCAGTCTAGGATCATAACCTCTTCATTATTGACACTTCAGATATTTAAAGTTAAATTAATACTGCTGTTAACAACTACCTACTTACATACTTCAACCTGGAATAATTTTACTGGAAAGAAAAATAATCAACAGGAGCCAAAATAAAACCCTATCTGTTACTTCACCTAAGGTGATGGCATTATTCGAAATTTGAGAGTAAACCGTTCGTATGGTACCAATAAGCTGAATATTTTTCCGCTTTAATTGACTTTAAATTTCTAATATGAGCCGTTAAATTATTGGTACAATAGGTTTACACATTTTTATACGCATAAATGAAGCGTTAAGAATTTAATTTGTGATAACTGAAAAATTATTTTAAATAAAAAAGGAAAATATTCAATAATGGTAATTGGAGTTACTTCTCTATAAAATTAAGCAAATTTGCTTTTAAAACATGATAATTAGAAGGCTATAAAACTAAAACAATTAAAAAGTATGTTTTCTAATATATATATTATATATATATATTATAAACACACTAATTCGTTGGAAATACGATCCGAAACGGACAAATATAGTTTCAATGTAGAAAAAGAAACATAGAGAAATTAAAAGCACACTCTTACAGTCTCTAATTTTCGGACTGGAGTTGCAAACTCCAACCATCTCTGAACCACTGCGCTTGGTTTCCCTCTCTTATCTCCCCTGAAGACGGTACAAACCAAAAATTAAAGACTGTAAGAATGTGCTTTTAATTTCTCTATGTTTCTTTTTCTACATTGAATTATATAATATATATATATACACACATATATTTGCATACTTCATTAAAATTTATCTAAAGATATATTAATTAGCAACGTGATGTAACGACTATTCATCGTTACACTACTATCATATATAGATTTAAAACACAGTGATATAACATTGTAATTAATCAAATAAAATCACTCATTTTTGAATAATATTACAATGGGTTATAAATTGAGTGAAAATAACTCAAACGTTGAATATTTTTGCATTCTCTGAATTCTGGAATGGAGGATGAGTACCTCATGTACGTAGTGGAATGAAATTAGAAGGGAATAAGAACTAAAATGAGCATAAAAATATTGTCTTGAAAAATTAAAAAAAAAAAATAAACGAAAAGTAACGCCATTCCAATTTACAAGAAAATCAAAGAAAAAAAATCATGAAATACAAGTAATGTCAAAAATAATTGTCATTTCTTATGTGCGACTTTGACGGCTCTTAGTAACAGAATTATGTGGCAATCCCATTATTATGAATTTAAACCTGCCTCTATAAATTATGTTCAGTCTTTTATTATCATGGAAAGCGAATGAAAACGGAAACAGATACTTGAATCACACACCCGAAAACATCAAAGCATTCTTTACTTTGTGGTATGGATTCTGTTTAACAACCTTTATTAAGTAAATAGAAAAACCCTACATGTGATATTATTAACTTTACTTTAGCAAATGTAGACAATAGTAGGAGATGATAAACCCAATATTCTGTAGTTTCAAGTCTCTTAAGTTTCTTTTAGAAAGTAAAACTTTGATACAGAACAACAATAAAGATGACAATATAATTTTCTAAGTGTTATACAAGATCAAGCAGTCTTTATTCATATAAAATCTTTAATATACCACAATTTAAATTGTCTGTAAAGATTAAAAATAATTATTAATAAAGCTTTTTATACGAAAAAAACATAAATGTTTTAAAGCTGGGCTATCAATCAAGTAACCCCAGCAGGCTTAAACGATGTTTAGTAATAAAATTACTTTTTCAAGAAATAATAAACAAAAATTTCTTCGAAGTCTCCTAATATTAATTTACTATTAAGTTACGATGATTAACTGGTATATAAATATATATCTTTCTCTCACCCATGAATATTAAAAGATTCCAATTGAGCAAAACAAAAAATCAAATTAAAATTAAGGGAAAATTTGAAGAAAAATCTACTCCGTATAACTTTTCACAAATAAAACAGTTGCATAGTGATAATCTCATTAGAATTGCTTGACTAAATCTTATTCTACATCACTCTTCTAATAGTAAGTGAACATTTCAACTGAAGAAATATTTCAGCAAAGAAATTACGATGTTTTCCATCAATTTTACCTATCACACCAAATCCAGTGTTAAAAAAACAATACTATAATTATACATTTTAATCTGTACAGTTGATAATTTTATGAATATATAATCAGGTAACACTGTAGACTATTTATATACATAAATATCTGAATTAATAATGATACAGTGAAAACATACATATTTAAATAACAAATTTTATAACAAATGAACAAAATAATTTATGCAACAGTTTCCACATAATTTGCAGGATATAAACCAACACGTCCTTCTTTTCGTCCCTTGCACCAACCTTGTTCATCCTCATCTTCTAATTTCTCAAATGTATCACCTGGAACACGTGTATCACTTATCACTGCTTTTTTTTCTTCCCTAGCTTAGATCAATACAAATGATAAAATTACATCAGACAGAAATACATGGTTACCTTGCTTAAACGATAACTCATCACTTTCTGCACCATCATAATCAAAAAGAGCTCTAACGGGGATCCCAGGTTCTCCATTGTCAACTAAAGCATCTGGTTCGTCCTCTTCCCAGTCGTCGTCACCTTCTTCGAAGGGATTTACTCCACCACGATTTCCATTCCTAAAAACGCAAATAAAACACTAATACTTAAAATAACTGACATTGCCAAAGAGTAGTTTCCAACAAAAAAAATTTATACATAAAACCTGAAAAACGATCAAATCCGAAGTACTTTCGTTGTATCCTATAAGTCTGTCATATGATACATACATACATATATATACACAAAACTAAAGTTTATCGGGACTCGGTCAGTTCTTCACATTCAAATTAAACTCTCATTGCCAACGTTTCAGTTTTTATTTAAAACCTTTTTCATAGGCCTACAAAACAGAGGAAATATAAGAAATAATTCAATCATTCAAAAATCAAACATATATAAAAGTGCAATTAGTTACCATTAAGAAATTACAATAGAAATTTTGACAATAGGTTAGTGAGAAAACTTACAGAAGTTCTTCTGTAAGAATGAAGAAATTTCTATTGTAATTTCCTAATTATAACTAATTGCACTTTTATGTATGTTTGATTTTTGAATGATTGAATTATTTCTTATATTTCCTCTCTTTTGTAGGCCTATGAAAAAGGTGTTCAATAAAAACCGAAACGTTGGCAATGAGATTTTAATTTGAACCTGAAGAACTGACCTAGTCCCGATAAACTTTAGTTTTGTTTGTATTCCACGGTCGATACTTTTATCAATATTTATATATATATGATACATATATATAATAGCCTCTAATACTCAACTGCGACTTTCGGCCTTCACGAGGCTACCCTTTTAACCTGCTACATGCAGGGACAAACGAAAGAGGAGAATGTGATCTGGGTTGGGTCTGACCGCCTTCGTTTCACAACCTTCCTAATCCCAAAATCCCCTCCTTTTACCTCAGCCCCAATCTAAGCTGTAATGCGATCCGTGCCGAAGGATGGATCACACAGGGGTTACTGTATTACGAACGGAGCCTCAAGGGTACCACGAGACCTCCTTGAGTAAATAGCCTTACTCCGGTATGCGGTGCTCAGCTGGAGCGGACAAAATACCACCGATAGAGATACAGGGATTTTCCCCTGTATCATACTAAGGAGAAAAAAGTCCGGAGACCATCCTCCGGAAGCACAGAGGGTCCAAAAGCGCTAACAAGTGGGAGCCAACCTCCCACAAGTGCACCTAAGGATCCGAAGAAGACTCTCCCGAGAAGGAGAAAGGAAGTTACTTTCTCCTGAAACGTAGGGAGCCTGATAATGGACATTACCAATGATGGCTTATGCAGATTCTGCAAACAAGAGGAAGAAACACCATGGAACCTGCTCACTGACTGTAAGGTAACTTTGCTGCACAGAGGTAGGTGCTTCGGGACACTTTACAAAATCATAGAAAAACTTTTACCGCTGGAACCAGCAAAAGTGCTGAGCTTCTAGGAGGCGTTGAAGCTAACTGCTGGGGTAATTTAGCACAGAAGAGAGGAAGCACAATTGTTTTTTTTTTACGCACTGCTATATTCACCCTCAAATAATAATATATAAAAAAATAATATGACAATATTTTGATAATAATAAATATTCTATCAAATTGATATGGCAACCAACATACTGAGCATTTGTAGGGTTTGAATCCGATTTGTTTTCAGGAGACTTATTGCTATCAGATTTCGTGTCACTGGAATCACGTAAGTTTGAGTCTGTAATTTGGGTCTTCTTTGGCACTGATGTTTTACTGTTTGGGGGTGAATAATCCTAAAAATAAAAAGGACATTTTACAATAAAAAAAAATAAATAAATACCTTGATTTTCTACTCTGGCCCCAAATCAAGAAAACCATGAATATTCTGTAAGTGTCTATAAGAAATTAAAACTAATAATCTATTCTAATATCAAATGTCTACAGCCATTACACATCATCTATATCTATTAATAAGAAAATTTAAAAAAATATTGGTATCTCTTATACCGAATTGCATGTATTTGTTTCATTTTAATTATATTTATTTTGTAGTTAATTCTAATTAAACGAATTTTACTCTATTTCTATTAGATAAAGATATATTATTTGAATATATAGTTAAATAATACTAACTTTCAGGGTTCAGTGATAAATATTTAGCGAACTGTCGTTAAAAAAATAAGAAAGGGTTGACAAACCAATAATAGAACGGATAAATATTTGACAAATTACAAGCAAATATAAGACAGTGATATTTAAGAAAGTAATCTAAATTACATAGCAAGAATTTCATCGCAGCGGTACACTAGTACAATTAACAACAAATTAATTAAGTATAGCATGCTGAATACCACGGACTTTTTAAATATGCAAACAAATTCGCAATTAAAAAAAACATTCCTACTTAATTTTTTCACCTGAGAGATGCATAACAAATATATATATATATAAAATAGAAATTCTTAAAAAAGTAACTAGCAACTAGTACATATAAATTCATACGCTAAATCAGCATAATGTCTCCAAAACATTAATACCTACTTCCGTAAAAATATTTACAAAAAAAAAACAAGCAAACGGAGTTAAATTATGTAGTTATATATAAAAAAAATAATTGAACATATTATATTCTGATTATTATAATTAAGTAGAGAATATCTTACATGGAGATCCTCTCCAACTGTTCTTTGGTTGATTAAAGTGATATTCCCAGCAGGTATAGAATCCTTCGACTTCCCTTTTGCGATTTCTCGAAATTCTTCTGTATATTCCTAATAAAAATAAAAAGAGAAAGTTGCTTTTTAATTTAAAATGTGTATACTTAAATTATTTAAATTTATGTAAAGTTTTAGTTACAAAAAAAAAAACTTTCGATTACGAATATTAGACATAATGCAGAGAAATAACGTACTAAAAAGCATTTATTTATTCACACCCACTTGGGTATAACTTGGTATATACTTGGATATAACTTTAAGAAGTCACCACCCCTATATCATAAAGAGAGTATTATAGCATTCATACATCCAAAATAATTTCACTTTAAGCCATACAAAAAGAAAACGCACATCAATCAAGCATTTTGAACATAACAGCAAAGACTTCAAATGTAGAAAGGAGTTTTTGTTATATGCACATCAAAACAAGTAAACGTACACATCTAAACTTTAACTATTTTCGAATAAAAAATAAACAACAGTAGTTCCGATTCATATGGGATCCCCCCCACACACACACATTATTTGACAGCAAATAATGTGACAAACCAATAACAGAACGGATAAATATTTGACAAATAACAAGCAAATATAAGACAGTGACATTTAAGAAAGATAATCTAAATTACATAGCAAGAACCAATAAACTTCAGTTTTGTTTGTATTCTACAGTCGATACTTTTATCAATATTTATATATATATATATATATATGATACATATATATAATAGCCTCTATTATATATAGTGCCCGAGGATGCTTTTACTTTACAAGTAAAAGTAGATAATTACTTGCATTTTTTTCACTTGTAAAAATATATAGAGAATATTTATTCTCTACTTTTGGTTGACCAACGTATCAGTCTGTATGTTATCCTTTTTTTTGTATGCATTTTTTTATACGTATAAACTGATGAGGTAGAATCAAATAACGAAATGTGGAACTATTCTTTAAGTTAAAACATTCAAAATATGTTGACAGATGTCCAGATTACATTAAATTGGCTGATCTAAAATGATTCTACTTCAGGACAAAACTAAATCAAATTTATTATTATCATCCCATGAATAACTGTAGTAACTTAACCAGCCTATGGTTAAAGAAAAAGTATGGAGTGATATAGTTCTAGTTAGGCAATTATTTAAAAAAAATAATAAGCAAGTTCTTTTGTTTCTGTCAATTAGCATATCTCGTATTCAATCGAGCATAGCAGATCAAAGCCAAACATATATTAATTACTTATACTGTCTTAGAAACTAAATAAAAACTGTCATGCAAACATAATTTTTAATTTGAGAGGAAATAAAACTACGAATATTGAAAAGTGCAAGCATCTTCAATTACCAGTCAAAAGATTTAACTTAGAATTACAATTTGAGATTTCAAAAATTTATAAATTAAATTTACCTCAAACTGAGGCCAATTCATGGCCATGTTTAAACCATGATTGTTAGACCACCACTTAAGATCTTTCTCATGATCTGCATTGTCAATGGTATGAAGAAATTCATCGTATATCTGAGGTAACCTTAAAACATATTCGATAATTTAAGATACAATAAATATTACATTGGAAACAAATGTGTCTACCAATTACTGAAATTAATTTACATGCTTAATACATTACATTTTTAGAGATTGTTCGATGATTGTAATGAAAATAAAAAAAAAATTGGTGTGAGACACGACACGACTTTATACCTAATTGTAAACCAAAGTGGATTTTTCAGGCTAGTAGTTGTATCAGGACAGTGCTGTTGGTGGTTTTCTTACTTATCACATTCCAGATACATATTAAATGCCAACTATCACAGCGATTTTAATCAAAATCGTGTGAACAGAATTATCAAAATGAAAAAATCGCAATATTTATCATATAAAGTACACGGGAAAAAAGAGGAAATTTTGGTGCCGAGTTTGCTATTCAGTCTCAAGGTTAACAGGAATTTAAGTATGAATTTTGGTGAATATAGCTCTTTTCGTTTTTTCAAACAACCTGTTCACATGCATTATATAAACTGAATTTAAAGGAAGAAAATTATACAATAGATCACAAAACTCACTACTATATTCGATGGTCAATTATTCTTTATATTTATTTATTAATTTTAATTATATGTATTTACTTATTTTTCATGTGTCGTTTTTTATATTTACTTTATTTTTAATTTTTTTTCTCTTCTTATTTGACCTTTTGTTGTTACCCCTCCCTAGATAAGTTGGCTACACTGCCTGGGTAGGTGCCTCTTGCATGGGACTGACTTTAGTCCTCACTTATCTTCGGAGTGGCACTCCGAAAATATACTCCGTGTACTTATCTTTCGTATATAATAGTGAATTTTTACAATCTCTGGTATGTGGTTCTTTCTGTGAATTTAGTCCATCGAACCGTTTTATATAATTTCTTATATACAGCATTTCTCTTTAACAGCATCTTCACAAACTAACAGGAATGTTATTTTATGAAACATAACAAATTACAATAATGATCTCCTTTAACATTTTATATAAAAAGTTTGTGCAAATAAAACAACTTACAATATTGATGTTATCTACACCGTATAAGAACTAAATATTTCTACTGTACTAACTGAAATGAATAATTATAAATATTTCCAATTAAAGTGTTACAATAAACGCGTAAACGTCTTAACGGATGAATGACACATGTATAGAAATGGCACACTAGTAACAAAGGCACAGTTAAATGAATATAAAAAGAAAGTTGGAGATAATAAAAAAACATACAAGGGATCAACAGAAATATTTAAACATTTCTGTATTGAAAACAATGTTTCCTTGAAAAACTGCAGTCTCAAGGCTTCCATTATTTGGCATTTGTCAAACACGATCTTCATTTCTTCCATATACTTGGGATTATGATTATTTAACTCTTGTAAAGATATTTCATATTTTTCTCTGCAACGTTGAACATCCTCTTTTGTTTTTGCTACACGGTCTTGCATTTTTTTCACCTGTAAAAATATATTTTATGAATTCTACACGTATGATAAGAAATACTTATATAAAAAATACTTTTAATAATTTAAATTAATTACTTTATTAAACAAAGAAAAATAATTTATTTCAATATAAAGATAATATATTCACAGAATCCTTTTCAAAATATCTTTTTCTTCCAAATCATTGAATGCTAAAAAGATCAACATATTTCGAATGTTCAAAAAATAATTTAGGAAAGATTTTTCCCAAACAATTTTAGGTCACCAAAATTAATCTGTAAGATTAAAAGAACTCTTAGATATAAGTTGTCCTATTTCCTTTAATAAAAAGATAGAAATAAGTTAAATCACATTAAAACAATCTACGTGTAATTAGCAACAAGTTCTAAAAAAATAACTGTTTCATAGAAACGACAGTACAAAACACACCATTTGCTTATGACTACCGACAACAAAAGTATATATATATACTGGTAAAAAGATTTCACATAAACACGTGAAATAACAATCAATGATCAAACCACAATAAGAAATGGGAAAACAAGACTAAGATCTTTCAACCGTAACCAAGCGGTCTTCGTCAGAGTCAAAAACCCAACTGAGTAATGTAATGTATGGGTCTAAAAACTTACCATCAAGAATAGTACTCTGAAATTTATCCTCCGCATAGTATTCGTAACAATAGTTTATACATATTGCATATCAAATTAATTAAATGAATGTATCTAAGAATATTTAAATTTTAAACTAAATCTTTTAACTAAATAAATTAAATTTCACTATGATTCAAATATCACAATTATGATTGATTATTGGAAAATGGTTATCAATAAATTAGGTACGAAGGTGAAATTCTTTAAATTATATGTAGACGATTTATTTTTAATTATTGAAAAGGAAGAACAGAATGTGTTAAACATATTTAATTCTTTTCATAATCGTCTACAATTCACTTGTGAAGTAGAGAAAGATGGAAATCTGCCATTTTTAGATGTGAAAGTTATAAGAGGTGAAAATGGCAATATCTTAACGGACTGGTTTAAAAAAACCTACCAATGCTGGAAGAATCCTCAACTACCATTCTTCTCATGCTATGAACCAAAAATTAAATTGCGTACAAAATTTGGTTAAAAAAGTTATTAAAATAAGTAGTCTATGTTTTTTAACTGAGAATAAGAAAAGTATGAAATTATTGTTCGCGAAAAATTGTTATCCAAACAACTTAGTTGAACGATATTGGTTTGGATATATCAGACAACAACCAAAACAATAAAATGAGAACCATGCTGAACTGAAAGTTATTAATAGAAAGTATTTCAAATTTCCTATTGTTGAGGGCTTATCTAAATGAATTTGAAAAGTTTTCAAACGAAATGTACCTGTAGTTACACTGGCATTTTATAATAAAAAAAAAATAAAATCTTTTTTTTTCAAATTTGAAAGAAAAAATACCGAAGGAGTTACAAAGTAACCTCATTTATGCCATGCTCATAAGAAAGGAAAGAATTAATTGTATATATTTTTCTTCAGTTTAACTACTAACATTAAAATCATAAAAATTTTGCATATGACATTTAATATTTCGAACAAAAATTTAAATTAATGAAATATAGCTCTAAAAAAGTGGCACTCAGTTTGGTGTGTCAATCTAATTGCTGTTCTTGTTTACATAAACTTAAGACTTTTTTTCTTTTCTGAGTTCAATCAAAGTAGTATTTATTGAATTTCAAAATATTCTTAGACACTTTCATTTAATTAATTTGATATGCAATATGTATAAACTATTGTTACGAATACTATGCGGAGGATAAATTTCAGAGAACTATTCTTGATGGTAAATTTTTAGACCCATACATTACAGCATTCTATACCTCATAGTTTAATCTTGGTTGAATAATATAAAAAGTTGGAAAATTATAAATAGTTATAACTTTGAAAAAAAAGTATAGGTATAGTACAGTGATGGCGAACCTATGACACGCAGCATCATTTATGGTGACACGCATCTTCAAAATGTGTGACAAACATCCAAAATGTGTTATTAATAATAATATTATTAATTCCGTAAATAATAATTAGTACTTTGTTTTCTTAAACTAAATGTGTATGTACAAGTATAAGAATATTGCGTAACAAGTATACATATTAAAAAATATTTAAACATATTGTTTTAATATTTATATTAATATAAAAATGGTAAATTCTGAAAACATACTGAATTCTAAATGCTCAAATGTTAAAATTGGTTTTTGTATTTTAAATGGCATGACTAAGTAATTAATTTACAAAAAAAAAATAATACTTATATTTCTTAGTTTTACTTTATCAATGTGTGACACGCCACGAAAATTATGTTTCGATTTTTCAAAATTTTGACACACTGAACTCAAAAGGTTTGTCATCACTGGTATAGTATGATCTAAAATCACAGTATAAACAAGTTGTATTTTCTGAACCAATACACTTAAAGGATGACTTATCACACCGCTTCATATTTGTTTTTTAGTTCTTTATCATAACGGATAATAATGACGACAAAATGTTTTAAAACATTTACAAATTAACACAATTTGCGGTTCATTGAACTCATTTTTTATTATGAGTGGCTACCTGTGGTTGGGTACGTGTGTATCAAAAGTGGTATAACTAATCTACATTTTACTCGTAGTTTAACATGCAGAAATCTACATTAATCCCCTTACACTATTAACCTCCTGTTCACAGTTTAAAAGTCCTAATTACATTTGACAAGCATACTGTTCTTATTTGACGAGTCCAGAGAACCTCATGTTTTTGGGTAATGTTGAAGCATCAGAAAGGTGCACCTTCATATTTTATATCATCAAACTTTAACACACTCGTCTGGTGTTTCTAGAAACTTTCAAATAATAAAGTTGTATTTCTTACAAAACAAGTTCTCTAGTGGCAACAATCAATTCACAATGGAAGAAGTAAATTATAAATTACTCATCCTTGTTCGAAGCCCTTATCCATAAATCCCCCAAAGTTACGATTTAATGTGCATCAAAAACGTTCAACGTCGTTGCTTATACCCACTTTTACTCTGATCATCTCAGAACTAGTAAAATATTTGTTTTTAGAAACATGTTTTAGAGGGTAATGTGAGTTTACTGACTTAAATTCCTAAATGTTGTATATTAAAAGTATATACAGTGGACGCTGCTTAATGTAATCTCAGATATAATGTAATCAATCAGTTATTATTATCAGAATTCCTGACCCCCGCCCCAACATACAATATACATTACAAATATATCGATGATTGTGATAACAACATCGGTTATTGTTGTAAAATTTTTTCCAAACCTGGGGACTTTTTCGTGAAAAATGGGGACTCCAGCGTAAACGCCCAACGAGAAGTTGTTTTTCTAAGAATCCCGATTTTAGCTGTGGCAAAGGAAGAGGTAAAATTTCTTTGTTTCAATTAAAATAACTCAGTTTCAATTAATGTAACAGATTACCAGTTACATTTACTTTTTCAAAAAAAAAAAACTTTTTGTTCTCATTAATTTTCTTACCCCTTCAAGATGAAGAAACGCAGAGATTATAATAAAAGAAAAAGCTGCAATTTTAGAGGGCTATGATAAGCTGCCAAAGATGGGGCAACATGAGGTTGCATAACTGTAAATCCATCCCCGCTTCAATGCAAAATTTGAAAAAGACTCGAGATGGACATCAAAAGTATCCAAAATCTGTTGTGCAAAAGAAGAGGGACTGGAAAAGACACTTAAGTTGAATCAGCTTTGAAAATATGGTTACAAATTACCGAAAAGATGACTCGGAAGCATGTTTAGGAAGAAACAAATCAAAACTGTTTCGAGACAGGAGATATCTCGTTTACCACTACAACGGCAACAATAGAGGACATTGTTACTAAAAAACCAAGTGACAATAAGGAAATGTGGGTAGCTGTTAGCGTGTTATGACTTGAAGTGCAAAACAGATCTTCTCAATTTGGACCCCTTATCAGTACGAGTCTTTTAGTAATAATTTGCTTCGAAAAGACGTGAAACAGATAAAGCTGGACAATTTCCTAAATAAATAACTTACTGTATTGATATAGTTCAAATACTATCACTATAATTTATACTTTTATTATGTATTACATATTTCCTATATTTAACTTTTTTTTTCCTAACCTCATGAACGGCAAAATGAGAATCATGTATAAATTAGAGAGAAGTTAAATTGATTAACATACATACAAAACATTGTTATTGTTAAGAAATATTAGTCTTCATTATTTAAATTTAACTGATCAAATACTATAAACATTAGTAATAGTTTAATTAATTACACTCCGTATTAATGAGAGCAATAGCCATGCCTAGTAGGTATACATAACTAGCAGATGATATTTTTTTTATTTCCTTTTCCTTAACTTTTACTCTCTTTAAAATAACTCCATCACAGAATACTTTTATCAGAATTTCAGATTGTAGTTCAGCTTTAGCTATATCTAAATAAAATTACTGAAAACAATCTAAACAAAAAACAAATTCTCATAAAAGGAACACTGATTACCTGATCAGGAGAGAGGGAAGTATCAGCAACCGCGTTACGTTCTAGGTTTGAAGCAGATCTTTCACTCTTGCAGGCATTGTGATAATCAGTTTTAGCTTTATTAACTTTAGCAAGTAACTTGGTCCAAGGCTTTTGTGCTTTTTTGAAGGCATCTTCCATTTCTTTCCGTTCTTTTATGTGCATCATACTCTATAAAATATGAATGATACACACTGGACTTATAGACACTATATACTACACAAAAAATAGTAATTACCACTGTCTACTTTAATAATCTAAATAAATTTAATTAATAATAGAATGCTGAAAACTATACAGTAATCCATTTCGCTTTTGTAGTGAACTACAACATTAATAAAATTAGAACGTAAACTTGAAATTAGTACTTTTTGAATTTCAAAATATAAATCTGCTCAAATAATCGACTACAAAAGATAGTTTAACTATTTATACAAATAAAGGCCACATTAAGCCTAAGTTTCTCATGACTATATAAAGAGTTATTTTTATTTTTAGTTTCATGACGTAACTATGGATACACATCTTGCCTCAAAAACGCGAAAGTAAAACGTGCAATAGTTAAATTTAGGAGTTAGATTATTGTTTGATTATGCTATTTTAAAAATATATCGTTTTTTCTTCTTTTTTTTAGCAAAATTATAAAAGGTAACTTTATAATTATTTTTAAACACGTTCTAAATTATAAAATTTACCAGTTGCTTTTACTTAACTTGAAATAGGACGATAAAAATTTGCATTTTACTGCTAACGAACTTTGAAGTAAAATATTGTAAATATAAAGTAAAATGCCAAATATTAAACTGTTCCAACCTTATGGTATGTATCCTTTTGCCAGGTTTTCACATTTTGAATAACATCATTACAGAGGTTGTCTTTTATTTTTAAATGTAAATCGGAAAGTCTATCTGCCTCTAAAAGCATACCTTTCCATGCAGCTTCCATTGTACCATATTCAGGACCTGTACGGTAAAATAAATAACTAATTATAACCACTCTTCAAGCGTGACATCGATAACATAACATATAACTCTTTGGTATATTATGTATCTTGACCAAACACACAATATTTCACTTTGGTTGAAAAGTAAACACATTTCGAAAGAACGGAATAGAAATAATATGAAATAGTTATAGAAAATGAAACATCAAAATATTTTTGAGTTTAAAATTTTACAACCTCACATAATTTAGGTCATGTAGGTATTAATACTAGTAGAGCTAATGTAGTTTTTGAATAAGAAGTGATTTATGTACAACACATTAATAAAATATTTAACACACAAAGAAATATTGCATGAAAACATGTAACTGTTACAAGTTAGTTAAACGCAAGAACAAAAGTATTCTTAAAAGTTCAAGAAGCAGTAATAAGTAAAAACCTTTTTCTATTAAATCATGCCACTTTTTGCTCCATCCTTTGAGACTTTTGACATAATTTTTTTCTATGTCAGATCTTTCCTGAAGTAAAGTAATAATATCAGTACATAATTTATAACCATCCTCAATTCGTTTAGTAGTTCGTTTATAGTTTCCAGGCTCCCAGAAAGAATCACTACTAGCCATTAGCATAGTATCATCACTATGATGTGACATTTTTCAAATCTGAAAATAAAAGTAATAATAACACTATTTCACCTAAATTGTAATTGTAAACACAATTCTTTTTAAATATTTATTAATACCACAGTTTGTGCTACTTAAAATTAATAGAATATTAAATCATATAACACTACTTCCCACGCCTACATGTAAAAGATCATTTTCATACATTGGGTACGTGTCTTAAATACATCAATATTGGTGTCAGGTTTTTTCTTGACAGCGTCAGGTCGTCTAAGACAGCGTGCTTACCATTAATATTGAATACTGCAGGTTCGAATCCTGACCTTAACCCCAGACTTTTCACGTGGCAGATGAAAGTTTTTGTATACCCCTCGGAGAGGGCATTATGTTGTCGGTCTTGGTCTGTACATGTCAGATACTCGTTAAAAATTTCTACTTTAAACTTGAGTGAGATAAAATTTAGAACTCTTGATGCAGAATACAGCCGGTAATGTGGCTTCCCAAATACATGAGCCACAATCAAATTAGTTCCCTAGAACTTCATAAATAATGATAAACAACCTAATTTAACTACTTAAGTTCATGTTCCGGTGGAGCATTGACCATCTTAAATTCTAAAAAAAAAAAAAAATAAATAAAAAAAAATAACGGAACAAAACGTCTAGGGTAAGATAAATTATATACACAAGACTGAAGGAATATTGAAATAAGTCTACAAGGAAGCTGCTCCAGCATTTACTAAAATATCTGTATACCCTAAAGGAAAAGCTGTTGATCCTGTATCAGTTTATATAACAAATTCGAACAAAGAGCTCAAATTAAAGGCAGGAATTAAGAACATTTTTCAATAATAATGGCAATATGTCATCTTAACTACATAAACACAAGACGAATAAAGTCTAACCCTAACTAACATTAACATATACATATAAACAGGATTTCATAAAACGCAATGTGATTAATAAATCAGAACATAAAATTCTTAATTAGGAGTGTTACTTGTTGAAAGACTGACAACAACCATTCATACTCTGGTTTATGCATTACATAAAATTACATGGAAAACAAAATAACACTTACAACAATTGTTATTTTAAACAAAAATTAATACAACACAAAAAAATTAAAAAACAGAAAAAAATGAAACGTAAATCTTTGAGCGAGAAAATCCCCTGACTTCAGCTTTTCTACTGATCCCCTGGTGACGAACAAAGTTCAAAATATTTATTGATCCTAGTGAACATTTTGAAACGTTGTATGTAATTTTTAGTTTCCCTAAGTACGATTTTTGTACTTTGAAATAGATATCTGTACAGTATGAAAGTAATTACATTAAACACCTCGCGGCAAGACATTGTGAACAAGTAGTACTTAATAAAAATCTCATTAAATAAAAAAAAAAATAATTTCTGGCAACATCATTTGTTCCCAGTCACTAAGCAAAGAAAGGAAAAATCACTAACCTTGAACATAAAGTAAAAAGTTCTTAAAAATCACCTCAGATATAACAAGTAATAAATACAACTAATGAATTACTAAAAACTGAAAACAATTGCGTATAACAAATTAAAATCAGTACAATATTTAGATAAAAAAATATATTTACCTAAAATTCAATTTACATTAACCAAATTTAACATTAAGTAATTTATGGAACAACTAAACAAAACTGAAGTGAAACAGTAATGAAGCTAACTCTCCCACAATTCGTTTTTTCAAGATGCCGTAGAAATGCTTCTGTCACTTTACATACAGAAAACCATAACTCAGTACTCCTATCAGATAAATATTTTTACTTAAACTACACAATTTTATGAAGTGCACGACAGATAATTATGTTAACAGTTACCTGCTTTGTTATCCAACGATAAACAGTTCACCACAATCCACTTGATAGGGACGATAAAGTAAATTTGTCTAGTTTAAATCATAAATAAATATAATTCTTGTAACGAAAAACCTACAATAAACTATAAAATAAGTTAATAATGTACTTTCAAGTAAAGGAGAAATTGGGAGACTACTACATGGAGGCACCTCCCACTATACACACGAAAAGAAAAATTTAGTAACCATTAAATGTTTCTAAAAGAATGTTTCTCAAAGCAAATCGAAACTTTACCAAGTATAACTTTAAAAATAGAAAAATTATTCAGATTTCTTTAAATGAAAAAGACAACTTAAATACACGTTACTGAACGGTGTGAAAAATCCCCTAACTTTTCAATGAAATATAAGGTTAAACAAGTTTTTTTATTTAGAATGAAATAACCCTAAAAATTCCTATTGAGTTTACTTTTTATTTTTATATTCGAGATAGCACTGTTTTAAAAATTTAAATCGAAATAAATTATTTTATTTTCATTTTTTTACATAATGAAGAAAAAAAAATTTCTAATCAACGACTCAAAAGTTCTGATACAAACTTTATGTTGCTGACTATCCAAATTAAATTGTAGGCTGAATATTATATTTGTCCCCAATTCACCAATTATGTCATTCTCAAGCTTACGGTGATATGAAATTATGTACTCCTCCTTAAGTTTAATGTTTCTCCTAATGATAAGACCCATTCATTTATTTGTTTGTTATTTTCTAATATCCATTATCACTTAACCAACTGATGAAGTTTTTTCTTCAAACCATCAAAAAAACTATGAAACGATAATAGATTCTATGCATTGAATATCATAACTGTATTCATTTTTTTCAACTATTACCTTAAAATAATTACAAATTTAACTACTTTATAACTGATATTATTTTCAATAAATGTTCCTAATAATAAAACTTTGAACATACCCAACGCTCTTCCTCTCATTCGATACCTTGACGTAAACGTGCATGATAAATTTTTCTGTAAAACTCAAAATAGATGACATTTTCTTTAACGATTAAAATGGGGGATAATAAACAATGTACCAATGTATGAATGAATTTAAAAAGTCATTCAATGTTCAATATGGTAGTTTTCTTTCTGATATAATTGTAATCTTACCAAAGGTGTTGTTTTAGAAATCAGTTGTTAGTCGAAATCTTTACATAATCTTTGTCAAAACCATTGATTTTGTATGTATGTCTTTAAAAAAATTCCCATTTCTTTATAAATAAAAATTACTTTAAATTAAAAAGAAAATTCAATAAAAAAACTTTGAGTCATTTTTTAAGACCTTTATACTTTTTTATATTATTTATCATTCTTTTTTTGTAGAGTAATCCAAAGTTTTTATGATTATTAATTTTTAGAATTTGGCTAATATTTTAGGGATATTTCACCAATTTTTGATTTACCTTTTAACTGTATTTCACTTTTATCTCGTCCTGATAGGAAAATTAATTACATTTCAATGATAAGAACAAGAGTGGTTCGTAAGGAAATAGGTGATAAATTATTTCTGCATGAGTTGCAGAAGAAATGAACAATTAGTACAATGTGATTTTCTTGTAATTAATATTTGAAGTCTTGGATTAGCGGCCTATTTAAGCTAGAAAATTATGGATAAGATTATTTTTCATAGTGTGGATGGTTTAGTTAAGTGCTCCAAATCCACTCCAATTACCAGTGATTATGATATTTCTACTTCAACTTTGGGACTTGGCATAAGTGGAAATGTCGTAAAATGCTTTAGCAAGGAGTCTGGTCAAGTGTACGCGTTAAAGGTAATTTCTTTCTTCTTATTAAAGTGAATGAAGATAAATGAAACGTAACTTTACAATTACATTATCAAATTAACCGTTTTAGTGCTCTTTTCGTAAATTCACAGAATATGGTTTCCGCAATGTCAAAAATTAATAGTGGGAGAGATTCAGAGGTAAATGTGTTTGGCATTTCTATTAATTTTCAAAAGAATAACAGTTTATACTACAAGGCCATGTTTAATGTCCAAAATTCAAATTTTAATAAATTTGTTTACTGAAAATTAGATGTGTAATACGCCATATATCAACTCACGCTATTATATTCAAATTCATAAAATATTCCTTCTGAACAAAGGAGAATCAAAATTGAACTATACAGCTTCATACATTTTTAATAGCCTATGTTACTTTAACGAGGACTCATTCAGTGTTTGACTAATGAAGTTATTTTGATCAGTTGCTTTAATAATATTTACATTCCATTTCATAAATATTTGATGGAATTGAAGTCTATTATTAGCATAAATGGTGAATGTGGCTGATAGGAATTGTTTATTTACAATTAATTTGCAATATCTTTTTAAACGTTCATGCTATCACTAAAACATGTAACTGATATATATTTCAGACTTACAACGGTTATTAGTGCCAGGAAAAGTTACAAAGCCTAAAAATTTAATTGGGTGTTAGTTTTGAATACATGTTTTTCTTTTATTAAAATTAGGGAGATTGAAATACATAGGGTCATCTTCTAAATATATGCTTATGAAAAATTCGAATTATATTTTAAGATTAGAATTCTTAAAATTATCGTATTCTTTAAACATCAATGATCAAACCGCAATATGAAATGGGAAAACAAGACTAAGATCTTTCAACCATAACAAGCGGTCTTCATCAGAGTCAAAAACCCAACTGAAACACTAGATGCAGAAAACATCTGGTGAGGGGTTAAGAAGAGTGGGAGGGAAGAGTGGTATTTTAAAAGGGTGAAAGTGCAGGAAAGGACAAATGTCCAGAAAGGGATGTTTGGGGAAACAAAGGAGTACATTAAGAAAGAGTAAAAAACTATCCGCTAGCTGTTAACTCTCTTATAAGAGGCTATTGTCCTCGTATCGAAAGTATCAAGTTTGAAGAGACCGTTATTAATGTTTATAATATTTGATCTTAAATTTAATTAGAGACGATTCAATAATATTTCTTAACAACATCGATTTTTCATAGGTAATAAATTTAGCTCCTGTCCAATCAATATGATGACTTTCATTGTTTATATGCAGAGGAGATGTTCTCTTTATTTAAAAGAGCTTGTGTGTAAGAGGGGTGATACATACGACAGTAGCATATATAGCTACTACTATAGTGACAACTGCTGCTATAGACCTCAATGTGTATTTGCATTGTAGGTGGTAGTATTTTAGTAGGTTTTTGTTTTGGTTTGAATTGGTTTAGGTTATATATTGGGTTAAAAATATATTAGGTTATATATTTAACTAGACATGTTAAAAGGTATAGATATGTTGAGGATATACTATGCATCTGTCCTAATTCTATAAATAAAGAGGCTTTTCTAATAAAATTAAATTTATTAGTGCCGACAATCCAGTTCACAATGCAAGAAGAAGTAAGTGGTAATTTGCCCTTCTTAGATGTCCTGATTCATTCATAGGTTTCCTAAAGAGTTACACTTTTCTGTATATAGAAACCTACGAATGTACTTGCATATGTTCACTTTTATTCTTCCCATCCAAAAAATGTTAAAATTTCTGTTTTTAGAAATATTTTTTTGAAGGCGTTGAGGGGAGTGTGCTCTCCTGAATTCCTTAATGATGAGATTATCAACATTAGGTCAATTGCCCTATCATTAAAATACCCCTCCTCTTATATCGATTTAGCTTTGAAGGGTGCTAAAAAAAACTTTCTCTAATACTTCAACAGAGCTCCGTTCATTTTCAAATTCCATAATTTTACCGTATCATGACTCATTGGACCCCCTTCAGACTAACCAAACAACTTGATTCAATATAGTGTTTTCTAATCGTAATAACGTAGGAAATATGTTAATAAAAAGCTCTCCCATGGAACTGGAGTCCGGTGGTATTTGTAAAATTCCGTGCAAAAAATTCCATAAAATTTATATTGGTCAAACTGGCAAATCATTAAAGACACGTGTAAAATAACACCAATACAACGTAAGTAGACAGGAAAAAAGTAGTGCCTTATTCTTGCGTATAAACAATGAAAATCATCATATTGATTGGACAGGAGCTAAATTCATTACCTATGAAAAATCGATGTTCTTAAGAAATATTATTGAATCGTCTCTAATTAAATTTAAGATCAAATATTATAAACATTAGTAACGGTTTCTTCAAACTTGATACTTTCGTTACGAGGACAATAACCTCTTATAACAGGGTTGACATCTAGCGGATAGTTTTTTACTCTTTCTTACTGTACTCCTTTGTTTCCCCAAACATCCCTTTCTGGACATTTGTCCTTTCCTGCACTTTAACCCTTTTAAAATACCACTCTGCTCAACCCCTCACCAGATGTTTTCTGCATCTAGTGTTTTAGTTGGGTTTTTGACTCTGATGAAGACCGCTTGTTATGGTTGAAAGATCTTAGTCTTGTTTTCCCATTTCATAGATCATTGATTGTTATTTCACGTGTTTATGTGAAATCTTTTTATATTTAAACATATGTGAATTATGTAAAGCCATGAAAAGTATTAGTACATTTAATTATTATCGGTACCATTTTTAGGGCTGATCCTGCATATTTGGGCTTTTATTGATCTATATTGATTCTATCTTTTACTAAAAATATAAAAATTTGAAATATTAAAACTTACTTATTCAATTGACAAGTTGTAAATTTTGAGTAGGAATGTACTAATTATATGAATTACAGATTTTGAACGATTCAGTGAAAGCGAGGAGAGAAGTGGAGTTACATTGGAAAGCCAGTTCACATAAACATATCGTTTCGGTTATTGATGTTTATATCAATACTTACATGGGAGACAAATGTATCCTTATGGTAATGGAATGGTACCTGTCGACTAATATTAATTTAAAATTAAATTCATTTCTTAATACTTAATAACTTATTAATTTTTTTTAATATAGCATGCAGGGGGGAGAATTATTTCAGCGAATTCAGCAGCGGCAGTCTAGTCCATTTACTGAAAGAGGTAGGATTATATTATTCATATGTTGGTTCAATGCAGTGAAGAATCACCATTTTCATTAAAATTTATTAATCAGATTTTGTGGGAGAATGTTTTTAATGTTATTTATTTGAAAAGTCATTACTATGGTGTATTATGGTTCAAAATTAACATCGTTTATCTGCCCCCGGGTATTCAGATAGTATATTATTTCTAACATTTTAAGTTTCAAAACGAAAATTATCATAATTGTATACTGATTTAATGTTGATGTATGATTTAATAAGGAGAATCACTAAAATGTATTCACAAAAAGTTTGTTTTTTTTTGTTTTCTTTTTTTTATAGAGGCCGCTCAAATAATGGTGGAGATTTGTTCCGCTGTAAAATTCCTCCATGATATTAATATTGCACATCGAGACCTTAAGCCTGAAAACTTACTTTATACGACTCCTGGTAGTATTACATTAAGTTACTAGGTTTAGATTAAGTAGTTTATTTCATTTGTGCCCTTCATCGTATTTACATATGTGATATTGTATTTGTGATAGTGGAAGCTCTCTTAAAAGTCAGTCTGTATTGATGAAATTATATCTTTAGCATAATAGATCATTTATTATTATTTCCGTAATTCTAATGATTTTCTCAAACCTGGTTGTGAATCCATCTTGCTATATTCAGGGTGATACTATTGTATAAATTAATCCAATACTAATAATAGGCCAGAAATACGTTTATAAAGTTTGAAAATATGTACAATTTATTGTATGATTCATTTGGTTAAATTATTCCATATAGAAATTAAATTTCTATTTCCATATTTTGGTTCATAAATGCAGTAAAAATTAATTCTTTATGACTATTCTTGGAATAATTTTTATATTTATTGGAATGCACTAACTAATTTGATCTTCTGTACTAATCAAGATGATTTGATTGTGATAGAAGACACAGCTAATTGCGGATGGTGTTAAGTAAAAGAAGGATAGAAAAACTATTAACTGTTGCTTTATTCGAGAATAAATACATTTTTCATATACTACTTGTTCTAAGAATTTTATATTATGCAACTTGTGTATTTATTTTGAAGATTAAGTATATGGACTGACAAATTGTCACTAGAATAATGAACCAGATTTTTGTTTGAGAACAAAAATATTCACATAGAAACCTAATAGACCGTGTTAAATTGTTACAGTTTGTTTATAGGAATATTTTCTGGATTTCAGAGAACTTTGACTTCATCTTTTCGTTTGATTATTTTGATATAATATATGAATTCTTATTAAATCAACTTTATTAGTTTATGAATGATTTTGTTTGATATAAATTGGTCTATATAATAGCTGCAAATTAATTTAGTAATATCATTTTGAATGTTAGCAAAGTCACCACTCTCCAATTCAACTTCCCTCCTTCAGCAAATGCTAAATGTCTTTCAAGGTAAACGTTTCTTACATTCGGAATATCGTTAATTTTTTATCTTTGCTGTATATATAAAAGTGTTATGTTATGTAATTATTTGTGTGCATTACGTTCTGGATTGAATATAGGTTTCTTTCGGAGGCTGATGTTTTTCTTCGACCTTTTGAAATGTAGTTGTAAATGCCGTACGTGAATGATGAGTTTAAAAATATTAAACTAAAGGTCGTCATCCCTTTGGTCATGGATCCTTTTAGGCTGTGCACAGCCCCCGTGAGACCTTCTTGACTTTCAACCCATTTCGCCGTCGGTGAGATAGATGGACTCTTAAGGAGTACTCTCCCTTTTCCATTGCTGACTACTCTACACCTTTAACAGTAGATTGGCTTGTTGAGGATGAGATATCTGTTTTACTAATTTGAGCCATTTCTATCTGCTTATTTACCTCAGAGGACTGTGGAGACATTTCTGTCACCTCTCTGTTTAATAGTTATTTTCCATAACAATAAAAGCATTAAAGAGTACCCTGAGCAGAACTCCCGTGACAGGCCAGATCCCCACGAGAGGGCTAGTTGAAGCTAGATATCGACCACTGCTATGCACTCGTTACTACTTATTTATGTTTGTATTTGGAGTTGTGTTAAAAACTTCCTTTTTAATTTTCTTTGATACCTTTCATAAATTGCTAATATCACCTTTTTTTCTCCGAAATTTCATTCTCCTTCCCTGTGTTCAGTTTTTTTTAGTAGTTGTAAGTTCTGTTGCGTTCGTAATAATCTTAATACAACCTTAGAATTTTCTAGATTTAAAGACAGTGACTAAACGCAAACCTATATGTCAAACATGAAACAGATACGTATTAGTGAAGTCCTTGGATGTCAATTTCTGGAGAAAATGAAAAGCCTAACTTCAAATGTCTTTAAGAAAGTTTGTTTGTTTCTTAATGCAGAGGCCCATTTTTGTATAAAATATCAATTTTATCCATGAAAGATTCTAGACCGTAGCGTGTATAAAAGCTTTTGGCTCACACACACACACACAGACATCATCGTGTCTATATTTATATATATATATAATTATATGTATATATATAATGTAGACATCATTATTATTTATAATAATGTAAATATGTCCATATTCACAGTTAACTCTTATGGAACAGAATATAAATATTTAAACTCATCCATGGTATTCGTTGCTTCGATTAGTTAAAAGAATTCAAACTCAACTTAGTTAAAAGAAATACCACTATCAACATATTTTATATATTTGTTGGTATGGTTTCTAAATGATCCACTGTATAAAGTCAAATTTTAACTGATTTAATGATTTGTATTATTCTTTTTTCAGTTATTTCTGTAAGAAATGATTCCAACTGAAGACATAAAAAAACCTGTGACTCATTTTATATGTCATTATGAGATTTTTATTGCTATATAGAAAGTATATGTCTACAATTTTATTCTATTCATATAAATTCAAGGTTTATAAAATCACATTGATTTTGACTTTTTCTGTTTTACATATATATATATATATATATATATATATATATATATAATGTCCACAAGGACAACACATTAAATGACCTAGTGAAACATTAGAGCTAGAACATATCTCACTTCAGTATTTCAATATCCGCAATCATCAGGAGAGAAGTAGTCGGCTTGGTGTTGACTCACCTAGAGTCGGCACAAAGTCATCTATCTGGACTCTTCTATCCAGGTGTCGAAGAATGCCCTAGAGCGGGCATTCTTGATTTTTCTCGTTATCAACTGCCGTTGAAAATTATGTGTGAACCCTTCGTCCGTTGCTTCTGCGACGTGCAGGCGAATATTTGTCCTTAGGGAGCAGTCTTCCAGATATACAGGTCTCGTTGAACATGATGGAGTATTCTCTGTGTAAAATCTTCTTTCCAATTTTCTCTAGCTTGCGAAAGATCAATTTTTCGTTGTTAAACAACAGTTTTGAATCGTCGACGCATTTCGACTGTCCACAGCAGTTATTGTCAAGACACAAAGGAATAAAGGGTCATCTATCCATGCACAACAAGGTGCATACCAAAATAGTGGACAGGCATCTTGGCCTTTTACCTTCGTAATTCTGTAGAGGTAGTGTTCGGGCTATTTTTCATAATCAGGTTTCCAGTGGTTTTTGACTTCTAGTAGTTGTGGAGTTGTTTTTCTGTCTTTTGTATTTTTGCAGTTCTCATTTTTTCGTATGATCTGTTTGAGTGCTCGTTCGTCTTCCTTGTATGCCTCTACGTACTGGTTCTTGTAGACTACTTTATGTGTGTTTGCCTGGGGGTCGTTGGTACTGGCTTTGTACTTTGCCCTGTAGTTGAGATACTTTCAAAATGTACACATTAACTGCCATGAAAGAAGCTACGTCACATCAGCATTTCAGAAGGATACAGACCTGTGAATTTACATCAACACAGTAGCGAGTGTCCTGAGCGCTACAAAACAGGAATAACTCACGCTCTGGAACACCGGATCTACAAGACATCCTCTACACGGCAGCTATTGCATCAGAGAATAGAAAAACTTTCGTCAACAATGGCTACAATAACATCGCTTTTGATAAAATAGTTAACGAAGGACACAGCCAGTACCAACGACCCCCAGGCCAACATACATTAAGTATTCTACAGGAACCAGTACACTGAGGCTTACAAAGACGAACAAGCGTTCAAACATGTCATATGAAAAAATGTTCAGAGCAAAAATACAAATGACTGAATACAACTCTACATCTACTACAAATCAAAAACCACTGCAAGCCTGATTATGAAAAGTAGCCCGGACACTACCTCTACTGAATTACAAAGGTCCAACGTCATATAACTATACAAATGCATCTTAGGATAGTGCGAGCTCCTGGCTGAAGTCAAATACATCGGAATGACTACGACCACCCTCTCAAGACGCCTTATTATGCATCTACAAGCTGGAGCCTTCAAAAAACACACTACTGTAGCACACAAGAAGAAGCTCACCCGCCAGGACTTAGTAGAAAACACTAAGGTTATAAAACAAATAAACGATCAAGGCAGACTGCAGATTTATGAAGCCGTCAAAATACTGAAACACAGTCCAATCATCAACATACAGCACACGGTATCAGCACTTGCACTAAGCCTCCTTAGTGCAAGCCTACAGCTTTCGTCCAGGCAGTAGCCCATCACCGAGCAGGTATCCAAGAGTCTGCTAACCAGCCATACGTGAGACACCTTGTTGATCAAAATTATTTTAAAAATTAAATAAAGCCCCTTCTAAGAAACTCTATTTCCTTAAAAGAAGTGGTAAAAGGCCAGGATGCCTGTCCACTATTTTTGCATGCACCTTATTTTGCATGGCTAGCTGACCCCTGACCCTCTATTTTCTTATGCCTTGATAATAACTATTGTGGACAGTTAAATTATCAAGAATAGGTTAGTTTTTTTTTTATATAACTTTTAAAGTTACGTTTCGGTTTCATTAAAGCCTTTTTAATGGAGGAAAAATAAACTTTTGAAACTGAACTCATTAAATTTACATTAGAAGTTTAAAATTAATAAGTTCCGTAATCGACAGTTGTGTTAAAAAATTCCATTCGTGAACTTCTTTATTTTAATCCTCTAATGTAATAATTTAGTTTACTGTTTTTCAATTTCAAAGTGTCATACTCTTGCCTAAGAAAAATTTTGAAATAAAGCTGAAGCGTTGACTTTGAAAGTTTGATTTGTAGCTGGAAATCTCACCCTTCCTGATAATTTTTTTTATTCTATTTTCTTCCTCGAGGTCCATACCTTTATCAAGCGTTTTACATATATATATATATATATATATATACTATGAAAACTTGAAGAAATACGAATGATTTTAGTATATGGACTCTGAATCATTCATTGAAACTTAAACTATGGAAATTAGCATGAACAGCAATTGGTAGTGCACAATTTTGACTGACTGAAGACCTACAATTATTCATGCGTAGGCTTAACATAGTGGTTGCGAAACCCACATAGAATGCATCACACTGAATACAGTCTAGGCGGTAGATAATATAACTAGAAGTGTCGGAATTATATATATATATATATATATATATATATATATATATATAATAACAGTTAGAATTTAAAGGAGAAGTAAAAGATGTAGCCGGATTGATTATGGGACAGATGAGGCACCCACAACATTAACAACGTTGCATACCTGTGCACTTCACCTCGGTTGAAGAGGATTTAACAGATCTAGGGGAGAGTAAGTTACCAATATTGGGAGGTCTTCGATAGTTGATTTGGGGAAGTTTGTTAAATACTGAGGAAGTGGATGAGGACAGAGTTCCTTTATCAATTTACCCAACCTGTGAGTTCCAGGAAATAATCAGTCATGAAGGATACTAAATAAATTCGGTCTCTCTTTATTGGGTAACATGTGCTGGGACAATACAGTTCTCTAACATGCGAGAAGGGTAACAACGCTGTTTGCATTTCTTTTTTAAACTATCTATTATGATTTTGCGGTCGGACGTACTATTGCATAAATAGTTTAATAAGTAAATAAATTCTTTAATAAGCAAGATATTGTTGGGAGTTGGTTGGTTTGATGTGGACTGAGGTAACTAAGAACGTTAGTTCTTACTGAGGTAACTGAGGTAGAAACAAGAACAGCTTGTTTCTACATAGTACCGGTCCCTTTTATTATAATTCTTACATTTTATACCATAAGTCAGATAGCTTGTAGTTCATTTGGTACGTTTTCTTTCAAGTTAGAGAACACGATTTAACTTTTCTTTTATCATATAAGATGGAGTAACTTCTCGTACATTTTGTTTTCACACTTATTTAATTTGATATACCTATGATAAACCCTGGATAAATGAAAATTTGAAACACTTTTTATTAAAAACTTCTAGATTGATATTGTTATTGGAATTTTCTTGCTGCTGTCTTAAATGTCTATGCTAATAACGTTCAATTAAAATTAAAGAGCCAGTATTATGGAAGAATTCATATTGGTTAGTTTTGATGTAAGTCATTTTACTAATGCACCTGTACCTGTTTTCTACAGGAGGAACTGGTCAATTATAGCCTCCCTTAGTATAATAAAGTTAATTAAATTATGTGTGGTTGACTGTTATTTCAATTTGAAAATAATTTTTACAAACAAAATATAGTTTTGCTATGGGCAATGGAATAACAATTCTCCCCCCGATTAATTTATATATGGAATTCTGTGAAACTAAATTGTTAAATTTAATTCTATTTAATAAAGGTGAACAAAGCGGTGCTTCATTTTTGCATATAAATAATGAGAATCATGATATAAACTGGACGGAAGCTAAAATGACCACCTATGAAAGATAGAGGTTAAGGAATTTTATTAAATCTTCATTAATTAAATTTAATTGACCCAATACTATTCACTCATAATGCTTTATTCAAACTGAAATCAGTATTAACGATAACAATAGCTTTGTCCTCCAGGAGTGATAAATAGATAGTTTTTTACTTATTTAAGTCTGAACTCCTTCATTTATTCTGAATCGACCAACCTTTTGTTCCCTTTCCTTACCCTTTGAAATACCTCTCTTGTCTCATCACTTCTCAATACCACACCAGATGTCCTATTTCGCTTGTTTCAGTTCTAGTGTGACTCTGATTCAAAGCCACTTGAACAATCGTGGTCCCATTTCTGAATTTCTTACTGTCGTTTAGTTGCTGATTTATATGTATAGTTAAGATTAATTACAGATGAATGTCGTATTAATTTTTGATTCGCAATATACTAATGTAGGAAGATTTGGAATACAATTTTACTTAATCAAGTAATTATGAGCGTGATATATAGTGACTGCTGTCGTAGTTGTAGTCTGATATAAATTTGAGCAGCTTTATGGAGTATAGAGTAAAACAATTGTGTATGTAAATAAACAACAGCTCTGTTATTTTTTTAATTATTTTTATTTCTTTAAAACTAATTTTCTTGTACCTGAATTCATATTTATGGCCATCAATTCAATTTGCTAAATATAGAGGAGGGGCTTTTAAAAGTTCGAAACAAAAACCGTTTAATTGAAATAGACCGTGAGATTATATTTGTTACTGATTTTTCCTCATCAGTATACATTTAAAATTTAATCTTATTAAACTCTTAAGTATAGTTAAGAACTTTGTAAGGCCTAAGGCTCTTCCCTTCGTTTGAGACACTCATTCACATTTCTAAGATAGATTCTGATGTTCTCCATTATAAAATGATACCTGATGAATTCTTTTATTAGAAAAATTATCATCAACCTCTGAGCAAAACGTTTACTCAATCCCGTTACGTCAATCATAAATGATTACTTTCTTGCTTCAGGAATATATTAATCTATCGTGGCCTCAAATTGAAGTGTTTTGTCATTGAAATACTAAAGACGTTACATTTAGACATGCACCATGTTGCCACAAACTGCATCCGGGTAAAACATTTGTGATTTACAAAGCCGGTAATTTTAAACTTAAAGGTCTGAGGAAGGGCACAATGGCGAGTGGTGTGACTGTCCTTGTACCATTTTTCCTGACCTTGATTTAACAAGTTTTGATTATTTAGTACAGTTTTGTTAATGCATTATGTTCTGCAATTTTATTCTTTAAGCTGATGATGCAACTTTAAAGTTAACTGATTTTGGCTTTGCGAAAGAAGATTTTTCACATGAAAGTTTAGAAACTCCATGTTATACTCCATACTATGTTGGTAAGTCCACGAGTTTTTTTCAGATTGGATTTGAATTAATTTTTTAAGTTATATTTTCAGTCTTAATTGAGGGTCCAATTAACAATCATCATTTGAAGTAGAATTTTTCTAATATTTCCTCATTCTGACAAATTCTTTAAAATTGTACCAATACGAATTGCAGTTTCAGACTATACTATTCTCAGTACACTGAAATAGCTCTTAGTATTTGTATATACATACCCATCATAATTGTTAATGTACTCCTCTAGTTTAATTTTATGTTCTCTACACCTGTACCTTGTAATTTTGATGCTTTCTGAAATGTTGCAATATATCTTAATCTCATAATAGGAAACAACTCTCAGGTTCTTATAATAAGAGTGGTCTACTGTTAGGTTTATTGGTAGGTCCAATAAACAACAGCTGTTATTATTTAAATTATTTTTATTTCTTTAAAACAATTTCCTTATACCTTTTACCTTTCAGGGTAAACGGTAAATTGTACCGTTTAACTTGAATGCTTGTAATTATTTGTCTTTCCCTTGTTCCTTTTAAAATATGTCCTAGTTCTGAATATCTTGTGTATATATGTATAGAATATCTGATTTAATCAATAGCGTGACAGGTCATAGATTTCGCATTGTATTGTTTTATGTGTTAGTTGTTTTTATTTACTATTGAGTTTTAAATACCTTACATAACCAATGAGAATATAGTTTGAAAAGGCAGTTTGAAAAATATATTTTTGAGTTGGAATGTCATGTATCCATCCTAGCGAATTGATATTGGCGTGCACATTAAAACTATATATTACAGAAACGGATTGGTTTGCAAATTATAACAGTGAGGGCCTTGTAAAGAAATTCTACTAATTCATTTTTATGTGGCAATATCAATACTACAATTTAATACGTATGGACGTTGAAAACATGCGATGAATACCTAAGTCTTATACGAAGTTAACAGTTGCATTTCTTTACGTGGAAAGTGTATCCTATTCAATGAAATTGTTGACTCAGCATCGCTGTAGGATGTTAAGAGCACTATTCGTAAGAATGGTGGTTAGGATGTATACAATTTTTAAATCGAAAGGATTTCTTTTGTTTTATTATTTTTTGAAAGATTTTAGTATTAAAAATGAACTAACGTTCTCTTTTTGGATAAATTATAGCTTCCAGCTGCTTTCATTACGTTATATATCCAAGTACAGTTTTCTTGTCTTAAAAAAAAATACTCAGTAGTCCTTTATTCCGTAAAAATGGATTCATTATGATTTTCGAGTGCAGATTCAAACAGAACAGGCTGTTCTGTCGAGTGAGTGTATTAGTGAATAAGACTAGAGGTCACATTTTTGTTAATATTACATGCTTACTCTCTCTATTTGTACCATCCATCTCAGAAGCCAAGTCGATTGTGTTTTGACATTCTCGTCATTTACTAGTATACAAATGTTGGTAATAGAGAAGATAGCATATGTATATATATATAAATTATTTTATGGTTTATTTGAATAAGAATCTCTAAAAAAGGGGTAGTACTTAAACTTACTTTAGGATGATTACATCTAACTTGTTATTTTGTTTTAATCACTACTTTTGCTTTTGTTTACTCTTCATTCATCTACCTAAATTCATCATTATTTGTTCATCTAACTATTTCCTTTGCAGCTCCCGAAGTTTTGGGACCAGAAAAGTATGATAAAAGCTGTGACATATGGTCGTTAGGTGTCATCATGTACATATTGTAAGTAGGGAGTATTGTTAATAAATTATTGAAAATTGTTCTACTTTTCTTTACGTTGTCTTATTTCCTTTTAATGCGTTCTCTCTAGTAAGTTATAGCAGATTTCATGAATCTAAATTTTTTTTATAGATGAGTTGAGATTTTAAGAAGTAAAGAATAATGTTAAGTAATAACATTACTTAATGACATTACATAACATAAAGAATGTTATGTACAGTAAAGAAGAAATAAATAATGTTAGTTTATTTAAAATTTGGCGATAGTTACAGCAATGTTGCTTACCAGTAGAAAAAACTTTTTTTTTTTTAAACCAGTTATTAGTACTGTAGATGATTATGGTTTGTGCACCTTGCCCAATGTACCTTATCAGTTTCAAATTAGGAATAGCTTATTATAAATTTTTAGGGGTTTTTACTTTAGAGTTTGACGGATTTACATGTTTTGAAGTCCCCAGTCTATTTTAACTTTTTTTCATACCATGTCTATGTGGATGAGTGGGTACTCAAAAGTTTGTGGGCACGCTGCAGTCCATACCGTTTAATGGATCGAATTCATATTTTACTCTTAACATTAACATTTTGTATTCTATTAACAACTACACAAACATGTTTATTTCAGTCGCTATTGAATTCAGTTTACTGCGACAGCATAGTTAAGACCAAAATGTGTAAGTAGAATAACCTGATTTTCTGTTATCATATGTTTTACTTCTAGGTTATGTGGTTTTCCTCCATTCTTCAGTAGTGATGGTCAACCATTCTCTCCAGGGATGAAAAAACGAATAAGATTAGGACAGTTTGAGTTTCCTGACCCAGAATGGAGTCAAGTGTCTAAAGATGCTAAAGATTTAATAAGTTGGATGATATGTGTTGACGCAGCAAAACGCTATAACATTAATCAAGTCATTTCCAACAAGTGGATTGCTGTAAGTTTCTCAGTTTTCAAATCATTTCCAATTAACTCAAATAGCTTAGAGAGTAATTTTAATTTTCAACATTGAGAATTTGAGCAACACTTTAATGTGTTTATTATTTTGTGAAAATATATATGAAACGTCGTTTTTGGGTATAGTTACACATTTAGTGATACATTAGGGCTAATCGCACTGTCTATTAATAAAAATTGAAGAACAATTACTTGTAGTAGATTATATTGTATTCTCCGGTATATATTTACTTTTTTTTTAATTGTACCGCAGGCTAGGCATTCAAAATCTTATAAATAATTCACTTTCTTCACTACTTTCCTATTATTATACAAAATTGTATAATAATATTATACGTTAATATATATATTATTTTTTTAATTGTACCGCAGTCTGGGCATTCAAAATCTTATAAATAATTCACTTTTCACTACTTGCTTATTATCACACAAAATTTTGTTCAAATGAGTTCTCATATAATGTAATAAATAAGAATATAAACCACAAAGAAAAAAACTCGCTTTGATATTTGGGCCAATCGTTGTCATCCTGAGATATGTGATCCACTTGAGGAGCAGAACCATACTGAAGAGAATTCCTTCGTTCTAGGCAGTGTTAGTGCTATCACCACATACAGGGAGGGGAAAGGGATAAAGCAGAAAGTAAAGATAAATATCTGTTTAAGAATTCGTACATGTAGTAAGCAGTCACTGAAACTATGTACGTAAGATGTTGCATGTATGTAAACTCCTGTTTCTACTTTGATTTTATTGTTTTATTGACACTCATTAGTTTTCATGTTTAATTACTTTGTTTTTTATCCCTTTCTCCTTCCTGCGTATATTGGTAGTACTTCCAGTGTTACTAAGATGATGGAATTCTTCAGTGTGGTTTTCGCTACTTAAGCGGATCACATTCCCCCTCCTGATGATGACCACTCGTCATAACATGGAAGTGAGTTTTTGTAGGAGTTCCTCTTTGTGATTTAGCAGTCCATTGAGACAGCTTCCATTTTGATTTAAATAAGAATGTAATTATATTGAAATGATAGTAACACATACATCAATAATACCGTAGTTATTTCGAAAATTGTCATTCGAATTGTTAGTCTGCGGTTGTTTAATGAAATATGTTTCAAGAACTGCTACCAATTAATATGAATGTCTACATGGTAACCAAATTTATCAGTAACCGTTCAATTTAACTGACTGAAATCAAACTTATAATGCCGACGTTTCGACCTTATGTAATTTCCTCTTCATAGGAATACAGATCAGAGGATATATAACAAATCATACAGCATAAAAATTGAACACATATAACAGATAATTTTTAACATACTAAATAGGGGACCAGGTTAGTTCAGTGGTTAACGTACTCTCCTCTGAACTGGTAGGTAACTTACTGGTTTGACATTGCAAGATAAGACACATTAAAATAAAATAAAAAATCATTCGATTATACATTAGTGTGATATTTTGTTTACTTCTAGTGAAGTTGAGTGTAAGCTACTCCAGATTTATTTTTAATTTCTAAGATATATATCAAATCTACAATTTTTTATATACTGAACTGAAAACCCATTCTAGATCACCCACATTACCAGTGTAAAATTGGTTTGTTTTATTATGCAAAAAAGAAAGTTTATACTTCTGTACAAGTATATGAAGACAATGGGTTGTTAACGGACTAATTAAATATTGTGTTTAATGTAATGAAGCACAAGGTAAATTAACAATATCTGTTGTTTTTCTCTCCAACACAAGAACCAGTAAAGGAAAAACTAATTATTAATCTCATCAATCCAATCCATTGATGAAAGAGTAGTTTCATTTTTTGCTTATTGAAACAAAATTTTTTATGTAATAATGCGAAAGGTTTGTAGTGTGTAGCAACAGTGTATGAGGTAAGAAACTATTAATCCATATACTTGACTGTCAAGTTTTGATGTAGAATTTTTACATTATCAGTTAATTCGCAACACATATTTACAATTTAATCTGAACTTATTTCATTTTTGATGGCTTTTCATGGAACAGCATTAAGTCGATGAATATTTTTATGAATTAGTCCACTGTTTGAAGTTCTTAATCTAATTATTGTGTTTCATAGTAAAAGGAAATTATGTTAGGAAAAAGTTGACAGGACATGACATAAGAAACAGGATTGATTTGAGTAAATTAATCCCATTTCAACGGAGAAAAAAACCCCACGTTATAAAACCATTTTGGATCTATAAACCTACCCTACAGCGATGTAGCTGTAGCTCTGTTATATTTTCATTTTCTGTTTACTTTGTTTAAGGAAAATTATTTGCGTTTTTATAAGTTGCTAATTATATTTTTTTCACATCTACTTCCCTTCAGTATTTCCTAAAAAAAAAAAAAGGTTGCAACTCATGACAGTCTAATAATTATAAATACAACAGCATTCTAGCTCGTTGGTAAAATTTATTACTATAACTCCTGGTATGAATTGTTTCCATTTAAGTAATTACCACTATTAACTTCAATATTCATAGTGCGTACTTCTAATTTACTTTTTTTTCTTCTAGCAATACACTCAGGTTCCAGAAACTCCACTATTTACTGGTAAAATGTTAAAAGAAGGTGAGGATATCATGGGCGATGTCCATGATGAGATGATGCGTTCATTAGCTTCTATGAGAGTTGATTATGATCAAGTTCAAATAAAACCCATTAAAAACTCTAAGAACGCTTTATTAGAAAAACGAAGGAAAAAGAAGTTCATGGCCTGATGTTTTAACTCCTACTCTTTTAATCTAATTTTATTTTTTATATAATTTAGCATCAATTAATCAATTTTTGTCTGTTTTGAGTAATATATTGCACTAAACAATCTAGTTTTTGTTTCCATTAATTACCAGTTCTGATAAGGAAATTATGGAAAACTTGTTCCTAGCAATTAATACCATTAATTTAATGACTCTATTCCACTGCCACAGTATTATAATATTTGTTTTGTGTTATCTACGATATGATACCTTAAACAACCAATAGTTTCACAAATAATAACTCTGGATGTTTCTAAAGTTCAACTGAATGAATTTCAAAACAGTCCTTATATTCCCATTATTCTGATCACGCAAAATAACCTGAATTATAAACACTATTTAAAAAAATATTTTATTAGGTACAAATATAGCTAAATTCCAATTTCATAACCAAATAAATCAACAAGATTATAAGCGAACAATTTAAAATCATGTTTATATATAGAAAATAAATCTTTAATACGTGAACTTGACAGTGAAGAAAAATATTTATGTAGAAGTTTTGATGTAGTTAAAACTTTAGTACTCTGAGGAAATTTTATGTTTTCTACACCAATAATTTCTTTGAGCACGTAATTGGAATCATAGTAAAGCGTTTCATATTTTCCAATGAAGTCGTACTTTATATTGCATGGATCACATAAAAAGGAAATGGGTTTCCAGTGTTCATTAAACATTGTTACAGGAGATTTCGTCAAATAGGCTGTAAACTCCTCAAAAGTCACACGGCCAGTAGTATTTATAACTTCGTTCATTGATTTCACCCGGTAATTATCAATGATAAATTTACCAAACCTTTCATGAAAATAATTAGATTTTATATAGTTAGATTCCAATTTATTCTTGAATGCAGAAAGTAACCTTTCAAACGGATGTCTTACAAATAAAATTTTAGTATAACTCTCCAGAAACGTTTTTGCTTCTGCCACTGAATAATTACTCAATGACAAGATTGTATCTCGGCTGTGTGCTACATTGGCAGGAATGCTGAGAGGGTCTGTTAGGTTGTAAACACCATTTAACAAAATGAATATTCTTTTCCAATTAGTACAAGCTACCTGAAAAAATAAGCAACTATTAACATTTGTATTAATTGAAATATCTTTTAGTTTTTAATATAAAAGAAAACATTCTATAACTAAAGATATACCAATATAAAATATCAAATATTTCTGGATGGGTGTACAACCAATACTTCTTCATAAAAATGTTAAGAGGTCATGCCGTTCAATATCATGATGGTATTCGAAAATAACGACTCTTTGTTTAGAAGAACTATATATTTGGGCAAAATCAGAGCATGGAAATATTTTACCATGTAGAAGCTATTGTTTTTCGCTCATCTGAATACTGATCACATACGATTGAAATTTCATATTTAACATAACTGATACAAGACACTCGGAAAATAACTTGTAGAAATATATCACCAAAATCCACTATGAAGTAAAAAATACCAGCTAAATACACCACATTATAGTGAGCTCACTATACTGTTTTGCATTATTAAAATAGTTTAGTAATGTTGTAAATTGATATACAACTTCACCGAAGAAATATTGTCGATTGAGATGACGACAGTAAAATATAATTTTTCGGTAAAATTGAACCATAAATAATATAAACCAATCAAGCATGATTCTTACTATTAAACCTCTTGGGAAGACAAATTCTATAAAAGAGTGTGAGGATGGTCACAAGACCTTTCAAGGTTGTTTTCATCTTAACTGGTTATGATTCTAGCCACATTAGAACGAACTAATTAAATACATAACCAATGAGTTTGTAAATACTATTTTACGGTAAAATTTAGTGATACTATTCCACGATCCCCAATACTTAGTAATTAATTAATTATTAATGTAAATCAATAAGAAAAAACATTCTTAATATATTATCAGAAAGTAACACTTTCAAGATGGGTTCCCTGTTATGAAATAAAGTTCGCGCTTGATGAATATGTAAACTCCTTTAATGCAAATTTTAAAATGTAAACAGCAGTGTGCTGTTTGACTTTTCATTTCCTTGTTAATAATCAGGAAAAATGTGTATATATAAACTAGAAAACGAATCTAAATAAGATTTATGCAGCAAGTCGAGTGAATTACAGTTTTGCGAATTAAAGATCACTTATTTGATTTTTTTCAATTGCTACTCAACTTAAAATAATTTATTATTGCTCCAACGTTCATATTAAATTAATCACAGGATGGACTAGCACGGGGGTGGGAAACCTCTGGCACAAGTGCCAAACTTGGCACGCCGATGACTTGCCTCTGGCACGCAAGAGAACAGGTTATCCTAAGCACAGATGCAAGCACATGTTACCCTAAGCACAGACAAAAAAAAAAAACTACTTTTCTTGGGGTATAACCTTTCATGCTATGCCAGTATATATACATCCTGGTGGTGAAGAGGTTTAAGCTCTACAAAGCTAAAGAGGTCTCAAGAAAAAGAAGTTGATCTTGTTGCCATGGTTACCTTCTTTTTTAAAAAAGGTTTAATATTTTTTTCTGTTTTTTTATACTATGTTTTACTGCACTGAGGTAATTTATTATTTTTTCGTTTAAAAAGTTCATAAGAGATACCAAATATGTTCTAAAAAAAAAAAATGGCTGGCACATGGAAAAAGTTTGTATCAGAGACTTAGCTGATTTTGGCACGCACTCTCAAAAAGGTTGCCCATCCCTGGATTAGCAGCATATCAAAAGAAATTACTACTTTAATAAAACTTTACTTTTCATTCTAAGCAATTGTTATTTCGTCATTGAAAACTGCCAACAAGCGGGAAGAAGAAAAGCAAGGTATCAACAGCAGAGTGAAGCATGGAGGAGTAAAGAGACACGGAGAGATCTTTTTTGGTGGGAGAGAACAGATATTCCATGAACTGTTGTGCTGGAGGCTGCATTCAGTGGAATAAATTATTAGTACAGAGAGTGCCGGTACGACGAAGTGTAATTCATTCATCTAATTAAAAGTTAAAGAAGTCCAAGGAAAGGTCAGTGGATACAGTGCGAAGAAGTCCCTCTGTTAAAGTGTACATTAATTGTAAGTTTGACTTCATTAACTTGAAAGTTTTCTTTTGTATAATTTCGTTTGTATTTTTTTGGCTAATTGTTTGTAAAGAAAACAATGATTAATTTGTAAATTCACCTTGTAGAATCCTTATCAGTTTGATTTAAATTCATCTTATATAGTTTGTTTTTAAAAGTAGGATATATATATATATATATATATATATATATATATATATATATATATATATATAAAGAAACTGGGCCGTACAACAATCGTGGCGTTGTGCCAAAACTTTCAATTGCCCTATATATTGTTATATTATTATGAGTACATTAGAGAATAATGATGATGCAGTATCAACATTATTTGTGTTAACATATGCATTACCATTAGCTTATTGCAAGTTTAAGCCAATGTCATAACATAATCCACAATCCAGCCTCATGAATACAATTTTTCCGAATAAACACAACCTCCAACTTAAACTTAAAAACTATCTTAAAATACATTAGTAGAGTAGTCAATTACAGCTTTTATTTTTTATTTAAAATTTAAGTAAACTAATATATTTCATTATAAAGGTACATTAAAGTTCCATTTTTTGTTTCCTTAAAAAAAAAAGAAGAAAAAAAAAGTACCTTTGGAACATAGCAATATATTACTCTGTGCAATTTATCAACCAACAAATGGTTCAAAACTTCTTTTTGATTCCAAATACTTTCAGGTTTAATTTTAATTTGAGAGCAAACTTTATTTAGCCTTTCTAATCTTTCTATATTTGCACTATGTGTGAAGAGGGATCCTGGGTTAGACCTATTTCCTGAAACAAACATTGTCACAAATCATCTAATCATAATTTACTGAAATAAATAAAAACATTTTTGGACTCAATCTCTCAAATGTGTACCTTCCACCATCGGATATATATATTGCCATTGAAATTGAACGTCTTCCTAGTTTCACAAATTGCGCATCCAACATTTGATAAAAAAAATAAGTTTACAGATTGTTTCATATTTTGTTGCTAAGAACTATTAGTAAGCTTCTGTTGCAATCAATACTTTCAAACCAAGCCATGTAAGTTAGTAGAAAAGGAAAATTAAAAAATGTAATAATGAAAAACAGCAGTCAGTAATTGATGCTCACACTCTACTGTAAATTACTATACTGAAATTTAACATTAACAGAAAGTCCAATACTTTACAAACCTAATTAGAGAAAAAATACGAATATTGTAGTTCTTAATGAGTTCATAACTCACCAAATTTCCGTTTTTTTAAGCATAATTTTGTAACTAATGATTCATGAATTACAGATTACTTCCTCTTTTTACAGATCTTCAGTGAAAAGTGGAGATCCGTAATATTTCTGGTTTAACAGTAAAGAGCACAATGCATCAAGAAATATTCAATACCTGTTATAATAAATCAAGTTTTAACTTTCCAAACTTAAAATATAATGAATACATTTTAACTATTCACGCATAAAAAGGATTTACAAGGTAAATTAAATGACACTATAAAAAAAATAGAAATTCCTATTAAAAAACTGTGATCAAGCAATTTGCTATCAAAAACAACGGCTAAATTTGTTATAAACAATTATTTAGTAATAGTCAGTGTTTAAAAGTACAATCTGAATTTTAAAAGCATACATTCACTCATGGTTGAAATATTAAATAGCGATAGTAATATCAATTTAGATAATTCTACAGCAGAAAACACATAAATTTGGACTTGCCGATACTTACCTTCAATAAAATAATTAGAGCTTATTATTAGAGATGGTAAAATAGATAAAATAATTAAAGTTATAATGCAAGCGATAAAGAAACGAACTTCACGAATATTCAACATAACACTCATCAAAATAATTCATGATGAATAAGAGTCGAATCAAAGAGTACACGTAAAACTGATGCGTGAAAGTATACGGTAGGACATACGGCAGTTTTCTAATTTCATTTAATAAAACTTAAATTGCTCTTTTGAGACACATACAAACATGAATCTACCAAACACCCCTATTCGGAACATTACCACACTAGGACAACATTTAAGTACGAGTAACAAGTACTGCTCTCCTTATACCGGGACCACGGCTACCAACCATTATCTAAAACAACTAAACTAGTAGAAAAAAAGTAAACAGATATAAAAAACAACTTTTTTGTTATAGAATTTTAAGGTAAAGTCAAATAAAAGCTGTTGAGTTTTTTTAACCTGCTTTTTAGTAAAAAAAGAGCTAAAAATGACTGAGTACTGAGAAAAATTGTACAGGATAATTGTTACGAATACATTCATAAATTTTACTATATACCAATATGCTCGAGATATATATATATTATTGATATTAATCAATAAATATCTTTAAATGTGCTCTTCCATATTACAGAGTTCATTTAATTATTATAAGAAATAACATTATTTTGAGATATACTCTCAAAATGAAATCATGTCGCTTTTTAAATTTCAATCTTAATGCAGATTTGTTTTTATGACAAAGAGCAAAGCTGAAATTATCCTTATCAGTTTTTTGTTTTAATCTCAAAATAGTGTATCTTTAATACTGGGTGTTAACAGGACCGGTGCTAGAAATTGCAGATCCCAAATAGACAAGTGATGTTGGGGCCTCAACTCTGCCCCAGATTATGTCTTTACCCCCTGTTGCATAATATTTTATTTCGAGTGCTTTATTAGCTTTCTTTTTTGTTTTTGATAAATGAACAACTGCTCCTGGTCGGAACTAATTAGATTATATTTTTTGTATTTTAATTTGAACCTAGTGATGTATCTGGATTAAATATTACTTAATGCAATGTGAATTCTGGTTTTTAATGGGCACACATCTCACTCAGACGTCAAATTACCTTCACATTATCATATGTAAATAATAGTTTTCAATACTCACTTAAGCAGAAACAATTAAAACCCAAAAAAAAGACCAGTCCTTGCCGAGCCCTAATAGCAATACCAAAAAATCTGGATTGGCCTACACTCAACTTTACTATAAGTGAACTTAATATCAATCTTCTTGGGTATATAATATATAATGTCTCATTTAAGCTTAATATAAACGTCTAAATGGGAGAAGTTTATTACCCTTTCATTTCTGAGGTAGTACAGATAGTGATTGATCGACTTATCAATATATAAGCTTATTTTTACATATCACACCACTGCTGCAAATAATCTCATTAGTATATGTACAGCAGTTATAACATTTTTGAAAAGCCAAAGTGAAAATTTCTTGATACGAAATAATCTCCAACAAGAGAACATGGATTTTGTTCAAATAGCCAGTGGGATTTCTTACATAGTTTACTTGACCTCCTTCTACATTGAATATTTAAGTCAAATTTTCAAATTTAAAACAATGTTTATAAATGTTGCATTAAAACCAAAACCTTGACCATATTTTTTAAGCTTAAGCTATTATAATTTATTTACATTTTCAGCTGGTCTCTTGAGTTATGCTTGGACTACTAAACACTAACAGTCACACTAATATCTTTGGAAGTTGTTACTAAGAAAAGAGGTTTAGGTATTTCATTAATTTTATATATTTTCTCGAGGTCCAAAACCCCTTAGCCCAATATAACGATATTCAGAACATAAGTTCTGTACATAAGGGCACGCTATTCAGGTTTTATTAGATCACTCGAAAATATAAAACCTTGGCTATGGAAAAACTTGAATACCAGATCAAATAGCTATCTGAAACGTCAAAACCGGACCAAAAAGAGGAGAGCCTTGCTCAAAAGAGAGCTCGAGTTAAAAACTTAGGGCTAGAAAAAATGAGACTAAGCCATTACCACTTCTGGTAGAATTAGTAAAGCCCTTATGAGTTCGATATCACCCTAATACCCATGAAATGAAACTGGGTACTACGGAGATGGGTATAGCGCCACACATTCGTGCATGAACCCTTCCATCCCATGGTGTTGACTGCAAAACTAAGTAATGTAAACGGTATGTTTAACTCAACTGAGAACTCGGGCGTTACTACTTATACCACTTATACCAGATATTAATCAGTTTGTGGGGACTGTTCTAGACATCTGCTACTCAGGTTTCTTAATTCTGGCTCAGGAAATAGAAACCAGGCTAGTGGTTAATTTCAAAGGTATTGCTACTGATCTACTGAAACTCCAAAGCAAGTACAACATTTTTTATAAACTAAGACTCAAAGCAATAGAGATCTTGGAGCTTATGCAATTATCTATTAATAGAAGCGATGATTAATTTTTTTAAATTTCTTTTTGCCACATCCCTTGGGCAACATTTATAGCAAAGATCAAGTTGTATGATAAAATATATCAGATTATGGCTACTTTAGAATAATTAACACACTTTTAAGCAAGTATTATTTGTTTTCGAATTACAGAATATCTAATAATGTAAAATTGTCTCATAGTTTTTACAGTTATCACAAAAAAACATTAAAGTTAATCGAAAGTACTGAAATACCATAGTCGAAATTGACATTAATCTTAATCCTTTAACACATTAAATATTCAGAATTCTATAACAATTTATTTCTATGAGTCAGTGTTCAGCATTACACTGAATGTTGGAAATAGTAACCTTGATTTAATTAAAAATGACGTAAGAATGAACGTCCTCTTTAGCAACACTGTTTATAACAGTTATGTTCGTTACCTTCAATAACATTATGTCTGAACAAGTTGAACTGCTTATTTACTACGTAACTTTTAGTTCAGTATTATTTCCTGTTTACAATAAGTAGTTTCAAGAAATAGCAATGGACCATAAAACTAGAATGCTGAAAATTTGTATAATACTTCTCTTATAAGCCATTATGACCAGTAGTTCAGAAGACAGTACAGCACCTTTGGATTTCCGGGTTTCATCCTCCGTTAGTGAAAATTCAAAGTCTGACTATCAATCAGAGGGCTGTCCCCTTTGTTGTGCTCCACGAAAATCGTTTTATTGTGAAAACTGTATAAGGTCCGGTGACTTTATTCACTCATCCTCATCTCGATATGCTGAGAGGTTTGTCTTGAAATAAAATTAACTTTAAGCTGAATTTGCTTCATTATTTGTCACTTTACATTTAAGTATTTATTTAATATAGGTTCATGGATAAAAAACTTAAACTATTACAATTCACTCAAGAAAAAAACAAAATTCAGAAACTATGTGAAGAAAAAATTTCACTCCGTCTGAAAATGATCGGATTGGTGAGTCAGTTTTATTTATTTATTAATAAGAAGTATAATAGATATCGTTGTATATGGTTACAATACTTTTCCAATGTGTTACCAGTTAGGTTTAACTTTTACTTTATTTCCCAGTGTAAAAGTATTACTGACATGAAGGTATATTACCTTTCTTTACACAATTCCAATTTACTAATTGTGTAATGTGGCTCATTATTTAGATTTTATTACTCAAAATTCTGTATAATTTATTCTCCGTACGTTTCTTTTACATTGGACTTATAAATTTGTGTCAAATGACAAATTAGCATTTTATAAATAGGTACCTATATATCAACAAAATGTTTTGGTTGAAAATAATTTATTTCTGTGATATAGACGTTGATTTTTATTTTATGTGAATAGTTATATGTATCTAAGCTAACTTAGCATTGTAAAACGAACTGTGTTCCTGTTAGTTTTTCTGGCTTTTTTAGGTTTTTAGATCTTTACTACCCTTAGGCTATCTTACTATAATTATATTATTACCAATTGGAAGGTTAATTAATGATGGAATACATTTAGTGCCCTTCATTATTATCGAATTGTAGATAAATATTCATGTCTAATGGTTTTCCTAATATCTTTAAAACGAAGTTATCACTTTTTCAGGCTACAAATGTTCGTGTTTTTGATGAGAGAGTTAAACTTCTCAAGGTGCTAGTCCAGGATAAAAAAGAAGCTATTATGAACTGTGAGTGATTGAGGCTTTGTTTTGTAACTATTTTGTGAACTGAACATTGAGTTTACTTAAATTTTTGATAGTATTTTCCTTGGAGAAATTCTTTTTAAACCTGTAATTATAAGGATTTGGTGTTTCAGAATATAGTAATATCCCAACGCACGCTGTCTCAGAGTTGCACAGTTTTTGATAATCCTTTTCCGTTTTTCCCACCGCACTCAAAAATTGTAGTATTGTTTTCCATTTCCCTACTTAAAATAATAATTCTGATTCAATTTGTGCTAAATTGTATGTTTTGGTCTGAGAGCTGTTGTCTCAAAATTAATAAACTGTTGAGTTCTTTAGACAGCCGTTTCAGGACTGGAATTGTATCATTAAAACGAAGTAAACGGATTTTTCTCTTTATTTAGTAAGAAAAATGAAAGTATCTTTTATTTTTATGGTATATGCTTAGTACTAAAAAAAATTTTGATATAAGTGAAGTGAAAAATTTGAAAGTGGAATAAACATTTGTAATTTACCAAAGAAGTTTGGAATTACTTCTGAAACAGTTTTATTTATTAATTTATATTTCAGTTTTATTGATATTTATTTACAATTAAGAAGTTTACATAGGTGAATAAGTTTCGTTTTATTTTCCTGAGGTGCTCAAAGCTTTGGTACCATAAGGTAACTATAACAGTGAATCAGAATTTACGTGGATGGTACCAAAGCTCATTACGGTTTAAGCGGATTTTTATTAGGATTATTACTCTTAGAAGAAAAAATATTTATAGGCTTTAAGGTTTCCAAAAATCAACAAGCTACTAAGAGTTTCAAGAAAGAAATTAGTTTAACAATGATATGGAAGTCAAATCAGTTCTTAGGTGCTGACAGCTTTAGATTTAAAGACTAGTTTGTTCATTACTTCATTCACTAAGTGAACATATCCTAATCTTAACAGATTCATTGGCAGTATTACTTTTTATTAACAATTCATTTGGGTTCACCTGCGATTCTAATTGATCTCTAAATACGGGTCGATATGTTTTTGCCCCCAAACACAATTTTCTTTCTTTAGTCAATGGTCCAGAAAGTTACCAATACATGTAAGACTTACTTTACGCTGGTTTACTGATCTGAATGACGCTATGTGTCGAAACAGTTTGAAAGTTGTGTACTTGTTGAAACAGTTCAATGTTTTAGAGGCCGTAACAGTTATTGAAAAATATTAGAATGAACTTTTTGATAAAATCTTGAATGTACGTGGAAAAACTTTTGTCATTTAAAATCCGTGAAATGTTTGACTCGTATAGTCATTAGTTTACTGATCTCACTATCGAAAAGCTTATAGAGGTGTGTCGGTAAGATGTTACTAAATCATATGTCGTCTCAGATCTAGTGCTGTAGAATAGTGATTGACAATTAGGTCCTTGACGGAAGGGCACGCTTCACTTGGAAAGGGTTTACAAATCCTGATAATATAGACATTAATGAAAACGTCATAACTTCTGATATAACTAGCTGACAAACGGAATAATTGATTGTCAGCTACTAGGAAATCGTATGATAAAAAGAAGACATTGCAGTTTCAAATAAATTCTTTAGGCTTTTTGAAACATCACCGTTAAAATCTCATTTTCTTCTTATGTACTATGTATATTTTTGAGTTTTAAAAATATCACTATGTACTATGTTGTATCAGACCTTGATTTCGCAGGCATATATCTCAATTAAAGCAGAATTAGAAGTTATTAAAATAAATGTTGGGTAAGTACATATTGATGTATACTGGAAATTTGGATTGTTGAAGAACCCAATAAGACTGATAATCACCTCAGGTGTATTAGACCACAACCTCCCAACATTAGATAAACGAAAATATAAAAAGACCTACAGAAGATGAACTCACTACTTCAGAGAGAAACATTAAATTTAAGATAACCAAGGTCAGAAGAGCGAATAACCGAAATTTAATACGCATTCTCAAAATTAAATTTAGACATCCTAGGGATGGCAGAAATAAGAAGAGGATGGGAAGCTATAATTCAAAGAAAAAGTGGAATTCTACGTCAACGAAATGGAATAGTAAACGGACAAAGAGGAGTATAGTTTATGTTTAACCTTAACTTACTAGCAAGGTCTTAGAGCTAAGAGGAATGAATGATAGAATAGTCCTAATTCAAATAAAACTGTTCAATAACAGGACAAATAAATAGTTCAAGTATATACTCTTACTAGTGAAAGTAGTGATGAAAAAGTAGAGGTATTCTACATGACATTGTAGAAAACTATTGAAAATTGAACATACATTTATACAACTAATTAATTACCAAGGGAGACTGCAATAGCCATATAGTTTGGTCATTAAAGGGAGAGAAAGAAGTGTTAGGACCGTATTGTTATAGATAAAGGAACGTGAAGGAGAGAGACTAGTCAACTTCTGTCAAAATAGTAAATATCTTCTTTATGAAACGATCCAGCAGAAGATGGATCTGGCTGGCACCAAACAGTAAAAGACACCAAAACTCAAATAGATTTTGTATCAACCAAGAATTTAAAGTTAATTGTTAACTGGTCTATCACGGATAAATTTGATTGACATCTGAATCATAGATTAATTATATTCCAAATATCGATTACGAAATTGAGAAGTATAAACCTTGCTGCGTGGTATAGTAAATAGTGGTCCACCTCGGGCGTATCTCGGAGGCTGGTTGCCCTATCCTCGGATAGAGCTTGGTGCTCCCGAGATGCGACGAAAGAGCTTTCACGTTAAAAGGCATCTGTGTTGCTATTATACGTGATATGGCCGAAAGGCTGGGTACACGTTCTAATATCAAAAATGGTATAGTAAATAAATTTTATATCGAAATAAAACAGGAAGAAAGAAAACAAATAAAAACCGACTTTGAGATGGTAGTTAGAACAAATAAAAGTGATACAGATGTGGAAACTATGTATAATTGATTAGGAGAAACTGTTTTAATAAACTCAGTAAAGTTTATAAAAAAAATCCCTGGAATGGAAAAATTCTCGCAAAACACAAACATTTAATTTAAAAAAGAACTAAATTAAACCAAAAAAATAAAAACTGATTTAGATAAGCTCAACTATAATTTAGTGTGTAAAGAGTGTAGTGTCAACATCAAAACTGGCCACCGAGAATACAGCAAGATAATAGAACTGCACTTAGATCCTAACAGAGCAGTAAGCAATCCTAACAAAATAAAGTGATCAGACAAGGCAACTGTTTTTTGAAATGGGTAATGATAAAGACAATAACACTAAAACCAATAGAAATAATATGATGGATTATACCACTGAATTTTATAAAAAAAATTTTATAGTGACTAGGATTTTGAAATGGAAAAAAATGACTTAGTAAATAGATGTCTTGAGGCAAAGAAGTTACCTGATGGTGAAGATTTTGAATTAGATAAAATAATAAAAAACCCTGAAACTAGAAAAACCACCAGGACCGGCTTTAATTACAAGTGAAATTATCAAACTATTTTCAGAGGAAATAACTAAGCCTCTGAGACTAATGTTTGATGAAATTATCACCACTAATACGGTACCAACCCAATGGCTGCACTCTAATATAATGCTATTGTTTAAAAAAGGGGATAAAGAGTCTGTGAAGAATTACCGACTGCTCAGCCTGACTTCTAATAGAGGCAAAATATTCACTAAACGAATAAACGGATATTCACTAAAAATAGATTAATTAATATTATAAAATTAATTAAACCATCTGAACAAGCGGGATTTAGACCTGGCTACAAACGTGTGACCACATACATACTTTAAACCAACTAACGCAAAAAAGTAACGAATATCAAATGAATTACTATTTAGCCTTTATATATTTCACTAAGGCCTTTGATGCCGCCATACGAAAGTATATGATAGAGGCTCTTCTAGCGCACAGATTCACCCCACACTCATCACGCTGTTTACTGTATCTACAAGAACACTGTGTCCACGATATCATTGGAAAAGCAGGGAATTTACTTTCCTGTTAAGAGAGGAATGCGGGAGGGTGATTCCTTATCATCAGTCTTATTCATCAGCGTTCTGGAGCAAATTTTTTGAGAAACAAAATGGATTCAAGAGGGCATCCAGATCAATGGTATACTTTTAAGTGAATTGAGATTTGCTGATTATGAAATCCTAACAACCTTAAACGCAAGAGACCTAGAAACAATTATAATTGATCTACAAGTAGCCGGAAAAAAGGTGAGAGTAGAAATAAATTAAAAAAAAACTAAATGACAAACGGTCGGCAAAAAGAAATTAAACTGCAAAATAAGAGGATTGAATAGTCGGACGAAATGATATGCCTTGGCTTCCAGGATTGCTCTTATAAAGAAGTTAGAAGAATAATTGGGATTAGCTGCAGGAGGTACTGGACGCTGAGGTATATATTAAAAGACCCGAAGGTTGAAATATACCAAAAAAAGGGGTGTTAAAAAAGTGTGTTTCCTGCACTGACCTATGTTACCCAAGCGCGGACAGCAACAACCAGGAATATGAGAAAACTCCGAGCCACACAAAGAGCAATTGAGAAAAGTTTACTAGGGGTTAAAAAACAGGATAAAATAAGTAATGAAATAATAAATAGAAAAACAGGAGTAAACAATGTTATGACCCAGCATGTGCACTAAAAGGGAAGTGGTTAGGAGGAAATGTCATGAGGATGAAGAACGATAGATGAGCAAAGATAATTACTGAGTGGTGTCCTAGAGAAGCTAGAAGAAAATGGGAAGATGGATTTAAAGAAACAGCAGCGCCAACATGGTTCAGAGTCTCTCGAGAAAAGAGAAAATCGATGGAGTTGGAGAGGCTTATGACTAGAAGTGTAATTCGAAAGAGGCTTTTGACCCAGTTAAGCAATTAGGAATCAAAAAACTTATTTAGTGTATAAATAAATTTATCAAAAGAGATATGTTTTTTTATTAACTAGTTGAAATTTTTTGCGTGAAAAAATGGTTATTATTATTGTTATTGTTGTTGAAGAACTTTTGTTTTTTTGATTTTTTTATGGAACTTAATTAGTTTTGTTAAGTTAAAAATTAGAAGTTAAGTGAAAACTTATGAATTATAGTTTATAAACTCTAGTCTGTTTGTATAAATAGAGTAGGTTAGTAATGTTTAGCAAAAGTACTGCCAGTTTATTGTCTCTTTATTTTGTTACTTTAAATTAAACTAATCTTAAAGAATAGAATAAAGTTATGCTTTTTTTTTTGTTTTAGTTAAAGAATCGGCTAATAAATTATCCCAAGCTAACCTTGAGCGTTCGTTTCGCCTTCGTTGTTACGAAGAGCGAGTAAAAAAGTTGGAGTATTTTGTTAAGGTTAAAGATACTGAAAAAAAAGAACAATGTGAAACACTTCGAATCGCTCAAGAAAAACTAAAACTAGTTATTAGAACCAGTATAAAACAACTTATAGACTACATTTTCCCTGTCTCTGTCGTGAAACAACCATCTTCGAGGTATTTATTTTCACATTTCTTACCAATTACATCGAACTTTAATTTATTTTATCATTTTTCATTAAATTGATGATTACAATATTTTTAATAATGAAGGAAAATATTCAAGATGAAATTCCTTCTAAGAAACAATGACCTAGGAACTCCTTAGTCTTATTGGTTGTGCACGTTTAGGAATGACAATGCATCCTACAATATACCGAAGTTACTCACACATTATTGTAAGATATGTTTTGAGTAGAATTGATTATACTGTGATAATCTACTTCTAAGGTTAGCCCTGTGTGGAAAAAAGTGTAACATAAAATTAAATCTTTGATATGAATATTTAAAAATTAGGTATGAGGAAAATTTAATATTAATCAGTGTAAATTTTTGTGCATGATATCTGTGTAGGTGTAATGGTTTGTGTGAGGTGAGGCAGGTAAATTCTGTTACAGTCAATGGTGAGTGATATCTTCAGGTGTTGAGGAACATTTTAGTACCAGAGATTCAGCCCTTAGGGTTTAACAGGATGTTCACCAGAAAACCATTCTCACTGAGATCATACACTTTTGAAGGAATTTTTCCTTGGCCACGTAATTCTCATTGGTACCAGAAACGAACTTGAATGCCCCAGGGTATTTTTTTTTGTTTTATTGATAAAAGTATCCGTTGCCTTTACACAAATAGCGTATTAGTCAGGCTTATCAGTGGTATTGTTTAATGGAACAAAGTTGTGACTAGGTAAATGATTTATACTTATCACACTACGTATGATGGTGAATGATTCTTATTTGTCTGGGCATTATAACATTCCTCGGCTATTAAACCTATAGACGTTTTCTTACGGATCTTTCTTCTAGAACCAAGTGCAAAATGGTTGCGAAGTTCGCAATTCTTTACGTCCGTACTTCAAACGAAAGCAAGATACTACTGGAACTTGATTTCATCGTTATAAAGGGTTTTTGTTTTATACAGTGAAATTTTATGTGTTGGTTAACAGTTTTTTTTTTTTGAAAAAGTTTGCTCTTCTGAAGTATCAGATTTTCAAAAAATTTCTTAACTGAGAATAATTTATTCTGATTTTAGCCCTTCAAATAATGCAGTTTCAGTAACTGATTCACATAGAGTTTCTTGCCCAAATTATTCTTCTGAAAAATGGGAATCCTCGAATGATGTTTCTGCAGAGACCCATCATTGTATTGTTGCCCCAACGTTACCTAGTTCTGGGAACTATTCATCCTACAATGTCTACGGTAAACACATATAAGTCATTAAGTTTTGTCATGAATTAGCAGCGAAAATTGAAATTGATTTTTACATTAGTGTATTGATAGTTCGTTTATTATTTAAATTGTAAATGGATACATAAGATATGAATGATTTAAACGTACAGTAATAATTGATGTTTACACTTTAATGATAATTGTAAAGGTATAAAAGTTAGTATAGATTCCATTAATATTTAAGATATTGCGCACATTATCGAGCTAAATAAATTAATAACTACTCCTGCCCAGTTTCAGCTGACAAAGATGCTGTTCCTGGATCTAGTAATGAAGTTGTAGAACATAATCCGGCCTATAATATTAGTGCTGCCTTAACTTACACTACGCAATTAGTTAATATTGTTGCTTATTACTTAGATGCACGTCTTCCGTCTAAGTTAAATTACAGGTGAGAAAATTTATATTTAAAACCAATCTAAGTTAAAGGTGTCTATTCCTTTCAACAAATTATGTTTGTTGTCGCTGTAATATTTTATTGCAGATTTCGTAAAACATTTCTTTGAAGATTACATATTTTATAAATCTGAATGACTTTCTTTTTTCATATAAGTCATTTTTATAAGAGAATAATTTCAATATCTGTTTACTTTGTCCCTTTAATTCAAAAATTTTGAATTTACGATTCTAGGGCTATGGAGTAATTTACTTTAATTGACTACAAAAAATTCGTTATGTATTAACTGAAAATATATTTTATATTTACTTGTATCTTTGTAGGTTCTAATTTATTAATATGTATATATATATTTTAGTGAGTTTTGTGTCGGTGAACTGAATGAAGAAAAGAAATTTTTACAAAGAGTTGCACGTTTGAATTGGAATATAGTACATTTGTGTTTATTACAGAATGTCAGTCCTCAAATTATAAATCCTCAGTGTACTTTACAAAATATATTGCACCTGTTAAGTCCAGATAAATCGGATCTTGGAAGGTAATTAATTTTATTTAGTACACTGATTGTGTAGCATATTTTTTATGATTTGGGTACGTATAGTAGTAACAGTTATTTTTCACTACTCTTGTAGGATGGGTCCGATAAATGTTGACCCTGATGAATCTAGAGCTTTAGAAGATATTCTTCGACCTGATCTGGAGGCGTTTAGTGATTTTGAAGGACAGGATGATGATAGCGACCACTTACCATATGAATGGGAAGCAGTACGGTTCTTATAAATTAATTTATTATTTTTTACAAATATTTTTCCATATTTTCATGTTGTCTGATTATTTATATTATCAGTACAGGGTACTGTGACGGTACTGCCCCGCGCGCCCGGTCTTGAAGTAATATAGTTAAGAAGATATAAATAGGAAATTCAGATAAGCAGTAAAAGTTCGGTAAATTTAAAGAAATCAAAAAGAATTGGAGAAAAATAAAAAAAAATTGAAGCTAGAATGCCAAGTTCAATTCTATCTAGTCAAGGTGAACAAAGTAGCGCTTTATAAATGATAAAAACCATTATATAAATTGCACAGCAGTTAAAATGATTACCTATGAAAGATCGATGTTGTTCAGGAATATTATGGAGTCTCCCTTAATTCAATTAAGGGGTCAAATACTATAAATATTAGTATGGCTTAATCAAATTAGACTCAGTGCACAGCAATTGCCTTTCTTGTATACAGTTTGTTAATCACTAGCAATAATGTCTTACTTTGTTTACCATGACTTTCCCATCCTTTCGTTTCCTTTCAGCGTCTTTTACACCTTTTAAAATACCTATTGTCTCCCTCCCTTCTCAATAGGACACCAGATGTTCTGTTTCAGTTCTAGTGTGACCAGTTGATTATTTTTGAATTTCTTACTGTGGTTTAGATGTTGATAAAATACATACATTATGTGCTATGTATAATTTTAAAAACAGATATTCCGATTGGTCTGTGAATACTTTTAACATATAGAAAAGAACAGTAAGTTACAGATAAACTCCCTGCGATGCTTCTGAGTCGGCCATTGTCCCTCAAGCTGGGTACTTCATTTGCCTGAGCTGAGCGCATGTCGAAATATGTTATCTCTGTTCTTTTCTTTATGCTAAAAGTAAATGTATACATACAGCTTAAGTATTGACAGTATAGTAGAATAGGACTGAAATGAATCAAGGTTCCGCCAGTCCTTCCACGTTCAAGGTTCCTTCCAGATTCATATGAAACTCTCAGTGTCAACATTTCGATTTCATTTGACATCTTTGTTATAGGAATAATAAAAAGAGCAACATAAGAAATGATTAAAAACGACTAATAAGAATGTAGTAAAAATTACCCTTTAATTGCATCATATTTAAAGAAACAAGCATAAGTATCTTGTAAGCAAGTACTCAAAACTTGTAGAAGTAAGACTATTTGAAAATGATAACTATTGTTTTTGCACTACAAGATTATTTAATATAAACCTTGGAAATAAATACACCTGAGTAAATACTCCATAACCTGTTTTGATCTATTGCCGTGTACCTGGATTTTCAAATCATACCACGGAAATACTCCATAACCTGTTTTGATCTATTGCTGTGTACCTGGATTTTTCAAATCATACCACGGAAAATACTCAATAACCATTCAAATTGGCTTTGCACGACACTATTGTAATTAATGGAGATTTGGTGCTTTCTAATATGAAGCCTTTTTAACATTTTCCTTCTCTGATAATCCTGTTCTTTATTTGTGATAATTGCATCCTCAAAACCAAACGTGAACATTCTGCATTTTTTTTATTAAATAACCATGTTCATATATAAGAACTATATGAACTGGTTATGATACCATATGACACTGTGACATTTCTCCATAGTATATTTTGTCACAGCCTTTACATTTAAGAGCATAAATGAGATTACTTTGCAACTCATTAGGTATTTTTTCTTTTAAATTGGAAAATAGTGATTTTACTTTACGTTTGTTGTAAAACGCTAGAGTTTTTTAACTTCATTTTGTGCAAAAACTTTGTTAATCGTTTGTGACAATCATTCAGTATTTGGAAACTTAAAATATTTCTTGTTCTGAACTTCCAGTTAATATACTTTTGTTGTTGTCTTAAATATTTGGAATACAAACTTTCAGTTAAATTATGTGGGTGATCTTTCTATAATAATACTTTTAATTTTTTTTATCACCATTTAGAAAAACATGAACTACTGATTTCAGATACTTTTTTGACTAAATTGTGTTTAGATATCACTTTTTGGTTCATAGCATGAGTTGAATAGTAATTCAGGATTCTTCCAGCACTAGAAGGTTTTCTATACCAACTTTAAAAGTTAAAAATGGAAAAAAAATGGAATAATTATATGTAAAAGTTATAAGTCATAATGAAAAAGGAAGGTCATAAAATTAAAATGAAGACTTTGTTAGTAGATATTGAGACCTACGATGTATCTAGATGAGGTTCATAATCAACTTAGTGTACTAAAATAAATAAGGTTGCCGATGTATGAATTCAGAGTAGATTTTCGTCAAGAATCACAAATTATATAATAATGGAATTTTCCTCGAATATTAGGGTTAGGTTAAACCAGAGGTAGGCCCGCGGGTCATATCCGGCCCGTTGGTTTTTTTAATCTGGCCCGCTCGTTCTTCAAGATTTATAGCCCATAGACGCAAGCTAAATTAACAAATAATTTCAATCCTTAAAAATTAGCAATTTGATAAGTTATATGAAAAATTTATGAGGCTTATAAAAATACAAAGTTGTTTTTTATACTTTTGTGTTATTACAAGGGCTTTTCTGTTTATTCTAAATTGGTGCATTTGTTTCACGTGTTCTTGTGAGATTCCTGGAGTTAGGTATATTGTAAAGTGTCTTCAGGAATCCTTAAAGTAAATTGTTGAAGTTTCTTGACAAATATCAACAATAAATAATGTTCCTATTTACCTTTTGACCATGAAATTACATTACCTATGTATTGAGAATTGAATGTGCTATGATTACTGTTGTGTTTTAGGTAGCTAATGTTTGTTTACCTGAGGCATTGCCTGGTGCAATGTATCACACGAGTATTTCACAGCAGCAGATTTCAAGTTCCAGTGTAGCTAGTGGCTTAGTTACAAGTGCTGCTGCTTCAATCGTTTCTCTTTGGAGAGGCTGGACCAAGTAACTATTCATAACTAGTTAGTTTCGGTTTTATTATTCTTTTATAGTGAGCTTTTGTTGAATTTGTTGTTAGCTGTAAAAAATAAATCATAATAAATAGTTATATAATTTTAATGTGTTTTAGTTGTTTATTTTACATTATATTGCCATTAATTACCATAAACTATATGAACTTATGGAAAGCAAGGTTTAATGATATATGTAAAAATTGTTTCAGAGTAAAGGCAGTAGTGAATCGGTTTTTCATCAGTTGTGGTTGATAGTATAATGACAATGTTAAACATGAAAATTTATCCAGTTATATTGAATATTTTGATAATTTATATGGTTTTATGTAGTACTATTTTGATACTTTTGTATAATTCATCATTGAACTGATGCTGATCTACCATTCTTTACTTAATACTTATTGTTAATATGATAAAAGCTGTGATTTGGTAGTTAAAGCTTTAATTATGTACTAAATATCAATTGCGAAATATTTTTGTAGAAATATCATGTGTCATTACATCAATTGTAACTTGAAAATGTAGCTTTTAATAAACGCAGTAATTTCCTGTATTAGATATATTTCCTCTTCACAGTTTAAAAGTTCAAGGGGGAACAGCTATTTTTTTATATATCTCATACTTTTGGAAATGGTTTGTCTTTTAGAATAGTATCTTACCATATGTGTCACATGCTATGGTAGTACAGTCTACGCTACAGGAAGATGCTGTCTATAGCAGAACTTACATTCATTTGTTAAATTCAGAACTGATGATTGTTAGTTCTACAATTCAACAAGTTATGAATGAATCTCAAGTTAAATATACTGATTATCTGAGCCTATTTTAATTATCTGTGTTAAGCAATTTATTAATATATCATAATATTTGGATGTAAAGTATATTGCTGAAGAAATTATAGTTATTTCGAGCTTGTTTATAAACCTTTTCGAATTTAAATAAAATCGATAAAACAAATGTCACTGGAGTAAAAGGTTCAATGGTATGTACGAACTTTAATCGTTTGACTTTTAATCAAACAGGAAAGCTTGGTCACAAGAAGACATGTAATATTTTAATCCTTCCGTGCTATCTATTCTCGTTATTTTCTTTTTAAACCCTATTCAATGAAAAATGATGTCCAGATGTAATTATAAGTAATATGTCGTGTGATTTTTTGCTTTACTATAAGTAAAGTACCGTGATCGTTAAAAAATTGAGATTTTGACAGAATTACATGTTTTGAGACCCCCAAAGTCGTATGAAGTTTTTTGATGAGTTCTCTCTGTGTTTGTGGGGGAGGGGGATCCAAAAGCTTGTGTGCACACTACAGTCCATAATCTTTGAGTGATCAAATTAGTATTTTACACAAAAATAGGCCGCCTACAACACCCTATTATTTGGGAGTAATTATGCATGATGGGAAAGTCAATTTTTTGGCCAAAATGTGTTTTTAGATATTTTTTTCTCCTAAACTAGTAACTCTACAATCTTTAAATTTTTGCATCATCATGGAAGCTACAAAAGTAATAACTGAAAAAATCCTCAGCATTTGAAAACAAGGGGAAATATTTTGTTTCAATAAAATGTAAACATTTTAGTTTATCTGTCAACCTGAAAGCTTGTGAGGAGGATACAAACCATACTATTTGATGGATCAAAATGAAATTATACCTAAAATATATTGTTATGTGCGGTATGAGTAAAGCTAATTTTCAAAATTACGTAAACCATACATTTTATATTTTTATTTAATTTGTTAAACCAGTACGGAGGGAGAAGCTAACACTTCCTCAGAGTAAATTGGATTTTTATTATTTTTAAGAAGAAAAAAATATGGTTTTATGAAAATCACTAGCATGTAATAAAATACCGAGTATAGTAATTTCATAAAAGATCAAAATGTAAAGCATAATTTAAAACTGAAAACATTCTTTGAGAAATAATAAATAAAATTATCTTACATATAAACCTGAGGTTGCAAATTATTGAAAACATTATACACCCTCGTATATAGAAAATAAAAAAAAATTGTTTAGTTCATATCAAAGCAATATTAAATTGATTTATATGTGTAGTTTATAAGAATCGCCTCCGTAATTGTTTCTAGTGTTTCAGAGATACAAGATATACACATACATATAGTTTTTAATGTGCTATTTTATTTTCATCAATTAATGAACACATTATATTAATGGAAATTTCTTTAATTGTTATATAAATTGTTATTATTACAGTTTTATTGTTTTATTTAGCGTGCAGAATATAAATAGGAATATATTAAGCGTTTTAATTATTGCAATTTATTTATTTGGTAAATTAATGACATTTTTCTTCATTTAAATTTTTAAATATAATAATAAATTAAAATGAGATTTATGGAATAAGATGCAATGATTTCGGACACCACTATATTGGATAAACAAATAGGACTTACGAAGTATGATATGAAGTACACGTTCATGATTTAATGAACGAAGGGAATGAATGAAGGGAAGGAATAAGTGAAAGAAATTTTCAAATTTTTAAAATAACAAAAAAAGGTTTTTTTTTAATAAACAGTAATAACTTTGACTTATAATTGAATGCAAAAGATTTTGAGGAGACAAAATTATTCTGTATGATATTTTTTTTACTTATAGTAAAATAGAGTATAGGCCCACTCCAGATTTTTTTTTTATTTTAAACGTAACCTAGGGTGATTATAATACAAGTAAAAAATGTAAACCTTTATGCTTTTAAGTTAATTATCCCAACAAATAAACTCCACCACCATGAGGTAAGGTCTCGATTAATAACCTTGAAATCTAGTTGACCTTAGCAAAAAAGTTCCTTTTTTTTGCATATTGTAAAATGACATTTTGATGTTATAATTTAGCAGTAAAGTTTTGGTACTAATACTTTGGATAATGTAATGATTTATAAAAATAATGGAGTTTAGAATTGCATGTAATTATGTTTATTCTTTAATTGTATGTATCTTCTTTTGGTCCAAACAAAAAAAAACTAATGTCAGAACAATAAAAAGAAAATGAACAAAACACGATTCACAATTATTTAGGAAACGCATTACAGGAGAAATCACTTTTTTGTGTATTTTTCATTTCTCATGGAGACGCCGTGCTACCGAAATAACTTAGAAATGTTATTCATTAATTTAATTTACTTATTTCTTCATTATATACACTCAGAAAACTTTTATTCTTTTCCCTTTTATAATATTTAATCTTTCCATCTACGTTAATTTTGTATATCTATATTTATTTATTAATTTCTTGTTATATTTATATTTGTTATATATCTTATTTTTATACTTATTTGATTATATCACCCTCTAATTACTTTTATTATTTACCTTCGTCCAATATTAAGTTTTAAATCTGTTTTATTTCTTTTGCGACTTCGTCCATTTATCTTTATACTTTTATTTATTATATAACAAGTCATTTGATGTCAAGTTTGGATCGTCCTACCGATTTGATAGTGAATATATTTATGAATATTATTTATTTATAATTTTATATATATATATATATCAAATTTTACAGATTGAAGTGACCGACTCATCTACTTGTGAAGTGGCGCGCTCGGCAGTTAAGCAGTCTTTTGACAACGATTGTCGAAATATAGAAGTGAATTGTGCCAATGTTTTCTTTAGTTCTTTCTGTGTACTGAGGACTCGTTTTCATCGTGGACCGTTTCTTTTTTGGTTTGTTTATGTATAAATATGCCAGTTTCAGTTTATGAAATGACTTTTTAAAACTTAATTTAGGTTTCTTACTTTAATTCCTAAAGGTAAAGCAAGGTGAAAATCTTCAGAAATGAACTTATTTTGCAATCACGATTTCATAATATTTATAACATTGACTATTCTGTTGTGAAGTTACCACGTGTGCGTGAATCGCCTGTTAACATCCTAAAGGAAAGAACCGCATTCAATAGAAAAGCTATTAAACCCAGTAAGTTTTCTCCTGCTGATAAAAGTCCTTTAAGGAAGTAAGTTCTTTGCTTCTCTTTGCAAAAGGATTAACGAACTATGACGTAAATCATGTATCACATATACCTTTTGAAATAAATTGAAATTTTACTTGAATTCATTTCGAGAAAATTTATACCATCAGTTCACACCAATTATAATCGTATAGAAATTGTGTCACCAAAACTTATTGCAAATGAACTACGATTATCTCTTCCTCTGAAGATTTCTCCATTATCGATAAACTTCCTATCAAAAGTTCGTAGGCCATGACGTCACTTTGACGAAGTTTTAACACCGTCCTTCCAATCCAGTGTAGCAACCTTTGGGAAGGTCACGATGCCTTGTTCTTCCCTTTGAAGTAATTTATGACGTTTACTTAATACTTAATCATATATATAGATGGGCGTACTGAAAGTCCACAGACAGTGTTTAACCTGTACAATTATTCCTAGGTAGTACTTATATGTGCAGAGAGCCTATAGATATGAGTTAGTACAAATTGGATCCGTGTTTCACCAGTATTCACCAAAGTAGCCCCAAACAAGGTAAAAAGGTAATTATAAGGTAACAGAAAAGTTCTAAATGACTGCACATTACTCTTAGTGTTTCCTGTGACCCTTACTTACTTACAACACGTCTATCACGCCCCAGCGGTCTAGACTCGTTTTGGTCACCTCCTATGGCACCGCATTGCTCCCTCTCCCTGGACAACTTGTTACACCAATGTTCCATTCTTTCCCTTAGGGATATATCAATTTTCCTTGAATATTATATTTTTTTTCAAAATCTCTTAAAACTCCTTCCATGACAAGTACTTCTCCCATCAAAACTACATTCTGATCAGACCTTGTAACAGTTATTTCAATACACAGTTTAATTATTATTTTCTGAAGAAAACAAAGTACTGACTTTTTTTTTGTTAGGGCTGCCAGCTGTGTTGTTGAAATAAGGACAAATATCACTTATGTAATTACTCCTCTTTTATACTACTGTGATTGCGGAAATACCTTTCAGATCTGGATACTTTTAGTTGGGTGAATGAATCCATCCAACTGAAAATAAAGAAATCTACCCGGAGATACACCAAATATCGATTTCTCAGTATAAACAGTCAGATGTAGGTTGGATAACAGTTTGGTGGGTTGTGCTGCAATCCTTAGTGAAAAATGAAAAGAAATTAATTAAAATAATTAAAAAGCATGTAGGTGTTTGAGCAATCGTACATAACTTCAAAAGAGAGCATTAAAGAAGTTGGTCTGCATTCCGTTATTTATTACATCAGAAGCTTATTCATTTCAAAGTATCGATAGTGATGACTAATAGGTCACTGGCTGTAAGTGTGATAAATAATCACCATCATTATAAGAAACGTTTAGAATATTAGAAATTTATCGATGTTGCAAACATTCTATTTTATGCCGAATGGTATGTTCTATGGAATAGAATCAATTAAACAGCAGCACGAGACGATTCACTAGAAACAACTCGCATAAGTACAATTATCGGGTAAATGTATACCTAAAGAAGCAAGAAAATATTAAAACTATGAACAGATGGAGAGAATTTGGTGTTATTAATCAAATCATAAACTGCATCATTAGTGACAGGCGATGAAATCCGATGCGTTATCAGTATGCCCGGTCGGTTTACGTACCGTTGTTTTCCGAAAATAAGACGCTGTCTTACTTTCTTTTTAGGTCAGAAATACTTGTATGGTTTATTTTCGGGGGAGGACTTCAAAATGCAATAAGTAGATTTATATATTGTTGTTTAATATTTATTAATATACAGAAATTTAAATTTACTCAATCACAGTCATGTCATCTATTCTGGAACATCGTGATAAATTATCAAATTTTGAATTTCGTTCTGATTTTCCTCCAAATCCATTTCCTGTAGAATCATTTGTCTAAATCTCTCACGTAAATACGAGTAACTATCGTTAAATGAATACTTCTTTTCTAAGTAGACTGCTTGAAACCAACTGGGTAAAGAAGGAATTTCTTGGAATATTGTGTTCCAAAGGATTCTCCGAAATATTAGGGCATCTAGAGATACCACCTAAATTCAATAGTATTTATTAAAAAATTATATTTTTCACATTATATTTTCACCATGGCTTATTTTTTAGGGAGGGATTACAGTCCAAAAAGTCCCGAAAATCACACTAGGGCTTATTTTCAGGCGATGTCAGGATATTAATATCATCCTAATGTGCTTTCATTACCATTTCAGTGAGTTTTTAAAAAAATAAGTTAATAATTAGGAAGCTATTTTTTGAAATTTTATTTAGATATCTCTAAATGTTATTTTAATTTAAAACTTGATACATTTTGTTATAAATTATTTTAATAGTTGCGTACTTTTTTTACTTCCTTAAATTTATAGGAGAGTATTCGCAATTTATCTTCAAATATAAATTCATTCCATTTATTATCATCCTGATTTTGAAAATAAACTTAATTTTAATAAATTACTTATTTCGAAGACCAATTTTAATGAAAAATCTGTTGGGGTATTCACCCTAACTTTCGCTGTAATTACATCATTCTCAGAAATAATGAACAATCAAATTAATCAATTACTTTATTTAAATGTGGATACTACATTTTGCCAATCATGATGAAAATATATCAGGAATGATAGTCAATTGGTGAACAGTTGGACATTAGCTTGAAGATGATGCTTGTGTCTAATCAATAACGAAAAGGAACACGCAACATTAGTCAAATCTTATGATTCAGCAAATAAAATTGTTAGCCCTAAAATTATGCATAAAGTAATACATTAGATACCTAAAACTCATTGTACATTATCAATAATGAAATCACTAAATACAATGAAAGAAATTAGCAACGCTACCTGCTGGGTTATTAGCAGATGCGGTGGGGTTAACGTAGTTACATTGTGAGTTTGTTTGGCTATCACATTTGAGAAAGATTATAAAAACATAATAAATACTACAATTATTATAAAAATTTATTTTATTTTATTCTAAATTTTGTTTTAGTGTACGACTTTCGTCTAGGTACACTCGGGTGAAAGATAACAATTAAATTGATATTGTTAAATTAAATTCTTAAAATTATTAATTAAGGGGTAGTCTGATACAATTTTCTCATCTCATTAACGTCACTCATATTTTTTTTTCTGACTTTTTAATTCAATAATTAATAATTGCTCATTTTAAAAGAGACTAAATAAAAAAAAAAATGAAATCAGGATTCATTCTTTTTAAGAGTGAAAAGAATGTAATTAAACCTCTTAATTAAACTTTCTAAATTTATTGAAAAGATAACTTGTACTCAACATTTTCGAACAAACTGTTAACGTTTTACCAGAATGCTGCTAAATTTGTAGGACAGTTAATAAACTAGTAATATTTGCTTCTTATTATCATCCTTTTTTTCAGTAGTTTATTGTAAAATAATTAATAGTTTTTTATTGCTTTGTATAAATGATTTTAAAGGTTAAGATCTGATTTTCAGTTCAATTCTTCTCTACATCATGTCTACTGTCGTCGTGTGACTGATAGTAACCTTGGTAACACTCAGTACATTAGCAGATGGCAGATCAATGAGAAGTTGATGGCAGTAAGGTGATAGTTTCTTGTGATATCCGTCACAAAGTTATTAAAACTTTTTAATTTTTTATGAGAGAAGAATGTTACAATGGAATAATTTAATAAACAACACTGAAAAAAAATATTATACGTTAGATCGTTACGTTATTACATCTTTACCACTGCAAGCATCATTATTACACTGGAAACATTCAAATTAAAATATATTTATTATTACTTTAAACTTTGGGAAATGGGTGAAGTTTAATAAGGGAAATCAAAACTGAGTTCATTTCCAGAAAATACTAAAAACACAAACAAATAGGTTTAGTTTCTACATGTTTTGATTACCATACACATGGAATATTTGAAAATAACAAAATCTGCTCTTTCATAATATGTATTGATTGATTGGGCATTAATTTAATGATGGATATAAGTGAATTCAGTTTAAGTATTGAAAAGGTAGTTTAATAATAACTTTTCGAGCATAAGAATGTATTTAAGTGTGAGTGGGTTCTGTTGTGTGGGTAAAGTTAGTCTTTCTAGAGTAAGGCTATGAGATCGAAGAGAGGAGAACTTATCCTCAGTTGGTTATGGAGGGCGCCGCAAATGCCAGCTTCGCCAGTAAGCGCCCTTCAACGACCCCATTAGGGCTTGACATTCAAACTACCACCCACAACCTTCCCTCCCTGGAAAAATAATTAATTCGTTACTTTAATAAACCCATATGCTTAAAGTAAGACATCAACCACTTTGAATGTCGTAGATTACACCAACCATGACAAAATGCTCTAACGGTCGTGAAATATTTACACTATAATACTTACGTGTTATTTATCATGTATTGTATTTGTTATAACTATTATAAATACGGGAAAAAAATAATAAATATTAATTTCACAACTGGCGATGTTTTTAATTTTATCTTAATCATTGATTTACAATCAAAAAGTTGCGGACTCTTTCTGCCTTAGATAGATTGTTATTTTATTGATTTCAAAGGAAATTTAATTTCTTTTATAAACAACTCACTCTTTAATTTTTGTTTTTGATTTTCCTTTCTTGGAAAATACTGAGTACATTAACTCAAAAATTTTATGTTCTTCAACCAAATCAATTGACCTTAATAAACATGATAGTAGCACACACAAACAATGGATTGATTGAAGACGATGATTATGATGTGAATATCCACTTTGCACCAAAGGAAGTTTTCCTATTTCATACACGTTTGCAATGGGTTGTATGTACTATCTTGTATATTGCACAGACAAGTTGGAGCCTCTGTAGTACTTTTCCCAAATTTCCATGGATGTCAAGCTATTCTCCTTGGGAGTATACTTACAAGTGCCAGAGAGTCTGCTTTCCGGAGCCTGTCACGTCCAGTGAGGTCATGCTTCGTCATGATATCAGTAAGAATCAAGGTTATTCAAACAGATCTCAAAAACGAGTGTTTTAGTCACGCATATTAATGATTGGAGTACAAGAACTCCAAAAAATGGTAACAATTTAGCCTAACAATGAAGGTTACAAATTGTTATATACTTTGAAGTCCTACAGTAACATTTAGTATACAAATTCTAGGGGTGCATTTCTTATGCTAAAAACAATAATTAATCATGGAATAGCTAGTTTAAAAATCTGCAGTGGTCTACATTCAACATTTCCTTAAGTAAACATTTTATCAAACTCGTCGATAATCAATTTATTGTTGGATTATTTTATTGTGGTCATCCTGTAGATAAATTACCAAACTCTGTGGTAAAAGTATTACTCAACTCAGAGATATTCAGTGTCTGTCAGTTATAACAAAAATAGAATCATTGTACAGAACAATCGGACAAGTTATTGCATATGAAACCACAAATTATTTTCTCGTAATATTTCCTCTTCTTAAAGTTAAAATACATTAAACATTTATGATAGAATATTAATATTAAGACAATATTTAATACAAATTTAAAGAAATCTGGATTGCCTACACTCAACTTTACTATAACTAAATTTAATATCAAAATTCTTGACCATCGTCAAGATTCGTGTCATCGAATCGTAGAAGAATTAGTTTGAAATTAATATTCGTTTTGTATTATAGAAGAAAATAGTCCATTATTCACACTTCAATATTACCCATAATATGATTCATAAACACCAGAGAATCTACATCTAATATTAAAGTTTTGTCCAAGGGTTCAACATATAGATTGATTATAGCATTTTGTTGGACACATCTACCATACTATGGAAAGCATCAGAAATTATATGTTTGATTAGCGTTGATATTTTACGTGTAAACTTTATTCTTCTTACATCTCAAATAAGTTATTATATCATTTAATTTTTTTAATATACCTCTAAACATCAATTTTATTTCAGTGGATTAACTCAAAACATTTTGAAGCTGATGTAAATGAATGTAAACAAATCCGACAAGTATAGTAAGTGATCCATTAGTCCAGGATGAATATTTAGTTTTTTTAGCATTACTAGCAGACATGCCCGTATTTGACGGGTATTTTACAAAAACTAAGAGATGATACGTAACATTTCAAAATATCATTAGAAAATAGAATAGGAAAAAATATATTTATTAACACAGTGTTATGTAAGTGTCTTTGTGCACACCACATTAGCTGTCTGTCCTTCAGGTTCATGGAAGAACAGAGAGTTGGAACCTTTGACTCTTGAGCAAGTAACATACAGTTCACCGTGTGAGAAAAACTTGGTCTCACTCATTTCAATTCTTACGTACGAGGTGTGTAAATAAAGTAGTGAGACTGATTTTTTTTAAATTTTCTATTCAAATATAATTACAATGTGATATTGTCACCTTCAAAATAGTTCCCTTCGGAAGCCACACAGCGCTGGAGACGGTCCTTCCAATCATTGTAGCATTGCTGGAACTCGGATTCTGGAATGGCCTTCAGCTGGTCGGTTACAGCAGTTTGTATGTTTTGTAGTGTCCCGAAATGAGTTCCCTTGAGGTGATTTTTCAATCTCGGGAAGAGGAAAAAGTCACAAGGACTCAAGTCTGGTGAATAAGGAGGCTGAGGAGCAACAGGAATGTTTTTACTGGCCAAAAACTCGTTTATTGAGATGGCAGTGTGACAGGGCGCGTTGTCGTGATGCAACACCCACTTGTCTTTGATGTTTGGCCGCACACGAAGGACTCTTTTTCGAAGTCTTTCATTCTGACTGTCATTCTGACTGTCAAGCGTCGATCTGAACGCACAAGGTTCCGTACTCTGTTGACATTTTCATCGGTGTTTTCACTTGAAGGCCTTCCGCTTCGTGGTTCATCTTCAATCGACTCTCTTCCTTCTGAAAATTCCTTAAACCACCGAAAAACCTGTGCCCTTGATAAAACACGTTCTCCTCCTGAAGTTTTTCAAAAGTTTCGGTTGCATTATGTCCAAGTCTGAAGCAAAATTTGATTGCACACCGCTGCTCAACTTTGAGGTCACTCATTTTTAAAACGCTCAAGAAAAAACCATTTCACGAAAACCAACGCTACGGACAAACAAATGACTGTGGCGAGTTCAGATTCATACTGGAGGCGCATCACACGTGCACCTGACGCTACTCAAGGCCACGCGTCTCCAGCGTTGCCAGATCGAAAGCGACGTTGCCAGTCTCACTACTTTATTTACAGAGACTGGCTATGCGACTTATTTACCGTCATTGCGAAACAGACACTGAAGGGAAAATGTAACCGTTTGAATTGACAGGGACAGTTACTAGGTATCGATGGTAAGCGTGGTATAAACACTGACTCCCCAGTACCACATCCAGTCATCATATTAGCCTCTATGACGAATCTGCACAAAGAACGAATTTGGAGTCGTGTTCCATTGCACATTTTTGGGATACTCAAGTTTCGTAACAGCATTATTGGTGCCCCTACTTTAAGTATTAAGTCATGAGCAGGCAGTCCAGGAGCAGTCACAGAATCAAGAAATTCAATTGGATAATGAACTGCTTCCTAATCACTAATCACTCTATTTACTGACTTGTAAGTTCTTTCATCAGCTTGATATAGTGCAAGAACTTGTTTATTGATTTTTCTTGCCTGCTCATTTGTAGGGGTGAGAATTGCTTGTTTATAAAACCAGTTATTCTGACTAGATGGCAGGCAGATCTTGAACTTCGAGAAACACATTGTCAATTCTCTCTTGCTGGGAGCTTAAATGCAAATGAAATTGAAATCAACTAGCAATACCTACTTGCTATATCTAAATATATTCAAAATAAACATGTCTGTGAAGTTAGCCAACGACAGTTTAAATGTTGATAACTTCGATTCTACATAGATTCTACATTTTCATCTACAGTTCAAAAATTAATGTCTCTTTGTCCTTTTAAGAATGTCTGGATTTTTTCTATTACTTCTTTTATTGCTTCCAATATAATACCAAAATGTCAAGACTCTAAATTTAGTAGTTTAGGAGGAAAAAACAGTTAACATTGTTTAAGTTAGGAGCAAATAAAGTGACTTTCCCAACATGAATAATTGCTGCCAAACAATAGGGTTATCTACACAATGAGGCCCATTTTTGTGTAAAATATACATTTGATCCATTAAAGATTGTGTACACAAACTTTTGGATACATAACCACCCACTCACCTACATACACGAACCATCAAAGTTTAGACACCATCGAAAAATGTCATAAATGGACTTTGGGTGCTTCAAAACATGTAAATCTGTCAAAATCTTAAAATTGAATGTTTTCTCGATCACTATACTTTACTTAGAGCCAAGTAAAAATTATCATCGGAAAGTATGTAAAATATTTACAATCATAATTATGATACCTCCATTGTGCTAGGAACCTATATTTATTAGAAAAAAAAAAGTCTTAATATTTGTGTGTCTCGTAGAATGATTTTCGCTCTAGAATCATGTTATTATTATTATTATTATTATTGTTATATGAGGGTCATATAACAATGTCATATGAGGGTCATATAACATTCAGACTGCGTCTGAAAAACTATTGTACTTCCCCCCCTTCTGTACTAAAGTACCCCAACAGTTAGCTTCAACGCCTCTGCTTAACGAAGTTCAGCACTTTTGCTGGGTCCAGCAGTAAAAGTTTTTCTATGGTTTTGTTGAGTGTCCCGAAGCACTTACCTCTGTGCAGCAAGGTTACCTGACAGTCACCCAGCAGGTGCAACGGTGTTTCTTTCTCTTCTTTGCAGAATCTGCACAAACCATCATTGATAATGCCCATTCAGGTTCCCTACATTTCGGGAGAAGTGACTTCCTTTCTTTTTCTTCGGGACAGTATTCTTCGGGTTCTTAGGAGCATACCTCCCACTAGGTCACTTTTTCCTTCTCTTTCGTTTGTCACTGCATATAGCAGGTTAACAGGGTAACCTCGCGAAGGCCAAAAGTCGTATTTGAGTGTTAGGGGCTATTATAATCACTCCATTACAACCCCTGTAATCATGCTACTTCAACTGATTTTGGAGGAAAAATTTTGTAGAAACCTACCAATTTATCTGTTGTGTTGAAATTGCAGGAGTTGATTAGCTTTTATTAATTTAATGCATTAAGATTTAGATTATCAAAGAAAAACGGAATGTTGTTGGATACACAGAATAACTGCTTCCTACTACAGGTTTAATGGTATATTTAATCTACAATGGATTTGTTTTTGTTGTATACCAAAGATCACTTGATGTTTAACTTAAGAAATTTGTTTAATTACTTATCAAAATTGCAAAAATAACCATTTCTAACTCATTACCATTATTAAACAAACAGTTATTTCATTAGACTCCTTAATGTGATAATTGAAACGGGCATCAATACGTTTCGTCATATAGACATCTAACAGCCTGCAACTGCTCATATAATGATTGTTCGTTCCTTTGATTTAATATCTGAAAATAGGAATTGAATGGGCAAATGTACATGTAGAGACAAATAAGAATGAGTTGAATTTGTCAAAGGAAGCAGTGGCAGAAGAAAGTCTGGGTGTGCGTTATAAAGTTGTTCATAGATTCCACTGAAAGAAAAACTGAGAAAAGTCTAGAGTGCCAGTATGCACACGTGACTGTACAACACATGCTAATGTCCTTTACTTGAACAATATCTACAGGACTGAAATCAAATTAGTACACACAAAGGCATAACAGTAACAGAGCCCCATATATTTCTTTTTACAAAATTACTTGCATATTTAAAAAAATATCAAAACGTCAATTGAATATATTTTAATAAACAAAAAGCGCTAATTAAAAAAAATATTTACATTAAACATGTTTTTCAAACCTAGAGAAACTGATTTATTAAATATGCCTAAAATTATTTTATATTTAGACATTATTTCATATGTAATCATGGTTTCATTTATATGTTCATCATTAGTTCGAATTATATAATGCTAACCGAACTTTCAGTTTTTTTTTCGGTATCGTATGGATGTTACAGGCTGGGTTGATATGTACACGTGGAAATAGGTTCCCTGATGAGCCCTCTCCACACACATAAACCTTTGTAAGGGGCACATACTATTCAGGCTCAGACACTGTTAGTAGTATGTAATTAATTTGTTATAATAGAATGTATCTCATTTTTAAATCTTAAAATTTCGAAATTTTTTTTGTTTAGGTTTATTGCAATTGTTATGAAAATGTTGCATTTTCTCATTACGACATTTTATATGTCATCAACTATTGAGGATACAAAAACTTAATAAGCATTTCTTGAAAGATGGAAACTACCAGTTTTTCTTCGAGGGATTGAACAGAAAAGTGCATCAGATTTATTATTAATTATCAACACAAATTTTATTTCTTCTCACGTGTTATAAGACACATTTTCAAAGGATAACCAATTTACTGCTGAATATGAACTAGCATATCGTTTCAATTATTGCTAAAACTTCAGTTATCTGAGGCAGCAAATGATTTATGTCACTGTAAGAATAATTAACAATTAATTTCCTACACTTTGGTGCTCAAATTTCTTGTGCAAAAGATATTAGCTTTCAGGAAATGTTAACTGAGTTTTTAAATTTTCGATAGCTATGGATGTATAATGAAGCGTAACGTAACATATGCTTTTAGAACACCGTATAATTAAACGTTTTCAGTTTTAATTGTTGTATATTAGCATTAGTTGATTTGTTGTTAAAAGATTGGGGGCTTTGCTTTGTTCCAGAGATAAATTTAGACGACGCTTTTATAGTAAAGTGTCGAGTGTTGTGAGTTTATTGTTGCTAGAAGTGGTGGGCATTGTTTAGGACTATGCGGGCAGGTGAAGAAGGGGTGCTCGAAAAAGCGTCTCGTCCTCACAAGCTTCCGTTTAGCTCCCCCAGCTAATTGGGTTGAAGAACAGAGTTCGTTAAAAAAAATAAGATGGAAAACAAAAGAAGAGATGACAGAATGGTAGGTCTCCTCGTTAGAACAACTAGCGGCTCTCATCCACTCAAGTTGAACCAACTTCTCTTTTATATGCCACTTGACTTCACGACCGACCTGTCTCGGTAACATAAGTTTTCCTAACACTCAAACAACTTCCACATTTCGACTCCATCTTCTCTACATTTAAAACACCTAATAACTGTCGCAATTAGTGTAATAAAAATGAAAAACATAAATTCAATTCTTTAATAATATTTTATCTAATTATATTTTTTTTATAATTATTAAAATTCATTTTGCGTGATTCCTTTATCTTGTTATCAACTTTATGGTTTTTTTTTTGTAATTGTTTAAGGCATTTTATGATTGATTGGCTGTTATCACTTTATTCTTTTTCGTCTTTTATTATAACCAACAGTCAGAAAACATGCTCCTGAATAGTCACTCTTTCAAAAGCTCGTAGGAAACAAGGTAATTCCAATTTTACTCTGTAGCCTTTGAGTTAAATTATTATCAATTAGTATCATACCAGTTAAAATTTGTGTAAATATGTTGCTGGATCTGAATGACATAGTATAAATAATGTTGTAACGAGTTTTTTTGGGTATCACTGAGGCGGTACATATTTTCAGTATTTCTGGAACATGAATAAATAAAATAATAAAAAAAATGCTTGAATGATAATGATTTCATTAGAGGACAAATGTATTGAATTTATTTATTTTAATGTGACTATAACCATTTTTTCAGTTATAACAAAAATATAATCATAGTTAATGGGTTAGTTCCACTGAGGTTAGTAATATTAGAATCAGTAATAATACATTCCGTCATACCTCGTAAAGTCTCCGTAAAGCTCGACCGGTTTCGGGTCCGCCTGGATCCCATCTTCAAGAGCACCTAACTGACTGTGAGTGTTGTTTTCCTATAACCTACCTATATATAGTATTTACATTGTGTAATCAGTGTTGTGTGTGTAGGTAATTTTTTTTTTTTTTTTTATTTCTTTAATTGTTATGTTTTTTTCTTTTATTGCTTATTTCATTATCTATTTCTAGTTCCTTGTGTCGTCTTTTAAATGTTATTAGTGGTTTTGTTAAAATGTCGGTTTGGTGGTTTGTTTGTTCATTGATTATATTGTCTGTCATTTTATGTTTATATATTTCTATTTGTTCCTGTATGTTCATTCGTTGTCCTTTTTGTCCTGTCTGTAGTAAGTCCATTGTGTTTTCCATACTGTCTGGGTTATGTCCAAATTTGTTTAAGTGGTGTGCATAGTTTGATCTGTTTGTGTTGTTGGTGTAGTCTTTAATGTGTTCTTTGAATCTGTCTTTTAGTGTCCTTCCCGTTTGCCCGATGTAGTTTTTACCGCAATCTTTGCATTTAATCCTGTATATTCCGCTTTTTTCGAATTTGCTATCTTTGTTCTCTATTGTGTTGTTTGTGATTTGGTTTATAGTGTTATTCGTTTTATAACCTATTTTTAATGAATATTTTCTTAGAAGAGTCGCAATTTTTTCGCTAGGTTTACCTATGTAAGTTAAAGATGCGTATCTGTTCGTTACTCCCGGTGTTGTACTGTTAGTATTGTGTTTATTTCTTCTTTCGTTTATTATTCTTTGTATGATTTTTTCCTTATACCCGTTATTTTTTGCTATTGTTTTTATGGTATTTAATTCCTTATTATAGTTAATTGCATTCATGGGTATGTTTAGTAATTTATTAATAATTTATTTAGTAATTATTTTATATTTTATTATGTTATATTTTATTAATTTATTTAGTAATTATTAGAAGAGTCGCGAAAAAATTGCGACTCTTCTAATAAAATAGGTTATAAAACGAATAACACTATAAACCAAATCACAAACAACACAACAGAGAACAAAGATAGCAAATTCGAAAAAAGCGGAATATACAGGATTAAATGCAAAGATTGCGGTAAAAACTACATCGGGCAAACGGGAAGGACACTAAAAGACAGATTCAAAGAACACATTAAAGACTACACCAACAACACAAACAGATCAAACTATGCACACCACTTAAACAAATTTGGACATAACCCAGACAGTATGGAAAACACAATGGACTTACTACAGACAGGACAAAAAGGACAACGAATGAACATACAGGAACAAATAGAAATATATAAACATAAAATGACAGACAATATAATCAATGAACAAACAAACCACCAAACCGACATTTTAACAAAACCACTAATAACATTTAAAAGACGACACAAGGAACTAGAAATAGATAATGAAATAAGCAATAAAAGAAAAAAACATAACAATTAAAGAAATAAAAAAAAAAAAAAAATACCTACACACACAACACTGATTACACAATGTAAATACTATATATAGGTAGGTTATAGGAAAACAACACTCACAGTCAGTTAGGTGCTCTTGAAGATGGGATCCAGGCGGACCCGAAACCGGTCGAGCTTTACAGAGACTTTACGAGGTATGACGGAATGTATTATTACTGATTCTAAAAATATAATCAATACTCTAGCATGATCTGGAAAGTTACTACAGATGGAAGTTAACAGTTGTGATTTTAATTTAAATATTTCTTCTTCCAATATTTTGAGTTCATGAAATTATTATCAAGCAATCTTCATATTAAGGCAGTTTACTTAATGGTAAATTTAAAAGCTCTAGAGTAATGGTTGCAAACTTTTTTCATGTCGTCCACCCTTAGTGTTGATTAAGTGCTGTCCACCACTCAGCCCGAAAAAGTCTCATTAAAAATCTAACATTGTAATATTTAAAATATATATTTCATATCTTATTTCTATAACTATGTGGAAAGAAAAAATAGTTACTTTTATTTTTTTTATTTAACTTTTACATATCATCTATACATTTTCACAATTCATCTCGAGGTTAGGTTAGGTTAGGTTACAGTGCCATGCAAAGAAGAACTCGCATAGGCCAAAATTGGTCCTTTGTGATACCACATAATGAATATTCTACATTGGGAGACCTACATTTTAAGTAACTCAAAAGTATTTAGAGTAGGGGTCTGTAACTTGCAGCCTCAGGACCGAGGCTTAACTTCCTCTCCGAGAGACGACGAACTCAGATTTTTTCATCTTCTGCGTGAATAAATTGAGGTCCAGAGTGAGTATCAAATCTCAGATCTACCAAATCAGAAGCAAGCGGTTTACTACTGGGCTACCCTCGTCCCTCGGAGAAAATCCATCGGTCCTGAGCCTGCACGTTAAAGACCCATACTCTAAATACTCTTGAGTTACTTAAAATTTTGGTATTCTAAAGTAGGACGTTTAGTATGTGGTATCAAAATGGCTAATCTTTGGTCTATGTGTGTTTTTTCTTGGGACAGCCACTGTAACGTATTCTAACTTTGAGATAAGTTGAGTAAATATATGGATGAATATGTAAAGGTTAAATAAAAATAAAAGAAACTATTTTCTTCTGTTAACATAGTCATAGAAATGACTGCTAATGTACTGAGTGTTACCAAGGTTACCATCAGTCACATGACGACAGTAGATATGATGTAGAGAAGAATTGAACTGAAGATCAGATCTCAACCTTCGAACTCATTTATATAAAACATTGCCTACACTAGGGATGGACATGAGAGAGCTTTACTCAGTTATCTCCGGTGCGTGACAAATAGTGGTCTAAATTAAACCTTTGATAAGGTGAGCTAGAAGCTATAAGAAGTGATATACATATTAGCCTCATCTGAAGTGCTTTCACAGTAACACTTTCATCAGGTGGTGGCTGTTCATCCAGTCTGAGGTCTTGGAATCACTTAGCCCTTAAACGTCAAGGTTAATAGTGAAATAGTTAACTCAGGTTTTTGATTTTAAATATCTAGAATGGTTGAAACCGAACAAAATTACCATAGTTACTTCCACTAAAAGACTCCATATAAAGTTTAGCATCTTGGTTAAATTGAATAATGTAAATCAATGCTGGATTTCAATACACTTTTTACATTTACTTAAAAAATGTTCAAGCAAAATAGAACTATTACTAAGATGTTTATTAAAATATTTAAATGGGTTAATATGATATGTTAGAAGAATGGTTGTAGGATGAAGAATGATATGATAATGGATGGTTGTTGAACAAAGTGTTCGACTAATCAAACTGTGTTGCACCCTGAACCAAACGTAAACTCAGATATAGTATCTGATGTAATTATGATGTACTCATGAAAGAGAATTTTAACCCATGGTCTTTTGGTTATATTGAAGTTTGCGAAATGTACCGTATTATTCATTATTACAGAACAGATATAATTTGAAGCTACTTACTTTTTGATTCAATGACCCTGAGATTTCTACTTACATTTTTCTGGCAAAGTAAAAACATTTTGAAGTCTTAAATAATTAGCTTTTATTAATTGTGAAAGTTGAAGGAGATCAATACATTTATAGTAATATTGTAACATAATAATTAGTGTAAATATTAGGTCTACCACAGTTGTGAATATTACAAAATGTTCTCAGGGGTGTGTGCTATCAATCCTATTCTTTCAATTAGTTGTGTATTACATACTGAATACTCTATACAATGATGGTTATGATGTGGAAGGACATGCGTAGGATCTTTTAACACAAGAAGAGTAATGCATGAGGGTGGCGCCTTTCAGATGATGCAGCATATTGTCCACAAATTGTTGAAAGATGGGTAATAGAAAAATGACTGGGTTCAAATCTACCTAAAATCTATTGTCCTTATATCTTTCTGAAGGAGGCAGAAGATTAATCAAAAACTATCAAATTTATAAACATACTCTTGGATATTCATTTGATCAAAGATTGAATTGGAATAAGGAAGTAACAGATCCAATGTCTAAGGGAACAAAAGTAATGTTCCGCTAAAAGAGATCCTTTTTGTCAAATTAGGATGAGTAGTGAATTTTTTTTCAAAATTACATTAACCAAAAGGGGCGTTATATATTTTATTATTTCAGAAAAAAAAAATTTAACGGTAAATTTCCAATTAGAGAACAATAATATTTTGCCAAAAAATTGATGTCGTAATTAATTAATTAATTAATTGGAGGGCCTCCCCTTGGAGGGAACACAAGTGAACACAAATGATTACCTGGATAAATGCTTTGTAATATTAATAAAAGGACTTTAATCTGATACACATATTAAGGAGTGATAAGTTAATAATGAAAACTGTTTAAGTCATTTGATTTTAATGTGGGTGTGGAAACAAGGGAACAGCTGGGAATGAGTTAGTAAACAATTTGGAAATGTCTGAAACCTTTCAAACATTCTGCAGTCTGCATTTTTGCACTACACACCTCAGTCTTTACAAGAACTGACAAATAAATCACGAAGAAAGCAGCAAAGAAATGACAAGAATAATGTGGTCCAATTAAGTTTAAAAATTTCATTCCAAATGTACTTACATTTAAGTATAGTAAAGAATACTATACCTTCAAAGGGAGAGATTAAAAGTATATGTAAAACATCTATTAGAAATTTTTCTACTTAACTACTATGAATGGAAGCTGTATTTGATATCAAATGAAGAATGCAGGTTTTGTCTGTTTGAAATAGGTAGAAACTTTTGAGCCATTATATCTGAATGTGAACGAATCGGATTAGAAAGGATAAAACTTTTTGTCAAATTAGGGTGAGTTGTGAATTTTTTTTCAAAATCGTTACATATTATATTATTTCAGAAAAAAGATTTTTAATGCTAAATTTTCAATTAGAGAACAATAATATTTTGCCAAAAAATTGAACTAAAAATTAGCAATTTAAAAAAAAAAATATTGAAATTTGATTACTGGAAAACTGTAAAAACTGAAAATACATTTTGGAATAATATATCACCTGCTGTACTTGTCGGATTTGTTTGCATTTGAAGTACACTATCTACATTCACTTAGAAATTTTTTAAGTGAATCAAGTGAAATGAAATTGTTATTTAGCAATGTAATAAGGAAATTTAAATGTTTTAATAAGTTCAAATGATATGAAAAGAGAAATATATGCTAAATGTAAAGAATCATGGTCAATGAAACATATATTTCCTGATGCTTTTCATGTTATAATAGAAGATTGTTTAATAAAGTGTTGCGATCAAACTATATGTTGCACCCTTGAACAAAGCTCATAGTTAGATATGGTTCTTGGTGTGTTACCGCCTTTCAGAAAGATAGGTAAATGAGAAATGTCTGGGTAAGAATCCGCCAAAAACGGTCCATATACCTTTTTGAAGGAAAAAAAAAAGAGTAACATAAAACTATCAAAGTTTAGGACATACCCTTCGAAGTTCTTGAAAAGACAACATAAACTCGAAATGCCAAGTAACTGATCCACTGGCAAAGGGAAGAAGCCAGTAGATTAGCAAGAGATTACGTCATATAATATGTAGTTATAACATTAAATTTTCAATTTGGCTTTACAAAAGTTTTAATACTGTTGTGGGGAATCTAATGGTACTATATATATCGGTTGCGTGATACAGAAAACCAAGTACGTATAGGGATAACTGGATCAATCACTATCTGTACTATCTTCAGGGTTGAAATACTAATAAGCATCCCCCACATATACATTTACATCAAAAAGGATTTTTCTGTTTATTTTACAAAATGGAAAGACCTGAAAAAGGATATAAAATATCAATGAAATTAATAGAGTGACATATTGATATGTTGGTTAGGTATAATTTGCTACGTATTTTATTTTAGAGGGGGCCCCCAAGTGACACAAATGTTCACCTGGATTAAACGCTTTCTGATATCAATAAAAAGATTGTTGTCTGATACACTGACGAGTATATCAAACTAGTTATCTGATATACTGAGAGTAGTTCACAGAGATATGAACAAAATGTGAATACAAGGATAGTAATCGAATAGAAACTTGGCGAAATAACTGCATAATCAGGAATGCGTTTGTGTTGTGATGGTCTGTGATGAAGGAAGACGGTGGTTCCATTATTATGATAATGATTTATTTCTGGTGGGCAGGAAAGCTAGGTACGGGCGCTAAACGTGCTAATTAGCCGACGCCAGTCGAGATAGGGCACGCCAATCCTCCCATGAAGTGGCCACTAACGAACACCAACTAACTTCGTTCTCCTCCCAGACCACCACTACAATTTCTTCTCTCATCACTCTTTTAAGCCTTTTCCCACCCTATAACACTATTAGGACCCATCCGGCTTTACCCAATCTTTTCAATACATAAATTCTCTTTCTGTCCACTTACTCATCCCTGAACAGAAATATTACAAACTATAGTGGATTACTACTAAAACAAATATTTTCAAACGTTTAAATCAAAAATACGATGCAAACAATTAAACTGTGCTTTGTTTTATTTAATAAAAGGAATGGCTATTTTTGTCATTATCTCGTACGTATTCAAAAAAAAAAATAAAGTATAAATTAATGCAAAAATCAGTTATAATAAAAACTTGAAATGGTAAAAAGTTATAAAAATAACAACTAATCAATATATTCTCATCTAAATATCTAATATAGTAAGTTTATACAATAAATTAAATATAGACATTGCGATTAGGCTATTATTGAAAATTCGAAATGATTAATAAACAAAGTATTTACCGCCAAAAGCCACAATGACAACTGATGGTTTTGGTTAATTATTATTTATCATGATGTAGTTGGAATATTTGCTCTAAAGTTTGGTTGGACAGCATTTTGCAAGATTATAAAACTAGGCTTAATGTTATATGAACTTTAAACACTACTTTAATGCAACTCAAATTAAATTATTTAACCTAAGTAGATTTGAAATTTATAATTATTTCACGCTATGAAAATAAAAAAAGAAACTCAAGTTGCCAATTCTCAAATTTACTATAAGTATACATACCAAACTCGTTGACAACTTTTTGATTTTAGGTTTATTACTTTACTATAAGTAAAGTACAGTGACCGTGAAAAAAATCGATGTTGAGGTTTTCACAGAATTACATGTTTTGAGATCCCAGAAGTTCTCTTATGAAATTTTTTTGATGACGCGTGTGTGTGTGTGTCTGTGTCTGTGTGTATGGGTGGGTGAGGTTATGTAAGTGTGTATCCAAAAGTTTGTGTAGACAATACTGTCCACAATCTTTGATGGATCAAATTCATATTTTACACACAAATTTTCCTCACAGTTTAGATGTGCTGTATAGTTTGGGAGCAATTATGCATGCTGGGAAAGTCACTTTTTTGGCCAAAATGTGTTTTTAGATATATTTTTTCTCTTCTAAACTAGGAATTCTAGAGTTTTGAAAATTTGGCACTCTCTTTGGAGCTACAAAAGCAATAACTACAAAAAATCAGATTTTTAAAACAATTGAAATTTTTTTTCATAAAATATACAAATTTTGACTTATCATTCAATCTGATAGGTTCTGCGGACAATAGAAGCCGCAGAACCTATATTTCATTTTGATGGATCAAAATGAAATTATACTTAAAAATAGAGCAGTATTACGCGGGAAAATAATACGAGGTCGTTTTTTTCAAAATTAAATGAAATAAAAGGGCGTTACGGTCAATTTTATGTTTCAGAAAATGTTTTTTGACGCTAAACACTCATTTAAGAACAATTAAATTTTGCCCAAAAATTAAACAGAAAATTAGCAATTTATAAAAAAAATTTTTGAAATTCGAATTATCGCAAAGGGAAATAAAGCCATAAAAACTTAATATTTATTCTGGACTAATGGATCATATGCTAAACTTGTCGGATTTGTTTACATTTATTTACATTCCTTATATTGACTTTAAATTACTCAGAATTTTTTGAGTGAATTAACTGAAATAAAATTTAGTTTAGAGGTTTAATGAAAACATTTTAAATAATTAAATGACTATATGAGATATAAAGAGAACAAAATTTTACATGTGAGAAATCACGCCAATTAAACATATAACTTCTATTTGTCTAACAAAATGCTGTAATCAATCTGTATTTTGCACCCTTGAACAAATCGCACATTCATATTGAGATGTGATTTTGTTTGTTCTGATGAATCATATTATATTCGGATAATATTGAACTATGGGGAATGGACTCTTTTGTTCTATATTACAAAAAGGGATACTATTTTTAAGCTAATTCTTCGGTGATTCGAAGACACTGAAATTTTTTGTTATATGTTTCTAACATTTTCCAGACAAAATATAAATATTTTGAAGTCTTAAAGGGAATACTTTGGCTTAAATCTTCAATGTATAATGCTTTTATATAAACGACATTAAATGTAGCAGATCCACTGGACATTAATGAGATCCCCTTCCTATGTGAACAAAAGCAATGTTTTCCTCTAAGAGATTATTTCATAACACGTTTTTTTTGCCTTTAAAAAAGTATTATTACTGCTGTGGTAGTACCAAAGATATTATATGCATTAGTTGTGTGATATACAAAAATAAGTATATATATTGATAAGTGGATCAATCAGTATCTGGTACGGTCTAAAGGAAAGAAATTTTAATAAAAATGTTAATATAGACATTAATATTATGTCTAAATGGGACACTATATAAACGAAAATTTTGATATCATATTTGCTTAGAGTAAAGTTGAGTGTAGGCCACTCCAGATTTTGTTAATATTATAACTATTGTGTAGACGTAATATCAAACTCTCTGGCACAGTGTGATCAAATACATCGATTATCAATTTAATGCTTTCATTCGTTTCATTGAGGCTATATCCTTCATCATGTCCCTCTGTTCCACTGTCTCCGGGTACCTACACGTAAGTTAACTTTTTTTTTACGAGTTTTACTAATAATTTCTTACCTGTCAGTATCCCAGACAAGAGCCTTTTTTTTTAAATATGAAGCTTCTCTAATCCATCAGGTTATTTCTGATCACTTCTTTGCCCCCTGTAAAATAATGATTGAGGAACCTCATATTTAGCGACATACTAAAAGAATTATTAATACTTCGTTCTATTAAAGTATTGAACTATTTTTTTTCAATAGTTCTAGTTATATTTCAATAGATATTGAACTCAAGCCGGGTTTCAATCCTGACCTGACCCTCGATTTATACAGGTGGGAGTTGAATAAATCTGAGTACGTCGTCATTCGGAGAGGACGTTAAGTCGTCGGTCCTGAGTCTGTACGATATCAGGTACTCGTTAAAGATCCCTACTTGAAATGCACTTAAGTTAGGCAAAATTTAGGACTCCCAATATAGAATCTGTAGAATTACCGATCAAACAAAAAGCCAGTAAACGGCTGACGTCATCACCCGCTAGGGGATCGGTTCAAACAATAAAAAAAAGATACTACTGATAAAACCTAATGGTTATCATTTGTAGTAGAAAATTATTCTTCTAACATTGTAAGGTCATGAAGTATTCGTAGCTGGATAATTCTTGGTACAAATTTTCAGTATTTCAAATCACTGAAGAAGTAATTAAAATGAATGAATAGTCTTTTTGTCATAAGATATGAAGAAGTAACTTTCTCATGCTTTAATATTACTCAAAAGCAATGAAGTTCTTAAACAAACTAGGATTACATATCTGACATTAGGATTTCTTAAAGGGTGTAACATGTACGAATACGTTGATTACAAAACTATGATTAGAGAACCATCCATTGCACGGTAGAAAATATCATAGTAGATTGATTTTCGTTTCTTTTATTAGTTTTAAGAATTTTGTTTATCTCACATATAATATCAACTATTTATAAGAACGTAAAAGTCTTTTATGAAATCTATAAATAACAATTTTGTTTGACTAGATATTCTTGAAAATGTTTAAGTCATCTTGAACAAAACTAAAAAGTAAGCAAACATGTTATCGATTATTCCATGATGAGTTTTCAGTTTTCATAGCTTTAATGCCTTTTGTGATAATCGAGATTTATTGGCATTTTGTTTATAAATAATTAGCTTACTAATTATAAGTTGATTTTCTTACTGAAAATTGTAATAAGAAAATCGTAAGAAAGGTGAAAAAATCAGTCAAAAGATCTTGAATGTTAATATATATAAGAAAATAGATATGTAAGTATCGGTAGCAGTCCTTCATTAATATTTACGTTATACTAATACGTATAAATATATATATACATTAATAATAATTTTTCTCAAGAAATTAGTTACGTCCTGATGATGAATGGAGACGATTTGAACAAAATTTATCAAACTAAAACGTCGACTTTAGGAAGTATGTTATACAATGTAGGCTAAGTAACGAGAGCGTTATCCAATAAAATTAGAAGCTTGATAAAAATGTATTAGCAAAATTATTTATATTTTTGATATTTTAAGTATATATACATTACTTTTAATCTATTACTTTTAATCCTTTTAATCTATTAATAGCAATGACTATCTCATCGATTTTAATTTAACATGTCACTTGGCCAACTCCTTTTCCAGTTGAACCCTGTTAGCAGGAGGTTAGTTCGTAAGATCGAATCTTTCAGTCTTAAGATCGTGAATGCCGAGACTGCGGTTAATTTTAATGATACCTGTTTAAAAGACGATCTGCTGCCTATTTATACCAATATATATATTTGTAAATGTTGGTAGCAGTCCTTCCTTAAGAGTTACATTATTGAAAATAACATGGAACTTAGTTGATACCTGTTTCTTAACAAGTTTCTCAATTTTCCTAAAAAACACTAGTTAGTTCAACTACACAGTCCAGCACATTTACCATAGTCGATATGTTTGAAATGATCACCATTCATTTTCAGGACATGAATAACTTCTGGGAGAAGTCTTAGTTTATATAAGCAAAGTGAAGACTTCCACTTCACTGATGTAATACATTTCTCATAAATTTCTAATAAAAGTGCTCATACATTTCTAATATTTTAGTTTCTATTTATGTATTTATAGTTAACGACAAGCTAATGAGAAAATGAAAGTAAATTGTATTTTATTGTTTTCGTATTATGCTAATGTTAATCGAATTTTATTATTTAAATCACCTTGTAATTAGTATATCTGTATATAATTAAAGTATTTACAGGTGTAAGCATATTTGGATAAATGTATCTGAAGTACTGTCCACAGTATGCTTTGGGAGGGACTGCAAATGTTAAATGAGGCAAGGAAGTGGTTAGAGGGGACTCAAAAATAAACAACAAAGTAAGTCTCTCTTCAGCCAATGGAATTTTCCCACCACGCTAAGGTCTATATTGCATCAAACGACACTTATTCTCCAAGAGGACGGAAAAAAACTGGTAGAGTGGGAGATTGAATTTTGCCAGCGGGTATTCTGCGCCCGTCCTCCTAAATGGGATTAGTACTACAATGGAGCAGGTTATTGCTTAGCTGCATCTTTATTAGATTTCGACATCCGCTCAAACCCTGCTCGCCCCTTATCTGTTCCACCTACCTTCCAATTACTATAAATAACCCCATCGGCCTTTGGCCTTCACTCTATCACACTTTTTAATTGGAGGGTCGGACCATATTGATGCACGATAACGTTCCCAACTCCTTTATAACCATGTTGATTAAATCTTCTCTAGTCACTATCTGCTGGGTTCATAACTCTGTTATTCGATTTCCTCCTTCTACCTTCTCGCATCGCACCCTCAAAATTTCAAACCCTTTTCCTCAATTCATAAATAAACTTCCCTTGAAGCAGTCTGTTTATGGTTTTGATTTTGTTATTTTTTCTTTTCATGTAAGAATAGTGCATAAATTAGCAAATTAACCTTATAAGATAAGAAACTTACAATTTCTAATCATGATCTCAGGTTTTTTAGAGCATATGACGATGATACCTTGATTTATAAGTGGACAGTTTCAGTGGAAGGTTCTTGCATTCCTTCACAAGTTTTAAGGTAATCTTGTGCGACTAAAATGCTTGTGAAAACTGGCAATCACTTCTTTTTCTTCTGGTACGATAATTTACAGAATGTGTATATTAGTTAGTAGTTATTTCTGAAATATTGTGACATGTTGGTCTAGTCTAAGCCAGTGCTTTTCAAACGATGCGCCCTGGAAGCAAGCAAGGTGAGCCCCAAGATAACGGAAGATTAAATGTATATAACACATTTATATTTTAAAAACTTGCATCATTTTGATTTATCTTAGAAACGCCAAAGGTTTTCAAGTCTGAGTCAAGTCTCCGCCACTTGATATTTTGAACTGGAAGGCAAATTCCTTTAATTTGTATGCAGTAATGGATAATACTTTCTCTTTTCTTCCTTTCGTTAGGGATTTAAATTATTTGTTCTCTCACTCTCTCTCTCTCTCTAAAAAAAAGAAGAAAAAAACTATTCCTTTTAATTTCCTGTCATTTTTATATTTTCAAATTTTAGGATTAAATTTTCTATATTAAAAGCAATGATGCGTCCAAAGCTTTGGTTATTTCATAGGTGCACCCTGGAGTAAAAAAGTTTGAGAAACACTGGTCTAAGCAAATCCTTGCATTGCCACAGATACTATAACTGTTTGGATTTTTTTAACTGGAGCCATTTGTGCACTGTATCACGCCTCCAGTATATGGATTCTTGTCACCCTTCTTCCACTCTTTCCTAAGGCTTATAATTATTTCATTTTGCTTTAGAAATAGGAACTTAGCCTTTATGTCAGAAGTCATTTATGAAATAGAATCAAAGAATTCTCGATTGATATTACTGTAAGACCTTTCTTCAATCGTTCAGTACTTCTATTAACTCTTGTAACAGTGGAGTACATGGTTCCTGTTGTCCCAACCAGGATTCCTTTGTAGTAACTGTGCCTTTGTTACTGATCTCTGTTCATTAATTTACACTCCACTTCTGGATATTCATTTTCCTCATTCTGTCTTCATTGCATCATCATCGCTTTCAGTTATACTCTTAAGAGGTTTATACCATTCTTGGCCTAAAACAAAAATGAGTTTCACAATCAAAATTACTTCATTGGTTATTACAACTAAATAACAAAAAAGTAGACTAAGTGGAATTGTACGCTTGAAATAATAATACACAGAAGATTATTCAATACAATGCAATTATTCTCCACCAAAAACCAAGGTAATTCTTTTATTAGTTCAATATCAATTATATATAAATATTGTATAAAATATATATATGTGATATAATTATTAATATCATGTTATATTTATAAATATAATAAACTACACAATTAAACATTCATTTATAACAGTTAATGCTACTTAATCTGAAAGATGAAGAAGGATAATCTAAAATATTGTTTCACAAAATGATCAACTGGGAGACAACAGCTATGGAATAGTGCGATTCATACAGGTTGAATTTAGATTGAGCTCTACTGTTTTGAAGGTATGGTATTTAAAATACCTAATTGATGAAATCTATAGTGCTTGCTACCTTCCTGGACTCAAGTGATATTTGAGTGAAGGTCATTATACGGACATATAATGACTTTGTCAGCTTTAAATCATGTTGAACATGTTGGCCTACTATTTATTTAAATACATAATACATGTTATATCAATTGTGAACAAGAGTTAATAATTAACTATGTAAGTCTAAATGAAGGCAGAGAGTGGTAAAATTGAAGTCAAAAACGCCTGAATCTAAAAATAAGTTATTCGTACTAGCAGTACTCTGTTGAGCTGGGACTTTTTTGTTTTGTTCCGCTCAACAACACTCTCTAAACTCCATAATTTATACAGATACGACTTTGACATCGTCAATACCATAAAGTTTGGCTTCATGTCCACTCTACTTTTTCCAAAACGTTTCTATTAATTGAAAAATTTCACATGCTGGTCCAGGAAGTAGAGCAGAGGTTCTCAATGGAGTTGAAATTCACCCCCAGGGATGAATTTTGGGTTTTCGGGGGGTGAGTTGTGACCAAAGTAAGTTTACAGAGTGAGGAAAGCAATTATAGGGTTTGACTTCTTAATTTTAAATTAAAAAAAAAATTGATCATCAATAATTGTAATTAGCATTTCATTTGTAAAATTCCACTATAATGTAATCAATGTAACGTTGTAAAAGTGTGTATACTACCTTGGAAGGAAGAGAGGGGTGAGGGAATGGCATTGTGGGAAATGGCGACAGGGGTGAATGGGTCAAGGAAGGCTGAGAACCCTTGCTCTTGATAGATAGTGTTCACAGTCAGCAATCGAGAACTACGTGTCAACATATAACTCCATAGAGACAATCAAATCTAAAGTCATTTTTAAACTATGTACACAAGAATAAAATGCAGCTTATGTTTCTCTCGATCACAGAATGTTTCAGAGCTATACCGTACACACATCCATTCTTGAACAACACATTTGTCAACTAATTTTGATATATTATGAAACTTTGAAGAAATAGAATAAAATGTATATAAAATCTTAGTAGATACACTAAATAATTGCACAGTTAACTTGTTGGCCTGAGAAGTTACGCTGCATAGTGGTAATGCAATTAAGGCATGCATTAACCTAACGCTATGATGTAAGTCTGCATAATTATATATTATTAAAATTTGCAGCAGCTTCTGCAGTCACTATTTTTGTGATGATGGCCTTGATCTTTCGTGCAATTTTCCTTTCCTTGGTTGAAAGCTCCTATAACTTCAACCATAACGATGTCTCTTGGACAACTGCTACGGCAACTACAGCCGGAAGAAAGGAAAATTGCTCGAAGGATCAAGTCCACCATCAAAAAAATAGAGAGTGCAGAAAATGCTGCAAATTTTAATAATATATGTTTAAGAGAAGACGTTATATAATATGTTGCCAACAAATACTAATATTAAAACTCACGACAGGGCAGCACGTGACTCTAACGAAACATTAGAGTATAGAAGAAGACTGGTTGCAAGGTAGTCACAAATAAAGAAGGATCAAATTATTGATTTCGTCAACATCTAGAAGAATTTAAACGACAGTGGACTGCGTTAAATATTGACATAGTCAAAAATGAAAAATTGACTTCGACACCTACACAAACCTAGACCGGTATTGAAACACTTACAAGGAATGAGCTACTCAAACCAGTCCTGCTTCGTTCTCAATCTGCTTCTCATCTTATTTGTTTATTATTTCTTATTATTAGATCCAGATATGAGTGTTTTATCTTTTTATTTATTTTTGGTTTTAACTTTTGTTTTATTTCTTTTTATTTTCATATTATTATTTTTTAGCTTTGCCATTACAGTACTTATTCATTTTATTAATCTTTATTTTTTGTTTATATGTAACTTCTCCCGCAATTGGGCAATCCGTGTGCTCCTACCTCAGCAGTTCTTATCCCTTTCAAGAGGTTAACTGTAAGTAGAGGTTAATAGGCCACTCCGTATATATGAAACAACAAAACTTGCTTACGAACTATGAAGCTGTCTATAGTTGTGTGGCCAGTTAATATTAAATATTTACTTGGCTGGCTCTCTTAAGCCATCGTACAGAATATAGTTCAGAACTTTTTGCTCATCAATAGTATTATCAAATAAACTTTGTCTGACCTCCTCCTTTCTTACTTGTGAGTTTTACGATATATCTTCATACTGATGTTAGTAAAAGGACTCCATATTTAATGACAAGTACAATAATCCTACAAAATCAACAAAAACTAAGAAAATATTTAATAAACGACGAACTTGGAATCTTTATAAAGAAAAATAGAGTGAAAAAGTTGCTAAGATGAGTTAATTATGGTTTATAAATGAATTGACATTCAGATTTACCATACATTATTTTTGGCATATACATAATTCTTTATTATTTTTGGGAAATATTTCATTTTGAAAAAGTTACTTCTTTTGGAAAAATGTAAATTTAAACAACAGTTTTTCTCTTAAACTACTAAATCTAAAGTCTTAAAGTTTTGGGATTATTATAAACTTGATGGCTGCAATCAGGGAAAAAATTTCAAAAATTTTCAACAGAAAAAAAATAAGTTTTGCAATATGATGTAAAAATTTTGACTTATGATTGATTCTAAAATATTGTGGATATGATATAGCTCACACCAACTGACAGATCAAGATTGAATTGTACCCAAAAATAGCACCATTTGAAAGCATAAAATAAATACTTTTTTAAGAGATGTTATGGGACATTTTATGATTTCAGAAAATGCTTGTTTTACGCCAGACAGTTAGATGTAGAAAATATATTTTCATTAAAAAATCACCCTAAAATTATTAATATAAAAAAAAATTGAAAAAGTCTGATTACTGCAAAAGTTAATGTTATCGTGAAAGCTGAAAACCCATGTTGGAATAATGGATTACCTACTTAAACTGTCGGATTTGTTTCCATTGACTTTGAAATTTCTTAACAAAAATGCAGTTAATGATAATTAACTTTCATTTCTTTAGGTTTATGAAAAAAATTTGAACATATTTAAAAAAATAAAATTCTGAAAAGTATAAAGGCAACGGAGAAAGTATTTCTCCGTCTTTATGACAACAACATTTATGACATCTTTATGACAACAACAACTTTATGACAACAAGGATACTACCTTCATCCTACATCTCAGTTTGAAGCAGTTTTGATAACACCGTTTCAAATTAATTGAATAACGACTAGTCCAGAGATGTTTTCATCCAAGAACTGTAGAACCGATTACAATAATCTAACGCAAGAATAATTAGTGTAATTATTGGGTCACCCACAACTAAAAAATGTGTCCACTAAAGGCTGTCTGCTCAGGGTGGTCTGCTATCGCCCCTATTGCTGTGATTAGTTGTGGATGAGCTACTTGATAATCGGTTAAGATATGCAAAGATATGCAGATAACTTTTTTACTATAAGAAGAAGATCGGTTTATAGTACTGAATTTGAGTTCATGCAGCATGTTCTACAAATTGGTGATCGGTGTTTATAAGAAGAAGGTTTTGTCATAAATCTAGCTAATATTGTTCTTATACCTTCCTCAAGAAAAAAAGTAGTAGAAATCAATTACCTTTTCATTAATAACACTAAGCTAAAACCCACAGAAGAATGTGCAACCGTTGGAGCCTCTTTATACATAAGACTAAACTGCGAAAGTCATTAACAGATACATTGGCTAAGGCCACAAAAGAAATGATTTGCCGTATGAAATTCTTTGGTAGATAATAGGGTCAGCAATGGCCACTTACGAGGTGGTGAGAAGGAGGTAATGAGATATAAAACTTCCTAAAATGAATTAGAAGGAAATAAGTATAGTTTGGCAACATGTTTGTCAAATGCCGTTAGTCTTCATACAATAAAGTGATCACAAATAAAAATTTGATTTGGAAGCTTACTGAATGCACAAAAGAGTTCTTCATAAAATACCTACTGTCCGATCAAAAATAAATAATCACAAAAGCAGTAAAAATAAGTCAACTCTGATATGGGTACCTGGACACAAAGGAATGAGGCAGTGGACAGGTCGGAAAAGCTTGGAGCAAGCAAACCTTCTGCCTGGAGCACTATTGCGCAGCACTCCACTTCCTCAAGAATACAATTGCAGAATGTATAAAGAAGACAGCAAATACTAGGTAGCTAAAACAGTGGGGTCTAAAACAAACTTCTCTAAGGATAATTATGATCTTCAATAAAGACCTTAAAATCTAAAGTTGCATTTAGAAACGACTAAAGGATGCAGGATAGGACAGATATTGCAGCGGTGCGAAAGAGCTCGATAAAATTAATACTCGATAAATTTAATAATAAAAACAATATGAATAACAGTTAAGTCAGAACCAACTAAAACACTAAAACATTTCTTCAAGGACACTAGCCTGGAACTGTAATAATTATTATTAATAATAATAACAACATCAATACTACTACTACTTCTACTACTACTAGTTTTTTTTTCGTAGGATGTGGAAAAATCTGTTCATCAGATCCCTTAGCAAGACGTCTTGCTTAGGGTATGTGGGGTTGGGGGTCCCGACCCACTAAAAAACCACATCCTATTTCCTGGCAATACCCAACACGGAAACCGTTTGCACATTACTCCTACTACTAGTACTAACAACAACAACAATAATAATAATAAATACACTAATAATAATATACTACTTCTAGCAATAATAACATGTCAGGTTGTTTTATATCAATAGTTTCAAATTTGTTGTAACCGATAAAATGGATATAGCCACATTAAAACAAATGACATCATTGTTGATTATCCATGAGTTTGACAATCTACACGATAGACAAATGAAAATAAAACTCAATTAATTTTCAACGAATTTGATATATTTACTTTTAGTAAAGTTGATTAAGACTATAAGAATCAAAGAATCAAATGATCACCAACAATCAATCAAAGAAGTCAAGTGATTTCAAAGAATAGTTTTATATCTAAGCTGTGTGAGAAATAACTAAAAACTAGGATGGAGTTTAATGGTTGAAACAGAACATTTTATGGAATCGAATTCAGACAATTAAAATTCATAATTCATAGTTAGATTGTTTACTGTGTTCTAGCTAAGTTATGCGGTGGGTTGATGATGTTTTTATTAGGGTGTTTAGTCGTGGGAGCAAGTCGAGGGTAGTCAAGCAGTCAATATTAGAGATCGCCAGGAAGGCTCTTACATTCCTCACAAAATCCATTTTGCTCTGATGAACTCTTGACTGAACAATGAACTTATTAACAAATAATAACCACGATACACAAGTGTATACTTAAAACTTTTAAATCAGAGTACTGTATTGAAGATTTTCCCCATTTGAGTGTTGATGCGATCTTTTTAGACGAGACCTCCGATATTCGGGCCCAGGACGCAGTTATGGCGCAGTGGTTTACTATGAAAAACTTGAATCCACAACTCTTTACATTGAAAGTCAAACATCAAATTACACTATTGATCCAAGAGTCCTTACTCTTTGTACGATGTGAATTATTAAAAGCACACTCTTTGATTGTTTCTGTTATAATATTAACATTTTTAAAGGATATATGTCAAATGTCATAGAGCTCAGATAAATATTTTCGTACTAGCAACATACAGAGACTGTTCTTTAACTATTATCATTATTTTTATTTGCCTGTTGATGTTTTCATTTTCACGAGTAGAAATTAAGATGACAACATTAATATTAGTACATAATATAACAATACAGCTTTTTTGTGCTAAATATATGAGATAGTTAAGATGACTCTATGAGTAGGAAGGATGGGAAAATATTTTTAATGTAGCATAAAGTAACATTGACTTGTTTACAGTTCATTACAATTTAGGATTTGGAGCTGGAATCCTAGTGTTTTCTAAAAAGATGAATTGAACCAACTTATTAATGAGGAGATGCAGAAATGATATTGGTGACGCTTTTAGATAATGAGAAAGGGGGGGGGGGGAAGCCTGCAATCTATTAACTGTAACCACCAACAATCAAAGAAGTCAAGTGATTTCAAAGAATAGTTTTATATCTAAGCTGTGTGAGAAATAAATAACAACTAGGATGAAGTTTAGTGGTTGAACCAGAACATTGTATAGAATCGAATTCAGACAATTAAAGTTCATAATTAAGCAAATAAATATAATAATGCTATTACTACAGTATTTTTTTAATTTAAATAAAACGGCAATGCAAACCAGTTCATATTAGTATATTCTTTCTAAATTGAACATCTTGAAGAAATATTCGTAGTTTTCCATATGATCAATGAAGTTTCGTTTTTTTTAGTTCACATGAACAATTCATGAATTAATGTTAATTTTGATTTTAATATAATTTGCTTATACTAGATTTTCTGCCATTGCAATTTAAAAATGGGTTAAAAAGTCTAATTTGTGTAACAAAAACAAGTGATTTGGGAAAATGAAAAATCAATATAAAGTGGAGAACGGATGAGTGGTGGGAGGAATTAGGGTGGGCGGTCGTCGTCAGCGAAGGAGCGGCTGACACTGATTGCCTTGAACTAGCGGGGGCGGGAGGAAACTCGAGCGGCCACCACCGCTGTTAGTCTCAGGCTAATCGGCTAACCCCGCCCCATTACGCCCTCCTATCTACCATGCTCTTGCTAGCGACTTCCCGGGGAAAAACTACACCACTTCCACCCCACTCATTACTCCCAAGTAACGATATCCTTAAACCGGCTTTGCAGCCCCTAATTATGCCTTTTATTGGACTATTAGAACCCACACCATTCTTTGAATCAGATTTAAGAGCGTGAACCTTCTTTAAGCTCTTGTGGGCAAATTGAAAAAAAACAACTTTTTAAAATACTATAATCTAAATTCAACTAACCATTTACAAATTCATTGTTTAATTGTAATCTGAGAACTTAATGATTGATATGCACATCAGAAATTATAAGCGAGACAATGCTAAGATATCTTGACTCAAGAACTAGAACCAGTTATTTTTAGAAAACAAGAACATTAAAAAACTATTTATTTGGAGTTATTTTCTCTATGACCATGAAAAAAATAATTTCATATTTTACATCATTTTATAAATAAAGATATAATATTAGATGATGAAAATAATTGTTTAAGTCAATTAATAAAATCAACGCCAGCTTGTTAAAAGCTTATACTATTATTAAAACTTAGAATAATAAGTTTTATTATTATGCAAATCGAAGTGTATTTCCACATGATAATTTTAGTAGAACAAGTTATCTAAATGACTTCTGACTATCCAGTCAGAAAGGATATATCTGCGTGTTATATTAGAAATCATTGAGGGTTATTATAGTTAAATAATTTGTACATTAGTTAATTCATGAATTATTCATTCAGTATTAAATAATTTTCATTCAACCTATAAATTACAAAACGATTAGAATGTGTAATGAATAAACAAATGGGTGATATATATAACTATATGTATAACATATATAATATATAACGTATGTCCTGTACAAAGGTAACATGAATATATCTCCGTACTTGATAATACATATAAAATGTAACATTAAATATAATATTGCGCACGGAAAGAATTTTACAATCTTAACTAGCCGAGACTGTTTGTGTAAATAGATTACTGTATTCTTTTTGTAAGATAATTTTATTTGTTCTTTTATTTCATTATATTGTTATTTCTAACTTCGTAAAACACTATTATGGATGAAAGTTTGTTTTATTCTAAGCTGACTTCTTGAGTACATTAGGGAATACTACTGAAATTAAGTATCTGGGAAAAGGGGAGTGTCTGTTAATTTTGTTGTCTGTTTTTTTTTAAATATCTATTTATATCTAGGATATTTTATACTTTTTTCTCGTAGTAATCATAAATTTTATTCTGTCTGAATGATTGTGAGACTGTAACGGAAAAGTATAAGTCGAAATTTTGCTCTCTTTTGAAAGAGTGGCAGTAGTTTATTTAGTGTTTTTTTTTAACATGACTATTTCTCATTATTTGGAAAAGTCAAACAAAAGGTGACAAGGAAGAAAACAAGCGAAATTCCAAGAGTTTCGTAGGAATATAGGGTTTTTGCTGTGCCAGTTTTAGCATCTTAATGACCCTAGTTTACTGAATTGAGTTTAGAAAATTATTATATATTATAGACGATATTAAGAAATATCAATACTTGTAAATATTAGTAGTGATGAAATATATTGGTGACATCGGTGGAGTTGACACATGTTGATATCCATTCACTCTCGACAGTGTGATACACCAAGCTTTGACTGTAGTGTGGCAAAAGCGGCAGTGCCTGAAACAGAAACCCTTCTAAAATACTGCTTTCTGATAATAATGTCTCTTCTCTATAGATAAAGTTGATGCTTTCAAAAAATGGGCCTTCTAGTGTAGATATGCATTCTTTGGAGGCAATGTTTCATGATGGGAAGGAAGTCACTTTTTTGGCCAAAACGTATTTTTAGATATATTTTTTCTCTTAAACTACTAACTTAGTGTCTTGAAATTTTGGCATCATCATTAAAGTGACTGATACAACACGTGAAAAAAATCATCAGGGTTTTAAAAAAACTGGAAATATTCTTTTACAATAAAATGCCAATTTTTTTGGCTTATAATGAAATCTGAAAGCTTGCAAACACGGTAAAAGCCATACCATTTGAAGGATCAAAATGATATTACGCCTAAAAATAGCTCATTATGTGCAGATTAGTTGAGGATTTTTTTTTAAATTACAGTAATACAGTATTACGAAAGGGGCGTTATGGTAAATTTTATGATTTTATCAGAAAATATCTTTTTTAACGCTGAACATCAAATTAGAGATCACTGAAATTGTATTGAAAAATTGTAAATAAAATTAGCAGTTAATAAAAAAACTTGTATTAAATTCTGAATTTCATGAAGCTATAAAAACTGTCAACTCACCTCGGAATAATGTATCACCTGCTGTACTTGTCGGATTTGTTTACATTTGTGTACATTGTTTACACTGTAGAAATTTTTTAAGTAATTCGAGTAAAATAAAATTTTTATTTTGGAGGTTTAATAGAAAAATATATATTTTCTGATCTTCTCCACAATATGATGGATTTGTCTAAAAAAGTTTTCTAATCGAAATATATGTTCCATCCTTGAGCGAAACTTAATGTCAGATATAGTTCTTGGTCTGTTTATGAACCTTACTACCTAAAGATTGAAGTATGTCAATTGTATTATTTTGTTCTTTATTGCAAAACGGTGCAATTTTAAGCAACTTCTTCAGTGAATTGATGAACATGACATTTTTTCTTATTTAAGAAAACATCATGTGACATCTTATATTTTTTTGACTAAATAAAAACATTCTGAAATTTTATAGGCATCATTTTGGATTAATTCTTGAATATATAATGAGTTCATGATACACGCATTCGAATCGATGAATGCTTCTAATGTATAGGTGGATTGATCCACAAACTATATACTAGATTACATTAATACTATACATGAATAATTAGTGTAACTATTATTGGACCAACCACAGTTGTGAACACTAAAAGATGTCACTCCTAATGTAAAGGATTCATTATTGTTCTACTGATTAGTAATAAATGACCTACATAATACCCTACATACTGATTGTTTTGACACTCAAGGATAAACAGAAGATCATTCATTAGAAGAAGAGTAATGCTTGATGACACTACCTTTCAGATAATACAGCACACTGTCCACAAATTGTTAAAAGACGGGTTAAAAAGAAATGTCTGGGTTCAAATACACCTAAAATGATCCTTATACCTTTCTGAAGGAAAAAAAAAAGATTAACCTAAAACTATCAAAGTTACGGCCATAAATTGGAAGAGGGATATAACAGTTACACTAGCTAAGGAATCTAAGTAATATTTTACTCTACGATAATTTCCTGGAACATGGGATCCTAACACAAAATCCTCACTCTGTCATTGAAAAAGTAAGAGTGAAACCGATTAAGTTTCGGTTTATTTTACAAAATAAAAGTTCTCTGTGGTGGATGAAATATCAAAAAAAAAAAAAAAAAAAAAAGAAGTGAAACATTAATTGATCATCTGGATTAAATGCCTGGCTTTTGGATTTCAATATAAAGGTTCTAGTCTGATATTCACGTGTCATAAATTAATAATGAAAACATTATATAATTTAATTTTTATATAAAATTACCTAATTAATTTTATATAAATTAATTAATATAAAATTATTAATTAATTGTGTGATTATTATAGATTATTGTGTAAATTGATTACTGTATCATTTTTGTAGAATAATTTTATTTGTTCGTTTATTTCATTATATTGTTATTTCTAACTTTGTAAAACACTATTATGGTTGAAAGTTTGTTTTATTCTAAACTGACTTCTTGAGTACATTAGGGAATACTAGTGAAATTAAGTATCTAGTAAGAAAATGCTTACTAGGATTTTACTGTACATTTACTGTACTAGGAAAATTAATGCTGGCTCCTGGAAGGGAACTGCGGATTCGCATAAACTCCAATCTCTACTCATACTAGTCTAACTTACTAAAAAATCTTAGTAAGATGATAATATTCACATCTTACTAACATAGTTAGTGCTTGAAAACAAGGGAATTCATGGGAACGATTGAGTAAACAATTTGGAAACATTTAGAACCATACAAATATCCTGCAGGCTTGAGCATTTTTACACTATACACCTCAGCCTTCACAGAAGTAAAATTGACAAATAAATTAAGTAGGAAGCAGTTAAAAGATGGCAGGAAAAACCACATTTCTCCAACTGTACATACATCGGTAAAGAATAGTATATCTTCAAAGAGATAATTTAAAAATATATCTAGAACATTTATTAGAAGTTTTTCTACTTAGCTACTATGAATGGAAGCTCTAGTTGAAATCATACAAAGAATGCCTAGGTGAGATGGAAACCTCTTATCACATTATATCTGAATGAGAGATAAGATTCAGGCCTTTAGTTTAATAAATTTGATAACATGTCAGATTAATCAATAATTTCGTGTTTAACATAACTACAAAAATTATTATGGTCACATTTGAATAAATAATACAAAGTTGATTAAAATACATTAATAAAAGTTATTTGGTTGTTAAGGAGTTTGATGTTATGTTTACTTATAGCAGATTGTAGGATACTCCAAATTTTTTTAAATTAACATGAGCAAAATGTAAAAGTTATAAAAAAAGGAATTTTGATGGATTTACATGTTTTGAGATCCCCTGAATCAAATTTTTGACATTTTTTTGAAGATATCTGTCTATGTGTGGATGGAAAAATGTATACCTCACATTTTGAGAACACGTCACATTTTGCACATTTGGGAGATCAAATTGACATTTGTCAGATGTATAATTCTTAGTGCGGAAAATAATTCTCTTATTTTTTCGTAATATTGAAGTTTGGAAAAGATACTTTATGTCAAAACGTCTACTAATTTTTGCTCATTTCTTCTAGTTATTCAGAAAATTGTATTTATTATTGGTCTTTATATGAGAACAATTGATGAAATACTGCTTCATGGTATACCATTTAATAATGAAGGACAACAGATGGTTATTAACAATTATTTAAATCCATCTTCAACAGTTTAAATTTCCGGTCATCAAATCAGACAAAAAACGATAACAAGTTAGATTGCAACATTCATTGAGTATTCTATGTATCATATTAAATCCAATAAAAGAAATTGACGATATCATCTAATAGTGTCATTTAGACAGTAACTAATTATAAAATTAATAAATTTATTTTAATAAAAGTAGTTAGTCAACATAACAGTTGAGTAGGTAGTTAATCATCTGGTCAATTTGTTTTGGTTTCACTGAAGAGTAGCTTTATATCAAAACATAATAAATGAAACACATTTCGTAAATTTGGGTTTAGTATTGCAAGAGTCAATAATAAATTATAAAGTTAATTATTAAGTTCTACGTATAATCACTTGTCAGCTTTGTTTAGCTTAATTTTATTAAAATCAATAGAGATCAAAACAGGTAATTAAGGAATTAATTTCTTTTGAAAATTATGATAATAATCTATAATCAATAATTAATATTTGGAGATAATTAAGTAAAATAAATACATAAATATTCACTTCGCTTAAGCCAGAGTTTTGCTAACTTTTTTCGACGCAGAACCCTTTCCCGTAACTTTCCCGAGAACCCCAGATTCTAATGATTTCATACAGTCATAATATAAATATTTCCATATGCCTTTTTAAATAGTATGTATGTTTAAAAACAATTAAAAAAGTAATATTACTGCAATGTGTATTTTTTCGAATAAAAATTCAAAACTAATAGATTTTAATTTTCATGTTTTCCACAAGTGCATAACACATAAAACTGAATTACTAGCAATTTTAACACAGAGTTTATTTTGTTATCATTTTTGGCTTTATAATTGAGAGTTTGATTCTCAAGTTAGCCCCAGTATTAGGTCTACTTCGGTATTTGGTTTCTATGGCAGTTTAAAGGGAAAATCCAGTTTCACATAAGTAGGTAGTGGGAAATGGCAGAAATGTGTTAAGTGCTACTTTTGCAGTAGCAGGAAATTTGGGAATCAGATAGTTCCAAAAACTGACTAGTGATTCATCCTAAATATGAATAAAATTTTGGCCACTTCTTTATGGGTATATGTAGATATAAAATTTATTCGGTTTCATGATTCACAACAAATATAGAATAAATCCATACCCACAAAAAAAAATTTTTAGAAACATGTTTTTACTAAATGTTTTTCACAGAACCCTAGACCGTCCGTTAAGGAACCTTTGGGTTCCGCGGAACCCACTGTGAGAACCTCTGGCTATTCAATACCCAATTGATAACATATCAGATTACATCACTCATCGTAGTTCTTCTATTTAATGATTTGATTAATAATATATTTCAATGAGTATTATTAATCTTACTTTTTAGTCACAATTACAAGTCTAATTTTATTGCTGGCAATAATAAGATTTAAATCAATACCAATGTTACCTGTTTCTCTTCATTATTCGATTACAGTCATTCAGAAGCAACACCTTCTCAGTATTCTTTATTTGTTCTAAACAAACATGTCAATTACTATTTTATCAAATTGTGTTAAAATGTAGTAGATAAATTACAATCATAGAATTGATGAAATTGATTGTCCATTATTTATAATGATAGTTTCTCTTCTAGAAAAGATGAGTTCTTTATAGTGAAAACAAATATTCTTATATGGATTGGGTGGATAAGAGTTTATAATTTAAGCTGGATCCTTAGTTAGGGATTCCACTGGAGAGAGAAGAAGATTTAAGTGTTTGATAATTAGTGGTGGCTCCTGGAAGGGAACTGTGGATTCGCATAAACTCCAATCTTTACCTCATATAACTATGACAATCAATATAATGAGATAGTGTTTTTTAAATTCTTTCTTTATAAGTTAACATTTTATAATATTTAAGATTTAATGATAGCAGACTACGTATAATAATTCTAGCGACGCTGTGATTAGCTATTGTGCTCATGAGCACTTGTTCGAGAAAAGAAGATATATATCTTAGGGCAGTGGTTTCCAAACTTGATGTTACTACGCCCCCTTAAAAATATTGAATCATTTAAAGAGACATGTTAAATTAAAATCGATGAGATAGTCATTGCTATTAATGGATTAAAAGGATTAAAAGTAATAGATTAAAAGTAATATATATATACTTAAAATATCAAAAATATAAATAATTTTGCTAATACTGTTTTTACCAAGCTTCTAATTTTATTGGATAACACTCTCGTTACTTAGCCTACATTGTATAACATACTTCCTAAAGTCGACGTTTTGGTTTCATAAATTTTGTTCAAATCGTCTCCATTCATCATCAGGATGTAACTAATTTCTTGAGAAAAATTATTATTAATGTATATATATATTTATACGTATTAGTATAACGTAAATATTAATAAAGGACTGCTACCGATACTTACATATCTATTTTATTATATATTATATTAACATTCAAGATCTTTTGACTGATTTTTTCACCTTTCTTACGATTTTCTTATTACAATTTTCAGTAAGAAAATCAACTTATAATTAGTAAGCTAATTATTTATAAACAAAATGCCAATAAATCTCGATTATCACAAAAGGCATTAAAGCTATGAAAACTGAAAACCCATCATGAATCGAATAATCATCGAATAATCGATAACATGTTTGCTTACTTTTTAGTTTTGTTCAAGATGACAAACATTTTCAAGAATATCTAGTCAAACAAAATTGTTATTTATAGATTTCATAAAAGACTTTTACGTTCTTATAAATAGTTGATATTATATGTGAGATAAACAAAATTCTTAAAACTAATAAAAGAAACGAAAATCAATCTACTATGATATTTTCTACCGTGCAATGGATGGTTCTCTAATCATAGTTTTGTAATCAACGTATTCGTACATGTTACACCCTTTAAGAAATCCTAATGTCAGATATGTAATCCTAGTTTGTTTAAGAACTTCATTGCTTTTGAGTAATATTAAAGCATGAGAAAGTTACTTCTTCATATCTTATGACAAAAAGACTATTCATTCATTTTAATTACTTCTTCAGTGATTTGAAATACTGAAAATTTGTACCAAGAATTATCCAGCTACGAATACTTCATGACCTTACAATGTTAGAAGAATAATTTTCTACTACAAATGATAACCATTAGGTTTTATCTGTAGTATCTTTTTTTTATTGTTTGAACCGATCCCCTAGCGGGTGATAACGTCAGCCGTTTACTGGCTTTTTGTTTGATCGGTAATTCTACAGATTCTATATTGGGAGTCCTAAATTTTGCCTAACTTAAGTGCATTTCAAGTAGGGATCTTTAACGAGTACCTGATATCGTACAGACTCAGGACCGACGGCTGAAATTGTAAAAAAAACATAACAATTAAAGAAATAGAAAAAAAAAAATTACCTACACACACAACACTGATTACACAATGTAAATACTATATATAGGTAGGTTATAGGAAAACAACACACACAGTCAGTTAGGTGCTCTTGAAGATGGGATCCAGGCGGACCCGAAACCGGTCGAGCTTTACAGAGACTTTACGAGGTATGACGGAATGTATTATTACTAATTCTAATATTACTAACCTCAGTGGAACTAACCCATTAACTATATTTATTTTATTATTGTTTATAATGAAATGGATGTGCTTGTCTATTAGCACAAAGTTTATCAAATCTTGGTGTTTGTGATGATATAGCTACTCGTAGCTGTTTTTCTACAACTAAACGAGTTCGATATTTGGATTTCATTGCAACCAAGGCAGAAAATCATTTTTTACATAGAAAACATTAGCAGTAATTTGAAAATTGTTCCCTGTGACTAATTTTCGCGTCTCTCTTCCGCGTCTCCCAGTTTGGAAAACGGTGTGATAGGGAAACAGAGATCTGTCACTAATGCAATATCAACTTTACTGTACTAGTAAAAGGGGGTGTTTTTTTTTTGATTCCGCATGTTTGCGAATAAAAACTTTATATGTAAAGCTGTTGGATTTCATTCTGTTTAAAACTTATTTACTTGTATACCATTCCTTTAAAATGATAATTGGCATTAGAATAAATTTAATACTTAGGATTTACAAATAAAATTGTCGATTATAAAATCAAACAAGAACCTCACAATTATAAGGATACACATATTTGAGATTATTAACTCCAAAGAGTTTTATATGTATAAGAGCCTCAAACATAAAAATGTATAATTTTTGATATAGACTTATAGTGTTAAAAAGAAGAAGATTGTATCAAAAACCAAGTTAATCATACTACTATCTTCATTGATGTATTATTTCTAACTTTATTTAAATAATAGTTATTTTCTCTAATTGTTATTGAACTGAAATTTAGAAGTACTTAAATATTAGTTATAAATATTTTTTTTATTAAAACTGTCTAACATCAGTTGCTGTGGTTGGAGTTTATCCATAACCTTTTAAGACGTGCCTCGCAGATGACCTGGTGAATCGTGGCAGTCTCAGGTGTCTTGAATATAAATATGTCTCTGACCAAAATTATTTCCATCCCAGACCATAAATAAAGGAATGTCTTTATCAAATTATGTTTAAATATATTGAAACTATAAATTTAACGAAATTACGAGAAACACAAGTTTACATATTTAATTTTTCATATATAAGTTTAATTTTTGAGCAATAATATTCAGTATCATTAGAATATTGATAATAATATCATTAGATGGTATAACAACATTGATAACATTATCAAATAGCTGGTATAATAATATTATAATATTGATAATATTATCATTAATATAATATCATATCATTAGAATCCATTCCATTCAAAATCTTCTCCACTATCATTAACATGAAGGTTTCCGGATTTTCTTTCGAGATACCTGATTTTAGTCTAGTTTCAATAAATTCTAATCTAGAAGAGGTTTGTTCACAGGAAGCTTGTGTTACAGGTGTAGGCAGGAAATATTTGTATGTATGACCATTTATACAGTAAACTTAGCATGTTAATCTCTCTGTCTGTCTATCTCTCTCTTTCTGTTTGTTTGATTTTGTGTGTGTGTGTGTGTGTGTGTGTGTGTGTATGTGTGTATGTATGTGTGTGTATGTGTGTGTATGTTTGTGTGTGTGTGTGTATGTGTGTGTGTGTGTGTGTGTGTGTGTGTGTGTGTGTGTGAGAGAGAGAGTGAGAGAGTGTGTGTGTGAGAGATGTGAGAGGGACAGTGTGTGTGTGTGTGTGTGTGTGTGTGTGTGAGCAGGATATTTCTAAAACCAAAAGTTATAATCACCGAATGTCATGTTAAGCTACTATTATCTCTGAAATAGGATTGCAAGCTTGGCACTAATATTGCAATTTTTTATGAGTTTCAATTCAATTTTTTTGATTTGTTAGGAAACTTTATAAACAATGTTGATCAAAATCGCTGTGGTTCTGGATTTTAGATTGACATTTTCTATGTTGGTATAGGTATAGAGAGTAGTTGGTATTGGTAGTAAATAGCGTAGAAATTATTCTTCAAATTAAAAGGTGAAAAAACTATTCTAGGATAGAAACAAATTAACTTGTTAAAGCCCCTGATAAAGTGCATGGCGGTAATAAAAAAAAAAGGCAGTAGAATGTAGGAAATAAATATTAAATATGTTTTTAATTGATTAAAGAGGTAGACCAAAAATATACAGTTTTACTTTAGTAAAAAATAAACTGGCATTTTTATTCGAGATTTTGATTAGAATTCATTCATTTTAGTAAAGAATTTAACATCATTTTTGAAAAAACTTGCTTAATATAATGAAGTTACAGCATCTGTTTTTTGTTTGTTTGCTGTAAGACTTCTAGGGTTTTTGAGGTATACACCCCCATAACATTATATATTCTGAAACTACATGAACGAGACTATTTGAAATATATTATGTATTTTACTTTTGTATCACGTCATAAGCACGATTTGGTTTTTTTTTTTTTTTTTGAGTTACTTTTGATTACTTACACTTCGTATGTAAGGTATCAAGAAACGAATAGGCACACGTAGATTGTGACTGCGTTTACGTTTCTATAAATTATAAATAGTAAAATGTATTCAAGGTACATAACAAAATACGAGATTAAAAATGTTAAAATACATGACAAAAGAAATAATCTCTTGTCCAATATATCTAGCACATACTCGATTACCAACTTTACTCTCTAATAATTTTATTCAACAAGTTTTCTCTCTGACATTATTTAACTTCTGCAGGTCTTAAAAAAACTGTAAAATTGTGTTTACCATTTATTTACATTTAGTTACAGGTATTGTTACAGCGTATTTTGGATTAATTAATTTTTGTTGCTTTGACAGCTAGCAATATTTCACTGATTTGCACTTCTTCCATTGTAAAATTAAGACAACGTATTTATTTTATACGTTGCAATTACTACAACGTATTTATTAGTAACTGCTAAAATTATTGTTACTAAATGCATTCATAGATAGCTTTGATCTAATATTAAAATGAATTATATTCAATTTTATTTGATAATTTAATTCCAACATATCCAGATTTCAAAAGAGGTTACTATAACTTTGGTGAATAGAAATTTATTGGAAAGAAATCTAGGAGACCATAGACTCCACCTTAATTAGTTGAAATCTAAATTTTCCGAATGGGGCTTTCCTTCTAATTTAATCAATAGACCCGTTGTTCAAGTCGTGAGATTGCTCTGGTCTGCATCTAGAAAGGTTTGTCGTGATTTAGTCATTTTTCATTGCTATTTATTTACACGGTGTCAGGAAACTTGGCACTGCTATTAAAGAATTCTTTCCTACACTCTCTTCTCCTCCTTCTACGTATTCTATTTTCTGTAAGTTTTCTTCTACATCATACTGTAAAGGTTCCAATCTCAAAGGTTTTTTTCCCAAAGCTTTCAGCTTCATGATTACTATAAAGGCATGAAACAGCGCAGGTTGTAGTTTGCAACTATTAAACTTGCCTGATTATCACTCCCACTTCTCTTTTTATTTTTATTCTTAACAATAATACCCTGTACCTCTGCAAACTATCTGCATTTTACAGAATCTGCGCCTACAGGTTAGATTGCACTCAGAGTGATGATTTTCGCGAGGATGTTGATTTGTATACAGTACACTTAGCCCTATGAATTGTCATAGGGTTTCCATTGGCCCGTGTAAAAACCTACCAATATCCATCCACGCTGATTCGGATGGTCTTTATTTTAGAATTTCTTTCCTTATCCAAATCTTAAAACATGTCTTACTCTATAGACAGTACCACCAAGGTTAATTTAAGAGCACCTGAAGAGGACCATATTTCTTTCATTGGAACCAGAACTACTATGGGCCTCAACCTGATCATTAATTTTTGTTTGATTGTTCGTTCGATTTTGTTGGCATTTTTATGGTTTTAATTCCTCTTCCTTCTCTAGGAAAGGCAATCACGACGATTAGTCGTGATTGCCTTTCAAGTCATGAACTTCTCTCCATCATGATGACAGGTGATAACCAAGTCCGTTTTTGTAATTAATAATTACAATATTAATTATAATATTTTGTAATTAAAATATTATATATGATATATATATATATAAAATAAAAATATTTATCAAGAATTAGTCAGTATTAGTTTTATATATGTAACGACTACTTTACCGTTCTTTCTGTATTCTTGACAGTTTTTCAGTTAATTACATATACATTTACTTAATTTAATGAATGATTTAATTATACCTAAATATTGAAATGATTAATTGAAATATATCATTTGAGATGTAATAATAAATTTATAAGTTGAAAATGAAGATGATAAAAGCGCTCCCAGGAAATTGTTCCTCCAACCAATAACTTTATTAGCGTTATCAGGTAATTTACATAAGGTAAACGGATTTCCTAAATTTGAACTTTTTGTGAGATGTAGGTGGATATGAGGCAACTTCCAAAGACAACCGATCTGAATCACTGTATTGTATCAACAACATTTACTGATTGCGTAAGAAAAACAAAATACAATTACCACTGGCAATTTAAATTATACTTATATTTCTTGTTAGCTGTTGTCAGTTATTACAAATGTAACTGGAAGAAAAAGAGCTGAAATTGTGTTTTATAAAAGCAGCAAATGGTCAGAGTTTTAAGAAAATGTTGAGATAGCTGTTGAGGTAAAATAGGGAATAACGTTGACCTGTTTTGGGGAAAGTGGCTCGTCAGAAAAATCCCCCCCAACTATTGGTAGGGGAGCTAATGTGTATTAGGAACGTCTTTAACATGTATGTAAAAAGTAGCTAGGAGGGAGGTGATTGGTTTGAAGAGGTTGCCATGGAGGTGGAGGCGTGGTCCCACATCGATCAGGCCAATGGGCGCGATGCGTTCCGACAGGCCAGTGCTGTTGGCGAGACATGGCTGTTCACGACAAGGCGTACCACCCAAAGTCTTCTTTCCTCATCGACGACATCCTTTTCAGACCAAAAACCGGATTTCCTTCTTCTCCGGTTAGTAATACATTTTTTCAACAATAAAAATTCTGATGTAATAATTGTAATGAAATATTGGCATTTCTTGTTTTTCATTGGGTGTAAATACATAAATCTGGCATACCCATTTATTTAAAAATAAATACATCCCTCATCAACGCGACCTACTGTATTCAAGAAACCGATAAAACTTGCTTTGAAATCCTTACATATTATAAGATATTTTAGTATTTCAGGATAAAGAGAAACACTTCAGATGAGCCTTGACTACTGCCATTCATTTCAAGTTTCCACATAATTAACTTAAATGTACGACTTTGATTTAACTGTATTTAGCACAAATATATCTGAATCAAACGCTCTAGTGATAATTTTGAATGTTACGTAAGAAATAAAAGTATTAATCAAAATAAACTGATTTGCAAAAGACCATCTATTAGATTTTTGCATTAAAGAAGAGGGTATAGTGTTTAGTGCGGTCGTTTGTTGATGAAAATTTCCCTCTTATACCAACAAGATTATCGGTTGTTTGACACGTGCAACAGTTTGTCCAAGAGGGTTGTGGAAGGTAATTAATTGTTCATACCCTTAGACTTGCGGAGCGAAAGCATCTATTTATCTATTATTTATCTATTCGCTTACTTCCTATTAAAAACACGATTAATTATTTCAAAACAACAGAAATATTTGTATCAATACATTACATTTTAAAAGACTCTGTCCTTAAATGATTTAGTTTACGTAATTCCTCATCCAATAATTTGCAGAAAGCAAATTTTATTGGTATATAAATCATTGTAAATTTGCAAATTGTCAACTTTTTCCGTTGTACTGTGTTGTGTTTCCGTTGGATGTTAAATCCAACTAACATTCTAACATTCCTTGCTCTGGTACAAATAAGTTCTTTGCAAAGAAGATCAAGAATACTGAAGCTTTATCCCAGATTTTCAGACACAATAATTTTCGTGATTAAAAAATAAAAATTCAAGATTAAGTTTTTAAAAATATGAATAAAAGGCTATCATGCAGATATTATATAATTATTATGAATGAAAAAATTCGTATTATTAATAACTTGTTAATATTATTTCCATAATAATATCAACGATTGTAATATTTATTCCATATGATTAAATTACCTGCGACTTGACAAATCTGACCAAACTTCACAATAACAGACAGCGGTTCACTTGAAATAACAGAAACATATAGTGAAAAGGAAAAAGACTACAGTCAGTTTGTCTAATTATTGTTTTCTATTGTAATTAATACAAATAATAGTTTACGTTACCACCATTATTATTCCGAAACGAAGTTTTGCTATTCTTGTACCTGCGAATTGTATACTCTTCATTGAACATATTGATCTAAGCCCCTAATATTCTTATTTTTATACATTTTATAATTTAAAATAACGATTTGAATTACTCCTAAATAAGAAAAAATATTTATTCTTTAAATTAATTATTCTCATTTTCTGAATGTTTACAAGCTTACATGGTTCTGGTCCCCTGAATCCGCTTTTGCTATTCCGTTGATTATGACTGAATTCTACTATATTACAGATTACAAGACTAAAAAAAAATGTTGTAAATAGCCTATATAAATAGCCTTTGGTTAAGAGAGGCAGACATATATAGATTTTGGGTAACTTCAAACTATGGTAAATGTATTTTATCGAACAGTAACTATTCTTTCCCGCTCTTCACGAAATTATAAGTAATTGAAATTTTGTGCTTGAAGTCATAACGATAATTGTAGCGCTGGAAAGAAATTAATGAATAGCACATTTTAGGAAGAGCTAAAAACGACAATGTTTAAATTCCACCTGTAATCCTATGTCAGTGTTTTATTTGCCTTATTTTACAAAAATAACATAGGTTTACGCACTCAACATTATTCTAAGTAAACATCTATTAAAACATAGTTGAATTAATTCATTAATTCTAATGCAGTTAGTTTCATTTTTACCATTTATGATGAAAATGTTGCCTCTTGAAAATATATCTGAATTTGTGAATGAAGATCTTATTCTTCTACTCCTCTACAAAATAGAGATTTCTCAAAATCTAACATTTCAAGATTTTTGAAATGTTAGAAATCTTGTTTGTAGGTGTTATTAATAGTTAGTTAGCAGGTTATTAGTTAGTTAATTAGTTAGTTAATTAGTTAGTTATTAGTTAATAGTTAGTTATTAGATGTTAGCAGTTAGTTTTTATTTTATTAAAATTCAAAACTATGAATTTTTCTATATCAGAGGATTTTCTTTCTAGTGTCATCTCAATTAATTTTACTTCTTCTAATAAGTTCATTACTTTAAATGTGTATTTAAAATTTCATATCTCAGTACCTTCATTCATAAAATTTCAAAATACATTGTAGTAACACTAATGCAAACAAATGTGATACACATGTAGTGCAGGTCAGTGACAGCGAATGGCAACTACCTAGCTAGTCGCATGTGGTTCTCTGCCTACACGAGTAGGGCTCTTTAAGATGCCTTGTTTAAAATACTTTTCAAATGAAGTCGTTGAATAATCTGAAAAATAAAGACAGAATTATTATTAGCAGCTCTAATACTATTCTTTACCTAGTACTTCAGTTAAAATTTAGCATTGGCTGTACTACTTACTTTTTGCTCTATAATCTTTTTTTAACGTGACCCACATCAAAAGTGTATTAGAATATTGTGTTAATGTTAAGAACCTTCTTACGCATGAAATTTAAAATAGCATTCAAATCTCACTTACTCTAAATAATAGTAACACATTAGTCTAAATTGATATATCAATGGTATAATTTTAAAAAATTTCCTTCTGATTATTAAATAAGAGTGTATCAAATTTTAGTTCTCATCAGACTGATATTAATTGATTTTTAAAATAGAGTTCTTTTAAAGAAACGTGTTTGTCAAACAAAATATCTACCCAGTACTGGTGATGTAAGGCACTTTTGAGTAAAGAGTTTACCATTATAATAACTTACCCATAAAATTGGCTTATTTCCATCACTGAATATTGCTCTTGAAAGAGATTAAAATTTCGCCTCTATATGTACTGGCTCAATCATTAAATTTATACTGTAGGAACGATATACAATATAATTGCATTTTATAGAATGTGCATGGCAGGTTAACACATATATTAGAACTGTTTTAAAATGTTCACCTCGTATTCATTCATATAAATTTAAAAATTCAATACTTTTTTATTAACAAAAAAACTTGTTCAACCAATATGGCATACTTTTGATTACTTTTTGTCTGCATCCACTGGTTCAGTGTTTCATACAACTTTATTTTTGAAATATAATGAATGTAAATAAATCCAACAAGTAATATAGATGGAAAATTACCATAACCTGTTTAAAATTTCCCAAATTCAAAATTAACTGATTTTCTTTTCACTAATAGTTTGCAATGTGGTTACGTAAAATTTGGAGTTTTAATTTTCTAAAATAAAAAAAAGAGAGAGGAAAATTCTTTTCATTTCTCATTTAAATGTCAATAATGTCCAAATAATACATAGTTTTAATTCAAACCAAAGTATTTTGAATTTTCATTTTTTTTTTTTTGATAATATTCTTCTCCCGCTGCGCTCACAATGACGGCTTCGATACAAGACGACTAATCGCGCCCTAGGACCTCATCCCCTATGGGGGCTTCCAACATTTGACATCTGAATTATATTTTGACATTTGAAAGAATTATATTTTTTATCATTTGTTAATTGTTTCTCAAATATGAATCGACATTAAACTTCTTCAAATTACTTCTTGAACAATTTTACCAAGATTTTATTAAATTTAATAGTTTTAATGTTTCCGATAAATTAGACTTTCTTTTTTGATTTTAAAAAGAAGTTTTAACATTTTTAGAAATTCAGGAAAAGTTTTGATCCAATAACTTGTAAAGATGATTGAAAACTAACAGTACAACTCAATGAACAATTGTTTTTTTGAAATATTATTTTTAATAATACTGACGTGAACGGACAAGATGCCTATCGATGTGATAAATAATAAAATCAACATAAATATGTCGATGTAGACTGACCTCTGATCATTATCGATGATTGATCATGTCGATGATTTTTTTATCATTAAATACAATTTTGAATAATTCTCTATTTACAAAGAATTTATGAAATTTAGTCATTGTTCTAAAGCTTTGTGTAATTTTTGAGTTTAGTTTTTTTTTCTGATATTAGATGAATCAACTTTAAGTAAAAAAGCGTACAATTTTAACTCAATTTATTATCTCACGAGCTATGCAAGTAATTATCGTGCTGTGTTTACTCACAAATACAAACACTAACAAATATAAACACTAAGTATGAATAATTACTGTTTCTTTTCCTCTCAATCAATTTATTATATTATAAATTAATAATTATATTTTTATTTACAGATAATTTATTAAATACAATTTAATAATTCTAATTACATGTTTTATGAAATAAAATACTTATATTTAATTGTTGAAACATAAAAAGGAAGTTTAATTAATTACTTTGAATTGGATTTAAATTACGTTTTATATTTATGGCTATTACGTAATTTCCAAAGTCAGTTTTGTTATCAGGATGTTTAATTTTTTTTGGATCAGGGTCTCAAAGCGTCTTAATCGGTCAATATACCAACCACATCTGAAATCCTCAAAAAAAAAAAAAAAAAAAAAGTCAAAAATGGATTCATGAGGCGTGTACAGGTAGAAATGGATTATTTTCAAGATTGCCTTCCTTCAACTTTAATTACAGAATACTAAAATATTCGAGTCGTCTACTTCCTAATTTATTATAAGTTCATATATTTTTAAACTAATTTGATTTTTTAAAATGTGGAATCCATTGTTTATACTATTACATTTTCTAATTAAAAATACAAACAGTAGCGATAGTTTTTAAAAAAAAAAAGATTTAATAGATGCGATTGGAGTACTCCGTCCAACGTTTGAGGGACTTTCAATGCGTGATGTCTCACTTATAATGGAACAAGAAATCCGACCCTTCTCCTTTGACATCATCTATCATCCCATTTGAACATAGATTATTTGGAAAATGTAATGTTTTACAATCAATATGTAGTTAGAACGCTAATAATTTTTTGCTTTACAACTAATGTAAATATAAAAAAATCTGGTAAATATAAAATAATATGAAACTCATCAACAGCTAACTGACGTTTTGTGTTGTTTAAATTTAAATTAGTATGTATCATTTGTGTATATTTGGCTGTAATAACTTTAATAGTTATAAGAATCGTGAAATCAGTGATAAATATAACATCTTATTAAAATTATTAAATTGAGGGTTTGAAACTCATCGGTCTGGTACTCTCCGCAGCCATAGCTGTCATACTGCCTATACCATTGTAAATAAATTCAGCTTAAAATTTTATGTTCATTAGTAACATTTTTAAATGTAGATAGAGAAATGGCCCTCACATTTATACTTTTAAGTATGAGTTGACAGAAATCTTTGTCCATTTCGAGACGATTGGCTCAAAAACAGATATAATGTAATCAAAGGTCTCAACTAGGTCTAGATACAGAGTTTGCACTCTTCGTATGATGTCAAATATAGCTTTTATTCATAGAAGTTAAGTAAACTGGAATTAGTAATAATATATTCCGTCATACCTCGTAAAGTCTCTGTAAAGCTCGACCGGTTTCGGGTCCGCCTGGATCCCATCTTCAAGAGCACCTAACTGACTGTGTGTGTTGTTTTCCTATAACCTACCTATATATAGTATTTACATTGTGTAATCAGTGTTGTGTGTGTAGGTAATTTTTTTTTTTTTTCTATTTCTTTAATTGTTATGTTTTTTTCTTTTATTGCTTATTTCATTATCTATTTCTAGTTCCTTGTGTCGTCTTTTAAATGTTATTAGTGGTTTTGTTAAAATGTCGGTTTGGTGGTTTGTTTGTTCATTGATTATATTGTCTGTCATTTTATGTTTATATATTTCTATTTGTTCCTGTATGTTCATTCGTTGTCCTTTTCGTCCGTCTGTAGTAAGTCCATTGTGTTTTCCATACTGTCTGGGTTATGTCCAAATTTGTTTAAGTGGTGTGCATAGTTTGATCTGTTTGTGTTGTTGGTGTAGTCTTTAATGTGTTCTTTGAATCTGTCTTTTAGTGTCCTTCCCGTTTGCCCGATGTAGTTTTTACCGCAATCTTTGCATTTAATCCTGTATATTCCGCTTTTTTCGAATTTGTTATCTTTGTTCTCTGTTGTGTTGTTTGTGATTTGGCTTATAGTGTTATTCGTTTTATAACCTATTTTTAATGAATATTTTCTTAGAAGAGTCACAATTTTTTCGCTAGGTTTACCTATGTAAGTTAAAGATGCGTATCTGTTCGTTATCCCGGTGTTGTACTGTTAGTATTGTGTTTATTTCTTCTTTCGTTTATTATTCTTTGTATGATTTTTTCCTTATACCCGTTATTTTTTGCTATTGTTTTTATGGTATTTAATTCCTTATTATAGTTAATTGCATTCATGGGTATGTTTAGTAATCTATCAATCATATATCTATACGCGGATGTTTTTTGTTGTGGTGGGTGGAGTGATGATTTATGTATAGTTGTGTCGGTGGTAGTTGGTTTGCGGTATATTTGAAAGCTGAGTTTGTCTTTAGTTTTTCCTATTGTTAAGTCTATGAAGTTTAATTTGTCATTTGTTTCTATTTCGTGGGTGAACTTGATTTTGTTGTTTAGTGAGTTGAGATAATTCTTTATGTCTATTATATTTTGGTTACTAGGGTTATTGACTATTAGGAAGGAGTCATCAACCCTAATAGTCAATAACCCTAGTAACCAAAATATAATAGACATAAAGAATTATCTCAACTCACTAAACAACAAAATCAAGTTCACCCACGAAATAGAAACAAATGACAAATTAAACTTCATAGACTTAACAATAGGAAAAACTAAAGACAAACTCAGCTTTCAAATATACCGCAAACCAACTACCACCGACACAACTATACATAAATCATCACTCCACCCACCACAACAAAAAACATCCGCGTATAGATATATGATTGATAGATTACTAAACATACCCATGAATGCAATTAACTATAATAAGGAATTAAATACCATAAAAACAATAGCAAAAAATAACGGGTATAAGGAAAAAATCATACAAAGAATAATAAACGAAAGAAGAAATAAACACAATACTAACAGTACAACACCGGGAAGTAACGAACAGATACGCATCTTTAACTTACATAGGTAAACCTAGCGAAAAAAAAATTGCGACTCTTCTAAGAAAATATTCATTAAAAATAGGTTATAAAACGAATAACACTATAAGCCAAATCACAAACAACACAACAGAGAACAAAGATAACAAATTCGAAAAAGCGGAATATACAGGATTAAATGCAAAGATTGCGGTAAAAACTACATCGGGCAAACGGGAAGGACACTAAAAGACAGATTCAAAGAACACATTAAAGACTACACCAACAACACAAACAGATCAAACTACGCACACCACTTAAACAAATTTGGGACATAACCCAGACAGTATGGAAAACACAATGGACTTACTACAGACGGGACAAAAAGGACAACGAATGAACATACAGGAACAAATAGAAATATATAAACATAAAATGACAGACAATATAATCAATGAACAAACAAACCACCAAACCGACATTTTAACAAAACCACTAATAACATTTAAAAGACGACACAAGGAACTAGAAATAGATAATGAAATAAGCAATAAAAGAAAAAAACATAACAATTAAAGAAATAAAAAAAAAAAATTACCTACACACACAACACTGATTACACAATGTAAATACTATATATAGGTAGGTTATAGGAAAACAACACACACAGTCAGTTAGGTGCTCTTGAAGATGGGATCCAGGCGGACCCGAAACCGGTCGAGCTTTACAGAGACTTTACGAGGTATGACGGAATATATTATTACTAATTCTAATATTACTAACCTCAGTGGAACTAACCCATTAACTATATTTAAGTAAACTGGTTCTAATAGATGTTCTACATATATTTTTAAACCTCCCTTTGAAGATATAGTATTCTTTACAAATGCAAGTACAGTTGGAATGCTTTTCATAATATTATAATAAAAAATTATAATATAAATAAAATTATATTATAATGCGATTCTAAAAGATAATGACATTCGTAAATACAAGTATTTACATGCGATATTAAGTTTTCTCTTTGGGTGCAACATATAGATTGATTAGTGCATGTTGTTAGGGAAATCTATCATTCCATGGAAACATAGAAATTATATGTTTGATTTGCGTTGATTTTTTAAATGTCAAATTTTATTCTTCTTACATCTCATATTCAGTCATTAAATAATTTAAAATTTTTTCTTAAAACAAGGAAAATAATTTAAAATGATACATACAAGATCATTGGTATTACGACAGCAGTAATAATACTTTTGGAAAGCCAAAGTAAAGATTTCGTGTTATAAAACAATCTCTTATAGTAGAACAGGGGTTTCCTAACTTTTCAATGTAAGGGTCACATTATATACTTCCCACATTTACGCGGCCGAAGGAATAAAAAAAAATCAGTGCTAGTAATTTAATTTCCTCAAATATTAGAGTGTAAATATGGAAAAATTAAAACATATCTTGTTGGAAAAAATCAAGGTAAATTATGCAGATTCCTGCCTTTTTTTTACGCAACCAAATTAGTGTGACGAATGATCCTGTCGTTTTGACTTAAAAATTTCATTAAAATCAGATTCCAGATTAGATGAGCGTATTGTAAGATTCGATTTCAAATGATCATCAGACAAATTTGCTCGATAGTTAGATTTCACATACTTCATTTTGGGAAATGTTTGTTCACACAAGTATGTTGTACCAAAAATGAACACAAAACTACAAGCAAACTTTATCAAATTTGGAAACTGATCTTGCTGCAGGCATTTATAAAACTCAATCAGATTTCCTTCTCTATACTTATCTTTCAGTCTGTCATCTGCCTGGAGATCAATAATTTCCATTTGAAATTGAGTTGGAAGATTTTCAGCAGTCAAATTGCAGTCAAATGGATTATGAAAGAGCCTGATTTCATTTGCTTTGGCATCAAGGTCAGCAAATCGCTCCTGAAACTGTTTTTTCAAATCTGAAATTATTTCATTTGCAAATGAAGAAAGAAATTTAACTTTGCTTTATGCATGAAATTTTTTCACAACATTGAAAATGAGTAATATTATTTATTTTCATCTGGCCTTCACGTAGCGCAAGTTTTGCTCTGAATGTCTTCATATGAAAAAAATATTCACTGATTAAATTTGTTTTAACTTGCAATTTCAGATCCAATTGATTTATATGACCTGTCATATCTGAAAAAAATGCCAATTTCCAAATCCATTCACATTCTGATAATAATGGCTGAGGTTTATTTTTCTCTGTGAGAAATATATCAATTTCTAATCTGAGCTCAAAAAAATGCAGCAAAAACCTTTCCAAAACTAAGCCATCAACAAGTCATGAAACTTGGCATCAAATTCTTTCAAGAAATCACAGAACTGGCGATGGTTGAGTACATGAGATCTAATGAAATTAACCACAGAAACAACAGGTTTCATGACACAAGATATATCAACATATTTTAGGCACAATGCTTGTTGATGGATAAGATAATGCAAAAAGATGGGTTTTGAGAATCCTCCAACCTCACAAGCTGTTGTAATTTGCCCAATCAAACCCTTATTTGTCCCAGACATATTCTTTCCTCCATCAATTGTCACACACTGCACTTGTTTCCATTCCAGGTTATATTCTGTCATAGTTCTACTTACTTCATTGAAAATGTCCCCTCCAGTTGTTGTGGTGAGCATGCTGTGAACTGATGCTAATTCTTGGGTCACATTAAATTCACTATCATCATCACGAATGAATACTAAGAGCTGAGAGGTATCACACACACCAGTTGATTCATCCAATGCAAGAGAATACCAACAAAATCTGTTTGTTTTTTCCTTTATTTGCCAAATTATGTCGCCTCCTGAATCTTAATTCTACGAGCAACAGTATTTGACCCAAGACTTATCATTTTGAAGAGGTTTACTTTTTCTGGACATACCTCTCCTGCTGCTTCCACTGTACAATCTTTTATGATTCTACCATCAGTGAAAGGATTTCGTTTTTTGGCCAACACATAGACAACTTTCTAACTGGGTCAAGTTGAAGTTTATTTTTAGATTTTTTCTTACTAAAAACAGTTTGTTGAGAATGCAGACTGTGCTGAAATGATTCAAACTTTTTGGTGCGTTCTGCTCCTGTGATGTAAGAATAACTTGAGCCATGTTTAGATTAATAGTGCCGACGAACCTTGTATTCTTTCGGAACAACAACACTGTCTCTACAGTGTAGAGGCATAAAACTTTATCATTTTCTTTCACAAAAAAGTACTTTGTCTTTCATTTGTCATTGAACTGACGACACTCACTGTCGACTTTTCTTTTCTTTATCTTTTCAATATCTGAAACCATAAGGGTATTAGCAGAAAAAATATGAAGAAAAATATAGTTTAGTAGAATATCGAAGCAGATTAAGATGACGCTCAAACGAAAAGTAATATTAACAAAGCGGCCAACGAAGAGGCCAGCGACAACCACACACCACGCAGGCCATGACAACACTGGCTTCAACACGTCAACACCGATCAAACCCTATAGCACCTCATTTTACTCACCCCACGCTCTCTCTCACGTAACCATACAGAATACAGAGAAGCCCCTCTCACCCTCCATCCCCACAATATACAGGTATACACAACTGATCGGTTATAATGCACAGCACATACTTACCAGTTCTAGTATCTGTGCCTCACACTATCACGAAAGAGGGAAACTGACTCGGGCTTAGCGCCACCAGTCAGCAGACCCAGTTTTGAATAATTCAGCGATGCCTGTCGTATGATAATTATTTTTTTCAAGGCTACCACACAGGGATTTGTTTGGCCGGCCGGACATGGCCCGTCATAGTTTGGAGAGCCCTGCAGTAGAACATGGCTTTTCATCCTACAGTCAGTAGATCTCATACATGGCCATCTGTAACAAAACATGGCCTGTGGATCTATTACATTTGATGTCAGTTTTTCTGACCATCATTTACATTGAAGAATTAAGCCTTTCCATTATGACTACAAAATAACTCCATTTTGACTGAAAAATGTGAGAAATATGTAAGCAAAAATGTCAGTGTCATCATAACACCAAAAAATTATCTTAAAAGATTAATCAATATGTATTAATTAGTATTGATACAAAGTATTGATACAATTTGTATTGAGAATACAAATCCTCAATATGTAATTAATCAATTTATATCAATTGTGTAATATAGAACGCAAGAGTCCGTTCCGTTTACTTACCCAAATATTACAAAAAAAATACCCATATTCATAAACATCGAAAATATTCATCTAATACAAGTCTTGTTCAAGGGTGAAACACACAAATTGATTAGAAATGATCCGACATTATATGTTTAACTGGCGTTCATTTTTACATCTCATGTAAGAATTTATTCTTTTTACATCTCATATTACGTCATTAAATATTTCAATTTTTTTTATTTTACCTCTAAACATGAATTTTATTTAGAAGATTTACTTAAAAAATTTCTAGGTCAATGTAAACAATGTATATAATGTTTTACATTGTTTATATTAACCACACATATACAAACACAGACACACACATACACCACACACACACACACACACACACACACACACACACACACACAAACACACACAGAAATAATTGAAAAAACGTCATAAAAAGACTTTGGAGACCTCAAAACCTGTATGACCGTCAAAACCTCGAGATTGATTTTTTTCACGATCACTATACTTTATTATTATATTACTTATAGTTAAAGCAATAAATGTAAACAAATTGGACAAGTATAGAAGGTGAGCCATTTGTTCAGGATGAATATTCGGATTTGATAGCTTGTTTGCCCTTTGCAGGACTTGAAATTTAACGAATTTTTTTTTATGCATTGTTAATTTTTTGTTCAATTGTTTGGCAAAAATTTCATCTTTATTTCATACGCCATTTAGAGTAAAAAAATATGTTCTGAAAAGAAAATTGAGCCTAACGTCCTTTTGGTTCATGTAATATTCAAAAAAATTATTTCAACTCATTTCCCACATAATGCTCTTTTTTGAGGTATAAATTCATTTTGATCCGTCAAATGGTATGACTTGTATCGTCCCCACAAGCTTTAATATTGAATCATAAGTCAAAAGTTTTACATTTTGAGGAAAAAAATCTTTTCAGTCGTTTTAAAAGTCTGAGAATTATTCCATTTATTGCTTTTATAGCCTTGAACATGCGCCAAAATTTCAAGACTCTAAAATTATTAGTTTACGAGAAAAAAAATGTACGTCTAAAAACATGTTTTGGTAAAAAAGTGACTTTTTTGTGTACAATATGAATATGATCCATCAAAGATTGTGGACTGTTACATGTATACAAGCTTTTGGATATACAACCATCCATCTACTCATACATACAGACAAAATCGATAAAACGTCATAAAACGATTTGGGGGATCTCAAAACATATAATCCTATGAAAATCTTGAGATTAAATTTTTTCACGATTACAATACGACTTTACTTATAGTGAAGTAATAAGGTGAAGGAGAAAGTTTCTCAGCATGTTGGTTACAGACCACTCAAGGGTCGCGAAGTTGTTGCAGGTAGGTTTCAGAGATGTTTAATAAACAATGTAGTCTATATTACTTATAATTATAATTTATTAATAAATATAATTATTTGAAATATTGTATTAAACCGCTAGATAAAGATGAAAGTTCTTGTGATGTTGATCGGAAAAGGTACACTTTCATTCACTTCAAACCCTTTTAGATAAGACAGTGCTGCAACTATTTAAAAATTGTTGGCTACTATGGCTGTTGCATCGCTGAATTCAGGGCACTAGTGCAAAAGTTTCTTCTCTTTGTTTCTGACATGACTGACAATTTTTTGCATATTATAGTGTTATTACTCACGCTATTTGATAAACAGTAAGAAGTTTATCAAAAGTAGTTCACAATAAATATCATGAAATAAAAGTTGCAATATCGAATGCAAACTATTTTGCATTCTCTTAATATCAACGTCAGTTGGTAGTTGCATTTGAAACATATTCAAAGAGAGATTAACATCTCTCGGTATTAAATTACTATTTTAGATCCATAAAATATTTAGTTTGTAGTGCAACTTGAACATTAAAAAACGTCAATACATCAATTTTAGAGGTTGTCAAATTTAAAAATGGTTAACATTTTGAAATTGGCTAAATTTTAAGTCAATTAAAAATTTGTTTTTTTTTTACATAAGTGTATCGTTTTAAATCACCTAATAAACCCAAGATAGTAACAGTAATTTTTAAAAACTAAATCTTTACTCATATTTTGCAATATACAATAAAAGTAAAACTAAATATTCCAAATTATATATAACAAAGTAAAAATAACAAAATAAATTCAGTCATAACCCGGTATTAAGGGGGAGGGGGGAGGTGATATTTATCTGCCCCTGAACATCTGATTACAGTGAATCAAATACCAAAATTAACTTTCATTGTAAAAGCCCTGAAGAAAACAACAAAAAAATGTAAAAAATCTATAATAGAACTAGTTAAAAAAAATTTAATTGAAATCTATTTCTTAAGATATGCCTGATTTTCTCTTAAAAACTTGAACAAATCTCCAATGTATTTACTTCTAATCGAAACACTTGAACCAAGTCAGGTGTACCCGTAGTATTTTGATATACAGGGTATAATAGACATTCTTCTAAAATATGATTTACTGTCAGAATCATCTGGCAATGGTCACAACGTGATCTTGCCTCACCAGTGAAAAGAGATTGCTGTACGTCAAAGGATGAGAGGCTAATTTTGCTGGTTTTGATGAAAGCAACAGTCATTCGGTGGAGAATAGTTTTGATTATGTGACCGTTTTTTTTTCTTTACTTAACTAAAACTATGGATTTGTTTGAATTGTTTAATAATTTGTTAAAGCTGTCATACCGAAGAACGTAGTGGTTGTATAAAGTGGCAATCAAGACTAAACTGAAGAAGACTAAAAACACAGATCCAGGTACATTCTTAACATTTCAGTTTAATAAGCAACGAACATAACTGATTTTTTTATATAAATCTCAAAAACTGAGTTAAAAAACTTGAAATCAAAAATCGATCAGTTGTAGCGATCCCCAAAATAGACCTTTTAAAAATCAGTAAAATAGGTCAATGTTTTTTATGCAGTTTTACCAAATGTGTGGAATAAATATATTTGAATGAATGTTCAAATATAACACCATACCAAATTATACCAAGTATACCAAGAATGAATATTGGTATTCTTGAATAGAAAATCATTTCAAATCATTTGTGGAAGTTTCATGTTCATCAAATTGTCATCCATTTTGGTGAATATTTTAGTTAAAATGAATATTAATAATTGATTTTCTATGTATAATAAAGAATATACAATTGCAATTGTATACTATTAGATTGATAACTATCGGAAACCACCGCAATATAGAAAACAAATACTAATTAGTTAATGCAGATTTATAATGATTAACAAAACATAAACATTTTGTTATGAATTATTACTTACCAAATTATCTTAATAATAAATTAACTAATAATTAAAACAGAAAGTATCTCTCTAAAGTATAATTTTTTAAACCAGAAGAACTCAAAAACCCTAGTTCAAACTAACAATGACAGTAAAATAACAACTGCAAAAAACACTGAATAAAAATTTGAGCTGTTGGTAGTTGCTTGAATTCTGTTGTTTTAAATGTTAAATACATTGAACGTATTCCTCCTTAGTTGAGTGATTTGGATTTGCGCTGTGCTCTGACCAGTAGAGACGAGCTGAATTGAACATGCGGATTTCGGTGATAGCCTGGGTGAATAGTCTTACCACCCAGAGCTGAGTTAAATCTATCTATCTTAAAGATATCCTTGGTCTATACTGTGCTGTCGTTTATTTCCAACTTGCTCAGAGATGCGACGACGTGAACCCGTAAGGAAATGAGATAGCAAGAAGAGTGTACAGCCCTTCTTGCCGTATTGTGTGTACTTTGAGTGTACTTTAGCCTGTAGTGGCAACCCTTCCACACTTTGAAAGAATTAATAGCCAAGAACATTTCAAATTGACTTCTCTTATTTTTGTATAGAAACCGATTGTTTTGATTTATTTTGATATTTTTTAAGTTCTTTATTTGTGTTTTATAGGTGTTAAAACCAAGGAAGACTATCCTCAGTACTTAATAAACAATTTAAGAAAATTCCTCTTAGTTTTCAAATATTCTTGAGTTTTATATATTGAAAATTTGATCCGTGTAAAGTTCAAGCCCAGTTAGCATTATCTGTGAGTGGATTGTTATATTATTTTTCTGTTTACCACCCAACGATTTGCAAAAACTGCTGTTGCCATACCACTTCCTATTTATGGATGTTATCGTGAAGACAATCATTCATTTTTCTTGAAGTATATAATGTAGATTATACCTTCCCTAAGTATAACGTAGCATTTGTTTATGAATATCTCATTTCACCTAATTCATATTTTAGCGGAACAATTTTTTTTTTTTGCATGGAGAAACAGCTATCCTTTGCAGGAGAATGTCAAACAATTTAAATCAATGTAAACAACTGAACGAATTTAGAATTGAAACAACAAATGAAGTTTCAGAAGAATTCAAAATCCACTAAACTAAAGCAAATAGAGTTTAAACTAATGTAAACAAGACGTCTTGATGATTACCTATTTCATAATGAAAATATCAGAAAAAAAGTGAATTAAAGAAATATCAAACAAAAAAAACAGGCCACGATCTACTCCAACTGACAACAGAGTATTATTATCAAAAAGGATATTCCCTTCTAGTTACGAATAATATAATAGACAAACTATAAAAATTAATTATTTTTATTATTATTATTTTATTTACTGTTATGTAATAATATAACATGTAATATATAGAAAATTAATATAATAAATAACATAGACCTGACCACCAAAATTTCATCTAAAACTAATGATAACAGGAATACTACAACCAAGAGACCTCCGTATTTTTTCTCCAATCCTTGGAAGAATAATTAAAATTTGAAAAAATTATGCTTTAACCGGATGATATACTGTCACTACTAGAGGAAAGCAAATCAGAATTGAAACAAAAAACGAAGAAGTTTTAGAAGAATTCAAAATTCACTAAACAAAAGTAAATAAAGTTTAAACTAATGTAAACAGAACTTCTTGATGACTACCTATTTTACAATGAAAATATTCGTATTTTTTCCATACATAGAAGCCTAGTGAGGAAAAAAATAACTAAATATTTTGTAATAAAATATTTACCCAAGAGTTTTAAAGAAATTGACTTAACAGAAGAACTACAAATAATGGGCCAGAATGTATTAAATGTCAAATGACCGGTGTCTATGAAGGACATTGATGTAGTAACTTAGCACCAAAGAAATTATGAATCACACTGACAGCGACGGATCAGTGCTCATAAACAAATATTGTAGTCTCAAAGAGAATGTAGAAACATTGAAAGAAAGGAGTAGAGCTGCAACAACACTACTGGTACAGAATTACGATCATATGCTGACTTACAGCAATCTAGAGTCAAAATGTCATAAATTGTAGAATAGACCATACAATAATGATTCTGATAAAACTTTGGAGTTTCCTGTAAAATTATGCAACTATGGAGAAGAGTATCCAGCCAACAACAGGGCTTGTTTGACTCGTAAAAATTAAAACAAGAATAAGTCCACTGTGATCAAAGCTCCTGTTCATGTCCTAGAGGTTACCACTTATAGTTAACCATTCAGAACTTAATCTTCCCATTGGTAAGATTTATTGGCATGCTTGGAAACTGACACAGCTAATACAAACAATAAGAAACAAATTTTGAAAAAAAGATTCAGTAGTTTGATTATTTGCTTCAGCAGTAATTTTCCTGCTACAAATTAGACAATAGGTTGTAGTTAGATGGAATTATCCATCACTGTAATTTTTGAGCTACCTATTTTCATGAATCTATATCTATCTACACTTTTGCGGATATTTTTAGATATCTTGAGCAAAATTGTTGCATATTTCATTAAATTAAAAAATCTGGAGTGGCCTACACTCAACTTTACTATAAGTAACTTAATATCAAATTTCTTGAGTATATAACACATAACGTCTCATTTAAGCATAACGTAACCATCTAAATGGGATATTGTTATTAGTCTTTCATTCCTGAGGTAGTACAGATAGTGATTGAAGGATATATCAATATATAACCTTCTTTTTGTACATCACACAGTTGATGCAAATAATTTCATTAGTATAACTACAGCAGTAATAACATTTTTTAAAAACCCATGTGAACATTTCTAGAAACGAAATATTCTCCTATAAGAGAACATGGCTTTTGTTCAAATAGCCAGTGGATTTCTTACATCGTTTACTTGACATCCTTCTACATTGAATATTAAAGTAAAATTTCAAATTTAAAACAGGAAAATACCCTTTTTTTCTCTGAAAAACATCATAAACAGCGAAGAAAATGTTGTTTTAAGGTGATTTATAATTTAAGATGTACGATAATTCATTTATTAATCTCTAAACGAAAGATTTCAATTTTGAATTATCTTTTACATTTTTGGTTTTTTACAGAATTATTATAATGGGAATTTTATGGCTTCTTAGTATTTAACAAGATCATTTTCCTTTCCCTTTGTCAAATAACATATATACGATTTTTTTCTGAGTGAGTGTTATAATTTTCCTGCACATATTATTCCTCTTACATCTCATATAAGTCAATAAACGTTTTAAATTGTTCCTTTATAAATATCAATTTTATATCAGTGGATTTGCTCAAAAAATTTCTAAGTCAATGTAAACAAAGTAAAAAATTATAAAAAATTTGACAAGTATAGCAGGTGATCTCTTAGTCTAGGATAAACAAAGGGTTTTTATATCGTTATTGCTCTTTCCCGTAATTGAAACTTCATGACTTTTTTTTTATGAACTGCTAATTTTTTGTTCTATTTTTGGACAAATTTTCATTATTTTTAAATGAGCCGTTTCGTGTCAAAAAAACATTTTCTGAAAACAGAAATCGTACTGTAACGACCCTTTAGCTAATGTAATTTCAAAAAAAAATATTTCAACTCATTCTCCACGTAATGTTCTATTTTTAGGCATAGTTTCATTTTGATCCGTCAAACAGTATGGCTTGTATTGCTCTCACAAGGTTTGAGATTGAATTAAAAGTCAAAATTATTACATTTTAGTGAAAAAAAAATATTTTCTGTTGTTTTAAAATTCTGAATATATTTTTCGTTTGTTTCATTTGTAACCTCAAAGATAATGTCAAAATTTCAAAACTCTAGGGTTGTCAGTTTAAGAGAAATAAATGTTTAAAAAAAAACGGTTTTTGGCAAAAAAAGTGACTTACCCATCATGCATAATTCTTCCCAAACAATAGGGATCTTCGTCTTTATGGGGCCCATTTTTGTGTAAAATATCAACTTGTTCCATCAAAGATTCTGGACCGTAGCGTGGTAACAAGCAATGCTAACACACGCACCCCCCCCCCACACACGCACCCACCTACCCACCCACCCACCCACACACACACACACAGACATCATCGTAAAAACCTCATAAAACGACTTCTGGGACCTCAAAACATGTAATTCCGTCAAAATCTCGAGATCAAATTTTTTCACGATCACTATACTTTACTTATAGTAAAGTAAAAATACCAATTTTAAAATTAATATATGAACCATCCATTCACTTATGGTAATCATCTCTTGGTGATGTGAACAACTAACATGGAGACAGATTTGTCCAAACGATGGAGACACGGAGTATGATGAGATGAAGTAATGATCAGTAACTATTACGAATGATGAGTCAGACGACGAACAACAACGAAAAGCTGGAACTAAGCTTTATTACTTTACTATAAGTAAAGTATAGTGATCGTGAAAAAATTCGATCTCGAGATTTTGACGGAATTACATGTTTTGAGGTCCCAGAAGTCGTTTTATGAAGTTTTTACGATGATGTCTGTGTGTGTGTGGGTGGGTGGGTGGGTGAGTGTGTTAGCATTGCTTGTTACCACGCTACGGTCCAGAATCTTTGATGGATCAAGTTGATATTTTACACAAAAATGGGCCCCATAAAGACGAAGATCCCTATTGTTTGGGAAGAATTATGCATGATGGAAAAGTCACTTTTTTTGCCAAAAACCGATGTTTTAAAAACATTTATTTCTCCTAAACTGTTAACCCTAGAGTTTTGAAATTTTGACAATATCTTTGAGGTTACAAATGAAACAAACGAAAAATATATTCAGAATTTTAAAACAACAGGAAATTTTTTTTTTTAATAAAATGTAAAAATTTTGACTTATAATTCAATCTCAAACCTTGTGAGAGCGATACAAGCCATCATGTTTGACGGACCACAATGAAACTATTCTTATATATAAAACATTATGTGGAGAATGAGTTGAAATATTTTTTTCCAAAATTACATTCACTAATGGGGCGTTACAGTACGATTTCTGTTTTCAGAAAATGTTTTTTTGACGCTAAACGGCTCATTAAAAAATAATGAAAATTTGACCAAAAATGGAGCAAAAAATTAGCAGTTCATACAAAAAAAATCATTAAGTTTCAATTATGGGAAAGAGCAAAAACGCTATAAAAACTGTTTGTTTATCTTAGACTAAGAGATCACCTGCTATACTTGTCGAAATTTTTTTTTGTTTTTTCATTGTTTACATTGACTTAGAAATTTTTTGAGTGAATCCACTGAGATAAAATTGATTTTATAAAGGAACAGTTTAAACACTCACTCAGAAAAAAATTGTATATATGTTATTTGCTAAAGGGGAAGGAAAATGATCTTTTTAAATACTTAGAAGACATAAAATTCACAGTATAATAATTCTATAAAAAACCAAAAATATAAAAGATAATTCAAAATTGAAATCTTTCGTTTAGAGATTAATAAATGTAATTATCGTACATCTTTAACTATAAATCATCTTAAAACAATATTTTTGCTTCGCTGTTTATGATGTTTTTCAGAGAGAAAAAGGGTATTTTCCTGTTTATATTTGAAACTTTTACTTTAATATTCAATGTAGAAGGATGTCAAGTAAACGATGTAAGAAATCCACTGGCTATTTGAACAAAAGCCATGTTCTCTTGTAGGAGAATATTTCGTATCAAGAAATGTTCACTTTGGTTTTTCAAAAATGTTATTACTGCTGTAGTTATACTAATGAAATTATTTGCATCAGCTGTGTGATATACAAAAATAAAAGCTTATATATTGATATGTTCTTCAATCACTATCTGTACTACCTCAGGAATGAAAGACTAATAATCATATCAAATTTAGATGTTTACGTTATGCTTAAATGAAACGTTATGTGTTATATACTCAAGAAATTTGATATTAAGTTACTTATAGTAAAGTTGAGTGTAGGCCACTCCAGATTTTTTTTAGCTACATTTTATATTTATAATATCTGATTAGGTATGTATTTAATCTTCAATTAAATATTTCATTTATATAATTCTTTTTTACTCATCAATAAAAAAAATGTATTTAAACAGGATATTAGATTATAGAAAATGGAGAATTTAGTACTTCTTATGGAGAAATTATTTGATTTGATTTATCAAGTGTTCAATAATGGAAAGTAGTGACATGTACCTAGAACACATCTACAAACATATCATAACAGGTAACACTCGTGTTACCAGAACATGCATGGAAATAAATATTGCCAAATAAATTACAGAAACTGAGGCAACAGATTTTAAAACAAATCAATTAGAAGTTTAGCTCTAGAAAAGTTAACACTTTAGAATAAAGCAAAATGATAATGGCGTTGTGTTATTCAGGTTATTGGGAAACGATAATTTCCGAATCGTTTTACATTTCATATATTTAAAAGTAGATATTATCATTTGAAATATATGATGAAAATTTTGATGTGCAGAGAAATATTACTGAGTGAGTCATCAGAATTTGCCAATGAGACTATTTTTAATTAATCTTTTATGATAATGTTTTTAAAATTGTTGGTCTCAAAAATTATTGAATTTAAATAAAAGGCAATTGCATTTGTAATATAACTTGTCCTTAGAATTATGCATTTTTATAGGTAAATTCTTATGTAAATAAGAGCAAATATCCTCTTATCTTGTTTTAAAAATAATGAAATCCTCTTTTTAGATATATTCTCATTCAGATCCGTCTAACAGTAAGGCTTGTAATCTCCTCAAAGGCTTTCAGATTTAGTCATAAGTCAATCTTTTAACATTTAATTAAAAAAAAATGTTTACTTGCCTTAAAAATGTGAGAAATTTTTTTGTATTGGTTTTGTCATTTCTATGATAATGTCAAAATCTTAATTCTTTAGAGTTAGAAGTTTAGACGAAAAAAAATGTCTAAAAACACACTTTCTCCAAGAAAATGACTTTCCCATCATGCATAATTGCTCCCAAACTATACAGTACATCTATACTATGATGTGCTGTATAGTTTTACATATTTACGTGAAATATTTTTTTTTTCATCAAAGATTATAGATTGGCGCGTCTACGCACACCTTTGGATACACGCCGACCCACAAACACACACAGACATCATCAACAAAAAAGTTAAAAAAAGACTTTGGTTGCCCCTAAATATATAAATACGTCAAAATGTCGAAATTGAATTTTGTCATGATTATGATACTTTACTTATAGTATAGTAAAAAGGTAAAAATTACTATTATAAAGTTCAGTTTGTTCTTGTTCAAATGGCACCATTTTTATCCTGTATTTCCTCTTTAAAACACTAAAACTATTGAAACGGGTTAGCATTCAACTAATAATAAGACCTGTTGTCAGCATTAAAATGTTGTATTAGAAATAGGTAAAACAGTCATACCTCGTAAGATGATCATGAGAGTCGTTGGAGCGCTTTCGGACGTTGTTGTCTATCTTCGATCGCAACAAACCTACTGAGCTGTTATCTACTTTGTTGCGATTGAAGATGGACAACGTCTGAAAGCGCTCCAACGACTCCAGGATCATCTTACGAAGTATGATGGTTTTACCTATTTCTAATATAAATCATACTAACCTCAGTGGTATTAACAATATGCATGTATTAAAATGTTGGTTACACTTTTTTTCCGAGCAAAATAATGCAATGAATTTTGTATTGCATGTTTTGGTAATTTTTTTGGTACTCCTATTGATTAATCGTTTTTATTTTAATCGTTGTCAGTTCTTTATATAGAAGACAACTACCATAAGAAGTGAGTAGAAGGCAATATTTTATAGACAAAAAGAAAAGTAAAAAGGTTACTTTTCCGTCCCAGGTTTTTTTTTGGTTAGTTGTGTATATTATGTATACATCAAATTTTTTTGTGTGTATGGTGTTTTTTTCACTTAGTTTTCCTCACAGATAGTAACCCTACCATGGTAGAGTTTCTTATTTCAGTATGCTCCGCAATTATTTTAGTATTATATCAGTATATCTATGCTATGCAATAAAGAATAACATACATATACATTACTTACATTACCTATATGGCTGTGTGTGTTGGTTACTTTACAGTTTTATTTGTTTTTATTACATTTCATTAATGTACTGCTTCCTGTAGAGTATATGACAGGTCGACGAAGGTACAGCCAGCGTGAGAGGGGAACAGGGTGAGTGGGGAGAATTTCGTGTCTTCTGCATTATCCACAGTCGTCATTTAAGTACGCATCCTATTTAATGAGTCAAAATTCTCTTATTTGTGTACATTAGTACACACTAATTGTACAAATTTTAATATGCAGAAGTTTAAAAAAAAAGATGTTTTTTTTAAATCACAGCTTGCTGTGGGTATATCACATAAATGTCAATAAGAAGACACAGCCAGAAAGCCTGTTTCTACTAAAATGTAAGTGAAGAATAATAATAAAAAAAAATTCAAGTTTTTGACATATTTACAAGTTTTTAGGTCCCTTAAATCCAATTTTGACATTTTTTTAATGATATTATATATGGGTGAATGTATATCAAAACTTTTTCAAACTCGTTAAAGGTGTAATAAAACCTTAAAACAGTGTTTTCAGTACTGTTTTTTTAATTAGTATGCGTGAAAATTTTTTTGAATTTTTACTGCAAGGGTAGTCAATACTAAAAGGCAACTGTAAAGTTCCTTCCACCTCTAGAAATTTTCTCGAATTTATTTACCTTAACTTTATCAAAAGTTCAAACGCCAATTAATTAATTAGCAATAATTTTTTTTAATTTCAGTAATAATTATCAGTTGAAATAACTTATATTTAAAGATTTTAATTACAAAAAAATACATATTCATGAACATGAGACTTTACTTTGATTACCGTTACTCACTTTACAATCAAAGAGCAGTAAATGGTTGCATTCGTGATTTTTCGCGACTTCCTTGTGAGGGAGCTGCGATTCCTCACAGGGCGTATCGCACAGAATGCAAAACCTGGTGTACTGGATATTTTCATTACCTACATTACAGTACTATGCACTACAGTATTATGCAGACAGTACAGATGAGATAGGAAAGGTACTAAATCAATTAACTCCTTCTCTTTGCATCAAACTATTAAAGGAGGGGTAAAAGATAAATTATGAGTGTGACTCCTGTTTACAGAATGAACGAAACGCATTCTTTATTAATATGATTTTTTTTTTCTAATGGAATGTAGTACCCGTTTTGTAATGTAAGAAAAAGTAGAGAAAAATTGGAGATAAAACTTCTTTAACGAGTTTATTCAACATCACCATATGATTGAAAAATTTAGTGTCTCAATTCACCATCTTTCATTGTATCTTTGTTAGTGTTAATAGTTTTTCCACTCAAAAAGTCTTTCGATTTTCTAAAAAAATATCAAAATAGAATATATTTTTTTACAGTTACTGGTATGGTGTAGCTGTTGTATGCAGTTTCTTAGGGAGTAACGGCCCTGTGGATTATTACAGTTCAGTACTCTGCACACATTCATCAGTAGCACTCTGAACAGCTATTCACCGTAGGAGGCAATCCCAAAGGGAACGGCACTTCACATTTCACTGTGACACGAAAATGGTTAGTTTATAGAAATAAAGAAGATGGTGTTTTAGAGCACCTGATTTAAACATAAAAATATATTCTCTTAAGGCTTTTGAAAACATCAAATGGTGTAATAATCCCAATTAATCACATATTAACGGAAATAAGAGATGGATCATCGATTATAATAAGGCATGAGTTTGAGCTGAATTTAATAATTGACCAAGATCATTGCATGGTCAAACAAAATTTAGAAAATAATTCACATGTGCCAGGTATGATAATAAAGGAAGACGGGCAGTGAACTAATAGAATACACAGAGCTGAAAGTGGCAGAAGAAATACTGGTACAAAATCAAACTTGTAATTGTGAGGAACACATTAATGATTAAGAAAGATATCAGAAAAACGTCAAAAGAATAACTAGAAGAAAAGGGATTGTAACGAAGTAAGGAGTGGTTTGATTTTTGCTGGGCAGAGGTGAATAGAGTAAGAAATACTTACAGATAGGTTAGTTTTAACATTTAAACATTTTACAAGGTAGGCAACTGTGGCATGTGAGGACTGAGGATGGAATAAAAAGAGTTATTTCGTAGAAAAAAGTAATTTATTAAACGGATGATTTAGTAATTAAGAGTAAAAAATGTTATAGTACTGTAATGTGTATTGCTAATAGTTTTTAGAAAAAAATCGATGAATTTTTGGATCATAATGGAATAATAGTGGTTCTAGCGTTACACCATGAATACACTATGAATAATGTTGCATTCAAATAAACTTTGAATTTTTGATAGGGACCATTTCGTGTGCTTCTTAATCTTTATGTCATTGACTGTAAAATGGTTTAGCATATTATTTGTTTTTGCATATATTTTTCATAAATACGCTTTACTGTTACTTTACTATAAGTAAAAATCCAAATTTTTTACATTTATGAATGAAAAAATTCTGTCTCGAGAATATGACGGATTTACGTGTTTTGAGGTTCCCAGAGTCCTTCTTTTGATGTTTTTTCGATGCTATATATATATATATATATATATATATATATATATATATATATATATAAATGATCAAACCACAATAAGAAAATGGGACAACAAGGCCAAGATCTTTCAACCGTAACAAGCGGTCTTCGTCAGAGGCAAAAACCAAGCTGAAACGCTAGATGCAGAGAACATCTGGTGAGGAGTTGAGCCAGATCGATTGACCTAATGTTGTTAATCTCTTCATTATGGAATTCAGGAGAGCACACTCTTAATGCCCTCAAAAACATATTTCTAAAACCAGAAATTTTAACATTTTTTAGATGGGAAGAATAAAAGTGAACATATGCAAGTACATTCGTAGGTTTTCTATATACACTAAAGCGTAACTCATTGGGTAGTCTATGGATCAGGACATCTAAGAAGGGCAAATTACCACTTACTTCTTCTTACATCGTGAATTTGATTGTCGGCACTAATGAATACAATTTTATTAGGAAATCATCTTTATTTAAAGAATTAGGATAAATGCAAAGTATATCGTCAACATATCTATACCATTTAATATTTTTGGGCATTATTGAGCTTTGAGCAATATATATATATATATATATATATAAAAAGATTTCACATAAACACGTGTTTGGTTTAATCATTGATATATATATATATATATATATATATATATATGATCAAACCACAATAATAAAATGGGAAAATAAGACTAAGATCTTTCAACCGTAACAAGCGGTCTTCGTCAGAGTCAATAACCCAACTGTATATATATATATATATATAAGCCTACGTGTGTGTGTGTGTGTGTGTGTGCGTGTGTGTGTATCCAAAGGTTTGTGGAGACGCTGCAGTCCACATCGTTTGATGGATTTAATTCATATTTTACATAAAATAGATATGATAGATATGTCTTATTGCTTGGGGCAATACTGCATGATAGGAAAGTTACTTTTTGTTTTTAAACAACACTTTTTTTCTCCTAAACTACTAATTCTAGATTCTAGAAATTTTGGTATATCATATAAATGACAAAAGCAATACGTGTAATAGATCTCAGATTTTTAAAACAACTGGAAAGATTTTTTTTCAATAAAATTTAATTTTTTTTTAACTATGATGGAATCAAAAAGCTTCTAATCTAATGGAATCAAGTCATACCGTTTGACCGATCAAAATGATATGACACCTGAAAAACCGTTTTATGTGAGAATGAGTTCAGTGTTTTTTGTCATTGTTATATGGGCAAAAATGGGTGTTATGGTACATTTCATGATTTCAGAATATGTTTTTTAATAATAAATAGCCAAATAAAGAACAATAGAATTTTACCAAAAAGTTAAACTTACAATTAGTAATTTACGAAAAACATTCTTGAAATTTAAATTACTAGAAAGGGTAATAAAGCTATAAAAACTGAAAAATTGTCTTGACAAATGATGACCGGCTGTCGAATTTATTTTCCTTGACTTCGAAATTTTTTAAGTAACTACAGTGAAATAAATTTGTTGTTTAATGGTTTATTAAAAAAAAAGACAAATATTTTAATGGGTTATTATGATATTTAAGAAGAATAAAATTCTTAAATTTAAAAAATCAACATTAATGAAATATATATTTTCTGATGCTTTTCTTATTATTATAGATGGTTGTCTAACAAGTGTTCAAATCAAACATTTTGCACGCTTAAACGAAACGTAATGCCAGATACATATATAGTTTCTGGTGTTTTTAAGAACCCCATTGTCTTTAGCTAATCCTTGAGAAAGTTATATTTTCTTTCTTCATTACAAAAGTGTTCTTCAGTCGATTTTCTTAAAAAAATTCTAAGGCAATGTAAACAATGCAAATAAATCTAAAGAAATCTGACAAGTATAGCAAATAATCCTTTGGATCAGGATGAATTGTTGACAAGGAAAATGAAATAAGGAGATTTAGATGAATGATGGAGCAAGTTTGTTGCCTATGATGGCCACACAGTTCCAGTCCTCTAGTACAATCAAAAGATCTGGAAAAAGTAAAGGAAAAACAGTCTTGGTAAATTAATACTATCTATATAAATAAAATAATGATTTTGTCTGTACATTGCTTAGAACTGACTCATTTCAAGTTTTCTTTACGTTTCATACATTGGAGAAACCGAATCCACCCTTAGAAAAATTTCTGTCGGTTTGTCGGTTTGTCGGTTTGTCTGTTTGTCGGTTTATCGGTTTGTCGGTTTGTCTGTTTGTCCGCAAAACTTTGTCACAAGTAAACTCAGCTACCATAAGACATATAAAGCTGAAACTTTTACAGTATATTTGTGTAGGTCTAACTTAAAATATAGGCTCTGAATTGATTGGAAATTCAACGCAGAAGTGAAGTTATGGACGTTTAAAGCAAAAACGTTTGTCACAAGTAAACTCAGCCACCATAAGACATATAAAGCTGAAACTTTGACACTGGATTTGTGAATGCCTAACTTAAAATATGGGCTCTAAATAGATTTATAATTAAGTACAGAAACAAAGTTATAGGGCTTTAAGCGTATTTTTCTAACTTCAGAGACAAGTTTGTTTTGAAAATACACAGGTGTGGCAAGTAGGTATTGTTAGTTGATTTTAATTTCATTGGAGCATATGAATATATTGCGTATTTGACATCTTTGAAAAGGTGTTTCCCAGGGTTGAGGATGTACTATCCATTACGAATAAATAGTTTTGTAAACGAGCAATTCTCAACTCTTAATATGAACAGGCAGGAAAAATCAACAAACAAGTTCTTACGCTATATCATACCGAGGACAGAACTTACAAGTCAGTAAAGAGATTGGATTAGTGACGAAGAAGCAGTTCATTATCTAATTGAATTTCTTGACTCTGAATTTATTTCTCCTGGACTGCCTGCTCATGAGTAAAAAGTTCAAGTAGGAGCACCAATCATGCTGCAATTTAGTAGCAGTAACAAATTTCATGTTACGAAACATGAGTGCCCCAAAACTGTGAAATGGGACACGACTCTGAGTTCGTGCTCTACACAGATATGCCATAGAGGCGGACATAATGATTGGATGTGGTATTGGGGAGTCTGTGTGTATACCACGCATATCATTGATTCCGAGCCACTGTCTGTTTCCATTGAAATGATTGCAATGTCCTGTCAGAGTCTATTTCGCAATGACGTTAACTAAGTCGCAAAGGGAGACTTTATCTAACGCAGGAATTCATGTTAGCGAGACCAAGTTTTTCTCACATGGTCAACTGTAGTTTACTTGCTCAAGAGTCAGAGGTTCCAACTGTTTGTTCTTCCGTAAACCTGACGGACAGACAGCTATGTGGTGTATAGAGAGGCATTTGTTTAACACTGTACTAATAATGGTATTTTCTACTATTCTATAACTTCTAATTATGGTATTAGTATATATAATACTGTAATTGATATTTTGGAATACCAAGTATAATAGAATTTTTGATTCCGTCAAAGACGGGTACGTTTGCTAGTTGTTAAATAAAATAAAAATTAAACTAAAAAGATAGTTTTGTGGTCATTGCACTAATGAGTATCTAATTATAATAATTATGCCATTTCTCTTCACAACTTGAAATTCACAAGCTATTGAGTGTAATTTCTTTGAAATCATCGTTTGTCTAATTAGTTTGATCGTCAATTATTTTGATCGATATTTGAAAAACCACTTGTTAATCCTTTGTTATATATAATTGATTACTAATAAAGATTACTTGCAAAAGTGAATGAGTCATCTGAGATGATTACTCTAAAGGGGTAAGGGGGTAAGGCCTTTAGCATCCCCCTTGAGTCAGTCAGCCCATCCTGCTCTTCTGGCTACACTTCATGTCCTATGCCTTCTTAACAGGTTCGATTCTGACTTACTCTTAAACTTTTACTCATCTGCCAGTTCTGTCAGTTGATTCCTCAGAATGCATTCCAGGGTTACTATCTCCCGGTTACCTCTCGGAGTGACACCTTCCCACTTCTGACACTCCACTACCACTACCTCTTTGATCCTGTCTTCAAAATACTTGTGATTATTTATTTAACCTGATCTCAGGATCACACTTTTTCGCGATTACCATACTTTACTTATAGTAAAGTAAAAATATTGACCCAAAGATCTATTAATTAAAAATACTGAAATAAAACATTCAAAATAATACGAAAACTTTGCTGTTTCTTTAGATGAAAACCTAAACTGAGAGGGCCATGTAACACATAAATTCTAAATACTTTTAGAATGTAATAAATATACGAAGGTTATTATCTACACATGGAAAGGCACACTCAATATTATCTTCAAGAAGTATTTTTACTTGCCCACAACTTGTTGATGACTGATGGTGATATAAAATCGTTGTTTCATTGAATATATGGCGCTCCTGTAAATCAACTAAGAAATACGGTTAAATCCTTTGGGTAAGCATCAGTAAGTTTTTGAGAGAACTGAAAATATATTCTAATATATTCTAGTGCTAATATGCTACTCTAGTGTTAAAAAAAATCACTCGGCTATTTTTCTATGTACGTTTCCTCTACTTGTCACCTAGTTTCATAAATGAAAATTTCACACAGATGATTTTGTAAGACTTTTAAATAATTTAATACAATATTTATCTCTAGCATTAACATTTATATCTGGTTCTTCTCTGTCATGGGGTACCTTTTTTCCTCTTTTGGCTGGTGCTAAAATGCTAACACTGATAGGCAAAAAAGATTTACTGTGCTTACTTTCTGGCAAGTCATCACCTACAGGTCACTTCTTCTTTAGGGCACAGACGTCCAAGTATAGTAGTTTTTCTTCTTTACTAAAGCATAGGAATCATAAAAATATTCGATATCGAGATTTGACGGATTTACACATTTGAGCTGCCGTGAGTCGATTTTAAGTTATTTGTGTGTGTGTGTGTGTGTGTGTGCGTGTGTTTGTGAGTGAGAAGCGCGTCTGTGGTTTATAGGAAATATTTCATTAATTAGTTTTTATTAGTTTTTGACCAAGATGTGATTTTAGACAATTTTTTTATCATCAGCTACCAACACTAGAGTTTGAAATGTTGCTATTAGTTTTATGGAGAAATGTTCAGATTTATTCAAGAACTCGAAAACGTTTAACGTTTTAACGGTTTAACGTTTAATTAAAAAAATGTTGACTTATAATTGATGCTGAAAGCTTGTGTACACAAACCTTTTCACACCAGTTAACTGATAATCATAAATTATACCTAAAAAATAGCTCCATACAAAATAATTGATCTGAATACTTTTTTGTTAAAATTACTTTGACGAAAAAGCTACATTTTATGAATTCAGAAAATTTGTTTTTCTCTAAACTGCTCTCTATTGAAGAAATTATTTTAGAAAAAAATCAAATATAGTATGCTATAAAAAAAATTAAATAATTTTGATTACCGCAAAAGGCAATATATTTATAAGTCGAAACTTAATTTGGAATAATAATAATCTGTGTACTTCTTGGATTTGTTTTCATGGACCTACGATTATTTACCAGGATCTACTCAAATATGACTGTTGTTTGAATGTATAAGAAATTATTCTATTCGGATCAAAATTACGAAATCGAGTTTAGAACAGAAATAGACTAACAAAATTAATTAACTTGTGACTTCAAAATTCATAAATTAGTAAAGCAGCAGGTGTAGTGAAATTGGTAATGAAGGACTAGAATTACTTAACAGGTCAGTTTAGTACATTAGAAACACTTGACTACTTATCTTTGACTACTTGAGGAGTGGTAGTTATCTTGTTAGTGATCTTTGATGACACATCGTATCAATTGCTGGCTTTACGAGTTGGAAGGCGTTGCAAGAAACGAGATAGTGAAATAGTGAAGACTTTCGCAATATTGTAACATTGTTTGACGGATCATAATGAAATAGAACTTGAAAATAGCCCTGACATGAAAATTTCACCAAATAGTTTTCTGGTGAAATGATAACGTAGAATACGTGTAGGTGTATTATGGTACAATTTGGGAAGAGTACCATATATATTTTTTGTCAAACTATTGACAATAGGATGATAAAATTCCAAATAAAATATCCACCAAATCTAACATATCATAATTGTGTCCTTGGTAATGTTTGATTTTAGAATGATTACAATCAGTTTCAAGAAAAAATGTTTTAATAATTTCGTAAAACAACAATTTATTTTATTATGCTTTCCAGGGTGAAAGTTGTTGTCTATCAAACGTTGAATCTGTATGTTATTAGCTTTAATAAATCATAATCTTGGCCATATAGTTTATAGTTATACAGATAGTTAAACATTCCTTTGAGAACCCCATTGTTCTTGAACCCCATGAGTAACATTGAATCATGGGAAAGGTAAACTTTAAAGTTTGGATTAGGTTAACTTTCTACAGAAGTAGAAATATTGATGAGACTAAAATATTGAAAGAGGAATGAATATTACACTAAAAGTGACAACTACTAGGTTCTATCTGTAGAATGTTACATGGTTTCGGGAAATAAGCATCTTCCTACTTGACAACATGCTACCAATAGGTAAAATCAACAGGATTGGCTTTAAATATTTTAGCCAAACAAAGTAAAAATTTATTAAGAATAAGGAAATTACTGTGGACTTGTTCTTGAATATTGAGGTAGACAAATCCATTGAATCAAAACTAAGAGTTATACTGTTTTAACCCGGGAACTATGGAATGGAACAATCTAACGCAATAATAGTAATTATAGAACAATAAGTAGAGAATAGAGAGTCCAGAACTACTCTATATTGTGCCTGCTGAAGGAAGTAGTGCTATAGCTTTTATTATGGTGATTAGTAGTGGAATGCCAACTGGGCACTCAACATTACGATATACATCAAGGTTACGATTTGCAGGTGACCTTATTATAATATGTAATGTTCTATATTATTGCATTTATGCTTATGTTGCATGCTTTTTGAATTGTTAAAAGATGTGTAAAACTATTATTATTTTACGATTATTATTATAAAACGATATTATTTTACCGTTCATAAAAAAAAATTATTAGAAATCTATCAGACATACTAAAACGTTGGGGCATCATTAGATAAAAGACTGAATTGGGAAAGCCAATTCATTGGCTAAGGTAAACAATGAAATATTCTGTAAGAGATTTCTCAAACATTTCTGCAGTTTCTTTAATTTGAGCATGATATCATAGTTTAATAATAATAGCAATAATTTTAATAATATGTCAGATTGTTCTAAATCAATGATTTAAAGTTTGTTGTAACTAATAGAAGAATATACGAGTAGCAACATTCAAATAAATGAAATCATTATTGATTATCTATGCGTTTGATATTACATCTACACGATAGCAACATTAAAATAAAACCATAACTCAATTGATTGTCAAAGAGTTTGATATTATATTACCTGTAGTATAGTTAAGTATAAGTCACTCCAGATTTTTTTGACAAAATAATGTTCCATTATTATTTGGCGTAATAAAACATTGTCTGAAATCAGCAAATGTACTATAACACTCTCTTAAATTCTCGGGATTTGATAAAAATATACTTAACTTAATTTCTCAGAAAATGCTATTAATTATGATTCGTTAAATGGTGTGAGCTGTATCACATCCACTCTTTACAATTATTCAAAATTTATTAGCAGTGGGAAAATAGCAACTTTGTCGCACCCTAGTAGCTCCAACGTGCCCTTGGGACAACAAGCAGGTGGGTCTGTTGGTATACCTTGAGGCCTTCCTTACCAATCACTTTGTTTTGATTTATAATTCTAGCATGTTCATTTGTTGTAGCACCACCCTAGTGGTACGTGCATTTTTAATTAGCAATTAAGACATCACATATTCATAATAAATTGTGGTGTTAAATGTAATCTTGGCTACCCATTCATAGCAGAGCTCTTCCTGTGCTAAAGGTCATTTCGATCGTATTGTGTATTACTGGGGAGGCTTCCTACACTGCCTTACAGTTTTAGGACTCTACCAAACGGTTCATAAGACCTCGGTCGTCCCCCTCCAAAGAGGGAAGTGCCCTTTACCCCGTGACCAGGGCTTGCGCAAGTAGTGAATCAAAGGTTTTAACCCTTTGGGTGAGAACCAACAGCCATGGAGAGATGGAGAGAGAACACCTCCATGGGCCCCCACCTCCCGCAGTACCGATTTTATTTTAAAAATTTCGGATCAAACTCCGGACCAAAGATCCTACTGAACCTGCTCAGCTACAGGTAAGTAAGTGGTCTTATTTAGCCCCTGGTTCAAAGAACCTGTGACAAACCAATGCAGCCTATGGATAGCTGCACGGCGCCACTAGGGGCGTTTATTGTTTATTAAGAATAATTATTTATCAGCAATTTGAGGTAATTTATTTCAAGTATATCCCATCCTCATTCAGTCATACGTTACTTCCTAAAGGCCAATGCTTATCTCAAAGTTTATTTCCTTATAAACTGAATACTACAACACCCTTATAGTATTCACTGGAGTAAATTATAATCTTTCTCTATCTATCTTCCTTTTTATCCTCTTTTCCTCATTAACACTATTTAACACTGATTTGAAATAATCTACTAATTTTCCTTAGCCTAGTTTCGTATAAAATCTATTTTAATCCATACATAAAAAAGTAAGTTTTAGCATAAGTGATTAGCATAAGTGTATGTCTGAGAACATTCGTGATAATAGCCCACATTCTCAGGTATGCTTTTCATCTTAGAAAGTTCTTCGAATTACATTGATCTAAAAATTACAGTCATGATCATTTTATTACTTACTCAGCATAGATAGACCATGTTTAAACAACATTCTGTTAACTTAGACTAACTTTCATTGAAATTATTAATTAATAAAAAATAACTGCTAATTATTTTTTTCATTTAAACCTTATACCTTATTTTTTCAAGTTTACATCAATAATCTCATTACCATTTTCAAGAAGATAAATTTTCTGGAAGAAACAAAACCAGTGGTGCCAGCCACATAAGTAAAAATAATTATTTATGAAAAAGAAAATAAAGAAAACAGTGTTACTTAGCCTAGTGAAAAAACTGTTTCTTGAACAAGTTTGACATGTTATTCTTAGTATTGCAGAGGTTATGCGAGATACTCGTGTAATCATGAAAGTATGCGTTTTAATGGAAGATAATGAATGAATTAAAGTGAAAGCAGACATCGGTTTAAACAACAGTTGAATTGAGACCAAGAAGATATGAGGATTAAAGTATGTAATGAAGTATTCTTATATGAGGACATAAGAAATGTAGAGAAGTAAAAATATTTCATTCGGTTCAAAATGTCAAAATCAAATTTTCAATAGAAATAGACATTTTAAGGTGTGACCTGTATCGTGTCCATAAGCTTTCAGAATCAATCATAAATAATTTCTTTAATACAAGTATAGTGATAATGAAAAAATTGTATCTAGAGATTTTAATGAATTTATGTGTATGAGGTCCCCAAAATCCTTTTTATCTTAACATTTCGTCCGTGACGTCTGCATACGGTGTAGGAAAAAATCCCCCAAGGAAAACCCCCCCAGAGGGGAAAAAAACGGGGACAAATCCTCCTGGAAAGAGCCCCCTGGGAATAAAATCCCTCCTCGAAAAATCCCCCCCCCCCCAAAAAAAAGAAAATGAATCTATTTTTTTTACTCGAAGTAGTATATTAAACCAAAACCAAATTACCAAAAAATATAAAAACTTCTGGAAAATCAAAATAATTTTTACAGATGATTATATTTTAAAACAATATAAAAATGCTGAAGTAAATCAAATTCATCACTCAAATAAAATAAATTAGAATAATAACTAATACATTTTCCGATATAAGAATGACAAAATCATTTAAGAAAAATAAATTAAGTCTTAATGTAAACGTTAAGACTCAAATCATTAACTGAGATACACAGAATCCTAGATCAAGTAGTCATTCTTTTTTCTTCAGTTTATATCGCCGAATGATAAATTATATACATACATACATTATGAGAAAAATGTAGTGTTAATTTATCTATTAATTGTTTTTTGAGGGGTGATTTTTTTCCTCGGGCAGTTTTTTCCTAGAATCATCTTCTTACAAACTCCATTATTTCTGAGCATATGTGAATCATCTGAAAGGTACTGTTTTATTCATTATGACAATACCATTTACATTTTGTAAGCCATATCTCTGTCGATTCTTTAAACTTTGAATTTTGTATTAGATATTGTCATACTACAAACTTTCATAAGCCTAAAACATCAGATTAAATTGGGCTCATTATATATAAAATATCAAGTTTATTTATATAAATTATCAAGTTAGAAAATGTAATGTTATATTACATTAAAAATGATAAAAGGAAATAGCATATTTAAAAGGGATAATAACCTGTCACAATTACAAAACAACAGAATCAGGTCCAAAAACTTTGGTTACAAGATAGAAAAATCTTTAAGGTTTAAAACAGTTACCTTCAACTTCTTAGATATAGAAAAAGCTTTTCAGAAAATGTTGTTGCTATTCAATAAATCAACAGCAATACATTGATGTATTAATCCAGCAACTTCAGGATAGATTAATACAATGCTAACGCAAGGAACATTTAGTGCAAGTATAGATTTGACAGAGGGTGTCAAAGAGATTAGAAATAATCGCCTGGATTGGAAATTTCTTGATTTCAAGGGAAGTTATCCAGTCTGATATATAATGTGTCAAAAATTACAAATGAAACCAGTAAAAATAAGTTAACTTTAATGTGGAATCATGGGAACAAGGAAATACAAAGAAATTAGTCAGTAAACCGTTTGGAATAGATTGGAGCAATTGATGAACGAATAAGGAAGAAAGCAGATAAAAAGTAGATATAACAAGCGTGTCTAATTTATTTTAAAAAACTTATTCCAACTGCATTTATATTTTTAATGATATATTATATGTGCAAAGGAAATATTTATAAATATATGTAGTATATAAATGTAATTTGTTTCCTTAATGACTAGTTATGCAGGACACACTAACATCATGCGACTAATGTAGACTGTTTCTAGAACTTACAAACCTTTGATCATATTCCATCTGAATTCGAGGCAATCTCACTGTGAAGCTCTCTAGAGCACATCTACACGATGAGACCCAATTTTGTGTAAAATATTAATTTGATCCATCAAAGATTCTGGACCGTAGCTTGTACACAAGCTTTTGGATATCACTCACCCACCCACGCACACACACACAGACATCATCAAAAAAACTTCATAAAACGACTTTTTGGGACCTCAAAACATGTAATTCCGTTAAAATTTCGAGATTAAATTTTTTCACGATCACTATAGTACTTCACTTATAGTAATGAAAAAAAAAAACAAAAACAAAAACAGTATTTCTTTCAAAAATACTGTGAAATAGTAACTGTTGTATTTAAAATATATTTGAAATTTCCACTGATATTTTTTCATCTCTTCTAGAGGATATGCTATATACCCCTATAATATTACATCCAGCCAACATTTCTTTTGTAATATTCTTCTTCAGTTGAATGATGATTATGACAATGGTATTTCGTTCTATAATGCAGAAAACATTTACAATTTATACTGAAACTATACTATGAACAAAATAATGCATTTTTGTATATACATTATTATCTAATAAAATTGTTTTATTTATTCGCACATTTATATTTTCACGTATAAACAAATGATTAGCTGAATAATAGATGCCAAAGAAATGAAAACTTGGGAAATAAAGGTTTTCATAGGGATAAGGTGATTGGTTGTTAAGGAGAGGGATGTTTGTTTCAGGTGGTGAGCGGGGACGCCCCTGCGCCCCCCACCCCCAGCTGCTACCCCTTGCCGCCCCCCGTCGCCGCCGCCGCCGCCGCTGCCGCTGCTGCCTTCCTTGCATACCCTACCTCCTACAAACCCCCCACTGAACCATTTTTTCTCTCCTCCCCTGGTATTTATATACTTTTCTTAATTATATTATTACTTTATAATCAATTTTTATTCCTTTTGTTAACTATATAAAATTAATTTAATTTCTGCATGAAGTACTACAAGATCAAATAATTGTTCATTTCTTATTTTTAATTCGCGTTTTCATTATCTTATAATTAAACAAACATTCTTCTTTTATAAACACTTTAGGAATTTCAACTATTCAGTAATTATATATGTTATATAATTTTAATTTCAGTAATTCAATAGTTATTTGTGCAACTATATGAGACATTATGAGAGTATTTTTCTATTTAGACTATTTTTTTGTTATAATCACAATAAAAACATGTTTATTACTTCTCAGTTATTTATTAATATCTATATATGTTTCATATTTAGACGCTATTTATATAAATAATAAAAATAATAAATATAGTGAAACTCAAAAATAATATGAACTTTAAAAAAAGTTGGAGAAAGTAAAATTTACACAAATTCCATGTTTATACAATAAACATGTATTATTACAATACATGTAATATTGTAATTTATAATGACATGTAAATTCAGATTCGAGCGCTGAATTACAGTAACTCGATTTCGTAATTCTTAAATTGCCATAGACTATTTTTATTTACTCACATTTTGTCTGCACAAAACCCTACATCTAAATGTGAGTAAATGCCACTAATGTCTCACCTATATTATCATAATATCCTATTCTGTAATTTTTACTACTTTTAGGAACTCTGAAATGTAATTTTTTATTGCTCATTTACTTTTTAATTTGATTTATAAGTATAACCCCATAATAAACAATTGTTGGTCAAAACTTTGGTGTTTATAAATATTCTAAAATAAAGGACTAGAAAGTTATAAAATTGTTTTATACACGAATTGTGAATCACTTAAACTTGTGAAAATTGTAATTTAAGGTTCCAATATTTCCATATTCCGCTGAATGACCAGAAGAGTGGTGAAAATTATACTCATTTTGTCATTTAGTATCTTTCTCATGTTTCAATACTACCACAAATGATAGTGTTTATTGTCATACTAGAATGTATACCAAATTTACCATGGACACACCCATTCATACCCAGGCAGATATTATCAAAACTGGATTCATAGACCCTTAAAATATGTAAACTTGTAAAAATACAAATATATGTCATTTTCTATTATCACTATACTTTATAGTATTTGACAAAAAAGTAAGCATACATAAATTTAGAAGAGAAAATCTTCTTTTAAATATAGTGCTTCCAAAAATATATTGTGCTTATAAGCGTAAAAAAAGATTACACTGATACAACAAACATGTAACCAAATCTATTACACATATTTATTATTCTTCTACAAGTGTTTTACCAAATTGATACAATACTCTAAAGAACTATGTATTGTCTCTGCTTAACCAACGGGTGGGAGAGGAAGGGGTTATTTTAAGTTGAGTTTTGCTCTTTTAAGATTATATTGCCTTTTCCAGTCGTCCAGAGTTCATGAAAATTTAATTGTAACATACCTTTTGGTAAATCTTTTATTTGGAATTTTATTATTCTATTGTCAATATACACGTAAGATATATACTATTAATATTAAACACATAATACACCGTCTTACCTGGTATATTGCTACCGTAGCTCTAGGACCGGTTTCGGGTGTCACCCATCTTCAACAAGAACTGATTTAATGAATCCTACCTTTCTGATTATATGACCTACATACTTTCCCAATGCTGCCTAGATTTTTAGTATTTAATTATTTTAACTCTATTTTATTTTTATTGTGTTATTATTTTTGTTATTATTATTTAGTCAAATTCTTTTCCTATTATTTTCGCCTTTGTCAAGTCTGTCAAGTCGTCGTTTTATTTTCTTTAAGGGTTTCAATAATGTATCGCTTTGATGATTTACTTGTTCATTTATTAGATTACCCGATTCTTTATGTTTAAATATCTCTAATTCTTCAGTTACGTTAAGTCTTTTTCCTTTCTGTCCTGTTTTTATTAAGGTCATTGAATTTTCTAAACTGTCCGTTTCATGACCCTGTTCTGTTAAGTGGTTCGCGTAATTAGATTTCTTTGTATTATTTAGATTTATTTGTATTATTTAGATAATCTTTTATGTGTCCCTTATATAATAAAAAAAATGTAAAATTTGTAATCATATATTTTATATATATATATATATATATATATATATATATATATATATAATATATATATATATATATAGGACAAACTAATAAAGACAAACTAATATAGGACCCTAAAACTAAGATATAAGGAACACATTAAAGATTATCTAAATAATACAAACAAATCTAATTACGCGAACCACTTAACAGAACAGGGTCATGAAACGGACAGTTTAGAAAATTTAATGACCTTAATAAAAACAGGACAGAAAGGAAAAAGACTTAACGTAACTGAAGAATTAGAGATATTTAAACATAAAGAATCGGGTAATCTAATAAATGAACAAGTAAATCATCAAAGCGATACATTATTGAAACCCTTAAAGAAAATAAAACGACAACTTGACAGACTTGACAAAGGCGAAAATAATAGGAAAAGAATTTGACTAAATAATAATAACAAAAATAATAACACAATAAAAATAAAATAGAGTTAAAATAATTAAATACTAAAATCTAGGCAGCATTGGGATAGTATGTAGGTCATATAATCAGAAAGGTAGGATTCATTAAATCAGTTCTTGTTGAAGATGGGTGACACCCGAAACCGGTCCGAGAGCTACGGCAGCAATGTACCAGGTAAGACGGTATATTATGTGTTTAATATTAATAATACTGACCTCTGTGGTAATGATGAAATGCATGAATTTAACACAGCCTGTCTGGCTAAGGTTATGACTCAGTTTGATCGAATACGAAAGAAAATACTAACCATTAACGCTCTAATATTTGGTTTAATAAGACTTGTTTATCTCTTAATATAACTCCTAAATATGCGACGATAAAGACTAAAGACATGACTTACGCTGGACAGAAGACTATTAGACAGGCACAGACACTACGACTTAAAAACGAGATAAGGGCACTTTATTGTAAAAAGACGGAAACTAACAAACGACTGAGCATATTAGGCTGACTAACTTTCTACAGACAGAGACGTTTTTAAATGCGAGTAAAATTATAAATGACAAAATTAAAAAAAGAACTTAATAAAAAATATGACCGAATGAATAAAAAAACCGACAAATTAGTAAATAAAAATAGTAACTCTAATAAAGAAGATACTAAATTTTATCCTAGGTTAATAAATAAAACCAGCATAACATTTACGCAGACGGAAACCAATTTGCTTAATAAAGGGTTCAAATACAACGTAGGACGAAAAATTAATAGTAAAGACATCGAAACTATCATAACGGATACAGAATTAGCTATAAAATTAATACCAAATAATGAACAAGAGCATGTTAGGCACCTAGCTTCAGAAATAATTGATAAAACCATTAATAATAGGAATAGCAACGAAACTAATAACCGAGATAATCATATTCTTAGAAATATCAACAAAAAAATCCAAAAAGCCAACGCGATAGCTACTAAAACAGATAAAGGTAACTCTATAGTTTTAATAAATAAAGCGGAATATATTAAAAAAACGCAGGAATTTATAGCTAAAAACAATTACGAAAAACTAAATAATGACCCTACTAAAAATTTTCAAAACGTAATCAGACGTATAGTTTTTCATGATGATTAGTCACACGGTGTGAAAAAGGTTGTGTACAGAAACTTTCAGCATCAGTTATAAGTCACCATCTTTTCAATTAAACGCTAAACTGGCCTTCGAGTTCTTGAATAAATTTGAACATTTCACCGTAAAACAATTCCAACATTTCAAACTCTAGTGTTCGTAGCTGATGTTAAAAAAAATTGTCTAAAATCACATCTTGGTCAAAAACTAATAAAATCCAATTAATGAAATATTTCCTATAAACCACACACGCACTCTTCCACTCACCTCTCTCCCTCACAAACACACACAGATACCATCGAAAGAACTTAAAAATTGTCTCAAGGCATCTCAAAAAGTGCAAATCCGTCAAATCTCGATATGATTACTATACTTTAGTAAAGAAGAAAAACTTCTATACTTGGACGTCTGTGCTCTAAAGAAGAAGTGACCTCTTCTATGCAGCTACCTTTTCTAAAAAGGTATCCTATGACAGAGAAGCACCAGATACAAATTTTAATGCTAGAGATAAATTTTGCATTACATTATTTAAAAGTCATACAAAATCATCTGTGTGAAATTTTCATCTATGAAACTAGGTGAAAAGTGGAGGAAACGTACATAGAAAAATAGCCGAGTGATTTTTTTTCTAAAAGATCTGCCAGTAGTATATTAACACTAGAATGTATCTTCAGTTCTGTAAAAAACTTAGTGATGCTTACCCAAAGGATATTAACCGTATTCCTTAGTTGATTTAGCAGTACAGTTTGAATACAGAAGCACCATATATTCAATGAAACAACGATTTTATATCAACATCAGTCATCAACAAGTTGTGGGCAAGTAAAAATACTTCTTGAAGATAATATTGAGTGTGCTTTACCATGTGTTGATAACAACCTTCGAATATTTATTACATTCTAAAATTATTTAGAATGTATGTGTTACATGACCCTTTCAGTTTAGTTTGTCATCTAAAGAAACTGCAAAGTTATCACATGACTTTAAAAGTTCTATTTTAGTATTTTTAATTAATTGGTCTTTGAGTGAACATTTTTTCTCCTTGAGAAAGGTGTGACTGCAGTTTTAGCTGGATATGTTTCTATTCATCCAACATTTCCCATCTTTCACCAATTTAATAAGCCTTCTGCATATGTTCAAAAAAAGGAGTATCAAGTACTCGTCTTTTTATAATAACAAGGCTATAACATCCACGTATTGAAATCATAATTACTTGAGTACCAGTAAGTTAGGTTATCCACAATGAATCAACACAATGGGGAGTGTTAGCACACCTCCTAAATTCAGCCTTAGTGGTTACAGTGGTTATTATTCCAGTAGTCCTAGATTCTATGATAATAATAATAATAATAATAGATATTTATTTTACGAAAGGAATTACATGTTAATAAAATAACATATATCTTTTGATAAACTTGTAAGTATATATGAGTACAATAAAGTTTTATTTTAAAAAAATTTCATTTGTGAAACTAGGCTCACTTCTGTCTCCATCTAACTCCATCCATTGTCTCCTTTCTCGAGAGTCGCAGGACCACGTCGGTCTTGATGTTTCTTCCCATCTTCTTCTTTGTCTTCCCATTTTTCTTCTAGCTTCTCTAGGACACCACTCAGTAATTATCTTTGCCCATCAGTTGTTCTTCATCTTCATGACATGTTGCGCCAATTTCCATTTTACAGCACACACTATAGTATAAATGTTTGTTATTCCTGTTTTTCTATTTATTATTTCACTCCTTATTTTGTCCCGTTTCTTAATCCCTTGTAGGTTTCTCATATTCCTCACTGTTGCTGTCCACGTTTGGGCGCCATTAGTCAGTGCAGGAAACGGATACTTTTCTAAAATCCCCTTTTCTGGTATATTTCAACCTTCGGGTTTTTTAATAGATACCTCAGCGCCCAATACCTCCTCCAGCAAATAGTAGATCCTATGCTAACACTAATTATTCTCGTGTTAGCATGCTGGATTAAAAATTTCTACATTAGTTATGAATCACTGGATTAGAAAACGTTATCAAAAGGTTTTTCAATATCCACGTAGCGTCCCAGAGTCATTACAATAAAACTTAAAGATTTTTCAATTTCGGAAACCAATATGTTCGGAGCTTATTCTGTAGCTAATATTTCCAATCAAATTTCCAAGTAAATATTTCCAATATTTATGTGTCTCTTGAAAATATGATTATTTACTCCAAACTTATCCTGTTTCTACAGATAGAACCTAATAAATATCGTTTTTAGTGTAGTATTATTTTTATAATATCATGAAATATTCCTAACAAGAAAATACCTAATTAACATTTTACATATATAAAATAATTCAAATTTAGTTTTAGGTATCTTTTTTAGTATATTTAAGATATAACTAAAAATAATTTAGATATATCGAATCACCGAAGAAGTAGTTTAATATTAGTAGCCGTTTTATGATAAAGATCTTCGTTCTTTCCTATGATTCAATATTTAGGAAAATTCAAATTCAATTTCAATATTCAATAGAATTTTTAAACACACCAAGAACTAGATATGTAACCATAAGGATTTCTTAAAGAATACGACAAGTAGATTGATTACAACACTTTCCTTAGACAACTGTCTATCATCACGGAAAATATAACCAACAATTTGGAGTGGTTCACACTCAACTTAACAATAAGGAATCATAAAACCAAACTCGATAGAAATCTATTGAGTATATTGTTTTATTAACAATACGTTCTATAGAGAACCATCCATCAACCTGGAAAACATCGTAAAATGTATGTATGATTGGTGTTCGTTTCACTCTATGTATTTTCAACTTCTCTTCAAAGGGTGGTTTGAGGTGGTTATAATAGTCACACTTTCAGTTGTAGTATATCCTATACTTACACTGACATTCTTGCGTTAGATTGGTGCAATCCATTCCATATATCTTGAACTAAAACATCTGTATATTAATTTTAATCCAATGGATTCCAAGTTATAATCAAAAGCTCCTTAAATACCAAGGAAAAGCACAGAATAATTCTTTTAAAACTTAAGGTGTTTCTATTTTGTTAACCAAGATTTTTTAAACTGACTCTGTTGAGTTGATCTTCTTATAACTGTGTTGTCCCTTATGAAGATGCTCATTTACAAAAAAAAAAAATCTGGAGTGGTCTACACTCTACTTTACTATAAGTAACTTAATGTCAAATTTCTTGAGTATATAAAACATAATGTCTCATTTAAGCATAACATAAATATCTAAATGGGATATAATTATTAGTCTTTCATTCGTGAGGTAGTACAGATAGTGACTGAAGGACATATCAATTTATAAGCTTATTTTGTACATCACAAATAATTTATTATTTGCAAATAATTTCATTAGTATAACTACAGCAGTAATAACATTTTTGAAAAACCAAAGTGAATATTTCTTGATACGAAATATTCTCCTACAAGAGAACACGGCGTTTGTTCAAACAGCCAGTGTATTTCTTACATCGTTTACTTGACATCCTTCTACTCGTACAGAATATTAAAGTAAAATTTTTAAATTTAAAACAGGAAAAGACCCTTTTTTTCTATGAAAAACATCTTAAACAACGAAGGAAATGTTGTTTTAAGGTGATTTGTTAATTAAAGATGTACGATAATTACAGTTATTAATCTCTAAACGAAAGATTTATATTTTGAATTATATTTTACATTTTTGGTTTTTAACAGAATTATTATACTGGAAATTTTATGGCTTCTTAGTATTTAATAAGATCATTTTCCTTCCCCTTTGTCAAATAACATATATACGAATTTTTTCACAGTGAGTGTTATTATTTTCCTGCACAATATTATTCCTCTTACATCTCATATAAGTCAATAAACAATTTAGATTATTCCTTTATAAATATCAATTTTATCTCAGTGGATTCGCTCAAAAAATTTCTGTCAATGTAAACAATGTAAAAAAATATAAAAAAATCGACAAGTATAGCAGGTGATCCCTTACTCTAGGATAAACAAACAGTTTTTACATCGTTATTGCTCTTTCCCGTAATTGAAACTTCATGATTTTTTTTTTATAAATTGCTAATTTTTTGTTCCATTTTTGGTCAAATTTTCATTATTTTTTAATGAGCCGTTTAGCGTCAAAAAAACATTTTCTAAAAACAGAAATCGTACTGTAACGCCCCTTTAGCGAATGTAATTTTGAAAAAAATATCTCAATTCATTCTCCACATAATGTTCTATTTTTAGGCATAGTTTCATTATGATCCGTCAAATAATATGGCTTGTATCGCTTTCACAAGGTTTGAGATTGAATTATAAGTCAAAATTTTTACATTTTAGTGAAAAAAAAATATTTCCCGTTGTTCTAAAATTCTGAATATATTTTTCGTTTGTTCCATTTGTAACCTCAAAGAAAATGTCAAAATTTCAAAACTCTAGGGTTATCAGTTTAGGAGAAATAAATGTTTTAAAAAAAACGGTTTTTGGCAAAAAAAGTGACTTTTCCCATCATGCATAATTCTTCCCAAACAATAGGGATCTTCGTCTTTATGGGGCCCATTTTTGTGTAAAATATCAACTTGATCCATCAAAGATTCTGGACCGTAGCGTGGTAACAAGCAATGCTAACACACTCACCCACCCACCCACCCACACACAGACATCATCGTAAAAACTTCATAAAACGACTTCTGGGTCCTCAAAACATGTAATTCCGTCAAAATCTCGAGATCGAATTTTTTCACGATCACTATACTTTACTTATAGTAAAGTAAAAATCCCCATATTGATAATTATTTAATAATTTTGTTTTTTATATTGTGACTTAAACCTTTTTTGTCAGTAATAACAAACATCAAATCGTTGGCCCAGAACGATCTGATATGTTATTGTTATTAGGATTAAGCTGAGTGCCTGAGGCTGATTGGAATCGTATTCACTAGTACCATATCTGTCCCATTCAGTATCCCTTCGTCGTTTTTAAAAGCATCTTTGGATTTTAATTTCTTTACTGCAGTTTGGACGTTGATTTTTATTCACTTGTTTATTGTGAAATTTCGTTATAACTAATTTAAGGTATCAGCATTGATATCTGTCCAGGTATGACACTGGGAGCTTTGTTTGGAAGTGGTGTTGGTGAAGCTGCCAAGCATTACAGGCGAAGAAAAGCTCGTACAGTATTCTCGGACCAACAGCTGACGGGGCTTGAGAAGAGGTTTGAAGCTCAAAGGTACCTTTCAACTCCCGAGAGAGTTGAATTGGCTCATGCATTACAACTCTCAGAGACACAGGTTATCATTTATTACCTTAAATTAACACAATTTAAACAGTTTCTTTAAATTTGTATATATACATTTTGGTCAGCTCTTTAAATAGATGGACATTATTTTTGAAGTCATCCTTCTTATATGGAAAGTATGACAGTATTTCAGCAACCTTTTATGTGATGAAAGATAGCGTAGAAAAATAGTTCTGAATTCAGTAGAATAGGAGAAATAGATGGAAATATTTGTGTTTTGACTTAAAATATAAGTGAGCAAAGCCTTGAAATTTTAAATCATAATAAAAGAACAAACAAATGAGAAAATGGATCTACTATATTAATGTTGGATATGAATCCTGATAATGTAAATTCAATCAATTTAACAATATTATTGGTTCTAACAGGTAATTTTAAGTTTTAGTTTCCTTCATGTACTGAAATATACATACTCGTAAAAAGATGTCAGGAAAAGGTGTTTATGTTGGGCTTAAAAACATTGATAAAGGATTAGTTGAAATATCATCTCCTTGTTTACTCAATTGACTCCCAATGACAACAATGAGTCATTGTGGACCATTGAGTCTAGCGACCACTTGTCGCTAGAGGGTTGAAGCTAGTGATTAATTTACTAACTTCTGAGGTAACCAGTGTTGACTTCTTCATCTGAGAGCAAGACAGTGTTGCCAACACGCTATACAGACTAGCATATTATTATGAATACCATATAATACATATATCCATCTTAATTAGTTTGATGATCGAATGAGAACTTTTTTTGTATCAGCTGAATATGATTAGTTTTGAATAATTTAATTATTCAAAATTAATATTCACGATCATTTATTATCAATTTTTTAAGGCTCAAGTGATTTTTGATCAACAAAAAGAGAAGTAGACCATTCATTCATTCATTCATTGTTCAAAAATATAGACATATGATCATAGTATATGAAAAGAGGTATAAAGACTGCTTGTGCAATGATGATTTCATCAAAATTTTGATAATTTCTAAGTTAGCAGCCATATACAGTGTCACGTGATTATGTTTTACTTATCTATTGCATCTATTTAATTTAAGGATATTTCATATTTACCTTGAAATATCCGCATATTAATAATATTTCTAGACAAATTATAATTTGCACTAATTATTGTTAAAATCAGAATACTTAATGTTTTCATCATATATTATGACAAACAATTATTTGGAGAAAGAAAACAGACCAATTATACAATGTTCAAAAATATAGATACATGGTTAGAGGTAATACATGGAAAAGAGGTAAAAAATGTAAGCGTGATGGTAACGCTGAAAATTATTATGATTTCCAAGCATTTACCTGATGTAATCAGTGATGTATATGTTAAAGAGATTATTTGTTAAAGGATGTGTGAAAATAGACAGGTCAACATTCCAATGTATCACTTTACACAGTCCCTTCAAAGAAATCAAAGAAGAAGTCACTTTAGAAAAAGGCTAAGAAATTTAGATTTGGCCAGCTCTTCAACGCATGGCTTGTAGTTCCAATAAGGGCTGATAATTTTCATTCCTGCTTCCATAGAGTTTATCAAATCAATAGAGGAATGATTTTCTGTGCATCAATATTCTTAAATGCCAATGTTTCAGTTTTTATTTTTAAACTTTTTTACAATGCATGCATATAATGAAATGCATTAAATTTTTAATATTAAATGAATATGTTAATAATGAAATCATCATTGTCCTTTATTTAAACTAAATGTAACATTCATTTTCAATTGTCTCTATAGTAGTCATGGTCAAAGTGATTTAACATAGGTGAAATCTAATAAAGATGTGTAAAAATCAACAGACATTATAATTTTATTACACTTAAAATACTAATCAGTCACAAGCAAGCACAACGGTCGATTTAATCTGATTTATGTCCCTCTTTTGCAAAAAGAGAGATAACTTTAATTTTGCAAAATGTCATTATTCGAAAATTAGCCTTTTACCATTAGAAAAGCATATTCTGAAATCATAAAATATACTATAACGCTCCGTTCTGTTAATGTAATTTTGAAAAAAAAAACCCTCCACCTATCACCACGTTAAATACTATTTGCAGGTATGATTTAATGCTAATCTCACAAGCTGTATGGCTTACCTATAAGATTTCAGATTGAATAATAAGTCAATTTTTTTTTACTTTTTATTGAACAAAAAAAAAATTTCCCCTTGTTTTAAAAATCAAAGGCTTTTTCACTTATTGCATCTCTCTCTTTGATGATAATGGCAAAATTTAAACAGTCTAGAATTAGTAGTTTAGGAGAAAATAAGTAGTCTGAAAACACTTTTAGGCCTAAAAAGGAACATCCCATCCTGCAATATTACCCCAAAAACAATAAGGCACATCTAGATTATAAGGCCAATTTTAGTGTAAAATATGAATTTGACTCATCAAATCCTGAGGACTGCAGTTGTCCACAAACTTTTGGATACACAACCAGCCATGCAGCCACCCACATAAACACACAGACATCATCAAAAAAGCGTCAAAAAAGGACTTTGAGGACCTCAAAAATTGTAAATCCGTCAAAATCTTAAGATCAAAAATTCTCATAATCACTCTACTTTACGTATAGTAAAGTGAAAATGTGATAAATCTTCATTAGTATTTTCCTGAAGTTTTTTGAAAGACATTTTTTTTTCTTTCTTTTTCTAGATGGAGTACTATGTTGTTGTAAATTCTCCGCATATTGATTTGAATTTTGTCAGAAGTAATATCAGAGAGATACTTAGTAAATATATTTACTTCAATGAATGTTATCCAATCAACGCTAATATAAACTTAAAAAATCTTGACATATCACCCATTTTTCCAGTATTACAAGACAGTTACAATTATAATTAATAACAAACTGTAATTTAATCAAAAATTCAAATAGATAAATTAAAATGTCAAAATCTCTTACATGAAGAACCAAGAACCGTGATATTTAATTCATACTGGCACCGGAGGTAGTACAACCAGCACAGGGGATACACTCTGAAACACTATCTTTACACATATGTTCTTATAATATTATCTTAGCATTTGTATTGCTGAGGTAAACATTGACAAGGTAGATTGATGTGGTCCATATTAGTACAAAATACAAGGAAAATCTACAAAAATGGTAGAATTTACAAAATATATCGAGAAACGTTTAGCTAACCCGACAAGTTTTAAAGCACGAACATTTACTCATATTGGCTTCGCGCAGGCCATTGGTATTGTATTCGCTATTTTTAATTTGAAGTAAATTTATTTACTTACATATGATATATAATTGTTTCATGGATTGGTTAGTCTTGGAGTTAAAAATAACTAAACTAGTATCAGTGACAAATAAATGTTTAATTTTTAAAAATATATTTTGTTGAAGTAAAAATACAGACATCAATACGTTCTATTGTCTGATATATACGTATCCAGTAGGTGAACATCAAACAACACAAATCTGATACTTATCAACTTTATTTAAGTAATATGATGAATAAAATATGTAACGTTGTTAAATTAAATATATTCATCACAAAATCAAGTCAAAGAAAAAAACCCTACCTTAAAATGAGAGTTCTAGAATACTCTATTTAAATTATGATTAATATAAAAAAATCTTCTTATAAGATTAGAAATAGAGTAATAAGACAAAAGAAATTATGAAATACCGCAATTGGCACTTTTAAATTTTCTAGGTAGACAGAAAATTTTGAAGTCTTATCATTTAAAGTTTAACTTATACATTTCATTAATAATAGAGAAACGTCTGTGTTAGCACTTCAACTTGAGAAATATTCAATAATTTAAAATACTAAATATTTAATAATGATTAAATATTAAAGTTAAAATGTTCAACTTAAATCTACAGAGTGAAAACGAAAGTTTCATTCGCTTAAATAACTGTAGTTTTGTGAAATTGTTCTTAAGAGGTTTGATTGACTTCAGTTTCTGCGTTTTACATCCATTACTCTCGTCGCTTGTTTATTGAACAGTCAAGGTCTTAGATTTATTAACTCTTCGATTTATAATCCTATAAGATGCCGGAAAAGGAAGTCAAAAATCGGTACATAGAAGTCAAATTTTAATATTATAATGTCTTTAGGAAGAGTAATAGTCGGTACTATATAGGTATATATATAGGTACTATATATACTATATACTATATACTATACTGTATATACTATAGTATATATAGTATAGTATATACTATATACTATATACTATATACTATATATAGGTACTATATAGGTATATAGGTATATATAGGTATAGGCTATAGAAGGAAAGTAATAGATGCTTGATATATACCAAGTGTGATGCTTCTATAGTTTATAATTATAAGTGCGATATAATCTGCCTGTTTTTCTTACGGTGGTACAAGAGACTTACAGAACAAGCTTTTCCTCTTAATCTATGAGACTCACAATTGATTTAATGAATGGTGCACTACTCTATAAACATACAGGTTACAAGTAAGATGAGAAGATCACATGGAAGATTACGGTAGAAACGAAAGAAGGAAATTACTGAAAATTACGAACAAGCTAAGCAAGCATAAGACATCTTAATCTTTTACGACGAATGCAAATTTGCACAGTGTGACCTTATAATTACTAACCATCTTTTAACTGTGGAAAAAATTACTTGATTATTTCTAAGAATTCCAACAGTAATGGAAACTAATTACTTGAGTTGCCATCATTCTTAAAAAATATATTGATTTGATGTATTAGTACCTAAATAGGATTACTAGAATACTTCACTTTTTTAACGACACATATGATATATAAATCATACTGTCTATTCATATTGAATATATGAATCGATAAGTTTGTCGAAATTGTGAAATTGTGAACTTGTTTGTCAGGAAAACTTGAATTTCTCGAAATTCAATTATGAATTTTAATTGTTATCATATAACTGAAATGGTTTATTTCTGTATAGTATGAACAATATGAATATCTATACAATAGTTTTCAGATTGGGGAAAGTGTTAAGTCTCCACACAAAAAAGTTCATTATAAAAACTAAACAACACGTTTCAAACACTTGATGTTCTTCTCAGGTTACATCTGCTCTGCTGGGGTGGTTATTTGGTGGGTGAGACAAAACAATGACTGGAGAAGAACATCAAGTGTTCGATACTTTCCCCAATATGAGTAAATACCACACTATAACAGATTGCACAGTTATCAATAGTTTTCATATTGTAGGATAAACAAATATGTCTACTTGTGCTCAATTAGAACAATTTCTTTCAGGTGAAAACATGGTTTCAGAATAGAAGAATGAAACACAAAAAGCAAATGAGAAAATTGCATGACTCTCAATCTAAGAACAGTCAAGGAGATACCGAATCACCTCACAATAGCGGTACTCAAAATTACTTACCTTATTCTTAATTGTATAAAAAAATTACTTTCAGTACAGAAGTGATACAATTATTCAAGTGCAGTGTAAGTACTCTATAATGTGTAGGTTTATATAATGTATATTAAAAGAATAATTACTGGACAAAAAAAAATAATTGTTGCAACAGTTTTTCTTCACCAAACTGTTCTTTATCAAAAAAAAAAGGCACTTTACAATCAGAATTAAATTTATTTTTGAGTAACCAGAAATATCTCTTTTGATATATATGATGAAAATATAAATTAAAAAAAACCTAATTAGCAGTCCGATAAAAATTATGCTTTGAAAAGTGTAGTTTATGGTTGAGTTTTTGAGAGACAGTCCATTTCTATAATATCATATTAAATAAAAAAAAAAATTCTTCAAACCTATAAGTCCATTCTATAAATCTATTCTAAACATATTTAAGAAAGAATTTGATTTGATATTTGAAGGGAATAACAATGCATGCAGTTTCACTCTATTCCAGTACGAAGCGTATTACAGAAGCTCTAGTTCTGAAGTGTAAATGGTTTTACAACTAAGGCAAACAGAAGGTCTCTCGATCTGCATAAACTTACTCTGTTTCAACTTAAACGATTCAAACTTTTGCTCTTAAATAAACCTCTCTTATAAATTATGACAATATCGTATAATGTAATTATCTTTATTTCACAACTTGTCTTTTTCGAGAAATTATAATTCCAAATATAATTTTTCATTTATAACAACTTCTCATTTTAATTGCCTTATTAACTATATTACACTGTAACTCTTCTTATTCTTGACCCTGGTTTTAAAACTTGGTTGATCCTATTCTAATGACTAATTTGCATTCTTCTTGAATTTTCCATTCTATTCAAACAATGTTCTATTGTGTTAAAACAACAGTGTATAGATATTTAAGAACTCGATAGTCCTTTGATTTTAATAATACTTGGAATCATAATGAATCATTGGCGGTTCAGTTGTCAAAGAAATAATATTATCATTATTATTTTTTATTGTATCGTAGTGATTATATGTTTAGGAATGTTGTTATAACTCCAATTTGAGATTCTGGTATTTGACTCATTGCATACTGCAGATAATTTTCTTTATATTATATGAAAAATGTTATGTTTTTGTAGACTGTATTGCTTGTTTTCTAAGATAGTTTGATTATGAGCCAACTTGACCAAGACTTACTAAGGTTTTTTGTTGTGCCAAAAATTGAATGAATACCATGGAAAAAAAATAAAAAGTGTTAATAAATAATTGTGTATGTACCAGTAGAGATAATCTATGGCTTACCCATTGAAAGACACTCTCTGAAAGTATCAACAATTTAGGTTTAGATTAATATTTGTAACAACTAGATAGAAACGTTTCATTATAGATTCAATAATTATATTAGAATTAGTAGTAATACTGTCCGTCATACTTCGTAAAGTCTCAGAAAAGCTCGACCGGTTTCGGGTCCGTCCGGATCCCATCTTCAAGAGCAACTAACTGTTGCTCTTGAAGATGGTATCCGGACGGACCCGAAACCGGTCGAGCTTTTCTGAGACTTTACGAAGTATGACGGACAGTATTTCTACTAATTCTAATATTACTAACCTCAGTGGAACTAACCCATTAACTATATTCAATAATTATACTTAATAATTTAAATTCAAAATCATGAAATTTATACAGAATATTACTTTTTCAGAACGTGAAAGACCCATGGATTATTCAAGAAGTGGTATAATTGGAGGAACGAGTGAAGAGTCAGATCAAGACATCGACATTGTAGGCGATGTGAGAAATTCGCAATGTTGGCCATAGCCCAGCCCTTACCTGGAGCTGCGCTAGCCTCTCCGTACAGTCCATTGCCTAAAGTCAGATGATACTTCAATCTGCCTAAGAAAGAAACAGAAAGTATTCCTCAAAGCATCACCTGATTGTCCAGTTTTAAAGGATGTTGTCCCTTCTTTCCTTATAGACGAGGAACAGTTAGAGTCATATATACTGTGTTATATATTTCCAATTTAAGGCAAGAAGAATGCTGAAAAATGTTAATGTAATTTAATTTTCAATCCCAATTTAAAAAAAAACACATGAACAAAATAACATGTAAATAAATTAATTCTTTGACCCAAGTAATAACTCAAACTGCAAAATAATTTTAACTTGTATTCTTTACTGTTAAACAGAAAACGAACAGAATTGATCAATTTTGTATGAACCACACTCCTAGTCCATTACTATCCTCTTCTTCATTCAAAAGTTCATTAAGTAGTTTCTCATATAAAGTTTATAAACCCATGTATAACATTTACCATTCCTTTTGAATTTATCTCTGATCAAAAAATGTTAGTTCACTAAAAAAATTTTACAAATGTGAATTAAAAAAGTTGAAAAAATTATCAAAAACTTGAACAGATCTTCGAAATTGGTTTGAAAATGGGAAGAAATAGATTATGGCTTCAGTGTGCACAAATATTCTGTAACACAGTTCACCCAGAATCATTCACTCCCTTATGTCCCATGTATATAAAAGATTATGTATATAATTATGTTCTTTTAATAATATATATATTACATATTTATTCAAAATATAATATATATTTCATATATTATATAACTTAATAAACTTAAGTGTTTATAGTTTTGTATTTTACAATATTTTACACGGTAAGAGTGTTTCCTTTTAAATAAATGACCTAAGTTCAACTGCGAGCATATTTTCAAAATAAATTTGCATTTTATCCATTTTTTATTTTTTAGAATACAGGTGTTTAGCAAATTTAAAAGTTTTATAGTCTATTACAGGATTTAACAGATTTGTATATCAAATTAGTAGTGCGGTTACGTATGACAGAATTATTATAATAGAAACTTCATTTGGTCAACTTTTGATTAAATTTTAATTTAAAAGCTGAAATTTTCTTGGAGATAAGCAGTTTAGAAGTTTGAAACCAGAATTTTATAGGATTCTTCTGACAGTTGTGAGTGGCAGAAATATCCCTCTCTGTCGGGTTATTCTCGTGCCTTCACAAACATGTTCCAGTTTAATTTCATGTTTTGGTATTATTCAGTAAGTTTCTTGGGTATTCTTGCAACCAGACACATCGTTAGTCTTCTTGATAAGAATGTCATTACCATTCCAATGTAAGAGGTTTTTCGCAGTTCGATATGCTCAATTTTGCCTTAATACTCATACAGAAAAATTTAACTTTTACATGGAGAAGTATTATCCTCATTATTGTTTTTCATAAAGATGCTTATTAATGCAGGGCTTTGATAATATGTGTAATTGAACTGAACTTCCCGCGCATTTGTTTGTGTGAAAGAGAGAGTTTTGGAAGAGATGAAAGAGATAATGGTTTCTTGATTAGGCGCCTACGAGGGACATAGATATTTGTATTATGTCCGATAAGTTATCAAAAAATGGTTGTGAGATATATGTAATCTAGTGATTTATTTAACCGTCCATAAAATTATCTGTGCCTCTCGTAGGCACCTAATTAAGAAACTATTATCTCCGTCACCTCTTCCAACAATCTCCCATTCACACAACCAAATGCACTGGAAGTTCAATTCAATCCCACTTCATTGGAATCATCAGATGATATTCCTGACCTTAATGTGAAGCCTTACTATTCACCTTAATGTGAAGCCCTACATCCCAATAGTTCAGAAAGATTACGGTGTTTATTCATATAATGATGATAGTGATATTAGTTTGAACCATGAAACTTTTGACAGAGTGGAAAACATAGGAGAAGATTCAGATGATTCCAAATTTGTTTTTGATCAGGTAATAAGAAAACAAAAAGAGGAAATCATTGAATTTGGTAATGTAGGAAACAATCAACTAAGTTGTGTTTGAGATCCTTCAAAAGCTATAGAGCATTTTATTAATTCTTGTGATATAGCTTCTTATGATTCAATTGAAAACGTTCAGTTGAGTTCTAGTGATTAAGAAGAATTAGAGTTTGATTATGGTTTTCATCATAATATTGCATGAATATCCAGTTGGTCTGGGGGCCAGGTTAGCTCAGTGGTTAACAAACTCGCCTCTGGGCTGGTAGTCCGGAGTTCGATCCCCACCTGACCCTCGATTTATTCACGCGGAAGACAAATAAATCTGATTACGTCGTCCCTCGGAGAGGACGTTAAGCCGTCAGTCTCGAGCCTGTACGATTTCAGGTACTTGTTAAAGATCCCTACTCGAAATGCACTTGAGTTAAGAAAAATTTATGGCTCCCAATGTGGAATCTGTAGAATCACCGATCAAACAAAAAGCCGGTAAACGGCTGACGTTAACAACCGCCATGGGATCGGTTTAAACAATAAAAAAGAATCTATCTAACTTATTAGATTATAAGTCAGGAAAGTATAATTTAAAGTATGAGGATATTGAGCCAGAAATGCTAACACTTTGTTCTCACCAAATGAGATGAATCATAATAGAACTAGTGCTCCTAACGTTCTGCCTTCGATATTTAATTTTTCTCTTAGTGATTTAATGAAAACGGAAGGATATTTTCAGACTAGAATAATTCTATTGTCAAGTTTTCAGAGACTAATAAATCACCTCACACTTTGTATCATGATGTATGTGACAACCATAAAACCGAAGATGGTGGTCTACAAAATGGGAAACCAAATGGGTGGGAAGTTCAATTCAATTTCAATACAATATGCTATCAATTTAACTTCGTCCACGGCTATTGTACACTTCACATTTCTTTTAATGATTGCTTTCAGAATTTTGTCATCGGTTTTGTACCTTATGGAATACTGAGTGCAACATAAAAGTTATATGTTGTACCGTTTGGGACCTGGTGGGGCTTTCGTATATTCCATGTAGATACATGTTTTATGTTGTCGAAAAGAGATCGGAGTAACAGTTATTATTTCTTGTTTAGTTGTATTGACATTCTCTTCACAATCATTAGGAAAGAGAAAAAATCAAGGATAAACGTACAAAACAGGATTTCTTTAAGCTCCTTGCCCTTAAATGCCTCATTCTAGAAAATACGGTAACATACACAGCCTGATGGTAACCGGAGACACTCACCAGGTCACCAACTCAACATACTCCCGTCATGTAATCTCCTTAATATACCAGTCATAGTTTAGTCTCTTTTAATGAACCTTATTATTGTTTCCAAATTTAAAATACTGCTGCAAAATACTTGTGTGATAAAAAATGTAAATTTTTAATCTGTAATAAAAATTCAAAAAACCATGAAGATGGCTACAGTTCAGTTGAAACATATCGGATCCATTGCTCACCCTATTCAACAACTCGATGAATGCACATAAAGCTCTTCAGGCAAATAACTCCAATACATTGTCAAATTTTTGATAAAAAAAAATAAATAATTATATATACTGTGTATGAATTGTCATAGAGCGTCCGTGGGCCAAAGCATGCATTCTTGAGTACTTCGCAGTTCTTAGCCCTGCAACTACGGACCAGAATTTTTTTTAGTGTGTGTTTGCTTCTTAGGTGGATCACATCTCTCATGATGACGACGATTCGCAGAAATTATAAAAAATTTACTTTCATTAATTTGTAGATTATTGAATTTTTGTTAATTAGAGAGAGAGAGAGAGAGAGAGAGAGAGAGAATTTCACATAAACACGTGAAATAACAATCAATGATCAAACCACAATAAGAAAATGGGAAAACAATACCAAGATCTTTCAACCGTTACAAGCGGTTGAAAGATCTTAGTCTTGTTTTCCCATTTTCTTATTGTGGTTTGATCATTGATATATATATATATATATATATAAAGATTTCACATAAACATGTGAAGTAACAATCAATGATCAAACCACAATATCAAATGGGAAAACAAGACTGAGAGCTTTCAACTGTAACAAGCGGTCTTCGTCTGTTGGGTATTTGACTCTGACGAAGACCGCTTGTTACGGTTGAAAGATCTTAGTCTTGTTTTCCCATTTCATATTTTGGTTTGATCATTGATTGATATATATATATATATATATATATATATATATATATATATATATATATATATATATATATATAATGTACTAAATTGAAGATACGGTCCACACGGATTATAAAACTTTAAATTACGCAAAACACGTGGGAAGATCTCTCTCACTTCGAACTTTCTTCTAGTCTTCCCCTGATGACGAACAACAGTTTGAAATATTGAATTTAGTAAGTGTGTATTTTATCTTTTTTCTGTGTCGTGTTTTGTGTAATTTAAAGTAATATATATATAAATAACTGAAAAAAACAACACATAAAAACGAGAATACTTACTGGATCAATATTTCGAACCAAAGTTTGCCTTCAGGAAGAAAGTAGAAGGGAAGAAGAAGAACAGGTATGTGCGTTCAAGACCCACTTGAGTCGCCTTCCACCCAGTCTTGAACGCACATACCTCTTCTTCTTCCTTCTACTCTCTTCCTGAAAACGAACTTTGGTTCGAAATATTGATCCAGTAAGTATTCTCGTTCTTATGTGTTGTTTTTTTCAGTTACTTATCTGTCCTGTTTGAACGGTTTAGTAATTTCATTTTATATAAATATATATATATATATAATATATATATATGTGATATATATGATATATGTGATATATAATAATATGATATATATGTGATAATTAAAAAATGATTGCGGAGGGCTAATTACAGTAAAGAATATTAAGTAACAAATGAAAGACATCAGGTAACAAATAAGAGGCCTGCAAGAATGTACTGCCATAATATGTAACAAAGAAAGTTTTATTGTAAATAGTGAATTGAAAGTTATTTTGTTGGATAATTTCAAAATTTCTAACAAAGCTATTGAATATTAACGAAAATAATGTGTGTTATGTCTTCTTTTGTGATAAACAAAGAAATGGGTTTATGTCATCATTATTCACAGCCCACCTGATTATTTTAAAAAGTGTTCTAAATTGAATAGGTAGATTGACTTTTGTGACATTTAAATCAAAATTTAAAAATCGAATCAGTTTATAAATAACAACTTAAAAATCTAAAGGGACCCTTTAAATAAAAACTTCTACCAGTACCAGGTCGAAATAACATACGGTTTGATATTTTCTGCGTAACATTGCATTCCCTTTATGCATATATATATATATATATATATATATATATATATGTATATCAATGATCAAACCACATATGAAATGGGAAAACAAGACTAAGTTCAAAAACCCACAGTCAAAGACCCTCAATGTATGTCATCAGAGAACAAACAAAGTAATCCTGAAAAGCTAACATAAAAGTCACTTTTATGTTAGCTTCTGAGTTTTTACTTTTTTTGCTCTCTGATAATATACATAGAAAGGCCTCAGAGCATTTATTTCTATTGTTTTCCTTCTTCCATTGTGCTTTAAACTTCATATAATATTATATATATGCATTGTTCATATATAAACAATAAAGCATGTATTTAATAGATGTAATGAAAATAGTATTTAGAACATTTTATCCTGAATGCCATATGCAGAGTGACCCTCACCGCCTGAAAATCCTGGAAGCATTATATTAAGACAAAGTAACCTTCCTTTAATTGTAAGACCGGGGAGGGATGTTTGGTCATTCCCAGCATGAGGAGTATGGTCATAGACAGAAACATACAAAAAAATAAATACCGGATCAAATATAATGCCTCATGGTAGCGATGCTGATGGTGGATTGGCTGAGTGGAGGCTGGTTCGTTCGGAGCTGGGCGGCCAGTGACCGATGTACGTGAGACTGGTTGACCGGCGGTCGGAAGCCCGATGCGGATGGCCTGCAGCAAAGATGGTACACAGGTAACGAGATGCTCGTGCTGACGTCCTCTCCTCCTCAACGCCAGTCACTACCTGGTTTGAAGATACATTAGTCTTTATAAATGTCAGTTCAGTTGGAATGAGCCTTTTTTAACTAAATTGGATCCAGTTGTTCTTGCCACCTCTTAACTCCTTTTCTCTTGGCATATTTGACAGTTCTACTCCTGTGTATGTTGAGGTGTTTAGTGCAAAAATACTTGAGACCAGAATATTTGTATAGCTCCAAACATTTTCAAATTGTTTGCTAACTGATTCGTAAGAATTCTTTTGTTTCTAGGTACTTTCATGAAAATCAAATTATTTATACTTTTTTCATTATTAATTTATGAGCCGTCAGTATGACGGCTTATTCCTTCTCATATTCTAAGGAATGAAGTGTTTTTTTGAAATGTAGTGTGCTAAAATAATGTAATAGTAATGATAGCTGTGTTAGATCTTATTTCCTATTAAAAAAAAAACAACAAATTTTGCTACTCTAATATGCAGTTCGCTTATTTACTTCACTGAGATAGAACAGTTCTCTTCTTTTTTTCGCAGTGATTATAGAATATTTATAGTAAATTACCATACTTCTTTATAATATTACTGAAAAATATTTAAACCATTATTTCTATACATATGTATAAAATCATAGTAAATAATCTATGTGCATGCATACTTTATTCTGTCTTCAAAGTATATCATAGTAATTGATTATTTCACACTTCTGAGGTGGCAAGAAATTGGTGCAGGAAAGATGCAATAAAAGCATTTTTTATTAAAATAGGTATTTTCTGTAATAGTTCTTAATTATTCAACGTATTACTTACGGTGCATCTAGAAACTTTTTCTACAATTAGCTACACAACCTAATGTATGTACGATTGGTGCAATATTAACTACCAGCCATATGTATTTTTTCTTCAATATACAAGTTTTTCTGGTTAATTTAAAATAATCCAAGTTTAATTTAAACTTCATTGTAGTATATATGTATTTTCAAGATGATAAACTGTTTTAAACATAAATTTGAAAAATATGAAATTAAATTATTTTAATTTAAACTTGAAATATTTTAAATTAAACTTAGTTTATTTTAAATTATAAAAAAAAAATTGTAGTAAGTAGCATGATATATAGTTTTAATATATCTAATTGACGAATTGTCATTCACTGGAGATGTGGTAATTGTTATATTATTTACTTATTCATATTCACTGACTAAAACCCTTTTACCCTAGTACCATGATATATAACAGAAGTAATAAGAAGCAAATAATACTATGAAAATATAAAATAAGAGATAATACAGTAGTATAATAAAAATAGTAATAATAGTTCACATATAGTAAAACTGTGTAATAATTAATAAATAATTGATCGAATGTTGGAAGGATTTTTTAATAAAACATAAATTAGGCATTATAAAATAATATTTTAGAACTAAATAAATTTAATTGTAACAATATAATTAGAGAAAAAATATGAGAATAACATTGTTTAAGACCAGAAATTTTTAAGGAAAATTTTGGAAAATAGGTACAACTAGTAGACTAAATAACTGTTTTCAATTGTTTGAAAGATACTTTTTGAACGTTATAGAAGAAATTTTGATTCAATTAATAAATTAGCTGAGCCTTGAAAACGATTACAAGGTGATTTTTTCGCTTGATATATACAGTGGTAGTTAATTTAAATATACTATTTTCCTGTTGAGGTGTATTGGTGATAAAAATATAATATTAATGTAATATAAAATATTACCATAGATAAGAGTGGACAGTCTAAGAACAAATTAATTAAACTCATAATATTGAAAAGAAAATTAATATGTTGCCACTGACCATAATTAAGATGTTCAATACCTTCTGTATTCTTGCATTGTCATTCAAGCAACGCAATATTTAATTTAAAAGACATATATTAACTAATTTTTTGATTTAGATAGTTTTGAATTCATTTAAAACTAGTAGAAATAAAAGTGACGCTATTATACAGAGACGCAATTAAAAATGAAAAGTATTTGGAAAAAATGATTGGTTGAAATAAAATGAGCTATGATTGGTTAAAATAAACATGGCGCTAAACGAAAAGCTGTATCATGATTGAATGATAATTACTTATATACTAAATGGGACCCATGAATCTGATATTAACTTCCATTCAACTTTTTTTAAACATCATTTCTAATCTAATTTATACTTTAATAAGAGTAACTTTGTTTTACTGGCATTATTTAATTTATAAAATCCATATTATAAGGTTTTCACTTTATTTATTATAAGGGTTATAATAATGTCAAATATAAATAAGTTACTAGAGATATTGAATTCAGATTATTATAACAGATAAAAGGAACTTTCTTTTACTGGCATTATTTAATTTCATAAAGTCCATATTACACGATTCTCTTTTTATTTATTATAAAAGTCACAATAGTGTCAAAAAGAAAATACGTTATTAGAGATAGTGAATTTGATATTATGTTATCAAATAGTATAAAAAATAATACTATCCTTTATTACTGCCATCCCATACTTCCTTATGATGTCCATATTAAGAAAGTAGAGGATGTACATTCTATTTGTTCATATAGGAAGTACATACTCTTGAACTTCATAATATGAAATACAATTTCTGGAAGGGCTACTATACTTCATTATTATCCAATCTATCGAATGAGTCACTTCATATTCATTCTCGAGTATAAATTATTGCACTAATTATTTCTAACATATTATTTCGCTTGTCATTGATCATTATGTACCTAAAATTAAAACATATAATACTTCAACTCATCTAAAATGGTTCTCCTTAAAATTATTAAATAAAACTAAGAAAAAAAAAAGATGTACAATTTACTCTTCAAAAAACTGGTGATAACTACTACAATAAATTTTCAACTTTTAGATCTCAATGTAAAACTTTATTTCAGGAATGTTACGACAGATTTTTAGCTGATATAGGAAAAACAGTTCAGAAATACTTATTAAAATACTAATAAATTCTGGAACTAATATAATCATGATGTACATATTTACTTGTACAGTATCACATTCGAACATATTGAAAACACAATTTCTATATTAGATAATAATAAATCTCCTGGTTCTGACAATATCCCTCCAGCCATTTTCTGATGCTTTGGTAATCAGGAAGTATTCAATCCAAGTGATCAATTGTGGTCACATCGATGATCACTGTAAAATAATCTACAAGGGACATTTATCTAACAAACATATAGGTTAAACTATTAATGTTTTATTCAATTAGTTTTTCAAACACTTTGTTCTGCAACAATCTATCATACCATGGAATGCATCAGAAAATACATGTTTCATAGGGGTTCATTTTTTTTAATTTAACAATTCTATTGATCAAACATATCATATTAACTTATTAAAGCATTTCAAATTTTGTTAATAAACCTCTAAATAACTTTTTCTTTCACTTAAAAATGTTTGTAAGTCAATAGAAACAAAGTAAAGAAATATAAATTAAATAAATCCTACAAGTACAGCAGGTGATCCGTTATTTTAAGAACATTCATTTTTTTTAGGTATATTGTACTTTGCTATAATTGGAACTTGATTAAATTTTTTTCTATTAACTGCTAATATTAGGTCAAATTGTTTGATAAAATTTTATTGTTCTACAGTTAGCGTTTTAGCGTTACAAAAACACTTTCTGAAAACATAACACTCCTTTTGGTCAATGTAATTTTTAAAAAAATGCTTCAGTTCATCCCAAGCATAAAGGTCTATTCTTTGGCATAACTTCATTCTGATCTGTCAAAAGGTATGGCTTTTATCTTCCTCACATGCTTTCAGATTAAATCAGAAGTAAAAAATTATACATTTTCATGAAAAAAAATATTTCCAGTTGCTTTAAAAAACTGAGAATTTTTTTTATCAATTTCCATTTGTCATTTCAATGATAATACCAAAACTTCATGAGTCTACAATTCGTAGTTTAGGATAAAAAAAAAATCATTTTGGCCAAAAAAGTAACTTTTACATCATGAAAAATTGCCCCCAAACAATTCTTCTACTCTATAAGACCATGGTCTTATAGCATGGTAACAAACTTTAGTATACACATACAGACAGATATCATCGGTATTCAATTTAATTTAAAAAGGTAATTCCAATTGAACTTACATTTGTAATGATTAATATATCTTCAAACAGAGAATTTAAAAATATAAGCAGAACATCTATTGGAAATTTTTCTACTTAACAACTATGAATGGAAGCTGTATTTGATATCAGATGTAGAATGCGGACTTTCTGTCTAGAAGAGATAAAAACCTTTGAACACATTATATGTGAATACGATCCAATCGCATTGAAGAGAATAAAGATTTTTGTCAAATCACACCCAAAACTATAGAATTGAAGAGTACTTCTCTATGTACATTTCAAATAGATATTAATACTGTACATTTAGATAATTTACATTTAAAATAATTATTCTGTGAAGGTAATTAAAAAACTTAGAATCTGAAGTTGAATTTAGTTATAACAATGGGATGTACAATGACAGGTATGGGCGAGAAGCTTACGAGTCCTATAAGATACAGGCCCTCAGTTTAGTAATTATAATAACATGAGATTGATCAATGATTTGAAGTTTCTTTAACTGATAAAATGATTATATCTACATATAAAAAAAGTGATACAGAATTGATTAATATTTATTTATTGCCACATCAAACAAAGCAAACATCAGTTGGTTGTCACTGAGTTTATTATGTTTACTGACAATAAAGTTGTGTGCAGGCCACTCCAAATTGTTTTATATATAACACTGAAGTGAGTACATTTAGATAAAGAATTTTTAACTCCTTAAGTTACTATAGGAATTATCTTTTATATGAATCAATTGAACTAAAAATACCACTCAAAGTAAAACTTAAATATAAAATAAAAAAATGCACAATTACAAAAGTAAAAGTAATGTATTACTTTAAGAATGACACTTAAAGTAATTCATTAAGAATTACTTAATGAATGGCATGAGATTGATTCAATTTTTCATATCTCTTTCTCAAAAAAAAGAGTTTTAAGAAATTTAGGTTTTCTACAAATAAATATATTTGAACTAAATATTATGTCTGCAAACTGCATGAATAAATAAATTTCATTTATTCTGAAAGCATTATAAATTTCTATTTACTTTATATTACTTTTATGATCATTTAATTACTTTTATGATTTATATTACTTATTTTATGTTACTTTTTTTATTTAGTAATTTATATTACTTTTTATGATCATTTAAAGCAGTGTTTCCCAAAGTGGGCGGTACCGCCCCCCTGGGGGCGGTGCTTTGATATCGGAGGGCGGCAATGCAAAATGATTCTATTTCCATAAATTCAAAATGTTCATGCAATATAATTTCTAAATTTAAGTGAAAACACCACATGTAAACTTCTAAAAAAAGATTTCTTAAAATTATTCGTTTTGATAATTTATTTTTATGTTAAAAGTATATTCTCATCTAAGTTTCTTGTGTATTGTGTATTAATTCTTTTGCATAAATATGCTATGAAACAATACATATATTGGATTATAAATAAATATTCTATTAGTCATTATATTAATTTAATTATTAAAATGTTACTCATTTCGTTATTTAGTCTAAGATTCTGATTATTGAGGAGTGTTGAGTGTAAGTTTACGGACCCAAGGGGGCGGTCGCTCGAAAAAGTTTGGGAAACACTGATTTAAAGGAACGAAAAATTAAATGAAAATAATCACGGTAAGCTAAAGAACACCAGAGGTCAGGAAAAATATTAATCAAATAAGCCTAATATTAGAAGTTTATAGATTTAGATTCTTTAGAAAGTTAAATTTCTTTAAGAGAATTTTGATTAAAACTAAATACAATGAACACATTTTTATTAAATTTTAACATTTAATAGTTTTTAATTTCTAACAAGATTCTAAATTTGGTGATTAAGAAGATTTTGAAATTTATATTAAATAAGGTTCAAGCTTGAAAATGTTGTGCAAATACAGATTGCAGATTAAAATAGCTAAAGAATAGAAAATGCAGTTATTTAACTAATTATTCAATGATCAAACCACAGTATGATTTAATCATAGATTGTTATTTCACGTGTTTATGTGAAATCTTTTTAACTAATTATATGGTTCAGAAATAGTGTTACAACGATTCTCTTGCTATCATTTTGCAGGTCTTTCAAAGTAAAACACTGCGAATAAACTGTATTTTAAAGATGTCATCTCGGAAGGCCACCACTGTCTTAACTAGAGGTGCCTCATTAGACAGTTTGCCCACTGCCGGCTTTCACTGTTTATTAATCACAACTGTTTGAATTATCAATTAATGTAAATACGTTTCTGTAGTTTTATGAAGGAAAAACCAATTTTACTACATGCTGATAATATGACATTCTACTTACCAACAAAAGTTTCTTCAATGTAGATAACGTAACAAAACAGGACAACTGAGCCGCAATGGAAGTTTATATTGCTCTGAGCTCAAGGCTTTACAAGGGATTGGTATAGAATCGATGCTTTTGTTTAGGATGTTTAAAGCATGAAACATAATTTTTTTTAAGACCAAAATACAATATAAATAACACATTAGGTAAAGTTTTTGTTGAAAGTTAAAGCTTAAAAGAAGCACTGTTTTGGTACGTTATTTAATGAAAAAAAAAACAAACCAAAAACAAAAACAACTCTATTTAAATTTTAAAGATGAAAACTTTGATTAGCATCACGAATTAATGTTATGTTTTTTGAAAATTCATGCTATTCATTTTTATTATTTTTAAAAATGCTCATTTTTGTACACTTAATTTGATTGTAATAAATCATTTTCATAATAAAATTAGTTCATTTATGTTTTTCAATTTAGCTTCGATTTCCAATTCAATTATGAATTCGATGTACGTAGTTCATATTTTCCAAGGACATCAAATTATTTTGTATCCGGTTGTATCCAAGTTTAATATTGTTAAGTTTGACAAAATTTGTACAGTTATTTGTCGTTTCCACACAGAGACTCCCGACATTTCAACTCCTTCGAAAATGTTAATATCCCTCTAAAGTAGGAGCTTTGAATTCTAGTAACAAAATGCAAACGCTGCTTCAAGGACTATTGCTAGAATACATATTGATCACAATCATTCAAACGATGATTATTATTATGAATCAATTATTATTATTAGAATCAACAATCAATTAAGTTATATACATGAGTTTGATAAGTTATACTAAATTTGAGTAAGTATGAAAAATTCAGAATAAATTTATTACATAAAACAAGTTATTTAAAAGAGAGAAAAAAAAACTTGTTCATTATTAGACCACCAACAAGGTTATTTTGCAGCCATCACACTAGCACTTCTCATTCACTCTGGTTTTAAGTTGAAACCCTGAAATAAGTAAATGTTGATTTGTTAGTTTGAAAAATAAAATATATAAAAAAATCAATGAATTCATTTGCACCTGCTTTAAATTTATTCACCTGACAGAAAATATTCCTTCAACAACATATTTGGAAGTCATTCGAGTTGTAAGAACTTGGTTACAGTAATTGCAACTAATATATATGTATATAAAATGATCAAACCACATCTTTTTTTTTTTTTTGACTCTGACGAAGACCGCTTGTTACGGTTGAAAGATCTTAGTCTTGTTTTCCCATTTTCTTATTGTGGTTTGATCATTGATTTTTATTTCACGTGTTTATGTGAAATCTTTATATATATATATATATATGATCAAACCACAATAAGAAATGGGAAAACAAGACTAAGATCTTTCAACCGTAACAAGCGGTCTTCGTCAGAGTCAAAACCCAACTTTTGTTGAAAGATCTTAGTCTTGTTTTCCCATTTCTTATTGTGGTTTGATCATTGATTGTTGTTTCACGTGTTTATGTGAAATCTTTATATATATATATATATATAACAATATGAAATGGGGGAAAAAGACTATGATCTTTCAACCGTAACAAGCTATCTTCGTCAGAATCAAAAAACTCAACTCAGTTATGAATCAATGATTATTATTAGAATCAATAATCAATTAAGTTATATACATGAGTTTGATAAGTTATACTAAATTTGAGTAAGTAAGACCACTTGTTACAGTTGAAAAATCTTAGTCTTTTTTCCCCATTTCATGTTGTGGTTTAATCATTGATTGTTATTTCACTTGTTTAATGATTAATGATTATTATTAGAATCAATAATAATTAAGTTATATACATGAGTTTGATAAGTTATACTAAATTAGAGTAAGTAAAGTAAGACCACTTGTTACGGTTGAAAAATCTTAGTCTTTTTTCCTCATTTCATGTTGTGGTTTAATCATTGATTGTTATTTCACGTGTTTATGTGAAATCTTGTTATATATATATATATATATATATTAGATGGTATATATTTTTAAAAATTTAATATATCAGAAGAATTAATAAATTGAATTTTCTGACATATATGGTAACTCGTTTCAATTTGTCTAAATGTAATTAGAGCCTAGTTGTGAATGTAATTGGGAAGGATTAATGAAATTGTCTAGATAAAAGGCACAAAGGAAGACCGGGACAAGGCTTCAAAAGGGTGACTCAAGAAAAGGGTATTTAGAGAAGAGAGCAGTGAGTGTGGTTGTAATAAGGACGGCCTGAGCGTGCCCTGTAACAAGGGCCACGCTTCGCCCCTAATCCGATTTCAGACCCTTGATAACTCTTCTTACTTTTATTATAAACTTCTCTCTCCTTTACCTGGTCCTTATGTCAACGGGCATAATGAATTAGGTAAACACTTAATATACACCTTCCAACTAAATGAACTCATTTTCTTTGGGTTTTGATTAGTTTATTTTAACTTAATGGAAATTATGGTGACTCAAATTTTCTTCTTAATATCACAATTATTACAACTATTCCAGAATTTCTTCTTAAAACAAGTATAAATAGATTACTATATAGTTTTAATTTTACTCCTTTCCAATTGTTGAATATCACTCGTTTAAATTAAAATAAGGTGAGACTGTTTTTTGAAGGAGATATTTAAAGATATTTATTATTTAAAGTAGGAGTCTTCAACTGATGGCTCCATGCCCATTTAAAATCGAAAGCATCTTAAGACTGGAATAACACCAAAGGGGCTATGAGATGTCTTTCCCAATATAATTGCATATGCATAAATAGATACTGCACTCATAGAATTTTTTGATGTGTACACTAAAACTTCTGAATTATAGAGAAATTAGACTTTTACAAAACTAAAAGTATAATAGGAGATTGAAATGTGCTTACAAAAGGCCTGCCTAAAGGTAATTTAGATTTGAACAATATATATTCGAACTACGAATGGTACAGATTTGAATGGACAAACGTAAAGCATAGAAGTAAGATCTTACCTTAGTAAGATCTGACGCAAAGTGGAAATCCTAAGAGTGACTTTTCAATATAGCAATACAATAAGAAGGAATTTATACATTTCATGTCTAAAGCCTTTTCCAATTTTGAACATTTCATATTCATTGTTGTGCAAGTAGTTACTTTAATCCAGTCTAAATGAGTAACCCATAAAAAGAACAACAAACAACAAACAAATAAACAAATTGAACAGTTATATTGTGGATTCTGAGGGATTATGTGATTGAGGTAAGGTAAGATTCTTCAACATCGGTTTTTCTTGAAAGATGAAGTTCAGAATTTGTGACATCTAAAAGAAATCTCAGCTGTTAACATTACTAGTTATATCAGAGATCTGAAATACCAGTGAAAGTATTAATTTATCATAATTTTTGTCCTTCTGAAAGGTTTTGAGCAAAACTTATCTCAAGGACAAGTTAATTAAGAAATTGAACTCTATTCATTTTCAAAGATAAACTGAGTTAATATATGTGGCTACATCATGACACTAGGATGATTATGATGAACCTCTTTTCAAATTTCACAATAGGATTCAAAATAGATAATACAACTTTTGTGGTAGAGAAATATTCTCTTTGGTATTTCCTGTTCAAATTGAAGTTTGCCTTTAGAACAACAATTAGAATTGTAAATTTGCAGTCTAACTCTTCAATGAAAGGCAACTTCTTGTAATCACTGTATTTTTGATGTTTACTCCAAATATGTAATCAAAGCAAAGTACTTAGTAATAAATAATTATCATAGTATTTACTTTGTGAACACAAGTTAATTCAAGTCAACAACAAAAAATCAACAATAAAACCATATCCGACTAATCAACATTTGAAGGACTTCATGAAAAACTCGAGAACACAGATCACCTGTGTTTAAGTAAAACAAAAACATTCCATCATTTCCATTAAGACTGAAATTACATCTAATCCTACTATAATGTGGGTATTTTAATATTGTAAATGGATGTTGCAGTCTAGCATGTACCATTAATTGTGATGACCTCATTGCTTTAGATGTATAATAAAAAAAAAATACCTCATAAATATATGAATTCAATCATTCTCATTCATTGTTTTTCTTTTAAAAAAATTTAATATATTGAAATTGTAAATCTCTGTAAGTCTCTTTAAAATTAATTCCATTATTGCAACTACCATACCACTGGTAAATTTTCTATCTATGCTATTTGTTTCATAAATGTATAGCAGCCTTAGACCTTTACATATTTACTGATGTGAGTAGTAAGTCATTACTTACAGATTTTTGGAGACTCAGGATAAAGAAATTTTATTAAAGAGGATGATCCTTAATGAATAGGTTGTAACTTGGGAATAAAATACCATGGAACCGAGAGAGGGGGCTGCCACAACTGACATTTAAACATTCTGATCCCCTCAAATGACTCTAATTATTATTTTGAACCTAGATCAACTTAATAAAAATATAGCACCCCAATTCTCAGGGAAAGCTGCCCTTTCATCTTCACACATCGGTTAACCTTACTTATTTGACTTATATTTTAGTGCAATTCCTATTCCGGTATTGCTAGAATATAAATTAGTTACGAACATAACTCAGCGTGTTTAGTAGAGGACTCATACGTTTTTAAGAAAGCTTTATTGACGTCAAATTACCATTTCAAGTTATATCTTGAACCACATTAAGAAATCTGGTGGACAGTGGTTTAATTTGTTAAATTTGATAGCTATATGGCTGATTTATACTTAAACAGTTTTTTGAGAGCAGGTATCATTTTTATTTGCAAGGACACCTTAAGATTTATTTGTCTTTCAAAATACTAATGATCTAAATACTTTTAAAGTCCACTAATGTAGTATATTCCTAGTATATTATAATGTAGTATTTCCTAGTATACATCATATATCCTTAGAAGCGTTTTTCACGTCAAGTGACATTGGGATGTTTCTTTTTATCTTGGTAATCCATGTGATCAAGGTTTGCAAAGAATTTCAAGGAATCAAATTTGATATTCTGATATGAAAATCAAACTAATTTTCTGTCAAGTAGATTTTGAAGACAACAGGCAATGCTTGATTCTGTCAATAATGCTGTAGAATTAGGAAGTAAACTAATGGGTCTATATTTTGAAGTATATTAGATTTTAATTTCCACTCTTTTCAAAGCGAGAATGAATTTTGATTTTCCTGGTTGAAGGAAAGATACCTCTAGGTAGTATTCCATTTAGTTGCCTGCTTTGTCCATTTATGGGCAAAAAAGCTAGTACACGGCTCAAAACTGGTTCCTTGAAGACTTTATTGACGACATCAATATTTTGAAGTAAACTTTTCTAAATCACCCAATGTCTCTCAAATTTTTAAGTAGTTATTTTGCTTTATGAACAGCTACTGGTGTGATGTTCAATACCATTATGATTTTTTAAGTTATTCACATGTAAGGATTTTTTTTCCTCTCTTCACACAGACTAACTACTGTTGCATAACCATTGATAAAATAAAAGGTAGAGGATTTCTGACAATATAAAAGGTCAACTTTGAATCTATTCAACGTTTTCGTTCAAGGAACAAATTCCTTACAGCAGTATTACAAATCAATAGAGACAGCTGAAGTCTATTTCTTGCTTTAGTTTTTATGCAAGTTAATAGAGAGAGCAATACCCCCTCCACTACGGCATTGCTTATATGTGTTATAAGTAAGAGAAAATATATCAAGCTCTTTAAATTATGAATGCTGAATTCCTCCCTTCCAAAATTGCTCTGTGTCCTATACATAAGAAAGTGTCAATAGATCTTATAGATAGAAAGTATAGATAATGTCATTGATCTAAAAGCATTTGCTGTATAACTCTTGCCTTATATTCGGTTGCTATTGTATGATGGTTTCCACTTTGGCATGATGATGGGTTCATCACCAAATCTTTCCAAGTAAGAAATATTGAATGGCAAAACTTTGAGCCGCAACAGAATACGTACAGTACAAATCAAAATATATAGATGTTAAGTACCGTTAAGCAGAGTTGTTGCACACTAAATATCATCATTCATATACTTATGCTCAATTTCAATTAAAAATGCCAAAAAAACACTAATAAAAAAAAGCCAATTTTGAGGAATTTGGCGTTAAAAAAACCATTATGGCAAACCTGTCCACGACAACTAAAGATATGCGACTATGAGCAGCACACAAAACCCTTTCTGCTAAGTGATTAATCTCTCTAAATCTAACTTACATGGTGTAACAAATTTTTATCACATATGATTTAATAACAGGACATTTCAATAAGTAACATTTTATACTTAGCACATAGAGAGATAGAAGATAGATAGAAAGAAACCGATCTCCTTTAAAAACAAGAGCCGTTCGTTCCTCTCTAGTGGCAACCATTTACAATGCGAAACACCACTGTTTCTTCAACTATTTCACTGTTCATTTCTGACCCAGACTGTCACTTCACATTTAACCTTACCATAGAGTACGGATAGCGCAGGCTCCGGTCCTATAAAAGGAGTTATAACTGTTTTCTGGCAAGCTTATCAGCCTCCTCGTTTCCTTCGATCCCTTTATGGCCAGGGACCCAAGCAATAACACATTACTGTTACGAGCCAAGTCAGTTAGCCCTTCCCGACATTGGAGTACCAGCTTTGAACCAGTTTGAGTTCTATCTAGCGCTTTCAACGCGGCCTGGCTATCTGACTAGATTGTATACATCGATCCTTTAAGCCTTTTTCCTTGTATTTCCATACACAGTCAAGGATCTCTGTTTGGAAGGTTGTAGGTGATCTCCTAAGCAGAATTGGTAAAGTACACCTACACTGGTAAAGTACTTTTGGAAGCATAAGGCACAACTGTGTCCCTCCGTAACAGAGCCATCACTATACCGGGATACCTGTTCAATACAAGATCTTGTGAGTGGTACCCTGTATGTCAACACCAACGTTCTATACAGTATAGTTTGAGTGCCATCAGAGATCATATCCAACGAAGGTATGTTGCCCTCATTTATGATACTCTGATGACCCCCAAACGGGTGGTCTTTATGCATTGTTGGATCTTCTGCAAGTCCTGCCCACCCATTCTCGCTATTGCTTTAATATGCAGGTCGAGTGGAGGGATATCAGTCAGCAGTTCCAGATGTGGGGAACAAAAGGTCACCCCGAGCAGAGCCTCATACTCGTAGAAGGCTAATTACTAGTGGGAGGGCGCCTGGTATCCCAGAGGGCCGGTTGTTGAAACACACACTTCCTGTGCCTTGCATCCCTTCAGCACGGTAGTTCGCCTAACACCTTGGGATTGACGAACCTTGACTTTTACCCATAAGAGAAAGTTACCAGGCTACTCCACGAGGAGGTGGGGTTGACTTGAAGATAGAGTCAGGGACACACAAGGCACCCTGTATCTTCCCTGGAGCCCAACTAAGTATTTAATATTGGTCATCATATCAATAAATCATGAGACAATTTATCACTTCTATAATAATCATGGTACATTTTACTAGTAAAAGTAATGCACTATACAGTAACTATACGTCTTATATTAGAAATAATGCCCAATTAAGCAGCAAAAACAGAGCCAAGTAAGCGAGATTTGCTGTTCATAGTTCATGCAGAAGTCCTAAACAAATTCTAATATACTTTGAAAGTGTAGCCAACACCAAATTAAAAATCTGTTCACGCATCAGGTAAAGACTGCAGAATTGATTTATAATAAGTGATAAAAATCTTGATTATGAAATGTGATAAATTGTAATAATGTTGAAAAACCCGGAAATGGAATGTCGTCACTATCTTACGCATGATAAATGTCGTTTGATGATGTGCCAGTTGATAATATGAAGAGTGATAATATAAAAAAGTCACTGTGCGTTCTCACACCAGTATAAATTCCTCTCATATTCCTGGCATTATTATATGCATATGATCTGCAATTTGTGATGTCTATTCCTTGAGGTTCAGAATATATATTAAGACAAGATTAAATACGTATTTTTCATCATAGTATCAGTTTAATAAACTGAGGAAATCCCTTACTTAACTCGTGTTATAGAAAACACAAGCAACTCATATCTGCAGTTTAATCAATGCTAATTCCACAACAACTAGAATTCTCTTAATTCCGTAAGCTATTTCCTTTAAAACTTTCGACCTTAATATATAAGTGAATTCATCACACATGTGCGTAAAAGATATCATAGATACTCTTGTCCAGCATTTTAATAATGTTGAATATTGTGTCAGAAACGAAAAAAAATCAGACAAGCTCAACCTAAAAACCTTATAAATCCAAAGCCTCTTTAAGAATTTGGTCCAATATTTGTCTAACTCCTAATTTTCAGTTCAGACAAAGTTCAGTGCCAATCATGATAAATTGTATTACATCATCATTTATCAGAGTAGCTGAATATTTATTTTTGTTTTATGTGAAGTTTATTACCAACAATTGCATTTTTACTTTTTTAGTAATGATGAAAAAATTCGATATCGACATTTTGACGGATTTGGATGTTCAGAGGTCGCGTACCAGCATTTACAGTAAGATCGCGGAGAGAACGAGTCGGATGAGATATACGCTCTCAGTTTAGTAATTTAAATATACATGTCAGATTGAACAACGATTTCAAGTTTTTTACAATAACTTAAATGATTATAGCCACGTGTAAACAAATGATACATTAGTGATTAATACATTTGTATACGAACATTAAAGTATAAAAAGAAATCAGCTGGTAGTCAATGAGTTTGATATTATGTTTACTTATAGTAAAGTTGAGTGTATGACACTCTAGATATTTTTTGGTCATGGAAATCAGTGAAAAATCTATTTCCCTGAGCACCACCACTGCCAGTAAAAAAAAAAATTACTTTTTGCTCAAATACCTTTGCTGACAATTTATCTTTTTCCAATTTCCTCACATTTTCTTCTTTGCTTACATATTTCATCAAATTGTCTTCATATTAAGCTAAAATTAGATTATAAATTCCTTACGCTATATTTTCTAAACCTTAAGGGATAATAAGTTATGAAACACTGAGATATCAGCATTTATTTCCCGTTCGGCAGATTAATTTGAAATAGATTCCTTTCTTCCCGAATCTCCTACAGCTGCTTCTATGACCAGTTGATAATTCATTACACAATAAATAACGGTTCTGTTATCAATAGATTTGTTAAATCAGAAGTGTTTTGTGATGTGGCACTACGAGAAGTAGAATTTACTTGATTAAAAAATTTCGACACTAACCCATGATTATTAAAGCATCCTTTTTTTTTACAATTTTTTTCCTTTAACAAATCCCAAACCCTTGTTCTCTCTTGTACTTACAGGACATATTTTTTTTCTTGTGTAAACATTAAATCAAATATTCATTAATTAGGGTTAATTCTACAATTTATTTTAATCCCAACAATTAAACTATTTGTAATTTAATTCTAACGTAGTGCTATCACTTACTATGTGATATTTACTCATTGTAGGGTAAAAAGTTAATGAAATGGTCTCCACATATAAAAATTTAATGGTATAAACGCGTTTCGAATACGTAGTGTTCTTCTTCGGGCATTAACTAAAAAATACAATGACACCAGAGAGTTATCTGTAGTATACTTTATTTTTTACCTTTACGAAAAAAATAACAATGAAATGTACCTGCCTTCTAATATGAAACAGATGTACCCTATACCCTCACCCACGTCCAACCTATTCCCAGTTGTTGTACCACTGACGCTCACCCTTAGGTTCGTATCTCATCTTTATTTTATTTTTATTTTATAGTATATTTACTGTATACTATAGATAACTCTCTGGTATCATTGTATTTTTTAGTTAATGCCTGAAGAAGAACACTACGTGTTCGAAACGCGTTGTTTATACCATTAAATTTTTATATGTTGTGACCATTTCATTAACTTTTTACCCTATTTGTAATTTGCTGTAAAACTAAATAATTAAGCCAAATTGTGATAGAATCAAGTTACAATGTAAATAACTTCATAATAGCTAAATTTATTTTAAAAAATGTTTAAATAGTCGGTGTTGAGCCAAGAGCAAACGAACGTCAAGACCATCCCATCCCAATGACGAAAGATAATCATAGGCAAAAGTAAATACTAGGAACGAAATTGCAGTTGTGATGACTATATATTTGAGTCGAATGTGCATAATTGAGATTGCTCTTTCAAGTCCCTAATCACTAGAGTCAGAGTGGTATAGTAGTTAACGTGCTACCACAGAAGGTCCCAACCATTCAAACTGTATGAAGTTGTTCTTATGAGAGGCCTCACTTATTTTAAATAGTCTTAAAACTCTAATATAATAATGATAATGTGACAAACTCATTGATAACCTAAAATTATAATTGGTTGCCTCTGAAATAATACGCCTGAAGGGGTACCTTCCTTATGAATATTTACAGTTACATATAGGTAACCTTGATACTCTGGGCAAACAAACTAAATGAAAGTACGTTTAAAATGGTAATCCAGAGTAATATAAAACGTAAAAACAAAATGAAAAAGTAACTCAAGTTAATTATTATGACACCCAACTGTTAACAGTCTGTATATGAAAAATAACTACCAAGCAAGAGCCCTCAACCAAAAGAAACATATCTAGTATGCAAGTACCAATCTAATCGTGAGAACTGTGAAACTTACCACTTCATCTTCAATTCTAATCTTCTCCTGGTAATGAAATCTTGTTGAAAATATCGATGTTACTAAGTATTTAGTTCAGTATAATTAGTTACATTAAGTCTAGATAGACCAGTATTTTCTTATTTTGAAATATATATATATATATATATGCTTTTAAAAACTGGATGTCTGTTTCCACTTGATTCAATTTCGTCTTATATTTTTCCAAATTACGAAATTTTTTCTTCAACTCAGAATTCAACTTAAAAATTAATTCACCATAATTTTTTGTAAATATATATAAAATATATGTGGATTATAAATATATATATATATATAGAATTTTGAAAAGAACACGGAAAATGAAATCACTGAAACTCACTACTATATTTCTATGTCCACGTCATCATTATATAAATAATTGGTTGGAAGACCAAATGAAAAGAGGGTGGTGTAATTCTGCTAAAGAAGAAATTAGTGAGTGGACCTTTGGAGTTCTATTTTGTATGGATTTAAAAAAGGATATGAATTAGTCTATATCTTTGGTAGAGTCACCGGTGTCCACATTTCAAGAGGGCTCACAATGACGCAGAAGTCAAGCCTAGCTTGACTTCCTACCAATGTGAAAGTCGAATTCTGTTTGGTCAGGCAAACTGTATACAGAAGAGAGGATCCAAATACTTCACAATCTACTAAATATGAAGGTAGCAGAGAGTAGAATAATGTAATTCCATAAGAAATGGAAGTAACACGCGGTCAAGGCAGAGAGGAAAAGTTAATAACCTCAGTTATCTAAGGTCACAGAAAATAGGAGCAATTAGAAGAACAACCGTAATCAAAGGATATTGTCGAGACAATCACCTTTCTAAAGAATAACAAAGCTGCTGCAGATGTCATTAGCTGAGTTTTTAAAGGATAATGTAGATTAAATGTGGAAAAATAAACATGTCTTGATACAGCATTTATGGTTCGAAAAAGTCTCTAAGAATAGTCGAGAGCCATTACATCTTCCATTTTTAAAAAAGGTAATAGAGAAAACTACCAAAATCAAAAGTCCAAGTTTTTCTTTGCTTTAATGAAAAGAATAACAATTATAACGATTATAAAAACCTTAATGATTAATGAAGTGTCATTTAAAAAATTATATATGAATAGTCTACGACTTTTTGTAAAATCTTTTATCAAGCTCTCAAAACAATCTCGCATTGATATCCTTGTGCTTGTCAAATCATGAAACAAAAGCTGCCAGCAGTCCCAGATGCCACTGCTGCCAGTTCTGAGTCACCGAGTTTTAACATGCCTTTTTCACTTATAGAAAAAAAGTTCTCTTGCAAACTAAATAGGAACAAAACACATTTATCAAGATGTGCACTTTATAATTTTTATGCATTTATCACATTTCAGGTAAAAGATTTAATCTGTGGGTCGGATCAACTCCCCTGGTGAGTCATACAGTTGACATCTTATTTGAGAACATACCAGTGATCCACATAGTATGTTTCCCGTGACTCCCTCTTAAAACTTCTATTGACTCGTGACAGGCAGTACTAAGGTAATGCGTTACTAATCGATGAGAACTTAATTCAAAATACCCGTAAGTAAACATATTCCATTGCTCCAATGATAATCTAATATGATTCAGTTCTTTAGTGTCAATACTGTTTCTTTATTTATAGAGTTTATAGATACGCATTCAAAATTAAACATCAATAAACGAGTCTTCTCTGAAGAATTGAAGATTTAATAACAAGAGAGCTTCATCTGTGTACTTCTTTTCACACATTAAGCCACATGATATTTAGATTAAACACCAAAAATCAAAACAATCAAATATGCATCATGATGAGATATGGTTAATCATCACCTGTTTATACAAATTTCCTCTTTGTATAAACGAAAATCGTCTATCAGCTGTATATACCTTTTAGTAATGACACAAACTCAAAAGTAATAAAACAATTGGTCTTAAAATTAACAAACTTAAGTTCCAACACCTTCCAAACTATGAACAAAGGGTACTTCAATAAAAATCACAGAACAATCCTTGTCCTTTTATATAAACAAAATAAATAAATATAGGCAAAACTGTTAGTAAAAATTAGGTATAAAAATATAAATCTAGCATTAAGAAAATATTAAATATTTACAATTTTTTTTATGATATTAAAATATATAGATTGTCATACTTATAAAATGTTTAAAAAGGTGCTCATATTTTATTGACACTTATGTTGGAAGACATAACCAGAAATAACTTTCTTTATACGAAGCCAGGTACAATAACTGTTAAAAAAAATATATTTCTTTAAAAAAAAAGTGCTATGATTGAAAATATCACTCCTAATACCATTGAAAAGTAAGAAAATAAAAGAAAAATAACTTTACAGGAATTTATAACCATGCACAATTCAAATACTTAAATGATTCAAAAATTACTTTTCCCCCTGAACCCATTTGTAAGAGCCATAATACTTGAAATTGTTTCTCTGGATTAGGTCATCACCTTCAGAAGGACCCCTGGTACCAAATCTAAAAAAAAAAATAATTTAAAGTAATTATACCTGTCAAAACTACTATAAAAATTTAGTATCACATCACAAAAGCCAGTTCAAGCGTCTCAAGAGATTAACATAATGCCTACATATTTAAAATGGTCATAAGTGTAATATATTAAAAAAAGTATTTCAGTAGGAAATTTCATTCAATTCTATAACTTCTGTTTAATTGTACTCTTTTTAATAAATGATAGATTGACACAATTGGTCTCTAATGTAATTGATAACAATAAATGTTGATATCAAATTGTTAGGATGAGACTCACTCACAGCTCCTTCCAGTGAACCAAATTGATGCTGGCGACATTGTTTAATTTAAACTAATAATAGGATGTACATTGGATGTCATTCAATAAAAAAAAAACTCTCAATCTCAAAGATGAAAATACTTACACATATGGAATCGGCACCACTTTTTCCGATTCAATTTGCTTAAGTAAAGGTGTGAAAATCCTCCATGCTTCTGACAGTTCATCAGACCGAACAAAATGCATTTGTGAACCACAGAAGACATCCAGAATTAATCGTTCATAGGCATCAGGCATTTTAATATCCTGAAAAGGTATGAAACAACAATAATGTATGCAATCTTTTTTTCTAACAGAATAATGTAGTATAAGCATTTACTTTGTATCTGCTTCCATAAGTTAAATCCAATTCAGTTTCTTCCATATCAAATGTCATTCCTGGAGTTTTCGTCATCATTTTAATATAAACTGCTTCTCCTGGTTGAACTCTGATAACTAATTCATTTCTTTTTGGTTTCCCACTAAATATATCACCCGGGACATCTTTATATTGAATACGAATTTCAGCTTTTCTTTCGTTCAGTGCTATAAAGTAATAGTTTATTTTCATTCATAATGCATAAATCTTAATTCACAAGAGAATAAACCTCAAACTAAAAGAGTACAAACTAAAAGACGAAATGCTAATTTATACTATATCTATAGTTACTGATTGAAGAAAAAGTCAGAGTTGGGGAGAAAGAAATAATGCAAGTTAGGCCAGCCAATCTAAAAACATGATAATGTATACACAGAACTTGGAACATTTGTGAGATATTATGTTTTGCAAATTTTGGATTACCTGCCTAGAAATGAAACAATTTACTACAAGCATCAATGACAGGGATATTACAACTACTTTAACTAGTGCAGAGGCCACTTATTCAAATGTTGATTAAACTGCCAACCACTTAAATTTGTTTGTCATGTCCCACAGTAAGAAAAGTGAAGAGACGACTGAAATTCGAATACACCAATAACATTCCGAAAATGGAGAAGGATGTGGATAGAGGCAGTTTAGAAGTAATGTAGTAATACGGGTCGTGTAAATTAAGGCAACTTGATATGAACTCTCATTCAATAAATAAAGAATGACATTGTTCATAATGTATAAATTAATTTTTTCCCTTATAACAGGATTTTTCGATAAAATGTTAAATTTCATATGAGACTCTGACGAGTCAAAAGAAAACGTCCCTTTTAGTTCATGTTATTTTAAAAAAAAGTATTCAGCTCATCCTCTTAAAACTGATATTTTTCATATAATTTCATGATGATCCCTCAAACGGTATGGCCTGTATCCTGTCCAAAAGATTTTGGAACTTTACATTTTACTGCAAAATGACCTTTTCAGTTATTGAAAAATGTTGAACGTTTTTTCAGTTAATGCTACTGTCACTTCGAAACATTGAAACTACTAGAGTTAGTATATTAAGCTAAAAAATGTTGTGTAAATCACATTTTGGACAAACAGTGACTTTCCCATTATGCAATATTGCCCCATAACAATAGGAAATCTACAGTACAGGGCCCATTTGTGGGTGAAGTATTAATATTACCCATCAAACGGTGTGGCCCCTCACGTCCCCACAAATCTTTTCGATACAAACACACTGACACAGACATCATCGAAAAAACGTCAAAAATGAACTTTTGGGACCTCCAGAAGAGCATGTAAAAAGTCAAAAATATTGAGATAGATTTTCTAATTATAGCGAGATTGATCGCTATGCTTAACTTGTCTATTACATTAAGCAACAATGTTGTTGGACTTTTTGAGGGTTACCTGGTCAAATACTCAACTCTGCACTCGAGTCTATCGAAAATTTATATTTTCATTTTCAAAGCTAGAAGAAAAATATATAATCCAATACTCATACCAAAAACACAGGTTCTTTTCATTGTTTTAACCTATGTTAAATAATCGGTTTAACCTGGTTATCAGTAATAGATTATATATTTTTCTTGTAGCCTTGAAAATGAAAATATAAATTTTTAAAACGTTGGAAATTTATATTTTGAGAGTTGTACAGCATTTCTGTAAAACTCTCAAAAAGTCTAGCAACATCGTTTGCTTAGTGTATTAAACTTTTACTGACCCAAAATACGAGTTGAACGTGTCAAAGTCTATTAGTTTAACCAGCCTATTTTTATTTTTTTTTAATTTCCTTAAAAGTAGTACTACTAATACAAAAAACTATACAAAATACAAACGACACCACACACTCAGAATGTACCTTTTCCACAGCGTAGTATAAAAGGTACACCCTCCCAACGTTCATTGGATATCTGAAGAATAGCTGTGCAATACGTAGGAGTATTTGAATCCTTTGGAACTGTCGGATCATCTTTGTATCCCATCAGAGCTTCACCACTTCCTTGGGAATAAGAAACATACTGACCCAAAACAACGTCATCCAAAGTTAGTGGTTCTATACTTTTCAAAACTTTTACCTGCAAACAAAAATCAAAGTAACTACCAATATTTAAAGAACCTAATGTAAAATAAAAATACTTAATGATCCTTATTTAACTTTACATTTGATGAAAAATGATCATTTTGCTGAAAAGTTTTTCACCAAAAAACAAAACCCACATGCCCTCAAAAGGTTCTATTTTTGAGCGATGATTATCCACAAAGCTTTCGTAATCAATCAAATTATTTAAAAATTTCATATTTCGTTGCAAAAAATAACTTCCGTTGTTTTAAAAACTGAGTTTTTTTTTCAGTTATAGTTTCCCTGAGTTAAATAATAATCTTCCACAATGACTTACTTGTTTTTATTGTGTGATGTAGGGGGTTCTTTAGGTAGTATTGTTTCTGGCTCTAATGAAAGCCACGTACTTAGAGCACTCTTCTATGAAGTCACCTCAACATGACGAATATTAGGAGGGCTCACAATCTCTCAGAAAATAAACTATTGCCATGTGATGTCAGCTTCTCCACTTAGAGGTCCCTCGGACCGTTCTTGATTAGTGCCGAAGTTCTGTAACTGTGGTCCTGTTGAGACTGGTTTCTAAACAATGAAGCCCCTGTCGTTAAGCTAGGAAGGGTAAAGGGCTCACATTTCCTTAGTATATACAAGTATACTATTAGAAACCATTCTCAACAGGGACACAGTTACAGGACTATGGCACTAATCAAGAACGGACCTAGTTCTCTCGATGTGATGTCAGCTTCCAAGTGGAGAAGCTGACATGACATAACAACAGTTTATTTTTTGAGGGAGTGTGAGTCCTCCTAATATTCGTCATGTTGATAGAAGTGACTTCATAAAAGAGACACTGAATATATGTGGTTTTCATTAGAGCCGGAAACAATACAACCTCAAGGACCCCCTAAAACACACAATAAAAATCAAGCAAGTCATTTGGTCAAAAAACAGCCAATCATGTATCAGATCCAGATAACTTATGCAGATTCAGTATGTATAGATTAACAGAAATAAACTCACTACATTTCGACCGAGTCATCACCAGGTAGAAAGATAAAGAAGTGAGTTTCTGTGAACTCTTTTATATTTGTTCTTTCTCTGAATCTAGTTTAGTCAGTGGAATCGTTTCATTTAATTGGTTTTATATATATATATATATAAAAAGATTTCACATAAACACGTGAAACAACAATCAATGATCAAACCACAATAAGAAATGGGAAAACAAGACTAAGATCTTTCAACCGTAACAAGCGGTCTTCGTCAGAGTCAAAAACCCAACTGACTCTCAGTTGGGTTTTTGACTCTGACGAAGACCGCTTGTTACGGTTGAAAGATCTTAGTCTTGTTTTCCCATTTCTTATTGTGGTTTGATCATATATATATATATACATATACAGTAACTGTCAAATAGGTAACAACACATAAGAGAAAGAGATACTTACTAGATTATAGTTCTTTTATCTGTTGCTACCTATTTAACAGTTACTAATTTGTCCAGCTTGAACCGTTCCTTTATTACATGACTTTATATATGTAGTTCAATGTACATAAAGAAACATAGAGAAATTAAAAACACACACTTACAGTCTCTAATTTTCGGTTGAACCGTCTTCAGGAGAGATAAGAGAGGGAAACCAAGCGCACTGGTACAGAGACGGTTGGAGACCAACAATGTTGCCACATACGCGCCCGGTCACAAAGAATAATGTAGACAAGAATCAATTTAAGATTAAATTAAATTAAAATAGGAATATGAAAAATAAAAATCTGGAGTGGCCTACACTCAATTTTACTATAAGTAACTTAATATCAAACTTCTTGAGTATATAACATAAAACGTCTCATTTAAGCATAATGTAAACATCTAAATGGGATATGATTATTAGTCTTTCATTCTTGAGGTAGTACAGATAGTGATTGAAGTACATATCAATATATAAGCTTATTTTTGTACATCACACTGCTGATGCAAATAATTTCATTAGTATAACTACAGCAGTAATAAAATTGTTGAAAAACCAAAGTGAACATTTCTTGATACAAAATATTCTCCTACAAGAGAACATGGCTTTTGTTCAAATAGCCAGTGGATTTCTTACATCGTTTACTTCACATCCTTCTACATTGAATATTAAAGTGAAATTTTCAAATTTAAAACAGGAAAATACTCTTATTTTCTCTGAAAAACATCATAAACATCGAAGAAAAAATGTTGTGTTAAGATGATTTATAATTAAAGATGTATGATAATTGCATTTATTAATCTCTAAACGAAAGATTTCAATTTTGAATTATCTTTTACATTTTTGGTCTTTTATAGAATTAATTATACTGGGAATTTTATGGCTTCTTAGTATTTAATAAGATCATTTTCCTTCCCCTTTGTCAAATATCATATATATGAATTTTTTCTGAGTGAGTGTTGAGTGTTGAAATCCTTTTCCTGCCTCTTGTACTCTGTTATAAGTTTGCTATGAATGTATATTGAGAAAAAATATATTAGTAGTTAGCCAGTTTACATACTCAAATCGAAGTCAAAGCCAGCTATTCAATATAATTTAAATCTTTTATAGTTGGGAGCTTCTAATTTTTGAAAATAATAAATATGAACTATTAGACTAGAATAGTAAAAAAAAAAACTGGATATTCCTCAACAAGCATAAGTCCTCTTTCTTGAGGAAAGAATCCATTCGTCACATTTCAATATCATGGAAAGGGACATTTTATTTATGGAAGACAAAGGTAATTTATTTATGTTTATTGGCGGTGATTTTTTTACATGTAAAAATAGTATACCTCTTACATCTCGTATAAGTCAATAAACTATTTAAATTTTTTCTTTATAAATATCAATTTTATCTCAGTGGATTCGCTCAAAAAATTTCTAAGTCAATGTAAACAATGTAAAAAAATAAAAAAAATTCGACAAGTATAGCAGGTGATCTCTTAGTCTAAGATAAACAAACAGTTTTTATAGCGTTATTGCTCTTTCCCGTAATTGAAACTTCATGATTTTTTTTTTATGAATTGCTAATTTTTCGTTCCATTTTTGGTGAAATTTTCATTATTTTTTCATGAGCCGTTTAGCGTCAAAAAAAATTTTCTGTAAACAGAAATCGTACTGTAACGCCCCTTTAGCGAATGTAATTTTGAATAAAAATATCTCAACTCATTCTCCACATAATGTTCTATTTTTAGGTATAGTTTCATTTTGATCCGTCAAACAGTATGGCTTGTATCACTCTCACAAGGTTTGAGATTGAATTATAAGTCAAAATTTTTACATTTTATTGAAAAAAAAATATTTCCTGTTGTTTTAAAATTCTGAATATATTTTTCGTTTGTTCCATTTGTAACCTCCATTTGTAAGATAATGTCAAAATTTCAAAACCAAAGGGTTATCAGTTTAGGAGAAAAAAATGGTTTTTAAAATCGGTTTTTGGCAAAAAAAGTGACTTTTCTGTCATGTATAATTCTTCCCAAACAATAAGGATCTTCTACCCTATGAGATCCATTTTTGTGTAAAATATCAACTTGATCCATCAAAGATTCTGGACAGTAACGTGGTAACAAGCAATGCTAACACACTCACCCACCCACCCACACAGACATCATCATCGAAAAAACTTCATAAAACGACTTCTGGAACCTCAAAACATGTAATTCCGTCAAAATCTCGAGATCGAATTTTTTCACGATCACTATACTTTACTTATAGTAAAATAATAATAAACCCAAAAACAAATAAAATAATAAAAACTGAGGGATGAACAGAAGTAATGATACTTAAATAAAAATTAAAAATTATGGACTAAGCTTAATAAAAAATACAGAATAAATCTCAAAATAAATTAAACAAATGAAAATTACATAACATAAAAACTAGATGCAGAGACAAGAAACTAATACAATACAATACAGAGGGGATTTGTTGCAGAATCTGTAACCTGTAGCACTCATACTGACTGCAAAAACCTCACTCTCCGAGCCTCCGAATAAGCCCATATTTGGTTGCTCAATGCGCGCAGTGCACCTGGTCTTAATCTTAAGAGATAATGCTTCATTGTATTAGTTTCTTGTCTCTAAAAATAAATTGAAATGCAAAAGAAATAAGTGCTTTCATTGATTGCATCTCGTGTTTAATTGTATTTTTTCTGCATTATATATATATATACATTTATATACTGCAGGGCCTAATTTTTGGTAAAACATGAACTTGATCCAACAAACTTTGTGACCTGCAGCGTGCCCACAAACGTTTGTATAAACACCCCACAAACGACATTTCGCATCAAAATTTTTTCATGATTATTATACATTGATTACTGTAGGGTAAGAATGACTTGTTTAATTATGCTATAATCTTGTACAGTAAAATAGTTCTTCAATGTATAATACATTATAATTAAACCACCCATAAGATTTACTGAATCATCATAAGCAAACTAATACCTTTTAGGAGTAAATTCATATCAATTTAAAATTACCTTTTCATTTCTGATATCATCAGGATGGATTGATGGTGGTTTCTCCATTGCCACAAGGCTCAAAATTTGCATGAGATGATTTTGCATCACATCTCTAATAATTCCAAATTGGTCGAAATATCCACCTCTTCCCTGTGTGCCAAAAGGTTCTTTAAAAGTAATTTGTACTGAAGCAATGTAATGCCTATTCCAGCTAGGACTAAATATCACATTACCAAACCTAAAACAGATTTAAATCATATACAATTATAAATGTTATTGTAAACTGATTTATTACAGAAAGTAAATTTTAAAAATTAAGTCTAAAACAATATATCCATCTTTGCTATTTATTATACATCTACGATAATAAAAAGGTAGAAATGTATTAATCACAACAGAACTATTTAATAAGAACAAAACAAAAAAAACAGATTTCATTATTCTAAAAAAGTAAAAAATTGTAGGATTTTAGTTTAGTGATGTCATGGATTTCCATTTCATATAGTAAGTTAAACTAAATAATGAGTATAATTTCAGATATTCATTTATCTAACGCATTATATATCCAAAGAAGCTCTGGCTGATGAACTAATTTAAAAAAGTATTATTGATATTTTGAATAATAGGTTCTTCTGTTTAGATATTTCAAAATAAAAAATAATCAACCAAACAGAACAAAAGTGGTTCACACTTAAAATTTATCTGCTTCAATAAAAATTAACTAATGCACAAAACACATTAGTTTAGACAAGTTTGCTTCCAACTTGTGACAACCTGTCATAATGTTCATTTACTGCAGAGCTTTCGAAAACGTAGCTCTCTATTATGCACTGACAATTAATGTTAATATTTTAACACAAAAACTTTTAGAAAACAACATGGGAATAATTATTATGGTCCTCTTGGAATGATCTCAGGAAAGTACCCGATATTAATAACATGCAAGAAGATTCCTAGTAATAGCCAGAATGATTCAAAATGAACCTAGTGAAATGTTTATAACAATGTAAGGAATAAGAACCTATACCTACTGGACAAATCAAATAAGTGAGAATATTTGAAAAATATATTGATTATAAATAATACCTACTTGCTCTTTACATTAACCAATAAAATATCATAAACCCTACTAGTAATAAAATTTCCCTCATAAATATAGGTATCAGTAGGAATATTTGATATGTTTTTATATGTACCTTAGAGTCATTAAGTTTTGAATCATTTCTTTCCCCAAATAATGATCAATTCGAAATATTTGTTCCTCTTTGAATAAAGAAGACAGGTGGTGAGAAAGTTTATGTGAACTCTCAGAGTCATGACCAAACGGTTTCTCCACAATAATTCTCGTCCATCCACTTAAAAAAAAAAAAAAAAAAAATGTACTAACCATTAATAACAAAAGGGATATAAAATGTTTGAGTTCTGACTTATTAGCCATGCAGCACTGTTTTAAGTTTGATGTAACTGGTACGAATACAGTAGGAGGTAATGCAAGATAAAAAATTCTGTTAGCTCCGTTTTTGGGTTCATGGATTTTGAGCGTGATGTCTAAATTTTGGAAATCAATTTCTGAATCATATCGCCCACTTAGGTAAAAATTCCTCGACCAAAAATCGTTGAATCTGTAATCTTCATTTGGAGTGACCTAAACAAAAATAAGATAAAAAAGATTTGGTTATAACAAGCATCCTTCAATCAACGGACACATCTTTAATATGAGATTTTGTGACATATGATAAAACTGAGAGAGATAAACTAAATCCTTCAATATAGTCACCAACAATCAAAATCAACTGTCAATGTCACCAACTATCAATGATAAAACATCAAAAATTACTACTTAAAAAAAATTAATAATATTAGCAAAATATAAGGTAATTGTAAATTAACTATTAAATTTCAAGAAAGAATCATCCACCTTTATCTAGAAAAATTTTAAGATATAGTCATGATTCTATTAAAATACTTGTACACGATGTATAAAACAAAACTCTAATTTTTCTAATATAATTTAAGTATAAGAAAAATGATATTTGTTATACTTTCTATAACTGCTTAATTGATTAATAAAGTCTAAATAATTCAACAAAAATAAATTGAAAAATAAGTTCGTAATAGGATAATAATCAATTACAATTCATTATTACCCTATTAAGTTCAAATATGAGAATTATATATACATTTAATTATAGAAACCAATTAACAATATCAATATAAATAATAATGATAATAAAGAAATAGTGAGAAATTTTAAATTTTAAGTAGACCGATAATTAATACGAATTGTAACTGTACAATTTCCACTGTAAGTTACGTACTGCAATTACGTGAAGTACGTAACTTTTTATTTCTGGTCTAATTTATAAATATATTAACCTTGTTCAACTAGAATAACTTCACAATATAAGATTACAATCATTTCAATATCTTAAAATCAATTTCACTATTTATTTCAAAATGTTGAACCTTATGTTCAGCATTACAATGGTAATAATTAACTTCATTAAAAAGAAGGTAACATTTTTGTTATATAGATATAAAATAAAGGAAATAAATACTATGAAAAAATTTATCAAGAAGAGGCATAATGTAAATTCTAAAGGCGAACATTAGGAATGTATGAATAATCTTTAAACCAAAAGTTTAAAGATTGTCCATACTCTTTAAACTATAAAATAATATTAATATAAACCATAAGCTTAAAGATTATTCATTCTCTTTACTATATAAGTCTAAGTCTTAGGTAGTAAAATTGAATACCCCTATTGCAATAATTTATATGATGAAAATACCTTCATATATTTATATAAAGACTTCTTGAGATCATCTTTTTTAATCGCTGATCGAGCATAACCAATGATAACCAAATTTTCTGGCAGTAAACCATCTCTAAATAAACACCATAGAGTTGGGTAAATTTTCTTTTTTGCTAAGTCACCCTAAAAAAAAAATGTTATAACTATTATAATGATTATATCAAAATGTTTAGAAACCTTCATATCAAAACAATAACGAAGTACATTTTTAAATAGTATGATTTTTTTTGTTTCTACAAACTGATAAATTTTAATTTACGAGAGAAGGGATACAAAAACCATTAAGATAAATTCCAAGAGAAATGCTACCCCTGATTTAATCCCTTCTCTTTTCCTCTTAAGGAATCAGCATGTAACAGTTTAATATTTATAATATATCTTAAAATAAAAATATTGAATTCAACAATTGCTTTGCGTTAAATATTAAAAACTTTATTAGGACTTAAAAAAAGAAAAAATACAGGAATAAATTTATGAGTAATACCGATGCTCCTAACACAATAAATGAATGGAACTCAGAGTCACCAAAATAACTTCCTTCATTCAACATATCAGAAGAAGATAAAGTTTTTTTCAAAATTGCGATAGAATCTTCAAGCCCTGCAACAACAACCAAATGAGAATAAATGAAACAAACGTACGTACATTCACATATATAATAAATTACAATTTAAACTAAATAGGCAGACCGAAATATTACACTGGAATTAAAGTAGAAAAATTGTAAAATCCTTCTCTTATTTGTTACAATCTTCATATATATATAAAACGTTGCATAGTTATAAATCAATTACAATTATTACACTTGACCAATATTTCAAAAATAAAATCATGAAGAATAGGCATAATATAAAGTATACATTCTCAATGCATGAATAATCCTTAAATCCTGATCAGACTTAACTCGCTGTAAATCAATATAATTATTGGTTTTATTTTAATGTGGCCGTTCATCTAAAGGTATTCCAAGATACTTGAGTACATCTTAGAGTTCTAGTTAAAAATTTTCAGCAAATAGGTGTTTGAAACCTACTTTCTTCCTCCATGAAAAAGGAATAAGAACTGTTTTAACTGGATGCATATCCAGACCTTTTTCTTTTACCCACTTTACCCCATTTCCTTATATTGCAAAAAAAAAAAGTTAAGTTCTTTTGGTTTGAACATATTGACTATAAATATGCCTCTGTCCCAAATATGTTACTAAAGGTGACTGTGTAACAAATTATAATGACAAAACTTTAAAGGATGCTTAAAAAAAAAGGTTCTCAAATAGAAACCCGTTTAATGTCAAATGTTATGTTTTACCATATCACCGGATCTACTTCTTAGGCTTACTCATAATCTTGACTTTTATATAGTTTTTTTTAATTACTACAATGTAGGTAATTTGTTCTTTAAAAACTCTATTAGAGAACTGGAGTATGGTGGTATTTCAAAAACTCCGTGAAAATGTCAGGAAACATATATACGTCAGACTTGTAAGTTATTTACATTGCATATCGTACAACATAAATACCCCTTAGTTAGAGCTGAACAAAGTATTACCTTATTTACGCATTTAAATAATGAGAATCATGGCCTAAATTGAACAGAAACTAAAATGATTACGTAAAAAAAATCGATGTTGTTAAGAAATTCATTCAAACATTCTATTCGTTTAATTTAGATCCAATACCATAAACATTAGTAATGTTTTATTCAAAATAGACCCAGTATTAACGAAAGCAATAGTCTTATCAACCAGGGTTTAACAAGTAGCAGATAATGTTTTACTTATTTCTTCTTGAGCTACTCTGTTCAGTTTATTGTTCCCTTTCATTGCCTTTTATGCCCCATAAAATAACTCTCTTACTTTCTTCCTCTCTCAGTGCTACACCATATGTCCAGTTCTGTCGTTTTTAGTTCAAGTTTGACTCTGACGAGGACCAGTTAAAGATCTTTGTTCCATTTCTGATTTTTTTACTGTGGTTGAGTCATATCTATAGATTTCACAGTAAACATGTAAAATAAAACTTCTCAACTGCAGTAAGAAATTCAGAAATGGGACTAAGATCTTTCAACCAAAACCACTGGTCTTGTCAATCACACTTGAATTGTGACACTTGATTTGGACGTAAACATATACATATATTTAGAAAAACAATTCTGCGTTTCAAGTAAACTCGTGATCATGTACATATGTTGTCTCCCTCCTTCTATATAAAAGTGTGTTATCTCCATAGTTGATTATATACTCAACAAGTTATTCTCTTGCAGGAAGCTATGTCCTTTCATCTAACACGGTCTTCAACTTGTATTTTTAAACCGTTTTAGGTCAGACTTCCCTTAGCGCTATTTGAATTGGTTTTAAAAACTAATATGACTTTCATAAGGTTCTTTCAACCTCTTCACAAATATATCAAACGTATAAACCATGTTATGAAACCTAAAATTAGACTTCGATTTATCAATCAGTAACGATACTTGTTCTTACCAAATATAATGACGCCTCTTATTATATATATGAAATAAGGTATTTTACTGATCAGACCAAACGATTGAGTATTTATACTGTTTAACAAACATTTTAATAATTTACCACTCAGATCTAAGTTTACTTTATGGCAACATCAACAAAATATTTGATATATACCATGCAAGTTCAGGAAGTTCAAAAAATCATCAATGAATCAACCCATAATAAAAGAGAAAGTGTAAACTAGGCCCTTACACAGTGCTCCCCTAATCATAGATTCAGGTTTTCCGAGATACATAAAGTATTATGAACTAGGAAAGCCATGAACTAAATTAACACACACAAAAAAACAGTTTTGAGAACTTTTGAGAATGCTTGATATAAATGGTTCAATGACTGACCCTATTTAAGCATATTTTTTTCACATTTACATCAAAACCAACAGCTTACTTATTGCTGAGATCTCGTATGCATAGTACATATATTAAGAAGGCTTTAGCCTAACTTTTGAAATAACATTTTTAATTAAGAATTACCTCAATTTTTAAAATGGACATTTGTAGTTTCATTCATTCTATAAAAGATGACTATTTCATAACTGAAATTATTAGATTAACAACCTAACAAAAGAAATCCTCAAAAACTAAAAATAATATCATTTCAATGAAACTTTGTAGGAATTATTTTAGAAGCATTACTTACTAATATTATCCATTTTCGAATCCATTTTTCAAGAGATCAAGTAAAAAAATGATGCAATAAATAAAATATAAGTGAACTTTTAATAAAATACTATTTAACACCAAAACACACTAGTCACTCAACTCTGTTTACTCATTTTGTAATTCGCTGTCCAAGACGTGAAGTTTCAGGATTACCAACTTCAGTGCCCTGACATAATAACCTAACTGTTATCACCAAGACATAAACAAAAAATGATTCAAGCTTTAAATTCCAGGATATTCACTTTTCAGGTTTGCGTTCATTTGTTTCTAGGAACTATATTAATTATGTAATTATAAGTTGAAAATATTAATGTAATTGGTATATTTTGTACTTACATCAGTAATGCAGAGAGAAAACTGCTTTAAATCTTAACAATCATATTTAAAACCATTCTAAGAGAAATAAAATGTTTTTAACTGTCGAAATTTCAGGGAAAGTTTTATGTAAACTATTCAACAGGTTACATGTAAAATTGTGATACTTACATAATTAATTTTACATAATTTAATAAAAAAAATAATGTTAAGCTTTACTGATTTAAAAATAAAATTTACTTATTCATAATTTTATACAGTCAATAAGAATATTCTACTCTTTATAACATTCAATTCCTATTTACAGAATTTATCGCGAAAAATTAGTTTAGATTATTAAACTTTCTGTCTAGAAACAATAGCCTAAAGGAAACAACGAAATCCACCTCATGAACAATTAAATTCCAGTTAATAATTGAAAACTCAAATAAGATTCTAATAAAGATCTCTAATATTTTTTTGCTATACTGCATCGACGTAACTTAACATTTAGTCGTCCAAGTGTTTAAAAAAAAAACTAACAAATATATATCACATTGTTTATAAATATACATATCATATAATTGCTTCTATACTTCTAGTGAATGAAAATAGATATGACAGAACAGTCAAAAGTATTAATTTACGGTTTACCTCTTAGGATTACTTTCTGAACCATAGACTTATGTAGTGTCAAGTACAATTTAATCTATAACCTCGGCTTCAGAATGGTTTTTGGATCCATATTCTTAACGAATTATTTAATTTCAAACAAAAATAGTTACCACCAATTCGGTTAATAACGTATATTTGTCTCACCAAATGAACCGAATAATTCTTGTAAAACCGTGTAGTATTCAATATACTCGAACATTAAAAGGTGGTAATTCCTTATTATGTTAACTATCATGTTAATAATTAAATACCAAGTTAAGTTTGGTTTAAGTTAACACAACATTTACTGCTGTAAGGCTGAACGAAATTCGCCGAGTCAGCTAGTGAACTATATTTACCAATGGAATATTAATTAATATTGCACGAAAAAATTTTGAATTTACGACGGTATACCTGATATTATTTAATTATTTATTGATTATAACTAATTTTAACGAAATAAACTAATGCCTATACAATAAGTATTAATTTTAACTTAAAAAAATATTACATACCAAATGCTTGTTATAATCATACTGGTAAATATTACAAAATAAAAAAAACTATTCAAGGCTCAGTCCTATTTGCGCTTTTATATCCATGGGTGAAATAACTTATGACTTGCTATAGTGGGAAAAAACCGTTTTATTATTCCGTTTTAATATTCTCACTATGTGATTTATTCAGAAAACGTACGCTGCTCATTACAATCTCTTATACTCACTGAACAATGGTTCTGCCAAATGTAAAATAAAATATGCAAAAAACCCATTTCAAATTTTACTATCTAGTAAAATTGTATAAACTATTTAAATACAAAACAACACTTATCATTAATACTCCTAAAAAAAGAGGATATCATGAAAAACAACCTCTTATATCTGGAAAATTAAGATAACTTGGTAAAACAGTTGAAAAAGAAAAAACGAAATTTTTATGGGCCAATAAGTGAATTGTGAATTTTCGAAAAACAATTGGAATCATATAGGAAGACCAAAGAAACTAACAAATAAACGTGGTACACCTAAAAAACCTTTTACAATTAAGAATTAAATAAAATAATAAAAATATGAATAAACAAAACCAGCTAATCCAAAAATAAATAAATAAAACTGAAGACTTACAACTGGTGCTAGGGTTGGATCAAGTTACATGCAACTTATGCTGTTTACAGGAGTACCACAAGTTATTTTTAACTTGTCAAAAAACAATTAATTTTTAACTTTGTCGAAAAAGAAAAATTAAACCTTATTTATCCCTAATCTGTTATATCTATTTTCAATGATTAATAGTATCTTACTATTAATTTATTTATTTATTAATCTTACTATTACTGTTTTTGATGCGTGTGGTGCCTTCGGGTGGAGCATGCTGTTCTCTGACAATAAAAAAAAAAAAAAAAAAAAAAGTATCTTACTGTTTTTTATATAAAACGAAATGTATAAATATAAACTAGATTCAAAGAAAGAACACCGATAAAAGTGATCAAAGAAACTCACTGCTATATTTCAACCGCGTCGTCATGAAGTAGAGAGATAAAGAAGCGAGTCGCTCCGAAGACTGACGACGACTGAAGTAATATCATTCAAGAGACACTCAATCAGTGTAGCCAACTATTGTACGGAAGGGAGACAAGGATAAAAATAAATATTAACAAAAAAAATAAGTAAAACAATGTTATAAGGAAAAAAACAAAAACTAACCGTAAAGAAATGAATAAAAACAACAAAAAGTTTTAATAAAAGTATTAAACAAATAATCATTATCGATTCAGGTTAAGACCAGCAGCAGGTCTACTACCCAGATAACAAATAAGCACTTCTTCTAAGGCTCTCAAAGTGTCATTAGTGCTAGTATCATTAATATGCCCAAGAACCTGTACACAGAAATTATAATTGAAAATGTGCCTGTGAGAACTGGCATGAATGACAACGGGAAGGTCATAACACTTGCCAATGGACGACTGGGTCGTTGTCTGCCTTCGGAGCGACTAGTTTCTATCTTCCTGATGACGAGGACATCGTAATATAGTAGTGAGTTTCTGTTTCATTTCTGAGTGTTCTTTATGTCAATATAGTTTATATATATACGGAATCCAACCGTCTCTGTACCAGCGCTCTTGGTTTCCCTCTCTTATCTCTCCTGAAGACGGTTCAACCAAAAATTAGAGACTGTAAGTGTGTGTTTTTAATTTCTCTATGTTTCTTTATGCACATTGAACTATATATATATATTCACTGATAAATCGAAATACGATCCAAACTGGACACAATACGAGTTCGAGATTAACAAAGAGCAACACACAAAGTAGGTAAACACACTTAAAGACTCAAATTTTCGGGTAATCCGTCTTCAGGAGAAAAAAGAATGGGAGACCAAGCACGTTGTAGACGCAACGGCAAGTAACCAACCCCGGGGTTGGTTACTTGCCGTTGCGTCTACAACGTGCTTGGTCTCCCATTCTCTTTTCTCCTGAAGACGGATTACCCGAAAATTTGAGTCTTTAAGTGTGTTTCCCTACTTTGTGTGTTGCTCTTTGTTAATATCGAACTCATATATATATATATATATATGACGATGAAAGAATACTGAAGACCATTATTAAAAACAATACGAAGTGCAACAATTCTGGAGACCAACTGAAGATTAGAATTTACTACAGAAGTTTTTGCACAACACACTTAATAGTCAAGAATAATTTACTGCAAAAACCACTCTTGCAAAAGACCAATGTGGTATACCAATACAATTGTACCATAGGAAACTGTGAGTTCCTTAAATCATGCTACATTGGTTCTACAGCAACAACATTATCTAGGAGATTAACAATGCACCTGACTGCAGGTGCCCCGAAAGAACATACGCAGAGCACCCATAGCCTCAAGCTAACCAGGGAAGAATTGAATAAAAATATCACATTACTTTATCAAGAAAATGACCTGAGAAGGCTACACATTCTGGAAGCGCTGTGCATAAGAGAAAAGAAGCCGAACCTGAACAACCAGACCACGAGCTTCTCAAGAATATTAAAACTGCATGCAGGAACGTAGGATAATATTAAGTTCAATCCCTGATTATTTTCAAATTCGTTAGTACTTTTAATTAATATATATATATATATATATATATATATAATATTGTTAAAATTTGCAGCAGCTTCTGCACTCACTAACTTTAAGCTGGTGGCCTCGATCCTTCGGGCGATTTTTCTTTCTTCTGGCTGCAGTTGCCACAGCATCTGTCCTAGAGACATCTTCAATATTACACGAGCTTTCGACCATAGGAACATTGGTCATCTTCAGGTAGAGCATGCCTTGTAGTAAACAGCTTAAATGCCAATCAGGTTGACTAATTCGAACCAATCAGAGCGCAGGGTTAAGGCTGCTGTAAATTAATCGCTTAATTAGTATTAATGTATCGTATTAGTATTAATTAGTATTAATGTATCGCTTAAAGTTAGTGAGTGCAGAAGCTGCTGCAAATTTTAACAACATATGTTTGAGAGAAGACCTGCTGCCAACGTATTCTAATATATATATATATATATATATATATATATATATATATATATATAATGTAAAAAGGATAATGACCCAAAAGGACAACAAACGTATCACAGTAAACCACAGACACAGAACAAAGAAACGAGCACACACACTGTCTCTAATTTTTGGTTGAACCGTCATCAGGAGAGTTGAGCTAGGGACTCCAAGCGCACTTGCGAAGCTACGGTTGGAGACCAACAGTGTTGTCACACGCGTGTCCGGTTCAAGTCTAGTATGAAATGAAAGTCAAAAATAGAAAGGGAACAGGAGTTCACTGCAAAGTGAGGCTCATGTTTTCTGCCAATAATCTTATTTCACAGAGGGACTGTGCAACCTCTATACCTATTGGCGGAATAACGGAGGCATCGCTGGGCAGCGGGTAACTGGGACCGCACGCATGGACCTATAAATTCTACTCTCCTATTGGTCACCATTTCAACGGATATATATATATATATATATATATATATATATATATATATATATATATATAGTCAGCTGAGTTTTTGACTATGACGAAGACCGCTTGTTACGGTTGAAAGATCTTGGTCTTGTTTTCCCATTTCTTATTGTGGTTTGATCATTGATATATATATATACAACTAATATAATATTATTATATAATATTATATATATTATATATATAATATAATATATATTATATATATATATATTAGTGTGTTTCGGCAGCAAGTCCTCTTTCAAGCATGTATTATTGAATTTGATGGCAGATTCTGCATTCACGATTTTCTTACTTATAGCTTCTATTTTCCTTACAATTTTCTTTTGAGAAGGTGATAATTGCCAAAGCAAACTAGCACACAACATTCAGAAGGCTGGAAATAACTACTTCACTGGGGATAACTATATTTAATTAAACACTACACTAGATTAAACTAAGATAACAAGCTTTCGGCCCCATGGGTCATCATCAGGTTCTTAAACTACTTATATTAACTAAATATACATATTACTGACTACTTTGGCGTTTAAATGCCAACTGAAAACTGCTTTCTGTCGAAGTGAAAGTTGGTGGTGAGGGTGGAGTAGGGGTGAGTGCAGGTCAACAAAAAACTTATGGCCCTTCAACTCAACCTAACTCGGTTATCGCCTTCTTTTCTTACTAATTTAAAAAAATTATCTATATTCTTAAAACTAGGAATTACATTGAAGTCATTACTTTGTGCATTTAAACTAGGTAACAAGTCTTTAATGTACAGAGCTTCTAAGATTTTAAGTCTATTGAAATCGCTATTAACATGTAGGATGGTAGTCCCCTCAACCAGGTTCTGCCTAGACAGGGGAATACCATGTGCCTCTTCTGCATGGTTTCTTGGTGCTCCTGTCGTGAGATGGAGAGTCAGACGTCTTGACAGTTTCGTCCTAGTCATCCCGATGTACCTAGAGGGCAGGGCTGCACAGTTCCCTGTGGTGCAAGTGTATTGGTACACTAGGTGACTGCGATTGAGGAACTGTGCAGCCCTGCCCTCTAGGTACAGGAGCTTACTTTCGCAAAAAAAATGTTGGAAGAAAACTTGATCCCTTTTTTGAAAGACTCTGAAAATATATTGAATCTTGCTGAAGTGTGTTTTTCTCCATGACAGTGCTGCATACTTACGAGTAAATGAGACGCAAATCCTGATGAAAAGGATTTATTTCTTTGATTGGCCTGGAAATTCATCAGACTTAAACCCTGTTAAACACTTAGGAGTAATTCTGAAAGACTGCAAACTTAAATGAACCAAGGAGTCGATGCTGATCGCTATGCAAAAGACAAGCTTATGATACATCTACAAGACGTGTTGGAAGAACTTTGGTTTGATACTAATCTCTTCGAATCGCTACTTCGATAATATCCTTCAAGATTGCAAGCTTTTCGAGGCGCACGTAGTTTCCACACAAAATATTAGAGATATTATAATTTCTTGATTGTTTTAGCAATGTGTCATTAGAATAAACTTTTCTGTAGAACCAAATGCTGTCCCCCTAATAAAACGTTTCGTACCATCCTGTATTAGGAAACTGGTTAAGGTAATTATACACAACTAAATATCTTCACGAATGGTTTAAGTTTCCATCTTGTATGATAATAGGAAGACATAATTCTATCCCCTTCAGAAATTAGATTCAACGATTGATAAAACAGTTACTATATTGTTACCTCTTATTGAAATCTCTTTACCTAAAATAATGTGAGACTTTAACAAGCAGAAATGAATAAACAAATAACTGAAAATTACAAACAGGAATAATTTAACATCAAGAAACGATTTCATAAGTGTTCCTGGATCTGGAAATACTGGAAAAGATTTACTGAACTTCATGAGATCGGAAATAAAAGGTAGCACCCGCTGTTCTCTATTTATATTTGTAATAAATGAAAAATTTATTACATACAATATACAAGTATTTCAAAAGTTGTTTTAAGCAATGAGCCAATATATTTAATTAAAATTCCGAATAGTTTCTGAGAAAAAAAGGAAGAGGTTATAGACATAAGAAAAAGACGGTGTAAATTGCCCCTTAGTGACTGGAATGGTTCATGAGCTTCTACACTACAAGAACAAATATCAAGTTTGAAATGAGTATTCTTAAATATTTATATAACTATATAAAATTCATTTTTCCAAGAAATGTGAAATCCCACTTTTCCGTCAATACGGTAAATTTACCATGGTATTTGTTCCTAAGTGTTTTATTTAGTGCACATGGTTGGCTTTTATTCTCTTTTTTTGTTGACTTTTTTATTTGGCTTTTATCATACATACTAATTTGGAATAACTCTCCCCTTTATACTAGAGCTAGTCTTTTATCAATGAGTGGATGGTTTAAAAAATGAAAATGTTTCGTAATTGTTTTAGATGTTTTAGTTGTAAGTCAAGTTCTCTAAAATAATTAAATTGAAACATTTCTTATATTTTCTTAAACATAGAAGATGCTATGAAAGGTGATTTTTTCTTTCTGGTTGTTACATATATGTTCGAAGATATGAAATTACTGTTCTGGTACTTCTAAAGCAAATTTCGAGATAGAAATCGATAAAACTTCTATTAGGATATAAATTGATGATTGAAATCTCTGTAAGAACCTTGACTATGAAATTTATGTTTTCAAATTTTAGAAATCTCTTTGCTGAAACATATGCTTTTTTACCAGAAAAGGTCTTGGTAATAATTCCAAAAAGGCTTATTCAATTGATTTAACAAAAATTGCTGTTATGGTTTCTGTTTTATAGCTCCCACGGTATCAAACATCTTGTAACTAGCGACCTCTATGATGGATTTCTAGTCAAACAGAACAATGTGAACGCTACTATCATTTATCAGTGGAATCAATGGCAGTTGCGTTAATTTTAGTTTGCCATTAGAGTATTGCTTCTTGTTTCCATTTTTTTTTAAGTGTTATATTAGCAATTATTGAACCAAGACAGTTTAATTTTATCCCACAATAAATCCTAACATCCTAAACGTACAATATGTTTTTTGTTCGTTCTTTATATAACGTTAATTCTTTAACGAGATTTTTTAAACCACACAATAATGTTTTCAGAGTAAGTAAACTAAGACAAAACATTATTTATTTGTATTTGTTGATCATTACTGTTTTAATTATTTTTTATGTTAAAAGTTTTTGATATCTCATTTACTAAAAAAGATTTATTACAGTGTTAATTTAAAATTGAACTCAATTCCGCCCATTTTGACTGTCAATAGGATTTGTGATGCATATACGAGTGATGGAAACATTTTACCACTTGTTGATTCTTTGGGTCAAGAGTCTAATCTTGTTTACCTAACTGTGAAGTCATTCATACCTCAAATATCCTTTTATTTGCATAAGATTTTTTTTAAATATAAAAACATTTTTGTTTACTCTGATGGAGATTCCTTTTGTGTTGACTAGAAAAGTTAATAACATTTATATTTGCATGGCTGTAATTGAGTGGAGTTATTCATTATTTTTATTGAATCATGTTGACATTTTAAATATTTGTTATTGAAATAAAATTTTTCACTGAATATGGTTATTTCTCTTATAGGTTGCTCACAGATTAAACTTTGCTTCTGAACCTTCAACCGCAAAACCTGAAATAGAAGAATACGTAACTTCCAGTTCTGAAAGTGACTCTGACAGTGATGGAGAGAGAGTATGTTGAATTGCCATTCTACTTTTAAGCTATCCAGTTTTGACTAAAGTTTTAAGATGGCTTTATTCAAATCAATCCTGTAAAATAATATTAAAAAGTGTCCTGAGATATTTATACCCCTCACATATGGTATCAGACTGGATGAAAACCTTATTTTTAACTGAAATTAATGTGATCATAATGTATTTATAGTTGATCTAGAAAATAATATACTTTTAAACAGCTGTAGTTTCAATTTTGTAAACTCAACTTTTAAAGAAACAAATAATATTTAGCTTTATTTATGACATATGTCCTGAAATTGTGAGGTAACCTATTTTTTAGAAGGTAGGCCTACTCAGTCAGTCAGACGTATGTATGACTGGGTAGTTTAGCTGTTAAACAGTTAATGAAACCGAAAATTATATAATGAATCCATGCTACATTTTATTTGTTTGAAAAGTAAGTAAGAAGGGAAATTATTCCTCCTTTTTTTGTTTAGAGTTAAAGACACCTGAGAGTAATAGTAAATCTGGCCCTGCGATAGGAATCAAAAACTACACTTGACTAGATACTTTGTTTTAAAGTATATTTACATAATGATGGAATTTTTGTTTATGAAGGAGTTCAAAATTGTGAAAAAGCGAATCAAATGATTGTATAATAGTTCCCTTGACAGTATTTAGTTGCATTGCATGAAGTTGATTTTACCGTTTGGTAATTAAATTTTATAGAATTATAATTATATTTTTCCAAATTTTCATGTGTATGTTAGGTATGCTTTCCTTAACCTTTGGCATAATGATCGCATTATTGCAATTATCTTCACAAAAATATTCGTAATCTTATTTTCAAAGGTTCTTACTGTTCAATCATCCAACTATCTGAACGCTTTAACTAAAAGAGAGGTTGCTTGAATTGGTAGTATTGGGTAGTATTGACAGTATTAATGGGATCAATTGTAACCAAGAGGTACAAGAGGCGGAGATTATTTAATTTTTTATAAATAAAATCCTTAGTAAATTTGAAAAAAGTTATCAAAGCGTACCTATGGTAAACATGTCATTTGAGAGCTATTTATTTGTAATAAAGTTTTTACCTAAAAAGGTCATATCTGTCCTAAAATTTTTATTCTCCTCGAATTTGTACCTTTGTGCCAAAATTAATATGATAATTAATTAAATAATCAACAAATGTATTTTAGGGTAGATCTGAGTTCTGGAGACGAAAAATGAGAACTTTTCATGGGATTTTAGATATTAATAAAGATGGAGTTGTTTCTTTTGATGACTTCAAGATTTTAGTTGATCGCTTCATATACCTGGGGCATTTAGAGCCTCAGCATCAGAAGGAATTTCGAGAAGTTGTAAAAGTATGTATAAATTTCATTATTGTGATGGTACAATTATTATTGCTACAATTTTACATGAATTTACTATATTGCATTATATACAGTTTGATACAGCATTTTGAGTAGTCTTTTGTTAATATGTGATAACTGCAGGCCTGAAATTGGATATTTTTAGTACTGTTCTTCAACTTTATCTCACATTACAGTAACTAAATAATCTTTAGAGCTTAGTGTTCTTGGAAAAACAAATTTTTCGATAACATAGTAACTTCTCAATTGAAAAAAAATGTAGGTGATTTTATTAATGCCAATGTTGAATCATACTATAAAATTCTGCACTTTCTAACTATGAAATATGTAGTGGTAATGTGATGTAAGATCCTAGATCATTGTTAAAATTAAGATAATCAAGTGCTAACGCAGTAGGTTTTGGGTTAGAATATTGCATATTATATGATTTCTTTTGTATTTAATTTTTTTTTTTTTAGTTAAATAGACAATCAGTTAGAAAGGAAAAGTCATAGTAATCAATTTTAATTTTTTAAAACTAAAAAAAAATTTTGTTTGATAGTTAACAAATTTCAAATGAATCTCATAAAATATTATTTAATTTTATTTAATAATATAATATAATAATGATGTAATATAATAATATGTAGCATATTATATTGACATATTAAACATACTTCCCTATTAAACTCATTATACGTTAATTAAATTAACACTTTATGTTTACGTTAAATTATAAAATGTTGATACAGTATTGCCACATTTACTGCTAGTGGTGCCTTTGGACCGGCTTCGGATGCTGTCCTTGTTCAAAAGCAACTAATTTAAACTGGTACCTAAATCTCATCATGTCTTTATATTTCATTGTTTGATACCTATTTGATGAACTGATTCTTGTATTATTTTTTTTATGTTCATAGTTAGTAAACGAATTGTTTAGCATTGTCAATGTAGTTGTTCAATAATTTATTGTGCTTAATGTTTTGTGGTGTGTCAGTTAAAGGTATGGAAAATACGAACCTCGGCGAAGGATAGGGTAGTGAGGGAGGTATGATGGAGTCGCCTATATTAAACTAACGATATCCCATGGTTATTTCATACTATAATTTTTTAGAATTAGAAAAAAATGAAGTTATTCTTTTTATAAATTGTTGTTTAATGTCCTAATAAGTTATGATAGTGCTTAGAATTTATATTTAATTTTTGATTGCATATGATCGTATATAACCTTATGGCTTTTACATTTTGTTCTATGAGATGAAATTTTATATAATTTTGTAGAATATGTGGGAGGAACGTTGGGGAGCTGTAAATCCCTATAACCTGGTAACTACTGAACAGTATCTTGAAGACATGTGTCATGTTTTGAATGATAAACAATTAAGGAAGAAAGTTCATCATTTCTTACCTTATTTGTTCAAGGTATTTTATGATAAATATTTGTTTTCACTTTTTTTTTGTTATTATTTTGTCTTACTTACTCATATTAACTCTTAGTGAAATCTCATATTGATTGTTCATTCAGTATCATTTTTTGATATTTCTGGATTATTCTCCTGTATCAAGCTTCACTATCCAGCTTACCTGGATACACAGTACTAGATACACAGACTTGTACTTATCTGACTAAACATTTATTCGAAATAAAAGTCAGTAATTAAAAATAAGTAAGTAATCATGAAAAAACTCTTATGTTTAATTTTCAGGAGATATATGTTTTGAGGTCTCTGAGTCCATTGTTGTAGTTTTTTTAATGATCTTTTTACTCCTGAGCTGAAATTTTTTCGGTTATAGTTTTCAGAAATTTTTTATAACATGAAAAGTTAAGTTTTCATAAATTATAAACATTTTGACTTAAGACTGTATCTGGAAGACAGACTAGTCATTCAAGTTGACAGGTCATAATGAAGTTGAATAGGAAAATAAGTCTTTATAGGAGTGTGAACTGTATTATTTCCTGGCAAAATTGCATCATAGGAAAAGGAGCATTATAGTTTGCCTCGAAAAATAAATTTTATTTATCCGATTCACACCACATATGATTAGCGATCCTGACTTTGGTTCACAAATAAATGATTTATCAATCACTGAAACTGTCACGTTTAAACAAGTTTTTGGATAGAAGAAATCAAAAAGGATTTTCAACCTTAGAGAAACTGCAGGGTTCGATGGTACACTAGACCACTTCTCAATAAGATACCCCTCAAAGCCTGTTATAGTTGACTACCAGATATAATGCTATCTTAAATTTGTGTTACTTTCCCCATTAAATAGAAATTTGCACTTGATGTTGTGATTAAGGAGAAAGGTAATCCCCACGTGACTGGAGATTTGATATACTGTTTACTTTCCTATTAGATGACTTTCCCTGCTCTCTAAGATATTTAAAAGGTTGATACTACCAGAACTACTGGTTATTTTGAGCCCCCATTCTCCTATTGAACAATTCGGTTTCCGATCAGAGCACTCTCTCTACTCCACTACAGCGCCACAGAGTTGTTCACGAGGTTCTCTCGACCTACGAAACCGAAGCTTTTGTCTTAGGCTCTTTTTCAACGCAGAGAATTAATGCTGATGACTTAATGTGGCACAATGAACTTCTTGCAAAACTGTAACCTATTCTTTCAGATACCTATTACAGAGTAGTGTAGAACCTACCTTATTATACAACCTACATTGTCAAAGTATGTTCTCTCCCAGTGGACATCCAAATACACCTCAATGATACTAAGGCAACAGTGGCCTGTTTCACATATTAATGGAATATTATGATACCTAACCTGATACTCAATGGGGTGCAAGGCAGATATCTTAGTGTCACTTTTGACAGTAAAATGTATTGGAACATTAAATGGTAGTGGGTGCGAAATATGTTGCGAATGAAGTCATACTTCTCCATATCAATCGACTTCCGTAACCTTCACTCCTGAAACCTGTGAGGTGTTATGCATGCGAGATATGGAACTCATTGGTAAAGTAACAAATTAAGAGATGATTAATTAACGGGAGACCTGGTTTGTTCGCTGAAGTATATTACACACTGACCTGCATATACCTTTTTTTTTTTATATTCTACGGAAATAGTGAAACAAGTTAGCAATTTGCATGTCCAACCATAGGAACCCCTAGTCAGTTAAATCATGGATGAATCTCGGACACCAGGAAACCAACGAAGGCTCAAGCGTAAATGGTACATTTATTTCGCATTTAACAGATAAGAGTGAACTCTTAAAGATTATGAACTTTTTGTGAATAATTAAAATAACATTCGTAATTAATTTATATTGTTTTTAAAAAAAATGCTAATTATATATTATTTTTTAACTTTGTTTGCTTAATCAATTTATACCTATTCAGTACTATAGATTGTTTGTTTAAAAGAGAATAAATTACTTTTTTTTTTTTGTAGGCTGTAGATAAAGACCGGAATGGATATATTACTGTTGAAGAATTTAAATTATTTTTTAATTGCCTTGGACTTCCAAGAGATGTAATGTATTACAGTTGTGACTGTTATTATAAAACAAAAAAAGCATGTTTATGTTATTATTTGTACATTTTTAAGGGTGTTTTAGTGACTTTTTTTTTGCGATCATTTTAGGTAGCTGTTGTTTCTTTCACTGCTATTGATGAAAATCTTGATGGACGAGTTACCCTCAAAGAATTTGTTAAGACTGGCCGAGAATTTTTTCTTACTGAAAATCAACAGAGTCCTAGTAAAATGTTTTGGGGTCCTTTAATGAAGTAATTTTGATTCTCTTATACATCGATCCTATGATATATGCATATAAATGCAATAAAAATACTCTATCGGTAGCGATTTTACGATGATTCTTATTCTTATAATCCTAATTTTCTTTTATATTGAATGGTAGTGGATTTGGAACAAAAAAGGTCTGTTTTTTAAAATTATTCCATATGTTTACTAAATAATAGTAATATTTAGTAAAAAAAAATTAGTAATATTGTATTTTTCTATTCAAATAACTTGCTCAATTATAATATTTGTAATAACTGTTGTATCTGTTCTTTAAATCATGATAATTTCTAATTTTATAATGACGAACTTGTTGTAAATTGGCTCTTATATTGTATTTTGTAATTATACGTGTGTGTAAATCAGTATTTTTATTATCCAGAATACCTTCATAACTAAATATCTACTTGTTTGATCGTAGCTGTTCTCCTTTTACTTTACTATAAGCAAATATAACAATCATGGAAAAATTAGATCCCGAAATTTTGACGTGTTCACATGTTTTGAGGTTTCCAAAGTCCAGTTTTAAAGTTTTGTTAATGATGTCTGTGGATGAGTGGGTGGGTGTGTATCTATATAAAAGTTTGTGGGTACGTTACAGTATGTAGCGTTTGATGTATCAAATTAATACTTTACAGAAAAATCGTACCTATAGTGTAAACGTTCCCTGTTATTTTTGGGCAATATTACATTACAAATGGTCACTTTTTAGGTAAAAAGTAATTTTTTAAACATTCTCCTGATACTAACTCTAGAATGTTGACATTTTGGGTAATGATGAAACTGACAGCAGCATTACAGAAAAAAACTTCAAAATTTTTGGTTAAAATAACATTTATGTATTCAGAAAGAAAGATAAAATCAAATCACCTCTTCGATATTCAATATTAAACCTTGAAACTAACTCAGATTCACCTTCAGCAAAGGGATTGGTATTTGCCTTCACCAACTAAGTTAAAGCAATTATTCAAGGTAGAAAGAGCCCCGCTATGGTTGGTTAGCTAAGCCTACACTTAAAACCTCAATGTAATATGTAAATATAATGTCATAATTGCTAATTAGAAGTTCACATACTGCTTGAGGATGCTGCTCCAAGTGAGCATTCCCGGAACTACAGACCTTGTCGAGATGACATTTTTTTTTGTAGAGGGCTGAGGGAGCAACAAAGTCAGTCCAATGATGCTCATTCCTCGAGGGAATATTTTATCTCCCATTGATCTTACATTGGGAGTCCTAAATTTTGGCTCAATTGTATTTAGCGTAGGAATCTTTAATGAGAACCTGACATCGTACAGGCTCGAGACCGAAGTTTTAACGTCCTCTCTGAGGGACGATGAACTCAAATTTATTCACATCCCACAGAATAAATCGAGAGGCAGAGTGGGCATCGAATCTCGAACCCACTAGTTCAGAGGCGAACACGTTGTCACTGAGTTAACCTGGCCCCTTGATGACTGACTATCTTAACAAATTTAATAGCAATCTGTATAATTACATATTGTCTGTAATATGGCTAAATAAAGATTATAGCTAACCCAAAAGTTACATACATCGAATTATAATACATAAATCTGTCACACTTCGGACTTCATTCATCTTCAGGAACTCTCTTGTTCTGTTGAAGATGGGCGATATCCGAAACGGGTCGGTTACACCGACTTCTATGCACGTTACTTTTTTTTATATTGTTTAAACCGATCCCCTAGCGGGTGATAACGAAAGCCGGTTTACCGGCTTTTAGTTTGATCGGTGATTCTACATTGGGAGTCCTAAATTTTGCTTAACTCAAGTGCATTTCGAGTAGGGATCTTTAACGAGTACCTGACATCGTACATGCTCGGGACCGATGGCTTAACGTACTCTCCGAGGGACGAAGTACTCAGATTTATTCACCTCCCACGTGAATAAATCGAGGGCCAGGTGGGGATCGAAACCCGGTTTACCAGCCCAGAGGTGAGTACGTTAATCGCTGAGTTAACCTGGTCCTTCTGTAGGATACATTAGTTTTTATGTAGAAGAACGAGGTAAGACGGATATTAGTATTTATAATTAAATCCAATATGTTTGCTTAGCATGGTACGATACATTGATCGTGTAAACGCAAGAACAATATAATCAATAATAGCAACTTGTTTCAATAGGTATTTTTTCACCCATTGTTTTACAAAAATGAACATAGTTCATATTATTAAGTGTAATATAATTCACCTAATATACGATTTTAATGAAAATTAACCAATGATTGACTATAGGTTTAAATGTGTACTTAATAAATACTTATTTTGGGAACATTTATTTAAAAAAATATTACAAAACAAACTATACTTCTGTATGGTTGGATTCAAAAATCATTTTTGAAAAAAAAAAGTTAAAATGGAATATAAACTATTCTTGATCGTTTTTACACATATACACAGACATTCACATATGTACATTTATTTATTTACTACACAAGTATTTCTTAACATATTGCTGGGATTACTTTGTACACAGGAAATATACTATTATAAGTTAAGTTATTCTACTAAGAAATAAAAATTGGTTAAACAGAGTATTCATTTTTTTGCCGTTATACAAACCTTTTCTTAGAAAAATACATTTTTCAGTAATTATATCATTAATAACATAATATTTAGAAATGTTGGCTTTATTATTTAAAATTCATAATGAGATTTTTTACCAAAGAAAAATAAACAAAATAGGATAGTACATCAGCATTATAAATAAATATAAAAACTATACAGCATGGTACATAAGAATGAATTATAAGTAACTAATCAGTTTTGAATAAGTACATGGTGCATTCATTAGTTTTTTCTATCAAGTTTGAGGCATTTTATCAGTTAATCAAAACTAGGATGTAGAATTTCAAAATGATAAGCTTTTGCATTTAATGAAACATACTGAAAAGTTTCATATGACATATTAGTTTAGTATGTAGAGGAATATTAATTAATATTTTATAACTTCAGTGTTTTTATAATCTGTCAAAACATTTGAAAACGAATTCAATATTTAGAGGTTAATATGTTGACAAAGATATTTATTTAGTCACCATGTATCTTCAAAAAAATATATACTGAACATTATTTTTTATCTTTTAAGGACAAGGGGGGTATATATTGATAACAAGGATATAAATATATACATATAAGGTTTGGTTATTAATTATCACTTAAGAGGATATCTTCATCCAAAGTATCTAGAAAGGTACTGTGCTTCATGAATTTACACGATAAGTACATTGTGAAATTCGAGTAACCTATAATTTCGAATATAGTAGTAAACCCTCGCTATATCGCAGTTCATTTTCACAAATTTCCTTAAAATATATGTATTTTTCTTTATAGATACACTATATTGCGGAATTTTAGGGGAATATGACGTATTTTAATTTCTATTATTTGGGTTGTAAATTGAACAACTATTAGCCAAACAAATTAAAAAACAGTAAGCAGATTATGTTTTCTAAAAATTCATATTAAAGGAAATAAAATAAATACATTCTGAACGGAGGATCCACGTTTAAGAGAAACAACACCCACTCTTACTCCTCCGTGTTACTTACGTATGATAACTGTAATTTCTGTTCATAGATACGTTGCCACAGTACAACATGAGCTTGGGACAAGTAATAGGTTTAACACTGTAATAAATATGTAAAATAACGTTACCTAGCCTAGCCTTACCTGTACGTACAGTAGAGTAACAAAAGTTTTTTTGAGAGTGAGAAAGATTAATAACAGTTTACGGAGGGTACATAAGGGCTTCAAATAGTTGCGAAAAGAAAATACCACACCTATTTCGTAAAGTTTCGTCTATTCAGGAAGGGGGGGGGGGGGTCCTGAAACGTAACGCCCGCGATAAACGAGAGTATACTGTTATATGATATACCCGTTTTTATTATTTCCTTATATTACATTTAAATTAAGTTTTTAAGTTCTCAAATACTTAATAAGAGATTCATGTTTTTCACGTATATTTTTTAAATGGATATGGCACATTCTGTAAGACTAGGGATGTCTGAATTACTTTTCGTGTTCAGCTTTCTTTATTCCAGGCTATTTACAAATAAAACAGCTTTCAAAGCCGTTGATATACAGGTTTCAATTTTGTAGCACTGATTCTTAAAGTTCTTATTTATTTTGGGTGTCATAATCGACGTACACTCTTACTACTTCACCAGAATATTTTCGCTGCGATGGCATGAAATAAAAATCTGGTTGAACTTGATCTTTACCATTTCTCTGAGGTTCATTAGATCCATGGGTATACGTGCTTCCATTTTGAACCTCTAGAAGCTGTGGGGCCCTTGGTAAGGAATGTGTTGTCCTATCTAAAGGATATGGATTTGCTGTTGGTCGTTGCAACGACTTGGTGTTGTAATTATTGTTTACATTTAGACTAGTTTTCTGATTATGGGGTATATAAGATACTTGAGGTATTTTCTTAGGTGTTTGTTGGTGAAGTGATGCATTCGTGCGATTTCTCAGAGTGCCAGGTATCTTCTCATCTGTATCAAGTTTACTAGGATCATAGTTAAGACCAGATGATGAGTAATCTTTCCAAGCAATGTTCTGGAACATTACATCCTGCAATAAATTTTTTTTATATAGTCTATTACCTAAAAGAATCATTCTCAAGTTTTTATTCTTAAATACAGTGCAGGTACAACAAATTTCTTACTTTTAGCAATACGTATAATAGAGACATATGTAAAATTATTAGTACGATAGGAAGGACACTAATTGGAGAAAAACCATAAATGACATATTCTGAAGTTGTTGTGTTATCAACATGGTTAATTTATTAAAATCATCTGTAATATATCACTATTTTTTAAGAAACATGGAACATAAGGTCAGACAGGGTTGGTAAATAAACCGTAAAAACGTGCAAATTTTATAATTTAATTAGAGCTTAACCTCTAACTGACACAATTAGATCTAGTGACAAGAAACAAAGGAGTGCTATTTTCACCCACCTTCCTCATTTATAAGGTGAAAGGGGATTCAGTAGGATGATTTTTCTTAAGAAATAATTATTTTTCCTGTTTCTCAACCTACAAAAACTCTCTCCATAATAAAAGTCAACTGTGGTTTAGTGTGTATAAACAATTATGGAATTTTTGATAATTTAGTAAAGAGTTTTTTAATTTAATTGTAATACAAATATATTTGTATTTCTCATACAATCATAGTTTTTTTTTTATTCAAGTTGTACAAGGCTAATGATACAAAACTTAGAAAACAACAAAGATAAATATATTTACCATTTTATAAATAATAACAGTAAAAAGAAATAAAAAATTATTATGCTCACTACAAATTATAGTTAATAGTATGAATGAATTAATAGGGGGTTGAATAAATCACAAATTTTGTATACTTTTGTCAACATGGAAATCAAAAAGTTCAGTTACTTCAGTTAACATTTCTTTCCCACCTATCTGCCGTAAAATGGAACTAGTCTAAGGAAGATTGAAGAATATTAGGAAACACCTGCGATTATTTGTTTCATAAATTCGTCAATGTATTACGACTTAAAGGATGACATTGGACTATAAACAAATAAATAAATATAATTAAATAAATGGTTGGGTTGAAATATTTGCTGTTACTCTTGCTGGATGAGTTAATTTGTCACTCGTGGCGTGCGGACGAGTCCATACTACTGACCTCAGACTGTTGTCTAACAGTCGTGTTTAACCTGGCCAAACACTACAGTGCCGCGTACTAACCCGGCATCCAACATTGATTGTATTTTCATGTTGCGCTTTTTAGGCTTGCAAGTAATAATGCAAGTAATTACCACTGCCAACCAGGAAGTAGATTGATTTATGCATTTATATACATAATTGATCGAAAATAAATGATCCTCCTAATCCCAAAACGATCTTTACTCCAGTAGCTTACCTAATAGGCATACTAACATTAAGCAAAGTAAAATTAAAATAAGTCATAAGAAACAGTAATACCTTTTGATCATATTTAGATGATCTCTTACAGATTGTACACATGGCTTGCATTACGATTAAAACTAATAGAGCTATTAAACATCCCAATACTATCCAAGATTTGAGAATAACAGACAAAACACTTTTCTGAGTGTTAATTGTTTGGCTGTTGTTTTCTTCATCTGAAATTATTTACAAATGAAACTATAACTTTGAAAGGACAATAAAAATAATCTACAGTTTTAAGTTTACCTTGTAGCAATTCGTATTTCCAGTATCCTGGTTCAATAGCTATGGTACCTATTCTACCCTTGTTCACGGCTTGCTCAATTGTTTTCCTCACAGATGCATCCTTATATATATCTTTCAAGGTTATATCAATTTTCGGGATGATATTTTTTCCATCTCTGCAGTTAATAAAGTATTATAAATTAAAAATTTGGAGATTTACTTTTAAAAAAATAGCTAATATATTTTGCAACAAAATCAATATATTTAAAGAGCCTATTTAGATTAGAAATAAGAATAAACTCACTGTACAAATTCTCTCACTTCAACTTCTACAGATTTTCCATATTTATTAAATATTTTAGCAAGGGAAATTTTCATTGACTGTGATAACGAACTGAATTCACTGCTTCCTGGTTTTGGTGCTTTAAAATCAGTTCCCAAATTAGCAAGTTTAATGTCTAACTGATAAAGCCTACTCTGGCTTAAAGATGAATCTTCAGCTGAAACATGAAATTATATTTGGCAATATTAATTATGAAATAAATGTATTGATATTCCTTGAGTTTGCTTTAAAAAAAATTAATAATTATAAGATATCAGTTTTAATATATCTCAAATAGTGAAAGTAAATTAGATTCATCTACCTGAATTACATGCTCTTATGCACACCTTATGCGACGATATAATAGGAGTAATTTTATGCTGTCTAATTTTTTTATTCACGGCATTAAATTCGCCACCTTTAACAGGGAACATCATATATAAACAGTCATCATCAGTAAAACTGAGATCCTGCAACAGAAATTTTATCAAATTAGTTATTTAGTTTTTATAATTTTAAAAGTAAATAGAAGTAATATGTTTGATTTACTAAAATTTAGGAAAGCTTATTTAACTATGTCAGGAATAAGATTATGTGTTAAAATATGTCATTTATAATTTAAGGTGGACAACGGAAAACTTTTTTTAAAAAAATAAATACCCTTGAGTCCCCTGTTGATCTCTTTCTGTCAAAGCTTAGCGTTGTAACACCATCAGACGTCTTAGATTTTACATTTGATATATCTTGAGAAAAATCTAAGGAAGGTGATGTTCGACCTACAATCCAGGTGTCCATGACGAATGCCCTGCCGTTTTTATCAACTAATCCAATAATAGCGTCACTATGAGTCTAAAAAGGTCAGTGTAATGAGTATTTCACAATTATTTATATTCACTGTACCGTACTAGTAGCAGCCTACCATTTTATGATCAGTTGAAAAAGCTATTCCTGTCCACAAATCAGCATTTTTTGTAGTGATAGTGAAATGAATGACATCATCTTTTGGAGAATAATCCCAGGCTGCACTATATTCGCACTCTGCTGCAGTTAAATTGCAGTTTTTTGGTGTTTTCCAGTCTCCCTTACAATAAGACTGAGATAAAGATTGTTGTCCATCAAGATTTTTATTCCGGTGATCTATTTGGACTACAAAAAATATTTAATCTAAATTATTATTTATAAAAAAATGTACAACTCAACAGATAAACCATATAATAAATTCTAACGAGAGCCTAATATATTTAGAATAATCGGTTCTAGTCAGTACAACTTAGTACTTCTGATTTGAGTACTAACTAAGGAGGACGAAACTCCTTAGTCTAAGGTAGTGCAATCAGTTATTATGTGGTACTTACTCATTGTAGGGTAAACAACGTTTTTACCCTGAGTAAATACCACATAATAACTTTTTTACTCCTTAGTCTTTTAGCTATTAAGTAACTGTTTTTTTCGTTGATGCGTGACATAAAAATATAACCTTAGTCAATGGAAACTATTCTCACCAAAAAAGTTGATTGAAGTCGTTCCTCTATGTCCAATGTGACCATGATAGAGAAGAGAATCATCAGTATAGAACATCCGAGAAGATGAATTCAAAACAGGGTTCTCATTTTGGTTTTGCCCAACAGCCCATATGACATGCATTTCTTCATCAATTATGGAATGATCAGTAGGTTCAGAAGCTGAAAAACATTTCTACCTAAGAAAAACCATGTCGCTTTTATTTTAATATTTACATGATTCTTCATCAGAGAAGAATAATGTAAATACTTAAATTGATGAATAAAGTATGCTTAGTTGATGAACTATACATACTTTGACTTCTAGGGATTTTACTTCTTTAAATAGTAATTAAAAAATCTTAAACAATTTTTATGTTTGAATGGGTCAAATTTATATGAATAGCTCCAGGATAAATTTGTTTACCTTTTATTTTCTTCCTAAAAACAATCGTAGTTACACCATCTTTTTCAAACCCCATGGCAGCTGTCAAGTCATTTTTTCCACCCCAGTAAGTATCTACTTTTGGCGTTGACCTGGGAACAAAAAATACCTGCTATAATATTTAGTAATTTATTTTTATACTAGCAACTTCTTTATGATTTATAAAACTGTAAAATTATAAAATCAAATATAGAGGTCATATATTTAAATTATTACAATAATTCAAAAAGTGGTTTTAATAATATAAACTTGAAATAAAGGGGTTGAATTGGAAAAATGTTGTTTAAGAAGCAAAGTATAAGTAAATAAGATTGTAATCTATTTTTACTTCTCCTATTCCACTACGCAAAAAAGAGCAAAACAACTAAGAAACCTCTTATCAAATAATTTAAATTTGTAAATGGTTTGAATTTATATTACAAGTCTCTGGAGTAGTAGTCCAAGATGTTAAATGACGTTGCTCTGGCCATACCTATGACCATATCAGTGCAGGCCATTGGATGTAAATTGTCTTCACTGGCATCTACCAAAAAGAAAAAAAAATAAGCACTCTAACTCCAAATAAATACAATTTTGAAAAAAAAAGGAATATAATTATATTGTAAGTAACACATTCCGAAGTTATCCATGGTGTTTGCATATATGTATGGTACTTATACATATTTGCAAAGAAGTAGAAGTTACGAGTATAATATAGGCGGTTCTGTTAGGATCAATGAGCTGGATGATCGCAGAAAGGAATTGAAAAATCAGTTAGCAGGACCTCCAAATTAAGCAGTACATTAACAAATTAATAAAGTTGTCTGCTGTTGGATCAAGTTTAAAAACAACTTTTCATTCATTTTCACGCTCAGAAACTTTCAAAGCTTTTAGGAAAAATTAGTCAGGTTTTGACAAAATTGATTCTAGCTCACTGGTGAGAGAGGTGACTAGGAGAGTAAGTGGTTTGAGGGGCGTCTGACCAGAGTGTGTTTAAGGAAGTACAGATGGTGAGAGAGGGGACTAGGAGAGTGAGTGGTTTGAGGGGCGTCTGACCAGAGTGTGTTTAAGGAAGTACAGATGGTGAGAGAGGGGACTAGGAGAGTGAGTGGTTTGAGGGGCGTCTGACCAGAGTGTGTTTAAGGAAGTACAGATGGTGAGAGAGGGGACTAGGAGAGTAAGTGGTTTGAGGGGCGTCTGACCACAGTGTGTTTAAGGAAGTACAGATGGTGAGAGTGGGGACTAGGAGAGTGAGTGGTTTGAGGGGCGTCTAACCAGAGTGTGTTTAAGGAAGTACAGATGGTGAGAGAGGGGACTAGGAGAGTAAGTGGTTTGAGGGGCGTCTGACCAGAGTGTGTTTAAGGAAGTACAGATGGTGAGAGAGGGGACTAGGAGAGTGAGTGGTTTGAGGGGCGTCTGGCCAGAGTGTGTTTAAGGAAGTACAGATGGTGAGAGAGGAGACTAGGAGAGTGAGTGGTTTGAGGGGCGTCTGACCAGAGTGTGTTTAAGGAAGTACAGATGGTGAGAGTGGGGACTAGGAGAGTGAGTGGTTTGAGGGGCGTCTGACCAGAGTGTGTTTAAGGAAGTACAGATGGTGAGAGAGGGGACTAGGAGAGTGAGTGGTTTGAGGGCGTCTGACCAGAGTGTGTTTAAGGAAGTACAGATGGTGAGAGAGGAGACTAGGAGAGTGAGTGGTTTGAGGGGCGTCTGACCAGAGTGTGTTTAAGGAAGTACAGATGGTGAGAGAGGGGACTAGGAGAGTGAGTGGTTTGAGGGGCGTCTGACCAGAGTGTGTTTAAGGAAGTACAGATGGTGAGAGAGGGGACTAGGAGAGTGAGTGGTTTGAGGGGCGTCTGACCAGAGTGTGTTTAAGGAAGTACAGATGGTGAGAGAGGGGACTAGGAGAGTGAGTGGTTTGAGGGGCGTCTGACCAGAGTGTGTTTAAGGAAGTACAGATGGTGAGAGAGGGGACTAGGAGAGTGAGTGGTTTGAGGGGCGTCTGACCAGAGTGTGTTTAAGGAAGTACAGATGGTGAGAGAGGAGACTAGGAGAGTGAGTGGTTTGAGGGGCGTCTGACCAGAGTGTGTTTAAGGAAGTACAGATGGTGAGAGAGGGGACTAGGAGAGTGAGTGGTTTGAGGGGCGTCTGACCAGAGTGTGTTTAAGGAAGTACAGATGGTGAGAGAGGGGACTAGGAGAGTGAGTGGTTTGAGGGGCGTCTGACCAGAGTGTGTTTAAGGAAGTACAGATGGTGAGAGAGGAGACTAGGAGAGTGAGTGGTTTGAGGGGCGTCTGACCAGAGTGTGTTTAAGGAAGTACAGATGGTGAGAGAGGGGACTAGGAGAGTGAGTGGTTTGAGGGGCGTCTGACCAGAGTGTGTTTAAGGAAGTACAGATGGTGAGAGAGGGGACTAGGAGAGTGAGTGGTTTGAGGGGCGTCTGACCAGAGTGTGTTTAAGGAAGTACAGATGGTGAGAGAGGGGACTAGGAGAGTGAGTGGTTTGAGGGGCGTCTGACCAGAGTGTGTTTAAGGAAGTACAGATGGTGAGAGAGGAGACTAGGAGAGTGAGTGGTTTGAGGGGCGTCTGACCAGAGTGTGTTTAAGGAAGTACAGATGGTGAGAGTGGGGACTAGGAGAGTGAGTGGTTTGAGGGGCGTCTGACCAGAGTGTGTTTAAGGAAGTACAGATGGTGAGAGAGGGGACTAGGAGAGTGAGTGGTTTGAGGGGTGTCTGACCAGAGTGTGTTTAAGGAAGTACAGATGGTGAGAGAGGAGACTAGGAGAGTGAGTGGTTTGAGGGGCGTCTAACCAGAGTGTCTTTAAGGAAGTACAGATGGTGAGAGAGGGGACTAGGAGAGTGAGTGGTTTGAGGGGCGTCTGACCAGAGTGTGTTTAAGGAAGTACAGATGGTGAGAGAGGGGACTAGGAGAGTGAGTGGTTTGAGGGGCGTCTGACCAGAGTGTGTTTAAGGAAGTACAGATGGTGAGAGAGGGGACTAGGAGAGTGAGTGGTTTGAGGGGCGTCTGACCAGAGTGTGTTTAAGGAAGTACAGATGGTGAGAGAGGGGACTAGGAGAGTGAGTGGTTTGAGGGGCGTCTGACCAGAGTGTGTTTAAGGAAGTACAAGATGGTGAGAGAGGAGACTAGGAGAGTGAGTGGTTTGAGGGGCGTCTGACCAGAGTGTGTTTAAGGAAGTACAGATGGTGAGAGTGGGACTAGGAGAGTGAGTGGTTTGAGGGGCGTCTGACCAGAGTGTGTTTAAGGAAGTACAGATGGTGAGAGAGGGGACTAGGAGAGTGAGTGGTTTGAGGGGCGTCTGACCAGAGTGTGTTTAAGGAAGTACAGATGGTGAGAGAGGGGACTAGGAGAGTGAGTGGTTTGAGGGGCGTCTGACCAGAGTGTGTTTAAGGAAGTACAGATGGTGAGAGAGGGGACTAGGAGAGTGAGTGGTTTGAGGGGCGTCTAACCAGAGTGTGTTTAAGGAAGTACAGATGGTGAGAGAGGGGACTAGGAGAGTGAGTGGTTTGAGGGGCGTCTGACCAGAGTGTGTTTAAGGAAGTACAGATGGTGAGAGAGGGGACTAGGAGAGTGAGTGGTTTGAGGGGCGTCTGACCAGAGTGTGTTTAAGGAAGTACAGATGGTGAGAGAGGAGACTAGGAGAGTGAGTGGTTTGAGGGGCGTCTGACCAGAGTTGTTTAAGGAAGTACAGATGGTGAGAGAGGGGACTAGGAGAGTGAGTGGTTTGAGGGGCGTCTGACCAGAGTGTGTTTAAGGAAGTACAGATGGTGAGAGAGGGGACTAGGAGAGTGAGTGGTTTGAGGGGCGTCTGACCAGAGTGTGTTTAAGGAAGTACAGATGGTGAGAGAGGAGACTAGGAGACTAAGTGGTTTGAGGGGCGTCTGACCAGAGTGTGTTTAAGGAAGTACAGATGGTGAGAGAGGGGACTAGGAGAGTGAGTGGTTTGAGGGGCGTCTGACCAGAGTGTGTTTAAGGAAGTACAGATGGTGAGAGGTGAGTAGGGCTGGGTGGCTGCTATAACGATCTACAGTAGGAGTGCTCACACTTTTCAGCATAAAAGGTACTTTAAAATGACCAAGTCAAAATGATCCACCAACTATAAAAATGTACAATTTATATTTCTCAACAAATATATTGAGGTTTCTTTATATGTGCAATGTAAGTTGTTGTTCCTTCCATAATCGAATGAGTTAATATTGTACAACACAACATAATTAATTATGTGCAAAAATCATTAGTTGTGCAATCCGTAATTGTGTGGTATTTACTCATTCTGAGGTAAAATGGATGAACCAACAAAAGTCTCCACACAAATGAAGTTTTATTCAACGCGTTTCGAACACTTTGTGTTCATCATCAGGAAGACACCAAGGATGTGATACTGACGGGTTGGTCCAGTGTACACAACTCGTTTTCGAGGAGCGTTTTCTCTGCTTTCCATAGGTTCAGCATAATCCTTCACGATCAGTTCACCATATAAAAGTATGGCATTTGAAATTCACAAATCACTTAAGTTTTATCTCTTTTCTTCCTTTGATTAAGTCTGATATCAATTTTTTTCTTATTTCAATCACTTTCTTAGGTTAATCTTCTTTCACATATATATTAGTTTTATTTAGTTTATTTTTATTTTTTAGCAGGATATTACGTGTTCTCCCCGAGGTAAGACCCACTTGTATTGGTCAAATTGATGATTTCATCCTTAATTTTCATCCATTTATTTATAATTTCAGAACATTAATATCCACTCTTTCTTCAGCTTTGCATATTAACTAGCATATCTTTTAATTCATCCATTTTATTAAATCAACACTTTAGTAATTTATATTTATTTCTTCTTCTTTTCTATAACCAGTACAATAACAATCAATAAAACCCTGATAACTAACCTCTAATGCAATAGTTATCTGATTTTATCAGTTTTTCGGGAACTATTAGTAACTCGATCTAAGTAGAATGACCACCATCTATCAACTTCCGGCCTCCAACAAACAGCTAGGTAATTATCATTTTTGCTTTTAACCCTATTTCTGTTTCTATTTCTTCTACCAAATGTCATTTACAAGTTTTAAGATCTGAATTTTTTTTATTTTTCATGGTTTAGATGTGTGAGTGGGTGGTTGTGTATCCAAAATTAATGAATTATTTGTAATAATTAACCCTATTGAAATTCACAGATATATATATATATATAACCGTAGGCATTGTCTTTGGGTAATATTGCACTATGACAAAGCACATTGTGCCAAAACAGGTATACTTTACCTTCTTCTTCTTCTAGAAATTCTAGCAACTTAGAAGTTCTTATTTAGTATTGTCTTCTGAATAATGCAGTATACCAATTTCATGAATTTTTACCCTTGAAATGCCAGGCACTAAAGAAACCTCATAAGACCCCAGTAGTTACTCATCGAATTTTTTACTTTAGATCATGAAAAATTCAATCTTGAAATTTTGACAGTTTTACATGTTTTGAGGTCCCCGAAATCCTTTTATAACGTTTTTTCGATGATGTCTGTAGATGTATATCCAAAAGTTTGTAAAGGCTCTGCAGTCCACAATCATTGATGAGCCAAATTCATATTTTATGCAAAGCTGAGCCATAGTGTGTAGATGCACTCTATTATTTAGGGGCAATATTGCATGATGTAAAAGTCTCTTTTTTGACCAAAATGTTTTTTTAGACAATATGTCTTTTCTCCCAAAACTACTAACTCTAGATTTTTGAAATTTTAGCATTATCTTTACAAATCATATTATCTTTGGGTAATATTGAAGTAAGAGGAATGTATTCTATCGTTCTATGTTAAAAAACAGATACTAATTTTAAGCTAATTCTTCAGTTGTCAAAAAGTTTGATATTATGTTTACTTATAATAAAGTTAAGTGTAGTCCACTCCAGACTTTTTAAGAACAAATTAGATTCAATGAGAAAGAGAAACTGGTACACACAAACGGTAAAACTACTCTTACGTTTAGGATATTCATAACTTCTGCTTCTGGTCAAAATGTTTTAAAAATACAAACAACGAATAAAATTCCCATAATAATCTTCTTTTATTCTGAAATTATCATACATTGCACCGTCAACAAATATGCAATCTAGTGTCCTATACATTTTTACAGTTCTCTTTACTTCCTATTGTTTTTAATTACTTTATCCAGAAATAGCATTTTATTACACAAATTGTAGCCTATAGAATCACTATTCTCAGCAAAGGTTTTACTACCATCAGTTAATTATAATTTTCTAATAATATTTTTGTCATCATATGATATAGAAAAAAATGTAAATATTTACCACTAATAGAATCTCGTTCTTGAAGAGGAAAATCCTGGCAACTTGAATTTAGTGACTGTGGTCTCCAACCAACAGCGACGTAATTTGTAGTTTTTGCTTTTAAGGCTATTTCTATTTCTCCTTCTTCTACCATAAGTCTCCAGTAGAGAGTTACATTTTCATTGAGTTCTTTATACATGTGTGCACTGAGATCCGTGTTTAAACTCTTTATTCTTGACCCTAAAATAAATATAAGAACTAAAATTTCATCTCCAGGCAAAAATGCAATTTTTGTAAATTAAGTTTAGAAATATTTAATTCTAATATCTTTTATAAATAAATAAAATCCCTCATCAACAACGGCTACTCCAACTCTCTCTTTGACAATATTTTAAAACAATATCTTAATTCCAAACAAAAGAGTCAAACCGGTAACCATATAACAGGCATAACACATAACCTTATTATGAAAATCAGTATTCAGAAGACCACAAAATAAACGAACGCGTACTCAAGGATATAATTAAGAGAAATATAAAATGCACCTCACCCGAGGACAATGTCGCCTTAATAACCTATTACCGAAGCCCCACCATAAGCAGCCTGGTCATGAGAAACAGCAATAAGGTTATGGATTCTCAACTGAAGGAGTCTAATCTCGTGTATGAGTACAGCTGTCAAATCGGGGACTGTGAGCCCTGCAACGATCCATACATTGGGGTGACAACTACATCACTGTCGAGAAAACTTACCATGCACCTTTCTATAGGCGGCTCCAAAAACATTTAGAAGAAAAGCATAATACCAAAATAACTAGAGACCTACTCGTGAGTGGAACCAAAATAATTAGAAATGAAAATATCTTCAATGGTTTACAAATCGCAGATCCAATAATAATTAAACAAAATAAACCTGCAATAAATATTCAGATGGGTAGCAGCGAGAGGGTGCTCAAATTATACGTCTATGGTAACACCAGGGGACCGTCAACTGTCAACAGCACCCACCCTACCAACGCACCAACCACCTCAATTAGCCAGTAGCTCTTGAGCAGCAGGACTAAGAGATACTTTAAACGATTACTGTAAACTGTGTCTTAATACCACCTCTAAAGACTTTAACAATTTTTTAATTACACTGAAGATGACTGGAAGCCAGTCGAAACATGTCGGTTACACCCTAATTAATATTCTCCATCGTTCGGATGAAGGAAAGAAGGTATTCAGAAACATCGAAAAACTGGTGAAGAAAATGACATCAACAAAATATGGTCAGTTATTCAGCAAAATATGTTTGAATGAAGAACGGCTCCCAAATTTTACAAATATATATATATATATACGAGGGTCGTCCAGAAAATAAGTTCCGTTTTGGTCTGTAGGGCGGTAGGAGTGGTTTTTGCCAAATCCGGCAACACCGCTCGAAAGAGGAGAGGTGGGGGAATAGAATGAGAGGTGGGGGACCTCAGTCGGTCAATTACCAACGTCAGGGCAGGTAGTTGAAATGGAGCCCTCCATGTCACGTCCCGCCACCTCGATCCCCGTTCCTCTCGAGTTGTTTTGCGCGGAGTGATTCAATTTCTTTATGCACAGGGTTTCAAATCAGTTCAAATTCACGAACAGCTCATTTCTGTTTATGGAGAAGGTGTAATGAGTGAATCAATGGTGAGGAGATGGGTACGTGAATTTAAGGCGGGAAGACATTCAGCTCTCTAGGGACCCACCGGGCGGAAACTTTCCGAAAGTCAAGTTTTTCCGAGACGATCTCATGGATGAGGGATCGTGAGATGTCTGGGAAACTCAGGTGGAGTTCATCCAGGGTTAAACGACGATCTTTGCGAATTGCATTGTCGATTTCTGCGACAATTTCGTCCGTCACAACTGAGGGTCTGCCTCTCCCACTTTCATCCTCAAGTGAATGTCTTCCCGCCTTAAATTCACGTACCCATCTCCTCACCATTGATTCACTCATTACACCTTCTCCATAAACAGAAATGAGCTGTTCGTGAATTTGAACTGATTTGAAACCCTGTGCATAAAGAAATTGAATCACTCCGCGCAAAACAACTCGAGAGGGAACGGGGATCGAGGTGGCGGGACGTGACATGGACGGCTCCATTTCAACTACCTGCCCTGACGTTGGTAATTGACCGACTGAGGTCCCCCACCTTTCATTCTATTCCCCCACCTCTCCTCTTTCGAGCGGTGTTGCCGGATTTGGCAAAACCACTCCTACTGCCCTACAGACCAAAACGGAACTTATTTTCTGGACGACCCTCGTATATATAAATGTTATATTACGTTGATATGTTAAATAGATAGGAAGATGAAGAATGGAATTCGAATTATTGAAAGTAAAGTTAGATAACAGAATATTCTCTTAAAATAATTTCATTCTGGATTGGTTTAGAATAAATATGAGTTTCCACAATTTTATGGAAGATGTAATTTATTGTATAGTGATAAAGGTGATCTATGAAAGAATGTAGTACTGGTAAACGGCGATTTACATTGCTAATCAAATCAATGTAACCAATACTATCCGCTGTTGAACAGTGTTGCGATTATTTTGGAGGGATTATATTACATTGCGGTTAAGTTATTACATTCAGTGACGTGCAGTGTGGGTTGGGGTTGGGAAGCACTGACTCACAAGCCAGATTTACAACAAACAGTAGGATACCAATAGAATAGGATGAGAGAATAGGAGCAAATAATATGCTTCCTTGAGGCAGAGGTACTGCCTTCCTCAAGCCAAGCATTTTCACTGTGGATTTATGTCATACTAGAAAGATGTAAATATTACACACATATGTGTAATAGATTACTGAAAACTGTGGAAAAGAAGACGTATTCTTTTATTACATAAAAGTACTCAATCATCATATTGAAAACATACACAGAAATGGAACAAGCACGCGACATTTGCTCGCGCTTAATCCACTTTATGAGTGATTACGCAATCTGGAGGAAGGCTCGGGTTGTCCATTCCTCACCTCTCGTCTCCGAAGAAGATTCTGTTTATTTAAACAGGAAATACAGAATTTTCTGCGATTTTTAGTATAAACATGGTCAAAATACATTAAGAACCTTACCAAAATCATAGTCCAGAGAACAGATATTAATTCTTGTGTTACTTTTTTTACTTCGTTTCTTTTTTCTCTCATGATAGAGGCCGTGCCGCCCTTGACTGCACGTCACTCATTACATTAGAGTCTACACCAATATATTAAAAAATAAAATCCAACCATATAGGAAAGTGAACGAAAAAAAAATTATTAGTTGTATAATAAGAATTATTTTTCAAGCCAATATCCTAAAATGATGAGAGCATAATGGGATATTTTCTAAATGTAAAGAAAAATATTAATTAATACTAATAAAATTAATAATACTTATTTAGTGCTTTTAATCTATTTTACAATTATAATAAATGTATTAACAAGGTTTCAAGTGGACTTGAAATAATACATACTCCTATTGCAGCCTGGGCCAAACCATCCAAGCTCACAATAGCATTGTCTGCGTGGAGGAGAGTTAGCTGTGACATTGACACACCTTCCCATTTCTCCACAGTCTCTGTGTTCCACACATTCATCCTTGTACTGACATACTTTTCCGTAGTACAATCTATCGCAGTGGCATTTGGATAGCAAATACCGTCCATGGTTGCTACATGTTTCCTTGTACATTTTACCTGTGGTAATCAGTTCTTTATCAGTTCAATAAATTAAATCATAATACATATATTGGACTAAATTATTATTAATTGATATTTTTGTGAATAACATAATCTTGTTTAGAATACAAGATGGTTAATCTGACGGGTTATTCAAAATAATTTAATAACGACTAACATTCTCTAATTTTTAACATTTTTACAGCTATGTTGCAAAAAAAAATCTGACACAATAATAACTAATATCACAAAATAGAAAAAGTCTTTAAACAAGCGTTGTGCGACTAAAGTAGAAAGGAGGATATTCATAACAATATTAACTAGCTTCATTCCAGCCTGTTTTCGAAAAGTTATGTAGTTGTTTACCATGTGGTGTTTAATCATCTTGGTAAAATGATACAAGACGCCAGAAGCAAATGTCTTGTACAATGACCACATTTCAACACATAGTGTTCTTTTTCAGGTTGAAAGTAAAATTCTACTGCAAACCGGAGAGAACATTTTACAATAACCAATATTTAAGTGCTTTGATTTGTTTTAATTTTAGATGTAACTTGCAGAAGAACATTAAATGTTTTAAATGCGATGTTTATATAAGACATTTGTGCGTGGAGAATTGAATTATTTGATAACATTTTCTAGTCAATGAATTATAACGCACCATACGAGTAGCTCCAAAATGTTAAACAAAAGGAAGTACCATATGCTAGGATAGCGTGCTTTTCAGTTTTTATTAGAGATTCCCAATCTGCTAGACCATACATATAAATGTAGTTAGTTACAAGGTCTTAATATTAAAAGGAAATAATTTTAATAATGAGTTATGAATTTGAAACAATAATTAAAATATGAAATTAAAATTTTTTATTGAAATTATCTTTGAAGCTGCAAAAGTAAAACTGAAAAAAATCTCAGATTTTTAAAATAACTCCAATTTTTTTTTTTCAATAAAATGTAAAAAAAAATTGACTTATGATTCGATTCAATCTGAAAGCTTTTGAGGAGGATACTCACCATACTGTTTGACGGATAAAATGAAATTATACCTAAAAATAGAACATTATGTAGCTGATGAGTTGAGGTATTTTGTTTTAAAATTATATTAACCAAATTAAATTAACCATTTAAAAGTAAGTTAATTTAAAACGGCTCATTAAAAAAAATGAAATTTTGCCTAAAAATTAAAAATAAATTAGCAATTTAAAAAAAAATCGTGAAATTTCATATACGCTAAACAACAATAAAGCTATAAAAATTGAGTATTCATCCTATACTAATGGATAATCCATCTGATATATTTGTCCGATTTGTTTTGAATTTATTTACATTGACTTGGACATTTTTAAGAGAATCTACTGAAATAATATTGATGTTTAGATGTTTCATGAAAAAAAGTTTAAATGATTTAATGACTACTATGATATGTAAGAAGAATAAAATTCTTACATGTAAGAAATCAACGCCAATTAAACATAATTTCTCATGCTTTCCATGGTATGATGGATTTGTCTAACAAAATGCTCTAATAAATCTGTACGTTGGACCCTTGAACAAAATTTAATATTAGATGTAGATTTTCTTGTGTTTATGAATACATTTTTTCCTTTGGGTAATATTGAAGTAAGAGGAATATACTCTTTCCTTCTATATTACAAAACGGATAGTAATTTTAAACTGATTCTTCGGTGCTACGATGACACTGACATTTTTTCTTACATTTTTTTGACATTTTTCAGACATGATACGAATATTTTAATATTTTAAAGGGAAAACTTTGTCTTAAATCTTCAATGTAGAAGGAAGCCAGATTAGTGATATCAAATATAACAGATCCACTGGCTATAGGAACAAAAGCTCAGTTCTCCTATAAGAGATTATTTCTATAATTGGATTTACAAAAGTGTTACTACTGATCAATTGTGTGATATACACAAATGGACCAATCACTATCTGAACTGCCTGGAAGAATGAAAAACTAATAAACATCTCCCATTTATACCATTTATAACATCTCTCATTTATAATTTATATTATACCTAAATGAGGCATTATATCTTATATACCGAAGAAGTTTGAGATTATGTTTACTTATAGTAAACTTGTGTGCAGGCACACTTCAGACTTTTTGATGTTTTTAAAGCACTCCAATGTTTCAAAAGCATGAAACTGGTAAAACAATCACTTTTACATTACATTTTTACTTCATTTAATAAATCTATATCTCAGATAACAGTCAATACCGAAACATTATAAAAGTGCAATAATTGATAAGTCGCAAAATTCATGAAAAAACTACTTTTTTCATTTTAGTTTTATTTCAGTGGAAAGTTGTTGGAACGACGCAAAATATTTGTTCAGTAAATATATACAGCTTAGTTTACATTAAGGGATGAATTAAACATGTTACCTCACATACTGGTGTTGGGGTCATTTGAATGATTTAGGATATTGTTTTTTTTTTCAAATGGAACTCTCAAATGAATAACGTTTGAATATGAATAACATCTGAAACTGTTAAATAATCCCAACACCAACATACAACGGTTAATCAACCTCTTGATGTAAATTATATTAACATATTGTAGTATATTGTAGGATATTGTAGTACCAACAATATACGAGCAAATCAGTATAATTTGAAATATTTTCAAAATATAACCCTAACGGTCTTTTGTGCATAGAAAAAAAAAAACATATTTAAAATGAATTTACACTAACGTGTTTTAATGTCTACATCAGAGCAAGATAAAAACCACTTTGTTTGAGGCCCCTCGTTTGCTTTCCTCACCAATCTCATTGTGCAGTTCTCGCATTCGAAATCACTGGGAATTTTTACAGTCATATGCTCTGTCCTGAAAATTAATTTCCAAGTAAATTATTATTTACTATACATTAGTATTAATTAAATACAATTTATTTTACAATACAACTTTAAATGATTAACTACTATTGTACTACTAATGATTAACAGTATTGTACTATTATAATATAGTTAAAGAATAGGTGACACGAATAAACTGCTTCTGTTATTTGTAGATGAATAATACAGGTACAGTTTTTGATGCAATCTGAGTGCATTTATTAAGAAGTAAGGGAAAAATTATACTAGAATATAAATTCTTTATCTTATCAACTTATATACGAGTATTTATATATATATACATTTTAACACAGAGAAAGGAACACAGAAAGACACTACAGAACTCACTTCGATATTTCGACATACGTCGTGATCGGGAAGAAGTGCGAAGTACTCGCGTTGAGAAGCAAACTGCGATATATATATATGGGTCGTTGTCTGCTTGCGGAGCGACTCGTTTCTATCTTCCGCAGTGAGTTTTTGTTTCACTTCTGAGTGTTCTTTGTGTCAATATAGTTTATTTATATATATATTATATATATATATATATATATGAAAACTAAATAATCACAATAAACACGTGATGGAAACTAATGTGGTAAAAGTCACAAGGAAAAATAAAAAAACACAGTAAATATATGCTCTGAGGCCTTTCAAATTTATGTTATCAGAAAGTAACTAAAGATTATATATATATATATATATATATATATATAATAAATTCAAAACGAAGGAAACACACAGAAAGACACAGACATAACTCACATCGATATTTCGACCATCGTCGTCATCAGGAGGTGTGAAGAGCGAAGAGTCCCGCAGGAAGGCAGGGCGGTGACGGTCGAAATATTGAGTGAGTTATGTCTGTGTCTTTCTGTGTGTTTCCTTCGTTTTGAATTTATTTTATTTAAAAAAGTCCGCTGGACCGTTTCTTTTAATTGTGGTATATATATATATATATATATATATATATACAAAATTTCACATAAACACGTGAAATAAAAATCAATGATCAAACCACAATATGAAATGGGAAAAAAATACTGAGATCTTTCTACCGTAACAAGTGGTCTTCGTCAGAGTCAAAAACCCAACTGAAATACTAGATGCAGAAAACATCTGGTGAGGGGTTGAGAAGAGTGGGAGGAAAGTGTGGTATTTTAAAAGGGTGTAAAGTGTACCAGTAAGTCCAGAGGAACCTCTGGACATTTGTCCTTTCCTGCACTTTACACCCTTTTAAAATGCAACTCTTGCCTCCCACTCTTCTCAAGCCCTCACCAGATGTTTCTGCATCTTGTGTTTTAGTTGGGTTTTTAACTCTGACGAAGACCGCTTGTTACGGTTGAAAGATCTTAATATTTTCTTCCCCATTTCATATTGTGGTTTGATCATACGTATCTAACTATGAACGGTAATGCCTTTACTACCATGGGCTCTTGTACTTTATGACGAATCAAAGTCATAATTGTTTAATACTTCACTCAGGACATCTGTTCTTCTTATTTGTATGTATTCGTGACACATATATGAAACATGACACAATTAATTTTTAAATATAAACAAAAGAAAATAAACAACTTATTGATTCCAAGAGCATTCCAGTAAACTATTCTAACTCCAATCTAAATTTGATTCTTCGTTGTAGTAATTACTACACGATAATATTACTACACCATAAACTTGATTTATAAATATATTGATTGACGAAGAATAAGTGACTGGTTACACTAATTTATTCTTAATTAATATTTGCGTTCAAACCTTTCACAGTTTCAAAGGTCTCATCTTTAAAAAGTTATATATGATTTAATCACTTCAAAATAACTTTACTAGTCAAAAAACAATTATAAATTTAAATTTAGGGCTTCTGATTGAGAATCAAGCTGGCACTGGAGCTCAATCATAACTAAAATGGGTGCCAAAGAATAAATAATCCACATTTCCTGTCGCTAGGCAGTGCTTAATGCGTAAGCCTACGAGTGTCAAGAGTTGAGAACAATACACAATACATTTTTCGTACAAGGTATAATCAAATATTCCAATATATTTAAAAAGCGTAAATAATGAAATTTTTGTGATTCTTTACTTTTGCAAACATAATGTTTAGACAAAATTATTTTGTAAAGCTATATTTTTTCTTTAAAGAACAATGTAACTCATCTGACGAGACATTCAGAATATATCTACTGGAGACAATCTATTTCAGTAGTCTTCTATGGTGTGTACAGATGTACAACATTTAACAGTATTCAATTATGCCTAAATGAGACAATATATGGTCAAGTTTGATATTAGATTTTTTATATTTGGATACCAAAAAAATCATGACTTTTTAATTTGAATTCTTATTAAAATTTTATCTAGTAATAATATAATTAATGCTATTAAATTAAAGGAACTGGGAAACATTCTCTTTTAATAATCATACATTTATTTAACATTGTTAGCTGCAACAAAATTGGTTCATAGTTTTAAACAGCCTTAAAAATATGTTTACGTTTTTTTGTTAATTCAAACTTATTTCTTAATCTATTTACCTCTTCAATTTGATTGTTATTTAATATTATATTGGTATTACTTACTCTTCATCGAACGTGACGAACTCAGACTTGGATGTTACAGGTGTTAGATCTAGTACTGGCCTTGACAAGTTATCCAACAGCTGAAGCCTGTACCCGCCCTAAATCAAACTAGATTCTACAGATTTGTAAAATGGTTTGACAAATATATGAATTATTGAAAAGATTGACAGGTTTAAGACAAATTTATTAAATGATGGGCAAAAATCTATATAAATATTTATTCGTGTAAGAGGGCAGCAATTCTTCATCATCAGATGATTTGGGAGTCAACACCAGCCCCTGTAAAGTCGTTAGAAGACTAGAGCAGACTAGCATAAAAGTCGTGAATGCAGAAACTGCTTTGTATTTTAATGAAATATACATATATTTATATATGATTAAACCACAATAAGAATGGGAAAACAAGACTAAGGTCTTTCAACCGTAATAAGCGGTCTTCGTCAGAGTCAAAAACCCAACTCTGACGAAGACCGCTTGTTACGGTTGAAAGATCTTAGTCTTGTTTTCCCATTCTTATTGTGGTTTAATCATTGATTGTTGTTTCACGTGTTTATGTGAAATCTTATATGTATATATGTAACATGGTTTCACAAAAAACATGTGAAACAGAAATCAACGTCTAAACCATAATAAGAAATCATAAAAATCTTTCAGATCGGAGAAATCGAAGATCTTTCAACCAAAACAAGCGGTTTGCAAGGTTAATGATTAAAGAACTTTCCATGAAAACGACAAATGACCCATTAAGGCTAAATAAAAGCCAAATCAAAGTAATGATGGGTTTTCTAATAGGCACTATTGCTTTAAAAAACATCTACATAGATTGGAGATCATTACAGAAGAACTTCTCTGTAGAAAATGCGACATGATGGAGGTATCAGTACATCATTTGTTATTTGAACGTGAAGCTTTGGCTCACAACAGGATTAAGACCAGAAATTGACAAAATACGCAAAGAACCTATCAGGTTGCTCTTGAGTTTCTTAAGAGACTCGGGATTCATCTGACAGGGATTAGACGAAACAATGGAGGTGGCATATTCCCTGGAGGAATCAGCACCGGAGGGCAGACTTGTCAGTCACTCGCCAAAAAAAAAATCAGTGCCATCTCGATCAGGTGACATCACATTCGATCCGGTTTTTTTTTGCATGTTTCTTTTGAAGTAGTAGTTTTTGTTGTAAAATTGTTTTTAACTATTAAGTTAGTTGTACAAAAACTGTTATGTAATCTTACAAAAAAAAATTTAGAAGCGCTGTACATAAGAGAGAAGAGACCGAATATGAACAATCAGACCACGATATTCTCAAGAATTTTAAAACTGCATGCAAGAACGCAAAATAATGACAACTCTGAATAAGTTAAATGGTGCTTTTAAATAATAGAGGAATCCCAATTGACAACCTGTCCAAGCCACAACCTCCCACGCACTGTAATTTAAATCATTTCTTATTATGTTTTATACTTAATAATTTGAATGTTTATAGTTTTTTTTTTGTATTTTTGTTAATTTATATTCTAGTCATTGCTTAAAACTCCCTGAAGATGGTCAAAGTTGACTGAAATGTTGGAACACTTTATTTTGTATGTTATATGATAGTATTAAGGTTTTCTTGTAATCTGTATTAGTGTAATAGACTTCCGCAATAAATCGTTTGGTGAATTGTTGTACATATTACCTGAAAGGTGGAAAACCAGTTTCAGAAAACTTGAAAAATTAACTCGAAAAAGAACAAAAATGAAAATCGGCATACTATTTAATAAAACATGTTTGAATGAAGGTCAGCTCCCAAAATACACAGACACACACACGCACACACACATATATATTTATATATATTATGTGCGTAATGTCCATATGAATATATATACATGACTTTATAAAAAAAATAATAAAATGAAAAAAAAAGTAATGAAAAACATCCGAAAATGATGTCTCTCTAAAATTATTGAAAGGATAAGAGAAATTTTAAAGATTAATCGAAACTGAAAACTTATCAAGAGTGAAAATGAAAGAAATGATCATTAGAGTTATTATAGTTTGTTGGTTACCTGATTAGGATAAGCCAATCGCCAGGTTATGTTTACGGGTTTTCCAGATAAAAAGGTTGCTGCAACTGGACCTGTAAAAATATATTTTTTTTAAGTTTTACAAACAGGTTAGGAACGTTATATTATTTTTGTTTGCATGACTAATTTTGTTCTACAATAACTATCACGAAAATAACCTAATAACTCTTAAAAATTGAACTTAACTAAATTCATATGTCTAACTGATCCTGCCCAACATATTCATGTTTACCAATATTCGCACATAAATATGCCTACATTCTTTTGAAAATAATGATAGCTACACTTTTAGTTCATTACATATTTCATTCTCTTCAATTGTTTATGGTCTAATAGATTGCTATAGTAGTGGTCAGACTGACAGTAAAAATCTGTAGTGGCCTACACTCAATTTTGCTAACAGTAATCGGAGTATCGATCAATGGAGTTTTTGTTTTATTTTAATACGACTATACATACATTTTAATCAATAATGTATTATTTTTTTCATGTAGCTATGATCATTTTATCAGTTATAAGAAACTTGAAAACATTGTTAAAACTAACAACTTAATGAAATTATTAAGCTGAGGGTTCTGAATCTCATCGGACTCGTAAGCTCGGAGGTCATACCTTTCGTATTGTGTACATCCTAAGGTTGTAATTAAATTCAACTTCAGATTTTAAGTTCTATAACGACCTTCATAATTATGAATACAGAAGCATTTCTCACTTCTATAGTTTAGGTATGATTGGGCAAAAATCTTTATACCCTCCAAGTCGATTGGACCACGTCTAGATATAAGATGATCACAAGTTTCCACCTATTCCAGACAAATGATCTGCATTCATTTTATGATGTCAACTACAGTTTCCATTCAGAGTAGAAAACAATTTCTAATAGATGTTCTAAATATACTTTTAAATTTGAATATATATTACTTTTTACAAATGTAAGTTTGGTTGGAATGAGTTCTTTAAACTACACTGGATTAGGTTGTTCCTGTCATCTTTCACTGCTTTCTTCTTGATCTATTTATCAGTTCCACTACTGTGAAGACTAAGGTGTGTAGTCCAAAAATGCTCGAGACTGCAGAATGTTTGTATCCTGAATTTTGAAAATGGATCCAAACATTTTCAAATTGTTTACTAAGTCATTCCCTGTTATTCTCTTGTTTACATGTACTCACATTATAATACAATTATTTACACAGTTTTCTTTGTTAATTTATGACAAGTCAGTATATCAGACTAGAGTTCTTTATTTAAAATCAGATAGTATACAATCTAGGTGATCACTTGCGTTCATTCCGATAAGCCTGTAAAACTTTAAAGGAGATTGCATGTTTTTGATATTTTATCTTCCAAAGAGGACTTTAAATATTGTTAAATAAACAGAAAATTAATCATATTTGATATAAATATCAAAATGGGATATGATTATTATCTGGAGGTAGTACAGATAGTGATTGATCCAGTTATCGCTATACATTATTATTTTTGTATATCACACAACCAATGCATACGATATCATAGGTTTTATCGCAATAACAATAAATAACTTTTTCTCTTTCAAAGGCATAAGGATAAATCCTTGTGGATTTAAGTGTATATATAACCAGGTATTTCTCCTTTACCCATCTTTCAATAATCAGGGATCAAGATGTATTATCTCATGCAGTACCATTAGGCAATACTCTTCAAGTAATAAAAAGTTTTCTGCATCTCCTCGTGTATCATAACCATTGTATATACAGTATTTAAAATAGGTCATCCGGAACTAATTAATAGGATGGGAATGGTAGCATACCTCCCTGACATTATTTAGTGTTGTTCACAACTACATTCAATATTTACATTAATTATTTTTTTACCATATTAATGAAATCTATTCTATAGTTTGTCGATTAATTCATCTATATATTAGTGCTGATTTATCAATTCTCAGGTATCTATCATAACCTCCTCTGCATCCAAGAATTAAGTCAAAGTCATTCCTTTAAGACTTGAAAATATTTTTATTTTGTCAGAAAAATCTAAGAAAAAATCTGGAGATTCCCACACTCAACTTTCTATAAGCCAATATAATAACAACTCGACGAAAACCAATGAGTTGGTGTTTATTTTAATGTGGTTATAGTGTAGACGTAATATCATATACCATGGTAAATATTATGAAAAACATAGTTGATTAGTTTAATGATTTTATTGATTCTAATGTGACTAGATTTATTTGATAAGTATTGACAAACTTGAAATCATTGATTTAGAAGGATCTGATATATTACTATTAAACGGTGACGAATATAGGGCAACTATAATGAATTTTTTAGCATATTATCAAAATTTCGAGTACATCAAATCACTGAAGAAGTAGATTAAAATTTGTATGCCTTTTGTAGATAAGAACGAAGGTGTACCTTTCCCAAATATTAACCAAAGACAATGAGGTTGTTAAACTCATCAAGAACTATCTAAGTCTAAACCACAGTTAGAAAACAAAAAAATGACTAATATATTTCAACTAAAACAAACGGCCAGAATCATACTGATGAACGTCAACGTCTAAAAATCCACAAACACTGCAGAAAGAAGTGTTTCTTACAACTTTGTTGCAAATTTCATATAAAAAAAAGTATATGCTAAAAAATTCATTATAGTTGCCCTATATTCGTCACCGTTTAATAGTAATATATCAGATCCTTCTAAATCAATGATTTCAAGTTTGTTAATACTTATCAAATAAATCTAGTCACATTAGAATCAATAAAATCATTAAACTACATATCTGACATTACGTTTTGTTCAAGAGTGAAACATGTAGGTTGATTACAACACTACCTTAGTAAAGCAACCATCATACCCTGGAAAACATCTTAGAATATATGTTTGATAGGCGTTGTTTTTTAGATTCAAGAATTTCATCCTGAAAACTCATTAAGACAGTTCTCATTTTTTACTTTACTATAAGTAAAGTATTGTGATCGTGAAAATATTCGATCTCCAAATTCTGACGGAATACATGTTTTGACCTCCCCAAAATCGTTTTATCACGTTTCTTCGATGATGTCGTGTGTGTGTGTGTGTGTGTGTCAGAGAGAGAGAGAGAGAGAGAGAGAGAGAGAGAGTGTATGTGTAAGTGTGATTGTATGTGTGTGTGAGAGAGTGTATGTGTAAGTGTGATTGTATGTGTGTGTGAGAGAGTGTATGTGTAAGTGTGATTGTATGTGTGTGTTGTGAGAGAGAGAGAGAGAGAGAATGAGAGAGTGTATGTGTAAGTTGATTGTATGTGTGAGTGTGTGTGTGTGTGTGTTTGCATGTGCGGGTATGCGTGTGTGTGTTTGTGGATCACAATGAAATTATACCTAAAAATAGAGCAATATGTGGAGGATGAGGTCATAAATTTTTTTTTCCAAAATTACATTAACCAAAGAAGGATTAAGGTACATTTTGCATTTTCAGATTATGTATTTTGACGCTAAACGGCGTATAAAGAACAATGAAATAACAATGAAAAGAAAAAAAGAGGACATTTTTTCCTGAAATCAGAACCGTTAAAAATATCACAACCTCTGTCAAATATACAGTTAAGATGTCCTAACAGACAAACATGAAACAAGAATGTAGTTCTGTATTGCCAAATATTGGATAAATAATAATCAGTGATAACTGGTAAAGCAAAAAGGACTCTGACCCTCAACAGGAATTGATTACGTGTTCTAAAAGCAGCTGCAAACAAGATTTTGTCAGAAATAATACATTTTGAAACATCCTCCCTGTTGCAAATGCAATAAAGTTATCACTCATCTGACAACTTTATAGGAGTAAATGGAGCCAGGATGATCTATGATTCTGTCTTCAGACATTTTGAATATCCTAGTTCTTCAAGGATCATACTTTTTTGCCGGTGACTTCCTATTTCTTCTCATTTATTGTGAGAGGCTGAATTTAAAGGCCTTACTTACAGTCAGTATAGTGTCAAGTATTTCAACGTTGGAGGATTAGTGGATACCTCTCTAACTGCTTTGTTGCTTATTATCAGCTATAATTCAACACATATACTTTTCTATTACCTGCTTAGAATTTTTTTTTTTTAACTCTGCATCCACATCTACATATGAAGTCCAGAAATTCTTCGGTGTCAGATACCTCGGAAACCACGTTTACTTTTCCTGTCACAACCCGGAGAAGCACAGCCTGTCTTTGTATGTAAATTGTCAGGGTCTTTAACCTACCAACTATATTGAGCTAACCTATCTTCAATAGGTCTACCTATCCCTATAGACGTCAAAGCGAAGCAGGGCAGGGGCAGTAACTAGGTATTCTGAAAACTTCTGCTGGTAATGGTAATGGTGGTATACTAATAAGTTTTTTCTAGATTACCTCACAAAGTTCTTGCAGCCAATCTTACTTCGTATAATTCATTCCTGAGGCTTTACTACTTCCCGCCGAGCTTGCAATTTCCAAAAATTTCAGTTATTAAAACACTACATGAAACAACTCTAAATAATAAAAACCTATAAGTTAGTTATCATGTCTTAGGAAGACCTATGAAAGGCTTATTTTGAATAAAGTAATGTCCTTCTTAGCTGGAACTATTCGGTTTTGAAGATCATTATTGAACTACCATCCAACCGAGATGATTGACTGATTTTGTAAACACCGAACTGTCACCTGGAGGATATTGATTTTCTTGGAAATTATATGTAGTATTTCTTAACTTGGAGAAGGCTCTTAAACCATACGGCTTTTGATGCCGTCTGGTATAATAGTTTTCTATTTAAACTTTTCTGTTACTGCATTTTTTATCGGTTTGTCAAAGTTGTTCGGTTTTCAGTCAGTTCAGGTTTTCTCTCCGGCTGTCAGTTTTGTGTAGCTGATAACGGTCGACTATCTTGGACTAGACCAAGCTGCAGATGGGTTTGCCAGGGTGTTACCGTATTGTAAACCCTCTATTCTTACAGCCTTTCTAGGCCCTCTAATATTTTATATTTACATCCTTATATGCATAATAAAAGTAGAGTATGTTATCTTCTTATCCTACTAAGACAGAAGAATGATATCTACAAAACAACAAGGTAGAGTTGGCCTTATCATGCTATTTGGCTTTAATCCCTGGAAAACTGATATTCTTCGCAAGGCAAAGGAGCTTGTCTATAATGCGGTAATACGACCAACAATGACTTATGCATATTTGGTGTGGTACAGATCAGCGTTTCCTCCATTTCATACCAAACAATGTGCTCACCTTGTAACCTTCACTCCTTTCTATGCTAGAAACGTCATTTTATAGCGTCATCTGGGAATGAAACCGGTGAATAATTATATTAAGTGTTAACTACCAATAACTACAAAAAAAACTCCTAGATTATTTTAAACTTAAGTCTCCTTACGTTTACGCTATCTATGATACCCTGGCAAACTCAATCTGACACTAAGTCCCTGATATTTAAAAATTATTTTAGGCATTAAATACCCTAATCCGGGTATTTTACTGTAGTGAGTAAAACAGTAAAAGACCTGACTATTACTAATAAGGCCTTCAGACCGATGGTCTAAAAGAAAAACCTTGGGTCTGGATCTGTGGACTTATCCTATGTGGAATCGATTCACACACAGAATGCTAATATTTAGTACACATCAGTCATTCTTGATTCACTTAATCTGCTGACAGAACCCATCATACTGAAGGAAAAAGTGATTTATTGCAGTATGGAAAAATGTATCTTTGACGGATTCTTCTTTTAATGCAATAAAGCCACGATTTAATATGTCATAATTGCTCATATGGAACAGTGGATATCTGTATAGAAAGACTGAATTCAGAAATCTCATTTCAAAGTTCCTTGGGTTTTCAGTTTTCTACTCCAAAATATCCCTCTTTAAAACGACTGCTTTGGACGAAAATAAGCTTAAAAATGTGTGAAACTTAAATCTGATGGTAACTTAATCAATTAATACTTAATAAATAGTATTATTAATTGATGAAGTATGGTTATGCAGTGAACGATAGAAGATTCAAGTGTCCCGGATGTGATTACTTCATAGAACAGATGACAGCTTATAAGGAATAAGATTGTTGAAGGATAATCTCCCTTCCATTCATCAACAACCATCACTTTTAGTTGCACACTATTTACACATCTGATGACATCAGAAAAGTGATGTAACAACTCCCCTCCAGTGATGTGTTTAGTAAAACTTAACCAAGTATTGTATCTAAAAATCAAGAAATATTGTTGTTAATAGTCATCATGAAGAGAATAACATTACTGTGCAACTTGGTGGTTCTAATCTTCCAAGATTTATTGATGGGAAATATTGGCACAACAGTGGCAGCAATGGTAGTACTATCTGTTTGATACTATATTTTGAGAATACTGTAGGAAAAATTATGACCAGAAGATATAAGAATCATACATATATATTCCTTATATTAACAAACCATTAGATATTATTAATATTATTATTTCTGTATATTTAAGTACATATTATGTACTATAAATATTTATACTTAAGGTCTTAAGATATGTTTCCTGTTATTCAATATTTAGTCATTCCCATTCACAATCAAATAAATTCACATTTTCTTCTTCTGATATATAACGTCAGATTAGAATATATTGTGAAGTATTATATATGTTTCACTTTTACAATAGCAAACAGGCTGGTACAGGGCCAAAGCAAATCGTAGCAACGGCGAAATGTCAGACGAGGATTATAATAACGGTCAAGGGGAAGATAAGGAGGAATGACTGTTAAAGGAATACAAAGTTGAAACACATTTGAAAATAAAAATTCTAGTTATTGATAAATAAGTTTATAAGAAAAGGAATTTATGACACTTCTCATAAAGTTTAGAAAATAGTCAATTTTCAAGAAATTGTTATTGTTTATGGTTTAAAAGGTATAGAACTAGAAATTGTAGAGAATGTAGTTGCTTTGAAACGATACAGATAAAAAAATTGCTTAAGGTAATTTGTCTTTTGGTATATTTACAAAAAACTAATAAAAAACACCAAATGCTGTCAAAAAGTTTTTCCGAGATCAGTCGTGTTTGATAATTGGTTTTAAACGTAGATATATACAAAAAACTTAAAAGAATCTACTCCACCTTTTGTTAGATACAATGTATATAACTAGTCATCCATCATTTCATAATGACCGAAAGAGTGGGAAAATATTTATACCCGTTAGAATAAAGTACTCTCACTTTAAAGAATTTTAAAGTTCCAAAAACAATAGGGCTATTTCGCATAACGAAAACTTGTGTCAGTCAATGCTCATTAAAACTAAAAGTTTCTCTAAGCATTACTAAGAACTTATATTTAGAAAGAGGGAACAATGATCATAAAGGCATCCCCTCCAAAATGATGTCACTGGGGGGGAGGTTCCACCGCTGTCGTGATGCAGATTCCTTTACCTGGCTTCATCATAAACTAAGTCTTTGGTAATACCATCTACTCAGCTCAGGCATCCAGAGATTGATGACATTTTAATTATTTATTACTAAAAGTGATAGAAAGTATGAAAGTTTATTCAGATAGCAACCACTAACCTTAATGAAAAGAACCAAGGATATCTGTAGAGAAAGGCTGAATTCAGAAATCTCATTTCGAAGTTCCTTGTTGTTAAAACACAAGGAACAACTAATGTTGTTAAAAACACATTTTGGCCAAAAAAGTGACTTTATCATCATATATTTGCTCCCAAATGTTTTGGGTTCATCTATGAACTGTATCGTGAACACTCATCCACCCACCCACAAAAAAAAACACACACACACACACACACACACACATTCAACCTTGAGTAGCCTACACTCAAAGGTGGTAGCAGGATAAGTAAAGTTAAATCGGCCCCCGATCGATTTTGACTTCTGAGCATAAAAATCTCGTTTCTTACGTCAAGAAAATGAGGTTTGCAAAGAATTTTACTTATACATGTTTTCTAAGTACAGTTATGGTAAAAAATGTATTTTTTTGTTATTTACCAGGATATTATTTTTTTTTAATCAATTGTAGGTAAGTTGGACAGCTTTTACGTATTATTTCGATTAAAGTAGACTTAAAATTAATGTTCAGTATTTTTTTTTTTGAGTTTTAAGACCTTCATAATTTGATGAAAATATCAAAAACAGGCAAAAAAATGTATTTTTTCTACAAATATGTCTATGGTTTATATTGTTAGTAAGCGTTCACAAAGTTGGGTCAAATAGCATAAGTAGCCCTATTTTTAAGCTTTGTTGTGTTGATGAGAGCAATCAAATATCTACTTTAGTTCTCACGATAAATCAACTTAAGTATATAAACTTTTTTAGGTATTTAATAGAAAGGATATTATTGCACTAATAATCAAGGAAAATGCATGCCTCAACTATTTTATTTATTCAGGAATAACATTTTTATACATTATATTTAATTTTTATTAATTATATTCAATTAATTTTCTTTTTTAAACTACACTTTTCACATATATTGCCTCGTCATTGTTGTTTGCTCTAATAAAAAGAACTATTTTGCTAACACCTATTTGGTTAATGTACTTTTGAAAAAAATAGGCCAACTTATTCCCCATATAATGATCTATTTTTAGTTATAATTTCGATTTAATCCGTCAAACAGTATGGCTTGTATCATCCTAACAAGCTTTCGGATTGAATGATAAGTCAAAATTTTTACATTTTATTGAAAAATAAAATATTTTTTTATTTATTGCGTTTGTAGCTTCCAAGATAGTGCCAAAATTTCAAGACTATAAAGTTAGTAGTTTAGGAGAAAAAAATGTTAAAAACACATTTTGGCCAAAAAAGTGACTTTCTCATCATACATTTGTCATTTCTCATCATTTGCTCCCAAACAATAGGGTTCATCCATGAACTGTATTGTGAACACCCATCCACCCACCCAAAAAAACGCACACACACACACACACACACACACACAAACATATACACACACACACACACACACAAATATCGAAAAGACATCATAAAAGGCCTTTGAGGACCTCAATTCTGTCAAAATTTTACGATCGAATTTTTCACGATCGCTATACTTTACTTATAGTAAAGTAAAAACGAATTTAACCATATACAAATGTTTCGATGAAAGTACATAGAAAGCCATTCGTATTAGTGTTTTGCACTCAATTAGAAACTTTAATCTTTGAAGTTCAACATGATATAAAAATAGTATTTACCACCTGAAACAATTCGGTTGGAAACTACTCTCAATCAGAGGACTTTAGTTTAGACTTGCTTGTTTCCAATGCACATGCTTATAGAATTTCAAGTTATGTGCTATTCCAGGAGTAGAGAGTGTAGTTCATTTTGGCAACAATTTTAGTTTTGATCGATCTACATTATTGGCTTGATCCTTCATTGTGAAGCTTAAATTTTGTGTTTACTAAAGTTTATTTTAGTAAGGGTTTTTAATTAAAATTAAAGTTCCAAGACTAACAGCAAACACTACTAGAGCACACAATTCAGAAGTCGATGCAATTCTCCACAGATATTATAGAAAATCATCAACATTGGAATTAATTAAATTAAAGTATAAGAGAGGTTAATTAGGACTAAAAAGTCGAACTTTAATGTGGTTTTTTGAATGCCGAGATATATTCATATGTCCGTAATATATCTATAATCTTTCAGCAATGACTTTTTGATTATCGCCATTAACTCAAATAAGCCTTTTATATTTTTGTTGCTACACAATAAAACTATTCAACTTCAATTTTTTACTATAACAATAAGTAGACATTATGATATTTATTTTATATTCTTCGTTGACGTAATACTTACTTAAAGGTTGTTAAGTAAACTATGAAATGGTAATTTCTTAAATTTAAGTATTGCGAGTAAGAGTATTAATTTGTTATTAATGATGCTGTAGTTTTATGCACTATTTCAACCCATAACAATGCAAGGCTTCTATGTCTTTTGAAGGTTCTATGGCTCAAATGTCCATTTAATGGATGATGTTTCCTTGATTTAATTCTCTTTGCTCACAGTAAAACGTGATTAATTCGAAGGATGTGATCTAAAAAGTAATTTTGTTATAAGTTGTGGCTGTTTTACTGTAGAAATAGTTTGAAGCTGTACTGGCACGTGAATAAAACAAGAATTAATCATTTTCATTACAGAACAATGGAACTACTAAAACAGTGTTTTGTATGCTTAACCAAAATAGGGCAACTGAAAAGACAAATTACTTGGCAGTCAGCATAAATAGTGACTTTGAGACTAAAGCCAAACAGTTCAATTAGTAGACAAGGTATTAGAAAGGTTCTACTAGTATGACTGGGTTGTGGGCATTGTTCTTCTTTATTACTGCACATCTCTACCTTAAGGTTTGTTTTTTTAAACATTACTGGTGTCACTCACTATCATAAACAAGTATTCACAGAGCTAATTTAACATGTATATTTTCTGTCCAAATATTCGTATAAGAATAGAAGAAGAATTAATTATTTTAGCAAATTATAACTTAAATGTCTGTAATGCGAACATTTAAAGCACCGACTCATGTTATGTAGTCTTCAACCCCACAGACGGCCAGTATGATTTCATTTTTGCCTTTAACAGGGTTTTGTGAAGTACTGGGGTCATCCTCCACTATCACACTCCTATTCCTTTCAACCTTGTTTTTTTTTTTAATAAATTTAGAAAAAATGTCACCTTCCACATTTTTAATTTTGTTCTTTAAAGACTATTAAAAAATTTTCTTTGTTTATTTCAGTTAGGATATTATATCCTTGGTTTGAATTTATTACAGGCCTCAGCCTCAACATTTTTTGAACAGTTTTGATTAATTTCAGCCCAAAGTTTTTTACACTCAGGTTTCGATTGAGTTTGATTAAAAATTCCACATTTTTTAATATTCACCATCTAATTGATTCCTACTCTTAAGCTTACAGGGTTTACTTTTGTAATAAAATTTTTTAAACTCTTCATGTTGTATGTTCTCACTATTTATCTTAACTACTAATTTGCAATCATTTCTAAGATTACGTACTTTTGGTTTTCCCTCCTTTAGTGCTTCTTTAAAACTTTCGTCTACTGGTTTCGTTTCCAGCATATTATTTTCTCGTTTACATATTTAATTTCTTTTTTTATTGTAGAATAAATTTGCAAAATATCATCATCAGCTGCTGATTTCAATTTTTCCTTCATTTCAGCTCTTAATTTGCTTGTATTAACAACTTGATCCATTAAAGAGAGTACATTTTCAATGTTTGAGTTGGCCTTCGCATCCATTTTTAAAACACATGTCTCCAGGTAGAGGTCAAATCTTTTCTTATATTAGGTTATGGGGAGCACACTATCACTATTGTTGGGTTGAATGTTTTGAAAATGGTTAGTAGGGAAGTACTCACTCTCTCAGATACCAGTTGCTGAGCAGGGACAGGTGTCATATTACCCTTTAGATCATAAAGCCGACAAACACAAACACTATCCACCTATTTGATTTGGGGGTCACATTTTCTCAACAGGTACACTTAAGTTGTAACTTAAGTTGATCAGTAACATTACACACCCAAAACGACACACTATCCAAGAAGATCGAGGATACACCAATAACAGCATAATGGTCTCTAAGAACTATACCCGCTCACAGCTCGACCGAACTCCCTATAGTGCTATGTAGGAGATCTAAAATATAGATGTACTGTATTGTTTTTGGACAGTATTGTATTATGAGAATGTTATTTTTTCTTTTACCAATACGTGATTTTAGATAACAATGTTTTTTCCCCTAAACGACTAATACCAGAGTGTTGAAGTTTTGAATCATTATGAAACATATAGTAAGATTAACTAAAAAAAAAAGTCAGTTATAAAATGAAATGTAAAAAAATTGTCTTATGGTTGATTCCGAAAGCTTATGGACACAATAAAGGTCGGATTACACGACACATCGCTTCACGAATCATTATTAAATTATACCCCAAAAAAAAAAAGTACGGGCAAAAGTAGATGAACTGAATACTTTTTTTGTTGAAATTACGTGGACAGAAAAGGCTGTTATAGTACATTTCATAATTTCAGAAAATTTTTGACTCTAAACGATCAACTATAGAACAATAAAATTTTCTGAAAAAAGATCAAAGAACTAATTTACAAAAAAAAAAATCAAAAATATAAATACTGAATACTGCAAAGGACAATAATAGCTAAAGCAACTGAAAATGGAACTTGGAATAACTGCTATTCTTGTTGGATTTCCTTACATTGGCTTACAAATTTTTTTACAGAATCGGATCAAAAAGAGTTGCTGTTTAAATGTTAGTAAAAGAAATTCGAAAATATTTAATATGATATGTAAGAAGACCTAATTCTTTAAACTTTTAAAGCAAAAGCAAATCAATAATATATTTCATGATATTTTCTAGCGTGCGATGGATGGTTAAGTGATATATATCACTTATTAAGTGATAATAAGTAAATAACAGCTGGTTAAGTACGATGGATGGTCTAACAAAAGTGTAATCAATCTACATGTTGTACTATTTAAAAAAATATTAATATCAGGTATGTAGTTCTTGCTGTGTTTAATAATTCCATTGTTTTTGTGTAAAAGGGAAGGACACTTTTTTGTTTTTTTATTACATTCCAGCTAGTAATAAGCCGCTTCTCCGTTGATTCAATTAACGTATTATTATGAATTAGGTATTACTACGCGTATTATGTATTGCATCATACATATTATTATGTATTATATAAAAGTAATAAGTAATTATTACTAAATCTGTATTTTTTGCTATAATCAAAAGTAAAAGTTTAGCTCATCTAAAATTACAACTCTTAGGTTCCATCCTAAAAGTTTTGAGTAAATAAGCATCTTTTATATGGGACAACATACATTTTTTTTTTATTGTTTAAACCGACCCCATAGCGAGTTAAGAACGTCAGCCCTTTACGGTCTCTTTGTTTGATCGGTGATTCTACATTGGGAGTCCTAAATTTTGCCTAACTTAAGTGTATTTAGAGTAGGGATCTTTAATGACTACCTGACATTGCACAAGCTTGGGACCGACAGCTTAACGTCCTCTCTGAGGGACGAGGTACTCAGACTTCATCACATCCCACGTGAATAAATGGAGAGCCAGGTAGATATCATGGCGATATCCAACCCTGGACCTACCAGTTCAGAGGCGAGTACGTTAAACACTGAGCTAATCTGACCCCTGACAACATACATATAAGAAGGGTAAATCGACAGAGCCGGTACCAAACATTTTGTTAAACAATATAAAAAATTGTTATTCTTAAAGTAATCACTCTGGACTGCTCCTTGGCTATTAAAGAGGCTTTTGATAACAGGCCTTCGAACACATTAAATCAACACAAATATGTATGTACATAATGGATAAGAACTACATAATGGATCACCACAAACTAACGACGAATGATTAATGAACGTGCAGGAACTATGATAAAACGAAATTGTGACCATTACTGGTTTTCCTCAGGAAGGTATTCCACAGGTCTTCCGTTGGCAGGAGCACTGACTTTGCCGTGTCATTCATGCCAGTTCTCAAGGACTGTTTCAATGGCTGTTTGCTTATACGGGTTGTTAGGCATATTCCTTATCCCAAAACTAATATAATTTTGAGTGCTTCAGAAGAAGCATTTATTTGTCTCCTAGTAGGTAAACCTGATATCTAAACGTAGTGAAGTAGCCGTCAGGATAGCAGATTGCTCGCTCAACCCACACACAACACCAAGGTTTTTTCACATCAAGGATGCATTCAAATTAAACAGTACTGCCTACAACCTGTCAGAATTCCACACTGAAGAATAATCAAGGAACTATTGTTACGTAATTGCAAATATCTTGCCAAATTATCAGTTTATCTCTAGTACGAGTATATCCTAATTACTCACGATCATTTGTTACTTCTTTCTTGAAAATAGTGTCATTGCTTTACGAATTGACACTGACTTAATAGTGGACCGATGAAACAAAAATAAATTTTCATTCTTGAATCAATGTAGTTTTGAGACAGTTTTATTGCAAGTTCTATTAATATGAGTTTTTAAAAATATCTAATAATATTTATAGATCCTATTTGAGAAATTCTTTTTGTACACAAAGTAAATTTGCAATTGGAAACCATTTTATTTTAACAAATTTATTTTAATGATAATTCTCTCAGTGAATTCTTATTTTTTTGTTAAAAATAATACCTTTTTTTAATGAGAAATTAGACATATAAAAGAAATGACAACAAATTAGGAAATAAGGAAAAATTCCTTAGAAGGAAACTTATATACGAGTACGGAGTTGTATATATAAGTTATATAAGTATATATATAAGTATATATAAGTTGTATATATAAGTACTTTAAATAACCTTGAGTTTATTCTATTCCAATTAACTGCACAATTATATTCAGGTGTGAAAAATATTTTATATGATCATATTTATTAAAAAAATATAATGTAATTGACAGTAGTTATAATCAAATATTTCAGAAGAAAAAAGAAGATGCATACATCATTGATAATCCTCAGGCATCTGTTTTAAATGGTAAACTCTACTTTAAACATTGTAAAGATAATTAAGGGTAACTACTAAGTTTTTAAAATAAAACTGTCTACAAATGGTGTAATGGGTCACATATTGAATTTTTATGTTATATATATGTGTAATTAATTACGTTATTAATTTTATATTAAATTAGCAATTAATAAAAATTGTATGAATAATTTCTGTATCAATCAAAAAATTGTTACAGGTAGGTGCATCTTTTTATAATATCAGCGATGAATATGAGAATTACCCACGTTGGAACAACAAACTCAAACACGATGGAGTTCTTGAAGAAATCGGTAACCCTCCATTGTTAAGACTCAAGCCACAGTCCATTATCAATTCTATTTCAAACAGACCCAGTTCAAAATTCATCATGTCGAAGTGGAACCACTGTGATGAAGATAGTAATATTGGACATAATTATGATGAGATTTTACCCAAGGAGTTTATCCAACAGAAAAAAAAACGTCAATTACACGATTCTAAGAAACAACTTGGTGGGTGGACTAAATTTCAAAGATATGTTTCATCTAGCCAGTATCCACGAATTAACAGAAGGAAAAAGTTAGGAAATGAGAACAAAGGGCCCTTAAAGAAGCCACCATTGGATATCACTGTTACTCAAGACAGTGAGGAAGAAAACGTCTCAAATATCCATCTGCCCAATAGGAAAAGTGAAATATTGGACATAAACGATCTACTTGATTCTAGTTTAAAACCCAATGTACAAAGAAAAACTTCAAATCACTCGGATAAAAAAATTTTCATAAAAGTTTATGATGATAGAAGGGAAAGTCAAGTAAATGGGGAAATTAAGGGGAACAAATACGTTCTAAGGAGAGTTGTGTGCAACACGAACATCTTGGCACATGTTAAAAAACATTTAGGCAATTTAAATTCTAATGAAGTTAAACCTGCATAGTCATAACGTTTTTTATGGAACTACATGAATAATTTTAATTATATTACATAATTTAATGAAAATTGGAGCATATGAAACAATTTTCAAATCTGGGTATATAAAATGTCAAGTATATACTATACTCGAGGTAATATACTCATATACAACAATAATGTACAATACTTGATAATGAACCGAGAAAACAGTATTTTTTCTAGTACAAACAATTTTCAGAAAGAATATACTCTTACTTAGACAGTTATAACAATTTTAAAATTCCCGACAAGACACACATAGGTTTTCCCATTTTTTTTCTTTCCTATAGTTAAGTGGGATCAACTTAACTTCCCGTGATTTATCAGAAGAGAGACATCTTATGCACAAAGAAAACATTTTGAGATTAGTAATGCAACATTAGTTAATTTCTTTTAGATCTTGTGTTAAAACATATCTTTTTGCCTTTGTTAAAGTGAACATTTTAATTCAACTGGGAGTGAAAGATCTAGTAGTGGTTTGTGCATATTTGTCGAACATATTGACAGTTCTGCATTGTAAAGGTTTGTTTAAAGACTCCCGCTGTAATTAATCGAAAATTATTGTATATGCCCATTACCCGCTTTAGATTTCGATATATCCGGGAAAGTTTGACGTAAGCGAAATATGTACTGTACAAAGAATCAATATTTCATTGGATCACTCAATGTCTGACGGCTTTTTTAAATGCGCTGGATTGCTTTTCTTTATATATATATATATAAAGAATATATATATAATATATTAATTATATAAATATATTTATTTATATATATATATATATATATTTCATTTCTATTTCGATTGAAGGAAATTAGTTCCAAACATCAAATCTCTCAGTCATAAGATCATACATGCCAAGACTGCGGTTCACTTTAATGAAACATTGTATATATATATATAAAAAATAAAATAAATTCAAAACGAAGGAAACACACAGAAAGACAGAGACATAACTCACATCGATATTTCGACCATCGTCGTCATCAGGAGGTGTGAAGATAAAAGAGCGAAGAGTCCTGCAGGAAGACAGGGCGGTACTCTATATATATAGTATCGCCCTGTCTTCCTTCGGGACTCTTCGCTCTTCACACCTCCTGATGACGACGATGGTCGAAATATCGATGTGAGTTATGTCTCTGTCTTTCTGTGTGTTTCCTTCGTTTTGAATTTATTTTATTTTAAAAAAGTCCGCTGGACCGTTTCTTTTAATTGATATATATATATATATATATATATATATATATATATATATATATATATATTCTATTAAAAAATATGCCAATTTTCATTTTCGTTCGTTTTCTATTTAATTTCTCAAGTTTTCTGAACTTGGTTTTCAACACTTCAGGTAAATTGAACTCTAACTCTCCAAATGATTTATTCTTGAATTCCATACTGATAATCTAAATTATGCTATAAATCTAACAACAAAAACTCCACTATAAATTATTCCTACGTCTCAGTCATCCTAGACCATATTTAGGGATTTAAGATAATGACGATTAAAAAGAAATGGGCATACTTTTTAATAGAACATGTCTAAATGAAGGTCGTCTGCCGCCCTCAAAATATACTAATATATACATATATATATATTAGTATATTTTATATTATATAGTATATTTTATCAGAACGAAGACCGCTCTGACGAAAACCCAACTGATGGGAGTCAGTTGGGTTTTTGACTCTGACGAAGACCGCTTGTTACGGTTGAAAGATCTTAGTCTTGTTTTCCCATTTCTTATTGTGGTTTGATTATTGATTGTTATTTCACGTGTTTATGTGAAATCTTTATATATATATATATATATATATATATATATAACCCTGATAAAAAAAAAGTATTGTATTATATTTCTTTCCTTAGAAAAGTGTAACATTGTTTGAAATAATTTAATATTTTATCATATAGTCACTATTGTAAAAAATTATTAATCTTAACACATTATCATTCAATCACATGTCTGGCGTCCTAATTCTAATGTAACCACTTTAAAAATGTTTGGTTACTCTTTTTATTCGCAATATAGAAAAAGTAAAACTGATTACTACTTCTAGAAAATCCATAATTTTATGTGAATAGATACCGAAGTGGCTCTATCTTTCAGGTTGGAAATGGTAGTTTATTGTTTTCAAGAACATGAATCGTAATTACATTGTAGCTAACTATTACTCTTTTATTTACAAAAAAAAAATCTTACCAATAATACAGTTGCACCAATAAATATATTTTTAAAGCAATTTCTGAAAATATGTTTAAAATGTATAGCAACTTAAAAATGATTAGAGAGTTGCGAACAAAATAATGTATTAAAACAATTATTATGAATTTTATATTATAAAAAGTAGTAAAAATATAATATTTGACACATTGCAATTAAATTAGCAGGTATCCAAAATACGCGTACAATAACAAATGAATGTTGCATATGAAAAAATAATATTTCGTTTCTTAATACTCAAATAATGTTTTTCTAATTCTGTAGAAAATAAAACTAAATATTTATGTACATGTCTAAGATCTTTCAACCGTAACAAGCGGTCTTCGTCAGAGTCAAAAACCCAATTGGCTCTGACGAAGACCGCTTGTTAGGTTGAAAGATCTTAGTCTTGTTTTCCCATTTCATATTGTGGTTTGATCATTGATTGTTATTTCACGTGTTTATGTGAAATCTTTTTATGTACATGTATATACGTTTTTATGTACAGTTATTTGTAATATATTTATCCCATTGATAGTTGTTTTTAAGAGAAATGATAATACTGATGTTGCAAGGTTAGTATTGCCACTTAAAAAAAGGAATTAATTAAAGATGACAAATATTTAGAGGAGCAATATAATGTGATGATATATTTTCTGTATATTACTGATTTATTTTTATTTTATACTTAATATATAAATATATGATATTATCATAGTTGTTTGTTATGCTTATTTACTCCTATATAACAGCTTATACTAATATAACTTATTTTAGTATTACTAGTCTTGAAATTCTATAATATTTTATAATAAAAATAGAAAATAGGAGTATATATATAATAACTTGGAGTGATCCAGACTGAACTTAACGTGTTAACAAATTCTTTGATTATAAATGTAATTACTTCATTTGCTTAAATGTAACAATTAATCGAACATATTACCAACTGGTGTCAAAGAAGTATCACCAAACAACTGGTAACCAATTTAATGACTGCATTTATTATTATTATTATTATGCGTCTAGGAGTAGGGGGACCTATGAGTAGTAAGATATAATTCAACTTCAATAAATAAAATGCTAAGAAATCGAAAGAATATAAACGAATAATAGCAAAAATACTAATATTAATAATAATAAATACTCCTCCGTAACTTACATGGGACAATATAGCAAAAAAATTGCTAAATTACTAAAACAATACAATGCAAAAATAGGTTTCAAAACTAATAATTTGACAAACAAATACAAGGTAAGACGATGGATTATAAAACTAATAAATATGATAAATCTTTATAAATAAAATAATGATTTTGTCTGTACATTGCTTAGAACTGACTCATTTCAAGTTTTCTTTACGTTTCATACATTGGAGAAACCGAATCCACCCTTAGAAAAATTTCTGTCGGTTTGTCGGTTTGTCCGCAAAACTTTGTCACAGGTAAACTCAGCTACCATAAGACATATAAAGCTGAAACTTTTACAGTAGATTTGTGTAGGTCTAACTTAAAATATAGGCTATGAATTGATTGGAAATTCAACGTAGAAGTGAAGTTATGGACGTTTAACGCAAAAATGTTTGTCACAAGTAAACTCAGCCACCATAAGACATAGCGAGCTGAAACATTGACACTGGATTTGTGTGTGCCTAACTTAAAATATGGGCTCTAAATAGATTATTAATTCAGTACAGAAGCGAAGTTATGGGGCTTTTAGCTGTATTTTCCTAACTTCACAGACAAGTTTGTTTTGAAAATACACAGGTGTGGCAAGTAGGTATTGTTAGTTGATTTTAATTTCAATTGAGCATATGAATATATTGCGTATTTGACATCATTGAAATGGTGTTTCACAGAGTTAAGGATGTACTATCTATTGAGAATAAATGTTTTGTAAACGAGCAATTCTCAACTCTTAATATGAACAGGGAGGAAAAATCAACAAACAAGTTCTTACGCTATATGAAGCCGAGGAAAGAACTTACAAGTCAGTAAAGAGATTGGATTAGTGACGAAGAAGCAGTTCATTATCTAATTGAATTTATTGACTCTGAATTTATTTCTCCTGGACTGCCTGCTCATGAGTAAAAACTTAAAGTAGAGCACCAATCATGCTACAATTTAGTAGCAGTAACAAATTTCATGTTACGAAACATGAGTGCCCCAAAACTGTGCAACGGGACACGACTCTGAGTTCGTGCTCTACACAGATATGCCATAGAGGCGGACATAATGACTGGATGTGGTATTGGGGAGTCTGTGTGTATACTTCACATACCATTGATTCCGAGCCACTGTCTGTTTACGTTGAAATGATTGCAAAGTCGGGTCAGAGTCTATTTCGCAATGACGTTAACTAAGTCGCAAAGGGAGACTTCATCTAACGCAGGAATACAAGGTAGCAAAACCAAGTTTTTCTCACATGGTCAAATGTAGTTTACATGCTCAACGGTCAGAGGTTTCAACTCTTTCTTCTACCATGAACCTGAAGGACAGACAGCTAATGTAGTGTATAAGCTGGAGGCATTTGTTTAACACTGTAGTAATAATGGTATTTTCTACTATTCTATAATTTCTAATGATATTTTGAAATACCAAAAATGACGGAACTTCTGATTCCTCCGTGGTATAGCCGAAAGGCAATAGGCACACGGCAATAAACCAAAACAGGAACTTCTGATTCCGTCAAAGACGGGTACGTTTGCTATGTATTATATATAACTGTCAACTTTTTTTTAATTTAATATTTGCTTAATAAATACACTGGTAATAATGTAAGGTATGGGACCAGAGTAGCCCAGTGGCTTGCGTGATCGCCGATGACAGTAGTGCAAATGTATTATAAATAAATGTAACAAACAAATATTTTTTTGAATTTAAAATGTGGATAATATAAAAGATGGTAATAAAGTAAAGGGATCTAGCCAGGGTTGCCAGTAGCTTGCTTGCTCGCCGATGACAGTAGTGCAAATGTATTATAAATAAACACAACAAAAATATTTTTTTTTAATTTAATATTTGCGTAATATAAACACTGGTAATAAAGTAAGGTATGGAACCAGAGTAGCCCAGTGGCTTGCGTGCTAGCTTTTGACTGGGAGCACGTTAATTAGAACTAACTCATTTCAAGTTTTCTTTACGTTTCATACTTCAGAGTAGCCACATGTACCCTTAGAATAATTTCTGTCTGTCGGTTTGTCCACAAAATATTGCTACCATAAGACATATAAAGCTGAAACATTGATTGTAGATTTGTGTATGTCTAACTTAAAATCTAATCTTTGTATACAGAGACTTTTTTTTAGCACTATACTAATAATGGTATTTTCTACTATTCTATAACTTCTAATTGTAGTATTAGTATAATACTATAATTGATATTTTGGAATACCAAGTATAATAGAATTTTTGATTCCGTCAAAGACGGGTACGTTTGCTAGTGTGGAATATATGAATTAAAATCTAATGATTATAAACATGTATATATAGGGTAAACTGACTGACAGTACAATCAAGACCCGGAATTTTTTGTAAAGAAGTCATCAGGAGATGAGATGTAGGTGAGGCTAAGCATTCTAGTATAGTCCTTTGGTTAGACGGTGTAATAACTATTGGAAGGGACCATAGTGGTTAGCGTGCACAGAACGGGAAGAATAGCAGGGTTGTTAACGGAGCCTCTATGAGAGTGGCCTCTTATTTCCTCCTCTTTTAACCGACCTCACGCATGCCAGCACTGTCAGAAGACAACAGTCACTTACATTGAGTTCTTGATCTTCATAAAAAAAAAATAATGACTATCTCACAACACATCAAAAGCTTTACAATGGGACAGAATTGAATAGAAACTAGTAGTGAACTTTACCTTGAACCTGAATGGCTTCATATATACGCAGACGACCAAAGAACCCTAGCAGCAGAGAATCACGAGTCTGATACTACTTGATTTGCACCCAGTATATTAGACGCAACATTATCGCCTTTCTTAAAAATGCCGGAATTACTAAAAGATCAGACCGTACAGAATGCTGTCCTTTTTTTATTAAATGACAGGCAAATTAAAAAACAGTCAAACTAAGCTCTAACTATCAAATGACGAGAACGGTTGGCTAATTAATACTTATCAGAGCTCGGATATTAACTAAAAATAAATGGGTATCGATACAAGTTGGAACGTTTGTTAACGAGAGAACGAAACCACTAGTAAGGAAAGGCTGCAGCGATCCCAATGTCCTTAAGCTCAATATATGCAGAGATCGAGTGGAATTAAATAACTCAAGAAATTATTTAGAGACTCCCAAAAAGCCCCCGTTGCAAAAAAAATTAGGGATGCCTGCTGACAAGACCTATTCTATAAGACCTAACCAGTGTAGCCAGCGTTGATAACCGGTTAATATTTTCAGACCTACCTATATCAAATAGGCTTATCTGCAACCAACTATGCGAGCAGATAACGAATGTGATTACCTGCAGTTTTGTCCTGTTTAAAGTTCTAAGGTATGTTATGTTTTATTATCCTGTCTTAAGTTATTATCTGCTGTGTGTTTTCTGGGGAACTTGTTATAAAGGAACTTTTTCATTATGCTTAGTGAAAAACATTAATTACACAGCTGTCAGAGGTTAATTATGAGAAAACAACCAACCATTAATGTACAAATGATTAGTTCTGATAAGATATTACGGTACTTTGTTAATAGCCATTTGGTAATTGCGTACCCGAAGCTAACAACCCGCCAAACAGTTAAACCGATCTTTACATCTGCTAGTTACAGCTTCTTGTATTGGCCGTAACCTTTAGTAACTCCCCCTATATCAAATGGTCTAAAACTGCCTAAACCAGGGGTGCTCACACTTTTTCAGTATGCCAGCTACTTATAAAATGACCAAGTCAAAATGATCTACCGACCCATAAAAGCTTTGTTATTTTAAAATTTATTGAAGATTCTTACCTTGTATCACCACATGAGCCAATATTGCAACAAAATAAGCTCTCAATATGTTTTTGTAGTACCATATAATAACAATAACAATACATTGACAGTGTATAATAATAATAATACTAATAATAAAATAATACCGCTGTTTTTTGTAGATTTTCATTGTGCTCAAAGAGAGTAGCTTTACAGAAGGAATAAATAGTGGCTTTACCACTATTAAATAAATAAATCTATTTACTCTCTCGAGTACCTTTCTCTCTTCTGTTCCTTTTAATCTGTTCTAAGTAAGTCTAAGGAAGGCTTGTCAACTATAATATTTTTACAAAGCATTTTTACCTAATAAAAACGAATCCTAACATTAAATTATGTAACATAAGTATGCCAGTACCTAAATAGTAATATAACTTTTTTACCAATGATGTTAAAAGTAAATTTCTGGCTTACAATAATTTTACATTGTATAAAACTGTAAGTTGATATATGTATGTGATGAGATAAATAATGAGAGTGTGGAGTGATCAGGAAAAAGGATTCGATACGCAAGTTACTGGATAGGCGAATTGCATTGTATTGGAAAGTAGCCGTATTCGAAGTATGGAATACGGGCTCTGAGGATCGAATACGTATTCGATACGTGAGGGTATTGGCCTATCTCTACCCTGTAAATCAATCAAGTGACAGAGTGTATGATAGGCTGACTGTCATTTTGTTGTGCTTACTAATTAGCATGTGCAGGACAAACAGGGAACTTTTTTTCTTCAAAGTTGTTTTCGATCTACCACTATTGGCCTCGCGATCGACGTATTGAGCAATCCTGGGCTAAACCTTCATTCGCCTAATAATGTCTGAAGAGAAGCCTAAACATGTTGCAGCAGATGTGGTAAATTTTGTTAATAATCGTCAAATCTAAAATCAAGAAGATATACCGGGCATATGAAAAAACAGGAAGAAAGAATTTACCACTAGATTTGGTGATATTTACAGGATAAACAACAGAAAGAAATTCTGAAATAAGATTAACATCTTTCGACCAAGTAATGGTCCTCGTCAGAGTTACAAGTTGAATGGCTCTTACTTTGATGTTAATTTCATTGTAGACTATGTATATATATATCGCTTACTTTTTCATGATGTTCCTTAACATAATCTTTTATTAAAAGTATAAAAGTTTACTTTAAAATATAAATATTGCATAGTGAGGATAAGGTGGGACCTTACCTTTTGGCATTCCGCAAGGCTCCGGGAATGTGGAGTTGTCAATGCCATCTATACCGAATCTCCGGGCAGGAGGGTAGGTAAGCACAACATGACCATTTGTCAACTGGCTCCCCACCAGCAGCAAACAAAAACAACTCCTGTAAACAATAAAATTACACTTCTTTAAAACATATTTCTTTTTAAAAATAAAATAAATTTAACAAATTTTGTAAAACAGAAATAGCATGATCAATGCTGATGTATTAATGTTGTGGGAAAAATGATTCAAACGATAAGTATTCTATCACATAATCAAATTATCTCAAAAAAAAACAATATTTCAAAAACAGTATATTTAAACTTAACCCTCATAATAGGAACATATATAGAATTTCACATACTGAATACTAATATATACTAATTTATATTAATTTAAAAAAAAATCCATTAGCAAACATGTGAGTACCAAACTTGTACTGACCAGGTAAAGGCAAAAAAAATATATCTTCACTGTGACATTACCTCCTTGACCTTCAGTCAATATCACCTACCAGTATTAACCAAAATTAACAAGCAATATATATATATATATTAAAAAATATATTATAAATTATAATATATTATAAATATATTATATTAAAATATATATTATAATAAAAACCCAACAGTTGGGTTTTTGACTCTGACAAAGACCGCTTGTTACGGTTGAAAGATCTTAGTCTTGTTTTCCCATTTCATATTGTGGTGTGATCATTGATTGTTATTTCACGTGTTTATGTGTAATCATTATATATATATACCATAATAAATGAAAAACGGTCCGGCAGGACAGATAACACTTAAAATAAACAGTGACACATAGACTGAAACATAACAAAAGACTCACTTTTCAATATTTCGACCGCCATTATGGTCGAAATTTGAAAAGTGAGTCTTTTGTTATGTTTCAGTCTATGTCACTGTTTATTTTAATATATATATATATATATATATATATATATATATATATATATATATTCAATGTTTCGTTATTGAGGACTAGGTCAAATAAAAGAAAATAAACTCCTTCCTAGGCCAACGTTTTGATGTATTTGTACATCATCTTCAGGGCTAAAAATTAGAGTAAGAACTATAATACATTTACCAAAACAATCTACAACTCACATAGAGAACTAACACACATTTTTGAGTTAGTTCTCTCGTATATATATAGGTGTGTTCTCTAATCGGGGTTCGGTCAATTTTCCAGGATAAAAAATCAAACTCTCGTTGCCAACGTTTCGGTTTTATTTAAAACCTTTTCATAGGCAGAAAATTTTTTAACTAAGAAAATGAAATTTACATTATTTAAAGGAACAACAATGTAAATTTCATTTTCTTTGTTAAAAAATTCTTACTTCTGCCTATGAAAAAGGTTTTAAATAAAACCGAAACGTTGGCGACGAGAGTTTGATTTTTTATCCTCGAAAATTGACCGAACCCCGATTAGAGAACACACCTATTTTATCTAACGGTCGATATATTATTGAATCTATATATATATATATATATATATATATTATACAATTAAAAGAAACGGTCCAGCGGACTTTTTTACAATAAAATAAAAAACGAAGGAAACACACAGAAAGACACAGACATAACTCACATCGATATTTCGACAATCGTCGTCATCAGGAGGTGCGAAGAGCGAAGAGCGAAGAGTCCCGCAGGAAGACAGGGCGGTACTGAACTCGGAAACCGCAGCCAGGACCCCACCACTTACCACCAAGCGGGGGAAGGGAGGGAAGGAAATGAAGAGCCAAATTAAGACGTAAAAGGAACGAGTAAAAATTATAACTATAAAAAATTATAAAAAAGTAGATAAATCAAATTAAAATAAATAAAAATAATAAATAAAAAGTAAAATAAAAAATAATAAATAAATAAATAAAAAATAATAAATAAATAAATAAATCATAAATAAATTATCGGTTGAGGTTGAGTCCGGGGGAAGAGCGAGCATCAAGTAAGCATATGTATGCCTCCTCTGAAGCTCTTAGGGTAACTTTATTGTTGGATTCGGGGATCTGTTTCAGGATCTGAACCCTGAAACAGTCATTGAAACTGAGTCCATGCGAGTTCGCATGGATGGCTACAGGATAGTTACTGCGTTGACCGACTGAAGCCCTATGACCATTCATACGAAGGCTCAACTTATTAGAAGTTAAGCCAACGTAAAAGGAGTCACACTGAGTGCAATCCAGTCGGTAAACACAGTTGCTCGAGGTACAGGAGGAATTGACCTGAACCGGGTAGGAACTATGGTGGAGAGGGGAATCGAAGGAAGGATTAGGATTTACAATCAGGCAAGTTTGACAGCCACGGCGTCCACACTGTTTCATTCCAGGAACAGGATTGGAAGGCTGAGGGGAAATATGAGAGAAAATGCTTTTTAGATTGGCAGGTTTACGGTAGGAAATAGAAGGGGGGTGATTAAAGATGGAAGAAGTAGAAGTAGAAGTGCTGTTATTAAGGAGTCTTTTCCGATTCTGTCTACTTCTACTTCTACCTAACTAACTACCGAACTAACTTCCTGCTAACAGTATTTAACTGGAAAAGGAGCTGGCCAAGTGACATGTTATACAAAATCAATGAGATAGTAAAATTAATTTTTTTTTTCTATAAATAAACTAATAAAGAACAAGGAAAGGTAAAATAAATTTGGAAAGAAAAAAAATATACAAAACAGGTTAACGTAAACGAAAAGGGTTGAAAGAAAGTAAGAATTAATTGAGAAGATATAGTTAGAAACAAAGAAGTTAAGTATTAAAGATCCTTATCCTTAACTTTTCCTTATCTTTAATACTTACCTTTTTTATTTCTAACTATACGTTTTCTATTAATTCTTACTTTGTTTCAACACTATTATTTTACGTTAACTGCATTGTACATTATTATTTTCTTTCAAAATTAATATATCATTCCTTGTTCATTATTAATTTACTTTTATAAAATCTCATTGATTTTGTATAACATGTCACTTGGCCAGCTCCTTTTCCAGTTAAATACTGTTAGCAGGAAGTTAGTTCGTAGAATCGAATCTCTCAGTCTGAAGATCGTGAATGCCGAGACTGCGGTTCACTTTATATAAATATGTATAAAATACATACATAAAATATGTATATATATATATTCGAAAAATTATATGCCAATTTCATGCTTGGTTAGCTTTTTAGAAAGTTTCTCCAAAACAGAGAAAACTCCATCTGTTTACTATCAAACAGATAGAGTAGCAATGGGCTCACCTCTAGGAGTAACTTTCGCAAACTACTATATGTGTAATCTGGAGAATAAAATAATGCAGCAGTTGAGAGGGACAAATAAACCAGCAGTGTATGCCCGTTACGTTGACAACTGTTTCTTAGTTATTGATAGCAAGGAGAAATTAATAGATTTAAAGGAAATATTCGAACAAAACTCTGTATTGAAATTTACATTTGAACTTGGAAATAATAAAAGCATCAATTTTCTGGACCTCAATATAAGAGAAACAGGCAACAGTTACACCACATCCATATTTTTTAAACCCACACTCAGTGGAATATATCTGAATAATAAAAGTGAGTGCCCTGCAAGGTATAACCAGGGCACTATAAAGGCATTAATCAATAGGGAGTACAAAACATCATCCGACTGGAACATATTTAATAAAACAATCGATATCCTCAAACAACTTTTCGTCAACAGTGGCTAAATCAATAGAAAATTTGAAAAACATATTAAAGAATTTATGGATAAACAAAACAAAGCCCAAAAGAGGAAAGAAGAGGAACAGGGTAACATTTTCAAAATCTTCTATAACAACCAATATTCTGAAAGCTGCAAAACAGACGAGCGAGTTCTGAAGACCATTATAAAAAACAATATTCATTGCAAAAAAATAGAAGACAAAGTAAACATTATTGTTTATTATAGTAGCAGAACCACGAGGCACCTCATTATAAGAAACAACCCAAGAAACCATCAGCCCCTTCAACAAACGAATCTGATATATTAGTTCACATGCCCAAACGGAAACTGTGAGTTCCGCAATCCTTCATATATCGGATCCACCACAACAACCTTGTCAAGACGTATCACTATGCACATCTCTTCAGGAGAGCCAAAGAACCACATGCAGGAAATACATAAATCGAAAATAAACCGTGAAACCGTTCTTCAAAATACAAAAATAATAGCAAGAGAAAACAATGAAAGAAGATTACGAATAATACAAGCATTGTATATCCTAGAGAAAGCCCCAGTTATAAATAATCAAAGTTTGAATTTTAGCAGAGTTCTTAGGTTATTCGCCAACGCCAATACTTAGTGCGAGGCACCCACTACATACTTGAAACCACCCCAACCCCTCTCATCAACCACCCAACAGACGTCTCAACCCCAACTAGGAATAGTTCAGTTTTGTGCGCTGACTCTCACACAATGTGCCATTACATTGTAATATACCCTATACTTTAGTCGGGCGATGGTCTAAGTTAGGCTGATGATGGTCTACGAGACCGAAACATGTCGTTGTTTTATTGAAAATAATATTTAGTTAGTTATTAAATAGTGTTAAATATAATAGTGTCAGAATGTGTATTTATGAAAGGAAAAGTTTGGGCCAGTTGATTTTTTTGTTCCCCGAGGAACTCACAAGAGCCTGTAGGACATTAAAGACTCTCTAAAAAGGTAACCAAGCATGAAATTGGCATACAATTTTTAGAAACATGTTTGCAAGGATTGCTACCAACCTTCACTAATATATATATATATATATATATTGGTATAAATAGGCAGCAGATCCTCTTTTAAACAGGTATCATTAAAATTAACCGCAGTCTCGGCATTCACTATCTTAAGACTGAGAGATTCGATCCTACGAACTAACCTCCTGCTAACAGGGTTCAACTGGAAAAGGAGTTGGCCAAGTGACATGTCAAATTAAAATCGATGACTCATGCTTAGTCATTGCTATAAATAGATTAAAAGGATAGTACAGGTTAATATAAAGAGAAGGTCAAAGGTCAATAATGAACAAGAAACAAGCGGTTAGAATAAACGAGTTGAAAGGTCAACGGTATAACTGGATTAATAGAGAATAGAGAATAAATATATATATATATATATATATATATATACACTTTTTCGTTGGAAATACGATTCAAAACGGACAAATATAGTTCAATATAGACAAAGAAACATAGAGAAATCAAAAGAACACACTTACAGTCTCTAATTTTCGGTTTGAACCGTCTTCAGGAGAGATAAGAGAGGGAAACCAAGCCCACTGGTTCAGAGACGGTTGGAGACCAACAGTGTTGCCGCATGCGCGCCCGCACATAACAAGTGAAATATAAGGCAGAGGTTACAGATTCTGCGACAAATCCCCCCTGACTGCAAAGATCTCACACTACGAGCCTCCGAAGAAGGCTATTTGGCTACGAGCCTCCCATATTTGGCTATTAAGTGCGCCCAGTGCACCTGGCCTCAATCAAAAGCGATAATGTTTAAAAGTTCCTAGCCTTTTCATATTTTATCATCAATTTTCCTTTCTTTTTTTTTTAAATTATTTCATTTATTATTATTATTTGTATTCTCAGTTTTATTTTATTCTATCATAGCTTAGTCCGTACTTTTATTTATGTATCAATTTCTCTGTTCGTCCCTCAATTTTTTCTTTTATTTATTTATTGTTTTCATATTCCACTAATTTAATGTAATTATAAATTGATTCCTGTCTACCTTATTTTCTGTGACCGAGCGCGCATGCGGCAACACTGTTGGTCTCCAACCGTCTCTGAACCATTGCGCTTGGTTTCCCTCTCTTATCTCTCCTGAAGACGGTTCAAACCAAAAATTAGAGACTGTAAGTGTGTTCTTTTGATTTCTCTATGTTTCTTTGTCTATATTGAACTATATATATATATATATATATAATATATATATATATATATATATATATATATATATATAATAAAAAAAATAGATAAATCTTTCAACCTATAGCGGTCTCCGTCGTCAGAGTCAAAAACCAGTTTTCAGTTGGGCTTTTGACTCTAACGAAGACCGCTTGTTACGGTTGAAAGATCTTAGTATTTTTTCCCTTTTCATTTTGTGGTTTGGTCATATATATATATATACCTAGTAAGAGTAATTCATATTGTGCCCAGTTTGCATCGTATTTCAGCTTATCAAGTGAAATATTTATATGGTAATTTATATCATGATAATTTGCTTCTCTAAGTATATCAAACAACTAAGGTCAAGGGTGTGTATGATAATTCATGAACAATATAATCTGTGGTTAAAATGAATTTATGAAAATGGTGTTACAATAATATAAAAATTATAAAACTATTTGAGAAGAATTATCAAAATTGGAATATAGAAAAACTATTAGTTTTGTTCTTTGTTTGTTAGGTATCCAATTTCAGATGAGGTAGCCATTATGTAGGAACAGAAAGAAAGTATAATGAACTCTTTAATGAAGAATTATTAGCATAACGATTTATAAACGAAATGTTCTACCGATGAATGTCTAGAATATTTAATCTCTTGGCTATTTTTGGACCCTTTACAATAAAAGATAAGATATTAATTTAAAGTATTTGAAACATTTGACTAAATGAAACTGAAGTTAACATTTACATTGCCAAAAAAACAAGTTCCTTCAATTAATAAGAAAAGGGAAAAACCATGAATACAACCAAAACTAGAATTAACGCCTACAGTGTTAATTTGCTGGCACACTAAGTGCACATTATTAAAATTTAACTTTTATATCAGATTTTTATATTTTATGGGTTATATTACATTTTTATGGTTTGATACTAAAATTACTTGTTTTCATTTAAAGGGTGTTGTTAAGTAGAAACTATTTTTAAAATTTTAGGTTAGTCTTCATTCCAATCTTGCAAGCAAATCAACGACTCGTTGACAGTAAATTTAATTTCGGATTTACTTTAATGTGGCTATCATGTAGACATATCATATATTTATAGAAGTATTACAATGGATTCCTACTTAAAGTAAGTAATTATTCTACAATCATTCAATCAAATAATTAATTACGATAAATTTAGAATGGTGTAATGTCCGTAAGAAAAGAATACAAAGAAAATACGTACTTTTCAAAATTACATATCCATATCATATTCGTTTTAAAAGTTTCAAATATTTTCTATTTATTTTATTTTAAAATAACTCCTTAGAGGCATTTCAAGATTTACAATTAAACAATGTTTTTTAAAACTGATTTTTCAATTTAGATTGAACTTAAGAAAAAATTTTTGAAGTTAATGAAAACAAATAAATACAAGAACGACAAATTAGGATTACCAAGTTGAGTTTCAAATCCTTAGGGCTATATTACCTAAGAATATTACCATTTTAAATTATATTACTCTTGTGTTAGTAGTTCAGCAAATGAAAATATTTTCTAAACACACGGAAGGCATCATAATGCCTATTTTCGTTAAAAGTAAATTGTCAAAAGCCTATACAAGTCACCATTCTATCAGGTGTTACTTTTGTGTTCCCCTTTATTACTTTGCCAAACAGTGTGGCCAGTGTCATGCTCACAGTCCTTTGTTTTCAGTCATAAGTATTTCTTTTTTACATTCTTATACAAAAATCACCTATTCTCTATTCATGAAAATCTGATATTTGTTTACTTATTTGAAACATCAGTTTGATACTGTCTGAAAAATTACAATTTTTTCTATACTTTAGTTCAGTAGAAAAAAAATATGTCAATTGGTAATAAAGTAAATCTTACATGAGACAGCATTCTCCAAAAATTGTAGGTACCTTCTACTCTACATGTGCTATTTTTATGATAATGTCATTTTTGAACCTGTAACGTGTCTAAAATTTTGACTGCACACATACGAAACACATGGAGACATCATCAGATGAACTTCAAATATGAACTTATGGCAGATGAGACCATTAAACTGTGTAAATTTGTCAAAGCTATGAAATAAATAGATTTTGTTCATAATTAAAATACTTTACTTATGGTAAAGTACAAAAATCGCTGAACACAAGTTACCTTAGTTAAATTGGTGGATTGAATTTTGCTCGGATATTTTATGCAACAGTGTACTATAAACATAATAATAATGTGAAGCCTTACATATAAGTGGGGAGATAAAAATCATTTAAGTATAATTATTCGGATTTAACAACAGAGAACACCATCCAGAGATTACTTAGTTATGACAAAGAATATTACTTGGATAATGTCCAAAACTTAAATCATACTGCCCTAGAATTGAATGAATTATTTACGATGGTTCAGAGTGATGAAGTATTACATTCGAATGAAGGGGCCAGGCTATCTCAGTGGTTACGTGCTCGCCTCTGAACTGATAGGACCGGGGTTCGATCCTCACCTGGCCCTCGATTTATTCACGCGGGAGGTGAATAAATCTGACCACGTCGTCCCTCGGAGAAGGACGTTAAACCGTCGGTCCCAAGCCTGTACGATGTAGGTACTCGTTAAAGATCTTCACTCTAAATACATTTGAGTTAGGCAAAATTTAGGACTCCCACTGTAGAATCAATCTTCACTGTGTGGTATCACAAAGGGCCAATGCTCGGCCTACGTGTGTTCCCTTGTGGGTCTGCCACTGTAACCTAACCTACATTCGAATGACTGGAGTGTGATGTTACAGAGGTTTATTTATATTTTAAGAGCAATATGGTTTAATGAGTTCTGGAAAAGGGTAGAGAGAACGGTAAAGAATAACCTGAAGATAGATCGAAGAAATGATTTTGAATTATGATGAGCTTGAAAGGATATTATCAACATAAGTGAGAACCAAGGTCAATTCATCCCCTACATACATTGATGATGATACTTCTTACATAGTCATATTATTCCAATCAAAATTATTGGTTAATAAGGCGTTGGCATAACCTCAAATATCCAATGAAAGTCAAGTAAAAAAACAATTCAATATTAAAGATACCGACGAATTGGTAAAAATAGTTGAAGAGGTTCTGGGGACATTGTATTGGAAATATCTGCGACCACTCAATTTAAAACTATAGATACTATTCTCCTTGATGACCAACGATTATCTAAATTATCTTGGAAGATAGCGTAAATAAAATGATTTTAATGAATGACACTGTCTAGATAGTAACGAACAGTGAAGTGAATAAATAATACTCATTCAACTTCTTCACTCTTTAGAAGTTGAAATTGTTTGCTGGAGATAATTTAGAAAATTGGACATAAAAAATAGTGTTTTTGTTTCTTATTACTACACTTTTGTGAGAGGGGAGATTATTTGTTTGATATTGCAATGGTTTAACAAATTCATAATAAAGTAACAAATGGAGTATTGTAAAATAAATATAGAGGTGTTGCATTTATTTTAAAGAATTGAAGTTGATAAATCTAATAAAAGAAAAGAATTAATTTAAGAATCCGGTGTAATTATTTACCAAATAATTATACACTGTATTTACAAAATCAGGAGCTATTAAAAACTTACAATGAGTATTTCATTTCCCTTATAGGATTTACAACTACAGATATTGACATGCGACATAAAACTGTAATCTACTCCTTTATTTATTGGTTTTACTGATGTTAGAGTTAAGCAGACAACAATAAATACTTTCATAAATATGTCATAAAATTTAATATTATGTTAAAAAGAACATTTATATACATACATATATTTATTATATATTTGAAAGACATAGCTCTTAGTTTAAAAGTTACAAATACATGGTAGATCAGCATACTTATTCCCAAATAGTTCAATATTAGCACTAAATAAACTAGACCTATAATTAAAAAGTTTATACAGAAGAAATCTTAAACCACCATGATAAATATTACTTTAATATCAGACTGAAAGGGTGTTTATCATCAGTTTGTTTATTGGATATTTATTACCGATTCAATGTAATCCACAAATAGGTGAATTTGTCACCTACGTAAACCTTCCTAAACCTATAACAAAACCAACATTTATTTCTTATCAAAACTAAGTACCTAAATTAATTATAATCCTCCATTCACTGATTATTTATATATGCTTGTATTCAATCGTTCAAATACTAACTGCAAAGGGGAATACTAACAGTTAAAGTCCAAGAAAATACATGTGACGAATAAAAATAAAGTTGTCACACCAGTGGCTTTACACAGTATTAAGAAAAGGAAAGAGGATAACTCTACTAAAACTTATACAGAACAAGGAAACATATTGATATTGGACAGTTTCACCTCATATCGTAGACCGTATGTAACAGGTAATATAAAAAAATCACAATAACTGGGAATTTAAATGAAAAAAACAAAGAACTTGAACCCAAAGTGAAGGAAAGAAGATTTAGTGACATGTTTGCAACAGAGAAATATCTGACACTTCAAATTACATTTAAGTTCAAGTAATTCAATCAGTTCTATTGCAAAAACAAGTTTCACAAACTTGATTATCATCATCATTATTATTTAAATTGTAGCTACTATTCTTCTTCTGAAAATTATCTTGTTCTTTTTATCGATACACTGTGAATGTTGACACACCGTCCAGCATTATTTATTGAGAAGTTGATACAGCTTAACTCTAATATAGTGAACATGCATGGTTTCACAGTCTGTTCTTTGTCGTAGATAAAGAGAGTGTTGGAGGAAATACAACAGTAACTAAAAGTTTCGTCAAATAATGAAAATTTTACAGAAGGGACTCATATAGATGTCGTTTCAATATTGATTCTTTCATGATTGAAAAGCACGTAGCACTATCGAGTTTTCTTCCTCGAAAAGAGGTAAAATAAAACTTCACGAGGCAGCTAGATTGCAAGATATGAAACGAAACCCGAGAAGGTATGAAAAGGAATAGATAAAACCTTAATCATTTGCTCTTTTCCAAATGAGTGAGATTCATTCAGTAAGTCATTGTTAAAGCACCAGAGTTAAGCATCTCAGTCGGTCAAAGTAAATAATACAAAATGTCATATAAGGTATAGTATCCTTATATAAACTACTTATATATAAGTTTAAAGGTAATCCCTTATTATATAAGCGGTTACTTCCATTGGAGTGGTCGAACGACACGAAACCTGTGGCATGAAAGATCGAAGCTAGAGTATAAATGAAGAAGCGGTTAATTCAAAAACAGCAGAGAGGGAAATATTCACGTGTTAAGGGAAAGGCGACGGAGAACGAATGATGTGACATAGTGTGAACCCAGAGCAGTGATCACCAAACTGTTAGGCATGAACTACCAAAGTTTGTTGCGAAACGAACAATGTACATTAGTCAATATATATCCAAAATATAAGCCGTTTCGTATTGAGGATACTTAAATCCATGCATAATATTGAACCCAATAATTGCATATATATTGTGCATATAACTGGATCAATCACTACCTGTACTACCTCCAGGAATAAAAGACTAATAAACATCTCTCATTTATAAATTAATATTATATCTAAATAATTATACAATATATATTATATATCGAAGAAGTTTGAGATTATGTTGACTTATAGTAAAGTTGAGTGTAGTCCGCTCCAATATATTTTTTTTTAATATACAAGTCATTTACTAATATCATCATAAGACATTTTTGATAATGTTAGCTTTATTTAGTTAATGTTTATTTAGTTATATTTTTCAAAACTTGTTTTTTACTTGTTCGAGATTCATTTTTAAAAACTTTCTCTTAACGAGATTTCCATCAGGTTCCAGACAGTTCTCTGGACTGATCTTTCTCAAATGCAACGTACCAGAAAACATCTAATGTTTAAACGGTTGTTTCGTTTCAAAGTGATATCGAAAGTTATACTCCTTCAAAATAGCAACACTTTCATCCATCCAGCTTTTTGACATCTGTTCAATACTTTTACTTTACATACTTTTATCCCCATTCTCCATAGAAAAAGTGGCACACAGTATCTGCTTTCTTCTTTTTGACAACCATAACGATTCATCAAGAAAATCCAATGCTCAGTAGGAGTTACAACGGTAATTTTAGAAAACAAAATGTAATTTGTATATGGAACGAGTTTATCTCTGTGTAAAGTATCAGTAATTATACTCTTCAAACATCAGTATCACTTGTCCTACAGTTTTCTTTTCCCAAAGCGTAGTTGACATTGTTATGGACTCACCAGGTACTGGTTGATGACCAATGCCTTTGTGCAACACTTACAATTGGTATTACAACCATTGTACTGCTTGCCATGAATTGTCCTCCTGCGTGACATTTTGAGGCAAGTGCTACTGGTTTCCCACAATAAAAGCATTGATCAATTCTTCATTACTGCAATGTTCCTTATCTTCTTATTTTAGGAGAGACACCTCAATTTGATTTCCCTGCTGAGGAATTCATTGAGAATAGAACATGGTGCCTCAAGGATAAGTCAAAGGGTTTTATACTCTCGTCAATAAAGAAACATGTCTCATCAACTAACCAACTAGCTGAGCCTAGGCTATCTGTTCGTACAAAGCATCGGTTTCATTAATGATTTGTACACGTTGACCCATTCCCTGAAGAGAGAGAGCATGCGTCAAGTTGAACCAGACTCCTGCAAACCCACAGGCCTCTCCCTCACATCAGCCGTTTCAAATGTTTTTCAAATTTACCTTGACCGTAGATATTTCATTTAAATTTCTCACTTTTAGGCATAAAATAACAATCACAATACTAAAACAACCATTCATACAAGAATACTAGAGAGATTAGTTTTCACGAGAAGCTGTGGAGAGCCGGAAAACAGACCATGAAGCCGCAGCTTTTATCAACTGGCTATTTCATGTAGTAAGTGGGCAAATGCGACTTTTCCTCAATCCAGGAAAGTGAACCAATAATTTTCTTCAATACAGTAATTGAGACATAATTTTAAAATGCCCTCCAATAACTCACACCCTGAACAATTTTTTGCAATGAATCACTAAGTAATTAACTAACTGATGAGAACAAATGGACCAAACATTTTTAAAAGAAGAATAACCATTCACTTTTTTTAAATGGTTATTTTGAATGAATAGATCTAATAAGTATAATAAGTAGTATAATTTTAGCTTCTGATAAAATTAATTAATTTTAACAAAAGGTATACTTTATCAAAGAGCATAAATACATTTGTACATATTTTGTAAAAATAAAATCTTTACTTACCAAAAAGAGTTTAATGGTGGAACAGCACCCATAACCAGTCCCTGTTTCCTCAAGTGAATACGTGGAAGGAACTACTGCACTTTGTATTGCCTCTTCATTTCCTAAACACAAAAAACTCTTAAATAACATCAAATGAAGAACTTTGTAAACCAACACCACACAAATACATGTAATACTCACTCTGAAGAAAAATAGGTATCCGTTTTGTAGACATATAATTTCACGTTGGGATATAAATTTTTTAAACCCTGTTAATAATAATTTAATTCAATTGCAGCCTAGATGACTCTTTAAAAATATTTGCAAAATACTCATGCCTGATGAAGAGAAATGCACCTATGATAGTATTTAATCTCCCTCTATTTTAGAAAATTTAACATTTTGAGGGAGATATAAAAGTTGTACGTTGTAAACAGAAATTAAATGATTGAACAGAGATATTCAATGGACGTCATTCATTGCAAAAATCGGGTTTGTAACAACGCAACGGGTCCACCCTTTGATGTATCAAATTCATATTTCACCCTAATTACTCTTATGGTGTGCTGTATATATGTACTGTATAGTTGTTGGTCAATATTACATAATGAAAAGTCCCTTTTTTTTTTTGTTAATATTTGATTCTAGAACTTTTTTTTCACTTAAACTACTCACTCTAGACTGTTGTCATATAGCTAAAAAAAATTCAGATTTTTTCAACAACCGGAAAGGTCAGTTTTATTTTAAAAAAAAATAAAAATTGTGACTATGATTGATTCTGAAAACTTGTGGAATCGATACTGGTTACACCAGTCGACGGTTCGTAATGAAATTACACCAAAAAATAGTACCTTATCCAAGCATAAGAAGAATACTTGTTTGTTAAAATTACTTTAACTGAAAGGATTATGACTAAATTTTATAATTAAACGAAAAATAAAACGCCAAAAAAATGTACCTATAATTAGAATCATATAAAAAAAAATTCAAGCAATTCCAGTTACAGCAAAAGGTAACATATTTCTAAATACTCAAAACTAAATTTCAACAAAAGATAACCTGCTGTACTTGTTAGATTACATCACGAATCCTGAAAAATGTTTTATTAGAATTTAGTCAAACAAAATTGTTATTTAAAGGTTTAATAAAAGAAATTCTAAGATCCTTTAAAATATTAATGTGATATGTACTATGAAAAATTCTTAAAACTATAAAAGAATTAGTAATTCTTTTAATAATTGGTAACTTTTTATAAAATGTTTATTTCTGCATGTTCCATTTTACATACTATATGCATTAATGAGATTTATAGTATTGAAAAAAAAAACATCTAATGAATAATATTTACAAGTAGTCACTCAAATTAATTATTCAGAATACTAAAATTATATTATCACCAAGATAATTATATTTAAATATATGTATATGCGATTCTACTATATAAACTTGTTAATCAAATTTATAAAATATAAATTATTTACAATAAATAACTATATATCATCCAGCGTGTGATGGTTGGTTGTCTAACCGACAATGTGTAATTAATCTATTCGTAGCGCCTTTTAACAAATCTCAATTGTAGAACCTGTAGTTCTAGGTGTTTTTAAGAACTCTGTTGTTGGTTAATACTGAAACCTGACCTGATAAAGGCAGTTTTTCGTACATTCTGACAAAACAGTTAATATATTAGCCGCTTCACCGTGATTCTAGACACTTCAAATTCCGTATTAGGTATTAGGTACCGTATTATGTGTCTTACTATCAATATTTCGTGAATTTACAATGCTGGAAAAAATAATATAACTAAAAAAATGACAACTATTAAATTTAATCTGCAGTAAGCTGTTCTAGAAGGATGATTTGTTTGTTTGTTATCAAACACATCCTTGGGTTTTAAAGATATACCAGTAACCATATATATTCTGAAATTACGAATGATGTTACTTATAAATATATACTTTGAAAAAGTACATGGAAATGTATGCTTCATTTTTTAATTAAAGGTAAGTGTTAATACGCTTACGCGTAAGCATAATGATGTCATACGAGGTGTGTAAATAAAGTAGTGAGACTGATTTTTTTTTAAATTTTCTATTCAAATATAATTACAATGTGATATTGTCACCTTCAAAATAGTTCCCTTCGGAAGCCACACAGCGCTGGAGACGGTCCTTCTAATCATTGTAGCATTCCTGGAACTCGGATTCTGGAATGGCCTTCAGCTGGTCGGTTACAGCAGTTTGTATGTTTTGTAGTGTCCCGAAATGAGTTCCCTTGAGGTGATTTTTCAATCTCGGGAAGAGGAAAAAGTCACAAGGACTCAAGTCTGGTGAATAAGGAGGCTGAGGAGCAACAGGAATGTTTTTACTGGCCAAAAACTTGTTTATTGAGATGGCAGTGTGACAGGGCGCGTTGTCGTGATGCAACACCCATTTTTCTCATCTCCAATTCATTGGTCAAAATGTGATGAACGGAGGTGTGATTCAAATTCAACTGTTCCCCGATCATTCTGACTGTCAAGCGTCGATCTGAACGCACAAGGTTCCGTACTCTGTTGACATTTTCATCGGTGTTTGCACTTGAAGGCCTTCCGCTTCGTGGTTCATCTTCAATCGACTCTCTTCCTTCTGAAAATTCCTTAAACCACCGAAAAACCTGTGCCCTTGATAAAACACGTTCTCCATAGGCCTCCTGAAGTTTTTCAAAAGTTTCGGTTGCATTATGCCCAAGTCTGAAGCAAAATTTGATTGCACACCGCTGCTCAACTTTGAGGTCACTCATTTTTAAAACGCTCAAGAAAAAACCATTTCACGAAAACCAACGCTACGGACAAACAAATGACTGTGGCGAGTTCAGATTCATACTGGAGGCGCATCACACGTGCACCTGACGCTACTCAAGGCCACACGTCTCCAGCGTTGCCAGATCGAAAGCGACGTTGCCAGTCTCACTACTTTATTTACACACCTCGTATGAATGTTACTTCTTAACCCTGAACATTTGTTGTACTATATTCAATAATTTTAAGAGGCCGTACTCCCAGTGTGTACACTAATAATGAACAAAGTCCATCTTTTCAATTATATGATTAAGAATTTTATATCCTGTCATTATCTAAATCTGTAAAAAGCGATAAAATATATAAAAAATGGATAGAAAAATATTCAAATTAAAATAATCTAAAAACAAACAACTATAGAAAAAATCTTATAACACATAGTTGATTAAACATTTTATTTTTCAGGAATTTGATTCAAAGCATTTATCATTACAACTAATGTTCCTATTAAGAGCTACTTTTGTGCACAATTTTGTTTTAATCTCTCAGTGTGACCACAATCATTCTAGTTTCGATTATAAGCAATTTTTTTTTACATTTTTATGCAAAACTAACCTTCTTTTTTTCAGGAAAACATGTGTGTTGACATTGCCTTGAAAATTACAATCTCTAGAAATGTTAGTTCAGGAGAAAAAAAAACATCAAACAAAAATATATCATGGGGAAGAAAGTAAATTTTTCTTGAGAAAATATAACAAACAGATATATACACATATCGCAAAGAAAACTTAAGAAATGTACTCAGGCGGCCTCAAAATGTGTTGTAAATCCGTCAACATTTCTAAATATATTTTTTTCATGAGTACTATACTTTAGTTATAGCAAAGTAAAAAGTAGATGCTGAGTGTCACAATTACATTGAAGAATGGAAACCAAATAATTATTGTCTAGATACAGACACCAGTGTTTTTTTTCCTCCAAATTAGTACCTCTAGTTGGAGGGAGTTTATCGCAATATTTTCACATGCTCCATTGTGTAATATTGCACCAGTCTAATATGATACGGTTGCCATGGAATCACAATTCGATATCATATAAATAGTGAACAGTTCATGATTATATAAAGTAATTAATTAAAGATATTATATAAAGTAATATATAAAGTAATTAAAGATTGATATTTAACCGTACATATCATCATAAAAGTAAATATGTGTTATCTGGCTCGGTTCACTGTCCATCTGACTGCCAGTGTGAAACATTACATCTTCTACAATGTAGAGAAAGGTCTATTCACAAAAGAAGTAATTATACAAGGTGGAAGTGGACAATGATAGAGTGCGAACTAATAAACAATGAAACAATCAGACATATTGAATTTATAAATGCATTAGATCACCTAAAGCTTTAAACATTTAACTTTATTATTGCTAATTATTATTATTTAAAAAAAATTAACATACACCTGTAATCTGTAAAAAATAAAAAGGTAGTGAATATTCTAAATATTTTTTAAATTTAAAAAAATATATTTTTATAGGTTAAAAATGGATACTCATTAAACCTTGATACTCAGAAAAAAAAAACTTGGGTGTCGCCAGGAAATAAAAAAATCTGTGAAAATATTCAAATATTTAGAGAAAGTAGGTTTCTAAGAAAGATGAATATAAGAAATACGAGTATAGCCTGGAAGCTCAAACAAATTTCTTGTTTCGAAACAAACTTTGATTCGAAAGTTTTTTTTTTTCGAAAATGATTCTGTAACTCGTACTTAATAGTTATCATCACTTTCGGCAACTTTATGAATGAGTGCATGACAATATTGTCTCCAAAGAAACCGATTTGGGTGGAAATACTAGATTTTGAGTAAGTGCAGTTGTAAGAAGAGCCAAATAAAATAACATTAATAAAATATTGCGATACAGATATCTAAGAAAGATAGAAATTTCTCTTTGTAGTTTCTAACACTGGATCAGCCCTTTGATAGCTCAAATTTGATGCTCAACTTCTCGGGTATATTTGTAGAATTATTTTCAACTTTCCGAAAATCAAACAGCATATACATGCAGTATTCAAGTAACTGAAGATACTGGTCTAGGTATTTTCATGAAAACTTAGGAAACGTTAGATGGCTATAACCTTTAGTAAAAAGTTTACACATGTTTAAAATGAATACAACTTTGATGGGGAAAATGTGTATTATTTTAATATTAATTTATATCTTTATAAATAAAATAATGATTTTGTCTGTACATTGCTTAGAAATGACTCACTTCAAGTTTTCTTTACGTTTCATACATTGGAGAAACCGAATCCACCCTTAGAAAAATTTCTGTCGGTTTGTCGGTTTGTCGGTTTGTCCGCAAAACTTTGTCACAGGTAAACTCAGCTACCATAAGACATATAAAGCTGAAACTTTTACAGTAGATTTGTGTAGGTCTAACTTAAAATATAGGCTATGAATTGATTGGAAATTCAACGTAGAAGTGAAGTTATGGACGTTTAACGCAAAAATGTTTGTCACAAGTAAACTCAGCCACCATAAGACATAGCGAGCTGAAACATTGACACTGGATTTGTGTGTGCCTAACTTAAAATATGGGCTCTAAATAGATTATTAATTCAGTACAGAAGCGAAGTTATGGGGCTTTTAGCTGTATTTTCCTAACTTCACAGACAAGTTTGTTTTGAAAATACACAGGTGTGGCAAGTAGGTATTGTTAGTTGATTTTAATTTCAATTGAGCATATGAATATATTGCGTATTTGACATCATTGAAATGGTGTTTCACAGAGTTAAGGATGTACTATCTATTGAGAATAAATGTTTTGTAAACGAGCAATTCTCAGCCCTTAATATGAACAGGCATGAGAAATCAACAAACAAGTTCTTACGCTATCTGAAGCCGAGGAAAGAACTTACAAGTCAGTAAAGAGATTGGATTAGTGATGAAGAAGCAGTTCATTATCTAATTGAATTTCTTGACTCTGAATTTATTTCTCCTGGACTGCCTGCTCATGAGTAAAAACTTAAAGTAGAGCACCAATCATGCTACAATTTAGTAGCAGTAACAAATTTCATGTTACGAAACATGAGTGCCCCAAAAATGTGCAACGGGACATGACTCTGAGTTCGTGCTCTACACAGATATGCCATAGAGGCGGACATAATGACTGGATGTGGTATTGGGGAGTCTGTGTGTATACTTCACATACCATTGATTCCGAGCCACTGTCTGTTTACGTTGAAATGATTGCAAAGTCCGGTCAGAGTCTATTTCGCAATGACGTTAACTAAGTCGCAAAGGGAGACTTCATCTAACGCAGGAATACAAGGTAGCAAAACCAAGTTTTTCTCACATGGTCAAATGTAGTTTACATGCTCAACGGTCAGAGGTTTCAACTCTTTCTTCTACCATGAACCTGAAGGACAGACAGCTAATGTAGTGTATAAGCTGGAGGCATTTGTTTAACACTGTAGTAATAATGGTATTTTCTACTATTCTATAATTTCTAATGATATTTTGAAATACCAAAAATGACGGAACTTCTGATTCCTCCGTGGTATAGCCGAAAGGCAATAGGCACACGGCAATAAACCAAAACAGGAACTTCTGATTCCGTCAAAGACGGGTACGTTTGCTATGTATTATATATAACTGTCAACTTTTTTTTAATTTAATATTTGCTTAATAAATACACTGGTAATAATGTAAGGTATGGGACCAGAGTAGCCCAGTGGCTTGCGTGATCGCCGATGACAGTAGTGCAAATGTATTATAAATAAATGTAACAAACAAATATTTTTTTGAATTTAAAATGTGGATAATATAAAAGATGGTAATAAAGTAAAGGGATCTAGCCAGGGTTGCCAGTAGCTTGCTTGCTCGCCGATGACAGTAGTGCAAATGTATTATAAATAAACACAACAAAAATATTTTTTTTTAATTTAATATTTGCGTAATATAAACACTGGTAATAAAGTAAGGTATGGAACCACAGTAGCCCAGTGGCTTGCGTGCTAGCTTTTGACTGGGAGCACGTTAATTAGAACTAACTCATTTCAAGTTTTCTTTACGTTTCATACTTCAGAGTAGCCACATGTACCCTTAGAATAATTTCTGTCTGTCGGTTTGTCCACAAAATATTGCTACCATAAGACATATAAAGCTGAAACATTGATTGTAGATTTGTGTATGTCTAACTTAAAATCTAATCTTTGTATACAGAGGCTTTTTTTTAGCACTGTACTAATAATGGTATTTTCTACTATTCTATAACTTCTAATTGTAGTATTAGTATAATACTATAATTGATATTTTGGAATACCAAGTATAATAGAATTTTTGATTCCGTCAAAGACGGGTACGTTTGCTAGTTTGATATAATTTGATATAAACACTAGGTTAGAAGACCTTTCTTCCTGACCTCTATTCTTACAATGGATTAAACATTAATGAGTACTCTATGGAAAACACATGGACTTTTCTTGCATTGCTTCAGCAGTGTACTTCATACGGAGCTATGCAGTTTCTTAACGTCATTTCGAGGCTTGTTCAAATTGACTCTGAATTCTCAGACTTAGCGAACTACTCAGATATAAAATGGCTGTGTTGAATCATATTTCATAATTATAATCTCTGAAAAGAAACAGATATTCTATTTTGTAGTATCAAATAAATGTATCATGATGCTTTCGTTTCATCACGTTCTATATGAAGGCAAAGCAATTGTCTTTATGTGGTTAAAGAATTTCGCAAATCATACTTAAAACCTATAAAAGTGAGAGATACTTCTCTGAGGACAATTATGAAGTTCATTTTAAAACTTAAAATCCAAAGTGATTTTAGGAAGGAGAGAATAAAACACAATAGGAAATGTAGTAGACTGCTACTATACTGCTCACGGTCCGATAAGACTTGGTTTCACAGCTTAATAATAATAATATGTCAGACCCTTCTAAATCAATGATTTTACGTTTGTTAATAATTAACAAATAAATATAGTTACTTTAGAGTTAATGAAATCATTAAACTACTTACCATAGTGTTTGATATTACGTCTATACTTTAGTAATTTTGAAATAAAAACAAACTCAATTGGTTGTCGTCGAGTTTGATATTTTATTTAGTAAAATTGAGTGTAAGCCACTCTATAATTTTTTATTAAACCTCTAAACAACAATTTTATTTTTTCAATTTACTTAAATTTTTAAGTCAATGTCAACAATGAAAACAAATTTAAAGAAATCCGACAAGTACAGAAGGCGAACCATTATTCCATAAAGTATCCTCAGTTTTAATAGGATATTACCTTTAGCGGTAACCAGAATATTATGCATTTTTTTTTAATTGTTAATTTCAGGTTTTTTTCTTTAGCAATATTTCATTGTTCTACAATTAGGAGTTTAGGGCTAAAAAGACATTTGCTGAAATCATGAAATGTACAATAACGGCCCCTTTTGGTTAAAGGAATTTTGAATAAAATCCTTCAAGACATCCCCATATGATGTGCTATTTGTAGGTATAATTTAATTAAGATCCGTCGATATAATATGCCTTGTATCCTCCTCACAAGATTTGAAATTCAATCAGAAGTCAACATTTTTACATTTTATTAAAAAAAAATACCTTCTAGCTGTTTTAAAAATCTGAGGATTTTTTCGTTTTTTGCTTCTCTGATTACAATAATAATCGCAAAGTTTAATGTTCTAGAGTTAGCAGTTTAGAAGAAAAAAAGGCTTAAAAACATATTTTACCCAAAAAAAGTGACTTTCCCATCTTAGGCAATACTGGCCTAAATCAATAGGACAGATCTACGCTATAAGGCTTTTTTTGTGTAAAATATGAATATGATCCATCAAACATTGTGGACTGTAGCGTTCCACAAACCTTTCTATAAATCTCCCCCCCCCCCCCTCCACCACACACATCATTAAAAAAACATCAAAAAAGGATTTCTGGGACTCAAAACATGTAAATCCGAATTTTTTCATGAACACAATACTTTACTTATATTAAAGTAAATATGAAAAATATTTTAATGAATTAATATGATATGTAGGAAGAATAAAATTCTTGAATGTAAAAAATCAGAGCCAATGAAAAATCTATTCCATCATACTTTGCAGGGTATGATGGATTCTTGATTAACAAAGTGATAATCAAACTACATGTTGCACCCTTGAACAAAACAATGACACATATATAGCTCCTGGTGTATTAAAGAATCCCATTGTTTTGGGTAATATTTTTAAATTCATAAACTGTTTTATAATGCACCTCTCTCTGGTACAATTTTACTAAAAAAAGCTATATGGCTCATTCCCCTAACAGTAATATTCTTTTTCTAATAATTACTGTCCTAGAACAAAAGCTCTCTCTATATCCAAGAAGTTCAGGGTGATCTATTTGGTTGTTTAACCAAAAGTTTTGGAACTAATTTTGTCTTTTACTCTTGTGATAGGTATGTTGTACCTAATGAAGATGTTTATTTACCTAAAACTTCTCATGTTACTATAGATTGAACTATTGTTATTTTCAATGTAGTATTACTTTTCAAATATTCGTAACATGACAATATCTAATACAAAATTTCACAATTATTGAATCACCGGAGGAGTGGCTTACAAATAATAGCGATATTGTCATAAAGAATAGAAATGTGCCCTTCCCATGCTTCAATATTACAAACAACTAATAATGTTTTTAAACAAACTAATGATATTTGCCTGATAAGTTGATATGTAGAAGTATACAACACGTGAATTGCTTACATCATAAAATAAATGTTTTTTTGGCATTTGCTTATATGATTTTAATTGTGTTACTGTTCTTATAAATCATTAAAACACTTTTTTCTTCAAATTTCTTGTATTCCATATTAAAACAAGACTTTTGTTTGACCGGATTCTGAAAAAAAATGTATAGGTTAATGTAAACAAATCCGACATGTACAGCAAGTAACCCATTAGTCCAAAATGAGTTTTCAATTCTCGTTTGCAGTAATCAGAATGTCTTGAAATTGTTTTCATAGAAGACAAATTTTATGCTCAATTTTGTCACGATATTTCGCAGTTATACAGTAGCCGTTTAGCGTAAAAAAAATTCTGAAACCACAAAGTACACGGTAAAACCCGTTTCCATCCATGTAATTTCAAAAAAGAAAATACACATCTCACCTTCTTATTATGTTCTTTTTTGAGTATAATTTCATTACGATCCATCAAACGTGTGATCTTTAAATCCATCAAGAAGCTTTAAAAATCAATTATCAGACAAAAGTTTACATTTTATATTAGAAATAGGTAAAACCGTCATACCTCGTAAGATGATCCTGGAGTTGGAGCGCTTTCGTACGTTGTCCATCTTCGATCGCAACAAACCTACTCAAATTTTATATCAAGGAGTAGGTTTGTTGCGATCGAAGATGGACAACATCCGAAAGCGCTCCAACTCTAGGATCATCTTACGAGGTATGACGGTTTAACCTATTTCTAATATAAATCATACTAACCTCAGTGGTATTAACAATATGCATGTAGTTTACATTTTATTCCAAAAATTACCTTTCTAGCTGTTTTTAAAAATTGAGTTTTCAGTTGTGGCAACTGTCAGTTTCACAGTAATCCCTCTATTAATGTTTCAACATTCTACAGTTAGCATTTTAAGAGCAAAATATAATGTATGAATTTTAAAAATTGAGGTTTTTTCAGTTGTGGCAACTGTCAGTTTCACAGTAATCCCTCTATTAATGTTTCAACATTCTATAGTTAGCATTTTAAGAGCAAAATATAATGTATGAAATAACATTTTGACAAAAGTAACTTTCTCAGAATTGATATTGCCCAAAAACTATATGGCAAATCTACACTACAGTGTCCACTTTAGTTAAAAATATTAATTGATCCATTAAATGGTGGACCTGTATCGTACCTACAAACTTAGATGACACTACCCACCCACACATACACAACATAAAATCTCGTTTAATGATGATAAATCAAAAGTTCGTCATATATATAGAGGATGCGAAAGACTTCCTGAGGTACCTGTACGTCTTGGAAACCGGCAGTTGCAGTCAGCGAGTAGCCTAAAATATCTAGAACAAGTGAAGCTCTATGTGGAATTTATCATGGTCCTTTTATAGTAATGATTTTGTATGATGTACCTGTCTCGCTAAAAGCATTACGGTTGAAATGCTACTGAAAACAAATGGAGCAAGTTAAAGGCTGTTCGCAGTAAGATTGATCAAAGGTTATCGAATGATATCATACGATGCTGCTTGCATAATTGCATGCAAACCACCTATCTATTTCAAGGACCAAGATCTTATTACGAGAATCAAGAGTAGTGAGCTGGTACAAGCTGCTGACGGCACTAAGCTCGACATACCATTGCACTTTTCTCTTTGGTCTCATTCAGATGAAGTGAAAGGGATTAACTGTGGCAAGGAAGAAACGACAAAGTTCAAGATATTTACAAACGGCCGAAAAGATGGGCCAGCTACAGTAGGAGCACTTAGCAGGCAGTTTTTACTATCACCGAGAGAGAGTTCCAGTATGTACCATACTGTTATTAACTATGTGATTACGCAAAGACTCTCAGGCTATGGGAAGATGCTATCACACCTCTACCGATTCAATGTGCACCACGGACACCTGCTCATGCGGGAAAGTCACATTAAAAATAGTAGACCACTTTCTGTGGGACTACCCCAACTTAGACGAATCTTAGAGCTGTGCTTATACAGGATTACGTAATTAAGAAGGGATGACGGCCCCCACCTAAACGAATGCTGCTGGAGATTAAGAAATGCCCTAGTACATTTCATTTTATAAAAAAAGGTACTTGAGAAGGCACTGAACAATAATTGAATGTACGAGGTATGTTCAATAAATAAAGCTAATTTTGAAATTACGAGGGATACACGCATTCGAGTTTAGATTTTTTTTGATAAGTTGGTACACATAACCCAAACATCTGTTCACAATATCAACCATCTTGTATGTTCGTGTTCTTTAAAGCAGACACAAAGAGTTACTGTCGTTACAATTGCGTGTTGATTTTTCGTTGTTTATGAAAATGCATTAATTTTTCGTAAAAAACAAAAACAAATGCTCTGATACCGTGAAAATGTTAAATGTGGCCTTTGGCTAATCTTCCTTATAAGAAAAAAATAATAACAACCTGTACAAACAATTTGAAGAAGGCTGAGAAGATGTCAATGATAATCTACGTCCTAGATATCCTAGCACGTCGACAACAGATGAAAACGTTGAAGTACTGAAGAAAATGATTCTTGAAAGTTGGCGTATAACTATTAGAAAGGTTGTTGAGAAAGTCGGCATATCTGTTGGTGCGTGCAATGCTATGTTTTGTGCATGAGGCGCGTGTCAGCAAAGTTCGTGCCGAAAGTGCTTAATTTCGACCAAAAAAGCCGTCGCATATCCATCGGTCAGCAGTTGTTGAATGATGTCAATGACGATCCAGACTTGCTTAAAAGGATCATAACCATTGATGAAACGTGGGTTTATGGATATGATGTCGACAATAAGGCTCAATATCCTCAGTGGAGGCATTCTCGATCGTCAAGACCGAAAAAAGCTCGAAAAGTTCGGTCAAATGTACAGGTTTTACTCGCTGTTTTCTTTAATTATGATGGTGTCCTGTATCACAAATTTCTAAACAGAAAGTAACACGGTCAACAAAGAATATTATCTTCAAGTTATGCGTCGATTGCGTTAAGCAATAAGAAGAAAACACCCGGCTTTGAGGAGAAACAATTCATGACTGTTGCATCACAATAATGCCAAGCCCATACATCGTTGCCAGTTCGTAATTTTTTAGCTAAAAGCAACACCACAATCATGCCCCAGGCACCATATTTAGTCCATTGCGACTATTTTTTATTTCCAAAATTGAAAATGATTCTCAAAGGGTAGAGGTTTTCCATGATTGAGAAAATAAAAACTGACTTGCAGCAGAAATTAAAGGCTATACCAAAAACCATCTATGAAAAGTGCTTGAAGGACTGGAAAAAGCTTCGAAACAAGTGTATATGTCTGAGCGACATTACTTTGAAGGGAACAACATAAATATTGATGAATAATAAATATTTTTTTAAACATATCAAAATTGGCTTTCTTTATTAAACACACCTGGTATGTTTACTCTACTCACATTAATGTTTTTTTTTTATTATTAGGAAATTAATTATTATATGTATACATTATTTACTTCTTATATAGAGACTATGAATATAAATAACTATTTGACATATAGTATAACACATTACTAGTATTTTATCAATAAAATTAATTATTTATATCTTATATTTCGTAACATTAGTCCCCCATCATGTATCACATTATTCTATATGAATGCGATATACTTATATGATGTGCTTTTACTTATATATATTTCGAGTATTTACTTCAAAATAATACTTGATGTAAGGAACACTAAAACAAACAACTATGTAATGTATGATTACTTTGATATCTATTAAATATTTTGTGAATACATTGTAATTTAATGACCAAAAGGAACATGTAATACATATTGTGGAGCATGTTTAAAAAAAAGTATGTTTAAAAAAAACACAAACACACATACACACACACGCGCACACACTCAGATACACAGAGACACGCATACAAATTTCACATACCACACACAGGCAGACAATCATACAAAAAAACCATACACACAAAAACACATACACACTCACACAGATACACCAGGAACAAACAGTGGAGCACATAGACACACACACATACTTAGTTTTTATATATAATGTAAGTTTAAGTCTGGTAAATCAATGGTCCAGTCAAAATAAAGTTCAATTTAATGATGAAAAATCGAAGGTATTGTGCATTTCTCGCCGGACTAATAAACCAAAATATTTCAGTATTTCTGGGTCACTTGTTTCTTCAAGTCGTAAACATAATGAAATTCCTTGAAGTATTTTTTGACTATAAATTTTCATGGAAGATTCACCTTGAAAATGTTGTAGAAAATAGCACCAATCTAAATAATAAGCGACCGGTGATGCTAGCAACATGGTCACAAATTTTTGAAGTATTTATTGCAAAGGTTTAAGAATATGATATACTGATGACGAAGATATTATTCCGATTTGTACTGATGGAAGCTGTTATAATGAGCAGGTTTGGAGTGCCTTTGTAGCGTATATAAATAAAGAGATTCTTGCTGAAGAATTATGCCGATTGGGAGATGTTTGCAGTAATAACTAAGTGGTTGCAGCAGCAGGATGCAGCAAGCAGTGGTTCTGTATTTCCAAAGCGTGTGAAGATAAAAGTGATAGCAAAATCTCTTTGTGTTGCTTAAGCAATGGTAACAGCCACATGTCTTTGATTGAAGAGGCCAGACATGTCTGTGCTTACCTAAATCAACACATCATGTTACATTTTGCTGTAACATTGCTCATGAAGGCAATGAGAGAATTGTTAGCAAAGCGGACTACTCAAGATTCAGTACTTGTTCCCGCTTATTCCTTTGCATCTAGGACTTATATGAAGAAAGAAGTTTCACAAGATAGCTTCACAATGGGAAGCTTTATGGGCACCTATGGCTAAGGCAGGTGGACCAAAACGTTCTTCCTAAATGTAGCAGACAAGCTTGCTTCAAGATTGAAAATTAATTATAAAATCACCAAGCAATGGCCGACCATAGACGTAATCACCCCTACCTAAAAGAGTTTGATATTTTGGAATCCTTTCTTTGTGGATGTGACGGCTTTTCAGAGTAGACATTGAATCACATCCTTTATAATTGCTGCTTCTGTGAAGGAGAGATAGGACAGATAAAGGAATCACATGGCCTCCCACTAATAGGAAACCGGTGAAGAAAGAAAATGACAGCATTTTCTTAGGTTTATAAATAATTCTAATTTTGATATTTATTGATATGAATTAATTGAACTGTTGTTGAATGACAGCAACACTATTCATAATTTTTTCCCTCTTTTACTTAAAATTTTATTAATTTATTGAAATGTTTATTGTTTTATTGTACTGTTAATTATTATTTCAGATAACTTTATTTACATAATTCTACATTGATATTTGCTTCGTTGAAATTTATATTCGATTTGATAAAAACAACTGTTGTTAAAAGTGCTATATCGTAAAAGAAAATGCATTTAACATTATTGTGTAGCATGCCAAAATAAAGATTTAGTTAAAAAAATACAAACAGATTCAGATAGACAAACACACACACACACACACACACACAGAGTCTTGTGCGGGACGTGATCGAATTAGGGGATCTGTGCTGCTGCTTGCTGGCTTCCTGTCTCTTCGCTGGTTAGTGGATTTATCCGAGAGTATCTAAAAGCCGCCAAATTAGTTGTGACTGGTGGCTTTATGAGGGTCATAGTGTTTGGGTGGCTCTTGCCCTTGGGGACAGTGTGGATCTAGTTCAATGTGGATTTGGTGATGTTGGCGTCTTTGAAATCTAGGGTCAGGGAGCTTGTTACCTGCTAATATCAGACGGCGTCTGATACGATATCATGTAAACAAGGCTTTGATTATAACAAGGCTTTGATTATTTTAAAAATGTTGACAAAACAAACTGCAATCTAAAAATGATAATAAGAATGATATTTATATGGCAATGAATATAATTGATAAAATAGATAAATCCATGAAAACCGAATTAGAAAAATAAAAAATTAAGTTAACAAATGCTAGTAAAGTTGTAATGTTACATGAAAAGTTCAATCTTATTCGGATGTTATAAAAGTGAAAAATTCAGCACGAATTAATAAGTTTATTAAAGCGGTGATTAAACCCAAAAAGGATAAGTAGTGAAGAAACAAAGAATGTTATATAGATTAAAGTAAACCCCTGTCAGTTAAAGATAGGTGTACGCAAGTTATAAGTTGCCTCAAAGGACCAGGCTAACATAGAATCGAACCATCAAGATGTAAATACGAGTAAAATTTATAATGAGATAAATGAAAATGCAGGGATGACCTAAATGCAGAACTTTCCAAGAGGTATTGACCTCTCATGATTGTATATTACATTCCAGATTTCAATTCATGTGTGTTCTGGCCATACATATAACATATCTGACCATTATCATCTATATAATACCTAGGGAAGCGGACTGGGGCATGTTTCGCGACGAATTAAAGAATTACTCTCAAATACTAATAGATAGCAATGAATTTACCAAATTAAATGTAGATTGTAAGTTACCAGAATATATAAAATGCTCCAAAGATCTGAACAAATTAGTGAAGAATTAATATCCATAATAGACCTCACCTGCGAACACAGTATCCCAAAATTAGGACGAACCAAAAACAATCAAAAGTCTGTACCATGGTGGAATAGTGATTTAATACTGATCAGAAAAGAAGTACACAAGAAGAGAACCTGCGGTGATGTATCTCTAAGACATCAACGCAAAGAAGAATATTTACATTTGAAAAAGAAATGTAGAGATATGCTGCTTAGCACAAAGAAGGAATCTTGAAGGCAATAACTTTAATTCAACCAGTAAAACCTAACCATGGAACTATGTTTACATGCTTGCAGTAGGTAAATTAAGGAGTGTTGCAGTTTTTACTAGCTTGAAAATGGCAATTGGATCTTATATTCGAACTATAGAGGACACATTAAATATGTTAATTGAAAAAGTTCTCTATGACGACGAAGATGCCCATAACAACTACAATCAATATATGAGAACCAAATCAAAATGGGCTATTTTTAATGAAAATGACCTACCCTTCAGTTAACATGATGTGGAGCAAAGTTTTAAAATCCTTTGATAATAAAAAGGCCACAGGAGACGATGGCCACACCCAACAAATAGTAAATCAGGTATTTAGGAACTATTCCGAAAGTCTAGTGACATATTACAATGAAAGTCTCAAGAGGGGAGTAAATCGCTTATTAACTCCGTTATTAAAACAAGCAAAGAATATGATATTACAGTTGATAAATTCAGGTCGATCAGCTTATTCTCTTTGCGGGGAAAGGTCCTGGAAAAACTGTTTGATAAGCATAAACAGAATTATGCTGCATTTGTACAGACACCATCTACTAAGGGAATGACAATTTGGATTTACACCACAGAAAAGTGTGGTGGATGCACTAATGTCGGTTAAGAGCTACATTGGTGAAGATTTAAATAATAAAGGAATTGTATCACTAATAGCGCTTGACATCAAGGAAGCTTTTGATACAGCATGATTTTTGCCTCCAAAAATCATTATCAACCAGCAGTTGACTACTTCAATAATACAGAAGCAAGGAACCAGACAAACACATACACCATAAAAAGAAAAGTCACAAAAGGATGTTCGCAAGGATCCTGCGATGGTTTTGGTTTCTCGACCATCCAGTAAGATTCATAGATTAAAGATTAACTTTGTGGTTCTCTAGTCATAGCATTGCAGATGACTTGGTAATAGCGATGAACGATTCAGCTATTGTTGAAGCAGAATGTATGGGGAATGAAGTACTACGAATGGTTCAAGTGTGGGGAAAAAATAATAGGGTACAATTTAACAGTGATCAGGTTTTTTAGTCTGATCTCCCAAATTCCCATAGCGCTACTCCTAAACGGTATGTCAAAAAAGTTATATATGGAATATTAATGCAGAAATGGGAACAGGAATGTTCAACCTCGACCGAAAGTCTCTTTCCTAAAACATTCTTTCCAACTGTCCAGGCACACAAAAAGTACATTAGAAACAAACTATAAAATAACACAAGCACTATCCTGCCATGGTTTAACCAATGCCTACAGAAATAGATTTTGTATTATTGTTAATGACTGGTATCCTTGTGACAATTCAACACCTCATATGTAGAATTACATATTATTTAGCTGTCCAATCCCTGATCAAGAGCAACACAAAATGAGGTTCACAGTAAGGACCAGAAACGTCTGGCCTCCAGATAATATAAGTGAAATTGTGATGAACAGCGAAATGTTTGAGTATTTTAAAAAAATCACAAATCAAATGAATTTTGAAAAAAACTTTTACTGTTGTATAGCAATTAATATGATAACATATAGAGGCTATTAATACAAAACCATTGTAAATGAATTTTCATCTACCATATAATGTTAAAATAGTTAGTATTAAAATGAAATATTTATAATTATAACTAAAAATATGGTACGTGTTAGCAAGTAAGAATGAAATGAAGTAATTTTAAATCTAATTAGTTATATTGTAGCATGTAATATTTATATCTAGTATACTGAATAAATAGTAAAAAAAAACACATAGAGGCAAACATGCGAACACACAGAGAGACAGACAAAACACACACACACGCAGATAACATACATGCACATAGACAAGATATACGCACACAGTGATAAATAGAGAGACACATACACAGATAATCCAAGGGTGTACATCGCTACTTGAGACGCTCGCATTATTACTCAGACATCTTTGCACTCCGCTGTTTTTCAATGGCTATTATACAGAAGTCTTCTGCCAATTACACTATTCTAAATGGCGATGAGTATGTGTTCGCCGGTGCGATTGAACTGCTGAGGAATGTTATCATGGTCAATGGAATTTAGCGAAATGACCTTAGCAAGTATATTCTACTTGTTGTGTATGATTTAATTAAGCTTTTTAACAAATTAAAAGAAAAGATTCAAGAGCTAAGATTTCTGCCTGGAATTTCTGTGAACGAGATTTGCCAGAATGCTAGAAGTGACTCGTTAGCTACCTATTCATCAGTCGTCAAAAGAAACGTCATTGATGACAATGTAAGTAAACCTACTTTTAAGGCTATAATTAATCCTAAGAATAGTAATGTAACTAGCGAAGAAACATTTTGTCAAAAATAAATATTATTCCTCGTGAATTTATATTTGTGGTCAAAAGGATAAGAAGTATTTCTTGTGGATGTGCACCCATTAAGTCAAATAAAAAAGAAGACGACTAAAATATGCGTTGTGATTAACAGCAGTTGTTCAAGAAATTTAGTCTCCATGAAAATGCTGCCAAGAATAATTGCTTATAACATACCAGTTATATTAACCTAAAAAACGCTGTTCCTATAATTAAAGCACAAATTTCGAGCTATTTAACAGAGATGAAGTAGTTGTAAGTAAAAAGAATAATCAATATAGAAGTGCTCATCTTATCTTAGAAATAGATCCGTGAGTAAGAAACAAAACCAAAGAAGTAGGTTTGAAAATGATGTGGAGTGGGCATCGTTTGAATACCTGAGTATAACTCGATGCTTTAAATACAACAAAATAACCACATATCAAGTGTTTGCAACGGTTAGTTGACTTGTGCCATCTGTATAGGAAATCATACCAGCAAAAAATTGTAAATTCCCCTAAATCAGAGGTCTCAAACACGCAAGGGCCGCATGTTGTCCTCGACGTATTTTTTTACAGCCTGCAATCATTGCAATTTTTTATAACTAAATTCACTAAAAATGCCACTTGTTGCGTTACAAGTTTTACTAACTTAGTTTAGTTAAAAAAATATGCAACAATTTTTAAATGGCACTGTTGCCTCTACAGTTCCTCTAGCTACTGCGAGGATTTTAGAAGTGTTTCGAAGTACATTTGGACGTGAACAATTTTTCTCAGCTATGAATATTAACAAGTCTGCACTAATATCACGACTTACTGATGAACATTTACAAGCATCGCTGAGAGTGGTTTCTGCTATCATTGATGTCCATGTTGATTCAAAACGCTGTCATATGAGCAGACAAAACAAATCTGTCTGATACTATGAACACAGTTATTAATTACAGACTCTTAATAATAAATGGATTATCTAAAATACTAAATTGTATTTTTACTCATCATGTTTGTTACTGTCTTCGTTCGACTGAATAACATTTATTAAAGACTGTTATATAAACAATTTTTATATTTATAAAAAATGTTTTTATTTAGGTCTACTTTTTATAATTGTCATAACGCAGCTCTCTCGGGTTACTGTAAAAGCCCTCATTTATCCCTTTGGGAATATGACTTTAAGATTACTGGCCTAAACGTATTAACTGTGAACATAGGATTCAATTTATAAAGGTGGTAAGAAAATATACACCGCGCTCACTACATTTGATAAGCGCTGCCCACTCATATTACAATGCGGGCTAGGAAAGTAACTGAACACCGACTATGGACAGATCTAGTTACTTCATCTTAAATGTATTCAAATTAACTTGCAAGGGTCAAGAGCTGCTATATCAACTTTCTTTTATTATTTTACTCCAAAAAAATATTGATACTGCCTTTGTTCAGGAGCCCCATATATAAATAATAACATTTCTGGTCTACCTCCAAGCGTTTCCGTTTTATCCAAGCGGCTATATTGATCTTTAATAACAATGTAAATGTCAGGTTTCATCTGTTTCAAGTTTTAGATAAAGATGGAGTTTTACTTGAAATAAAAACAAAACGCATTTCAATTTTACGCCTTCTCTATTGTTGGAAACTTTGCAGTATTACTCAGTTTAGATTCCAATGCCCGAGCGGTCAGTAGGTTTTACGGAATAAGCGATGCGTGAGGCTTACTACTAATGGTAACATGGATATCATCCAATTCACTTCTTATTCTAAATAACTCAACTAGCAAACCAACGTTTGAGCCTGGTCACTCTGAAAATAATATTAACTAGAATATTGTTAACTATGGCAAGATCAAATATGTCAATGACTTGTGAATAGCACTATTGTACCATATCATAAAGACTGAGACCATACGTTCGGCTATTGTGTAAAAAAAATATGAAGAAGTCGTAGTGATAATCTTTGTTAGGGAAAGAATTTATTGGCTTTTTGGCATACCAAGACATAGACTTCAAGGAACATTAAATATGGAACTATATATTTCCCGTTCTCCCGAAGATTTTAAATTTCCAATATACCATCCACACTATAACCCATTGTTAAAAGTAAATTATAACTTTTAAATATTAATAACAAGTAAGAAAGGCAACAGCTATCTTTACCTGTGTAGTCATGTCCGACCTTCATTTTACATGAAGGTAAATTTATAATTAAGGGTACATTATTAAATAGTAGGGGTAGTAATGGAGTGATTACGCGCCTCTAATAGCCTCTGGCACACTCCAACTTTCGGCCTTCGCGAGGTTACCCTGATAACCTGCTATATGCAGGGACAAACGAAAGAGGAGGAGAAGGTGACCAGACACTGGGCCTGATCACCTTCGTTTCACATACTTCCAACTTCCCAAATCCTCTCCTCTTATCCCAGCCGCAATCCAAGGCGTTATGCGATCCGTAATAAAGTAAGGGATTACTGTATTACGAATGGAGCCTCAAGAGTACCCTTGAGTGAATAGTCTTACTTCGGTATGCGGTGTTCAGCCGGAGCGGACAAAATACCACCGACAGAGCTTCAGGGATTTTCCCCTGTATGATACTATGGAGAAAGAAGTCCGGAGACCATCGTCCGGAAGCGCAGAGGGTCTAAAAGCGCTAAATAGTGGGATCCAAACTCCCACAATTGCACCTAAGGACCCGAAGAAGACTGTCCCGGAGAAGGAGAAAGTTAGTCACTTTCTCCCGAAACATAGGAAGCCTGAATGGGCATTATCAATGATGATTTGTGCAGATTCTGCAAAGTAGAGGAAGAAACACCGTTGCACCTGCTGGCTGACTGCCAGGCAACTCTGATGCAGAGAGGTAGGTGCTTTGAGACACTCAACAAAACCACAGAAAAACTTTTACCTCGAGCCAGCAAAAGTGCTGAGCTTCTTGGAGGCGTTGAAGCTAACTGCTTGGGTACTTTAGTAGCGAAGAGGGAAGTACAATAGTTTTTAAGGCGCAGTACCATAGTCACTCTCAAATAATAATAATATTAAATAGTAAGGGTACATCATAAAAAAGATTTATCCCTCAGGGATAAAAGTTAGTCTGTTCTGTATCAGTAATATGATTTGCAATGTAAAAGATTGAATAAATATAGATAAAAAATTGTATGCTACTTTATGTGCATGTTTACAACTAAAAAAAAAGGACTTAAATGTAATTTGATAAAAAATATGACATGTACAATTACAAAGGAAAAACTACAACTATAAACGACCTGAGATTAAGTTAATTTTTTAGGAATATTATTTAACAATGTAAAGTAGTTTGAAGTAAAGTTAATAAAAAAAAGTGTATACAAACAATTTAATCTAAATATTATGCAGACAAATTATATGGGAACACAATTTAAATTAACTTTGAAAACATAATGAAACTTTATTTCAAATATGATAAAATGAAATAAATTTAAAATTAATTGATGGAAATCCGAGTTTCGACCACACTTGGGGTTGACAGACTCATTAATCAAGAGTCCAATTTTGCTAGGTCAAGGATTTCTTATTTTGGAAAACAAATTTCTTGAGTGAATTTTAAAGAATAGTTTTTTATTTTATTTATAAAATAAAGAAGTAATAAATAAAATACTTTTCTTTATTTCTTTAAAAAAAAAGTTAATTAAATTATAATTAGGGTTATGGAACAAAACTAAACATCCAACTTTAAAATAATCATATGAATTGAAAACTGCATGCGGAATTAAATCACCATATTGTTACATATCAATAACGAGATTTCACAAAAAAACACGTAAAATAATAACAACCAACGTCCAAATCATAATAAGAGATGAGAAAAACGACTAAAATCTTTCAACCGCAACCAGCGGTCTTTGTCAGAGTCAAATCCCGTCAGTTGGAATTTGACTCTGACGAAGACCGCTCGTAACGGTTGAAAGATCTTAATCTTTTTTCTCATTTCTTATTGTGGTTTGGACGTTGATATTGTTCCATGCATCAGTTCATATTGATTTTTTTTTTTCGACGTAGGATGTGGAAAAATCTGTTCATCAGATCCCTTAGCAAGACGTCTTGCTTAGGGTATGTGGGGTTGGGGGTCCCGACCCACTAAAAAACCACATCCTATTTCCAGGCAATACCCGACACGGAAACCGTTTGCACAGTTCATATTGAATTGCCATTAACATTTAAAGTGATATTTTTAATTTTAGTCACTATTCCACGTTACCAATCTTGTTTAAGATTTTAATATTTACTCATATAATAAGTCACAGATTAATGAAATTTTAAGTACATATTAAATGTAAAGTGTTACGTTTATCAGACAAAGCATTATTAATGGGAAAGGTAAGACATAAACAAGTAAAAAGTGGGATTTCCTTAAAAAACATATTCTTAGTTATTCTAATTTAGAGAAAATTTGAAATAACAGTTACTTCTATTCCCATAAGACTACAGCATAACGACATAACATCCTTGGAAAATGCTAAGACACTCTAACGACGGGTCGGAGACTATATGTCAGTCAATAATCTTACTGATTATTTCAAGAGCTAAGTCAAGCTGTAAGTATTGATTACAATTGATGTAATAATATTTATAAAACCACATGTAACAAGTTGATAAAGCTAAGTTAACTATACAAATATTGGTGTAAATTACAATCATAATGAAAACACAAAATGATCTGTTTAGAAAAAAAAAACAGAGTAAAAATTACAAAAGCCTTCCTTACACAAAAATTAATCATTAATTAATTAATCATCATTAAAATTGTAAAACTATTTGATCAACTCAAGATAGGGTGAACATCCCAAAACAATCCCTGAAACCATGTAGACCACTATCCTTCCTGCATTAGGAACAACTAAATCTCTCATTGATTCTTGATTTATCATATATTACTGGGAAATTAATGGAGATGATTATTCACGCCCTGATTACGATTGATGGATATTCCAAACAAGTCGACTGTTAGTAATATATTATCCTTTGTGATTGCATTAATTAGAGGTTATTTTTTAATTCTGCGAAGTAAGTTAAGAAACAGGTATCAGCCAAATATGGCTATATTTCAGTACAGTCAGTTTTTCAGGTTAAAATTAAACACTAAAATCCGACGGTCAAGTTTAAATAAAGACAAAACGTCAGCTTTGAATCTTTTGGACTGAATCCCGTTTATTTTAGTTCTATTTTGTCAGACAATCGATGTTTCTATAGATTACATTAATATATATAAATGTTTCTCTGTATAATAGTAATGATCGTCAGTCTTTACAAAATGTACAATAAAAAATAATGGGGAATCGGTCATTATTTTAACATTGGTAGATGTTGCACAGATGTTATATAAATATGTAAGGCTTAAACAATCAAGTATATCTCCAAGATTAAATAAACGATTAATGATGAAATTAATTTCAGAAATATATTGCAATCATTTAGTAACAAATATTTCTGATTAAATGTGGTTACCTGTCAGGATCCCAATTCCTTAGGGTAGGTTACTTCTAGTTAATAAATGGAACCTGGGTTTAGGATCACATTCTAGGAGGATAGACGGAAAAGGAAGGATGAACGTTTGCAGTTTACTAAAGAAATAATTACAAATTCAAAATTTCTTAAATATATCCTGGAACTTATAACTACAAAATCTTTTTTCGAAAGTTTCATTACTTATTTCACCCTGGAATATTTATTATATTCCATAATAAAAGAATAAAAATATATAATTAAGCACAATAGCACACTGAAAAGCACATTTGTTATAAATGATTTAACAAATAAAAATGTTTCAAACATGTACGGAAAAATTTGCCTATTTTTTATGTTGTATGGATTTCTAACAAGAAACGAAATCAACTGACCTACAAATAACACAGGAATGTGACCGAACAACGGGTGAAAGTATTCGAGATGAAGGGTACCTCCAAGCCTCCAGTTTGACAAATGAGAACTATCTTTTAGTATTCTCAGGTAATACTATTACTCACTGATAGTTATTTTCAAATATCACTAAAGTAATGTAGAAAACAGAAATATTAATAAAAATTACGATCACTCTGTCTGAATTTAGAAATTACTACATCGATAAATAGTGTTCAAACGAATTGAAAAAATAGTACGATTTGTTTAAAATAAACTATAATAATAATAAAGCTGTTAAACATATATATTCAATAAAATTAGAATGAACATTTAGAAAAAAAACCTACACTTACAACTTCCACCATTTAGAATGTGTCATTTCAATTAAATTACCTTTTCTGTATGTAAATTTTTGAGCTGCTTTAATTCGTGACCTCTTAATAATAAAGTTATTAGCAATTTTTTAAAAGATAAACACAAAACATAAGAATAGTTTAAATTTGAGAAACACTAAATATGTATAAAAACTGTTTTAAAATATTTAAGTATTTACCTTGTGGAAGGAAATCTTGAAATAGTCAAGAAAAACTGGTAAGTGAAAATAGCAAGATGAAGTATGGTGGAACTCACTTAAGCAAGAAATAGGCACAACGTAGAGACGGCACTGAGCCTGTTGCCTGTGCCTGACGTAACCTTCTCCCTCCCACGCCATTGTTCCCCACCTTCTTAACAATCACTACTGCTCAGAAATGCACCTTGCGACGCCCGCTGGACTACCTAACAGGACCAACCTTCCAACTCACCTGTCAGTCTTCCCCCATGCGTCGCTACAGTCATTGTAATCCTGTCTTAGTTGAATAAGCGATTAACAAAGGAAACCACAGAAGACACATATCCAATTAACTCAACAAAAAAGCCTAAATTTTGTGTCCTAAATATCCTATTTTATCCTGCAAACAGTCTATTTTCTTTATTATCAATAGCAATGTTAGTCCATAGTTACAATTATCTGATTGCCCGAATAAAATTTAGAAAAGGAACACGGTTGTATCAAAATTGCAAGTTTCACCGTTTAAACTTTAACAAGCAATAGTTCTTGGCGCAATAAAGAACCCTTTTACTTCCTGGTAATACTAAAACAGGGAAAGGCGCTTTCTCATGTTTTGCCAAAACAAATTCATATTTTAACAACTAACTAAGTAGTAAAGTAGTTAAACTAGAAACATTAAGTTCCCTATTAGGTAATGTCCTGATATTAACATAGCATGATAAAAGTTACACGAATATAGAATAATACTGATACATTTCTTCAGTACTACCTCTTTCTAGAATACTATCGATCTAATGATAACATAAGACTGAATGTCCCTATTCTCCAATAGTAACTAACTTATTTTAAACCCCTTTGCAATTAACAATAACGATTCATTTAATGCTGCATTTTTTGTACTACCTTTTTCTAAACAACCTTCTATTCAACAAGAACGGTAGATTGTACGTCCTTTAATTCAATTCTGCCAAAAACTATACAGTTTATCCTCTTACAGTACGTAGCCATTATTGTTTTGATTATATTATGTACCGACAAATGGTGTAACTAAGATAGTGTACACAAGCTTTCAGATTAAACTTAAGATTACAATTTTTTATATTTTTATTAAAAACTGACCTTTTCCTGTTTCGTTTGTATTCTAAACAAATGCCCAAAAATATCCAGGATATTTAGACAGCCAGAACATACTAAAGACCTTACAACAATCTATGGTATTTTATTCAAAATTCGTGTGGGAATGACTGCTTTCTTTACAAAAGCTAGCCAGTAAAAATAAATTAACTCTCATATGGTCACCAAGACATATGGGAATAAAGGAAAGTGTGGCAGCGGAACAATTAGCAAAGTCTGAAGTAGGACAAACTTTATGTGGCCTACAGCCTTTTTAAGCAACATCCCCGAGCTTCCTTAAGGCTTCAGGTAAAAGAGTGGATGAAGTGAGATTAAAGCTTGTTAGGCCAAATAGATCTAATTCAGTCTAAAAAGTCCCTTCAAGGGAATTTAAATTTATAAATGAAATAATAAATTTACATGAGAATTTAAATATGTATGTGGAATATCTAACTCAGTTCTGTACACTCAACTACAGATTAGGAATGAAGACTGTATCTGAAAAAGGAAGAAAGCTCCAAACAGATTTTGTGTGAGTACGAGGCAATCGCTTTTAAAAGGGTAGACATTTTTTTGTTAATCATACTTAAACCCAACAGAAGTGAGAGATAATTCCGTAAAAATAGTTATTAAGATTGTTAAAGAACTTATTCTCAAGGTATTTAAAATTATTAAATTATCTCTTGATCAATAGAGAATACAAACAAATCTTGAATCATTATCTGAATGCGTGTTCCAACTATTTTTTTATATGTTGTATTAGAAAAGAATAAGAACAGTAAGTTAATACAGTCATAACTTTAATAGACAACCATTGGAAAAAACAGGCATACTTGTAATTAACATACTTGCGTGTGTTATTAAATCATTATTTATTTCTAAAGCTCACGTAATATTGCTTGAATGCACTGAGGACACTAGGCTTCATTACTATACTTCGAAATCTTCTAAATATTTACTGTTTTAAATACCTGAACTTCCTAATTCCAATGCTCCATATTGTCATATCCGTAGTCACTATTGTTTTTTTCTATTCTGTCAGCATTACTATATGTAATTTCTCACCCATTAATAGAATTTTAAAGCAAGCAGACAGTTTAAATTATGTTATTTTTCATCATAACTTAAATATATTAAAAAATAAACTATAACCATAGTCACACAAATCAATACAGTCCATATCAAAAGGAAATCATTCTTCCGCTTTACAATAAACAAAACAATAAAGTATATTATACTGTTTAGTTTAACAATGCTATTTTTATGTAAGTTATTATTACTTTAAATTTAATTTTGTTTAAAGTTTGTGTATAATAGCGATACATAAAAATGAGTTTTGACTTGTTATAAAGGTAAAAGGAATAAGACGTTTGTTCCTCAACAAACATTAAAATAAATAGTGTTACAAAAACGAAACTTTTTACTTGGAATTAGAATGAAAATCTAAAGTAATTAATATGAATTTGGTGTTTGCAACTTTTATATCCAAAAGTTACAAGTCTCTGTAATAGATCTTTTTAAAGACACGGTAGAAATAATTTGAATTAAACAAAAAACTAATGGATGCCAGTCGTTATTCCTTGTAGTTGAAAACTGTTCTAGTGACATTAAGGAGAATATAATTTGACTTACCAGAATAAATTTACTAAAGGACTGTCAAAAACAGGATACCTCGTATAAAACATAACCACTTTTTTTTAATAATATAATAAATCAAAACCTATTACATTTGGTAAGAATTCTATTGCATTCATTATTTGTAGTTTCATTAATATAAATTAATTACATCTCTAATTTATGTTTTAAAAATATTATTATAAAATTTAGTTACAGGTTGAAAACTTTGCGTTTTCAAAGGTTGGTATTTCTTATAAAGCAAGTAGTTTCAAATCAAATGTCCGGCCAGTGCTTTAGATTTTTTTGTAGAAAACTTTATCCTTTGGAAAATTAAAATTATTCAAAATTATAATAATTTTAAATTCAAAATTTTTCAGTTTTTCACCTCACCTAATTAGGCAAAGCATTTAAGCAGCTCAGAGAACATTCAGTTTGAAAACGGGAGACAATCTAAATTCAAAGAGGTAACTACTAATTTTCCATCTTCATTATTAATAATTTCTTCTAAAAGCCTTTTTTTTTTTATTTTCATTAAAAGAGATTTTTCAATTTTCAAAAGTTTTTTTTTTGTTTAATATTACGAAACAAACTTTAATATAATGTAAGTCAACATTTTGTTAACAATTTTCTAAATAAAAGATTAGTTAATTATTATTAATATTATTTGTTGATTATTAAATTATTCTTGTCTAAAGATTCCTCCCCTACTGGTGTTGAGAAAATGTTGACTTACCCTGTATTATTCATTCAAGCATAATTCATTATGATAATTGTTTAATATTCTGTGAAACCATGTCTTAAAGTTAAAAATATCAATATATATTGATTAAATATTTCACAAACAAAATTAAACGGATCAAAAATCCTCAGATTTTTAAAACTAATGGAAATACTTTTTTTTCCATGAACTGTAAAAATTTTTACTTATGATTGAATCTGAAAACTTATGAGGAGGACACAAGCCATACCGTAAAAAGGATAAAAATGAAATTATGCCTAAAAATAGAACATTGTGTGGGAAATGATGTTCTATTATGAAATGAAAAGACATTATGTATTTCTTTTTCAAAATTACGTTAGTCAAATTTAGGGCCAATTTTACCGTAAATTTGAATTACCGTAAAGGGCCATAAAACGATAAAAGCTGAATGTTCATCCTGGATTAATGGATCACTTGCTATACTTGTCGGATGGATTTATTTACATTGTTTATATTGACTTAGAAATTTTGTAAGAGAACTGACGAAATATTATTGATATTTAGAAGTTTAATGGAAAATATTTAAATGATTTAATGACTTAATATGATATATTAGAAGAATAAGTTCTTACACATAAAATATCAACGCCAATTAAACATATAATTTCTGATGCTTTCCATGGTATGATGGATTTGTCTAATACAATGCTTTAAACTTTAGTAATAATACCACGTTCCTAGGTGACTAACTACAATCAAACAAAACAATTTGTTGTGTAGTTATTTAAGTCAATGTAAATAAGTTATATTCATTATTAGAATGGGCCTTAGTTACAACTAATTGAAATGATCAATTAATTGTCATTTTGTCTAGACATATATACACATCAATGATCAAACCACAATAAGAAATGGGAAAACAAGACTAAGATCTAAGATCTAAGACAAGACTGAAAGACTAAGAAAGTTTCAACCGTAACAAGCGGTCTTCGGGTTTTTGACTCTGACGAAGACCGATTGTTACGGTTGAAAGATCTTAGTCTTGTTTTCCCATTTCTTATTGTGGTTTGATCATTGATTGTTATTTCACGTGTTTATGTGAAAGCTTTTTATATATACACATATAGCCTGATTTTATGAAACATACTTAGCCCATCCCAAAACAATATACGATTTATTAGATTAACTGAGACACAAACCAATATATAATTATTGGATTGATTTGAACATGAAGTTCAATTTTCAAACTTTTCCACAGAAATGGTTGGATCTAATGAATGTATATAATTAATAACAGGTGCAATTTTCCAGGATAAAAAATTAAACTCTCGTTGCCAACATTTCGGTTTTATTTAAAACCTTTTTCATAGGCAGAAGTAAGAATTTTTTAACTAAGAAAATGAAATTTACATTATTTAAAGGAACAACAATGTAAATTTCATTTTCTTAGTTAAAAAATTCTTACTTCTGCCTATGAAAAAGGTTTTAAATAAAACCGAAATGTTGGAAACGAGAGTTTAATTCTTTATCCTGGAAAATTGACCGAACCCGATTAGAGAACACACCTATTATATCAAACGGTCGATATATTATTGAATATGTTATATATAATTAATAACGATAGTTAGAAGTATGTATATCTAATTCTTAACGATAGTTAAATAAAAAGAAAACAAAAAAGCAATTGCTTGTCAAAAAGTTCGATATAATGTTTAATACTGATAGTATAGTTAAGTGTAGGACACTTCAAATTTTTTTAACCTGTTCCTATTTTAAATTACAGTTTTACTCTTACCTATTATATGTACATTTCAACCGCATTATTACATTATAAGAGCCATGATATATGCATTCTACATAGCTTTCTGTTGATATATAACTAACTTAACAATAAAATATTTATGTGTTACAATGCATTAATTGGTAGATTATTTATAAAACTAAAGAAGTCTCTGCTGTACTTATTGATAAGGTTTTTCTTCTTTTCCCGCCACGTTCCTCCTTGTAGAGTATTTGTTATGAGTGGTTGTCTATGATTATTTAAGTTTGGGTGATTAAATACGATGTGTTGAAAGGTCTGCTCTCCTTCCATGCAGGGACAATAGGGCAAGTCAATATGCCTAAATCGGTACAAATACGACCTGTTTCTCTTATGGTCTGTTGTACCACGATGGTCTTGACTGTATATGTCTAGTATAATAAAGCTGCACTTTTTATTTTTAATTAAACTGCTCCTATACTTTTAGAGGTAGATCCCCTATAACTATAGATATTCTAAAACTACGTGAATGTACATTTAATTTATGTATTATTAGTGTGCGCTACGTAAAACTTTATAAGCGTATTTTTTTTAACACCAGTTTGTTTCTTTTACACTTTTCTCTATCACTTTATCGAGTCTTACTCTTTAGTGAAAACTTCTAATAAACGGAAATATCTTTAGTTATGTATTGACAGGGGCTCTATATGCATGAGTTTTGAGATCTTGCATAGACTAAAATCTGTAAAAGATATAAGCGATAAAAGATATAAAATATTGCAAAAACAAGTGAGTTTTGAGAAAATCTGAAAACGCATTATCCATTACAAATGTAATGTGAAGCCGAATGACATCAGAAAGAACATTATAAAAGCAATATGGACAGGGTGGAAAACCGAATAGAATGAAGAAACCACTCAACTTTGGAAAATAATATGATCAATTGGGACAATAATGAACACTGGAACAGAAAATGGAGAAACGAATGTGATATTAAACCGTCTACGTATAGGTCACACACGAACCACACATAGCTACCTGTTATCTACAGAACAAAGACCCTCATACCCAAAATGTAAAGATGTGTTGACGATGGCCCATTTAATTGAAGAATGCCCACAATTAAATAGGAAGAAAGGATGTCTGCGGGCATACCATCAAAATTGATAATAGCATTAGCCTCTGATAATAAATATTCCAGTGAAGTGACATGATACCTAAAGGAAGTAAAGCTATACAACAAAATATGGGGAACTAGAGAATCGATCAAAATCAGACAGTGCTAATGTCCTAGTAGACGATGCACTTATCAACTATAAATAAAAAAAACAAAATAGGCACACTAGTATTTTGAACAAAACAATGTTGTCAAATTAATTATTTATTTTATTTTTTCACCCATGTGAAAAGCGGAGTGGTCGTTTATAATGAGGTAAATAAAATTCTGCGGTATTAATCACAAGATTTTTTCATTATACCTTCTTAACTTTTTGAATCTTTTTTAGAGAAAAATATCTTATTTAGAACTAAAAGATATAGAAAATAGATGATGATTAGTGTTAATATTTAATAATGCTGTAAAAACACTCAATATTAATTAACTGTTCTTGTGAAAAATAAATGTATAAAAATAAATAACATTTGAAGGAAGTCGTATAATTAATATAAAATGGTCAAACAAATTTATTAAGTTAAATGAAAATCATAAATTTCTTTCATTATTTTTCAATGTTATACTTTTATAATGGCATTAATGAAATCAAATTTGGTTGATTTGTACATTCAAGTTACTGAAATGTCCTTTTTTATACTTGTTCACAGAATGGATAACGAACCAGGTCCAAGTAATGAGTTAAAAAATAACGAAGAAGCTTTTATATCCAATATCTCCCTGAAAATAGAAAGGTAATATAATTATATATATGTATTAAACAAGTTCTTAAATACAATTGTTGCTTCAGTATACAAAGTTGTATCAGATACAAAATATCTTTATGTATAATATTTATAGATATCTAGGTAAGTTGGTATATTTTTTTTTTATTGTTTAAACCGATACCCTAGCGGATAATAACGTCAACCGATTTCTGGCATTTTGTTTGATCAGTGATACTACAGATTCTACATTGGGAATCCTAAAGTTTGCCTGAATCAAGTGCATTTCGAGTAGAGATCTTTAACGAGTACCTGACATCGTACACGCTCGGGGCCGACGGCTTAAAATACTCTCCAAGGGACGACATACTCAGATTTATTCACCTCCTGCATGAATAAATCGAGGGCCAGGCGGGGATCGAACCGCGGACTACCAGCCCAGAGGCGAGCACGTTAAAAGTTGGTACAAGTTGGCAGCAAAGTTTCTCTTAAGTATTTAATTAAAGTGTGCCGCAGATGCTGCACAGACTAGCTTATTTCTGATAGCCTATATCTTACGTATTCCTTTTCTCTGGATTAGCAGTAATTTCCAAAGTAAGTTGGTTTAAGTCATGTACTTCATATTATAACTCTACACAGGATCCAATGGTTCTCTGGTTGACCCTAATGAACCTGTTTTGATTTATTCATGTTCCTTGGCCTTTCAGCCACACCATGATAAAGCAGAATAGGTTGATGTTTTTTAACGTGGAGCCCTTTCGCCACGTCACGAGAACCAACCGTCCGCCACTAATGATAGACAACGAAACGGTCCTCGTGAAGTGCCCAAGGTGGACCTCGCGGAGGCGGGCTTCCACGACCTACATCAACGAAAGCTTTTAAGCTTTTGCCAGTTAGTGTCTAAAAAGGACTGAGGGTTCCTTGATGATAGGGTTCATCAAGGATTACAGGGGAAAATTAAATTGGAAAAATACAAGGTTAACAGTTAATAGCGAGTTGAGAGATAGTAAAGAAGGTAAGTTAGGGAAAGAGTCAGAGGTAGCAAGAAAAGATGGAGCGAGAAAGTAGAAGAAGCTTCCAGACGGTGGCCCGCCGCAACATGCCGGGCAGACCCTAGTCCGCCACAAACAAGCCACAACTAGCCACGTCTGAATAAAACATATGCCCGTTAATCTCTAGAGAGACTGTTGGTTACTTGATGAAAGGGATCATCAAGGATTACAGGGGAAAGATTAAATTGGAAAATACAAGGGTAACAGTTAATAGCGAGTTGAGAGATAGCAAAGATTAGGTAAGTTAGGGAAAGAGTCAGAGGTAGCAAGAAAAGGTGTAGGTAGAAAATAGGAGAAACATCCAGATGGTAACGCGCCGCAACTAGTTAGGCCGGCCCATGCCCACCACAAACCAGCCACAACAGTCCCGCCCGAATACATATGACCAATAGTCTCTAAGAGACTGATAGTTTCGCTGGGGCAGAAGAAAGTCTTAAAAAAGACAAGCACAAAGCCAGAAGAAGAAAAGATCACTCGGAACCAAGCCCCTAGACCAGTGCGCGACTGAATGGGCTAGCCACCAGCGGACACCAGCCCAGACAAGCGACCGAGGTAGCAGCTAAAGCCACTGTTGTGCCCACAGCGAATGTTACCTTTTACCTACAGGAGTGGACGGCCCCCTGACCAGCGCGCAAACAGGCAGGCTTGCTACCCCCGGACGCCGGAGCAGGCAAGCACACCACCCAGGTTGTGCCTTTCTTAGTTCAAGCCATTATTTAGGCATGTTAAGCCCCCCGACACCACGCTCAATCCAGTTTGTGAGGCGATTTTATCCAGAATTTTCTGCGATTTTACTATTATAAAAATGGTCAACATTAAGAGCAATGCCAAAAATCACAGACATAAATTACCATAATAATAATGTCTATGTCCAACGGAGGACAAATATTAGTATTTGTGTTATTTTATCAGTTCATTTCCTTTTCCTCTCATGATGGCAGGGGAGCTTCCCCGGCTACACGTCACTAATTTAAGACAGTATTGTTAAACTAAGTTTCTTGTTAATTTTTGTTGTAATAACATGTTACTCTTTTCTTATATTTTTCCAAGGAACATGAACTGCTGATTAAAATCACTTTGTTTGCTAAGTTTTGAGCACAATTCGGTTTTCGTTTCACAGAATGGTAGCAATTAAAAATGCTTCCAGTACTGATAGGATTTCTGTCATAATTAGTTAAAATATTGCCAATATCAATTATGTCCAACATCAATTTTTTCATCCACATGTAAATGGCGATTATTTGTTTTGGTAAATAACCACCAGTTCAACACAGATAGCAACAGACATATTACACCATAATAGTAAATTTTGGGAATGGTTCAATCTAACAGCATACGAAATTAACAAATCATGACACTAGAATTTTTCATTTTGTCTATGAAAAATTTCCTCAATTGCACAACATTCTTCAAACTATTTTTGTAAAATTCTAAAGTTCTCTTTAATATTTATATGCTTTGATATTTAGTTAGTTAGTTGGAAAGCGTATCCTTTAATATTTTTTAAAATTTATCAACTTCCAATTTACCCCACTCTTTACCACCTCACCCTTCCTCGTACAAACATCTTCTATCTTAGACATCCTCCAATCCGTTGAACTACTGGTTGAAATAATGATGACAATTAGCTGTATAATTGTAGTTTTCTTAGTTATTAGTTCATTTTTATTTTATATATATCCTGAGAATGAATGTGTACAAAACGCTTTGTTTTATTAAACATTTGTATAACGAGACGTTCGTTAGTATTTATTTCTAAAATGAATAAACACCACGTAATAAATGATTGCTCAACTTCTGAATTAATACTAATGTACTAATGTTTGAATTTTCTGTTTTCAGTCTTACAAAAGGATGGAAAAAGAGCAAGAACTCTATTTTCACTTCACCAAATGCAGAAGCGCTGCAGACAGAAGAAGACGATCCATTAGGTGATGGGCCTTCGGTGATGGGGTTCGAAGATATGTGGGCAGAAATGGAAGTTTGGGACGAGGGTGCTGGAGATCAGTCTGATGAAGAAATGGAATGAGATTTTAAAAGAAGCTGCATCTCCACATTTGACAAAACTTCCCTTTCTCCCACATATCGAATAAACCATTAAAAAAATTCAATGTATATCATTATAATAAGATATATATAGTTATAAAATACAAAATCGGTAATTCAACTGGACAAAATAACAGCTGCGAATAACATAAAACACATAAACGAACCAATTATTTACTCTAATCAATATTTTAACCATAGATTCTAGACGATACTAGAGGAGAAGGAAATTAGAGTCAATATTAACGAGAGCAATTGCTTTGTCCATCAGGGTTGACAACTAGCAGATAATTTACTTATTTCATCCTATACTCCTTTCTTTACCCTGATTTGCCAGTCTTTTGTTTCATTTCCTTGCCCTTTAAGCCCTTTGAAATTCGTCTTTCAACACCTTTCCTTCTCAATAACACACCAGATGTCCTACTTCACTTATTTCTCTGGCGAAACAGAGGGATATATTCAAATTAAGGAATACAACTCATTCATATATGTTTATGTATATATTAGTACAGATTGGCAGCAGATTTTCTTGCAGGCAAATTTTATTAAAATGTATGGCAACTTTGCATTCACGACTTTCTTGGTGATATATTCTCACTGGTTTTTGTTGGGTTGGTGAATGTTTCCACAGGAGTTGTCTCAAAAGCATTGAAGTTATAAAATAAGTCCATAAGTCAGTATATTATATTTTGAATATACAAGCTTTTGATTTTTACAAAAATCATCATCAAGTAGATAAATACGCTTAAAGTAACACTAAATAAAACATTTACAAAACATTGAATAATGATCAAAACAAGATCAGAAATGAATGCACTAGTAATATTTGGAAAATAGAAGTGGGGATATTACAACCTGTTATACAACCTGTCTATGTGTGTGACTCTGACGAGGACCAGTTAAATTGGTTTAAAGATTTAAGTCCTTTTTCTAATTTTTTTACAGCCCAGTGTATATACACTAAACTACATATCACCAGTTCGCAGTATGAAGTGGGACCAAAATCATTCAACCAAAACAGCTCATCTCCGTTAAAATCACACTCGAACTGAAATAAGTGAAGTAGGACATCTGGTGTGTTATTGAGAAGGAAAGGTGTTGAAAGACGAATTTCAAAGGGCTTAAAGGGCAAGGAAATGAAACAAAAGACTGGCAATTCAGGGTAATGAAAGGAGTTTAGAATGAAATAAGTAAATCCTTATCTGCTAGTTGTCAACCCTGATGGACAAAGCAATTGCTCTCGTTAATATTGACTCTAATTTCAGATAAACATTACTAATGTTTATAACATTTCATCTGTTAAATCTAATTAATAAAGAGTTGATAATATTTCTTAACAACATCGATCATTCGATGTTAAGCTATTAAAATAGGTATGATCATTCGATGTTAAGCTATTAAAATAGGTATGATCATTCGATCATACCTATTTTCCACGTATCTTAAAATGATACGTGATCATTTTAGCTTCTAATTCATTTCATTACTAATTCTGTAATTCATATGCAAAAAGAAGACCCTAATTTGTTCACTTCTAATTACGGAGAATTGATGTTGTTTGACATGCAATTTTAATGATATACCAGTCAAAGCTATGTATATTATACAATGAAATTTACGAGAATTTAGTAAATCCCACAAGACTCCAGTTCTCTGGGAAAGTTTCTAATTAACAAATTATCTCCGTTATCACCGTTAGAAGAAACTATATAAAGTCAAGATATCGAACAAGCTTCGAATGTTGATCTAATGAATCATGATTTGGTCATTTGGCATTTGATATTCAACGGGTTTCTGTTCCTGCTTTGAAGAACGTTTTTTTAACATACTTTAAAGTTTTGTCAATATACGGGGTGGGGTATATTAATGAATAAGAAATAGAAATAATATTGTAAATGCCATCGAAAAAAAAATCAGGCGAGCAAACTCTTGACTGTCTCAGAAAAAAAAGAAAGAAAAAATATTTATTTAAAAACAAATATATTATAATTTCTGGGATGGAAAAAAAATAAAAGCTAGACATAAGGAGGTATATTGGTGGGTTTCCTATATATATATATATTATATATATATATATATATATATATATACGAAAATCTAACTAATTAGGCAATTTATGAATAAGGATATCGAAGATGGCTATTTACGAGTACAATTTATTTCTTCTTCCATTGTGAATTATCGTAAAATATACATAGGTCAGACTAGTAAATCATTAAAATTGTGTGTCAAACAACATCAACATTATGTGATAAGTACTGAACAAAGTGGTGCTTTGTTTTTTGTACGTATATGTAATGACAATCATGATATAAATTAGACAGAAGATAGATTATCACGAAAAATATTACCCAGTCCTCTTTAAATTAACTTAATAATAGATCATCTAGTATACTTATGAAACTCTGATGTTCGCTTTTAAATATTTGCACAAGGTGTAAACTGAATAAAATATTAGATATATTTTGGGAATCGAACCCACGTCCTTGGCGTCGGAGGCCCAACACACTGCCATCTGCACCAAGGGGGACTTTTACAAAATAAGCTTCCAAAACGTCCAGGTATTAAATAATAGTTTTTCGACCTAAATTATAATGATTTAATCATAATAAATTTAGAAAGAGAAAATTTTATGAATAATCGTCGAGTAATGAAATAATTATTTAATATATAAAAAAATGATATTGGCTACAGTTAACAGAAGTTTTGGAAATTATCAAATTAATGTAAGTAAAATATTAACAGCACACAATTATGTCTGTAATCAAAAAACATTGTCATAATGCATATATTTCCTTCTTTTGATACATTTATTTCAATAAAAAAATGATAGAGTAGGGCTCCCGATGCTTCAGAAGGTACAGAAAAGTTCGTAATAAAACTAATTCTCTCTAAATTAAGGAGTTCAGAACTAATTGCACTGGCTGTAGCATCTCAGGCATTGACATCCAGTTGTCAAGTGAGGAAATGATGCTGATATCTATAATGCTTGAATAAGTCTTACTTGTGGTGCAAATTTACTAAATTCCATTTAACTAGCAATATGAGTGTTCAAGAAGAACATTAGGAATACTCTAGATTTCTGATAAATATTGGTGAAGACAGAGTTGAAAACAATGAAAATAAAGAGATTATTACTGTTCGAAGACATGTTTATCCGTGCACATAATATTGATTAGTATATTGAATACATTTACTCTTCATTCCCCAACCCACAAATATTGTTCACAGAAAATTCTATACAAGTTCAATTTAACGAGACTCAGTAAAATTAATCATAGGTTCATTGAATAATTTCAATGACTATTTAAAAAACCACCAACTTAGATTATTTAAATCTAGATCTAGATATTTTGATCCATTTAGATTATAAAAACAGCCATCTAGATTATAGATTATTTCCTGCATTATTTTAGACCTCTCTTTAAATATTTTTATAATGTAAAATGTAATCATTATATTTGAATTTAAGAAATATTATATCAGAATCTTATAAGTTTCGTTCTAGTACAGTTGTGATCTAGTTTTACATATCGACAAGTGGAAGCCAGACTGTCATAGGACAGCGGTCATTAGCTTTCAGTCTGTTTTTTCCTCGCAACAATACCCTCTTATGAAGGAGTTTATTTCTTACCGCACGTATCACACAACGTATAACTTACATACAACTACATAGAACATATGAAATATAACTAAAATATACAAAGCAAATACTACACATTCTATGAGTAATTACATATAATAGTACAGCATGGACTATTAAATATCTAAGGCAGTTTAATTCACGCAAAACAATTCCTATACAATATTAGATAACAATTTTTTGAAGTTATGCACAAATTGATCTCTTATTAATCTATTCTATTTGATTGGCCAATCGTGTCCTGTAATATTTATTGTTTGTATTATTAAATTTTACCGGACAATTAAATTATATAATTTTGGACAATCATAGAGTAAATGGTTACATGTTTCGCCAGTCAGTCCGTCACATATGCACTTTGAATTTCGAATAATATTAAATCTCTTCAGGTAATATCGTTTATATCAGACCAGTTGTAAGTCACCAAGCTTCTTCCTTGCCTATTTAGTCGGAAAGTATTTACTTGTTTCTAGTCCTTTGGTACTGGTGATCCATTCATCTTCCTATCTTCGGATTCCAGTATCTTATTCAGGTAGGTTATGGTTGCTGCTGTATAACTGACGACCATGTGATCCTCCGCAGCTGCTTCGCTGATCAAGGAACATCATCAGCAGCTTCGAGCAATGAAGATGATGATGAGTACTTGCAAGAACTCTTCCATTTTTAAGGCAAATTTATCTAATATGATGAATATTATTCCATTTAGCTTAGATTATTTTTCTGATTATTAAGGATTTTTTTTTTAGATTATTCTAGATATTTTGTCTGCTAAAACAAAAGTTGGCAGCCCTGAATAGGTATGATGTGTTGAAATCTACACCACAAATAACAAATTGTTCAAAAAGACCACGCAGAAGACAACGCTATGCCTTTCAAAAGTGATCTCAGTATTATGCACAATCAGGGTCATGTGCCCGCCCGGAGTTCCAAAATCCTTCTTACTGATGTAATGTTGAGGTAATAAATCAGTCATACGCAAGATGGTGTTGTAGATAGATAGTCCACTCCCAACAATTTAAAGAATTAAAATATAAAACATGGTATTGTCACTGTACGTTCTCTGAACCGAAGTTTAATATATATTAAACAAGTGAGTCAAAATATGAAGTTATAAATATCTTAAAAGTTTTTTCACTGCCAAACCACATGTATGGTTAACGTAATATTATATGTTAGTTTCTTTCTTAATTCATGTAACTTAGACTTAACAAATTGAGTTCTAATTCTAATATGTAAAAGAAATATAGAAGAATTATTCTAATATAATTCTAATTATATATAATTCTAATATAAAAAGAATTATTGTAAGTTTTAGTTCAAAACTAGCAGACGTACCAGTCTATGACGGGTATTTTACAAAAATTCAGAGATGATACGAGGTATTTCAAAATATTATTAAGAATTATACAGTACTAGAAAATATCATTATTAGTACAGTTCACAACTGTCATTATTTGAGGAGTTTCTCTTACATTCTGTAGCTTTAGATACTGAGCTCAAATTAGATTTTATTCTAGGCATAATTCTCATTTAGTGTGCGGGTAGGTAGGACTCACTTTTTTAAAGTGAGAAAATTATCATAAACACAAACGAAATTAAAATCAACGAACAATACCTACTTGTTACAATATCAGGTACCTAAAAATACCTAATATTTTCAAAAATATATATATATTTTTTTTTTCAATAATGTATAAGTCGTAAAGATAACTTGAAACGAGTCAGTTCTAAGGAATGTACAGATAAAACCTGTATAGACATACAGGTATTTTTGGTGCCTGATACTGTAGCAAGTAGGTATTGTTAGTTGATATAACTGTGTAGCTAGCCAAACAGCTTAAAAGTTCATAACTTCGGTTCTACGTTGAATTCCCAGTTCATTCGAATCTTAGCTTTAACGTTAGACATACACAAATCTACTCTCAATGTTTCAGTGTGCTAAGACTTATGGTGGCTGAATTTGCTTGCGACAAAATTTTTAGAGAAACAGACAGAAATATTTCTAAGAGTGGATTCGGATTCTCTAATGAATAAAACGTAAAGATAACTTGAAATGAGTCAGTTCTAAGCAATGTACAGACAAACCTTGCAAGCATTCTAACCTTGGAATGATGTAACTTGTTTAGTAAAAAACAAGAAGATCCATAAATCGTTAGAAGAATATTGTAAATTTTAAACAATTTGAACTTATCTTGTGAGTTTGATAACTTAAAGATTCAACAATAAATAAAATATCTTCATTGTCGGATTAAACCAAGGTTAGGTTAGGTTGCAGTGGTAGTCCCACAAAAGACCACACGTAAGTTGTACATTGCCCCTTTGTGATACAATACAATGAACATTCCACATTGAGACCTCTAAATTTTGTCCAACTCATTTGTTAGAGTAAGGATCGTTGACAAGTAGCTGATATTGTAAAGGCTCAGGGACCGACGGCTTATGCCCTCTCCGAGGAACTCAAATTTTATTTTCACCTCCAATCAGAGTGGGTATCGAACTCTGGATCTGCCAGTCCAGAGTCGAGTATTAAGCTACTGGACTATTCTCATCCCTTTCCTGTATCCTCTTTGTAAACATGAGTCACCCCAAAACAACGACAAATTGACTCTTCATCTTAGACAAAATGGTATCAGGCGACAACTCCATTAGCAGAACAGCTAATACATTCAATAATGTATAAGTCATAAAGATAACTTGAAACGAGTCAGTTCTAAGGAATGTACAGACAATCCTTAGTTGTCGCCTACTAATTACTAAGAGTGGAATCCGAATCCACTCTTAGAAATCTAAAATAACATCAGAAGTACCTGATATTATTTTAAGAGGCATTAAATTTAGTTAAATTAATAAAACAGTCAAAACAAGGTGATGTGACACATGGTGCTGGAAGAAAGGGAGCAATTAATCAATTAGTTCGTGTAGTGAGCTATGGAGGTAGAAGTGCAAATCGAGATTTTAAAGAATTAGTAACTTAGGTAATAACACAAATTAGAACAAATATAAAAACCCAAGAGACAATGCAAAAATGATATCTAAATTTTGCAGTAGGCATAGTATGAGATGCTCAAGTCATGAATACAAAATTGTGTAGCCTTTGATGTACAATGCAGGATCTGCAATCTGTTTAACCACTTTAGTAAAATATACAATACATAATATATCTAGCACAAAAACCATATTAAAACTAAAAGTAATATCTACTAGGTTTGGTATCTCAACCATTTCTACTCGAATGATTTTACGAATTTTGTTGTGAATGGGAAAAACAGCATATCTTTACATATCCGATGGTTTGGCTGAATAAGCTGTAGACAGTCAAAAAACTCTCGATAAATGTTTAGAAGAAAGCTCTGATCCACATATAGCATTACTAAACTGCAGGACTTGTGGAAAAGAAAAAAAAAATGTCTCTAACAAAATTGTTAATAAGCAGAATTTAAGAACGATTCCTAATTATAATGGAACATTTAAAATCTAAAAACTATCTAAACTTTACTTTCTATATAAACTGATATTATAATTATCTTGGAATAAGGATTTATATAATGGATAACAAAAGGTTTCCCTGTTTTAAAGTTGAAGGGAGGGGGGTTGGGGGAGTTGGTTTAAAAAGCATGCAAATGAATTATGGATACCAGGCATAGTGGTAAAGATGGGTACAACACCAAGATCATATAGAATTACATGTATGTAATGTAACATGTAAAACAGACTTGTTCTGTGTTCCGAATAGATAAAATATTGGTTCAAGAAAAAGTAGTTCAATGGAAAATCGTAGAGTACACGACACTACAAACACAACTGAAACAACTCGTAGTAAAACATTAATTTTACAACCTAATGCTAGGATACAACAAACAATTAAACAAAAACTGACTGGAGGACCAACATCCCCTACAATAAGGAGAAGCTCTAGGGTAGAGTTTCTGAAAGTGGGATCCGCAAAAAATCAATTTTTGTTTCATTTGCATTATTTATTATGTTTTATTGGTGCTTATGTATATTTTTTTAGTTTTAGTTAAAATGTTTACTTTGCTATGAGTCAAATGAGTAATTAGGAAAAATGCAATCTTAAGATTTTGATGGATTTACATGTTTTGTAATCCAACAGGTACAGTAGATCGTCCATTATTTCGTTTTTTTTTTTTATAGTTAGCCGTGCACGGTGAAAAATACATTTTCTGAAATCATAAAATGAGCCGAATACATTTCAATAAAAATATATTAAAAATGTATTCGGCTCATTCTCTCAAAAGATGTTATGTTCGGGTATAATGTCATTACGATCCGTCAGTTTGAACTGTACGAATTTCATCCATCAAAGGGTGTGGTCTATAGCGTGTCCACAATCTTTTGGGTCACACCCACAGACATCTTCGAAAAAAGGTCGACCTTTGGAAACCTCAAAACAAGTAAATCAGTAAAATCTCAAAATCGAATTTTTCTGATACTTATAATAAGCAAAATTATTTAACAATATTATATATTGTATTAATTGCATAAATATTTTTTTATTAATTTTAATTTGTATTAAGTACGAAAGAATTTTATTTTAATCCACAAGAAAACCCCTATATAAAGGATGATTTTCTTTAAGTTCTAAAAAATTTTAATTACAAAAGTATTATATCCTCAGATATTTATGGGATTAAAAACGATCTACTTCTTTGAGATCTCATCTTCACGTTAACTTGAAAATCATATTTCTCAAAACTCCCGCATCACAAAATCATCGCGTGCTTTTACATTTATCCAAAGAATTAGCACGTCCAGTGCTGAAAATATTTTGCAAACTGGCTCATCTCGTTTAATCCAAAATAGTTTTCGTTTACCATGCTAAATGTCAATTCTTCTCACCAGACAATTTACTTAAAAAACGGGGCATTTTAATACATTTATACAGTGCTCAATTATGCAAGAAAGATTTAGTTTACTCTTCTCTATTTAGATCATATGGTATCCTTATTCATCGTTGATTTGGTATCATTAATAATAGAAGCTTTCTTGGCTAATTAAAATGATTTTTAATGATTCAATATAAAACTGACAAGTTCAAGTATGTTGGAATATTGACTATCTACGAAAAACTATGACTCAGGAAAAATAAAACTTATTAATAACTTACTCATCCAATATCTATTGTGAAATTTAGTATTTTCAATAAATTTCCTCCTGCCCAAGCATTTTTCATTTAGAAACAATAATATAATCCTAGATCGACGATGAAAGTAATTTAGATTATATTCTACCTGTACCCAAAACTGGAATAACATTACAGAAGAAACTGAAGTTTCATACACTGTAAAAACATTATTTCACCAACCATGAATTCGTCATTAAAACTTCCCTGGCTCTAACATTTCATAACATACTTGATAAAACATTTTTAAATAAAGGATGAAAGATAGAGAAGCAAAATTAAGCAACTGGGAAGTAAAACTACTATTGCAAACTGACAATAAGCTGAAAAATATTAAATTCTAAAATTTCCTAACACAATACTAATCAGATATACAGTAAAAAATAATCTGGAGTGGCCTACACTCAACTTTACTATAAGTAAACACAATATCGAACTTCTGACAAACAACTGATTTTTATTTTTTTTTTTAACCATTTCTGTGGAAATGGCTGAAAACTGAACTTCCTGTTCCAATCGATCCAATATCACGTATATTGGTTTGGGATCGGATGTGTAAGTTTCATAAACACAGACGGTATGTATATGTCTAGAACAAATGGCATCTCATTAATCATTTCAATTAGTTGTTACTAAGTCTTGTTCTAATAATGAATATAACTTATATTGATATAGTTAAAATATTTGTTAGTTAAATAACTCCACATGGAATTGTTTTGTTTGATATTGTAGTTACAGTCACCCTAAGAACCTTAATCAAAATGAATACCAGGCACCAAAGTCATTTATTTACTAATGAATGTAATAATTTCATTAGATTTTATACTCATAAAACCAGGGGTCTTATTTCAATAAAAATAAAGAATCTTGCATCTTTTATCAGACAGCAAATTCTCCGTTTCAAAGAACACACACTTCTCCCCTCCAATCACACAATCCACTTCAGCCTACCACAATACCAAATATTCAATCTCAATGATATTAATATTAATTAATGATGAATTAATTAATATTAATATATTTATTGAAGGGTGAAACATATATATATTGATTACAGCATTTTGTTAGACAAATCCATCACACCATGGAAACCATCAGAAATTATATTTTTGATTGGCGTTGGTATTTTATATGTACCTAAGAATTTTATTCTTCTTAAATCTCATATTAAGTCATTAAATCATTTCAATTTTATTTATCATACATCTAAACATCAACTTTATTTCAGTCGATTCAGTGAAAAAATTTCTAAATCAATGTAAATAAATGCTAACAAATCCGATAAGTATTATAGGAGGTGTTCCATTAGTTGAGAATGAACGTTCAGTTTTTATGCTTCTATTGCCCTTTAAGGTAAATTTCATTCATTTTTCTGTAAACAGAAATGTACTAGAACACCCCTTTTGTTAATGTAATTTTGAAAAAAAAATACCTTAACTCATCATCCACTTTATTTTTAGATATAATTTCATTTTGATCCGTCAAACGGTATGGCTTTGAATATCATGCATAATTTCCTCCAAACTATACAGCACATCTACACTATGAGGCCCATTTTTGTATAAAATATTAATTAATTAATTCATAATTTAATCCATCAAAGATTGTGGACTGTAGCGTTTACACAAACTTTTGAATACACCTCCCACACATACAAACGCGTAGACACACACATAATACATGCATAAAAAAAAAGTGACTTTCCCATCATACATAATTGCTCCCAAACTATACAGCACATCTACACTATAAGGCCCATTTTTGTGTAAAATATCAATTTTATCCATCAAAGATTCTGGACTATAGGGTGACCACAAACTTTGGATATACACTCACCCAACAACCCACACACACAAACGGACATCATCGAAAAAACATCATAAAACACCTTTGGGGACCTCAAAACATGTAATTTCGTCAAAATATCGAGATCAAATTTTTCACGATCATATACTTTACCTATGGCAAAGTAATAGCAGTTATGGAAACCTATTCAGGTCGTCTCTTCCTGTAACAAAGGTACAGGTATATTTGTTTTCCAATGTTTACATATATTTATCCAACCTTTTTCTAAAATAATAGTAGCACGTTCTTTTCGAATTCTATTGGTGTTCGTTTAGGTTGATTTTGGTATACCAATAAAGTATCACAAAACATCGTGCTTTCAAAACACTTTAATTTGTTGTTTAATTTAACAGTACATGAAAAATATATATATATACTGATGCATGTTTCTCTCATACCTCTTTCTTAATATTACCTTTTTTTTGTTGAAAAATAATGTTATTTATGACTAAGTATTCAACAAAGGAACGAAGATAGAACATTAGGATTATTTCATTAGAATATCTGAGGTCATGTCAGCACAATTAATATACTACAACTAACGAATTTACCGGACATATAAGAAAAATCTAAGCAGTTTCAAACATAATTACAGACATAAATAAATACAATTTAATAACTATGACGCTATTTATAGTCACATTTACAGTTTCATATCATAAAACAATGCATATTACCTAATAAAATAAATGAAGTAGAATAGTATTTAATTGAATGCCCATATACAGAAATATCTTAACAATATCAGTAAAAATTATGGAGATAGGAAAATAATAAAATTTTAAGCCACAACATGCAATAAATATATGACGAATTAAATAGTGTATTTATATAATTAAATTAATTTCAATAGTACTAGTTAAGAATTGTTGAGAAGGAAAATGGAAACACTCAATAAAAAAAAAATATTTACATTTTATTTACAAAACCGTATATGTATAACTACTGATATCTGTTAAGAACTTTTCAACCCTTTTATAGAGAGTAGTTTCCTAATTTTTAGAATGCACTCAAGAAATCTAAAAGCAGTATTAAACAGAAATTCACGCTTTACAATAATGATACAGTAAAAGCTACGTAACTCCGCCATTGATGGTCCAAGATGTGTAAGAAAGAAATACTACTCACATTGCTGTGGTCCACCTCAACCATGTAGAAGTACCTGGCGAGGGAACCTATCTAGAAATATAAGTGAAATTTTGTGAGTACTTTCAGGAGTGGAAGAAAAGGTCGAAACGTCTTGAAGAGTTTGAAAACAAAAGAACTCCCTCGTCATGGAACAAAGGTAGGGAATCATTAATGGCTTTGATGGAGGGCGAAGGTGTATATCCTGGAACCATCCCAATGGCAGAAAGGGCAGAACAATTAACTCTTAACTGCATTGAAGCAAGAGCACATTGTTTAAAGATCCAATATGAAAAACCTCAAGGTACATAAGGCTTGGATCGGAGGTCCAAGTAATAACTAACTACCACTTAAATATTTTTTAGCAATGAAACTGCAGCAAAAGTGCTAAGTCGAACTAATACTACGAACTGACCTTCAGCTTAAATCAAAGGATATGAATAGAAATTTGGAATGTTTAGATGGATGTATGATAGAGGCAATGGAAGATTTTCATAAACAATATGACGAACTACACACAAATATCTTAGAATTCAGCGAGCCAAGGTGGAATTGTATTAGGGAAGTTAGAAATCAACTTAAGGAAGAGGGAACTCAAAATCAAGAAGCTTTGTTTTAAAACACTTATTCACTATTGGAAATAAATGAAAAATAAATCTAGAAGATTAGGAGAGGGGTGGATCCCTTTACAGACAAAGTAAATTGTCTGTACAAAAACTTATAAACAGGAAGCCTATTCCAGAATGTTTCATAACGGCTCGATTCAAGGTAACAATAAGGAATGTGACGTTAAGGAATGTGAACAAGTGAAAAAACTATTACAACTCACTATAGTCTGTTGCACAAGTTACTATGAAGAAGTCCCAAAGCTTGTTACGGGTTGGGTTAACCACATATTAAAGTGAGGTAAGACAACATAAATATCTAGAGGGAAGAACGGCACGGGCATGCAGTGTAGTATAAGCAGATAGATTGAGTTTTGTAGTTGCAACGGGTTGGACATTTTTGGACTTTTTGATCATATGAATGCCGTAGTACGATATGTATATCTCCGAATTGCTTAGCAACAAATCAAAAGACAACTTTACTAAGGAGAGCATGGAGAACTTACTTAGTGCGGAAGAGATTATAATTTAGAGTCAGCCACCTTAAGGTCAAAATTGCATTATAACAATAACAGATCGAGCTGGGATCAAAGGATAAACCCGCTCCAAGATAAAGATGTTGCTCTGAGTTCAACAACAGTTCAGCATTAACTTATTTCCGAACATAAAGAAATAAAAACTGTAACCAAACGTCGAACTGTAAAAGAAACCTAAAATCTGCGAATTTATATTCAAAATAACAAATATAAACTTTATGATATACAATCATTACAAAGTTTTCACATCTTTACTATCACAATTTTATAAATTCTGAAAAAAAAACGGAATTACAACCTACATGTTAAAAGCATTGGTTCTGTTTATCAATTAGTAAAATCAGTTTGTCTTCCAATAATGAAATCAAATTTGGTAATTCACAAGTTATCCTAACCATATTCTAACCAACTGAAATAAGAAGTAAAAAACAGAACACTATTTTAATATTTAAAAAAGTAAATTAAACTAGTCTTAAAATTTATTGATAAATTAATTTTAAAATTATAAATAGTATATATATATATATTTGGTAATCTGAAAGTGTCAAACTTAAATACATAAATCTGGAATATTTAAATAAAAACTAAATCGAAAAACTTTTTTAAACGTAGACAGAGATTATTGTATTATTATTTGGAAAGAAGTACTTTAAGGGAATCTGCTAGCATTTTCCGAATATAATTGAAACAATTAAGGCTTTATTATATATCTAATCCGTCCACAACACGGGGAACTTAAACAAGTCCAGTCACAAGAACTCTGTTTTTCTTATTTCTCAATTTAATATGAAGAGTTAACACTGCAAAAGTACAAATAAATTATACAAATAAAACAATGTCATGGTCTCGTTCCAAGCGACGCTTAGCTTTTACAGGTACTACACCCATTATATCAGAAGGCGGGGGGAGCCCAGCTACAGTAGAACAGCTTTCCTGGTAATAAACTTGTCTTCCACCACATTGCCAACCATAGCATACATTCTCTTCTTCCCTACAAAAAAATCTAAGACGTAAAAAGACAGAAAAATATATTGATAGTCATTAAACTAAGACAAATATTTACCTAAGAATAATATCTGTAATATACGGATTCGAGTTAAAAGTGTGATGCAGATCAGTTAATAGTTCAGTATGACGAGGGGTATAAGGTCCAGCTCTATCTGTTGGACCCCAACTACTATCCATTAACAAATAACTATAGTTTTGTTGGCCACTAGTGTTACAGTCCCCGTTATTATCCCCACCAGCAGCTTGAGTACTTTCACCTGCTCCAACCAGACACTCAAGAAATTCTTCTACATCACACATACAGCTTTTCCACTAAAAAAAAAAAATCGATATGCGAATATTTAGTTATGTTTTATCCATTTACACTTTACATTTTAAACATAAGAAAATGACTGTGTTCACTCTTTGTATATTAAGTGTCAGTTCATATATAAGCCTCCAAAAAAGTTGGTTGTAATAAATCCATTATTACTATATTTAAAGATAGAAAAGTGGAAAAATAGTTATTCTTTCTTGACACTGATAAAAATACTATCTACACATACTTCGTAGAATTTTATATTTAAAATGAAAACTAATAGAAAAATACTGGTTTTTTTTTTCAAAAATGTTATCCAATTTGAATGCAAAAATGGTTGAACAATTGAATAATTTACGAAATTTCTATTATATTTTTTTTTAACTAGTTTAAGCTATAAAATAGTTGAACACACAAGAAAGTGAATACTCTCTGGATTCGTTGCTGTGGCCACATCAATCAGAAGTAATATAACTGTCCTGTTAACTCCAAAGACATAAAGAACAAGCTGCACAAGTTGCTGGTCAGGTGGTGCACTTTTGGTACAAGAAGAACGTTTTTGATGAGAGGAAGAGGCAGTGTAGGCTGTCCTCGATGTAGAGGTAATAGGTCGACACGGATGGCCAAGTGGAGTTCCAAGACCCACATCCTCCTCCGAAGCCAGCATGGATAACTTCTGCATTAGGGGAGTTAAAGGAACTCCACAGACATCACGACTCTGAGCCTTACCTAAATAAAGAAAGATAACAGAAATCAATCAAAACAACAATGACTTTTGGCGTTACAATATCTGGTGAGCCACATCATGCACACCTGTTAAACCCCAAAGTTCTTTAATTTTTATTTTATCCTTCTTAAAAATTAAACAATTTAATTTAACCCAACAGTTGGGTTTTTGGCTCTGACGAAGACCGCTTGTTACGGTTGAAAGATTTTAGTCTTGTTTTCCCATTTCTTAACACATAGAAAAGAAATCACTGAACTCACTACTATATTTCGATGTCCTCGTCTTCAGGAAAAGATGTGAATCGCTCCAAAGGCTGATAACGACTGACTTGGCGTTCGAACTGAAGCACCCAAACAGTGTAGCCAACTTTCGGAGGAAAGGTAGACAGGGAAGATAAAGAGATAAAAGCCAAATAAAAATTAAAAAATGAAAACATTAAACTAAAATAAAATTAAAAGCTGATAACAACTATATAAAAAAAAAAAATCAACGATTGAGGTTAAGCCCAGAAGCCGATCTACCTCCCAGAAAACTAATAAATGCTTCTTCTGAAGCTCTCAGAGTAACTTTCGAATTAGTCTGATCAATCTCCCTCAGGACTTGTACACGGAAACAGTCATTGAAACTGAGTCCGTGAGAACTGGCATGAGTAGCAACGGGAAGGTCACTGCGTTTATATATATATAAAATAAAACCATACGGAGGTTTTTGTATATATATTGTATATATATATATATATATATATATATTGACTGTCGTCCCTCCGTCAATTCACTTCTTCTCCTGAGGACGACCGCCATTACGGTCGAAATATTGAAAAGTGAGTCTTTGTTGTGTTTCTGTTTATGTGTCACTGCTTATTTTAATTGTTATTTGTCCTGCCGGACCGTTTTTCGTTTATCATGGTATATATATATATATATATATATATATATTATCAAACCACATATATATATAATCGATATATGTACCTTTAACCATATCTGACAACTACAAATATTTTATTATATATTGAAAACATAATTTTCAACTATGAATTATTATTAACTAACGATAAATGAAAATTGATATGATCATTATAAATATCATTAACGATCTTTGTTATGTTTACCTAATTCAATATTTAAGGGTAATTTAAAATCTCTTTTTGATCTCGTGATCTTAATTTCTTGTGCACGTTCTTCCACTTTATTATTACAATGTTCTGAAACATCACTCTTCATCATAGGTCCTGTAACAAACAAAAGTATTAAAGGTACAACTCAGAAATTGCATCATATTCTTGTAATTGTGTGATGTATTGCGAAATGTAAGTGCAATTAAACAAAAATATACAATAATACAAAAACTGAAAAAAAAATAAAACATATTGAATTATGATTCGTCAATATTCTAAAGTGTTCGATACATTTGGGATTTACACAACTACCCACTCCCTACAGGTAACATCAAAAACCCAAAATTGATTCAAAGTACTTCATGACATGTAAATCGGTCAAAATCTTGACATGGATTTTTTATGATTTAAACTTTTAGTTACAGTAAAGTAGAAACCAGCGAGTGAAATATAATAACTAATCCATAAATTAAAATAATATAGACGATGAAAAGCATACTTTGCACATAGGAACCATCTCCTTTAAGATTGGAGACTTTAGAGTTGATATTTGAAGTGAATCTGAACCGAGAGCAAGGCAAACCATTTTGCTTAAAGAGAGGGTTGCTTGGGTCAGGCAATGTGTTGTAGAAATTAGAGGGTATAGACTCATAGAGATCATCATCAGTTCTCTCCCCTGTTTGTGGTAGCCACTCTCTATCCATCTTTGGCAGACCCAAACTGTAATACCTGCCAACAATTTTTATGTACCCAGAAGAATATAATTAAGCCTAAAACCAATCTATAAATTTATTCTCCATTAAACAAATATAACTTCTTTTTTATTTTCATGAATAAAATAAATATTCCAATAAATCAAAATTACCTGATTGGTACATGTACTTTCGAAGTGGAAGAAATAGAATCAGTTGTTCGGGATGTTGGCAGAGAGGAGTCAGGACCCATCATAAACTGTTCTGGTCTAACTGAATCAAGACGTGCTAAGTTCCGAACTCTCACTGCTGTTTTTACCATCTCAGGTATTACAGATTGTTGTTCAGCATCTTCCTCTCTCACCGTAAACATTCCTGATACACTGCGTCTAATATCTTCATCCTTTTCTCCTTCCTTACTCTAAAAGATTGTGTGTGCTATTATATTGAAGAATATTTTGAGTTAAAAAAATAAGAATATAATGGCAATCTGGTAAATAATGTAGTTGATCACCAAACGTCGTGTTTCACTATACGATAATGAACAACTTTTGTACTATATAGTATGGTGTTCGACATTTGTTACTATATGGTGTTGATAGTTTTGTTACAATAACTATCCCAATAAGTGAATCCATATTATATGGTCCCGACTATCAAAGGGACGATGATCACTATCATTAGATGATCAAGTATGTACTCCAGAAAGTCGTTGGTCAATGTGACTGAAATCCCTCATACAAGAACAACATGGAATGACATTTTCATATTTACTCAATTACGTAGAATTAATCTTTACAGTCAGAAAACTACGGACCAGAACCAATAGAATGATGTTCCAACATCCATTTGTGTATATGTAAAGATTTTTTACATATTCACATTGCCAAACAGAAAACAAAAAAAATATAGAAGGTAATAAAATGAAATAACTCCCAGTTGAAATTTAAAGAATCCCACAGCAAAAAATTAATATTATTTCTCTTAACAATGTTTATTAACAACATTAACGCTTCCTGATTTATACAAACAAAATAACATACCAATGATTCTAATTATTTCAGTGATAACGAATAAATTCAACTATAGTTCTTTATATAAGATTAACAGAGTCGATATTAAGCTTATTTGACCGCCTAAGTGATAAAAATACCTTCACAGTTCCCTCAAACCAATAATATATATAAAAATAAAAGTTAAACGTTAAGGACACAGATGTCACTAGAGAGAGTACAATAAATACAAAACACCAAGGTTAGATGTTTAAAATTAGAGGGTTACTTTAACCATTTTATATCTGGTACTTGAACATTGTACAATTCTAGCAACAGCCTTTGATGATTAAATATTTATTAATTAATTCAAGACATATGAGCTTTGTTAAATAAATTATCATCATATATAGTATTCAAATTACAGAAAATAATCATCTGTTTTACTTACAGATTTATTGGAATCGGAATGTTGGGCTATTTCTCTACGCCAGGAAGGAAGGAGTTTCAGAGCAGTATACATCTGATTTACGGATGTCCTCAGTTGGTCCACTTCAGTTTTGTCAATGTATACACAAATAAGCTGTACACCCAGAGGAAGATGAAAAGAAGTTTTCATATTCTCTGCTGGAAGCTACGCAAAATAATATAATTTATAATTGAATTTAAACAATTATAAGATTAATTTATAACTTATAAATCTATTACACCTTCACTTCAAAAAAATTGATAAAGTCAAAGAAAACTTGACAAATTAATATATGTTGTTATATGTAAAATATAACCAAAATAGTTATAACCATTTTAACCAAAATTAAACAAAGAAAAGGAATATAAAGCCTTATTCTTTGTAGTATTTATGGAGGCAAAAATCATAAACAAATCAATACAACTCATGGCTAAGTTTAATGAAATATACAATAAAGTAGTGACAGATCGTTTACCATGAGAATGACAACAGTTAACAGATGTTTAAAAAAAAATATAGACAGATTTTATAATAGTTTAATAAGAATAGTTCAATTTTATTCAAATTGAGAACATGTCAACATATGTAGTAAAATAATAAAAACTCCTCCTGGGTGTATTATCCATCCTACCTAACACTTTTTAAGTTTTCAATATCTCGTTTGCTTATGGCTGGTTCACATTCATCAGTGTGAGTGGGTATTCAAAGACACAAATATATGTCAACTCAAGAGGCCGGCAAGAAACCATAACCCTTTATATCAAAATATAATTTATATATAAATTTTGGTTTTTATAAGTTTTAAAACAAACATTATTTTAAATATTCATTGTCATGAATAGAAGCATTATAGGGGGTTTTAGCTGATCAAACAGTTTCAGATAATTTAATGTTTAATATCTTAAGGCGATTTATGCAAAATAAGCAAAAGTTAAACGTGTGTGTTGAAAGAAACTGAATCAGAACTTCTTTGTTCAAGAATATATTGAAAGTCACACCTTAGCAAAGCGACTTTCCCGTTGAATAAAACAGAGTAGTAGACATATAAGACAAATATATAAGTAACGTAATTTGAAATTAGAAGTTTTCAGAATCAGGTTAATTTTAAAACCATTTAATTTATGATTAAACAAGAGATGGCGATTTTACCTTTATCCTATGTGGATCAGTAACTACCAGCTGTTTCGTCAACTGATGACTCAACTGGGTGGCTATTACTCTGAAAACACATTAATGAAAATATAAATAGAACTCTATAACTATTTGTTCTTCAAAGGTATTAAGAGTAAATAAAACCAACTAAAAATCAATTCCACTCAATCCGTACTATTTACACAAAACTCTCAATTAATAACTAAAACAAAATAATGTGGGAGGACAATCCAGGTAATATTTCATTATTATTGAGAAAAGATAAGAACTGTTGTGGAAATCGAATTAAACATTTACCACACGCCAGCTTTGATTTTTAAAACGAATGAAGTGACAATAAGTTAAATTATTACTCTAACTTAATGCCTTACACCTAAAGATAAATCAGATTCTAACCAAACATTTTTTACTGGAGTTGGAAATATACACAATCACACACAATCAGCAAAATAATCGTCAACTCAAATTTGTAATTATAACAAATACACTACATTCTTTACAAGAACTAAGTCATCAATGAAAATGATTTACATTCGTACAAATTACAGGCTTAATTTGATGAAAAAAAAAAAGGAATATAGTTCCCTCTTGATTTAGAGATAACAGGAAAAAAATCAATGTAAGAATTCAGTACCTGAGAAGAAAATATGGCCTCACGATGAAATAGTACAATTAAAATTATTTTTTTTTTAATTACGAACTTACTGTAACAAAAATATATAAAATAGTAGAAATAAACTACAATAATTAATAATTAAGATGCACTCTGTACTGTTAGATTAATTTCTGTTATTCCAATTATCTTTTATACGCCTGTGTTGTCCATGGTAATTATTTATTTAGTTAGTTTATAGGTAACAAAAAAACAAAAGTTTTACTTGTTCTGCTGCAGAAATACACCTCCAAGGACTCCATCCATCTGTTGCAGGTTTTGTAATATATGCATTGCTCGAAGAAATAATGAAGAAGCACTCTATAAACATAAATATGAGATGAACTTAACTATACCTTCATTATTTTTTTGTGTTATTCTTATGATAAAATATTAAAGAATTATCCAGGTATATGTTTAAACATCAATAATCAATACAGTAATTATAGAGGTTAAACGACGATAAGACACGAGGGTCATTCAATTATTAAAGAGACATATTGGTCCTGGGTAAAAAAACATTTAGTGGGACAAGTTTGGTACTTTTAGAACTTAGTATATTGGGATGAGCCCTGATCAGCTGGCAGTTCCGCACTGTTGAGTTCACAACCCCAAAATTAAATTTAACGATTGTGGGCCCACTAGAAAATTCTACACTGGTTGAACAACTGTCCTTCATTGTTTACTTGCTGAAGGTGAAAACCCAATTAATATATATTCTAGAATAACTTAAAATATGGTAAAAGTGATATTAACCGTAGAAATTGTTAAAAGTGGGAAGAACAGATAATAAGTGATCGAGACTCAGTAACTTATTAACACAATTCTGGTTAGTCAGTTGAAGTTTCAACTCTCTTACTTGGAACTCGATTTGGTGACATTATTCGTGCCGAATGCTTTGTCACAGAGGAAATAATTCCAGAATAAGGTCAAGTTAGCATTGGTACTATTTATAGTGCAATCAGTAACAAGCTTAAGTGCCACAAAACGTGTGCAAGATTGGTCCTGAAGTTGACGAGGTAACATAAGGCACGCACAATATTGAGGTGTGCACAGACCTAGAGGGTTGTGGATGGAGAAGGGAAGTACTTCCTTAACAAAATTTTACCTTCGGATGAAACGTGGGTTCATTATTACGAGCTACAATACAAAGGCAAAGCATAAAGTGGAAGCATACCAGCTAACCTGTCAGGAAAAAAATAAAAACACGACCGGAAAAGTCATGTTGATGGTGTTTGGGACGCTGAAGGTGAGGCTTTTTTATCATCTCGAATATCACCGTACAATAAACAACCAATACTACCTAGACATACTTTTCAATAAGGTGAAACCAGTTAGAGAGAGAAACGTCGTGGATCTCAGAGGAGAGGTGTGATCCTCCAGAAAGTCAATGGACGTCCTCACACTGCTCAACAAACCCGCGAAACCATTGACAAAATGGACTGGGAAGTAGTCTCATTCCCCTTACAGCCCCTTAGTATGTAGCTCAATCCCATTTGTTTAGTTCACTGCAGGCGGCGTTACGTAGAAAGAAATATGTGGGAAATTAGCTCAAACACTAAGATAAAGAGTTCAGTTCATTAAGACTAAACAAAAAAGTCTAACAACCTGTTGGGACAAGTGCACCAAAGTAGTATTAGTTATATCGAAAAGAAAAATCCTGTTTTTTTTTAAAAAAATAAACGTCTGTTTCTCCATACCAATTTATCTCATTTGATATTGAATGCCTCTCATAGAAGGAATTAAATAGTGCTCCTAAAACGAAGTTACACCATAACAGATTTTTAAATTTAGAGGATCAATTAATTAAAAACCATATTTGACCATAATATTTGATCTTATTAAACAGTTCGTGCTTTTTTTCAATTTTATTGACATAGAAACAAATTTAACTGTACAAATAAAAGTGAAAAAAATCCTATTCTCCTTTAAATAAAGATAATGACGTGTAATATTTCTTTCTATATTGTTAGAAATCAGAGATCATAATTTATCATCATAATATAATAATAATATAAATTACTTTTTAAAAAAAATAATGTTCTTGCAATTAATTATTATTTGGCCGGTTACAAATGGAAAAACATACAGAAAATAAGACAGTACATACCATGCATTATATTAAAGTCAACATTAGAGTAGTTTTTCAATCTTCCATTGAGAAGAAACCACAAAGATATGTTTTTATATCTTTTTTTTCTACAAATATAAAATATTTTATCCCAAACCAATTAACATAGCACAACACAAACCCATAATAAAAATGATCTCTCTCTTTAAAAAAAGAATTTATGTATCAAGCAATATGTATATGTAGAAAGAACTTATCTCATTAGTTGTGCAATCTGTAATTGCGTGGTATTTGCTTACACTGGGGTAAAACGATAGTATTTTAATTTGTAATTTGTACTGCAGAAGTTTACCTGATGATGAACACAAAGTGTTTCAAACGCGTGGTTTGAATAAAAAAAAAACTTCTTCTGTATGGAGACTTTGTATAATCGTTTTACCCCAGTATGAAAACTTATTATATTATATATGGTTTTAATAAGATTTTTCCAATTAATTAGAATAGTAAATAAATTCAATATAATATTTCAAGGATATAGTTACTTTTAAAAGTTTATAGGTCGGGATGTTTCCAAATATATTTGTTGCAAATTGTAAAATAGGCATATACACATGAAATAGTTCAGTCAGTTTGTCTCCAAGAGTATAATCATCCGCCAATGACATATTTAAAGTTTCTATGTCCCTATGAAACAACTTAATAAGTTGATATAGAGTATTAGATCTTGTTTCTAAAACTATATCTGGAATATTTCTATCCGTACCCACACACTAAAAAAAAACCTCACAATTAAAAACACAGGCACTGTTTATAATTATTGTGGAGTAAGTTAAATATATTTCTTAACAAGGTAACTAAAGCCTTATTCTTTGTAGTATTTATGGAGGCAAAAATCATGAACATTCAAGATGGCTGGTAGACTTCGTATCAATGATGACAAATGCACAATAAATTCATTGTGACTTACATTTCTAAACTAACTAAAATTTTATTTTTTTTTTTCATAGATTTCCCTTTTTACTATGGGTAAGCAGTATTTTAAACTTAATACTTAAAATTAAATTCTCTATGTTTAAAGAATTACGGTCACATATCATGATCAAATAATGTATTTCCATCACTTCTTAGAATAATTATTTATTATATTTAAATAAATTAATATTATTTTGTCATAAACTGATCTATAAAACTCATTAATAGTGTAATCACTTATATTCTGGCATTCACTCACATTTGCAATAACATGGAAAAATTAAGCCTCCACACAAAAGAAGTAATTGGAAAACTACTAGTCTTGAACACTTCATAATCACCTTTCTGTTAATCTAAAATACTGAACTAAAACATATTAAACTGGATAAGAAAAACTACAATGCTGTAAACTTAATAATAAGCCACAAACACATTCCTTAATACGTTCCATCTCTGTTCATATTTGTACCTCTTTTCGATTTTCTTTGTGCTCTCTGATCCATAGACCACTCTCCTTCTTCTTGTTAAAACAGGTACATACTTGTTATTTAGTTTTTGTTATCCAGTTGAATACTTCGTTATTTTTTTTGTTTTGTATTTTAAATTATCCTGAAGATGAACTAATGAACTCTTTTATGGGAAGACTTATTTTCCTGTGCTATTCCAAATGTGATATATATAAATGAAATAATATTATCATTGACATTTCAGAGAAAACTAGTAATATTATTAGAAAAATAAGTCATCTAACCTCGTACGTTGCCATTATAACTCAATCAGTTTCGGACGTAGTCTGTTACTAAATCATCAACAGCAAACTGAATATGGTTCTGTGTTGCTATATATCTATTACCTCCTCTTGAATCAATTCTTGTCTTCTTATACAATTTGTCCTAGTCAGTATTACCTTATTTTATCTAAAGGATTAACTCAATGCTTATTTTCTTTAACGGCTATTTATTCGTTAAATAAATTGTTTTCATGATGGCTTGATTTGGTTGCCACATTTCCTTTTTATAAATTATGTAAGAATTAAAATATTAGAATAAAAGTAAATGATTTTTTTACTTTTAAATGATTTATTGTTTTACTAAATATACTTACTGTGTATAAATCTTGAATTATGTTAAGAATACCATATAAAAGCTTGGGGCCATATAAGAATCTTTGTTTTCATGACAATAACAAGATACAGCAATAACAGTTATTCTTGTCAATCACACTCAGTGAATGTATTTTATTAATTATCGCTATTATTTCTTAAAACTGAGTGACACAAGGGGTCATGGGTCGTCTAATATAAAAAAAAAATATATAGTTTCATTTTACCAACTCAAGAGAAGATAATAAATATACAATAACATTCAGTTTGTTCTTGTTGAAGTACTAAGTCCACAACGTGGTTGACTAACTAAAACCACGTACGTGTTAATAACGGTGAATAATATTGCTCTAATTCTAACGTAGTGCAATCACTTATGTGGTATTTACCCTACAATGAATATTGCTCTATATAAATTCAGTTAGATCACATTGTATGAGGTTTTTAGGGTTTAAGAAATTATAATGTCTCTGCAATGTGAATTGGAATGAAGCAGCAGCCACTGGCTAAATGTTTCCACTAGTATATTCACAACAAAAATGCGAACCTAATATAGCTAAGATTTACTGTTGAAATTAGACTGCGGACCGGAATCTTTTCGATATCCAAAGAACTCCAGGAACATTAATCTTTATTACAAATCCCTAAAAACTGTTGCAATACCCGAAATGAAGGTAAGCATGGTCATATAGTCACAAAGAACTGCACAAGTTCAACCTGGTACAGTCACTGACGTATGGGAATTTTCAACAGAAAGTTGAATCTTTAAAGGTTATTCATTTTCATTACTAATCAGTTTATCAAGCAGCAAAAGGGCTGAGAAATCTTCTTGGAACTAATAATAATCTAACATAACTAAAAACTAGACAATTTTCATCCTTATGAGCGGCTTATTGTTACAGGGGCATTGTGATTCACTTATTGGTAGACCATGCAAATTGATATTAGTTTGAAACAAATGTAAGTAATACAAACCAATCAGAAAACTACTTAACTAGAATACCAAAATTATGTTGTTAGTATAAGGCTATATGCAAACTTTAAAACACGGAAAAACAAAGTGGCATTCAATTGCTCACACACTATACCCAAAAAGTACAAAAGATACTCACGAGAAAGTAGTGACCCAGCATTTTTATTGAAAATTTACCACTGTAAAGTGAAATAATCCTAGGAGTAGAAAAAGAAGAACTGTAGAATTGTGATACACCCATAAGTTGACTACACAATGCATGCCGTTGTTCCCTGTTTACCCATGTAGGATAAAAATAAATAATAGCGTTTTCAGGATCATCTTCCTCATTTTTACACATCTCACAATCGTAAACAAATACAATTAAAAGTTCCCTAAAAGGAAAAGGATTAATATACTTGGAATTAAATTTAGGTACCACTAGCAATACAATAAGATAATTACTTTGCCATGGTGAACTAATTACTAAATCCGAAATCTTTCAAACAAGCGATACATACACAACATACAATTACATAATGGAAACCCGTTCATAGCGTAACCTACGAATGAAACCTCTTATTGTTTAGGTTGGAGTTGGTGGAGTAAGTGTTGCTACCTTACTGTTATATATTTCTCAATTAGAAACAAGTTTTAATCTAAGTTTCGAGTTTAATTTGATATCTGGTTGTTTAGAGTGCATGTGACAAGGAATCTGTGGTTTTGTTAGTGAGAACGAACAATGAAGCTTTGTGAAAAGGCTCAATGTTCATTTCAAAATTGGTATCCGAAGTTTAAAGCATGTTCATTTTATGCTGAGTGGTTACCGATCCCTCATGATGTTGTTAGATATTTAAAAGAAGACAATATGTTCCTTCCATCAGAAGCCACAAGAAAGGATCCAGAATCAGATTCGGAGACCAGTTCTATCAATTGGGACTCGGGAGCTGAAGATGAAGATGAAATAATCCAACCAACCTTTCCTGATTTCAGTAATGCAGTTAAGGAAAAAATTACTGCATTAGGAGGTAGCGTTTTTGTAAAGCTTAATTGGAGTGCTCCTACTGATGCTGCATGCATGGCAACAAACTTCTCTTTGAAGTGCACTAATTTACAGGATCTCTATTTACTATTGAAAAGCTCTGATAGAATAAGCAAAGACTTATCACAGGATTACAAGCATTCAGGGCCGAAATATGTCCTAGTTTTGAAAAAATGGAAAGATTATCATCCTTGTTGTGAATTTAGATGTTTCGTTAAAGGTAACGAATTGGTTGCTGTTTCTCAAAGGAGTAAATATGATTTTTTTGATACGATAGTGTTGGAGAAAATTGATATAGTAAATGACATTAGAAATTTTTTCAATTTGAAAATTAGATGTAATTTTACACTTACTAATTATGTTTTTGATGTTGTACGATTTAATGAAAAGATAATTAAAATTTTAGACTTTCAACCACTGAATTTTAATGTTGACACATGTTTATTTGAATATGAAGACATAGAAAATTTAAATTTCAGTGAAGATATATCCCCTGAGTTTAGGTTTATTGCAGAACCAGTAGGTATTCAGCCTAATTTTGATCATCCCTTTATACAGTTACCAGAAGATTTGAGAAATCAAAATAATGAGGACTTTATTATGTATATCCAAAATGAAGTTAATCGGCAAAATTATGAATGATTTAGGTTTGATTCTTTATGGTGTTGTGTTGTTCATTTGTATAATTATAACTGATAAGTTGAAATGTCCTGTGGGTGAGAAATTTATTTTAAAAGCAATTTATCTTTGTTTTTCTTATAAATAAGGTTGTTTTGCAGTGATTATTTCAAACAATTGTGAGCATTAGTACAAGTTCATTGACTTTTATAGTGTATTTTAATTTATGAAAATTTGTATTAATATTTAGTGGCTAGTTGGACTTTTTTTATTCGACGTTTTTGTATATAACTGAAAAGGTGAAGTATGTATATAACTTTTAAAGAGTCTGGATCATCATCCAGCAACTCATCTTTCATTTTGTAATTAGATTTTTGAAATGTGCCCTAACCTTTATGTTACCACATCAAATTTACTTGTTGCGTTCAAAATAAATGTATATGTATTTATCTTTCTTGCTTTCTTTGAAGAACAAGTACTAACCTGGTACATAATTGTATTATGTATTATCGATACATAATTTATTATGCAAAACACAGTAGGATGAGATAGTATATAAGTAGCTGTAAAGATTTGATTGAGATTTTCAAAAATAAATGAACTCATAAAATACATGAAAAAAAATAAATATAACGGTTGGTATGTAGGCAAATGTTACTCTGTGATTTTTCTTATTATTTTTTTTTTGTATTTAATACATTGAAGGTGCCTGGATTTGTTGTTCAATTAATTAAAAATTCAACAAAACACCGTCAAATCCCTGTTTATTTTAACATCTCTTTTTTTTCCATTGGTTTTAGGGTTTTTATTTATTCTAAATAAAGTATAGTGACCAATAAAAAAAATCTGTATAGATGTATTTTGCATATTTTGAGGTTCCCTGAATCCATTTTTTAATTTGTAAGATGAAGTCTATAAGTTGGTGCATATATCATTTTTTGAAATCACTCTACAAGTCGCACCATTAGACAGATCAAAATAAAATTGTTCAAATACATAGTCCTTATTGTGGAAATGGTTCCTATTGTTTCTGGGCATATTGTCTCATGGTAAAAAGGTGCAGTATATAAAAACAACAGTTTTTTCCCACTGCTATAGTTAATCTAGGTACCAGGTAACTGTTATATTCAGTATTGTCTTCATGTTATTAATCTATGATTACAAACTAAATAATTTCGGATTATTGAAAAAGGCAATATAACATTAAAGAACAACTATTGACTTCCCACCTATGGTGAGATTTAAATGCGTAATTTATTAGTTTCTTTCAATAATTTACAATAATTATCAATCTCAGTTGAAATATTCCCATTTGAAAATAATCACAAAAACTATATCGATTCACGACATTAAAGTACAAGTATTTTAATAAACTCTAATAACATATTTGCTTATTAAACTTATAGTTGAATCTATCAATAATACATTATCATATGTATTATTTTTAGAAGGGACGATGTATTTTTTTCTGATTATAGTACTATTGAGTAATCCACCAGCACTTCTCACTCATTCTATTTCATTTAACCAGAGAAATTGCAAATAATCCATACAAAGAAATATTTGCAGTATTATTATGTTCTTATAAATTCTCTCAAATGGTAATCAAAAAGTTGTCAACATTTTTAACTATGGTATCATTTTACCACAAATTCTATTGAAGTAGCACCCAAAAAAGTTACCCGACTCCTGGGTAGCCAAAATAAGATATATTTTTATGCTGAAAAGTCGATGGTTCTTTGTGTGTCCCTCAGAGCGGTTGCCGACAATATTACAGCTTTCCTCAATAACCAACCTCTCCAGATGGTACAAATGAAATATTTAGAGGTGATCTTTGAAAGAAAATTTCCTTGCAAAAATCATATTATTTGTATTACAAACAGAAGCATGAAACTGATAAACTTACTGGCCCATTCAGCTAAAATTTATTGGAGAATAGGGTCAGATGCCCTTCACATTACATACCAGGGTGCTTTGCTCCCTTTAATAACCCATACCGTTCCTGTACGGGAAACTGAGGCTTTTCTTACTTAGAATCATAAACGGATCCCGAACAATTACCTATGAAGCTAGTTGTATAACTGCCAATGAGATCCTTATTTATATAAAAACATTAAAGACTATCGCCTTTACTTCATAGAAGAGAGTATGGACTCTGAATGGACTATTCTAGTGGCACGGCCGACGAGCCCTCGGAATGCAGAAAATCTGAACTGCTCACAATATATATTGATGGTAGCCGTCACAATGAGCAGGTTGGGTGTCCTTCTGTTCGTTACCACAATCAGATTGTAACTGAGAAATTGTTCCGGTTGAGAGAGTTTTGCAGTGAAACAGTGATAATCAGGTAGAACAGCTAGCGATACTGTAAGCAATGAAATGGGTACAAAAACAAGAAGGAACAAATGCTGACTTCAGCTTAAAGGAAGTTCTTTTTACATCACTTGAACAATAGCAGTTTGATGCAACCACATGGCCCATATAAGCCTTTAATTTTTTCACCGGAAAAGAAGAACAAAATGTATTCTCAATTATGTAGGAGCCTAATATTTATGAGAGGTATATTATGGATATTTTGGAGCTAGCTAAAACATTAAAACATAATGATGAATAAGAGTATAATACATGATTATATACATCATACCATATCTAGCCCCATATTCACATAAGTTACATAACAGAGTAGAATAGAAATAGCTATGTAAATGTTGACATAGACATCATAAAACACAGATCAATGAAGTCTTAAATTCAGAAGAAGGTTTACTGTTTACCTTGATTTGTTAAAATGGTAACATTCATCTATTAATTCTTTGGACCATTGTGTGTGGACTATTTACCTGTAAATAAAATAATAGTTACGAAACACAAGAAACCAGTTAAAAACTAAATCCAATGAAAATTTGACAAAAAATGTTAGATGAATGCTGTTCGGGGTGCTCATTAAAAACTGAGTTACATTTTCAGTTATTTGAACTTGTAAGATGTTGAAACGTGGTTTGAGAGGGGTTGGTTCGGGACCCCTTATTAACTATTCGGGGTTACCCTGATAGCGAACGGGTCGTACAGGGCCTTCCGCTATCCACCACCTGCGGACCCGCCTGGTAGCCACCCAAGCCCCAGGACCCCCCCTGACTAAATGTACCCCTCCCCCCCTGACTAACTTAAAGATAAACATCATAGAGTAGAATAGAAATAGCTATGTAAATGTTGACATATAGATACGAAAACACATACATACTTAACAACTATAAGGTAAAATACATAAATAAAATAAGAATAATAATACATGATTATATACATCACACCATTTCTAGCCCCATAATCACATAAGTTACATAAATGAGTAGAATAGAAATAACTATGTAAATGTTGAAACATAGATCATAAATACATACCTACTTAACATCTATAAGGCAATATACAAATTATAAATAAAATAAGAATAATAATACATGACTACCATATGCATCATACCATATCTAGCCCCATAATCACATAACTTACATAAATGAGTAGAATAGAAATAACTATGTAAATGTTGACACACCGATCATAAATACATACCTACCTAACATCTATAAGGCAATATACAAATTATAAATAAAATAAGAATAATAATACATGTTATATACATCATACCATATCTAGCCCCATAATCACATAAGTTACATTAGAAGAATAGAAATAACTATGTAAATGTTGACATGTAGATCATAACACACATACTTACTTAACAACTAAGTATATGGCAAAATACAAATTATAACTAAAATGAGAATAATCATATTTGTTTATACACATCATTGTTTTTCTACCCCCATAGTCATATTAATTACATGAAATAGTAGAATATAATTAGTTATGTAAGTGTTGTCTTATAAATCATAGAACACATACCTATTTTGCAATTCCAAATTCAATGTTTCCTCATAAAATAGAATTGAATATCAGGATGTAATAATCCTTATAGGAACGTCTTCATAATCCTCAAAAAAGGTTTCCATTCCTTTATCATTTGATTTTATTGGTAGAATAGAAGAGAAACAGCTATAAAATAGGCATTCAAATATCATTAAATTCAAATGATATATGTTACCTGATACAGTGAAATTAGAAGAAGGTTGTAAACATAGATCTTCATATACCATATACCTGAAAACAGTTTTTACATGCAAAACAAACGACATGAAAATATACTTATGAAAATTTAAAGTTAATAAATATATATAAATTAATATAAATTTAAAGTTAATGAAACATCTATTACATACAACAACCATACAATAGTATGGTATGGTATGTGAGTATACACTCACACAGTAGAATACAACAAATAATAAAGTGATCAACACCTCTTCATCACTTCAAATACGTTTCTATCCCTTGAAAGCATATTAGTTACATGGGAGAGTAGTTTACAAACATATATGTCAATATAGACTTAAATACATCAAACACATATATTCAACATATAGAGGTACCTCACACATATACCTTTAATATAATTAAAGAAATATATAACCACATTTCTACCTACATATCAAGAGCGTTACTAGTGCCATAACATATGAGTTACACAAGAGAGTTGATAGAAACAATAATGCATATATAGATTTAAAAAAATGTAAAACACCTATGTATTCAACGACAAGTTACCTACACTGTAGAATTACAATAAGTATGTATCTTCATATATTCTTATTTTTTTTTTTCAATATTTACAAACTTTAATCTAAAACACAAGCTTTCGCCTCATATTAGCCATCATCAGGTAAAAAACGATAAACGAAAATGGCGAACAAAACAAATGCTACGTTACTAAGAGCGGTTAACAACTAGCTATGATGGAAATACCTACACCTACTTCTCATACGTTTTGCTTACCATTTTAGTTTATCGTTTTTTAACTGATGATGGCTAATGTGAGCCGAATGAATGTGTTTTATATATTCTTATGAAGATCTTCATATACCTGAAAAGCCTTTGCCGTGTTTCTAGGGTACAGGTTCTGAAACTGCTTGAAGTTGGGGAGCTCTTAATTCTAAAAACAGCTGAAAACACACTGTACACAAATATTCGACAAATATTTTAATTAAATCAAATACAATACAGTAAAAATAATCATCAAAAAATAAAGACAATGAGACTTACTTTCAGGTTGCTTATTCTTCTGCCCAGAGAAAAATAAACTTGATGAGCCTCGGCGTCTTCTTCGGTATTTGGGGATACAAATTTTGATAGGTATAGGGAGGAGCTCGCATTTCTTTTTCAGTTCACTGAAAAGTTTTTATGCCTAGCCTATTTTGATTAAAGAATAAGCTTGTTAGAAACTGTAGAATTTTTGCCCAGAGTGGTGAACAAATGTCATCTCGCCATTCGTAAAACAACTTCGCTGCGGTGAGTAGCTCTTATTTAGAAGAAAATCGCTGATACTTATCAATCGTTATAACGATGCGCTCAAAAATAGAGGTATAACCTAGAGGGTTATAGAAAGAGAGACACCTAGAAAACCTATAGACACCCTTAAAAGATTTAAGCCCTAACAGATCACGATTGGTCTGGGAAGAACAGTGGAAGTGAGGGGGTTTCGAACAGTGTATGGTGTTGATTTTCTGTTTTGCTGTGTACTGTAAATGATTACATCCAATAAACATAAACATGCCCACTAACCTGTGTACAGGTATCCTTCCGTCTGTACCTGCAACAGTACACATATGTCAATATTAACTCAATTGTAATGTAAAATATTGTGGAATCTTTGTCAGTCATTGTTGTGACTTGTCATAATCAAATAATTTTGATATATGTCAAAGTTATATGATTAAAACATAAATCAGTTCAGCATATAAAGTATTTGTTCTCGTTTTCTTCATTCAGAAACAGACCTATTCCTAATAATTTTATTCTTTGGTAACAACCGTTACAATGATATTACAGAAATATTTGCTAATCGCTCTTCTTAAAAAGATTGCCTAAAATGGACATAACATCATAAATCCTCACTATATACACAAAGATGAGTATTGATATAAAATACCAAATGACATTTGCTATCAACTGAAAAAGAATAATTATTAATTACGATGGCATAATGCGACAGTGCATAGTCTACCATGTTCCATAACCAAGGGCAATCGCGAACTGGTTTAGTTAAATAAAAAAAAACATGTATTTTTCATATCAATTTATATGATAATGACACTTATTTTAGGTTTGTTTCATATTGGTGAATCAATAAGAAGCAATTAACTAAATATAGGTAAAAAAATATCTACCATTTCAATTTTAATTTATCGCCTAAAATTTAACATATATGTTGACATGTAGTTAACATTATAGTTAAAAGAGTAGTTTGGACATAATTATCAAGTGACATTATCGGTGAACAAAAAAAAAAAAAATTTCATTATTAACTTGGCATTAAATTACCTCATTGCATTGTCGGCCATGTTTATTTGACTAAAAGCAAGTCACTGACTGACTGTTTCAGTTCAATATATAAATTTTTTTTTATCATCTTTAATGATAATAACAGTTATTTTAAATTTATTTGATACGGTGAATTAAAAAGAAGTAATTAACTTAAAAAAAGTAAAAAAAAATAATTAATTACCATTTAAATTTTAATATATTCCGTGTAATTTAACATATATGGGTTGACAGGTAGTTAAAATTATAGTTAAAAGACTAGTATAGGCATAATTACCAAGTGACATTATCGGTGAACAAAAAAAAAAAAAAATTCTGACGCAAAGAAAAATATTAACTACCATTTAAATTCTTATTTATTCCGTATAATTTAATATATACGTGTTGATACATTGTTAGAATTATAGTTATAATACAAATGTTAACATAAAATATCAAATGACATTATTGGTGAACAAAGAAAAATTGTTATATTACCTGGGCATAGAGCCTCAGTGAACGATCCTCCATGTTCCGTTGATGAAGAGCAGCAGCAGACTGACTGGTTCTGGCCTGCAAGGAACTTTACGGAGTCCAGAGTTCACTTACACAGTCTTAGAACAGATTGGCCAACGCCATTATGACTAGTTATTTACTTCATTAAATAATCACACAAATTTGTTAAATGTTTCATTTTATTGAACGTTTTTTTTTATACGGTTCAGTGATAAATTTTATGCTTATTGCTATATGGTTTACATCAATAAAGAATTGAGAATAACAGTTGATATTTAAAATACAACACTGCTTTGACAAAACTTCGAGAAATAAGTAATTACTAAATGATTTAACAATAGATTAGGGAATAGTACGAGTATTTTACTTCACTATTAATAAAATGTAGTGACAATAACAAAATATGATTTTTAAAATTTCATTGTCTTTATGATATCTGAGTGGGTGTGGGTGGTAACGGAATGGAATTTCCATAATCAGAGTTCCATAAAACATAAATGATTAAATTTGTAAATATCTTAAAATAAAAAAAGTGTGTGTAATACATTTGACTGCCTTCCATGTAATACAAGATATGCTATCCTTCTCGTAATCATTAATATAATTCCTAAGTATAAACATTTGGACAACTAACTTTTCATTACTTAATATAAAAGATTATACTATAGAAATAATCTCATTAAATGAAAGACTGTAAACAGAAATATTGTACAACGTATACTTTGTGCACTACATAAAAATAACTGAAGTAGTATGCACTCAACAGTACTGCGAGTAAATATATTATCGAATTCATTGATAACCAATTTGATTCATTTATTATTCTAACGTTTATGTCTTCATTATTCAACTTATAAAGAGATTACAATCAATAAGTGTAGATTTTGCTAAAATACTTGCGATTCGTGATTGAAGGTCTCCAGACCCAATAGAGGGATTTTTAAACTTATTTTAAACCTTCAAAATAAGTTGGATTGCAAAGGACCTCATTTGTAGGAGCAACAATAACAGTTCATATTTCAATTAATTCATTCTAATGAATGCCTACAAACATTTTACTGGTTGTGATGAATATGTAATCAATATTTAAAGCTGTTGAAAAAAAGTTTGGAGTGGTCAGTTTTAACAATGCTCAACACTATTAATTCTATCAATACCCATTACAAAAATAAACTATCTTTCTTTTTTAAATTGCAATCACAATATGAATTTACTTCTCATCACTTTATTAAGTGCTGTAACTTAAGTAAGTTAAACCTTTTTAATTTACAATGAATGGTTAACATTATCTCATTTTGAGGAGATCTAAGTCGTAATATGTCTCATATATACAATGTACAATGCTGAATATTACATTATTTATCAACTATGAACATGTACATCTTTAAGATAATATATATCAAAACTATTCTGTTTAATTAATGCTACTAAACTCTAAGAAGTATATTATTTCTTCATTCATCTTAAATTATAGTAATTGTAGTAAATAAATTATGCAAAAATATTGTAATTAGTTCAGCATATTTCTAATTAATTAGGTTTAATGTAAAATATTCTGTAGTAAATATGTACTATTAATAAATAGATAATTATATTTCATAAATAAATCATAGGGTCGAAATGGAGTGATTATGCGCCTATAATAGCATCTAGCACTCAACTCCTACTCTCGGCCTTCGCGAGGCTATCCTGTTAACCTGCTATGTTGGGACAAACAAAATGGAGGTGGCTAGAGGTTCGGCCTGACCGCCTTCGATTCATAATCATTCTAACTTCCCAAATGCTCTCCTTTTATCCCAGCCCCAATCCAAGGCGTTATGCAATCCGTAACGAAGGATGGATGACACAAGGGTTACTGTATTACCAACGGATCCTCAAGGGCACCAGGCGACCTCCTTCAGTAAACAGCCTTACTCCGGTATGCGATGCACGAACAGGGTGGATAAAATACCACCGATAGGGCTTCAAGGATTTTCCCTTGTATGATACTAAGGATAAGGAAGTCCGGAGACCATACTCCGGAAGCGCAGAAGGTCCAAAATGGCTAACTAGTGGGAGCCAACCTCCCACAAGTGCACCTTTAGGACCCGAAAAGAACTGTCCCGAAGAAGGAGAAAGGAAGTCACTTTCTCCCAAAACGTAAGAGCCTGAATGAGCATTATAAATGATACATGAATAGTGTTATTACCACTGAGGTTAGTATGATTAATATTAGAAATAGAAAAAACCGTCATACCTCGTAAGTTGATATCGGAGATCCGAAAGCGCTCCAACATCTCCGATATCAACTTACGAGGTATGACGGTTTTTTCTATTTCTAATATTAACTATAAATGATGGTTTGTGCGCATTCTGCAAAGAAGAGGAAGAAACACCGTTGCACCAGCTGGCTGACTGTCAGAGAACTTTGCTGCACAGAGGTAGGTGCTTCAAAACACTCAACAAAACCATAGGAAAAACTTTACCTCGAGCCAGCAAAAGTGCTGAGCTTCTTGGAGGCGTTGAAATAACTGCTGGGGAACTTAAGTACAGAGGGGGGGGGGGGAAGTACAATAGTTTTTTAAGACGTAGTGCTATAGTGACCCTCAAATAATAATAAGAATAATAATATAATAATAATAATAATAATATTTTTTTTATAGGTTGTGGAAAAATCTGCCTCTGGGCTGGTAGTCCGGGGTTCGATATCCACCTGGCACTCGATTTATTCACGCGGTAGGTGAATAAATCCGTGTACGTTGTCTCTCGGACGTCATCCGTCGGTCCCGAGCCTGTACGATGTCAAGTAGTCATTAAAGATCCCTACTCGAAATGCACTTGAGTTAGGCAAAATTTAGGACTCACAATGTCCTAAATCTGTTCAATCACAGATCCAACAAAAAGCCTGTAAACGGCTGACGTTATCACCCACTAGGGGATCGATTTAAGCAATAAAAAATAGTGTAGAAAAAAACCTCCTTATTCATGGGCAATGTGGAGCATGGGAAAGGAAGTTTATCCTACTTTTGAATTGTCAGTACAATACTAATTTTTGTTCTTTGATCATTCTAAAAATTTATATATTTCTTATTATGAATACTGTTTGGTAAAAATTCTTTGAAATTTTGGATTATTGCCATAAGGGGCCAGGTTAGACCAGCTTTGATTGTTATTAAAAACTATGAAGCTCAAAAAAAAACTTTTTTCTTGGCAAAATTAAGATAATAATGAATCATTTATATTTAGATAATTAAATACAAAAAATTACTTAAAATAGTAAGAAATTGCTGCAAAAATATACAGAAAATCAAATATTGTTTTTAATAAATGTATTTAATTCATTGTAAATCTTTCAGTCAGTGTTAATTTAGTGAGTACTTGTCTAAGGAGAAATATACTTAGATTTAAATTGCTCATTATATTTTTACCTATAAAAGTATATGTACAATTGAGATATTGTAATTCTTAATATTGTAAAATAAACATATGTATGCAATTTTTTTATTCATACTTTGATATATTGGAATTAAAGAATTTCAACAATGTGTATTTATGGGTTGTGTAAAGAACACTATCATTCAAAATCATTCGGTAGAGTAACGGGGACTTGATTTTGCTAAATTTCAATGGTGAACAAGGCGGGAAGAATTATTTCAATGGGATTCTAAGGCTTTTTGAATCGCATGATAATTTTTAACCCTCCTGCCGTATTATTTACCCTATCAAATAGCTACTACATTTCATCTCCAAAGAAATATGTTTATGAATATACTAGCTATAGTAGTGGGATTTTTCATTGCGGCGCCCTCATTGGTCAGGGTGAACACAGATTAAGCCAAACATGGCAAGCTGAGAGATACTGGTAGCAAACTCTCCATCCCGTCAATCCTTCCCCAAACCATCGCAGCTGACGAGCTCTAGATTGACGATTTACTCTCCTTCAAATAAGTAACTGATAATGACTTCAACCTCTTAATTTCACATTAGTTTTGTATTATTAACATTTTACATCAAAAGTGGACAAATGATTCTTCGAAACTTATATTAAGCCTTTTCAATCCGTTGTATAATTCAAAGTTAGATATTTTAATTTTACTATTTGTAATAGGTGTACGATGTATTAATTTTATTTCATATTATTGAGAAAGGTTGTTTAATGAGTATAAAATATGTTATTTTAAAACTACAATAAAGTTTGCAAAAATTAACACACAGAGAAGTTGGATCCTCTGTATATATGAAACAGTGGCGATTTCTCAGGGAATGCAACACATGCATTGCATGCATAGAATTCATCTTTAAAGAAACCAAAATGTTCGAGACTCGAAATATTTAAAGGAACCCCTTTTTTTTATTCCACTACACGCTAAGGAACCATTTTTTATGATTGCGCTAAGCTTCCCAATGCAGGGGTTTACTCTTATCATTTCTAGTTAATGAAAATTGTCTTAATTGCCAAGAGAAACAAGAACGAAGTTTGCATACACTGCAACTCACGCTTGCTGAGCTCCTCAAATACATACTGGAAAGTGATTTGCACACAGGTCTTCCGGAAATTTATAAACTCATGAATTTGGTTATGACTATTCCCATAACAACAGCAAGTGTTGAGAGATCGTTTTCTGCCCTCAAAAGAATTAAAAGTTATTTACGAAGCTCCCAAAGTGAAGAGCGATTGTCTAATTTATCCCTAATTTCAATTGAAAGACATTTACTTAAAGATCTCATGGCAGATAGAGAGAAGTTTTATGGTTTTGTTATCGAAGAATTTTGCAAGAAGTTTTTATTCAAATGATGTATTGTGTATCTCTTTCTTTAATAAAAACATTTTTTGCCTATTTTTATTGTATTGGTTAATAAAAGTTAATGCAAAAAGTATTTCCAAATAAAACCTGATCCAAATCCCCATAAAATGTTATTAATACATCATTATCCTTTTGTGCAACATGAAAAGACTGAACATGAGAATTAGAAGGGTATTTCTCTGTATTTCTTTTATTCTTTGAAAATTGCATGCCTAAAGAAAAAGGTCAGGAGTCGCCACTGATATGAAATTAGTAAACTTCTTCGCAAATAAAGAAAACAAATCAGGAGTTGAGAACAACGTCCGAAAGCGCTCCAACTCCATGATCATCTTACGAGGTATGACGGTTTTACCTATTTCTAATATAAATCAGAAATATTCGAGTTAACTGCCATTAAAAGAGACTTTACAGGCTGGCCTACATTTCTCTGATCTATTTCACTTGTATTAAACCAAACAATATTTACATTCCCTGTATTATAGCTACTTCTTATCCATGAAATACCATTCAATAAAACAGTGCGCAGCTAAGTGATTAATTGAAGGTTCAGTAGAAAGAAAAATATTATCAACTTAACTTTATTTGTCTATTTACTCCAGACTGCTTAATAACCTGTGACTCGTCTGGTTACTTTCTCAACTTTCCAAACCACAGTATTATTGCCTCAAGGTAACTTATCAAATTTCATCAATGCTCTGATTTTCTAAATAAAACAGTTGCTTAATTACTGAAAAGGTTAAATTAGTTTATCAACAAGACATAAAACAGCTGTTTTATGAATTTACGAAAGGCATTTCTGAACTTTCCCATTAAGTTTTTTTCCAAAAATTCCAAAACATTAATTCTTTAATTTAGTTACTTTTCTTCTATTAAAACATTTCTTCAGAAGACCAAAAACTACAATTCACTTTGGTGTAGTAATATAAATTACTACCAAATTTATACTTCAACATTACCAGCTATGACACAAGTACTGGTACAGGTAGCATTAGAGTAAGGATCTGTTTTCCTTCGTGCTGCAAAAGTGTTATCCTGGTCACTCGCTAATCTAAACAAACCTAGGAGGCCAAGGATGTATTGAGGAATTTCCAGCACCTGACTAAAGGGCGGATATACCTGACCGAGTCTACCGCCATTGTTTAAGTTGATTGTTGACCGGTCAAGCAAGTCCGTCAGACAATTGTCAACCCTGCTCTGAAGAGATTATCCCACAAAGCTCTAACCATGTTCAGTTAATGTCTATATAAAAATTATGGCACAATCTCTTCTCACTCAGTACTTTCTCATCACTGTAACGATAAGTAGATGCTGATTCTAAAAATGCAAACGTAGCAAGCATTTTTCTCAACTTTCTGTAACTTCACAAAGCAAGAAGAAGAATATTTCAACATCAATCAAGATAAAAGGACAAAACATTTCATATTTATGTTTCCTATCTCCAGTTCCAATCTCTCCCCAACAGTTTCTGTAACCATTGAATATTAAAGTCCATCGGACCGTTTCATTTGATTTTAGGTATACATAAACTTTGTAGTTAGTGTGTTATATTTTATCGACCAATATATTTAAAAGTTGAATTATTCTTTATTAGTAAAGACGTACTAATCTTTAAGTTGTTTACTAAATAAGTAAATATACACTCTAGATAATTTAAATTTGTTATGAAATATTTTAAAATACTTAATTAAATATGTGTTAAGATGAATATTTCATGTTAAATGTCATAATTTTTGAATGTTGCAAGAGGAAATCCGCTCAAAATGACAAATATTGCGTTCCACCCTGGTCATCTCTCAGATTGTGTTATAACTATGATGTCATTTTCATTAAAAAGAGATAGTCACATTTAAATACGAGATCAATATCGATCAAATCAAATATCGTAATAAAGCAGTCAAACTGATTGCAATGGAGTTTGATAATGCGTTGACCGTCGGTTTAGTTAATCGTTTATACGATGATCACTTTAAAATACATCATGCAATTAAATTCATTGACAATAAGCTTGATATCAGGTTTACTCATAGTAAAGTTAATTGAAGATAACTCCACATTCTTTTTTAATTGAATTGTTGTTTAGAATGTACGAGAAGTTCATGTAGGTTATGTTAGGTTGTAGTAGCTATAATATTCTATACAGCCCTTTGTGATATAACACAATGATCATTCCACATAGGAAGTCCCAAATTTTGTCTAACTCAAGTGTAGTCTCGGAACCGACGGCCTGACATCCTCTCCGACGGACGACGTGCTCAGATTCATTCACTTCCTGCGTAAATAAATCGACGGTCAGAGTGGGTATTGAACCCCGCATCTTAATCCAGAGTACGTTGCTACTGGACTAAACTGACCCTTTTCATACCAGTAGCAATGAGATATTTTAAATTTCCAAAGGCGAGCACGTTGCCACTGAGCTAACCGGGCCCCTAAAAAAAAGTACATGAAACAGTAAATTATCCTCCTCCAGAGACAGCTGACAGAGTGTAGTGAATGCCAGAGTCCTGATGTTCAACATGATACACACATTCATGCATGGAGACCTTTGTTCCTGTGTATGAATACATTTTTTCCAGCTCAACCCAATGGAAAATTAAATTAACTGGGACAGCCAAACTACCAAGGAAAACGACTGGGTGAACAAAATCCAGTCAACAATCTGAGAATGTCTTAAAACTCACAACTTTTTGTGAAATATTTGTGGATACGACATTTCATTGGCGGATCAATACATTTCATGGAGTCCTATTTTGTAGGGATTTAGTAAATTGACCCAAAGAGGGTAGAGAAGAAGAAATTAAATCACGGGGAGTAATGGAAGTCAGAGTAAACGTATTATAATTTTAATATAATGTTAAATGTCGAGACAAAGTACAACGACTGATCCATCAACTGTTTCATTCACGGTTATTGCTGTAGGATTTTAACTGTCCCTATACGAGGTGAAACTAAAAAATAAATTGCCTGAAAGACCCACCGCCTGATTAGCTAATAGCGAATTTATTGATATAGTTCTTCCTAAAATCATCTTTTTAAATTACTATCATGTGCAATTCAATTTTCAGGCATATAAAGCTGAAACACCAGTATGATACTTCCATGTATTGCAGTTGTAATACATAAAAAATATATTTGTCGATACGAGTGGATGGCAAAGAAAAAGAGTATAATGACAGTCAATTTTTTGAGACAATAACAGATTAGTGTCCTACCAAGGACATCAGGGAATGTCTAAACATAGGTGAAGTACAAAATTAAAAATCAAGATTTCGATCGAAATCAAATAAAAATTTAAAACATTGAGCTAACAGTACTTTAAAGATTAGCCAAAACTAATACGACTATTTTCAATATCACCAAATCTCGAATATTCAATACTTTAAAACTGAACTTTTTCTAAATAAATATACCAGAATACACTATATGTAATATTTGAAGAAATAAAACTACAAACTTCCATCAGAATTAGGTTCTCTGTTAAATTTTCAAGCATGATGAAATCATTGATTTAAATTTACACAATTTATTAGGAAAACCTTTTACATATATTACATATTTATACATACTACAAGTATTATTCCATAATACAACTTGGGTTTAACTTTTACTCATTGGCTTTATTAACACAAAAATACGCATTTTCAAAACAGATACAAATGGCAAATTTTTCCAATGGAATTGATTTAATTGTATAAACAAGCATTAAAAGAAAATAATGAGTCAAACTCAAATCTTAATATGAAACATTTGGAATAAATATACCACTCAATTGAATATTTAATAAATTACATAACTCAAAATCAGATGCACACACACATTTAAATAGGTAAAAGTTAGTATAAAAATGGGTTTTATACATAAATGTGTTCTAAATTGAACATATTTTACACATTTGAAAATTATAAGATTGCAAATGTTTTATTTTGCGCGAGGCAGTCATTAATGTAGTAGACAAAGTTATGGTACCTCAATGAAGATGCATATATAACTTATGTAGTAAAATTCTATTTATGTGAACGTAGTCGGATTCGTATTATACACATTATACAAATTAATTTATACTGAGAAATTTGTATGTTTTTGTAAAAGAAATTAAAAGTGCAAAGTACTGTTAGAAAAATTGCACTAAGAACTAAAATATATAGAACTCAGGTAATGTTTCTAAGCCAGTTATAATAAGGTTGTATAAATGCTGAAATGCCTTATAAACCATAAAAAATAACTTATAATATTATTTACAGCACTTTGTTACATTAATTTTTAAGTCGTCATTCCTCAATTAATTTTTTAAAATTAGACCTTCAGGAAAGAAAAAGTATTTATGAAAGTGAAATATGAAGAGTATTACTAGGATAAGACTGTTCTTTATCAAATAATTCATCAATGTTTCCTTTAACTGAAATTTATAGTATATAATACTACACTGAGGTATATTTGTATAATTAAATTTTAGAACACAAACGATGAAGACCATTCCTGAGGATTGTCCGCAAGAGAAATCATGTAATAATATTTATGGAATACATATGATTCCTTTAATTTCATATAATATAGTATAACAAACATTCGTAATAAAACAAGTGCATCTCTATCATATACGTATAAAAACTAAAAAGTCTAAGAGAAATACAAACAGTGCATAAATAAATCATGGAAATAAAATAAATTAGAAACTGTATTGTACATGTTCTATAACACGGAAAACAATTATGAAACACACTAGAAAGTGCAATCGACCACGAGCTTTACATAGATTATTATTAAATTGAAGAAGGAATGAGCAATGCTAGACATTATAAAAACCTAAGAATGAATTGTTCACAATCTTTATGAAAATATATTTTCACTCTTAAAGTAATTTTTTATATTAAAATTATACATGTATAATTACCCTAATTATACATTTAGATATTCTGTTGGTACGACACATTAAAGATTAATACAGTTATATTCATATTTCACTTAAGATCTGGTCATAAACAATAACAGAAATACAAATTTGAAGTAATAAAGCTTTTATATGTATTTAAAAAGAATCTAATTGATTGATCTTTGTCAAAACATTTCTACTCCTCGTGTGAATACATAATCGTCAAAATAATTTTCATCCATTTCTATTTAAAACATTTAATTTTCAACAGATGAGTATACTCCATTATACAAACCCAAAGAATATTATAGCTTAAAACATCTATCCAAAACAACTGAGTCTGAAGATTGAGCATTTGCTTGCAGTTAATCTAAAAATAATTGAAATCATGTTCATACATTTTGAAGCCAAATTCAAGTTTTTTATTCAATAAATAGATTTTATAATCCTATCACTTAATTTAAATTACGGTAACGTTTGTTGAAATTATATTTGAAGCATAGAAGGTGTGTACAAACCTGGAGTAATATGGGAGCATTTGAAGTTAGGTAGCTCCTTGATAGCAAGACGTAACGGATCCACCATTCCTCATTTTTATATATTATTAATTTAAGATATTTTATACATCATTCTATTCCTCCAGGTATTGAGCATCATTAGACACAATGATACTCAAGAAGAAGTACCATAACCTATGGTCTTTATCGTAGATTCGTGAAATCTTTCTCTAATCAAGTTCAAAAACGTCATAATTCGCCCTTAATAGAACGATAAGAGGAAATAAGAAGGCTTTCTGTGATAAAATTGAGCCAAGTATATAGGCAGTCCTTGAACCTCTCGCATGAATTTAACAATGTAATGAAATATCAGATAAGGATATTTAATCAAATTATGAAATTATGAAAAAATTATGAAATCAAATTTTTTAATATCCTAACCGACAATTTTATAAAAACTGCAAAAAGAACAGAGAAAACTAAAGTAAAGAGCAAATTTAGAGTTATATACAAGATGTACCTCTCTCTAGCTGACTCTGAGGAGGATATTTGAACTACGACAAACAAATGAACGTAATATTCAAATGTCTGAAGTATCTTGTTAAATGAGATTACTGCTTTAGAAAAAAGAGGTGAGTAGAAAGTGTCGTAAAACGATTAAACCACGTTACTTTTACAAATAAAATGTTAAATTATGTGAAAACGACATACTTAGAATGATGGGAAACAGTTACCAGGCAGAATAAATAACAGGCATCTCTCCAGCTCCATTCCATTTTTTCATTCCACCATTGTGATGATTTAGACATTTATTATATTTATACTGTCATTCAACAAGAGAATGCAGACATCAAGCCTTTCCGAAAGCCACCGAGAACTATATCCGAAACCAAGAACTTTAAAGAGAGCCTCATATCACGAAAGTAGCTTGATAAAGGTAATAGAAAAACTGATGCGAAAAAAAGGAGCTAAAATATATGGGAACTACACAGAATGAGATCTCCTTTAGAGGGTTATAGGTTGTAGAACAAACCTAATGGAAAGCTAATATACGACAAGAAGTTACAACAAAGATCAATAGAGGTAAGTACGTGCAGTTTAATCAATGTGGCCTGTCTGTAACACTACAGATTTAAAAACATTGGCAAAGTAACAAATAATAAATCACGAAAGGTAGAAAATCTGCATTTAAAGATACGAAACATAATGATCATACAATAAATTAAAACGGAATATGTAAAAAGTGATCATAAATTGGCAAAGAAGACTAGTTAAAAATTCAGTGATGTAAGTTAAGGCTCATAGGCTTTGCGATGTTGCCAAGAGTGACCACATTACCACTCAACTGTAAAGAATCTCTAATAATTTATTTCCATTGCTTTCCAGACAGTAATCAAACTGCTTTAATAGATGTTGTCCAGCTATGAACCATTAAATGAATATTAAGAAACAATAGATCTGTTATGGAATAAAAAATCAGCCATCATACAAAAAAAAATGCACAAAGAAGTGTTGAGATGTTACCAACCTACACTAGTACAACTAGGATATAAATCCCTACTTATTTAACAATTGAAAAATCGAACTGGTTTTAGATTAGGAGTCGCAATGAGTTCTTATAGGCAAGGAAAGATCTACCAATGACCCTGATAAATCATTTTGAAAAAAGTTTGTCATATCTAATGTTCAAGATATGTTAAGAAGGCACGTTACGTTGTTGCCTGTATTCTGTCAGGGATAAATTAAATTGGTTTGAGTGACACTGTTCAATATTCTGTAGCAATGGAAGATATCATAGATCTGCGTAAACTCCCTATTAAATACACAGGGATGGATATCCAATTAATTGTCGACCTGAAGGACCTGCATGCTCATCCAGTTCCAAGTAATGATTCTGGAGAGTATATTGTCCATTTGATCCCTTTAAGAGAATGATCTTAATGTACGACCCAGACTTCAACCAGGTCCAGGTCCAACTTTTTTGATCAACGCATACGAAGCTGCGGTTGTGTCAAGCGGTTACAAAATATCATACATATGGTTCCCTTTAATCAACGCCATAAGAATCCATGACATTTATCATGTAGCAAACATATTTATAATCAAAAACGAAAAAAAGTTAAATGTTGGTATTACAGTAAGGAGGAGTGGGATGAACATTACGTTCTCCACGAATATAGTTAAATTTGATCATCAAAGAGTAAGTCCTAGATGCTCTTGTTGAATGGACGTAGGAAATTCGACTCTGAAGTTGAGATAAAAGGCCTTCTGATTAGCCTCACCAAGATAGATAACTTAATCCCCATACGTAGAGGGTCTCCTGAACACTGCTTTTCTGAAATAAAGAAAAGAGTTGGATATTAAGAAGATTCTTTCAAAAGTATACAATAATCAATAATTAAAGCGCACATTTGGAAAAAAAGATCATTTAGCTTACGAATATTACAATCAAGCATATTGATGAATTATCATAATTAAAACAAGTACGAAAATAGGAATCATCGACTGAAGATTACGTTTTCCACGAATAAAGTTAAATTTTATTATCAAAGAACATCCCCTACATGCTTTTGCTAAATGGACGAAAGAAATTGTTTATATGGAGACTTAACTTCCAAAAATAAGTATAAAACAGTTTTGTTTATAGCTGATAAGCGGAAATGTTATCATACACTAGATTAGTTTCCTTGGGGGGAGTGTTCTGTGTTTGATTGTTGTTTTTCATAATAAGCTGCTTATTGCGGGACATTTACGGTAAGTAATAAGAGAAAGTTTGTCATCTTCATTTGTACACTTTTTATTGGTCTTGATGATATTCTTCAGTACCTTGAAGAAAGAGAAACGTAAAAACGTAAAAAGAAGCAACAAAGTCCAACCAATTCTAGTTACATTTTTAATAACATATGCTAACAGGAAGGACTGCTACCAAAATTTACAAATATATGTATTATAAAACTAGCTCACAATAACAGCATGATGATAATAATCTCAACTCCAAGATGGGTCGTAGCCGTTCCACCTAGGGGTTGGTGAAAGATAAACTCTTCTACCCTTATAGAAAAAACTGACCACTCCTCGGTAGCCCGTCCTTGGAACTCCACTCTGAAACAAAAGTTCACCACTTTATTTGTGAAAGTAGTTTAGAACTATGACTAAATCCTAAAAATACTTTTTTTTCTGAAAAAATGAGTGATATACATGTAAAACGAAACCTTCCTAATATAAATGAGTTGACAATATTTCTGACAGTGCATTTTGTGTATAATAATATTTTTCCACAACTATTTAAACAGTGCTGTAAATTTAATAATATATACTTAGTTGTATTAAGTTGAACAATTTTCGGTTATCCCTAACTGTTAATGCAATTTTGCATAAAAGTTTTTTCGTGAGATTCCCACCTAGGTTGATAACTGTGAATGTGACGTGTAGTGTAGTAAATGTCGGAAAGTTGCATTTATTGTTTACATTCCTAAACAAACATATTTTAATAATCATGTAATGTAACAATTCATGGTTATTTTTTACAATTTTAAACTTCTTAAACTCTCTTCTTTTTTGACTGATTTGGCATCTGATGATGTATGTTTAAATAAAAATTGTGTACGGTCTCTTATCTTTGCTGTGTAGACTCATGAAGAAGGTTTTAAATAAACTCATATTATTTTTAAATAATAGTGTAAAATATAAAGGGAAATGCTAAATTTAATTGTCATTGATATATCAACCAAGAAATATATCTAAAGAATACAATTTTTCCTAATGATTGTTACCAATCCTGCTAAATAATGATTAACATAATCATGAAATATAAGGTCCGAAATAAATAAACAACCACATCAAATAAACCTAGATTATTATTATGCAAAAAAGTGAAACCCAATCAATGGGAAAAATCAAATGTAATTAAGTACGTGTTGGTAGAAATTAATTTTAAAAAAAATTCAAAACGATAAACGTGAAATGTCGAAGAGAGGATAAATAAGAACACATGAAGTTCCTATATAAATTAGAATAGTTCAAATTTTAATTTTTAATATTAATGGGAAGATCTTAGCACCTCAAAGAAAGGCAAGTTGACGGTTGCTCATACTGTCACTAACCGGTCCCAAAGTCAAAAGCGTAATGACTGCTGAATTAATCAAGACAGTAGAATAAAAGTCAGTAGATAAAAGAAAATAATACAATAAAACATTATTGCCACTTTACACTTTTTTATATTAAAAAAGCGAAGCGAATTACAAAAATTACTATCGAAATTTCATTTCAATGTTGAAATTTTCGATATTTTAGGATTTACTAATTTACAACTAATTTAATATTCTAATTCTGTTTTTCATTTTAAACTATGTTTGAAAAATCTAAATGAAAACTTACTCACTGGATTTTTGTATATACAATGTTATCCACTTTTAAAAAAATTGATACAATAAGGTAGTAGATTGTTTTTATTCAGTACAGTTAATATAAAAAATAGTAATTAGCATTAAGAAAAATGTAAATATATACTCTGAAATCATCCATCAAACCCAGCGCCTTCGCTGCGTTTTGGTAAGATGCTTTAGAATGGTAGGGTATTCGAACTGAACCCTGGTGAACGATTGACCCAGAGCGGACCTCCATGTGACTCACTACAGGGCTGTTATAAACCTCATTGACAAACTTTTCATCATAATTATCCTGAAACATTATGATCCCAAAATAAATCAATTAATTAAAGATTTACTAACAAATACAGATAAATTAGTTATGAGTAATTTCAAATTCAAATTGTTATCACAAGATATGGTGTATAATTGGTTCAAACAAGGAATTCTTGAAAATTAATGACATTAATATTTATTTTTTAAAAAATTTAAGCGACTAATTTATTTAGTAAACACTTTCTAAATATTGAATAGATTCAAGAATATTATGCATATCTAATATAAATGTTTTTCTTGACATCACTGTAATAAACCTTAAGATATTATTTTTAAAACAATAATATACTAATAATTATATAAAACGATTTAAAGAAAAGAACACGTAATGCTGTTTGCGAGCCGAGCAGAACAATTTACTGTCTATTCTCTGTTATTCTTCCTCCTTCGTTTTTAATATTTATAGGTGGTTTTCAGGAATTTATCCAATGACCTTTAGTAATTGGAAAGTCCACTAGAACATGGGCTGGCTTGAGGGTTATCTGTCTGTATAAGGTTTATCAGCGTTCTCCAGGTACTATACTATTTGTCATTTCATCCCACACTATGGGACACAATGGCAGCTTTAACTGCCACTTTGGGATGAGTGTGCTCCCAGAGTTTGTGCTGAAAGTTCACTTGATTATGTGTTGGTACTATCATACTTATGAATCAGTTTTCTTTCCAGTTGAAATACACTACCCCACCAGTAAGATGGGGTCATCTTACTCCATCAGGATTATGTTTCCATTGGCAGATGTTACCTGTCTTGGGCAAGTGCTCGAGGGAGTAAGGTTTGTGCTGCCGGCCAAGGGTTTGATAATGCTTATTCCATTTCCTCTTTCTTCTTTTTATATTTTACTTCTTCCCTGTTTTATAATTTAAGTGCTTTTAATTATTAATTAAAATAATAGATATGAAATTATTATATTATTTTATTAATATTAGCTATTATATTATTAATAGTTGCTTTTCTAGACACCAGCTAGAAAAGTGGTTTGTTGGACTAACATCGCGTAGGGGTGCAGAATAACACAAGGAGATTGAACAGAGTATAAAAACAAAACTAAACAAGGATGAAAGGGACAGAGAAACCAGCCGAAATTGAAGAAACGTCTGAGGCATCTTTAAGAAGAAAAAGATGGAGGCATTTCGAAGTACAAGAAACTTAAGGACACCAAGTCTTCCACCTCACAATCTGCTACTACTCATGAGCAGTCAGTGGTGACAACCCAAGTTTTAATAAAATTTTTCAGTCCAAAAGATCTCGAGAATTACAATTTACCATAATTTTAATGATTGAGTTATTGATGGTTACTAGTTATTTATATAAAAATGATGGGATAAATGTATATGTCTATTAATTTGTTTATGAATCAACGAACAATGCAAATAGAGGCAATATATATTACAATAGAACATTCCATGATTCCTCTTGTTCATCGTGACTTACATAAATCAGAAACGATACTTTTCCAGTATAACAGAAAAGGTATTTTTTCAGTAAAAAGTTTTAAACAGAAATAATGGTAAGGTAATTACTTAAAGTAAAACTGTCAATGCTTTGAGCACGGATTTAATATAAATTAATGAGTTGAAGAATTCATTCTTCTTAAAATAAAAAAAAAAACCAAAAAACTAGACAATCAATAGATGGTAGTTTTTATTTCTTATGTGAGAGTGTATATAATATCAACATAAAGTAATTTAAGTATATATACTTCAAAGTGCTCTAATAATGATAATAATAAAATATTAAATATCGCTAAAAATTAAATTTTTGTTTTATTAATTGGATAACTGAAAAATATATACAATCAATGTCAACAAGAACATTTAAAAAGGGATATATATATATATATATATATTGATTAGCGCTCCGTTCTTCGACGTGGGGAGAGCTCTCACACTTCGTTCTCTCTTCTAGTCTACTCCTGATGACAAACAACAGTTCGAAATATTGAATTCTGTAAGTGTTCTTTTTATTATTTTTTCTGTGTCGTGCTTTGTGTAATTTAAAGTTATATATATATATAATGATCAAACCACAATAAGAAATGAGAAAACAAGACTAAGATCTTTCAACCGTAACATCTTAACGTTACGGTTGAAAGATCTTAGTCTTGTTTTCCCATTTCTTATTGTGGTTTGATCATTGATCGTTATTTCACGTGTTTATGTGGAAGCTTTATATATATATATATATATATATATATATATATATATATATATAAATAAATTCAAAACGAAGGAAACACACAGAAAGACACAGACATAACTCACATCGATATTTCGACCATCGTCGTCATCAGGAGGTGCGAAGAGCGAAGAGTCCCGCAGGAAGACAGGGCGGTACTGAGCTCGGAGACCGCAGCCAGTACCCCAGCACTTACCACCAAGCGAGAAGGGAGGGAAGGAAATGAAGAGCCAAATTAAGACGTAAAAGGAACGAGTAAAAATTATAACTATAAAAAATTATAAAAAAGTAGATAAATCAAATTAAAATTAATAAAGAAAAAAATAAAAAATAAATAAATTATAAATAAATTATCGGTTGAGGTTGAGTCCAGGGGAAGAGCGAGCATCAAGTAAGCATATGTATGCCTCCTCTGAAGCTCTTAGGGTAACTTTATTGTTTGATTCAGGGATCTGTTTCAGGATCTGAACCCTGAAACAGTCATTGAAACTGAGCCCATGCGAGTTCGCATGGATGGCTCCAGGATAGTTACTGCGTTGACCGACTGAAGCCCTATGACCATTCATACGAAGGCTCAACTTATTGGAAGTTAAGCCAACGTAAAAAGAGTCACACTGAGTGCAATCCAGTCGGTAAACACAGTTGCACGAGGTACAGGAGGAATTGACTTGAACCGGGTAGGAACGATGGTGGAGAGGGGAATCGAAGGAAGGATTAGGATTTACAATCAGGCAAGTTTGACAGCCACGACGTCCACATTGTTTCATTCCAAGAACAGGATTGGAAGGCTGAGGGAAAATATGAGAAAAAATGCTTTTTAGATTGGCAGGTTTACGGTAGGAAATAGAAGGGGGGTGATTAAAGATGGAAGAAGTAGAAGTAGAAGTAGACAGAATCGGAAAAGACTCCTTAATAACAGCACGGAGCTTATAAGCGCCAGGGAAGTAGGTCGTCAAGAAGAAGGAAGTATTACTTCTATCCCTCTTGGGTCTGGGTTGGTGGGAGATGTCAGCCGGTAAAACACGACTATCAATGAAGGAGCGAGGATAGCCTCGTTCAGAAAATTTGTCCTTTAAGAGGTTAAGGTGATGTCTGCGGTCTTGGAGATTATTGCAGATATTGTGGATACGGAGAGACAAGGATCGAGGTATAGACTTTTTAACATGGGATGGATGGCAACTATTGTAATGGAGGTACTGTTGAGAGTTGGTGGGTTTTATATGTACGGAAGTCAAGAAGTGTCCATTATCAAAAGTAACGTCAACGTCAAGAAAGGTGATAAAAAATAGTTATAATTTTTACTCGTTCCTTTTACGTCTTAATTTGGCTCTTCATTTCCTTCCCTCCCTTCCCGCTTGGTGGTAAGTGTCTCCGAGCTCAGTACCGCCCTGTCTTCCTGCGGGACTCTTCGCACCTCCTGATGACGACGATGGTCGAAATATCGATGTGAGTTATGTCTGTGTCTTTCTGTGTGTTTCCTTCGTTTTGAATTTATTTTATTTTAAAAAAAGTCCGCTGGACCGTTTCTTTTAATTGTATGTATATATATATATATATTACTTTAAAATTGAAAAGACAAACCAAACTGGATATACACAAGTTCAAATACGAAGAATAGTAATACACATAGTAAAGAAACACATACTAGCTTAAATTAATGAGTTAGCAATTTGAGCATGTATTCTTTACTCTGTGTGATACTCTTCTTATTTGAACTTAGAGATATATTATACATATGTTTTCTTCTCTGTGACTTCTCGCTCTTATTTTACTTTATGTAGTTAATTGAATCTATTTATATATATATATTCAACTAAATAAATAAAATAAAATTAGAACAAGAAATCGCACAGAAGAGAAAGAATACAAAAAAACGCACTGAATATTTCAACTTCTGTCGTCATCACAGCGGATGTTGAAATATCGTAGTGAGTTTAAGTGTCCTCTTTTCTGTGTTTTCTCTCTCTGATTTTATTATATGTATGTACTTCATAAACGTTAACAGCGGTCCAAAAAAATGGGGTATATAGAAGAAATAACAGGAACAAAACACTGGGACAAATATTTCGAACATGCAATTCGTTGTCAGGGAGAGGATTTGAAGAAGAGATGTAGGGTATGTTAGTGAGGAGGTAGTTAAGTTAGTCTCTCAGAAAAAAAACAAATACTCAGAGAAATACTAACTACCTCCTCACGACCACACCTATCCTACATCTTCTCTCTTATAATCTTCACCTTACATTAAACAACCTTTAGAAATATTGGTCTCAGCAACTGTTTTTGTTCTATGTATATTTAGTTCTACTTAATAGATATTATTGAAGAATAACAACAATATAACAAAATCAAGAACCACTGGTAATAGTTCCAGTCGTTTATGTAAATACACTTTACGTCTAAGCCACAATAAGAAATGAGAAAAAAGACTAAGATCTTTCGACCGAAGCAAGTGTCAAGCAAGTCTTCGTCAGAGTAAAATTTCAACACTCAAATATCTAGAAGATTCAATAAAGTCAATTACAAAACGTTCAAACTTCTAATTCATTTCTTTATTCTTCAAATTATACCCTCATCTAACGAGGATAATAATTAAAGGTTCAGATCCATACATTCACAAGCAAATACATAAAAATCAGTTTCCCTATTTTTTTAAAGTAATATTAACAAAATAATTAAAACATAAGATATTATCATAAAATATTAGTACCTTCAGTAGGTAGGTGAGATTTTTGTGACTGAATAAAACTGCTTTATTATTTAGATGTATGTATTTCAAATGCTTTTCGTAGAACAAACCACTGAAACAGTCAGAGATAATTTTTTAGAGAGACAAAAAAAAACTCGGGAAATAATAGGTCTCATTATTCCCTAGGTGCATAGATATCTATTAACGCATGTTATCAAATATATAACTTATTAAGCTCAAAAAGTAAGTAATTAAAAAAAACATTTCAATTGCTCATAATATTTTTTATGGATGAACTCAACCTAAGTGAACTGCCTTTTTTTATTGAGCCAACAATATTTCAAAGTATACAAAATAGGAATACCCCTTAAAATAAGGACTACAAAACTGTTTCATGAATGTCACAAGAAATACATCAGAACCATCTATATGAACAATTAATTCAATAACCCAGTGATATTTTGTTTACAATACATTTAAATTATTCATAAAATAGACACACAAAATAATCAAATATGAATAATAAATGTTTATAGGCATTACTTGCTAACTCCGATCTTTCCAAATGTACGGGTCCGAGAAATTTCAGGTCTTATGCAAGATCTATTTTTCCTTTGCTCTGGTTGTCTAATCCAATCATCCCAGTAACTAAAGAAATAGCAATTACAATCAAATAATTCGTTAGTTAAAATGAACTTAGTTACTATGAATTCTTTTGACTCTTAAATCAAGAAGTGTTCTGAGGAGAGAATATAATGTACAATTAGTGAAATATATGAAAAACAACCCTACCTCTTAGGCCACTTCACAGACAGTTCTTCCCAGACATTTTTAGTCAACATCCAACCAAGTCCAGGAAAGAAGTCTGTTCGATGAAGCAACTGAGGGGACGATAAATCAATCAAGTCCATTTTTCCATTGTCATTCCAAGCAGAAACACACCATAATGACGGATCCTCGTAGAGAAGTGGAAGAGTGGAGGTAAAATAAGAAAATATGTCTGGTGAAATGTCCAGGTCATCTAAAAAAATGAAAGCGAAACATTCAAAATAAACAAGAGCTATCAAACTGTTAGAAAAAAAAAGTTTCAATTCTAGAAGTATGTTGTTCTTTTTGTACCATCACAGTTCATGATTTCCACTTAATCCATTCTCACTTAAACACCCTTAACCGGTATATCGGTATACACGTATGTCACAAACACAAAAAAAGTAAACTGATATTACTTTTTATAGTGATTTATTACTTGCAAAGAAGATATTTTGCACCATTTACAGTAAATTATAAAAATAAATTACGCTTCATACTTTAAAAGGTAGTTACCGACAATTCTAACTGCTGGTAATTATTGATAATTAGTGGAAAAAGATAAAACTCCACAATTAATACTATAAAAATCAACATTTTTAAATTACAATTTTGTATGTAATGAAACCTGCTTGTTCTCAAGGGCTCTATGAAGAATCTTGCCTTACTGTTCCAACAATCTGAGTAGTATCATTTATTATTTTTATACGTATTTCTATTATCATTATATTTGATCAGAAATATCTTTTATCATGAATTACTTTAACAAGTTGAACATAAAGTTAGTAATTTAAAATGGAGGGATATTTCAATAATTAAAGAGACAAATTGATGTGGAAGAGAAACAGTTTTATATTACTATATATACACTTTTAGACTTCAAGATCATATCACTGGGATGAGGTGATCGATAAAAATTGTTTTGTACTGCATATACCACGTATTTATCCTTAAAGCAGTATAGAACCAAACGTCAGAGAAAGTAGTAAACAAAATGCATCTCTAAATATGTCAGAATTTTCAGTTTCTTGTTTTTAAATATCACCGGTTTAGTAAATATGACATGCTTCTTAACATCCCAAAACAAGTAAACAGCAAGTTTAATCTTTTCAGACACAATAACTATGAAAAAGCCTATTTTAATAGCATCAGAACATGATATACACTCATCGATGCTTTTTTCTCTCTTGGTAGTGTTTCTTGAGGAAAATACTAGATTAGAACTATAGACTTGGTACAATAATAAAAAAAAAATGCATTCATTGTCAAGTCTATTCAAATGTATAACATATATATGCATGTTAGTACAGTTGCCAAAAGCTTCAATAAATCTTTGAATAGAGTAAAATTAGACTCATAACTAGAGATGAATAACTAATGAACTTCTACAGTGATGTTATCCTTTTATTTCGTATAGTTCGTTTTGTAGTATTAACAAAGAAATTAAAATAAGAAGTCAAAAACCGAATGTACATTCTGTTTGATATCCATATTCAGGGAAATGACCATTCAGTCGATATTTGAGAGTGTAAAGCTCACCAGTCATCTATACGGCCACTATATATATATATATTATATATATATATATATATAGATAAATGTATCGACCGTGGAACAGAAACAAAACTAAAGTTTATCGGGACTCGGTCAGTTCTTCAGGTTCAAATTAAACTCCCATTTGTGTTAGTGACTTTTCGGTTGTCTGGTGAAATTTGGTTACCTTGCTTGTTTATTTCAGTTCAGTGTCACGTGTTCATTCAAACTACAGTTGTTGTCGAAATACACAGACTATTTTTCTTTGTAAAATAATTTTTAATGTAATACTTAGTTTTTTTGTTTCAAAATTTATACTTCTGTAAGTTTTCTCACTAACCTATTGTCAAAATTTCTATTGTAATTTCTTAATTGTAACTAATTGCACTTTTATGTATGTTTGATTTTTAAATGATAGAATTATTTCTTATATTTCCTCTGTTTTGTAGGCCTATGAAAAAGGTTTTAAATAAAGACCGAAACGTTGACAATGAGAGTTTAATTTGAACCTGAAGAACTGACCGAGTCCCGATAAACTTAAGTTTTGTATATATAGTTATTATACGTATAGATATATTTACCTTGAATGATGAAACAAGAACTACATACCTTCAACAATTATAACATTGGAAAAATTGTAATGAAGGAACATTTGATTGAGTGCCCAGCCATAATGTCTAGCAATTTTGAAATAACCTCTGAACTTCTTCTCCTTAGGTGGAACAATGATATCACTCTGATCAGGTTGCTAAAACCAAACCATTAAAAGAAATAATGCATTTCTATAGGAATACATTAATCTTGAAAAAAATAATTAATAACTGTGGATTTTTAATAGTTAATAATACTACACTTACTGAATTCCATAAAATCAACTATACATTTTTAACTGATTTGTAGCAAAATTTATTATTATATCGCAGTTCCCATACGGATGCAATTATATGTACAATCTGTCCACATCTACAGTTGGTATCAACCAAAATAATATTGCTGTTATCTGCCGCATTTAAAATTGGCATTAAACGTTCTGTTAGAAATAACAAAAAAAAAACCCAAAAAACATGCGATTGTCAATAGTGTAATCCTTTCAAATAATTCACCATAAAGGACCTGTACGGCTGCGATAGTTTTTCTATTTTCATCTAAATGAGCAAACTGTCCTCATAATTAATCTAGAACTATGAGAACATTTATAAAAAAAATCAGGTTTTATAATCAGTTACATAAATTTCTGAATCAATTTTCAATGTCTCTTTAAATTTATTTGTTCAATAGTTTTCAATTTTGTGGTTTAAAATAATAGATACTTCCACTGTGTTTTTGTTTACCATGGCAAAAAAAAATCACTTCAGACTGCATACTTCAACAGTACCCCATATTCTTTGAGTGCAAAAACTTGTGAATTATGTGAGAAAAAGTCACAGCGTGAGCTACTACTGGTCGGAGGAGGTTCCTCCTGAAGTTGGAATCATACATGCTTTAAAAAAAAAAAACCACCGATCTAGGGTGGGGAACGTGTTCTTCGCGGAAGCATTCCACAGTCTGTTAGTATGGCGGTATACGTGGAGGGTTAATCCTGACCACGAGCAGTCCTGCGAACAGTTGGAGGAGTTCCAACTAAACTTAATGTCCAGGATGGAGGGAAGGGGGACTGGTCCGCACTTCAAATACTGCATGCTTGAAGGAGAAGCTGCGGAGCCTTCCCCTGTGCAGACCTGAGAGTAGCAACGGCTAAAACAGGCTGTCGGGGCTATGTCACCATGGAAGGGAAAGACTCTCCTGGTGGATAAGACGAGGAAAATCCTCAAAACATCTAAACTTACAGTACAGGTGGCACAATTGCTAAGGTATCCGATAACGAAGTCCTCGGTAAAATCAAGGCTTAAAACGGGGGACTCCTGGTTCTAATAGGAATGGACTATCCTCAATGAGAGAAAGGGGCATGGGGATGGAATTAATGTTAAAAAATATGAAAAAACGGTGGAATTCCATTACCGACCAAAAACATGCAAGGTTAATGATTAAAGAACTTTCCATGAAAACAAAAATGAGATATTAAGACTAAATAAAAACCAAATCAAACTAATGATGGGTTTTCTAACAAGACACCATTATTTAAAAAAACATCTACACAGATTGGGGTTCATTACAGAAGAACTTCTCTGTAGAAAATACAACATGATGGAGGAAACAGCACATCATTTGTTATTTGAATGTGAAGCCTTGGTTCACAACAGGATTTCAAGTTTAGGATTAAGACCTGAAATTGACGAAATACGCAAAGAACCTGTTGGGCTACTATTGAATTTCTTAAGAGACTCGGGATTCAACGGACAGGGATTAGTCGAAAAAAATGTGAGATGTAATGTAATATTCCCTTGAGGAATCGTCCATTTACAAAAAAAAAGTGGCAAAAAAGGGTCTATAAGACACCTGATATATCAATAAATTCCCCACACCGTACTACATTGCTAGATAATAACTTTAATATCTAAACGAATAATATTATTATAACTGTCTAATTTATCTAGCATTACTTAGGTATAACCATCTTTAAGAAAACACAAAAATAAAGCTTAAATAAAGTTAAATCTCATGAAACATTATAATTCATTGACTTACTTCAATATGGTACACATGTTGCTTATAAGCTCGGACTGCACTTGCTGTTGGTTCATGTTTGCAATCTTGAGAAACGATGATAGGAAACCTCCTTTCACTAGGTCTATAGTGAAGTAACTGGTCCAGGCACCTTGTTACAGTTATACGGTTGCATGAGAAGACTAACACTGGTAATGTGTTGGGCAACGAAGCTAAAACCTGAATGAAAAATTACATTTATGAGTGAATTATAATGAAACAGAAACACCATTGTTTCATATTTCTGTAATTGGATGGGACCACGCCAATAATTTTGAAACTCAAAGAATGATTGTAGCAACAATTGCTAATTTATCTCGTATTTTAATGAATGACTAATATGTTTCCTTTTTTTGATGTAATTACATAGCGCTTATTTTAACATGAACGACCATCGTAAATATAAGACAACATTGGATGTATCTGGTTAAACAAAGCAAAAAAATAAAATGGAATAAAACTTTAGAAAATGTGAATTTATTGACAAATACAGTAAAATTTTCCTAAAATGTCATCAAACTAACATTATTACTTTCAGAAATAATTCTAGCAATTATACTGACTATAAACAAAAAATATAAACACTTTAGTGTAATATTAGAGGCCTTGTTTAAGTAATATGTGCTTTCAATGTTTAACATAAAATTAAATAGTGTAACTTGATCTGAACAGCTAAAGGATAAAACTAAAACCTTATACTGAGAAGAAAAATGTATACACTAATACCAAATTTCAAAACACAATAAACAAAATGTCACAAAATAAAACAAATAGTTTAGCATTTTAATAAAATATTGAAGATATATATACTGAATTCATTGCTTCAGATTTCCTATTTAAAAATAAAATATTGACAAAAGGAAATGCTGGTTAAATAAATATCGAATTATAATCCACACACCTTCAGCTCTTGCTCAATATCTCGTTCGTGTCCACTGTTAGTATCCACTTCTTCAGCAAAATAGTCAGCTAAAACGACATTAATGATTAAACATTAATTGTTGAAGTAACAAGTATAATAGTTTAAAAAAATGTAGGAAATTAAATGATTACTTGGAGATTCCAAAAATCTCTTCACATGGTCAATTAAATTAACGTTTGCATTGAACTCTTCTTTTATACGTCCCTCCAGTTCTCTCAACTTTTCGGATTCTTCATCTGAAGAAAACTGCAAAAATTAAAAGTTACTTTTTTTATAAAATCACAAGAAGTTTAAATACATAAAAAAGACATGAAAGAATTTTAAACAATTTTAAAAGTAACAGAAAATGTAAAACAGTTACCACAGGAAACTTGCTGTTCTGTTTATCAAGTAGGAATAAGTAGAAAATTACAAGCCAGGAGAAAAATGAAATCAGTAATATCCCAGCAAGGTGGTTTCGACGCATTGCACTTCAAACGAGGCATCACATCAAATGCCCTCTCAATACGTCTAGTTAGAACTGAAAAGTAAAAACAAAAGACGATTACAGCAACATCAAAGTAAAATGTTTATAACAAGTGAATTTTTCTGTACTTACAAACAATAACATAAAATCTGGGTAACCATATTCCAAATATTACCGAACACCAGAGTGAAGAGCAATTCGCTGCACAACTTATAAATGTATTTTAAGAAGTAGCTGATAATTGTAAAACATTCAAATATGACTATAATGTGAAATAAGCATGAATCTCTTGAAGTAAGGAAACATAATCAACATAATTAATTAAAACAGACTTCAACGAACTCCATGTTTCATAAAATATAAATACAGAGAATTGTCACTTATGTGTACATGCGTTTACCACGTTACAGTACATACTTACTATCAGCTGCCACAGTAATCATAACCTAACCGAAGGTTATATTTTACACACAGTGTGACAGGTGATTTGATTGTATCCTTACTTGTCTCCATTGGATCAGCAATTGAAACCCAAAAATTATTACAGGAAATCATGAAATGCATTTGTTGAATTAGGTCGCTTCCATTAATGTAAGTTTAAGCAAACGAAACACTTAATGATGGGGTTCTGGAGTATATTCCAAGTCAGAACTGTTAATATCAGTAGAGAATTTGTGAAACTACATAGAAAGCTCCTGCTTGCTTCCTTTTATTTTACAGTAGGTGTAATTATGAAGGATTGGGAGAGTAAATCAGTTTGAACACGGATTATAATGTTAACATAATGTCATTTTGAGGTGAAAAAGTTGATTATTTTCAAACTTGACACTCAATTTTACCCATCAGCATCATCAAATACCCGCCTAACTTTACTAGTCCTTGTATCTTTAGGAACCGTGTTTGTCGTTAGAATTGGACTTGAAGTAACTCATTTTATTAGTACACCATAAACCTACATTACAGGTGACTTAATTGGATGGTCGCAAGTCATCCGTAGGAGGAGGCAGCAAACTTTCTGTTGCTTTTCATACTAATTCACATGTTTGCTTTTAATGAGTTGTATAAATTATGAGACCGGTAACAATCTTTTTTGTTGGGGTCACAACAAATCTTTTAAGCAGACTCATCTTTTTTGCAGGGTTTCCTGTGATGCCCTAATAACGGCTGACGGCCGTGTGAACTGCAATATTGATCAGGATTTGTTACTCTTTCATCCTTAGGAGGAAACTCCTCCTGGTAGGATTAGTTCTTCTTTCATAGTGGGTTCCAATTAGATTAGGGTCCAAGTGTAATTCGCTTCAGCAAAGTTAGTCTTTCCTTTCATCATTACGAAGCCACAATATACTCCTATCAATACCTCTTATAATATTCCTGTTAATATACTCGAAATTAAAGAGACTGATCGGTCCTTTTTATTGACATAAGGAGTGTATTTTTATATTTTCTTCAGTTAATACCTTATACTTTACTGTTACGTTAGGATTATTCTTATTTGCAGGGTTTAATCTAATTTCGTGTAATATGTGACATCCCGTTGTCTTGTTTCTAACCTTAGGGGTTTTCTCTAAATATAATAGTAACAGAGTCTGCTTTAATAAAAAATATCCTCATTACAATTTTAATATTTTAATATTTACTGTGTTTTAATTGTTGTGTAACGAATATACAATCAATGAAACGATTACAAGAAAAGAACACGTAGAAACAATACACAACTCGACCTTTTCGTCATCACGAGTAGAAGAGGATGACGGTGAGGTCGAAAGAATATTGAAGTGAATTGTGTATTGTTTCTACGTGTTCTTTTTTTCTAATCGTTTGATATGTTTTCCTAACGGACCATTTCATATTTTGAAATGTATAATCTATATATAAGTGATATATATTGAAAAATTGAAAACAGATCCTGGAGGACTAATTACAACGAAGAATATTAAGATTTATCTTAGAAATAGAACAAACCGTCGTACCTCGTATACTGCTAATGGAGTTGCTTGACCGGTTTCGGGGTGGTGCCCAAAACCTGTCAAGCAACTCCAACAGCAATATACGAGGTATGCCAGGATTATAAATCCAACTAACCTCAGTGGCGCTAACAATATGTATGAAGGAATATTAAGTAAAAATAACAGACCTCACAGATAGACTCACGTTTTTACGATATTTGGTTTTTTCTCGTTCCATCGCTAAACTGCAGCATTGCTGCCAAAGGCCACGAGTCATCCTTAGTCTCCAACGCCTCATCAACAAGTGGCAACTTTCACTCCGACGACTAGAGAGATCGTCCCCAGGAGAAGCGAATTGGCGAAGAGACGACAGTCAACCAGAAAACATACCCGATGGAAAGCCGTACAGTGCTGCCGCGACAGGAAGAAGAAAAATAAATACATAAGAGTTAGGAAACAAATAAAATAATATATATGAAATATATATATATAATAAACTAATGATTTAAATTGAATCCGGGTTGAGAGCCCGCTCCTAGAAGATTTTAGTGTAACTTCTCTATTGTGAGGAGGGACTTGCTTCAAATAGACAAGTTACTCTAAAAGCTTCTGAGGAAGCCAACATTTGGCTTCTAGAAGCGCTCTTTCAACCTGAATTAAATTTAAACCGTTAGTTGTTTATTGTTTTATTATTATTGTTATTTATTTCCTTTTTCTTTCTCCTATCGCGGCAGCACTGTACAGTTTTCTATCTGGTGTGTTCTTTGGTTAACTGTTGTCTCTTTGCCAATTCACTTCTCTTGGGAATGGCCTGACTATTAGTCAGAGTGAAAGTTGTCACTTGTTGGCGAGGCTTAGGAGACTAAGGATGTCTCGTGGCATTTGGCAGCAATGCTGCAGTACAGCGGCGAAACGAGAAGAAACTAAGGCACATTCGTGTCGCCGGATACTTCAGTTGGCTAGGCTCAGTCCAGTAGAACGTCTACGTCTAGTAGAAGTCCAGTCGACTTCTAAATGATGACGAAGGCTATTATTTTTTACTTAATATTCTTTTTTATTCTAAAATGTCAATAAAATGATTCCAATAGACTTCAGAACATTTAAATCCTTTGAAATCTCGAAATATAATTGTGTTATTACTTATGCCTACTACACTTTAGGTAAAAATGAAATTAGGAATAAATCAAAATATAAGAAACTTAAAAAAAATGGGAAAGCTGCATTAATTCTGGCAGTAATTTCTCAGAAAGGAAATTCCTGTTGAAAATTCTTCTAATCAGTAAATCTAAGTTGAGTGTTATTTTATGATAAAGCTAAATCGAAATATTTAGCTTATTTTATAGAAAATTATCTAGTAAGTGTGTTTGTTGACCTACGTCACTCACCAAGGAAGAAAATCACCTAATGGCTTAATTTGAAATATTCTTCTGGGAAAATGAATATTTCATGATATCTGAACTGAAGAATGAAATATCAAATTTATTGCGAAATGATCAAACATTGCTCTGAAAAAATGCTGCTATTAACATCTTGTGGGCCTATAATGAAATATGAAATACGAGTAACGTACCAGAGTGGTAAACATTGATATCCATCGTTTAAATCAATAAAACATGGGTATCTGAATGCTTTTTATAGCACTTATAAAACCTAGGCTTCTATATGACCATTTTTTATGGTGGCAAGAAGTGAAGAAGAAATATATAGGGGCATTACTAGCCAAAAATTCAGCGGTTGGCTAGTTTAGCTATAACCGGTGCCATGAGAACCACACCAAAAAAGCCCTGGTGGTCTTGCTTGGGCTGCCAAGCCTAGCTGATAAAGTAATCGGCGAAGCTATGGCTGCCTATATTAGACTCCGGGATTATGGGATGTGGAATCATGTAATGAGAAATGGCCATACTGAAACAGAAATGGTGTTTAACAAAGAGATAGGCATCCTGAGTCAAGAATACCTATACCTAAGGAGAGTCTATCTATATAATAAACTTTAATACGTTAGTTCCCAATAGAAAGCAATTGGAAGATATGGAGATTACATTCCCAACAGACGAACTAGTATGCTTCACTGGCAGCTCAAAGCTGGTGCGGGAATATTTCTCAATGGACTAAATTTAGAGCTAAGACTTCCTCTCGAACTTAACGCCAGGGTCTTCCAAGCAAAAGTGTTTGCCATTTTAACGGCAGCCAAACTATAGGAAGTGTGGAGGGGAGGATCTGAGAGAAGCGTATCAATATGCTCAGATAGTCAGGCGCTATTAAAGCGATGATGTCATCGGCACCTTCTTCTGTATTAGTACAGAAGTTTCAGGATATATTAAATGAACAAGTTAGTATCAAATCAGTTAGATTGATATGGGTTCCGGGACACAGTGGCGTTTCAGGCAACGAAAGGGCAGATTGACTCGCTGAAACGCCCTTTGTAGGGCCGGAACCGGCATTTCCACTCTCTGCTGCTAGAGTTAGACATTTAATAAATATCTGACTGCAGCAGAGATTAAAGAGAAGTTGGTTAAACTGTCCGGGCAACAGACAAGTTAAACAGTTTATTTTGGGCCCCCAGTGCTAAAAGTAGGAGTTTTCTTCCAGGGATTGGTGGAACTAGGCTGAGGAACCAAATAGGATTTCTCACCGGTCACTGTAGACTTAGTAGACATTTAAGTATTATGGGCTTAGAGAGCAGTGCAGTCTGTCAGAAGTGTGGAGAGGAGGAAGAAACTTCTGTTTACTATGTGGCTGACTGTCCTGTCTTTAGTCTAATTAGGTTAAATGTGTATGAAACAAGCACTATTAGGAAAGATAAATTAAAGGAACTTGAGAAGGAAAAGCTCCTGATCTTAATGGAGAGATCAGGTAGATTTTCGTCAGAGTAGGTCTACTGTTATGGGGTAGGCAAAAAGAGCCCATCTGGTGGCCTACTTGGCCAGGCCTTTGGTCTCCCCAATCTTAACATAACATCGTTTTTACATTGATAGACATATCACTAAGGAAATAATTCCGTGAATTAACAGTATTTTAATGTCTTTATAACTTGTTAGAGCACAAAGTTAATAATCGACTAACATGAAGACAAAAGAAAGATAATTTCACCAATCAATCGAAAAGAGATGAGAACTAACGATGTAATCATATAACCAGAAGGTATATCAATGGTAATATATCTAATATATATACCAGAATGGTATATCAATGAAGGTAATAATCAATGGTGCTCGAGTGAAAAATGAAAATTTCCCTGGAAACAGTAATCAAAGTCACTGTTAAATAAATGTAAGTTGCTACCGTAAATCAAATGTAGTCTTCATCAACTTCTCCACATCAACCCAATCAAGTACTTGATTGAAAAAAACAATCAAATCTTAGATGGTGCTGCAAAACGTCGTGTAACAGTTTTCAATTGTAGCTTTGCCTTAAAAGCTGTAGTTGGTGCTGTTATGACGACCTTAAGCATGTTATACATATTCTTCGAAGGATCTAAGCTTGCTTATTGTAAGGAGGTTTGGTGATCTGCTCCAGTAACTCATACATGTTTATTTATAAATTAGCAAACACACAAAAATTAAATAAAAGTCTAAATATACAAAGATTGCTGCTTCCTTCAGATCATCCATTGCGACAAATGTACGGGTTTTACACTCATAAAAGTACTTTCTATCATGTATATTCATATAGTTCGTATATGGTTCTCATAGGCATAAGAAACCTTCTTGGGCTATAGACCACCGTGAAAGAATGTGTAACTATCTTCAGATACATCATAGACCACACCATCACAGACACTAAAGTTATTTGAAGATGTGTATTCATGTTTCATAAGATAGGTCTAATCGGAAAAGATGTAGCCATATTTATATATGAATGAAATAATATGCTATCGATAGTACACATTGTTTTAATGAACTTTTTGATTTCAGAAAGTTTTTTTTACTTGGTTGGTGGTGATAATCTTGTTGTTCAGTCTTCAGAAAACCACATTTTCAGAGATATTGGGATTTAGTAGTTCTTGTTGGGGCCAAAGATGTTCGAAGATATGACAAAGAGTTATGATTAATCGAATGCATTGTTTATTGAATTAAATAAGGATTGATTTTATATTGCTGAAATATGATGAAGATAAAAAATGTTTGAATACTATAAACTTTATTTTATTTTAATCAATTTTATTTTAAAAGTTGTGTTGAATCAAAAGTAGACACTTTAGTACAAACTAATTCCCTTAGCATGTAAAGTACCTGCTCAAATTGCATTAACATTGGATTTTATTTACACTTTATGAAGCAAGCAAAATAGTTCACTCGGTGTTGTGGTCTTACATTCTAAAATATAAAATCATTACAGTCGATACACAGAAATAATTCTGTAGAACTCTGAGTGATTAATTTACTGACAATGGGAACCTTAGAAGAAATGTTGACTCTTTTTGAAGAAGACCAGCTCGCAGGACGCAATGTCACAGCGACTCTTAGTGTCGTGGCACCTTTTTTGAACGCCATGAAGAAGTCCCAGCATGACTACTTAAATAAGGTTTATAACCACTATCCTCAATGATAGACTAATAGGTCAATTCTGCCTTGTAGGAATGTACAAAAACGTTAGAATTTTAATGTGGTCTCTAAAACTTGTTGTGGTAGTATTTTAGAATTACTGTAATTGTAATGAATAATGTACGGTTTAGTGTTCAGGCTGTAGTTTTACAAGTTTTTTTTTTTGAAACTTCGATACAGTTCAATTCATGTAAACGCCTTTGTTTTAACCCTCATTATACCATTTTTGACTTTATTGAGTCCAGTTTTTTCATGTTTTCTCTGTTTTTATTTCAGGTTTATTTAGATTTGTTTTAACTTTTCCATTTGAAATGTTAAAAATGGTTTACAAATGTTTTTCAATTTAGCAATCGTTATGTTTAATTTCGCACAGTTTATAGATTAAATTTTCTTTCATAGAATGAAAATAATTGTTATGTACTTCTACTAACAGTAATATTTGTCGAAAATTTTCAGTTGTTTAGGGTTTGATTTGTCTCTTTTTTTATTACATCTAAGTCGTAAAAATAATGTTTAATACTTGATTACTATTTTATTTGTTATTAATCTTCGCTTTTGTTATAAGTGGTTTTGAGCTAATGTGAACGTAAACTTCTGATAGTTGTTTTTTTATCAAACTTCGATTGTTTTCACTAATGGATACTCCTCTCATGTACTGTTTTATGTGAAATTCGTTAAACCTCATTTTGTTTCAGTATTATTTGGCTGAATTTGACGATTTTAACTCTTCTTATGACAAAATGTAGAGACTTCTTATTGGTATATTCATTACTTATGCTAATAAGAAACCATGAGTAAAATATTTACTGGAAAATAGGATTATCATATCAAGTTGTGGTTAACCAAGAAAGGATTTCCACAATGTTTAGCGTGTACTATAATTTATTCACAAACGATCTACCAACCGCAATAAATGAAAATACTTTACAATTCAAGTAGGTCTAGTTTATAATTACTTTTGAATGAAGGCTACGCGAGCTGTCTTTTTGGTGTAAATGAAAGTCAAAGGATAGAAAAGAAAAAAAAAACTGTTTTAAAACTTCTCACATTATGAGAAAAAGAATACTCTGCTGATGTATACTATCGAAGATCCAAGGTCAAAGAAGAAAATCAAAATATTTAGTTATGAAGCTTTATGGAAGGATGAGATTTAGAATCACGCCAATATGGTTACATTGGAGGCATTAAACCGTTTGAAGTTACTTAAAAAACTAACTGAAATCTTGCTTGAGCTTCATGAGTTTTTGAATGTGTTTAATGTATAACAGTATACATCTGTCACAATTGATGTCACGGTCCCTTATCACACACAGCATTAACAGGAAGAGCTCGTGAATAGCTCAATAATAAGTATGATTCTTGGAGATGCAGCACCCACATTTTCGACATAATTTCTAAATGAGTTTATTTCAGAGTTAACAGAATGTTTGAATACCTTACAGGTAGATGATAATTCAGTTCATTATTAGGAGGTATTTCATCAGGCCAGTAGTTAGTCTAATTTTTTAAATTTAATTCAGTAGTGATTTACTATATGGGCTAGTTCAGATGCTTAAAACATTTCATTGATGTTTTTTTATGAACATACGATTCTACAAGTTGTTTAGAACACTAGTAAGGACCTGTTGATAATTAAAAAGACTCTTTTTGCTGTTATTTCATATGTAATCCCACCATAATTCCCTGTTTAATTACTTTTCCTGCTTTAAAGTTTTACTAATGGTGTTTTGTTCAGTTTCTGCTGCGACTTTACACTTTACTGGAACAATTTGTCAGCATACCCAATACTGACAAAATGTTTTGAGTAAATCCTGAGTAAATTTCTGTAGATACTCTGCAGTACATTAGAACTAATAGAAACTCTTTGAAGATATCTTCTTTACCAGGTCTTTATAAGTGTATTAATTTTAGTTTCGTTTCATATTTCATTGCTTTTTAGAAAATACATGTGAAGCGTGTCATAACTTTACCATAGTGCTGAGACTTACTTTGCCATTCTAGTTGGGAGTAGTGATTTGTAAAAAGTATTATGAGAAGAGTAACCAACTCTAATGAGAAACAAGAGAATAGACGGTGAGTTTCATATTAACTATTGAAATTGTTAATAATATTAGCACTGGATCGTTTAGATAAAGGTCTGAGGGAGGGTGGTCCAACTCAGTCGACACGTACCAGTGTATGGAAAATAAAAGCTAACGAATATCTGCAACTTTAAAACAAAATATCATTCAGGCTTTTCATTCATTAACCATGGTTTTAAGCTATGGTTAACTTATATTTTAATTTTCAAGAGATCAGTATATGGTATTGTCATATTTATTTGATATGTATAAGTGTTTGTATATCAGTGACGTGCGGTGAGGATCATAGCAGCTGAGGCACTGACTTCATCGCAGTTACATTTAAATCCTATAGTCACGCGCGCCTCTTCCCATGAGGCAGGAGAACTACGTGCCTCACTTAGTGATTATTTGTAAGTTTTATGATCTCTCAGCTCAGAAATACGGTATCACTGCAGAGTATGCCAGCACAGTTAACAGTCACTGCGCTATCTGTCGAAAGGAACAGCAGGCGGCAGCCTCACCACACATTTGTTTTAAGAATTTGAACAGTAAACGTCAAAATCCAGCGATTTTGGATAAAAGCAATCTAAAACTGGTAAAGTGAACTGAAAAATATATTTATTGTGCAATCCAGTGGATAAATATAATCGTTTAACTATTTTACTCATTTTTACATTTTTTTTCCTTTCTAAAATTGTCAGATGAGGCTCAGCCTCACCTGACTGCACGTCCCTGGTGTATATGCTTTCAGTTATTGTAGAAGATCACAATTAGAACGAATACATCAGTAAAGTACTCACAAATTTTGCTTTTATAAATTTTATATTGAAAATTTAACTTAAATATTTGCCTGACATCCATCATTTTTATGCCCATTTCAATACTCAGGCTCAATGCAATATTGATATTAGAAAAATGCCAGTCTTTTGTATTCACTTGTGCCAAAAAAAATTGCATTGGACCAGTAAAGAATTTTCATAGAAAACTGATTGAATATGCTGGGCTCCTGAAACGATAGGCTGGACAAATTTAAATATAAAACTTTGCTAAATCCTAAATTTAATAGACCGGGGAATCTAGGAGTTAAGCATATCCGTCAAAAAACATCGATCCCATATCATAGACAAACCTAGTCCTTAATAAACTCAAATAATTTTTATATAATTAAAATCAATTAATCGTGATTACTAAAACAATATTTTATTTAAATCATTAGTGGGATAATATGTATTTCTAATTACAAATTACTAAAGAATAAAAAACGATAAATGTAATATTTGTTTACTGACTGATGATAATGCTGGGTAATTTTTTAACAAACTTTTAACAAACCTGGTAACTTGGTAACAACAAAACATTCTTCAAAAATCAATGTCCACAAACATATTTTAGCTCATAATTTTAGTTATTAAAATTACCAGTAACTTACAAAAATTCCTTTTATTTCTAATACTTTTATGTCAGTTTTTAGACTAAGAATTCTAATTCAATATGATAGGATCATTCTCTCAATCCATTTGTTTTCGTAAATTTAGAACATTTTGTTAGTTTATGTCTTAAATGATCAGAATAAAATTATGTTTGACAATATGTGTGGATAGTTTTTCTTTCTGCTTAAGTTATTATTTCATGCAGTTAATTCTTCAGCACTTTTTGTAATAATTATTCAAAAATCATCTAAAATAGTAAAATATATATATATATATATATATATATATATATATTATATATATATATATTATGTTAACTACTTACATACTCTTGTAAAATAAATTTATCTAATAGAAAAACAAAATGAGACGTGAGTTAGATTAATAATTTTCTTAGTCAAACATTAAAATAAAAATAAAAAAAATCTGGAACAACCTACACAAATATTTACTATAAATTAACACAATATCCAACTCGTTGATAATTGAGTTTTTGTTTTGTTTTACCATGTAATGTGAATAGATTAATGCAATACAGTAATGTTTTGTAATGTGAATGTCGTGATGAAGTTATAACGTATACCTTCTGGTAAAGTATGATTAAACTTATAGGTAATCAATTTAATGATTTAATTTATTTCATAGTAGCTATAAACATTTTTTTCATTTATAAAAAAATTAAATCACTGATCTAGAACAATCAGAGAGTTTTTATTATAAGCATCTAACTGAGGACCTGAGACTGGTCGCACTCGTGCGCAGAGCTGCCATATCTGACCTATCTAGCTTCCCTTTATCATTTTTAATATCAGTTATGAATTTTAATTTATCCAACTTCAACATTTTCCTTAAAGAATTCTTTTACCTCTATTGGTTAGAGGCTTGGTTTGCTCGAATACGATCAATGGTTTACCCAACTTCCATTCAGTGTTTGCATGATTCGTATGATGTTCATTTCATTTTACATAAATAGTAGTTAAGAAAATAAATTGCGGTTAGATATTCTATATATATTTATAAATCCTTCCTTTGTATTTTCTTAAAAATTCAAGTTCAATTGAAAAGACTTTTTTAAACTAACTTAGAGTTGGTTGTTGTAGCCACCTATTTCAGTATCTTCACTTACTCCAATCCATTCTACTAAATGGTTCACTGGCTAATTCTCCTGCATTCCTTGTTTCCAAGTACTTACACACTTTGTTAGTTATTTATGCTAGATTCAGTATTAATATTTGACGTATCAGTATACTAGACAAGAGCTCTTTTTTTTTTTAAATCAAGGAGCTTCCAATAGAGGTGATCGTTTATAATTACTTGGACTTTCCCGTGAAATCTATATATACACTAAATATTTTTCCATTTGCATTGTATTAATCCATTCTAAAGTTTCTGAATAAATCAATGCACTCCTGTTGATTCAACCGATAGTAAAGATGTACTATCACAAAAGTTCTTTCTATATTCAAGAGGTCCAGTGCAATTCTTTTAAGCCTTACACATTTGTCTATTTTGTTATCCAAAAGTTTTTAGGTTACTTATTTTCTAAAATTTTCCATATTACTATAGAAATGTTAATCATTTTTAATGTAATATTACTTATCTAGTACCGAATGATCATGAAAATTCGTAGTGTGACAATATCTAACACCAAATTTTAAGTTTAAAGAATCACCCGAGAAATAGCTTATAAATTGTAGCGTGTATTGTTATAAATAATTCAACTATTACCCAAAAGTAATTGAGTTCTTAAACGCACAAAAAATATATGTCTGAAAATTTGATATATTAACATTTGATTTATTGCAACATTCTCACAACAAACCTGAGTACAGAAGGTAAACAAATAGCCGAGTTCTCACTTTTTAGAGCTTTATTGCTTTTTATGGTAATCGAAATATACTGAATTTTTGTTTATATATTACTAATTTCAGGTTGTTTTCTTTTGACAAACTTTCGTTCTAATACAGTTTGCCGTTTAGTGTGAAAAAAAATTGCCTATATCCCCATAACCCCTTTTTTTATCCGTGTAATTTCAAAAAAAAAGTATTCAGCACATTGACTTAATGTGTTTATTTTTGGGTAGAATTTCATTACAATCCTTTAACCATTGTCATCACTATCATGTCCACAAGATTTCAGAATAAATCATAAGTCAAAAAAATTTTTTAATGCAAAAATTACTTTATCTGTTGTTTTAAAAATCTGAAGGTTTTTTTCATATATAGCTTCTGTCAGTTTCATAATAATTCCAAAGTTATTTAATAGTTTACTGGTTTAGTAAGTAGTGACTTTTACTTTTCATTTAGTAAATACTTACTAGTACTGATTTACTAGCTTAGGAGAAAAAAAAAATGTGTTTCCTCGAATCACATTTTGATAAAAAAAAGTGACTTTCATAATGCAATACTGCCGAAAAACAATAGGGCTTGTTTACAACATAGGGCAGAATTTTGGTAAAATATGAACTTGATCTATCAAATGGTGTGGTCTGTAGCGTACCGACAAATTTTGGATTCACACCCATTCAACCCACACAGATATCTCAAAAAAAAACGTCAAAAATGACTTCAGGGACCACTAAACATGTGAATCTGTCAAAATCTCGAGATCGAATTTTTCAAGATTCCTATACCTTTCTCAGAGTAAAGTAAAAAGAGAATTATAGTCTTGACAAGGACTTCCATGAAATTGCAGATTATAATGAATAGTCATTATTAAACTAAATTAAACTGAGTATGTAACATATTATTAATTAGCTAACTGAAATATTATTAATATAAAGTAAATGAATACTCATTGGAGTTTCAGTTTAAAAAAACAAGAATGAAGTACAGTCGATTCCGGTTAATTAGGACACATTAAATTAGCGGCTGTCCCAATTAAACGAATTTCACTTTTTTTTTGGAAATTCATTTGATTGGTTTTAGGAACAATGCCATTAAGCATTGGATGGGGGGGGGTTGTTTTGCTGCTGCACTGGCTTGGATGGAAAAGATAGCAAATGTGAACATGAGACAGCTGCGGAAAACACGGGTATCAGGTTCAGAAAGAAGCCGCCTTTCTGGCTTTCCCGGGATTTAGAAGGGGGTGGTGTTTGTTTTGCCGCTGCACCGGCTCGGTTAAACCGGAACTCAGTTAAAACATAATCGGTTAATCAGGACTCTGCTGTACTAAAATCTTAAATTTACTGTCCCAATTAAGCGGAATGTTGTCCCAATTAAACATACAATTTTACAATTGTAGTTCATAGTTTGGTTTCCGTTCTTTGAGATTTGTCCCAAATAAACGGCTGTCCCAATTAAGCAGTGTCCCAATTAAGCGGAATCCACTGTATTTGGTATATCAACCACTTGAAAGAATAGAACTTAAAAATTCAGCACCAAGGGTTTAATCAATTATCAAAAATTATATACTAATTTTATAATAAGTTATTTATCTTACAAAATGGTAATATTCTTTTTATATTAATATTTTCTTATGCACTTTTTGTATGATCTTTAAATATGTGTAGTAGAAATAGTATAGTTATTTCTTCTGTTGCAACATAACAGCATAGTAAAAAAATATAATTTTTGATATTTTATTCTGTTTTTTTTTCTAAAATCTTGAAATACTAAATAAAAAACCTTATATTACAAAAAATACAGGTTTATTATGTGTCAGGTAAATGACATTTCATTTTTTATTATCAACTACATTGTTTATAGGTTCAATTGAGAGAAGTCGCATCAGCTCAAAAACAGCTGGAAGAAGAAGTTATGCCTGCTCCTTTAGCTTACAAATACAGGAGATATGAGGCTATATACAATGATAAAGGATTGACTGAATTCATCTTAGCATCGGTTGATAAAATAAAAGAATACACATGGTCAACAGGTAAATAATCTGATCTGCGCAAGTACTAAGAAGAATTCTTTTACGTAAAAAGAGTTAGAAAACAGAAAGCTTCATGCTCAATTCAAATAATATAAGCAGTAAGGTAAAATTAAAATATCTACCTCATTACTGTGAATATAAGCCATCTTTTAATTTCCAGTGTTACTAAAATTCCAGTGTTAAATATGAGTAAGACACAAAGTAGGCTAAACAAAATTATATCTTCGTTATTACTACAGAGATTGTTAGTAATATTATTACACAATTGCACCACCTTACAGTGCAAGTTATCTTCATAACTTTACCTGTTTCAGAAGAATAAAATTTAGTTTACTCTTGATAATGGATGAGTTCCTAAACCGGTCGAGTGATGAAAACATCCTAGTGTTTTTTTTTTTAATATTAATAATAATGAATGGCCTAGATTTTTATTTAAATACTTAAATAAGGACTATGAATTTGTGATATATTTTTTTCAATTTTTTGATTGTAAATTATGAAAAAAAAACAACTTTATTTTGCGTGTTTGGCTGATTAAATCCTTTTTTTTTTTTTTGAAATAACTTTTCTCATGTTGAAGTTGTGAGAAAAAATTTATTGAAAAGTAAATTGTAAGCCATTTGGAAACTATGTACACTTGTCTGTTATGTAGAAGTTATTGCACACATTATTAGACTCACTATCATACGCCTCGTATATGTTCTCCTAGCTTGACTAATTTTAGAATTAGTTCATTTTCAAAGAGCCTAATTCTAGCATACTCCTTCCTAGTGGCCTTTAAAGGTGGACATGTCCAAAATAGGTCAAGTAAGGAAGAAATTTCTTCCTTTGATAACTGATTACATTAAAAAATAAATTTTAAAACAAATTCAAACTTAAATGGAGTCTTTAAACCGGTTGTAATGAACTTATGTCGTTAATGATGAGAAACGTAATGATGAGAGTTAATAAATGAATCAGTCTCCATTGAAGCATCTGCAGTGCTATATTGAGGCATAAAAACAAATTTTTGATTAGATATGGATCCTTTCGTTTTTCAAGAGTTGGCAGAAGGCTTATGGTATGATACTTATCTACATATTTTGGCAACTGTTTTGTAGGTTTGTCAATTTGTATGGCTTTTAATATCTTCCAGTTGTGCATGAGTGTGTGTGTGTGTGTGTGTGTGTGTGTGTGTGAGAGAGAGAGTTAGAGTGCGTTTGTGTATGTATATATGTAAAAGATTATAGTTAACATTTAATATGTATTAGCTGCGATCTACTACCAATCATTCTCCAGGGTCAAAGGTTTGGAACCGTGAAATAGAGATAAACGAACTTTTTGGGGGCGCTAGTTTAGTTGATACATATATTAAACAAAAAGCAGTAAATTATAGATAATAATTATTAAATTTGATTCCAAATTAATTAAAATGATAAACACAAATGAAAGAGTACTTTTTCGGTAAGTAACAAACTATTTAATTAATCTTACATCTATTTTCTACCTGTGCTTCTAGTGAGAAATGTGCAAAATTTGTTCCTAATAAATACCATATAACTAACCATATTATTAATACCGAATCAGTTTTAGCAAATATTATAATTTTTAAAGTATAAATAATATTATTATCAGTTATTATTCCAATTAATAATTTCTGGTCAAGATTTGGGCAATAATTTATTAATTTTTTAAGGAATTTAATATAATTTCTGAAAAAGCATATATTATGTACTGAGATGAATGAAAGTCTCCTGGAGTATCACACCAGGTTTCTAACAAAAACACTGCTATAAACAATGGAGATAATGAAAATTATTATAAAATCATATTTCAAAATAGATAGTATAAAAAAAATCTTGAGTGGCCTACACATATATAAAATTTAATAAAATGACTTTAGGGACCTTAAAACATATAATTCCGTAAAAATCTCGAGATCGTATTTTTTCACGTTCACTATACCTACTATACCTACTATACCTACTTATAGTAAAGTAAAAAGGAAATATTACTCCACAAATCTATCAATTAAGTCAGATGAAAAGCACACGGTCCATGATTTATTCTCTTCAGAATATAGTGAATAATTTATGTGGTTCTCATAACCTTACAAGCAAATATTTCATATTTTACCTGTTCAAATGAAATATTTCATTTTTTCATTGTTTCCTGAATTTATTTTATTTTTTTAAAGAGTTGTTTGAATGATTTTTCTCACTTGAAATGACAATGAAGAATCTTAGAGTAATATATATGTCTTCTGATACGCACTTAGTTCTGTCTACGATTAAGAATGACTTAATTCAAACACCACATTTTTACTTTTCCATAATTCTTTATGATACTCTTCTTCACCAGAGGTAATGTTTCTTCATAAAAATTTCGGTAAGTGAGTAATGTTTTAAATTTATATCTATGTTTTTATTTAGGAACACCTTATGCTTAGTTATATACAAAATATATTGAATATTCAATCAAATTTATGTTGTAATATAGAAAGTTGTCTAATTTGTTGCAGAAGGGGTTCTTTTCTTAGCAGACCATAGTAGCAATTTTCTATACAGATGCCCTCTTTATGTTCAGTCGGAGAAGTATCGCAAATCGTTTCCCATAGGTAATATATAATTTACTCGTACATTTTTTTGTACAAGGCACATATATCATTCAAATGCATTTCATTCTGAGTGTATCTAATAAAACCCAAAATGATAAAGTAAAACAACTTATAAAATGATAAAAAAAAACTAAGATTATGTTGCTTTTAATAATAACAGTGATAACACTAATTATCAAAAATAAAGATAAGTGAGTTAAATTGAGGACAGAAGATCCATGAAAACTTCTGTCTCAATAATTGACAGAAGTTTGTCAGATATCATGAGGGTGGAGGCGTTACAGTTAATATTTTGAAATTCAGCCATAAATATAGTCATTCAAGAATATTACTTCACGTATCAGTTAACCAATTTTGTTTGACTTTACTAATAAATTTAAATATTAGCATAAAAATTGAAAATCTTTTCAATAATTTTTACTATAACTATTATTAATTTGTTTACAGCATCTGGTTTTAATATGGCTTCTTATGCAGCTTTTACAAAAATGCTTGCAATTACGGAAGATGTTCATTCTTCTATTAGCTATCCAGATGGTCCAGGCAATGAGCGTGAGTGACTTGGAGTCATTAATTGCAGTTAGCATTACTGAGCATATTTAACAATAATTCGATGTAACTTTGTATTATGAGGCATTCAAAAAAGTATTGAACACTTTTTAAGAATTGGTCTGCTGAAAGGAAAATGTTTGAGAATTTAACATTCTGGAAATGCTTATTATAGTAATAACAACTCAGAACTAGTAACCTGTAGTACTAATTTTTGTGAAAAAGGACTTACTCTTTAATACTGACTTTATTTGTAAGTGGTGAAAGATACTGATTGACATGTGCTTTTAATTCTATTGTTTTACATCACTTAGTACAATTCTAACATGTCCTTCTTAGCATGATGTTAATATTAACTTGAGCACCTCAGTGGCTTAGAGTAGGAGTTCCCAACTTGGGGTCCTTGTGGTCCCTAACTGTCTTAGTTGACAGTTACTCTGAACTTCAGTGATGAAAGAGAGAGTAATACGAAATGCTGACCTCGCAACAGGAGCGGAGAAGTGTTGTCACCATATTAGGCAGGGAATTAATGACCAAGAACCGAGCCAACTACAACATTCACCCTGGTCGTATTCAAGGACTGCTAGACACCTTATCTAAGAGACTTAGAGGAGTAGTGTACCAACAGTGTACAAGTGTTAGAACAAGTTTGTAAACCTTTATAGCCAGTACTCCTTTTTGGACTAGGAATCTCGTTATTCAACTAACGAGGTATAACGAGGTCTAACAATGGTAGTAATGGAAAATTATATCAGACGTTTAACCAACAATGATCACAAGAAACTTCCCTCCCACCTAACCTGCTATTGCGAACACTTCTACCCAAAATTTCTTAAAACTAATACACCCTACAAACCAGTATGCCTGATTTTTTTTTTAAATTTTAATATATGACTTTGAAAAATACTTTTCCTAGGCATTACAAACACTAACTTACTGATTTACACTGCAGACCTTTAATAATAGTACAGCACAAATCGACAAACCGGTGAAAATCTTTGCCTTGGAACTATGTAACTATTGAGCATTGCACAGAAAATCTCGTTAGTTGTTGGAAGGTGGTAGGGTTGAGAAAAGAAAAACCCACCTGACTACGGTTGGAGAGATAATGATCCATGTTACCCAAGGGTAATAGAAGCTCCGATATGAAAGTGCGAACTGATTGGTTATTAGGTCTAGTTGCTGTGCTGTGGTTGGTTGTAGCTCTAACGTTACTCGTGAATTTGGAGACTTTTCAAGTTCCACACTTCATATTAACACTTTGCTTCACGTCATCAGAATGTTTGGAAGTGAGAATTGACATGCATCCATCGGCTTCCACGATGAATTTACATCCGTTATTATTGAAACGAAAAAAGTTACCTTCCTCACCTACAATTGTGTTTACAACATAAAATACGAAAGATATCAGCTATATAAACAAGTAGAATAACTTTATTTAAAAATCAATGAGATATATAAACATTAAAATTTTTTTTTTGAACTTTCAAATATGGGCTTCTTCGGAGGCTCATAGAGTAAGATTTTTGCAATCAGAGGCGATTTGTCGCAGAATCTCCTAACCTATAGCACTCATTAAAGGGGAGACTGTGACCATACCATGATGGCGATGGGAACGCTGCTCAGTGCGCCTAGTGCACCTGGCCTTAATCTAAACAGACAATGCTTCAATTAATTAATTAGTTAATTGTTTTTGCATTAGTTTTTATGTTATTATTATCTAATACACTTTTTATTATTAAATTAATATTTTATTTGTATTCTCAGTATTATTTGAAGTTTTATTTTATTTTTTTTTTTGTTAAAGCTTAGTCCTTAACTTTTATTTATGCATCATTTCATCTGTTCATCCCTCTGTTTTTGTTTTATTATTTTTTCATATTCTCCATCCTATACTTAATTATAAATTGATTCTTATCTAACCTTATTCTCTGTGACCGGGCGCGTATGCAGAAACTTTGTTAGTTTCTAATCTCCTCTGCACCAGTGCTCTTGATTTCCCCTCTCTCATCTCTCCTGAAGACGGTTCAAACCAAAATTTAGAAACTGTAAGTGTGTGTTTTTATTTTCTCTATGTTTCTTTACCTACCTTACATATACTGGGACATATGCTTAATAAATATATGCTGGTGATACTTATACATTTTTGCTTTTAACAAAAACCATTAAAACTAATTTCATAAAAGTAAATCAGTAATACTTTAGAATAAGAAGTTTCTCAGGTTAAGTTGAACTACCAAAGCAAAATTAGTTTTAAGGTTAATTAATAAATGTTAAATATGAATTTACATTAATAGAGGATACAAAATGGTTCAGGCATTGATCAGAAAGCAGCTCTGTGTGTTCCACTGTTGACTTCATACAACAGGCTCATAGGAGTAGCTGAATTCACTAGGCACTCAAGAATGCAGTCATACAACAAAGTAAGCAATGTTGCAATCTCTATTTTATATGTACTAAACTGACTAATATATATATAAATATAACAGTGACTTTATCTAATCTACTTTTTCGTAATTTAGGTATCACTTTCGAAAATGGTTTATATACTTTTACAGATGGACGTCCTCATTGCACAGACTTTGATCTCGAGCCTGAGTTCTACAGTAGGATCTACCATGGACATTCACTTTTGGGCTTCCAGCAACCAACTTTTCAATTACGTTTTACATCTAGTCACCTATTACACCTCAAACATACACGTTCCTATAAAAGTTATTCTAGCTCCTCTGCTGGTAATTATTTTTTAGTTATACAAAAAATGCTCACTGGTTTTAGAAATATCTTTAATTTAATATGTTATTACGGCTTACACATTATTTTATCAGTAATATATTCTTATTAAGTAATTACAATACATGTTTTTTATCAATTACATATCACAAAACTAAGATTAATCTGTATTAATCCAGAAGTGAGTATGTTATACTGAACTATCATATCACTAATGAAAATATATTGTTCTAAAAGAATATTTTAAATATTTTTACTAACATTTTAATGTAATGGATAAATGAAACGCTTGGTTTTTTGTAGTAAACATTATTCAGGGATGTATTCTCAGGTAGCAGTTTTCAACTTTTAACGCCATATGGCATCCGGTAAATATGTGAAGTTTCAGAGACTCATATACCTGAAATAAATAACAATGTACTTTTCCCTTGACAGGGTCAATATAATAATATTTGTGTTTTCTATTCATCAGATATTGGACAAGAAGCTATTTCTATTCAAGTTGTGATAATAACTTCAAAAGTATACAGTACTTAGCCAGTCTTGTTCTACTTAAAGTTAAAAGGAGTTCAGATTTTTATTAGAGTTTGAGAGATACTTTGCAATCGCTCCAAGAATTTACTGCACGATTATTATTTTTTGATTACTAGACAATAATTTCCCTTCTCATTCACAGGGAAAAATTATATATATTTTCGTCCTTCCCATTTTACATTGGAAAATGGCATGCTCATGAAGTCATGTTTGGCCGGGAAGACTTCTACAACGGTTTCCGACATATTTATTATAGCCTTAAAATGCTTTCGGTTTGAACTGATAAGAATGACTTACAGCTCTCTCTTTGTCAGGTCAAGGGTTGAGGACCATATTATCAAATGTAGATAGTGTAAATTTGATTCTAAACTTAGTGTTTTCGTCATCAAATTTATTTTGAATTCAAATAAAATGAAATGACACTGTTCATTCAAATATGATAATCAGAGAAAAATTCATTTTACAATTTTAATTTTTATTTTCGATTCAAATTAAAACAAAAATGTATTCATTTCCAATTAATTGATCAATAATGAATATTCTCACCAATCACATCAAATTTTAACAATCCACTCTGGAAATGTAATCTAGGAATGTTGCTGAAAATAAATCTATGAAAAATTTCATGAAACTATTAAGGCATGAACCCTGTTAAGTAATAACCATGGAATTTTTCTTTGATAGTGGTCTTGTGATGGTTATACTCAATCATGCTATGAACCAATGTTCATAATGAACTCTCACTCTCACTGTTTAGTGATCTTGTGATGGTTATAGGCAATCATTCTATGAACCAATGTTCATAATGAACTCTCACTCTCACTGTTTAGTGATCTTGTGATGGTTATGGGCAATCATGCCATGAACCAAAGTTCATAATGAACTCTCACTCTCACTCTCACTGTTCTCTGAATCAATCTTTTTCTCTCCCTTTCGTTTGGCGAAAATGAGATCATTTGGTGAAAAATGAAGATCATTGGAAAGCAGTTATTATTTTTATAAATTATTACAGAAATAGCTCAAATTCAATTTTAGTAGCAAATTATAAACATGTAGGAGCTTATCGTTAAGTCAGTTTATAAATTATATTAATATTTGGTTAACAATAAATAATAGTAAAGTAATTTATAAAAAAAATGAAAACAAACGACTTGAATGTAACCGTAAATGGTTTCACATTTTCTTAAAGAAACCTCTAAAAGTTGCTAAATGTTTCCTTTAGTCAGAAAGTCAATTCTCATTCATTAAGTTGATCCTCATGTTAGGATTTTTCCAAAAGTAGGGTATTAAATAATTTCTATTATCTTTAATAAGTTTTGTATATTATAATTGATTACTTGAAATCTTGAAATTTAAAAAAAACTAATTTAAAATATATATTTGTCAGGATTTAATTAGGACATATCTTAAAGCCTGCACTGGAAGGTTTTATATATTTTCGAAAGAGCCTGGTGCTTTGAAAAAGCTAGAAGTTTACACATGCAACAATCCAGTAAAGAACAAATATGAATACGCACTTGAAGTCTCCCAGTACAGGTACTAATTGACATTTATTTAATAATGACAATTTCTCATGAGACTTTATCTTATTTTGCAATTAACAATCAATAATAGAAGGTTAAGAACGAAAGGAAAATTAACACTTTAATTCTAAATTAAAAACATACTCAACATTGTTGTCTTCCCCTAGTGGTTAATGTTAGAATCTTAATAATGAAATTCGCTGATAGTTTAAATGTATACTGGTTGGTCAAGAACATAGAATACAATATATGGGATTTCAGATTGAACAGTTAATAGATCCTACTGTTTGAAGCACTATTACCTTATACTACTAAGCTCAGGAAAACTTGAGCATAGTTTACAGTCAAGTATTTCAGTATTTTACCTATTCTTGGAGTATAATGTTAACTAAAAAAAAAAGTATATAATTAAACTTATTTTTTTTTAAATCAAAGCAAATTTAATTGAATGACAATATAATTTCAATAATAATTAAGCTGTCTTTATTTTAAAGTAATTACTATATAGATATATTTTTTTATACAGTGCCATCAAGCCAAACACAGTGGTTGAACGAGTGAAGGCGACACGAAGAAGCATATTTGCCACAGGAATTGACTGTTTAGGATTCGATTCCTGGGGCAACGAAGATATATATTCAATCATTGCATGTCCTGTAAAGAAAAAAGGACACCCCGTAGCAGGTATATGAGACCTTTAATAACAGTGTTTAAAAAATATAGCAGCGTAAAACCTTGAAATTTAATAATAATAATAATGGTAAAATTACATATATAACTAAAAGTAAGTATATCTATAATTATATACTCCATTATATACTCTGTTCATATAATATATATATATATATATAATCAGTTGGCTTCATCTACTCAAAGGGACTACTTCTGCCCGATAACGACGAATGTCGAAATATCGTTGTGAGTCTTTTTTGAGTGTGTTTTTATCTGTTTTTCTCTTTCCTTTGTGAACTATATAATATATATATATATATATATATATATATATATATATATATATATATATATATATATATATATTAGTATGTTTTGGGAGCAGACCTTCATTTAGACATGTTTTATTAAAGAGTATGCCGATCTTCATTTTCGTTAGTTTTTTATATAATTTCTTCAGTTTTCTAAGCTTGGTTTTTAACTCAGTATGCCGATCATAATTTTCGTTCGTTTTTTATTTAATTTCTCCAGTTTTCTAAGCTTAGTTTTTAACTCAAGCTCTTTTGAGTTAAAAACCAAGCTTAGAAAACTGGAGAAATTAAATAAAAAACGAACGAAAATGAAGATCAGCATACTCTTTAATAAAACAAGAATATATATAACACATAAAATAAACAGTGACACATAGACTGAAACATAACAAAGACTCACTATTCAATATTTCAACCGTAATGGCGGTCGTCCTCAGGAGAAGAAGTGAATTGACGGAGGGACGACAGTCAACTAAAAACTCACTGTGTGAGGGCCCCTTCGTCAATTCACTTCTTCTCCTGAGGACGACCGCCATTACGGTCGAAATATTGAAAAGTGAACCTTTGTTATGTTTCAGTCTATGTGTCACTGCTTATTTTAAGTGTTATCTGTCCTGCCGGACCGTTTTTTGTTTATCATGGTATATATATATATATATATATATATATATACCAACTCAGTTGGGTTTTTGACTCTGACGAAGACCGCTTGTTACGGTTGAGAGATCTTAGTATTGTTTTCCCATTTCTTATTGTGGTTCGATCATTGATTGTTGTTTCACGTGTTTATGTGAAATCTTTATATATATATATATAAGTAAATAACTGAAACAAAACATCACATAAAGAACAAGAACACTTACTGGATCAATATTTCGAACCGAATTTTGTCATCAGGAAGAGAGTAGAAGGGAAGAAGAAGAGGTACGTGCGTTCAAGATTTTAGGTGGGAGGCGACTGAGAGTTTCAGGTAGTAGTTTCAATTCCATGGCGGTCGTAGCGCTGCAGGCTGATCCGCCGTAAACGACACCATTCCACCGATTTTTATTTATATATATTAGTAAAGTTAAATATAGTTATAAATAAATATATATAAATAAAGTTATATATATTATATATATATAAAAATCAACATCTAAAAAAAAAAACAGTAAGAAATCAGAAAAATTACTAAGATCTTTCAACAAAAACAAGTAGTCTTTGTCAGAGTCTAACTGATACTGAAACAAAATCATCTGGTTTGGTATTGAAAAGGGTGGGAGGCAAGATAGGTATTTTAAAGGGCATAAAGTGCAAGAAAGGGAACAAAAGGCTGGGATGGCAAGTCAGGGTAAAGAAAGGATTTTCTTTATTTATATGCGAGAATAAGGTGTGACCAAACAGTCAGATGAGCCATCAAACAGTCCACTCGCACAGTTTTCATCAATCATTCTCAAATTAAAATGATATATTATTTACATTAATCTAGTACAATAACACTCACATAATGCCGCATTCGGTTTTAAATTACTATTTTTAAGTCGCGCGCGTTATTTTAATATCTCTCATTAAAATTATTAATACATACTAATAAATTGTTAAAACTTTTCACAAATTTAAATACCTTGTATACCAGTAAAATTTACTCCATTTCGGTCTGGTTAAGTACTTATACAATGATACTTATGTTACAGGTGTCTTAGAATTTACAAACAAAGTTAGCTCAAAAATGTTTACGAAAGATGATAAAATGCTCCTATCACAAATGTCTTATTATTTTTATATTATCCTGAGACATTATAGAGTTCTGAACTCAAGAATAAAATACGTAAGTATGTTTTTAAATGTGATATTTTTTTTAAGGCTTAAATTTACATCGTAAGTACTCTTCAGATCTGAATCTACTGTTATATTCAAATATTAAATTTTAAACAAGTTTAAGCAGATTACATTTTAAAGAAGTGTCTAATCTCCAGAGTACACTAATAAAGATTTTCTCAATATTTACGAAGTACAATCAACATCAGTTGGGTCTTTCTACGTCATTACAACGAGGTCAAAGCACCCACAGCTTAGATTTTTATGAAATTGGTAAAATAGTTTCCTTAATATTTAAACAAATCCCTTGATTATTTGTTTTAGTAAAAATGTTATTTCTTTAATAGCATTTCTAAACTTCATGAAATGCGCAATGTTTCATTATTCTTCGGACGCATGGCACAATATGTCATTGCTCGTAGATTTCAATTTTTTTCTTTCTACACAATGGTTGAATGACTAAGAATATCATCGGTCCTCAACAAAACATATAAGTGCTTCAAATAAATGAAAAATGTAGTTGATCAATAGTTTTTTGTTGAAAGACTATGTTTACAAGTCTTTCAACATGCATATGTGATTAGTCAAATTTGATTTATCTTACATATTAGAAGATATCCTATTAATCTATACAGAATAATAAAGAGAATATATTTTTTATAAATTTTAAAGTGTAAGCCATTGTTTTCATCATGCCTTCACAATAAAAATTTAGGTTTTCCTTAATTAATTTTGTTAATTTCAGAAAACTCATTTCTTTCTTTGCCTACTCTTTTCAATTTACGTCTTTTTTCTGCTTTCTTTAATCAAATTTATGCTAGCCGGTGGTCACTTCTAATTTCTAAATTCTTTTCCACTATTACATCTAATCTTATACTTTTCCTATTCGATATTGCAAAATAAATCTTATGTTGTGTTTCTTCATAAGAGCTTGTTCATGTCAATTTATACTCTTTATCATTTTGAAGAAGGTGTTCATATTTGCTAATTGGTGGTGTGATGGAAATTCTGTAAGACTCTATCCTCTTTTGCTTCTGTATCTGTAATATCTGTAATCCTACCATCTGTTTTACTACTCCTTTTCCTACTTTTGCATTCTAATCTCCCATTATTATTATTATGTTCTTTATACTTCATATTATATTATACTTCATTTCTTCCAGTGCTCTTTCAGGATTATCATAGAATTCATCCATCTCATTAATTTACTACCAAAGTTAGGCGCGGCGCATATACTTGAATAATTCTGCACCACCTATACTTTTTGATTGCATTGGGAGCCCATATTTATGATGAAATTCTAGGTTAATATGCTTTGCAAGACAAAATTTCATGTGTACAGTCAGTAGCGTAGCAAGATGGGGGGGGGGGGGGGGGTCCGCCCCGGGTAGCATGTGCCAGGGGGCTGCATTTTGAGGGGATAAAAATAGAAAGAAAAAAATTAAAAAAATAAAAAGCTAACAGAAAATTTGAAATTTTATATCAAAATAAGTTTTTGAGGTCGTAATTGTTTTTATATTTTATTTGGGTAATACTGTTTTTAAACAGATTTTCAACTAGAATATTTTCAAATTAAAAATAAATTTATTTTAATTTTTTTAAAATGGTTTTTTAATGGAGGTTGAAAATTTATTATTGTGTAGCCAGATAATTTAATTTAACCATTTTTTTTATGATTTGAATTATACATTTTTGTTTTGAAAAATCTTTCTTTGATGACAACTGTATATCTATACGTGTACTGTAATATGTACAGTACTACACTTTACTGTAATTATTAAACATAATAATAATAATAATGAGAGATTAGAGCGCAAAATTAGGAAAAGGAGCAGTAAAACAGATGGTAGGATTACAGATAGTAGTTAGGGCCTCGTGGTATTCAAAAAAGATAGGAATGTAAAAGTGAGAGTTCTCACTCTTTAATGTAATGTCATTCATTCCGTTTTTTCGCACTTCTGCTAGTATTCTATCCTATTTCACTGATTTTAATTCTTCTTGCAGTTTAATTAGTTTATCTTAATTTTCTAGAGTTCGACACTTATAAGTGTATATTTTGTGTTTGGTGTACTCCTTTCTGCTGATTTTCCTTGTTATTGATGGGATATGAATCTATTTCTCCATGTACATTTCACTGTTTCCCCTTGAATAAGGGCTATTTTCAACCCCAGGTCTTTTCTCATTTTCATTTGTTTGTTTTTATACTTAGTCATTTACAATCAACGAGCTTACTCTAATGATTGCATGGTTACCTTTCGCCCTTCTTCTTCCATTACTGGTATAAACTGGCATACGATTTCACGTTTTTCTTGTAGCAGATCTTCTATTATACATATATATAAATGTTGTATAAAAGTATGGACCGAGAAGTGGAAACAAAATAAAAGTTCATCAGGACTCGGTCAGTCCTTCAGGTTTAAATTAAACTCTCATTGCCAAAAACCGAAACGTTGGCAATGAGAGTTTAATTCATACCTAAAGAACTGACCGAGTCCTGATAAACTTTTATTTTGTATATATTTTCCCTTCATCTTTCCTCCGGCTTTTGTCACTTTATTTTTCTCAATTAAAGACGTGAAACTCACAATTTTACCGTTTATACCTATATTTTTTATAGGCACTAATTCTTTTCTTTACATTTGAAATTTAGCTTATCGTTAATAAATTTAGCATCTTTTACCTTTTTAATGCTATTTTTGTCTCTTGTTGATGTGTCCAGTCCCAATATAATATTGCTCTACCTTCTTATACTGTCCCGGTCGTCTCGCATTTCTTTTTTTAAGTTCTTAACTCCTAGTTTAACATGTACTCATTTTTTTCTTCTATTTCAAGTTCTACGGCGTTTTTTCCTTCTGTATTATAATTTCTTAGTTATTATCTACTGTATTAATTATCTCGTCGATTTTCTTTAGAAGTCATTCGATATTCATTTTAAACAATTTTATTTATATTATCATTATTATTATTTTATTCATACAGGTATGACACTAACAATGACATAATTACTTTATGAAACATTCAATATTTAATGTAGGATTAAATTAAGTTTAAAGTTACTGTAAATGAATTCGAGCATCGGCTTAGCAAAGCTGTTGGTGGAAGCATGTAGCGACTATTTCACCCCAAAGTCGACTATAGCTCCAGGGATTTCTAATCCCCCCGAATAGTAAACCAGGATTCACGATTGTCTCAGCAATTGAAGCACAGATCCTCTCCTACAGACTCTGAACACACACTCTAATAACAGTAATAACCATTTTAAATTTCAATACCTGGACCTATAAGTCAAATTATTTCAGCACTTTCCTGTTCTAATACTCATAATTGTAGTAACTTTATAAGAAATTAGTTATTATCATACTAAAAACTTTTTTTTTGCACAAAATTTGTTGTACATCTGTTCTTACTTTACGAAATCATCATTGAATGATGGAAAGAATATAAAAACAACAAAAATGATAATTATTTTTATATTTTCAATATATTTTGTTATAAGGCTTGTAAAAAAATTTTGATTTTAAATTATCTAATTATTCTAATAGCTTTTTTATAGGAAGCAAAAGTTGGAATTTACACCGATATATTCACTAAAAGCTATGCCACTTGTCCCCATTGCTACAAAGAATCTACAGTATATCCTGAAGTCCCAAAGAATTTGTACCAGTCAGTTTGTTTTTCTTATTCTTAGAATATACAGAAATATAGTTATGCAAAGTAGACTTAAATTTTGGAATTTTTATAACCAAAAGTTAAATTAAAATAAGAACAAATCTGTAGTAGGTACAGAGTTATTCTGAACAAGGTAACCTAAGCAAACTTCTGTAGGTCAGTGTTTTGTGTGAGGTCCTGACTTTGAGCTTTTATTGTCAAGGTTATTGGAGTACGTAATTTATTGTAAAGTGTTGACGTATTGTCCAGTTTACTTACAACTGACACTAGTAATTTATTTTAAATATATATATAAATATTGATAAAAGTTTCGACCGTGGAATAGAAACAAAACTAAAGTTGTTGTTGAAATCCACAGACTATTTTTCTTTGTAAAATAATTTGTAATGTAATACTTAGTTTTTCTGTTTCAAAATGTATACTTCTGCCTATGAAAAAGGTTTTAAATAAAAACCGAAACGTTGGAAATGAGAGTTTAATTTGAACCTGAAGAACTCACCGAGTCCCGATAAACTTTAGTTTTGTATATATATATATAATCAAATCACAATATGAAATGAGAAAAAAAGGCTAAGATCATTCAACTGTAACGAGCGGTTTTCGTTAGTGATCTTCGTCTTTTTTTCCTATTTCATATTGTGGTTTGATCATTGATTGTTATTTCACGTTATTTCACCGCCATTACGGTCGAAATAATGAAAAGTGAGTCTTTGTTATGTTTCTGTTTAAGTGTCACAGTTTATTTTAAGAGTATAAATATTATATATATATATTCTTGCAAATCAATAAAATAATTGTTAAATGAAATTAAATGGAGTTTACTTGTTAAAGGGACTGTAATGCCAAAAAATTGCGTTATAGTCTGCATTTAGTATTGGTTATAAGTCATTGACCAATGTCATTAGTCTATGAAACGATGTCACACTGAAGTGATATTTTTAGATCCAATGTCCTATTTGATGATGTTACCACTTTGTTAACGCTCGTTTTCCATTGAAGGAGAGCTAATTCCTCCAACTTATGAAGAACAGTGATTTAAGATTCTAAAGTGTAGTCAATCTTCCAAAGAAAGTCAATGAAACATGAGACTACCTGTGCCACATCTCAAAACAGTGTGACAAGCCTTTAAATTTAAAAGGGATTCATAGACTCTCAAGGCATACATACTTTTAATTTTTCCTTTAATTCCTGAAGAGAATACAGTTTTCTAATTTTGACACTTCTCATGAGCAAATTTCAACATTTTAAACATTAAACTCTTTTCGACATCGTGAGAGAGAGGTTTAACTTATGAATGGAATGCGGCAGAGAGAATTTGAACTCATATTTTGTCCTTACACATAACGTATTTCAAACTCTATTCATTCCATTGTAGTGAATGGAGTTTGAAATACGTATGAGTAAACGTCCTAAATACTTGTTTTCTATCCACTTCCTGTTAAATTATGCAACAGATTGTCAGATATCATATACTATGAAACGTAATAGCAACAATGCCTCTCCAGTTGCTGTTTCAGATGAATAATTTCGAAAGAAAATCGAATCACACAGTAATGATAAATGATCAAGGTTTTGTTGCATTTGAATATAAACAATTCCATTCTGTTTAATAATATCTTCACTAGTTTTCTATTGCTTGGATTTAGTTCTAGATTCATCACAATACTTGTACAAGAACTCCAGATTTCTGATTAGGCTGTCCTGGCATTCATTTTATGTACATCCTTAATACAAATGTACAAATTTTTTTTTGTTACTTCACCAATCTCACTGATAATGGAATTAAAGTCACCATAATTATAGAAATATATGTATTTGTCCTTTGTTTTTGAAGGAGGGTGGAGTGAATGGCTCGAAGGTGCTGGCTGCCCTTCAACCCCTAGTCAGTCGTGGTCCAAGTCGTGTGTGGTCGTAGAGCTTGACTCAAATCATATCCGTATTACCTAACTTCATTCTGGCCTCTCCTACTCTAAAAAATGATAATTAATATCTCTATTATTATTGTTTTGGTACTAGCTATTATCGTTTAATACAGTCAACTGTTTCTTCACTAATAATGTTGCTCAATCATACAAATTATCTGGTGGCCAGTTCTTCAATCCCAAATCGAATCGACACAAGTCACTTCGACGAATATATATCAATTTCCAAAAATTAAAATGAATTGCAGTTTGTTTATTAAATTACCTTTAACTATTTTAAATATTTCATATGATACTAAATTATTCAAAAACTATTAATTAAATTAACTAGTTAATAAATGTACTTTTAATACACGCTCAATATTTTATTAATAGCTTGTTAATATTTATTCATAACTTATTTATAATTTAATTATAAACTGAAGTTGTTGGTTTGGTTTTATTGTGCCTAAGTATTGAAAAAATTAAAAATCAGTCTAAACGCAAAATTTTAGTTTCATTCCATACAATCACATATAACCGACAGAGATTAACTGACTTAAAGCCCAAAACCTACAACTCAAAAGGGCACCAACCTCAAAACTAACATCTACTCAAAACCTCTAAACAACTAAAATGAACCAGGGAACATATTACCATTTGGGCTGGCTAGTTACAGTAGAGTAGAGTTGGTTTTATGACTGTCACTCTAGTGAAGTCATAATACAAAACATACAACAACTCAAAGATGAATTGCAACAAAAAATATTATACTGTTAAATAATAGAACTTATATAAAACGTTTATCTAGTTTTTGTAAATTATATAATTAAATAAATAATTCTCTGACTCAAACAGTTAGATCAACTAAATTTTCTAAAATTAGCTAAAAATGAACGCAATAAAAAAAACATTTCAGCACTTTTAGGTATGAAATAAATTACACAATACATTATGACTCTTGTATCCCTGAAAAAGATAAGGATAAAGGTAAGTTACATAGAATCGTTTTACTGTGTAATGACGTCGGCTTACAATCATGTTCGGTTATGTGGAGATAAATTTCTGCCAAGTCAACAATGTTCAGGATTGGGCTCACAGATTTTTCAACTGATTGTGAAGAAACCGGAAAATTGCTATAAAGGCCAAGAACTTAGGAGAGGCAGAATAGTTGATCAGGAAGTCCACGAAGATGAAAGGACGACAAGCACACTTTCACTCAGTCTACCCCTAATAACTCAGCCCTGGGCAGAACCACTGCAAATAGAGTCACGCCACAACACTCAGATAAGGAACAGAAGGAATCCTAAACAAATTTCAAAGAGAGAAACCAAAATCAGAGTACAGCATAACAGAGTATCAAGGCGAGAACATCAGATGCAGCAGGTTAGGGTGTTCAGAACAGAATTCATCCGAACATACCAAAATAACACCTACTCTAGTTCAACACCTCAGCTTACACTAAACCGGACACTAAACCGGACTTAATTAAACCAAAAACTTTTAAAGGAAGCTCAAACTCAATTATACTGCATAGTAAATTCGGGGAAATATTCAAATATAAATCTTAGAAAACAAAAAAAGGGGAAAAAGAGGAGCGTGACGTCAAGGAAATAAAGTTCTAAATCTGACCTTCCTATTCCTTCACGGAAGTGAAGGCTCAACGAGCTAAAATCAATCAATGTGGTGGAATGCAGATTAACAGAAATTATTTCTAATAAATAAGAACATTAAATACACTAATAAAGAACTTAATAAAATAGGAAAAATACGCTTAGAAACTCAATTCGGAACGATGTAGATTTCTGTGTTACAGAATTTATTGTTACCACACATAGTATATACATGGATAAATGATCAATAAAACGAAAAATAAGTAGTATGCTAGTTAAACAATTGAACAAAACTAAACTAATAACTTTAGTTTATTAATAAGTGAAATACAGCAGGAAACTATTTTAACTTTATTATAAGCAAAGTATAATGATCATGAAAAGTTTGATCTCGAGATTTTTCAAACTGATTTACTCATTTTGAGGTGTCAAAACCACATTTAACGTTTTTTCATGGTGTCTATTTCTTTGTGTATGTGTGCGTGTGTGTGTGTGTGATGGGTGTGGGTGAGTGTGTTGGTATTTATTCAAAAGTTTGGGGGAACACTAAGGGCCACATCGATCGACGGATTAAATTCATATTTTAACCACTGTGAAATGGCCACTGTGTATATATGTTGCATCATATTACATCATGGAAAAATCACTTTTTGACCAAAATGTAATTTTAGAAACATTTGTTTTTTTCCTTAACTGTTAAGTCTGGAGTGTAGACATTTTGGCATTATTATAATACTGAAAGCAGCCTTAACTGAAAGAAAACGAGATTTTTTTTCAACAACCAAAGGGGTAAGTTTTTGAAAAAAATATTAAAATTTCGACTAATTATTGATACTGAAAGCTTGTGGACAAGGTGACACTGTTAAGCGGATAATAACGAAATTAAAAAAAAAATAGCTCCATATGAAATTCTTCTTATTTGAAGGTTTAATACAAGAAAATTGAAAGTCTTTCAAAGAGGTAATATGATAAGTACGTGAAAAAATATTCTTAAAACCATAAAAGAAAACGCCAATTACCTTATATTTGTTATGATGTGTTTCGAAGAGATACCAGTTATCTAACGAAAGTGATGCAATCAGATAGCATATCATACACTTTAAAAAATTTAAATGTCAGACAAGGGGGGTATATACAAGTGTATTGGCGTGTTTAGAAACACAATTCTTTTTGTGTAATATGGAAGAAATGAGTAACATGGCAAAACAGCTACTACTTTTAAGCCACTTGTCTGGTGATTCAATATAGTTAAAATTATCAAATATTGTCTTATTAAGAATATTTCATAATCTTACAATATTGAAAGAGTAATATTGCATTTAAAATTATAACTACTAAACAAATTTTTTTTAAGTAATGGCTATATTTAGTTAGACTATCTGTAGTGATATGAGTGGGCACAATGTTCTACTTTAGGGGATTATTTGGCAGATCTTAACCCTAAATCTACATTTTTGCTCTACACAGCTGTGATTAGTCCGATGCTGTCATATCCATCGGTAATATAGTACCTAAAGGTGAATGAAAAATGTACAGAAATTAACCTTAATAAACTACAAAGACAATCGTGTTCCTGCATGAAAAAATTATTAAAACACCCACTTTTAGATATTATTATCAAAAAAGAAGCCACCTGCAACATATCGAGATTGGTTTGAAATAAAAATGCCTTTATGGGAGATTCAAGTTTCAAAAATTTAATGGAACCAAGCATTAAATTTCAGCCTATATGCTCACATGAACAATGCTTCTCAAAGAAAACTTTAGAGGAAGCTTCGAAGAGATCATAAATGACTGACTGAATTAGAGATATCCTCATTTTGAGGAAGGTGTTTCTGTATGGTATACTTTAGTGGTGAAAAATTAAAAGCATAATTGCATTGGGTATTATAATTCCAAACTGATAAAACATTCCTAAAGATCTGGAAGAAATAACCACCATTTTTCAGTCCGAAATGGATACAATAATGTTTTGTGATAAATTCATGAAAGATTTTAGCTCAATATGCAATGTAATCAAATAGTTCTAGTTGCAATAACAAACCAATAGATTACTTTATAAATAGAAAAAGAAGTTAATATTATCGCAGTGACTAACGTTCAAATTATCTTCTGTTTTCTTTCTCTGAAAACAAATTATTTATAAATTAATCACTAAAACTAGTTATTCTTATACAACTGTCAAAAATTTAGTAATTAAATTGTAATTCTTTATTTGCTGTTTATATATACTTAAAATAGATTGTGACACATAGAAAGAAACATAACAAAGACTCACTTTTCAATATTACGACAGTTATGGTGGTCGTTTATTTTAAGTCTTATCTGTCCTGCCTGTTTTTCGTTTATCATGCTATATATATATAAACTTTAACAAATAGGAAAGAACACAGAAAGTCACTACAGAACTCACTTTGACATTTCGACATCCGCCGTCATCGGAAAGAAGTGCGAAGTACTCGCGTTGAGAAATATATATATATATGATTAAACCACAATAAGAATGAGAAAACAAGACTAAGATCTTTCAACCGTAACAAGCGGTCTTCGTCAGAGTCAAAAACCCAACTGAACACTAGATGCAGAAAACATCTGGTGAGGAGTTGAGAAGAGTGGGAGGGAAGAGTGGTATTTTAAAAGGGTGAAAGCACAGGAAAGGACTAATGTCCAGAAAGGGATGTTTGGGGAAACAAAGGAGTACAGTAAGAAAAAGTAAAAAACTATCCGCTAGCTGTCAACCCTCTTTGAAGAGGCTATTGCCCTCGTGACGAAAGTATCAAGTTTTAAGGGACCGTTGATACTTTCGTCACGAGGGCAATAGCCTCTTCAAAGAGGGTTGACAGCTAGCGGATAGTTTTTTACTTTTTCTTACTGTACTCCTTTGTTTCCCCAAACATCCCTTTCTGGACATTAGTCCTTTCCTGTGCTTTCACCCTTTTAAAATACCACTCTTCCCTCCCACTCTTCTCAACTCCTCACCAGATGTTTTCTGCATCTAGTGTTCAGTTGGGTTTTTGACTCTGACGAAGACCGCTTGTTACGGTTGAAAGATCTTAGTCTTGTTTTCCCATTCTTATTGTGGTTTAATCATTGATTGTTGTTTCACGTGTTTATGTGAAATCTTTATATATATATATATATATATATATATATAGAGAGAGAGAGAGAGAGAGAGAGAGAGAGAGAGAGAGAGAGAGAGAGAGAGAGAGAGAGAGAGGTCTATAAGAGGAAATACCTATTTATTTGAATCTAATATACATCTTAATTTTTAAGCTTTAGAACTATTTTAAAATCACTTTCTAAGTAAAGGAATACGCACGTAGTCGTAAGTCTGTTTCTTACCTAATCAAAAAGTTTTTTACCTGGCTACAATCCACAATTTTTGATAGATCAAATTTATATTTTACACAGATACGAGCCTTGTAGCGTAGATGAGCCCTTTGTTTGGGGGTAATATTACATTATTGGAAAAGTTACTTTTTTGACTAAAATGTATTTATAAACAACCTTTTTTTTTGCTCCAAAACTACTATTTCTAAACTATTAAAATTTTGGCATTATAATTGAAGTGACAGATGTTTTAAGAGAAAAAAATCTTCAAGTTGTTAAAATAACTGAACGATTTTTTTCTATTATATGTAATATTTTTGACTTACGATTGAATCTGAAAGCTTATGAGGATGACCCAAGCCATACTCGTGTGAGGGATCAAAATGAAATTATATCTAAAAATAGGGCATTATGTGAGGATGAGTTGAGGGATTTGTTTTTCAAAATTACATTATTCAACGAAATTTATCAAAAAAAAATCTGGAGTGGCCTACACTCTACTTTACTATAAGTAACTCAATGTCAAATTTCTTGACATTGTTAAGCAGAACATAAATATCTAAATGGGATATAATTATTAGCATTGCATTCGTGAGGTAGTACAGATAGTGATTGAAGGACATATCAATTTATAAGCTTATTTTTGTACATCATAAATAATTTATTATTTGCAAATAATTTCATTAGTATAACTACAGCAGTGATAACATTTTTGAAAAACCAATGTGAACATTTCTTGAAACGAAATATTATCCTACAAGAGAACATGGCTATTGTTCAAATAGCCAGTAGATTTCTTACATCGTTTACTTGACATCCTTCTACATTGAATATTAATGTAAAATTTTCAAATTTGAAACAGTAAAATACCCTTTTTTTCTCTGAAAAACATCTTAAACAGCGAAGAAAATGTTGTTTTAAGGTGATTTGTTAATTAAAGATGTACGATAATTACAGTTATTAATCTCTAAACGAAAGATTTATATTTTGAATTATCTTTTACATTTTTCGTTTTTAACAGAATTATTATACTGGGAATGTTATGACTTCTTAGTATTTAATAAGATCATTTTCCTTCCCCTTTGTCAAATAACATATATACGAATTTTTTCTGAGTGAGTGTTATCATTTACCTGCACAATATTATTCCTCTTACATCTCTTATAAGTCAATAATATATTTTCATTTTTCCATTAGAAACATCAATTTATCTCAGTGGATTCGCTCAAAAAATTTCTAAGTCAATGTAAACAATGTAAAAAAATACAAAAAATTCGACAAGTATAGCAGGTGATCTCTTAGTCTAGGATAAACAAAGAGTTTTTATATCGTTATTGCTCTTTCCCGTAATTGAAACTTCATGATTTTTTTTTTATGTTTTGCTAATTTTTTGTTCCATTTTTGGTCAAAGTTTCATTTTTTTTAACGAGCCGTTTAGCGTCAAAAAAACATTTTCTGAAAACACAAATCGTTCTGTAACGCCCCTTTAGCGAATGTGATTTTGAAAAAAAATATCTCAACTCATTCTCCATATAATGTTCTATTTATAGGCATAGTTTCATTCTTATCCGTCAAACAGTATGGCTTGTATCGCTCTCACAAGGTTTGAGATTGAATTATAAGTCAAAATTTTTAAATTTTATTGAAAAAAAAATATTTCCTGTTGTTTTAAAATTCTGAATATATTTTTCGTTTGTTGCATTTGAAACCTCAAAGATAACGTCAAAATTTCAAAACTCTAGGGTTATCAGTTTAGGAGAAATAAATGTTTTAAAAAAAACGGTTTTTGGCAAAAAAAGTGACTTTCCCATCATGCATAATTCTTCCCAAACAATAGGGATCTTCGTCTTTATGAGGCCCATTTTTGTGTAAAATATCAACTTGATCCATCAAAGATTCTGGACCGTAGCGTGGTAACAAGCAATGCTAACACACGCACCCATCCACGCACCCACCCACCCACACACACACTGACATCATCGTAAAAACGTCATAAAACGACTTCTGGGACCTCAAAACATGTAATTCCGTCAAAATCTCGAGATCGAATTTTTTCACGATCACTATACTTTACTTATAGTAAAGTAATTAAACCTAAATTAGCAATAATTAATAAAAGCCTACAATTCCGATTGCCACAAAGAACAATATACCTATAAAAACTGAAAATACGTCTTGGAATAATAGATCACCTGCTGTAGTTGTCAGATTAAGTGAACCAAAATATTATTTAGGTGTTTGTTAAAAAAACTGAAATATTTTAATGAATCGATATGATATGATAGAAGAATAAAATTGTTGATTATAAAAAAATCACCGCAATGAAACCTATATTTTTTTATGTATTCCATTGTAGTATTATGGATGGTTATCAAAGAAAGTGACCAATCTAACTAATCAAACTGAATGTGACATCCTTGAACAAAACCTTATGTCAAAAATGGTTCTTGGTGTGTTTATGAACTTCATTGTCTTTGGTTAATGTTGAAGTATGGGAAATGTACTCTATCGTTCTTTTTTATCTACTCCTTTTCTGATTCGATAAACCTGATATTTTCCCTTACATTTTTCTGACAAAATAAAAACATTTTTAAGTCTTAAAGAGTTCACATTGGCTTGATTCATGTAGAAGGAGCTCATGATAGACACGTTTAAATCAATGAATATTACTAACATATATATGGTTTAATTAACACACTATAATATATATTACACTAATATTGTAAATAAATAATAATATAAATATTAGGTCTACCACAATTGTGAAAATAAAAGGATATTCTCAGGGAGTTGTGCTATCCCTTTCATTCTAAGGATTAGTTGTAGATGACCTACTAAATTTTCTATATAGCAATGCCTATGATAAGCAAGGATATGCAGAAGACCTTTTATTAGAAGAAGAGTAATGTTTAATGATACTGTCTCAGAGTTATAAAGGCACGTTTCTTAGTGCTATCAAAGCTACAGGCATATTCTTGGAGGTTCTTTACATGAAAGATATAAATGGATAAGCCATGTAACAGATCTATAGCTAAGAGAAGAAGAGCACTGTTCTACTGGAAGAGATTATTTCGTAGAAGATAGAGCTTAATCTTTACTTTGGCTTTACAAAAGTATTATAATGATGTGACAAACTAATAATATTATATGCATCGTTTGTGTGATATAAAAAAACAAACAAGTATAGCGATAACGGCTAAATCACCGTGTAAGATACCTCCAGGATTAACAACTTATAAACAACTCCCACTTATATCAAAATTATTAATTTCCTCTTTATTTTACAAAATGAGAAGACCTCTATGGCAGATGAAACATCAAAAACTTTAATAGACTGAAACATTAATAGTTTGACCTATAAGTTGGTTTGATACAATTCTCTTCGTGAACAAATAAAACAAGAAGAACGTAGTTAAGGATGTCAAAAAGAGCCGGGTTCAATTTATTGTAAAAAGCTCATTCTATCTGTATTTTCATTTGTAAAGAATAAAGTTTTCATAGGGAGAATTTAAAAATATATGTAGAATTGCTAATAGTTATTGCTAATTGCTAACTGTAAGAATGAAGAATGTAGCTAATTGCTACAGCTAATGAATGGAAGCTGTATTTGTCATTATACGAAGATGCAGGCAAATAGAAGACGTAAAACTTTTGATAGGGTTCATTATATCTGAATAAGAGCTAACCATCTTGGAAATAATGAAGATCTTTATCAAATTATACATAAGAATATATATAACCTAAGTACATAAGACTATATAACCATCATAAATGTACCTTTCTATGTACATTTATGATGGTTATTAAAAACAAGAAGTATGGTCGTCGAGCGTACGAGTTCGATTAGATTCGGGACTTAGTATAACAATTTTAACATGTCAGATTGGTTAATGATTCCATGTTTCTTGTAACTAATAAACTGATTATAGTTACATGTAAACAAATGATACCTATTGATTAAAAATGTAAATAACACAAAACATCAGTTGGGTTGTTAACAACTTTGATATTATGTTTACTTATAGTAAAGTTGAGTGTAGGCCACTCCAGATTTGTATACGTGTTATTGCTTCTTACGAGAATTTATACTGAAGAGAAATCATATTAACCTTTTTAATAGTAGATAAAGAACTAATAATTATGCGGAAAATCCAATTCAAGTAACAATTCATCACTAAAAAACTATCAATCACTAAGAATTCGACAAAATAGATTAAGTAACTTTTATATAGTATAATGTTATGTGAAAAACTAGTAGAATTTTTGCTTAAATTTGTTTTAATCTATTCATTACAGGGTTGATTTTTTAAATGATGAATTTAAATGATTTCAGATTTGATTTTATTCCCGAAAACACTTCAGTTCACTACCTTACCTTCCTGATAAAGCATATGTTTGAACAGTGTTTAGGACCACGCCATTTTCCAGAGAACATTAATTTGACTGAATTCATTATGACCATAATGAAAACACATTCAAGCAACCCTGAATTTGACACAATTCTGCACAGTTTTATGACCTTTCATCTCGCCACCATCATTTTGTTACCTTACAAAGGAATTTTCAGTGATCAGGAGGTTAATCAATTTATAAATCTTATGAATAAGTGTGGTGCGTAGATTAATTGCATCTAAATTCATGTTCAGGTAAGAAAAATATAACATAGTGTTTTTTTTATCCAAAAACATCAAACGTAAACAAATAACACAATTTTAATAATATTCTAGAAATTGTGTATATATACTCTATTAAATTATTAATTAATTAATACTACTAAAAGTAAAAAATATTAATTTTATCAATGTAATTATACATTTTTATTTTATTTTGTTTTAGGTAGAGGAAGTGCTTCTAGCAGCCCTAATGCACTGCATTAATCTCAGGTCTTACGCGACCAAGTTCACGCCGTTCTTCCATTCTTCTAGCTATTCGGCATTTTATATCAAGATTATATTAAACGTATGAACTATCCAACATTACTTTATTTTAACTTTAATTATTTGGCAGTGCAAAAAAAAATAAATTCAATCATAACAATTTATATAAATAAAAGAAAGGTTTTGTCTGTACTTTTCTTAGAACTAACCCATTTCAAGCTATCTTTACGTTTCTACTAGTAGATCTACTATATCTATTCAGAATAAATGGCTTTGTGAACAAGCAATTTTCAACCCTTACTAATGAACAGGCAGGAAAAATCAATAAACAAGTTCTTACGTTCTATCAAGCCGAAGAAAGAACTTACAAGTCAGTAAACAGAATGATTAGTGATGAGAAAGTCAATTGTAGTTTGCTTGCTCAAGAGTCAGAGGTTTCAACTATTTGTTCTTTCATGAACCTGAAGAACAGACAGCTAATGTGGTGTATACAGAACCATTTACTTAACACTGTACTAATAATGATATTTTCTACTATTCTATAATTTCTAATGATATTTTGGAATACCATGTAACATCTATGATTTTTTGAAAAAGTACCCGTCAAAGACAGGCACGTTTGTTCGTACCAAATAAAATCAATATCCTGTTTTTAGAACTTGTTGATACTCGTATGTTTAACCAGTGAAATGGTGAAATATATTGTGAAAATACTTTTGTATTCAGATCAATAAAAAGCTTAAAGATTTCGATTTCTTTTGCAAGTAAATTTCCTAAAATTGCCCTATTTTAAAAAATTCACTTAAACTAGATAAACTGTATAAAAATGGATATAAAACTTCATAATAACCTTATTTAAATTTCATATTTACATATTTTTTTAAAACTAAACTAGTTTATATATTTTAAAGTTAGAATTTATTGATACTAATTTTAATATCAGGCATTATTTCAGGTTTTCATTATTATGAAATTTTCTCAATTTAATTTTGGTAAGGATTAACTTACTAAATAATAATTGTTCTTGTTGAACCAAGTAATAGAAAAGGAGGGAGAGAGAATAGTATATGTTACTGAAATAAGAAGTCAAACCTAGGGAAAATTTTCATTTCCTTTGGATCTTTCAAAAAAAACCTCTGTGTATAAAATGTATTTTAAAATTAACAGCTTAGAAGAACCAACACGGCACTTATTGATTATATAATACTCGTCTCTACTGGCCAATAAGCCATCCATATGTGACTCGTGAGATTTTGAGGGGCCTAGATATCCAAAACTTTACTTTACTGCATGCTAAAGGTAGAACTTTATATTTCACAGAAAATGTTGTTTTACATGGAAACCATTAATAAAGAAGATTACTTTTTTTAAAGTAATAAAATAATACCGTTTTTTTTAAGAAATGGTATTACACGTATTAAACGTAGCCTATGAAAGTTCATATTTTTAAATTTTGATTATTTTTGAATTAAATATTACTAGTAATCCGAAAAGCAAGATTCCCAGAATTTTAAATACTTTATTCTTTGTGAGAAGTAGAACTTATATAAGTGGAACATTGCACTGGATTCAAAGGCACTACCACGTTGGTGGTGACGTTTGTTAGTTGTAGATGTGTCACGACATTATACGGAAGAAGAGTGCGGAGAAGTGTAGGGGTTCCCCGACACCCTGTCGTGACGTTTACTAGTAGCACGAGTAGTACAATTGCTGTAAATGTTGTTCAGTACTCGTAAGTGTATCATGGCACCCTGTGGAGGGTTCACTACTCATAGCTGTACTGCGCTTGTTTGTGCGGGTTTCACTACTTGTCTGGATTCCATCACACTCTGTGGTGGTGTTCACTACACATTGGGATACCACGACACTTTATTGTTGCGTTCATTACTTGTAGGGAGGGTCTCGTCACCCTGAAAGTTTTGACTACTTGTACGTATGCCAAGACCCTCCTGGAGTATTCACTACCAGTTGTGGTTCCACGACAGCCCAACAAAAAGTGTACCAAACTGTGGTATCACTTTTTCATCCTAAACTACTCCATCTACAGTACTGAAACATTAATTTTGAAAGATTTTGGATACTATTGAGGTCACCGTATCGTATTTATACCTCAAAATTCATTACTTTAAGGAAGGATGAAGTGAAAACCTTTTTTTTAATTACCTGGACGGATATGGTCGTTGATACATTTTTATTTTAGAAAGGGTTTTTTACACTATATAACAAACTTTAAAGAAATGAAAATTTGTGAGAAACGTCTATATAAATTAGAATACTACGAAAAAAATTTAAAGAAATCTGATCTCCATAAAAGATAATATAGTTATAAACACTGAAAATTCAATTTGATATAATGGATAGTTGTACTTATCACATTTGTTTATACCATATTAACTAAGAATTTTTTTCTAATCGAGTTACGCTTAAATCGTGTTTTAAAGTTTAATACAAGTAATTTGAAGAAAACAAACCTTTAAAGGTTTAATATGATATGCAAGAACAATAAAATACTTCCAACTATATAAGTAAACTATAAACAACCATCTACGAGGTGTGTAAATAAAGTAGTGAGACTGGCAACGCTGGAGACGCGTGGCCTTGAGTAGCGTCAGGTGCACGTGTGATGCGCCTCCAGTATGAATCTGAACTCGCCACAGTCATTTGTTTGTCCGTAGCGTTGGTTTTCGTGAAATGGTTTTTTCTTGAGCGTTTTAAAAATGAGTGACCTCAAAGTTGAGCAGCGGTGTGCAATCAAATTTTGCTTCAGACTTGGACATAATGCAACCGAAACTTTTGAAAAACTTCAGGAGGCCTATGGAGAACGTGTTTTATCAAGGGCACAGGTTTTTCGGTGGTTTAAGGAATTTTCAGAAGGAAGAGAGTCGATTGAAGACGAACCACGACAAGTGGGTGTTGCATCACGACAACGCGCCCTGTCACACTGCCATCTCAATAAACGAGTTTTTGGCCAGTAAAAAATGCCTGTTGCTCCTCAGCCTCCTTATTCACCAGACTTGAGTCCTTGTGACTTTTTCCTCTTCCCGAGATTGAAAAATCACCTCAAGGGAACTCATTTCGGGACACTACAAAACATACAAACTGCTGTAACCGACCAGCTGAAGGCCATTCCAGAATCCGAGTTCCAGCAATGCTACAATGATTGGAAGGACCGTCTCCAGCGCTGTGTGGCTTCCGAAGGGAACTATTTTGAAGGTGACAATATCACATTGTAATTATATTTGAATAGAAAATTTAAAAAAAAAATCAGTCTCACTACTTTATTTACACACCTCGTATTTTATGATTCCACGGTTGTGGATGGCTGTCTAGCGAAAATGTTACAATCAATCTTCATGTTGCACCTTACAACATATCTAATCGTCGGACATACATTCTTATTGTTTATAACAAATCCATTATTTTTGAGCAATATTGGGCCATGGGAAAGTACTTTTTCATTCTTCATAACAATATAGCTGCTATTTTTTAGTCACTTCTTCGGTAATTTAATAAACTTATAATTTAGTATTGGACATTGCCATATATTTCATCAGCTTACAATATTTTAAAAATAATATTACATTAAAAATGGCAAAGTTCTATCTATAGTAACATGAAATGTTTAGGTAAATTAGTATGATTATAAGAGAACCTACTTATCACAAAGGCAAAATCAAAGATTTTAATTATAATTATTGATTGGATTTTCGTTATAATTTAGACAGTGCTGTTATCCTCATTATAATAAATCGAATAAACCAATTAATTATCTGTGACTGTGTCTGTATCTTATAATAATGTTGAGTGGACTGGTTTTTCCTCTAAATTTTATCCTTGCAGTGATCATACAGAAAAAACGAACTATCAGAAATGTTATTCTTTCTTCAATATCACTTTTACATGTAGAGTATTGGATTTTGTAAAAATCAGTAATCATATCTTACTGATGATAGTTCATAACTTTACTTAACATGAGTTTGTAAAATCGTGAACATTTTTTTTTTTCAGATGAATGGGATTATAGACGAAGAGAAATATTTTTGGATTGGGAATTTCATTCATGCTTTGGCAGCAAGACGAAGAAATCTTTATCATAAAAAACTTCTTAGTTTAATTCTAACAGGCAACTTAGACTGGTCCAACGCATTACATAGGTAATTAACAATATGAGAAAAACACAAATTACGATGTTTGTATAATATGGGCAATAAATCGCCAAAGCAGTTGGAGATTACACATTTTAGTCAATGTTCGGGATAAGACCTTTATCATAGTCCCTCTGGCTAATCTTGTCTCTGTATCCCAGATAATCCCTCTCGTTAATCCTGTCTCTATATCCCAGATAATCCCTCTCGTTAATCTTGCCTCTGTATCCCAGATAATCCCTCTAGTTAACCTGTCTCTATATCCCAGATAATCCCTCTCGTTAATCTTGCCTCTGTATCCCAGATAATCTCTCTTGCTAATCTTCTCTCTGTATCGCAGATAATCTTTATCTCTCTCCATAACTCATTCACTTCGTCTTATTCTTGTACTTCCACTAAATACTCTCTTCCTCTCTTTCATAACTTCTTATCTCTCTCACTTACTATCCCTCTATCTGACTCTATCTATCAATCAAAATGCAACCATAATTATCAAAGAAATCATTTTACCACCTCTTCCACCAAAGAAAAATAATCTGGAGCCGCAAAACATAACAGCTTATAAAATTTTAATCTTATTTTAAATGTTAGCTGTTACAATGACTGAATACTAGTAGAATGACTGAATTTTAGTAGGTTTCTTCGGTATATCCTCTTCGGGTTTTTTCGCAGCCAGCAATCAACTGATGTATATGAACATACAAAAACAACATAAGCTCGGTGTATGTATGTATCTGTTTAATGTTACTTCTGTTCCTGAAGTTCGCTACAGATTATCTCTATTTCGAGGCTGTAAGATAAAACATTGATCTTCACACAAAACTGAAGGTTCTCATTTGTGAGGCGGGTGTGATATTTAGACTTTGTGAAGTTCATGCTCGAGAAAACTTATGCTCGCACAGTATGTTGAGCCAAAGATGGATAGGATTCCAAATGCATATTTTTTATGTTCATATATGTTTCGGAAATAGTACTCCATGTATCAAAAAATGTTTGTCTAGTTTGGGAAGGTCATTAGTGTTACTCTATTTGTGATCTTTAGAACGAGTACCCTTCTGATGTGTTCGGGAGGGATGCATCGATGTCCAGGGGTGTGACAGGGAAGGGGAGTGTTTTTCCTTTCTCAACTCACTGAATCTTCCTCCAAATGCAGCTTGCATTGCAATAATTCACAGTAGAAATACACATAATTTATATTTTTGTTCACTTCTTTGACTCCCATAGAGATGAAAAGTTATAGAACTTGTCTCTTTGTACAACCCTGGCAAACACTGTCATCTTGCAATCAAACCCCAAAACATCCTCCAGCATCTGCAGAGCCCTGTTTCCTTCCTGAAGATTTTTTATTCAGCATGTTCAAGTGACTTGTCATATCTACTAGGATATAAAACCTTTTCAGCTAATAGAAGCCTTCGATTTCAGGATAGCTGAGGTCTTTGCTTTCCATAAAGATTTCACATGCTGCCGACAGGCAGCGAAAGGTTTTAGCACCTCTCCCCTAGACAGCCACCAGACTCTGTTGTACTGCAGGAGATCCGAATATGCGCTACCAACTTCCTCTAATAATGATCAAAACTGTCAGTGGTTTAATCAGTATGCAATTATTTTGTTCACTATTTTGATAGCGAGGTTCATCACTTATACACATGCAGGAGGGAGCGTCTAAGTGCACAGTGCTTTTTAATGGAGGATGCAATGAAACATCATTAGTTCTCGATCCAATGACTTTTAAAGGAAATTCATATAGATTTCTAGTGTGAGGCTATCCTCCTACTTCACTGGCAAGAAGATTGATTCTACCAATTATGCCTGTTCCTCACTTCTGTTTCCACTTCCTCAAACATCAAATCTCCCTATCTTGTTACAACCTACTTTCCACTAGCATAAAATAGCTCTTTCCCATTTTTTACTCTTCCTCCTCTAACACTAGCATCTTCCCAAAACCACTGATGTATCTTATAGGCGTCCTTCCAATCTCAGTAATTTAGTCTCACACTGAGACTTGACCTGTAATACCTACAACTCTCACTTCCCTGTGTCTTGACAGCTGCTCCTGTACCTCCAAAAATTGTGTTAACCTTTTGGAGTGTATCACGTGTGTGGCTTTCTACGTAGGTCTGGCCTCTACCAAGCTTACCCTCCAGTGATGTAATCAATGAAGTTTAAACCACAATGGAAAAAGGAAAACAATAAATGCTATGAAGCCTTACAATGTATGCCATCAGAGATCAAACAAAGTAAAAACTCGTTTATTTTCTATTGTTTTCCTTTTTCCATTGTGTTTTAAACTTCATATATATATATACATTATTGAAAATGACACCAAATTTAGCTGATACCTGTTTCTTAACAAGTTTCTCAATTTTTCTAAATAACACTCTCGTTATTTCGTCTACACAATAAAGTACATCTCCTATGTTCGACATGTTTCGAATGATCAACATTCATCATCAGGACGTGAATAAGATCTAATGTGAAAACCTGGTTTATTATATACACAGAAAAGGTAGAAGGGGGGGGGGGGGGGTTGTTTTCCATAAAGTTTAAGAATAGTTGGGCGTTAATCTGTGGGGTGAGTGGCCTCCCGGCCTGCGTCGCTACCTGCAAGGGTTTCTGGCTGCCCTTGATGTGAACTAAACAGCTTCAAAATACGGCTACTGTTTTCCACCTGAATATTAAGGAGTGGCTTGAATTTTTGAATTAATATAGCCACTAAAATTTTCAGTTTATGGTGGTTACTCTCTTTTTTTATTATTTTGGTATTTGCAACCAGCATCTCTCTTGTTAATTTAACATTATGCTTGTCTTGCGTATGTTTTTTGGGGGCTCCGGCCATTAGGTGCATGGTGAGTCTTCTTGATAGGGAAGTGGTAGTCATACCAATGTACGAGTGTTTTTGGGTTTCACAGTCCCCATTAGTACATGTATACTCGTACACCAGATTTCTTTCCTTTAAAGTTGAACTTTTGTCCTGGTTATTATTTTTTAATAAACAGGCTACTCACACGTGGGCTTTTATAATAAGTGACCAGTGTTACTTTTTCATTATCGTTTTTGCAACTAACATTATTTCTTATAATGTCTTTCAATATTCTTTCATCTAGCTTGTGTTGCTCTGAAAACTGGTTCTTATAATAAACTTTATGAACTATAGCTTGTCTATCTTCATTGATTCGCTTTACACTTCTTACATGAAGGTATTGTTTCAATATGCGATTAAAATTTTCATTCGAATAGCCATTATTGACGAACGCTTGCTTCGTTCTGTTAATGTCCCTGTTGAATATTTCTCAATTAGATGTGATCACTAATACCAAGTGACCAATAACACTGGTCACTTATTATAAAAGCCCACGTGTGAGTAAACAGATACAGAGACTTTATACGAACTGTCAATTTTTTTATTCGATCGCCAAAACAAATTTTTCACTAAAATGACAAAAAATTACAATACTTTAATTAAATACTTTATAATCATACTTTAATAGAAAACTCTTGGGAAATCAACTTTATCACCTGAATATTAATATATAATAATACTTATACTTAATAAATTAATCATAGAAGTGATGTTAATATGAATAATATATATTCAGATGTATTAAGTTGATTTTTTAAGATAAGATTTATAATTAATTATATATATTCATATACATACACAAAACTTTTTTTAAAGGTTTTTGGTGCTTAGCCTTGTACTGTATGTAGCTGAATCTGCCATTTATTACAAACCATTCCACATTTGTCTCTACTATCTAAACAAAATCAGAAAACAAAATATTTTAGATAAGGTAAGGGAATTTTAATCATTTATGAACTTGTTTATAAAAAGTATGTAATAGAAGGTAGATATTGAGAGAAATTTTAGTAGTTGAAGAGTGGAAAATACAGGTTTTAAAATTCTTGATCTGGTAGTGTTATGAAATAATTTAAATAAAGATTATAATACCTAATTATACATCTATTCCTCAAAGAAAAAAAATATTCACTTATAACGTATTAAATTAAAGTAGTAGTTATTAAACTATTACAATGTAGTTAAACTTGTTTTTTTCTCCTCCAGAAAAAGTAAAATAATTGGAAAACTTTCATTGTTCTTTGGTGTTTCTTTATTCATATCTATCTATTTTTAAATTAAAAAAAAAGAAATGATCAATGAGAACAAATCAAATTACGAACACAAAAATTGTAACAACTCACTTCTAAATTTGTACAGTTGTAAGCATTCAAATCTCTAGCAGATTTATCTGACTATAACTCCCATGTTACATTAAGACCTTCAGAGAGTATACATAGTTATTTCTTTCGCGCTGGAATATCCCCAGGCACAATTATTATCAACATTTTTTTTAAATATTATGTATTTATTACTATTTACAACTTATGTATTAACTATTACTTCTTTCTCATCATTTTGTTATTTAATTTTTTTCTTATTTCTTTGTCTTCGTTTATTTTACCTTTATCCCTTGCCATTCCTTTTTCCTTCCTCTTTACAAAGGAGAAAGTTTGTCAGATCAAAGAATGCTGGTGCCAAGTGAGGAAGGAAAAAGGAATGGCAAGGGATAAAGGTAAAATAAACGAAGACAAAGAAATAAAGAAAAAAAATAAATAACAAAATGATGAGAAAGAAGTAATAGTTAATACATAAGTTGTAAATAGTAATAAATACATAATATTTAAAAAAAATGTTGATAATAATTGTGTCTGGGGATATTCCAGCGCGAAAGAAATAACTATGTATACTCTCTGAAGCTCTTAATGTAACATGGGAGTTATAGTCAGATGAATCTGCTAGAGATTTGAATATGAAAGCAGTCATTAATATTAAATCTGTGAGAATTTACATGGATAAGAATAGGAAATTTGCTGCATTGAGTGAAGGAGGTCCTTTTACAGTTCATACGCCGGCTTATCCCAGTTGAAGCCAAGTCGACATATAAACATAACACTGAGAACAGGTTTAGCTGATAGAACCTTTTCCAGGCATTACAGGAGCTATTAATATGGTTGGAGTAAGAGTTATGTATAAAAAAGAAGTGAAGGAAAGACTAAATCTGAATAATAGGACAAGTTTGACAGCTGAAACGTCCACATCGTACAATTCTCATAAAAGGATTAGAAAGGTTAGAAGAGATTTGAACAAAGATACACGTCAGGTTAGGGGATTTTTGATAAAAAATAGAGGGAGGCTATTTAAAGATAGAGTAAGTGCAAGAAGAAGATGACGAAATTGGGATAAACTTCTAAATAAGAGTGCCAAACCTATGAAACACAAAGGAAATCAGTAATAATGAAAAAGGAAGAATCATTCCGATACCTTCCTGGCTTCAGACCGATGAAGTATCTCAGCAGTAGAACCTAGCCTTCGATACAAAAAAGGGAATAACCCTCTTCTGAAAATGTGGCTTTTAAGTTGTTTATAAGGTGGAAAGTGATACTTTGAGATAATTACGAATTTGATAGATGCGAATAGATTGGGGTCTAGGTATAGTTTTCTTTACATAAAGAGGTTGATAACTATAGTAATGTAGGTCCTGCTCAGCATTGGTTGGTTTTAAGTGAACAGAAACACAGAAAAGTCGTTGTCCAAGGTAATATCATTATAATATGTTGGCAATGAAAGAGAAGGAATAATTCTGTTTGAAACACCAAGGGTGAAAATAATCGAGGTTATATATAAACTAAATTCATTGTAAGAACACACATAAATGAAATATAGTAGTGAGTATCTGTGATTTCATTTATGTGTGTTCTTGCAGTGAATTTAGTTTTGGGAATCATTTTATTTTATTGCTACTAAAATAAATGTAATAATAAGCCATATTATTGCTTATTTATAATATATATGACTTGCTGTTTGCAACAGTTTAAACAGTCAACTAATTTAGTTAACTATTAAATTATTAATTTAACTATGAGTCAGATATGTTTATTCATGGTAAAGTTATTGTTGACATCCCCAGATTTGGTTATTCGTATGGCCTTTATCTTTAATATGGCCGGTAAAATATATTCATTAAATTATTTTACCTCTGTCTATCAGGAAAAAGCAGAAATAAAGACTAAATCATGTAAATCGGCTAGTGAGAGCGAAATCAAGAGTGAGTACTCATGGGATGAAACGACGTTGCCGAAAAAACTTGCAAAACAACATAAAAGAGCAAAGAAGATATTGAAACAACATGATGAAAAATATTTTATTAAGAATTGTATAAAGGAACTCAAACATGTCGTTCTTCCAAACATTGAAATACTTTCTTTTCTTGTAGCCGACTCTGAACATCTCTTTGAACCTGCCAGGTAATGTAACCAATTTCAGAAATTTGATATTTACCTATGAAACATGTATATTTAATTTAATTTGTAGTAATATGCTTATGGTACCTAAATAAAGTTTTAAATAACAAGTCCACTAAAACTAAATAATGAATAATGTTTATTAAATCAAATTAGGCCAATTATTTCATACATGACTGCAGATTTCTATGTTCTTTCGTTTATGTTTTTAATCAAGTGCAAGTTCAATGAGACTATAATTGAAGGTTAAGATTAATTATGGTTACTTCGATGTCGTAATCTTTTATGTAAAATAAAAACCCATATAATCCACAAAGATAGACGATGCTTGCAATCTTGGGCCATTAGCAACCTCTTATCTCTCAGTCCACAACTGAACAGTAATTGATAAACTTTTCTCTATTCACTCACATTGATTTTATTACCTTCGTCACCAAGAACAAAATCAACTACGACCATCTTGTTATTTTACAGAAAAAGAAGCTACACGGTTTTCTTATTAATTATTAATTACACTGAAAAGAAACAATTACTGATTTTATACACCTTTTTTTACCGACAGGATTTGTATGCAGCAATTAAAGCTAATGAGAATGAAAACATGTTGTAATCTATGGCATCAGGACGAATCATGGGAGAGAACACAATCTGAAGACGAACTCTACATCGACTTAGAAGAAAACTTTATTTCAAATTTGGAATAAACTATTTACAACTTGACTTTGTTATTAATAGAAACGAATTGTTTAGTAGAATCCCTTAGAACAGTAATAACTAGAGATTCACATAAAATAGAAAAAAAACACAATCTCTAATTTTAGGTTCAACCGCCATCGGGAGGAAAAAAAGCGGGATACCAAGCAAGCCGATGATGTGACGATTGACAACCAATTCTATAGTCGGTTAAAAGGAGGAAAATAAAAGAAAAACTTAAAGTAAGATCAAATAAAGAAATGTAATTAGAAAAGAAATAGTTATTTCCTTTAATAGTATTTTATTTCATTTAATTGCATTGACTGTAATTTCCTCATTGTCTCTTCCTTTAATTTCTAACTTCTATCTAGCTCCTTTTAACTGTACATCCATCGATCTAAATTACTAGTTTCAATCGTCACTAGATCGACATGCTTCGGAACCCGTTCCTTTTTTCCTGATAACGGCTCAACCGAAATCTAGCGATTATATGTTAGTTTCTGCTGATTCTCCAGGTTATATTTAAACTTTTGTGTCTGATATAGCTCGTTTTTTCATAGTTTTATATATGTATATAAATCGTCAAAAATATTACCATACTTTGTTGATTCCTGTTTCTCATCAAGTTTCACCATTTTCCTATATACTTACTAATCACGTTATTTCATCTGTACAATGTAATAAATTCTCTAAAGTCGACATGTTTCAACTGTACAACAGTCATTCAAGACGTGAATTAATCTTTTCTTCCCTATTTATTAAGTTATTGGATCGGAGTAGAAGACATTCTACTTTAATCTCTTAAAACTCAAGTTATTTAAAACTTCAGTTGAATAACCTTACTGGCTGGAGCATCAACCTGGGAAGGTAAAACTTCTCCCTGACTCGTTTGAAAATTCAACTACTACCGTCTTTTTCCGAAAATAAGACACTGTCTTACTTTATTTTTAGGTCAAAATCCGTGCTAGGGCTTATTCTCGGGGAGGGTTTCAAGTACATTAAGTAGATTCACACATTTTTGTTTAATATTTATTTTTATACAGAAATTCAAATTTATTCGATTACAGTCATGACATCTTCTGGAACATCGTCATAAATTATCAAAATTTTGAATTTCGTTCTGATTTTCCTCCAAATCTATTTCCCGTAGAATCATTGGTCTGAATCTCTCATGTCTTGCAATAAAGCTATCGTTAAATGAACACTTCTTGTCTAAGTAGCCTCCTTGAAACGAACTTTAGAGGTAAACAAGGAATTTTTTGGAATATTTTTTTCCGAAGAATTCTCTGAAATATTACGACAGCTAAGAGATACCTACTACATTCAACAGCAATTTTTTAACGAATTATATTTTTCACATTATCTTAACTAGGGCCTATTTTCAGGGGAGAGCTTATAGTCCAAAACGTCCCGAAAATCACACTAGGACTTATTTTCAGGGTATGTCATATTTTCGGAAAAAGACGGTATTCTATAATTGAAATTTTATGAGCTTATTTTTTAAACTGGAGCATTTAAAAAAACATATAGAACAAATGCTTAACATGAAATTAACTCGAGAATATTAGCATAATTTACAAAAATATTAAAAAAAGAAGAGAGAGTTAATTAGACTTTAGCCGTTTAGGACGTGATGATCAGATAAGAGTTTAAGGTCTTCGTTTCAACGGGATTGTTAGATCATCCTATAGAAAGAGCGTACTCTTTAGAACTGGCAGCATCAGAGACAATATTAAATAACGAACGTGATACTAAATTAAGTAATGATTAAATTAATTCATAATAATTATGATATGATCGAAATTAAGTAATATCTTGAGGGGAACATGCAACATTATAAACAGGTTGATACCAAGAAGAAAGCTATAAATATTATAAATAAGAATATTACCAAAAGCATTATAGATAGGATTTCAAGCAACGCATAGAATAATTAATATTTGTAAATATATACTGGGAAGAGTTTGAGAAGGAATTATGTTACTTAGGTGTAGTTTGATGATCTCGGTAATATGCCTCTCCCATGGTTAATGGGTGCCAAATCAGAAATGAGCCATGTTTTTGCTCCTTGGAAAGCACATAAGTAGTAAAGCTTAAAACTGCTTTTTCATCGAACATACGTGAATTAAATAATTATTTAGTAAATGTGTTTTTTACTTTTTTTTATTTTTTAAACTAAACCCTTAGCAGGTGATAACGTCAGCCGTTTACCACCTTTTTTGTTTGATCGGTGATTCTACAGATTTTATATTGGGAGTCCTAAATTTTGCCTAACTCAAGTGCATTTTGAGTAGAGATCTTTAACGAATACCTAACATCCTACAGGCTTGGGATCGACGGGTTAACGTCCTCTCCGAGGGACGACGTACTCAGATTTATTCACCTCCCGCGTGAATAAATCGAGGGCCATGTGGGGATCGGGATCGAACCTCGGACGACCAGCCCAGAGGAGAGGACAATAACCACTGAGCTAACCTGGCCCCTTTTGTGATCATTAATTCCTATGAAAAACTTTATTTATTTTATTTATAAGTGGCAGTAAAATGACTACCTAGAACGATCCATATTGTTCTGCCCAAGAGTGGTCTGCGTTGCTGTATTCAATGAAAGCCCTTTGGCATCAAGTTTTCCACTCAATACTAAATCCTATTGACTCTCTATCACTTTGTATCCAGAATATTTTACAGAATTTTCCATACCCTATCTGTTCAAAGACAAAGACTGGATGGATTAAACTTCCACTAAGGCAAAGAGATCTTTGAATTTAGTAGTATCTTCTTGCCATTTATATTGCTGTAGTAACAAGGTGTTTTAATTGAACTGATCATTCTAAACTTGTCCTTACTGATCATACTTCGTTAACGGAGGCTAGTTATGGAAGTAACACAAAACAATCTTCGAGTAACTGACATCGTACAGGCTTCGGATCGACGGCTTAACGTCCTCTCCGAGGGACGACGTACTAAGATGTATTCACCTCCCGCGTGATTATTATGTGGATTATTATTTTTTAAATTTAGATTATTTTAGATATCTTTTGTTGAGATTCTAGATTATTTTATCTTTGAACATTTGGCGGCTATTCCCATTTGGCAACACTGTTATTTTGGTAGTCCTGTTATATGTATTGTGAGCTCTTTCATTTGAGTTGGTTAGTGAGATTCCACTTAAGTAAAGTTTTCCATAAGCAAATAGTTGAAAATGTCTGATGAAATTACCTATTCAGAAAAATATAGTGACGATACATATGAATATAGGTTTGTTTTATTTCTCATATTTTCGTACGTTCTGTAAAAATTTTGGAAATGTTTATATAACTCTGCAGTATTGCTGATGTTTGGTAATGTTATAGACAATACATACTGTTTTGAGTTGTAACTGTGAATCTACTTCAATCTATTCAATATTTCAATATTTATAATAATATTTTGTTTCCGTTTGACTGGTGATGTATATTTTTGTTTATAGACACGTGGTTTTACCTCAAGAGTTAGTGAAAAGTGTACCAAAAACTCATCATATGACGGAGACTGAATGGCGTAATTTAGGAATTCAAATGAGCCAAGGTTGGGTTCATTACATGTTACACCATCCAGGTGAGTTATTTGCTTAGTGACATGAAGGAATTATTAAAGTTCTATTAGTTATACCAAATTTTGATCTATTAATAGAAAAGTCGGCTCTCTAATTCTATTAAATTTATGTTACTTCATTATTTTTTTCATTTTAATGAAATAAATTAGCCAACATTCCTTTAAAGTTCATAAATTTAATATAAACTTAATCTTGTGCCTTGGTTTAGTTTCCAATTAGCAGGAAATTTTCTCAAAAATAGATGTTAAGATGGATAGATGTATGAATTTTTCTGTCAGCCTAATAATAAGTTCCATGAATTAGGTCATAACAGAAGTTTAAACTTTAAAGTAATGTTTAACGAGAAGATGAAGTTGTTTAGCGGGTCTGATAATGAGAGCAGGAAGTGAAGTAAACGAAATGTTTACTATTAACCCAACCTCTCTCTAACCTAACTCTCTGCTGGATAATATTTAAAGTGATGTAAATTAATAATATCAAAAGTTGTATAAATGTTAATTTATTTTAAAGAGTTATATTTATCATTATACTAGTAGTGATTAAAGTTTGTTTGTTCCAGAGCCTCATATTATCTGTTTTCGACGTTTGAAGAGTGGAGTTGCAGAACCACGCATGGACGAATGAATGATATTCCAAGATTTTTTTATGTTAATTTTGTTCCCTATTTCGTCCTGTAAATGTAAATTTAAAACATTTTAAGATGTAAGTTATTTTTTTTATGAAAATCCTTTGTTTATAGATACGTGGTTTTACCTCAAGAGTTAGTGAAAAGTTACCAAAAACTCATCATATGACGGAGACTGAATGGCGTAATTCATTCATGTATGGATGACTGAATGGCGTAAATCCTGTGATTTTCATGTATTTAAATATTATTGTACTCACAAACAACTTTAAAGTTTATTGTACTTATTAATTTTTTCGTAATAAATATTAATAGTAAGTACTGTTTATTTGATTTGTTATAATTATTCCTTTTAGGTATTTTGTTCTGTTCAAAATATTTTTTATTTCAATATATATCAAGAATAATGACCCGATTTTTATGGTTTATTATTCCAGAAAGGATAACAATAGAAAACTCTCAAATGTGTGCATCACCCTCCAACACTTGCAATATCAATGCGGTATGAGAATGGGTGTTTATCAGTATATAACGGTTCACTGAGTTCATTACTTCTACTGTCCGTTTTTTAAAATCATGGATGCTTATTTCAGTGATGGAACATAAACAGTATCTTTTAACCGAGTAAGAAAAAATGAGGTTTGGTGATCTGTATGAAGAAGCACAAAGATCGATGTCTTTTGCTCTTTTCTGATAAATCCATAACTGGGGTGCTTCTTGGTATTTTTTTTACTGACGTCCATGATTCAGATGGTCATCGCATTAACCACTTTTAAAACATTGTGGAATGAGTTGTTACTTTCTGAGTTTTACATTGCTTTTCCTTATTAAAATATTGGATGGTGGAGTCGGGTCAGTGTTTTTGAGTTACTTTTAATATCCAATATGGCTTTATTATAAACTATTAAACCCACCCACAGCTTTCGAACGTTTGAGTAAAAAATAATAATTAAATTAACAAATTTTAATTAAATTACTGGAATGTCTGTTTTTTCATTTCTGCCCTAAAATTCAAATAAATACCCTTAACTTCAAGTTCTTTGGAATTTGTTAGAAGTAAACTATCAAATAAGTATCAATTGGATATAAATTAAACTAATATAATTTATAAAATAAAAAGGTTATGCACATACAATTATACAAAAAATAGATTATTATTTTCTAATTTATGGGAAAATAATTTTGTGAACTGCTTACTTAATCTCATCCACAGAAGGAGTGCTAACGAATGAAGCATAATCGGATCTTAAAGTAACAAGAATTAAGATAAAACACTGTAGGAACACCTGCATCGCTGACTCGTAAATGTGAAGATAGTAAACACCAATTTGACTCCTTATACAGATTTTTTTTTAAAGGTTTTAAAACCTTGAAAGATCAGATAACATCATGGGAAAAAATGTTTCAAATTAAAGTTGTTGAGAATAAAATTGTAATATATTGTCTGTTCAGATTTACTCTTGAGCCATTTGTAAAATCGACAATAATGACAAAAACGCATATTTTATTTGGTATAAAAATAATTTATATTACGTCATAATGCAAGGCACATGTAGTCTGACATAGTAGTTTCAGTGTATATATGGTTATAGGAGTATATCTCTAAAAAGCATGGAAGGAATTTGATTATATTGGACTACCAGTTCTCGGCGGCATCGGTTTGATAAACAAAGAATAATAGCCATTTAACTTCTTTTTTTTAAAAAAAAAATAGTAATACATGTTTATTCTTATCTTGAGTATAATAAGCTAAATTTTAAGTGAATTGGAATTGTAAATGTTGAAAAAAAGAATAAAATTTAGGCTAAATAGTTTTTTACATTTACTTTTAAACCGGCAATGTGGCTCGTTTATTCATAATCATTATCACAGTAAGTTGTACCGTTGTCGACTTCGCGGTTTAGAATTTGTGACAAAGTCTCGCCAATCCTCCAGAAAAATTATTAATCGTTATTGCTTATAACTTCTACAGATTTAGACGTAGTAACTAGTAAAAATAATCAATACATAATTGCAGTATATATTTCGTTGTTAGTAGCTTGAAGACAGAGAGTATGGCTCGTTATAATTAACTGTTTACAGTCTTTTGAAAAAATCGTTGATATACAATCATAATGCAATACACACGTGTAGTACAGAGTGAACCATATTTCTTACTAGCATGGTTGATAAGTAGTAGTTTCGGAATATACGAGTATGGTTATGGAAGTCTATCTCGAAAAGGGATGTTTAATAATAAACAGTTAAACATTGTAAGTTTACTATATCATAGTACATCGAAAGTTTGGTATCCAACATGAGAGAGAGGTTGCCCTAAGAAATTATGGAAATTCACACAACATGAAGAAATAATGTTCTTGAAAAAATGTATAATAAAGAATCTCTTATTTTATATTGAGATGTCTAGAATTAATCATTTAAAAAAACTCAGTTCTTCAGGTACAAGGAAAATTCTACTTTTCCCCATTGTATTTTTAATCAGAGTGAGCCGCACTACTTGGTTTCTTTCCACATGGGTGGCCCTAATTATCTTGCTTTATTTTATATGAGTGATGGTCTTTGACTAGCCGTTGATATCATAGAAAACTAGAGACAAACTTTTGTACTACATCTCCCAAGGATGGTGTGAACATGATTTTTCATTTGACATATAAAAACCCTAATGCAAAAAAAAAATTATTCCGTGGTCCTTTCTTTTGCTTGAGTTAAAAGTAAAGATTAGCAATGAGAAAGGTTTGGTCAAGTGATAACAAAAAAAAAGAAACAGAACTTCTGTGTTTAGATGTCAGGTTTTTTTTTAAAAATAACCAAATATGTTTTACTTGTTATGTGTTTATACCCTTGAAAAGCTCTTTGGCAATGGTTTTTGTTTCTATCTGTACAGCAAAATTATTATTGTATACATGCTATTACTTTTTACAAACCTATTTACTCATTTCTATTGAAACTATGTTTACTGATGATGAAGTTGGAAAATTTAACCAAGTTAAATTATCAGTGTAGATTGTAGATGGTACCCACAGTAAGCAAACTAATGATTTGGTCATCAATGTTGAATAATGGATAGTCATTCAAACTTCACTTTGGTTCTTTGTTCTACAAGAGCTGAAATATATATAATCGTAGTTGAAAAATGCCTTTTATAAGAGTCAATGGTATTCTATAATACTGAACCATTGTATTTCATAAAAGCAATTCGCAAACGCTTAGATAATATGAAGAAGTTGACTGTGAACCAATAATGAATGATAATATTTGCAACGTTTGAAATACCATGATATAGAAATATAAATTACCTACTATTGAGTCAGGTAATCAAGGTACAATATCTAATAAGCTAGATTTGAAATATATTTTCAGCTCTGAAGCGCTCATTAAAATATATCATTAATTCCAATGAAAGATATTAGGGATACATCGAACGAGTTACCAATAAACAATAATGGAGGATAACTAGTCAATTTGTAGTGGTTATCATTTCAGAAAGAGATTATATAAATATATGCATCTACGAGGAATATTAAAATTTATAATTTATTTTTTTTTATTATTTAAAATAAAATGTATTTGTAATATACTTTTCAAGTATACCTTGAAACACTAATAACTTTAATTGATATTGTTTAATATTTTAATTTAAAAAAAAAACAAATTTACCTCTTACAAATTATTTACATTAAACTCTTGAAATTTTAATAACGTTAATTTGAAATAAACTGTTAAATGACATAAGTTTGCCGGTGAAGCTTAAAATAGTTGTCCTTTTAATGTTACGTTTGTTTTCTGTTATAAATCAAAATTTATGGAATGACATTAAGACAATACCAAATACAAAATTTGTAATTTGTAATTGTAACGGCAGGAAACCCTGCCGTTGTGTTTCCGGCGTGCTTGGTCGCCCATTCTCTCTTTTCTCCTGAAGACGGATCATCCGAAAATTTGAGTTTGTAAGTGTGTCTCTTTCTCTGTGTGTTGCTTTTCTTCGTTTATGAACTGATATTTCTATATATATATATATAACAAGATTAAATAAGCACTATACATTATTCTATGTCTATTACAAAAAAAAAATACCACTTTAAACTGTACTTATAAAGTACTTATTTTGTTATAAATTTTTTTAGCACTCAAATTGATTTAAATGAATTTGTAAAACTTACTTCATGAGAATATGTGTTTTTCTCATTTATTAAGTATGCAGGACCATCTGAACCAGGTACACCTCTTTACAATAATTACTGGTGTCACTGACATGACCGATATTTAAATACAATTCATCCTTTCAACTTGGTTCTTGAAGAGTAGTCTTAAGCAAAATCATCAACTAGGGACATAGAGTAATTAGTAAATAAATAGGAAAACGTTCATTTCCCTAATAAATATGAAAAAAAAAATTGTACCGCATGAATTAACATGTAAATATGAAATGAAGGAAGTTCTATCAATCTGCAGTACGAGAAGGCAAACAATGGAAAGAAACAAAGGTAACGGCTTACTATCTTTACTGGTCAAAGCTTACCTCTATCATTTCTCTACCACTTATAGTATTACGACTTGATATTTCTACCTTCAACCCATATTGCATCTGGAATTATGCTGTCAATATCACATACTCATTATCAAAGCCAGATTTGCATTATCTAGTGGAAATGTGACAACATAATTACTATGAAATTTGGAATGTGATATTTTAACTATGTACTGTTTTAAAAGTGATCCTGGTATATTACAAGTAATTTGTCGTCTCTCCAATGCCTACTGTAGATACATGGAAATGTAAAGCATGAAATTTACAGAACAATAACCTCCATATCTTGCTTATAAAGTAGCTTTATTTATAAATATACTACAAATGAATTATTCAGTTAAAACACACATTATGCGTGAATGGTAACTGTTTTTCTCACATTAGTCTAATTTCAAGGTTCTTAGTTGCAGCACCAATTAAGAATATTCACACATAAACCGTAACAGTCACTCGCAGGAAAATAAAAAATTAGAACGGTCATTTTCCACTCTTCGGAACTGAAATTGAGTTACTCAAATGAAACTGAATTAACCAAATGTTTTTTTTTTCCAAATTGATGTCTGAAGCTTACAAAGTTGAGAACTTATAATTTTTCATTATTATGCTACGAATAAAATCATACCCAAAAATCAGAAACATTCAACTTTCTGTATGGCAAATATCTTTCACTACTGGACTATAATAAATATATAAGGGAAAAATTAATTAAAAACTGATACAATTTTATATTAAACAATTATTTAGATCAAACACTGACCATTATTTACACTTGTACATCACAAACTGTCATGGACAATGTAGTGTTATAATATATTTTGGAAAATTGATCTGGAAATAATAGAAAACAAAAGCAGTAACTGAATTATGAATTTATATTTCCTATTGTTAAAAAAATTCGCCATATTTTGCGACGATTTCTACATTGGTGTAATTGCTTAGAGACATTATTTATATACATCGAAGGGCATTATAAGTTAAAAGATAGGTATAATCATTAATCTTAGTTACTATTACAATTCATATAGTAACATCATCCTCCAGATCCTAACGAGTTTTACAACCAAATTCAGTAAATTTCACTGACAGAGAAGCCGTGACACTGACATCGTGTCAACGTATATTAAGAGTTCATTGACAAGAAATTGACAAACAATTTTACAGTGGACAGCCACTTCTAAATATATTCTTCCTTCGTCCTAAATATATCCTCATAAAGAAAACCTGCATCAACAACTCAGTCCACCTTTCACCTGAACATTATCCACTAATTAAAACATGCCACTAAACAATAACTGAAAAAATTAAATAACCGCAGAATGTGGCGTTGTTTTTTTGACAATATTTCTATACACATAATGAAGAAATTTAACAATTTCAAACAATATACAAGTGTATATATAAACCACTAACAATAAGCATATGAAAACCAAATTAATAAATTCAGCTAGATAAAAATAGTAAGAGGGCACAGTTTTCCTTTTATTTCTTTACTGGTATTACTAAGGGTACTAAAATGACTCATTGGTATCAATGTATACAATCGTTTGTGTGTGTGTGCGCTTTGTATTAATAAAGTTATATTAATATGTAGGAAAAGTAGTAAATACTAAATCTCCACAATGAATTCGGAAAAAGTAACAACAAGAAAACTGTGGTCTATTTTAATTATTATTTTATTTTAGAGAAACATATATTTCATTACACTATTTTCTTAGTCCAGGTTTTAAAGAAGCTCTGATAGCTACCAATATAGACATCAAAGAGATTCATTTCACTACCTATGCTGTTTAAACAGAAGTTGAAGACTCTCACAATGTTGCTCATCTAGGTCTGTCTGGATATTAGTCAACTGAGGATATAAAATATGAATAATGGTAGCTATATGAATGAGGTTCCCATATATTACAAACCGTATCATTATATTTTATAAAAGCATCAAAAAAAATAGCTGCATTATTTTCAATTTCCACAATTTTGTTAGTGATTGAAACCAAACTTTTTTGTTTGGAAAACTAAACAGTTCATTAAAGGAATAGACATCAATATTCATAGATTATATATATCAACATGTCAAAAACACTTAATAAGATTAAAGAAATTATATGAGCCAAATATCTGTTCAAGTTAATCAATATAATATGATCTGATAAGAAAATATGAATGACAATTACTTACTCGAAAGAACAATTAGTTTTATTTTTACAATAACAAAACAGAACTAAAAGAGTATAATATTATATTGATAAGGAAAACTTGCATTTTAAACTTAATTACACTGTAAAGAAATCAAGTAACTTGCAAACAGATTTACCAGTAAAGAAACACTTATCATAGAATGCAATTAAAAATTACAACAGAAGTTGAATGAAGACATTTTTATTCATATCAAAATAAAAAAGGGGAATAAAACAAGAGGATTCAATCAAATGATATAAAAAACTACTAACTTTATGACATAACTAAGTGACTACCTATTTCATAGGTTTCACAAAGAAGTTGCATTAAATTTTTTAAAAAAAAAATGCATTAATTAAGAGTTTATTTGTAAAGTAATTTAATTTCTTATCAAAGTATTCGTTAATTGTCTATAGGGTTGCTTTAAAAACATTTGAGTATATTGCACTTTAACGGTATAATCATTCTCAGTCAATAAGGCAAACGCTCAGAATTTTATGTAAAATCACAACTGATCATAATTTTCTACAGATTAGAGAGAACCTTTTTACGCGATGAATCATTTCCCTATACAAATCTATCACAAAATGATTCACTTTCTTTCAACGAAAGACGAAGTTATCAAATACGTCCACACATATTACGCACTAATTGTTCCCTTTTCATTAAAACCAAGGAAAAACAAATTTCAACAATTTGGAATCTAAATCATGAAGACATTCACTGGAGAAATTAGTAATTATCAATGTTAAAGATTAAATGAAGCCATTTTTATTAATATCAAAATAACAAAACGGCATAAAATGTGAAGGTTCAATCAAATGATTAAAACATTTCTCTACGAAACTGAAGATCCATAGAGAAATGTAGAAAATAGTAGCAACATTTTTTTATAAATTCTCAAACGATTAGATATTTAACCGAATACTGGTCATCAATTCATTACATGAAAAAAAGAGCACACGACTTCATTCCTTTTAGTTAATCAACATTTTTGTCCGAGCGTTTTTACTCTAAGACCTTATGAAAGAATATTTTATAATGACCTGAATGATAAAAAGTCACATAAGTAAATAAGAGAATATATTATTATTTATAGCAGGAAATAATTTTCCACAGAAATCAATATTAACTGTATTCTAATACGGTTTTTCATAGTAGACCATTTTAAAACACAAAACCCCAATAATATCAATTAACTATGTTCAAAACAACTTGGAATTATTACAATGCAAGTTCATTTTAAGTAATTAATAGAATAACTTTACAACTAATAAAGCTAATTTTTCTTTCATGTTGGTTTAATTTCATTGATAATAAGAACAAAAATTTATTAAAAATAAACAACAAAGCTATTATTAATTTTTGCTACTACATTTGAGGAACATTCATAACGGTATAATAATCAAAAATAAATATTCTTTATACATAAAAATGGACCTAAAATGAAAAAGTCATTTTTCTACTATTTTTGAAGAGTTCTGTCTTGAAAACTGAACTATTCTTGTTAGAAACAGCTTTTTAAAAAGGACCTAATAATAGAAGATTAACGTAATTTCCCTTAGTCCTTTTATACTAATTCATTTAAAATAATTGTAGCACACCAAAAAACAATTATCTTAATAAAAAAAATTGAATAAATTATTTTGATAACTTAATGTGTTGGGTTAACTTAATCCACTACAATCATTTCGTTTCCTGCAATAGTAAACTAATTTTGATGAATGAGATCCATATTAGTTCATGAATTATATAACAAGGATTATACAAACTCAAAAATAATTTTTTAGAGAGTTTCTTTGATCCAAATTTCAGGACATAGTTTTTTCGAAATTCCTGTAACTCCACATACAATTAGAGACATAACTTTAAACATAGGACAACACTATATTTGAATCAACGTTCGTTGAAAATAATATTCCTTCACTTGACAGTTTCAAGTTAATAAAAAAAAATAAAAAAATTGGATATACTAACACTTTTGAATTGACACAGTGATTAATATAAATTAACCACTAATTAAATAAACAACACAATCTGTAGTAAACAACAGCCGCCAGAATTCCATATTCAAAATTTAGATAAATATTCCATAAATATTTAGATTATAATCACGATATACCACTAGTTGTCCTTGGAATCCTCTTTTAAGTTCTATTTCTTTTAAAGATGTATCAGCACTGATATTTTCAATTCCGTAACAGATTATACGTTTGAAGCAAATAACAATGTTATATATATATCACATTTTTGACTAACTTCAGAAGTTACTTTGTGTGGTATTGGAATTGTTGAATTTCTTTGAAATCATAGAAATGAGAGGATTTTCTTCCTCTATTTCTCCACCCTCTTCTCCTCTTTCTTCCTTCACATGAACTATGAGTGGTCTCGGTTCTAAAAGAATACAATTTTCAGATGAAATTTGATAAGTAAAAATTGCGAAACTTAGACTATATAAAGAAAGTAACAAATTTGCATAGTAAAAGTGATATATAATACCATTAAAATTATCTATTTTACATTATTTTCAGAATGTGTTTGTTATAAATCACAGAAAGCAAATATCAGTAGACATATAGCATTATACACAGGGAACAAAAGCCAATGTTTAGCAAATCTTCCTTGTTCAAAGGTTCGGTCGTTAGGTAAACAACACTCGGAATAGCAGTGAAAAAATATGCAAGCAAAAAGTGATATTTGGCAACTATACAAATTGAGACACAGTAAAATATTTAGGCTCATGAAACTCTTTAAAAACGAATTAAGAGCGTTTAAAAACTCATAAGGGACATAGTCTAAATTGGTTATGCTACTATAGAATACTTAGAATACAAGCGTTTAAACAAATGAATTAGAGTGTAATTTAAAACGCATGCTGACGAAGAATTTGGTCTGTAATCAAAGATTTCCAACAGAACTTCACAGACTGGGAATACAATCTCTAATTATCGTATGAACTTGGTAATTCTATCATATCAACGTCAAAACCGCAGTAAGACATCAGAAATATGACTAAGATCTTTTAACCAAAACAAGCGGTCTTCGTCAATATCAGATCTTAGTCATTTTTCTGATTTCTTACAGTGGTTTAGACGTTGATTTCTATTTGAAGTGTTCATTGTGAAATATTGTTATGTTTTATCATATAAAACGATATATCCTTGATGTTTTATATCCATAGAACATCAGCGAGAAGTAACATGTTTTTTAAATAGAACAAATTAAATGTTCTTATATCAAAACCAGATATGGGAATAAATCAAAATCATTCTAACGTAGCGCAATCACTTATTATGTGGTATTTACTCATTGTAGGGTAAAAAGTTAATGAAATGGTCTCCATATATAAAAATTTAATGGTATAAACTTTAAATAATAGACTAATAATAAACTTTAAATAATAAACTAATGGTTTATACCATTAAATTTTTATATTTGGAGACCATTTCATTAACTTTTTACCCAACAAATCAAAATCACATTCATCATCTTTCTAAATATTCCAAACCACCTTCTAAAACAGTAAGTCCAAGAGTTTGCAAACATCGATTTAAACACAGACGTACACAATAGGAAAATTTTATATACGAGTATTAATATCATTCAAGAAAAAAGAGAAAAAGAAATAATATACTAAGCAATTACCCATCGATTTATATTTGGAGAGCTGTTGATAAACTTGTTTCATGCGTTCTATGTTATGTTTAGAAACAACACTATGATTGAGCATTGGCATTGGGTAGTTAATTCCAATCAAGCATTTTGCTGCTTTCTGGACGTTCTCTGGGCAATTCCAAGGTTCATGAATATATTTAGTAGGAATGTTTTTGAGCACAGGGAGATATTTCCTGATGTAATCACCATTAGGATCTGCTTTACGTCCGAATCGAACAGGGCAATAACAATGAAAAAACTGTTGGAAGAATGACGAACATGACAACCACATCCACATGCCTGCGTTGACTGACCAGTCTGCATCAAGCAAAAATTCTTCGAACACCTGTAATACAGTGATTATATAATAAATCAATTGGCATGAACTTTTTTGACAACCAAACATTTTCGATGGAGTCAGGTTAGCTCAGTGGTTAACGTACTCGCCTCACTTCTAAACCTGGCCCTCAATTTATTCACGTGGGAGGTGAATAAATCTGAGCACGTCGTTCCTCGGAGAGGACCTTAAGCTGACAGTCCCGAGCCTGTACCCATTAAAGATCCCTACTCTAAATACACTTAAGTAAAATTTAGGACTCCCAATGAAGAATCAATAGGTAATGTGGCTCGCCCATTACTAAATTAATTAAGACAAATAATTAATGAGCCTCAATTTCCACCCCTAGAACAGTACTAAAAGGTTAAAGCCTTATAAGTGTCGCATTGAAAAACAAATAACATCTAACTCGTGACGACTAACTTGTATAAACTTTTCTCAATTAACTTAATCTTAAAGCACTATGCTCCAACCAAAAAAGTAAATTATAAAAACTTTACTATGAAAACGTGTTAGATATTCATTATTTCAAAGATGCTTTACTCAAAGTAGAGTTATTCCGCGGAGAAAAAAGTTAACTGATGAATATATATACATTATTTTTTTAAAAATTAATTAGCACTAAACCTTGTATAGAATAAAATTGAATAGTTTATATAACGACTTTATACTAAATCGGTTCAAGCATTAACATATAATGCGGTAAATAGGACATATCGAACCATTTGCTTTTTGTATATGACTTCAGGTTATATTGGACATTTAGTAAAATTTTGAACCAAGTCCTTATCAAATAAAACGACCAATATTAATTTGTGTATGGTATATTTTGGTCATGAATGGCTCTAACTTAGAATAATGCATTATTTCTGTTATTATGTAGATATATGCACACATAGTAATATTATTAAACCATCAAAAAGTATAGACTGGTCTGCCTTCCGCTTTGCTGTAGGTAAACCCATTATCAGAAGTAATGGACATTTAATTAAATCCATTTATTATCAGCTTGGGTAATAGATTTTGCCAATATATTGAAAATGTAATTGGGATGTTTGTATAGAACAATTGGTAGACGCTTGGAAGGTAGCTTTTTTTAATAACTTCGATTCAATAGTAAAAACAGTCAAGTAACCATAACGAAAAGTTAAATTTGCAATATCTTCATTATGCTATACACAACTGTCCCAAGTTCGAAATTAACCCTTAACGGAGGTCCTACAAATGGTAATAGAAAACCTTTGTATCCATCACATCGTCTCCATCCCAATCTGCACTAAGCACCAGGTATTGTCTATATTTAATGTAGTATTTCCCTAATTCATGAAATAGTATTCTGTCACCAAAGTTATTCTTAAAACAAATTTTACACTACCTACGAAGTTTAGACACTATTCATTTTCGGTCCTTTGAACTAATTCAAAAAGAACATGTTATAATTTAATATATACCTTTTAAATGAAAGTAATAACTGTATTATGCATTAATATAGTGTATTGCAGTAGCCATATTTCATCTTTAATTAATAAAATATCTTTCATTCATAATAAAATCTGGGCAAGTTTAGTGCCCGATCCATCCTTAACCAAGAATGAAACACCAACCTCAACTAATATAAATAAAAATACAGCCACTAACAAAAAAGAGTGAAAGAAAAGGAAATTCACTTTATTGGAGATATGTTTATATCACAAACGTACCAACAATTGTATCATATCAATAGTTGCAAAACAATTGAGTTAAATAAGAAACTACTACCCGGACATAAACCACATAGTAGACAAGCCTTTCATATAACTAACCTTCATGCCCTCCTCCCATGATATCCATAAATCACCTCGGGTAAGGAAGCATGCGACAGCATGCCTAGCCAAATGATGAATCCATCCTTCTTCCCTTAATTGTGTCATAATCGCATCAATCCAAGGAAATCCAGTTTCACCCTAAAAAAAAAAAAAAAAAAAACTTAATCCAACGAAAAAAGATTTAACAAAGGTCTGACCAGATTTAATATACATTATAACCCAAGACGATTAAATTAAAAAAAACAAAACAATTATATTAACATTTTAAAATAATTGATAACGGTAAATACCATTACATAAATAACTAGTAACATAGTAAATGTTTTCTGTTTCCACAAAGAGCCGGTTTCAAAGCATCACCACTCTTGCATCATTAGCTGAACAAGGAATATTAGATAGTACACAAACTTGTTGCACTCAGGTAAAAACCAACCAAGTAGGGAATTGCAAGTTTTTCAAAAATGTTCAATCTAAATAGATAATGAAAGGAATACCCATTACAACAGATAAACTTTGCATCTACGTATGTCCCTAAAAGTGGTAATTCAATGGTTAGTAAATTTCAATGACATATTGTAACTGATAAGCCGTTAACCCCGGCTTCCAGCATAAGAAGTAAAAGATGAACAAACCAATAGATTATGATATTTTTACTTTACTGTAAGTAAAGTATTGTGATCATAAAAAAATTCGATATCGAGATTTTTACGGATTTACATTTACATTTTGAGGTATTTAAAGTCTTTTTTTGAAGTATTTTTGATGGAGTGTGAGGAGGGGGGGGGGGAGGAGAGAGAGGCCTCTTAAACTTTGTGGACACACTACAGGCCACACCGCTTGATAGATTAAGTTCATATTTTACACAAAAAAAGGTCCTTATGGTGTAGATGTGCCCTATTGTTTTGAGGCAAAGTTAAAGACAATGGAACAGCCATCTTGTTGCCAAAATTTGCTTTTAGAAATGTTTATCTTTTGAATTAGTAACATCAGAGCATTAAAAGTTTTGGCATAAAATGAAAGTGACAATAGAATGAACACAAAAAATTATCAGAATTTTTCATGGTTGATTCTGAAAGTTTGTGGGCACGTACAGATCACACTATTTCACAGATTTTCACGGATTACAGTGCAATTATACCCAAAAATAGGCGGTTTGAGAAGAAAGGCTCCTACAGGGAGGGAGTTTTTATTTTTTTTAATAAATTACGAAGGTAAGGACTAAGACCAGATTGAGACGCAAAAAGAGATTGTGGTGTCTTGATAGGTTTTCCAAAAGATACAACCCATGCCTGAAACAAATTCATCAGTAAGGAGAATTTTTCTTCTTCCGGGCTAGCGCCTGTCTTTCTTAAGACTTTCTGTCATCCCCAGTGGGATATGGCAGGTTTGTTTATGGCCTAAGGTTTATGCAAATGTGCTTGTCTGGGGCCAGTTATAACGGACTTAGGTTTGCTTGGCTGGTCTCGGTATGGTTAGCATTCGTAAGCTTCTCCTTTCTTTTTCTGTTATCTTTTTCTTCTATCTCTTTCTCTTACTTAGCTATTCTTTAATGGTACCTGGTTGCAGACAGTTCAGCAAGAGCTTTACAAAATCTTTCCAATTGCTTGTGACTTTCGCTTGTGCCAAGAACTCCCATCGGTCAGTGATGATGACCTTGCGCAGGAGAAGGTCATTCGAGATATTTTATCCAGAAATTCAAAAAGATCACCAGGCTTAGAGCTTATAACTAACAGGATGTTGAAAATAAGTATTGACAGTGTTTCCCCGACCCTCTTTCACAGATGTCTTATTTCCCTTCGGAGTGGAAAAAATACAAAATCATATACCCAAAAAAGACAGTAAAAAATTCAGACCCATTTCACTTCTGCTGTCAAAATCTTTGAAACTTATCTAAAATTAAAAATAGAAACATCTACCAACTATAGACGCTTGATCCACCCCAAACAATTTGGATTCAGGAAAAATTCTTCAACCACTATGGCATTAGAACGGCTAACCAATACAACAGAAAATAGCAAATATAAATATTTCCTGAGAATTTCAATAGATATTTCAAATGCTTTTAACAGCGTGAACCACCACATCCTTCTTCAACTTATTAAAAATCTGCAATGCAACAACAACGTCTCCAACATTATGGAGAACTACTTTAACAATAAAATTGTGTTGAATCGGGGGTGTCAGGTCGATATAGAGCACCCAATCACCAGGGGTTGCCCTCAAGGTTCAACCCTTTCTCCTCTGCTTTGGAATATCTACATCATACAACCTGCTGGTGATGCTGTCTGGCCTAGAGGTGAGGTTTATTGCATACGCTGATGACATATTCCTCGTGGCTGAGGGAAACTCCAGACGGGAGCTGGAGGGGAGGACGCGACTGGTGCTGGACAGTGTTTTGGGCCGACTATACCCATTTCGCATAGAGGTTGCTGGTGAGAAATCTAAAGCAGTGCTCCTAAAGGGTGTACTACGCAGACGTCCACTTATAAATATAAATGGCAGTAATTTGATAATCTCCAGCATCATTAAAATTCTTTGACTCACGATAGATAGGACTCTTAACTTCACAGGACACATGAAAGATCTCAAACAAAGAACACTCCAGAAATTTGGTCTCTTCAGGATTTTCAGATTTAGCCTCAGAATAGCTGCATAAGCCAACAAATCAATCTCCACAGACAGTCTATGATTACTAAATAAAACAATCTCTGCTAAATATTTCCCCCTGGAATTGGTCATCAGAGAAGAAATGTCACGCACAGGTCACTGCAGCCTTCCAGACATCAACAGAATTATCCCAGATCCGTTAACAATCTATAAGAAAATACCTCATATCTAAGTGGTCGAGGGAAATGAAAAGAGACCAACGTAATAAACATCTCCTCAACTTTATTAAAGATACGGATAAATTTATGAACTGTAAATATTACAAACCTAATTTTGCTCTGTCACAAATACTTCCTGCCCATGGTAGATTCCGCTCCTTCTCAAAACATATAAGGGTAACAGAAGACCCTTTTTGCAAGGATTGTAACCGTGGGGAAATAGAAATCCTTATCACCTATTATTCTTTTGCAATAAATATAATGGCCTCAGGTTTAATTTTCATCTACAATTACAATCATTGGGTTTAAACTGGCCTCCCCCAACATACTATTTCTTTAGCTCCCCAGCCATCTTCAATGTTTTTAAAAGGTTTGCTTCAACACTGGTCATCAAACGTATAAAGGCTGACTGTGGGAATCGTTACCTTATCTTAACTCCATTACTCACCATCTGACGCTGAACTCCGACAACGATTCGGAGGACTGAGAGAATAAATTCGCTTCAGAATGTAATAAGTGTACATCACTGGACTATTGTCGTTTTTTTCCCTCTGCCTGAGTGTCGCAGAGCCGCCGACTGAATGTTGTATTGGTGAATAATGTGGGATGGTTGATCCCTGCGGTCGTTGGGTGTCGATGGGGGGGGGTTTCCCCCTCCGTCGTTGGAGGGGGTGTTCCCCATCTTTCCCCCCTCCATCGGCGTGCGGTTGTATAGGGGATGCTTAGTCTTGGTTGACACGGGGTATGTTTTCTGGATGGTTGCGCCGGGGGTCGTTGGGTGTCGGCAGGGAGGGGCGAGTTTTCCCCACTTTCCGCCCTACGTCGGCGTGCTGCGGTGTAGTAATGCTTCGTTTTTTTCTCTTCTGTCATCATTATTTGCCTTCCTTCTCTTCCTATTCTAACTAATCTCCAATCTTCCTTCTTCTTAAGGGCAACTGTGACCAACATCTGCTCCCATTAGCATGGTCAGTCGGACCTCGGTTAAATCATTATTTAAGATTTATTAGTAAAGATACTGGAAATTATGTTCAAAAATTAAGCTATTAGAGCATTCAACACACTAAACAATACAATTTTAAGCTAACATGTACCTTAAAGTTTGTACTTACATTAGCCCATTTGGCCAAAGCTTCCGGATTTTTATCCCAAGGAACTTGAACACATATTGGATTTCCTAGCATCCTATCAAAATTTGGATTTCTGGTTGCAGCACAATAAAAAAACTCTCTCCATAATAGCTGCCCATGAAGTGACAATGGAGGAACTGCTTTCTTTATCTGCAATAATTTATTAAATTTTTATTTTAAAAAAATACTCAAATCTTAAGGAAATTTATGAGTTTTCTAATTATTCTAAAACTTCACAACACTATGAACTTGAATAAGACAAAACTTCGGTATTAACTAAGACCCATAATCAACTAGGTAATATCAGCTATAAGTAGGGCATATTCCCTTGTTGAATTAGTACTATGGTCGTAAATAACCCTCCACTTAAAAATAAAAAAAAGTACAACAGGAAAAGAACCTTTCTATATAGCTCATTAAGTTGGTAGTAAAAGAGTCTCGTAGAGAGGCAACCAAAACGAAGATAAGGACTAAGGCCAGTTTGAGACGCAAGAAGAGATTGTGGTGTCATCTTAGGTTTTCCAAAAGATGCAACCCATGCCTGAAACAAATTCATCAGTATCAAAAAAAATCAGTACAATTTTTCAGATCCTATGTCTTATGTTATAAATGTTCACTGAGCAATTTTTATGTTATGATGAACAACCTATTAATATAACATATCCACGGTTTTGAAGATATTTTGTTACATTCTAAGGTGCTTTCGGAAGTAGCGAACAATTTTGTAAGTCCAGGTTTCCCTCCGTATAAGATGTGCATGTGTTACTGTAAACTAATCTGTAGACCGGTCTAACATAAACCAAACTTAATAAGTTATGAGATAAATAAGGATGCTTTCCTAACTCCTAGTTTATAACCGATAATATACACATTCTTTCACCTATTTATTATAAAAATTTAATATCTATAATACCTAATAAATACCTATTTATTTAGTCGCTACTCCTGTATGTGCAAGAACTTCGACTTCTTGCAAGAAATAAATTCTCTTTGTTTGAATCGTTCTTAACACAACAACGTTAAACCACTTTCAACGACTTCTAACCTAAGGCTACTACTGTACTGTGTTTATTTATTTCTTTGATTTGAAGTTTCACTAGAGGTTGAGTTCAAATTGAACCAACTCTAACTGAGCCTTCTTGAGCGTATGTAATAGGATATTATTAGAGAATTGAATTACTATACGCGCATATATGTATTTAGAACAAAAAAAAAAAATCAGTTTGGCTAATATGTTGGAAACTGTAAGACATCGTAATCTATTTGTACTCTAGGTACAAATAATAAGTTTATACCATAAACTTAAAAATCGGTATTAACGGACAATCGACTTTACTGGACCAATGTTTCCCTCTTTCAGTTTATTTAACCGAGATAGGAGTACAAAGCCACAACTGTAATATATGATCAAGGAATAATGATATTTAATCATTAAAATAATCATCGGCTAAAATAAAACGCCACGGGAAATCATGTACCCCACATAAATAAAGATATTATATTGGTCGGAATATATTAGAGTTTCATAACAAATACAACAATAGAATTAAACTTATAAGTGATACTTTTAGTAATTTGTACTTCAGAACAAAATGATTAATTTAAAGTATAATGAAAGTCGCTTACTTTCCTCTCAAGGTGTCTTTCTAATCTAGAGATGGCCTCTGTTTCACCACCACACCAAACAGCTGGAGATAAGTTCTCTGTGTTAAATCCTGAAAGCAACATCATATAATTACAATAATAATAATCATAATTACAGCAGTTCACTCAGTTTCTTCTTATAACTCCAATATATTAATAAACAGACACAATCTATTCTGTTCAGATTTAAAATAAAATATAGAATATGTCTAATTATCTACTTCCACTTATTGAAGAGAGGGATTTTATTAACAGGAAAAGAACCAATATTTAATTACATTTGTTTTAAGATAGTGGAATCATTTATTTTGTTAAAAGATTTTAATAAAATAAATTATTCCAATAATTTCCTTTATTAACAGAAAATATGCCAACTAAACAGCAACACAACCTTTCACATTGGTTGTCCTATGAATATCATTGTAAGTATTCTATACAAAATATCAAAGACTAATCACAATTTCAACTAGACGTTGTAAATAATCTAAAGATCTATAGACATACCCAACTCTTCCAGGGAGGGCACACCATATTTATCATCGTGGTCTTCCAACAAAGGTGTATAAGCACTACCTATAGTGGAACTGACAACAGTAGTCTCTGGTTTCGGAGGAGGTCCCATGCTTGAAATAACAGCCTGGAACTGGTGGTATGTTAATGGAGGTTTACCGCCATTCTTTCCAATAATACTATAAAAAAATGATTATGAAACACCAGAAGTTTAAACATGAAATATAATGTAAATATGTTTAATATTTAACCTCAATTATATATAACTAAATATTAAATCTCCTATATTTATAAAGAAGAATTAATACATAATCATGACTAACTATATAATGAAAACAATAATAATTAAATGAAACAAACAGGTTTTCATAATACATATCTGAAATGATATTCACTTTAAAACTCTTTAAATGCACATACAAAATGTTACTACCACATAGGTTAGTACTCATCATATTATTATAAATGTCCATCTTACCTTGTGAATCAGTGTTAATCCAAACTAGTTTTGCACGTTGAGAATCTTCTAGTGGGACTAATAATTGTCGAAGAATCCTGGGAGTAAAAACCTATTTAAACACGTAGTGCAATAAATTCCTATAATTGATTTCAGATTTATTTAATTTATTCTCTGATTTTATTCTTTTAAAATTTAAGTCATCATTGTCCAATTTATAGTCGTCTTTTTAGTTTTGTTGGTTTAAATAGTATATCCAATTGATGATTAATCTGCTCATTTATTAGATTATCTCTAATAATCTTGTATGCTTATTTATTACCAGTTCCTGTGTTATATTTAATCTTTCTCTTTCATGTGATGTTTTTATTAAATGCATTGGATTTTCGCTACTATATGGTTCATGTCCTTGTTTATTTAATTGAGTAGCATAGTTTGACTTATATGAATAGTTTACATAATCATTAATGTGTTCTCTAAACTGCTGTTTTAATGTTCTACCAGTTGTCTCTATAGATAAAAAGTAATTTTACAGACAAAGAATAATTTTGGTGGATTAAAAATTGACCCAACTAAAAAATTTCAAATCGAAATTAGAAATGTAATAAATAAACGTCATAATATAATGAGTCCGAATGAATCCTATAAATTTGTAAATATGAACCCAAGTGTTCTCGAATTAAAATAACAAATTAAGATACACACAATAGGTGAACAATCAGACAATCAATAAATTATAGAAATGTCTGATTATAAAATCTCAAAAGAAATAACTAAAATAATGAAAGATAAGGTTAGGTTTATAAATTCGTATCCAATTAAAAACTCTTTTGAACTAATAAATAAAATAAAGACATAAATATATAAACGAAAAAACGAAATATCATTCGATATAGAAAACTTATACACGTCAATATCTGTTCAAGAAACTATAAAAATAATACGTGAAGTAACTAAAGATGATAACCAAAACGGTAATATAAATGATAGCTATATGATAGAACAGCTAATTAAAATTTCTATAAATGATAATACCTTAAATAAAGAAATAATGCAACAAAAAATGGCTGTTAAAAACAGATATCCAACCTTAATAACAAAATGCTAAAAGCTGAAAGAATAAAAAACAAATAGCAAAAATACTAATATTAATAATAATAAATACGCCCCCGTAGCTTACATAGGAGAAATCAGCAAAAAATTGCTAAATTACTAATATAATAAAATGTAAAGGTAGGTTACAAAACTTATAATTCGATAAAACAAATAATAGGTAAAACGATGGATTATAAAATTATTAAATATGATAAAAGCGGAGTATATAAATTAAAATTTTAAGGATTGTAAACATGCATATATAGGGTAAACTGGTAGAACATTGAAATAACAGTTTAAAGAACACATTAGAGATTACGTAAACAATTCAATTAAGTCAAACTATGCTATTTAATATCACAAGTAAGGACATGAACCAGATAGTACCGAAAATTCAATATATTTAACAAAAACATGATTTAAGGACACAGATTAAATATAATACAAGAACTCAAAATATAAAAGCATAGAAACAGAAATAATTTAATAAATTAACAAATTAATCATTAATCGGATATACTATTTAAATCAATAAAACTAAAATGACAACTGGACGAACTTGACAATGATAATTTAAATTTTAAAAGAATAAAAACAGAGAATAAATAACATAAATCTAAAATTAATAATAGGAATTTAGACACATATTGGCACTACTTGTTTAAAACGTATTTATTCCCAGGATTCTTCGACAATTCCCACTATATGATGCACATCGTGCAAAACTGGTTGGGTGGCTGCTACAACACCGATTCACGAGGTAAGATGGACTTTTATAATATGATCTTCAAATATAGTATGCATATGACAACTGTTGACACACGGGATCTAAATAAAGCAAAGTGATATAAACAAAGGTAAATATTAGGTAATTTAAATCTTTAACTCTGTATTCATCATACTTATGATACTTACAGCTATAAATTACAACTATCAAAATAAAATTCAGAAATATGATTAAACTTTATAAATATGGTAAATAAAATAATTTAAAAAATGTAATTCACCAAAAATATTATCATTACATTTTACACCAACTAAGTAATAAGACGTATCCTAAATATATGTCCACTTTATGGAAAGGGTGTTAACATATTCGAATAAACTGTAGATATTTCTAAAGCCAATAAAAAAGGCTATAATCAAATAACATGGTCAGTAGTAAATTTATTAAATTGTCTTTGTATTAAACAGTTCAAGTAATACACACTGTGTTATCAGTGTAGAATATAAAACATTTTCACTTCACCAATTTGAAACATTTAATTTATAGATACCTCTCCAGTTTGTAGAGTGTGTGTGAAGCAAATGAGGTAACACTTATATTCATCTCTTCACAAATTGCCATTATATTTTGATCCCTTACCCTTCCAAAGGGTTCGGGATCTTCTTCGAATGTCAAGCACGTTGTACTCCATTCCTGTAATATTAGAAACAAATTAAAACATTGAAAAACAGCAACTTATATTAACACGATGTAAGTTTATATCAATAAGGAAGACAAGTGAAATAAATTAATGGTAATTAATACAATGATATAGGATATTTAAGCATATAAAAATGTTAAACTGTCTTCTTACGTTTATAACTAGCATTAATAATACGTCCCATTGCACTGTAAAATCAATAAAGGAGGAAAATCACTGTGAAGTATTTATTTATTATTAATTATTATTATTTAATAATTAATCGGAATCATAAATAATGCTATTGTTCAAACAGGCTATTAATAGTTCATAATTAATTTATTAATAATTAATGCTATTAATAGTTCAAACAGGAACTATTAATAATAAAATCAGAAACAATACAAACGAATTCGCTTTTCAGTGGTATGATTCAATTCATTGAAATACATATAACAATTTGAAAAATCTATGCATAATAAAGTAAGCTTATAAGATATTCGATGTTAATTATATAATAACAGCTGTAAGGCAATATAATATAAAGGTAATATTTTAAGGGTATAACATGCTAGATCTTTAAACACTATTTACATGAATTATAAAACAAAAAGGTGGTTCCAAGCAGTAATAAAATGCTAAACTAAATACATATAATTTTAATTATAATTTACTTTGAATAATTTTGGGAGGATATCAGCAGGTTGCCCCCTAATTACGAACAGTCTTGAGTTCAACTTTCTCAAACTTCTATCAAGGTCTTCCAAACATTGAAGAAGGAATCTAAGAAATACATAAGGAAATTATTGTCTTATAATAACTAATTTCAAATTAACTTTAATTAATATATTAACCAAATCATAAAATAGATAGCAATATATACATTTCTTTAAACAAAATTATTAAAAATATTTTTATGATTACATAAATTTCAAAACATTACATCTACAGAACACTCAATTGTGCTATCTATTTGGTCTTCACCTGGATGAAGTTTTACAACTTTCATCCTTTTTCAGATATCTATAATTCTTTCTTCAACAAATCTATCTTCTTATGTGATTTATTTCATTAATAAGAAATTAAATTGGTCAATTGGATTACACTGGCAGAATAGACTCATTCCTCGAAAATTGTACCCAACATTTCTAAATTAGGAAAATACAATTCTAAAAAAATATTTTTATATGTAATTACATTTATTCTGTTTCACACTAAAAATGAATTAAGACTTATACTGCACAATTATTACTTAAAAACTAAGCAATAATACAGCGACAGTGATTAACTCATCATAAACTTAGAGGAAGAATTAAATTTTGGCTAGCTAGTTTATTCTATAACAATGGCAACATAGGAAATATCCTTTTTTTTACTTTGCTATAAGTAAACTATAGTCATTATGAAAAACTAGGATCTACTGGATACTCTAAATAATCAAGGTGACGATGCGCAAGGATATGCAGATGTCCTTGTTATTATAAGAAGAGTAATGCTTTATCATACATTATATATTTCAGCTTATGCAGCATGATTTCTAAATTCTTGAAAGATTGGTAAAGCAGAAAGATTCGGATATAAATCGAGCTAAAACGATCTTTATAACTTTCTTAAGAAGAAAGAAAGTGTGAGAAACGTGTTCATTAAATATATATCTAGAACTATCAAAGATACATAAAAAGTATATCACATGCTTTTGGAGTCTCTTCTGATGAAGGTCTAAATGTAACAGATATACTGGCTCAGAGCACAAAAGTAATACCCTGATGTAAGAAATTCTATGGTCGAACATATTTTAATAATAACAATACTATATATGGCAGATAGTTCTAGATCAGTGATTTTAAGTTTGCAATAACTCATAAAACCAATAGAACCACATTAGAACCAATTGAATCATTATTGATTATCTATGAGTTTGAAATAACGTCTACACTATAGCTACATTAAAATAAAACCAGAACTCAATTGGTTTTTAACGAATATGATATTTATGTTCACTTGCCGTAAAGTTGACTGCAGGCCACTCCCGATTATTTTAATTACTCATACTCAATTAATTGCCCTGCAAAGTGCTTAATGTCACATTTCCATGAAAATAGAACTACTATTCAGTTACCAATATTTATTTCAAATGTTACCCTAATTTGGTTCATCATTATGAAGTTTTGTTCGTTATTCACCAATTTGCAGGTTCATTTCTTTTTCTTACTCAAGTAAGTATCTTGAATAAGTAAGTAATGAAACGATTAGACACCACCACTGTCAGATTTCAGACAATTGTCACAAAGTAAGTCATATCAGTACATATACAACATGATATAACCAAATGACCTCAAAAGTTTTCGTTGAGAAAAATGAATACAGTTTTCATTAAAATCAAAATGCAAAAAAGTATTCGGTTGAACATTTCCTTTCATATTCTCTCTGTAGTATAATGCAATACTGGTTACGACTCATTTCAGTTTGGTCAACGAACAAATATTGTGATCATGTTCACCAAGCACATCTGGGGTGGAGATTTTGCATTTCAAATAGTGAATTCTTTATATTCTATTTCATTACATGTATCAACATCTTGTATACATAATAAATTTATGACTAAACACATTAAATTCAACAATAAATTTAATGTCATATTTAAAATGCAAAATAGCAAAACCTGATTATCTGAATGTGTGTATTTTGCAATATCAATTTAATTGAGGAAGTAGAAACTTCCAAAACCAAGGAAAATTTAATCTATTTAAAAGATGTTTAAACATATTTCTATATTTTGGAATTATTGCCTGAATTAGTAAGATTTAAAACGACATAACTGGGAACACATTCGCACTGTTTTTGTAGTGACCAAACTGAAAAGAGCATCTACCATAATTTCATCATGCTAAAGAGAGCTACGAAGAATTTATTGGCTCAGATATATATAGAATAATTTGCCTCAACAATTCTAAATAGATTATATAAAGAAATTCAATTATAGATTATAGTTCAATGCACTGATATCATTCTAAAGTCATACAGAATTGAGTGACGTTTTAAACATAAGTTCGTGCATTAACTCACCTCCATTTGTTGATGCCAACATTAGATCCAGCAGCAAACCAAGGATCAAGGATAAAAATACACCTGAAGGTTTTAGTTGAAGTGAGGGCTGTCAGTAAACTGGGATTATCATGGAGTCGAAGACCCTTTCTGAACCAGTGCACTGAGTGCTTCTCTTCACTAGTCATCACCAAATTTCAAATATCGTTTTCCTTATTCCTAGTCATATTTACCTATTGACATTTTGTTAAGCATTAAACTAAACATTTTAAAATAATTACCAAAATGACCTTTCTTAAGAGATCTATACCACCAAACTTTTACTAAACTGAGTCTAGAAAAAAAAATTAAACTAACGTTAGAATGTAGTTATTGGGTTAGTTCCGCTGAGGTTAATAATATTAGAATGGTTTAAAAATATGGAAATGTAATAGTTAATGAGCATTATTTAAAAAAACACTAAATATAAATTATTCAATAATCGAAAAGCTTCAAAATTAAAATAAAACTGAAAATACATCAGAACCAAAGGGAAAATTATGAATCTGAGCACGAAACATTTAAAGATACAGGACTCACGAGCTATGCAAGCAGTTATCTTGTGGTATTTACTCGTGACCATAGAGGAAAGGAAACACTAAGCCTTCCCACACAAAAAGGATTTAATCCATAACGCGTTTCGAACAGTTTTCGAAACGCGTTGTGTGATTATCCATTTTGTGTGAGAAGACAGACTTAGCGTTTCTATTCTTCTGTAATTATGATAAAAGATATGAAAGTAACAAAAGATATACAGTCCATGTTCAGCAACTGCTAACGAGGTAAACTGTTCCTTCTAATAGTCACTTACCAAATTAAGAGATTAGATAACAAAATACATGCCATTTTGGTAATGGATTCTTGGAAAATATGAGTCTGAAAAATACGTATTCTAATGCAATTAAAAACTCTGCTTACTGTAAGTCATTTTAAAATTAATATTTTGTGAACATACAACATATTTTAGAAATTAATGCAAGGAAGTTTCTTCATGCAAAAACATTTTTGTTTAGTGTCATCAAGGGAATTCAATTATAAATGACAATTAAAGTAAACAAAAACAAATGTTTGAAAGAAAGTAATTCACTTGATCAAAGTCGAACCGGCTAATTTTAATGAAGTACCAAAGCTTCGAAATGAACTTAACTATAACAACCTGATTATAATAAAATTTAATTTGTAAATAAAATATTAAACAGTAAAAGAAGGCGAATCACATCCTTAAGATTAAAGACAAATGGTTGAGAAGTATAATATATAAGAAAAGGTTTTGCCACTATGCTTACCATTTAATAAAAAGAAACTACGAAGAATTAACAAAATATCACTCATTCCAGCGTCACAAAATGCATCTTACACATCCATTTTTGAAAATTACTTTTCACAGACTTCATTTAAGAAATAAATCAAATATAGTTCATGTATTATCAATCTGTCTGATAAAAATTCCACACTCAATAAGAACTAAGGTTTTTCACAACTAATTAAATATTTAATTAACCATAGATTCTTTTACTCAAGATGATTTTCATGGCTTTCAAACACTAAAACACGTTAATAACGAAAACAAAAACATGACTTGAAAGGGAAACAATTTATATGCATTTCTACAATAACATCTAATACAGATTGTAGAATAAACTGGTAACATGACATGACTTCTTAAATTTTAAATGTTACTTCATTTTAAATGAACTGCCAAAAGGGCTGTCATTCGGTTCCAATAACCTTAACTTCTTAATACTCCTTGCTATCAGCTGTCATGTAGAGCCACGTGACTGATGACGTCAGAATTAATTATGAGGTATTAAGATGAATAATTATGAAAATTTGCTATTATTAAGTAACTCATAAACGCAATGAATTATAAAATAGGAAATAAATAATAATATACATTTATTCAACATATATTAAAACAGATAAATGTTATAATTATTGTTTCTTTAGTGATCACAGAAGTATAAACCAATTTTACTAAAAAACCTGTCCTCAAATGTTGAAAATAACATTCCATAAATAAAGGAAAACCTTTTTAGCTTGGATAAATTCATCGTCCAATATTTTTTACATATCCAAGCTCTTCAGTATGTTCACCTTAAGGGACACGTAAATAATCACTGCTACTGGTTAACAAAGACATATCATGGTCGAAAGGCTAAACGGTATATGGAAATAAATCAAAACAAGTTAACAAAGACAATTGAAGCAATCTAAAGAACCCCCGGTATCCTTCTTATTGGTAAATTAGCAGTTTGGAGTCCGGTCTCATGTCTATTATTGGTTTATATGTTCTGTAATCGTTGGTTATGATTACTGTTCTGAATATCGATACATTGACAGTCATAAATCAGAAAAATAACTACGATCTTTCAATCAAAACAAGTTGTCTTCGTCAGAGTCCAACTGATAATAAACAAGTATGTAAAACATCTGGTGTGCGGTTGAGAAGTGTTGGAGGCAAAAGAGGTATTTTAAATGACTTAAGGTGCAGGAAAAAGAAGAAAGGCCCGAGAAAGTAAGTCAGAGTAAACAAAGGAGTTAAAGAAGAATTAAATAACAAACTGTTTGCCACCTGTCAACCCCCGTATATAAAGCTATTGCCCTCGTTAGTACTGAGTAGGCTCGAATAAACCATTACCATTGTGTATAGTATTTGACCTATTAAATTTAATCAGAGATGATCCAATAATATTTCTAATAACACCCATTTTTCATATGTAATCATTTTAGATTCTGTTCAATTTATATCATGATTCTCATTATTTATATGCAAGAATAAGGCGCTACTTTGTTCTCGTTTAGTTACGTTGTACAGTTGTTTGATACGATTGTTTTTAATGACAAATTTTACCTACACTGATAAGTATCACTGCACTCCAGTTCCCTAGGAGAGTTTTTATTTAACATATTACCTACGTTATTACGATTAGAAAAAACAATATTAAAATCAAGTTTTCCAGGAAGCTTAGGAAGTGGGTCCTATTAATGACTTATAATGACCATAATGACTTATAATGCGGTCAAACAATGACATTTGTCATTGAATGGGATTCTGTTAAATCATTGCAGATCTTTTTTTCAGTTTTAAATGCTTAAATATTTAATCGTTTTTTTAACCAATTCATAAAATGCAAAGACAAATAACAAATGAAGAATGAGAAAACGAAATTAATAAACATTAGTAGATTTGTGTATGTCTAACCTAAAATCTAAGCTTTAAATGGATTGAAAATTCAACGAAGAAGGGAAGTTATCGACTTTTAAGCTGTCTTTCGTTAACTTCACAGACATGTTTATTTTGAAAATATACATGTATAGCAAGTAGGTATTGTTAGTTGATTTCAATTTCTTGCATTTAAGCTTCCAGCAAGAGATAATTGATAAGGTGTTTCCAGAATTTGAAGATCTGCCATCTAATCAGTATAAATGGCTTGGTGAACGAGCAATTCTCAACCCCTACTAATGAAAAGGTAGGGAAAATCAACAAACAAGTTCAGATACGCCATAGAGGCGGACATCTGTACTGGGAAGTTTGTGTGTATAGTACGCATTCCATTGATTCCGAGGCACTATTTGTTCCCATTCAAACGATTGCAATGTCCTGTCAGCGACTGTTTCGCAATGACAGTAACTAAGTCCCAAGGGGAAACTCTATCTACTGCAGGAATTGAAATGAGTGAGACCAAGTTTTTCTCACATGGTCAACTGTAGTTTGCTTGCGCAAGTTAGAGGTTCCAACTCTTTGTTCGTCGATGAACCTGAAGGACAGACAGCTAATGTGGTGTATACAGAGGCATTTACTTAACACTGTACTGTATATATAACATACTATATATATAACACTGTAGAAAATATATAATGATATTTTCTACTATTCCATAATTTCTAATGATATTTTGGAATACCATACATCATCTCCGAAATTTTGAAAAGTACGTTTGCTAGTTATAAATAAATTTATTATAAATAACTAAATTGCCCGTAATAAAATCAGACAAGTAACAATGACTGTTAAGGAAGATGGTTACAGGCCTTGACGAATTATTAATCAATTCATTAAACCTAATAAAAGCATGACCGATGTAATTTTGATGCGTTTTTGAACATAAACTATGGTAAAGTAGTTTTCCTATGATGCAATATTCCCCAAAAACAATCGTTTTTTTTTGCTCTGAGGTCTACATACCGGTCAAATTCGTTAATTTGACTAACTGTGTGACTGTAATGGAATTTGAAAGTTTGGGCTAGACACCTACCCATACACATCTAACAATCATCAGAAAAAAAATATCAAAATTGGATTAAGGAGACATCTAAACGTGTAAATTCATCCAAATATCAAAACTGATTTTTTTTTTCAAATTAAAGGGTATTTTACTTACCCTAATGCAAAAAATAAATTCCTTTATTTATCAAGTTGAAATAGGAAAAACAAAAGGTGATAAAATAAATTATATATATATTTATATATATATGATCAAACCACAATAAGAAATGGGAAAACAAGACTAAGATCTTTCAACCTTAACAAGCGGTCTTCGTCAGAGTCAAAAACCCAACTGAGTTGAGTCAAAAACCTCAGTTGGGTTTTTGACTCTGACGAAGACCGCTTGTTACGGTTGAAAGATCTTAGTCTTGTTTTCCCATTTCTTATTGTGGTTTGATCATTGATTTATTTGTATATATGATACATTTAAAATTTTAAAGGAGTAGGAGTTAACTACTATCTGAACTCTAAACTACAGATTAGTCGTCTTATTATAAGTATGATAATTACTTCTGTTATTGTAGTAGTTAAAACACAATATTGATTTTTTTTTCAAGAATGTCTTTCCTTCATTAATTTAGTCACATATTATTATTTTAAAAATTTTATACAATGGATTCCTATAAAATACATTTTCCTTATATACTTGGAAATATAAGAACAGCTGATTATATGGTTATTAATCTCAGGAAAGTTCTAAAGAGAATTACAAAAAATTCAATTGTTATTCTGACCAGACTGTGTTCTAATGACCAGGTCAATTTTTCACATTCATGAAAAAGTTGGAATTATCATTATCAAAACATGTCAAAGCGGATTTCTTTGTTTTTAAAAGTTAAGTATCTTTATAGACGAAGATTTGACATATACCCTAAAAAATTCTTGCCATATAGTAATACTTACAGTATCTCCACTCCAACACCTTCTTAAAAAATAAATTTGTGGCGATCCAGTATTCAACCTCACTGAACTAGAGGTTAGTGTTAAAGTTGTCAATGAGCTAGTCTGATTGTTCAATATAATAATTTAATCATTTACTAAATGAAGTAAAGAACCAGGTAGAGATTCGAACTGCGCTGCCTAAGTGATATCCTCGAACACCTCAGGCCTTTATTGTAGTAAGTACCCAGTTCAGTGAACTATTGTTAGAATTTTTTCTAAACTGAACAATTTTATTTTTATTTGACTGTCATGACTGTACTAGCTTGTAATGTTAGTGATGAGTAAAGTCAATTCCATATTATTTAAAAATTAAATATCTGGATTGGCCTACACTCAAGTTTTTACCATTAGTAAAAAAAATATCAAACTGGTTTACAACAGAATAATTTTTCACTCTTCAAAAGCTTTCACAGTCAATCATAGGTCGAAATTATTTCATTTTATTGTAAATAATATTTCCTGTTGTTTTAAAAAACTGAGGATGTTTTTTGTTTATTACATTTGTAGCCTCAGAGATATTGCAAAATTTTCAAGACTCTAGAATTAGTAGTTAAGAAGAAAAAAATATCTGAAAACAGGTTTATGGCAAAAAAAAATGACTTTCCCATCATGTATAACAGCTCCCGAACTATACAGCACATCTACACTATAAGGCCCATTTTTGTGTTAAATACTAATTTGATCCATTAAAGATGCTGGACTGTAGCGTGGTAATAAACTTTGGATACACACACACTCACCTACAGACATCATCGAAAAAACTTCATAAAACGTTTTTTGGGACCTCAAAACATGTGATTTAAAATCTCGAGATCGAATTTTTTTCACGATCACTGTACCTTACCTATAGTTAGTAAAGTAAAAACCTAGAGTGACCTACACTCAACTTTACTATAAGTAAATAAAATATCAAATTCATGGGTATACAATGTCCCAGTTAGACATAATATAAATGGCTATGGGAGATTTTTATTTGTAAAATGGACGTTGCTTAATATAATCACGGATAATGTTATCAATAGGTAAATTTTATCACAATTCTTGATCCCCGATCAAACATACAATATCTGTTACAAATATACCGTTTATTGTAATCAGTACATTGTTACTGTTACATGTTATCATTTTTTTCCAAACTTGGGGACTTTTTTCGCTGGGTTCAGTTCCATCGTAAATTCCCAGTGAGAAGTAAAATAAGTAAAGTATGTGATCGTGAAAAAATTTGATCTTAAAATTTTAATGTATTTACATGTTTTGAGGTCCCAAAGTCGTTTTATGACGTTTTTCTGATGATATCTGAGTGTATGTATGTATGGGTGGGTGTGTATCCAAAAGCTTGTTTACAACCACACTCCACAATCTTTGATGGATCAAATTAATATTTTATACAAAAATCGGCCTCATAGTGTAGATGTGCTGTATAGTTTCGGAGTAATTATGCATTATGGGAAAGTAATTTTTTTGCCAAAATGTGTTTTTTTTCTCCTAAACATTTTTTTTTTCTTGACTTTTTTTTGTCCTAAATTACTGACTCTAGAGAGTCTTGAAATTTTAGCATTATTTTAAAAGTTACAAAAGCAATAACTGAAGAATACTCAGATTTTTAAAACTACTAGAATATATTTTTTTTTCAATAAAATGTAAAAATATTCACTTATGATTCAATGTGAAAGCTTGTGAACAAGATACAAGCCATATTGTTTGACGGATCAAAATGAAATTATGACTAAAAATAGAGCATTATGTGAGGGTTGAGTTGAGGTATTTTATTTTAAAATTACATTAACCAAAGGGGCGATATATGATATATTTATGATACATTTATATTTATTTATATACTCGTATATGATACATTTAAAATTTTCAAAAAAGTTTTTTCGACGCTAAACAGCTCGAGTTATTGGACTAGCTGTAATTAATGTCAATCTGTGATTCAGATATTTCTTGCAGGCACTGACGGTCCACAACTGTAACTGAAACTGTCCGTAACCGTGTTTTTTAGTTTATTATTATTTAGAAAATTAGGTATGAAATGAAATGTGCAATACTTCAATTAATACTAATTTTATTATATTATTAACACTGAACATCATTTAAGAATATTGGCACGTTAAAGGACGTTATCTATTTATACATAGTCAATTTACAAAATCCTAATATAGATAATTGACTTCATAATCAAACAGTAGACTAGATATTGTTCCTTTATTGATAACGGAATTATTTGAGAACATTATAAACTATATATATTATTATAACTAAAAGTTATATTTAATACTGTCGTTTTCAGTTTTCCTTAACATTTACAACTTAGTTCATAAGCGATGAAACTTTTAATAGTGCTTCATCTGCGAAGTGTTGGAGGTAAAAGATTAAAACGCACTTAGTTAAGGCCGTAAAACACTCCAAAGAAGACTGCTACCAGAAGGACCGTAAGTGGATGACCTTTAGCAACGGATCCACTCGACCATCCGTCAACTGGAGACCTAAACAAAAAAAATCGTTTCTTTCTCAAAGTTAGTTTAGAATACTTTTATTTTTGTTTAGTAGTAACACGTTATAATTATGGACAATTCACAACAAAATTAAAGGGCTTTTAGCTTAATACCAGATAATTTATAATGAATAATGGTTCATTGGAGTCATGTATAAAGAATATATTTACAAAACTAAAAGGCTATAAATATTTTTAATTTATAAGATAAAGTCATATCTTATGCTTCAAAAACATAAGAGAAAAATTAACTACACTTGCTGGTAATATTCATAATAATAACTGGGTCTAAGACAAAATTATCTTAATATTACTGTCAGTTCTAAGTGACAATAATGACGTGCCGAGAGTTATTATTCTATTTATCTAAAACAGAAAGCATTGTTCTAAATAAGTTATTTTTATTCTTTTTGCTCAGTAGTACGTCTATAATTATAAAAATCAAAGTCTGTCTGTTTCTGTGTCCGTTTGTACAATTGTCAATTCACATCGAATTGAAATACAAGGAGTTTAATTTCCTTGTAAAATGTCCGGGTCAAATTTTTGTGTAAAAAAATTTTGAAAAACTGTTCATCTGTAATTGAAAACTGTGTTAATGAATAAAAAATTGTGGTTTTGGCACTTTTTGGATGGCATTAACGTAAATATGAATCTCTTTGTTTCATTTAATGTTAAATAACATTATTGTTATTTGACACTGTATTTAAATACAGGGATATAAATATGTCCTATATATATATGCTACAAATAAAGCAAAGTAATATTGTTATTTGCGTCTTGAAGAACTTTATGTCATAACTTTTCAGATTATGTATATTTAAATTTTGAAGTGTTGTAAACTATAAAAATTTAACAAATTGACTGTAAAAACATTAGATTAAATTTTTTTAAAAACAAATAGTTTGAAAGGAAATCTGAAAGTACATCATCGTCCATTGCAAGTTTTATTCTATACAACTTTTATTGGAAATAGTTTTCTTTATGATCTCATCTAAAGTCTCAAAAAAAAAAATTGCAAAAATGTAAATTGGCATTCGCTAATATATTGATATTAGCCTATCAAGGATGTTCGTGTTCTTTCCGAGAAAGTAAATTGAAAAAAAAATTGAATTTTTTTTTTCAATTTAAGATTTCCTAATGTTACAATCATGAACAACACTTCCTTCCATTGGTGAAATTAAGAACTCTAGGTTAATCAATAAAAATTGTTTCAATGTCAAACTTATAGGCTTTCAGTTTAGTGTTGTTCTAGAGAGGGAAAGTTTGGCACATTTGATATTTGGTACTCATTCATTCTCCTTGAATAACACAATTATGCAAAACACACCCTAATTTACAACTAATGATGCATTAACATTAATAACATAGTGAAAACCTTTATTACTAAAAAATATTACATATGTGCGAATTATTCAATACTTATAGACAAATATTTTACTATTTAAATTAGATAACCAACTCCTTGAAAATATCCAGTTAATATTACGTCGTGACACTGGAATTGACAATTCGATATTTTGTGAAAGTGTTTTTTTTTTATTTCTCACTTTGTTATGGGGATCTAAATACCTAATTCTTCAGAAGCCAATAAACGCAACCAACCAACAAGTTTCGACAGATTACTGTGGTGATTTTTAAACTAGGATAGTTAACACATACTGAAAAGTGGACATTTGGAAAAATGTATTATTTCATGCTTAGCGAATAGTCTGTTGTATTATGATTATTATATTATTACTAATATTAAGAGTAACATTATAGCTAAGGTTTTTCCTAATGATTGGAAAATAGATTGTAAATAAAAAAAAATAAGTAAAAAAATTAGAACGTCAAGGTCTCCATGATTAGGTACATAATAAAAACTGTCTAATTGTCAAAACAGATTTATTGAATACCAAAAACATACTTAGCAAAACTAATTTGACAGATCTGATCAATACAAAAGAGATTCAAATATTACTAAATTAAAAAATAAAACAAAATTATTCAAATATAAGATACAAAAGGATGTTAGAATTCAAAAGATTATGTTATCAACAATATCATTAGTTTTCACCTAGCCTTATCTAAGTAAAAATAAAATTAATGACATGATTACTGAGAAATTATCTAGATCAATTCTTATCATTACTATGTCATGAAGTTAAAGTAAATTGTTTCTTCTTAAATTTACATATATTAAAAGGGCGCCCACATTTTTTTGGCCAGGAACTACTTAAACAGTGATCCGAAGTTAAGGTGATCTTGCTGCACTAGGGTAAGAAGTGCTAAATATATATGCACTTGGAAAACCTTACATCACAGCATGATCTCAGTGTTAACATACAGCCTAACACATTTGCGCTTCCTTTCTTTACTCTGTTGATTTTTCAGGTCTTAAATTATTAAAATATTTTTTTGATCAATTGTAGGTTTGACATGTGAACTAAGTAGATAGCACTCCTTGTCTGGGAATAAAATAAAGATATGTGTTACAAAATTCATACTTGTTTTAGAACTCCTGTTTCCTCTTCATTTTTGAAATTTCATTACTTAAAACAATGCTTAAAATTTGATTAAGGTTTTTTGCATGTATTGAACATAGGATATAATGCGTTTTTATAAGTTTAGGTTTTTAATACGTAGAGTATATATAGAAGAAGATGCGTTTTTTTTTCTAAAATACATTGGTTTTGTGATTTTATGAAGCAGTTAAAGCGAACTTAATAATATTCAAGGGAATTTTTGGTATCCAAGTAAAACTCGCTCCTAAACTATGTAGTTGAGTAAATAACATACAAGACAAACAATTAACTATATATAATAACACATAACAAATAAAAATCTGGAAGGAGGATTACGCTATGCCGATTACTCCACAGGCAACTCTAGCTCCTGCATGTCCTGTAGTCAGACTGTCGGAGAATCCACCCTTGCCAAGGTCATCAGGGTCCTCATGAACGACAAATGCTCTCCCCAGTACACTGTGCTCTCCAAACAGAGTCACCTGTTTATCCCATATGTCAACATTGGCAACTCCACCATCATTTGCAAAAATGTTCCCCAAGTCACCTACATGGCGGTCCTCAACATTGGGAGCTCCATGGTTTTTCTGAAACATCATCATGTAGTAAATAGTCAAGGTATTATTTCGTAATAATAATGGATGATAATGGATGTATCCGTTAACAGATACATCCATTATCAAAGAACACTTTGAAATGGTATTGTTGGTTCTGCAGCTGAAAGAGCGCTCTTCTTGTTCTCTCCACCAATGAAAAGTGATTATGAATATTTGAAATAGACTGGAGAGTAACCTGACAGGCAAATCATAACTAAAAGCAATATATATGTGCGATAATTATTTAAAGACAATTATGAAGTTGATTAAAGAACCAACATCACGTCATCGTCATCAAATAACCAGGTAAACTCTTTAATTGGCCAAAACAATTTTTATAGATTGATACTGTTCAGTACTTCTTGATTACGCTTATTTAACTGTAACAATAAACAAATACTACTATTTACTTCACGCTAAGTGAAAAATGATAATAAATAAAAATTTCATTCTGCTTGTTTTGCATTGACATGTTTAGAGTCTCTGAATTTCTTTGTCAGGTTCTTTCGATACTGTAGTTAAAGAATAGTAATCATGTAAAATCTAAAGTAAACTGTACTCAATTTTACTATAAGGAAACGTACAGTAATTGTTTAATTCTAGTATGGGTATCCTCATTTTGTGAATTATATTGAAAATGTTATGGGTAATTTTGTCCATAAAAAAGTGTATCTAAAATTTTTTAACTGGATATTTTATTCCACCATTCCTTCATTGGATGGATGGATAATAACTTTTTGATAAAAGAAATAGTTGAAATGTATAAATATTTCGATATTATTCAAACAGAGAGCATATGAACATAGAGTCCTGGTTATAAGTCCTTAGATCACAAATGTAAAGCCATACATTAAATATGTAGTTCAAATTACATTTCCTTGAATTGAGAGCTCCTTAAAATGGAGTTAATGATGTAAAATATTGTATTGACATTGATTTCTTTAAGTCTATTTGAAAATGATGCAACTTATGGAGTTGGGTAGAGAATGGACGTAAACCGGTATATATTAAATGTATTAACAATACAAAGATAATGGTAATAATAAATAGTACAATATATAATAGAAATAAATTAAATATTCAAAACAGAACCCTACTCCTAAAGAGTGAGATGGTACTATTAGGTTTAATATTCCAATGACTATGAAGTTAATTCTAAAACTATGAAACTATCAGATCTTATAAGAGGAATTTGAAGGAGTTTGTAATTTAGCTTAAACTTTGATTTTCCTCGAACTTTTACGTCTGGGAAGAATTCTTTGGTTAAAGAACCATTAGCAGTTCTTCTCCAGGACTGTTCCCCGATTAGAAGGCTTTTGTTGCTGGAGTTCAAGATCTCTGTAGGATTTTGGAGGAGTCTGGTAAAAGAGACCTATAGTATTATTTTGGCTTGCCTGTTTTGCCAGTAAGTCAGCTTTTTTTTTTATTACCTTCCATTCTCACATGAGCTTTGACTTGGCAAAAGAACACTTTGAAATGGTATTGTTGGTTCTACAGCTGAAAGAGCGCTCTTCTTGTTCTCTCCACGAATGGAAAGTGATTATGAATATTTGAAATAGACTGGAGAGTAACCTGACAGGCAAATCATGACTAAAAGCGATAATTATTTAAAGACAATTATGAAGTTGATTAAAGAACTTAAATTTTAAAATTGATTTGAGAAATGGCCTAGCGAACTCAATAGGACAGATATGGCCACGACGTGCACGACTCTGATGATAGTCAGACTTTTTATAATAATAAAAATTATAATAATAGTAATTATGCAGATTGTTAAAAGTCAATCACTTCATGTTTGTTATATCTGATAAAATGGATATACATACATTAAGACATCAGGTTGATATATTACGACAGTTTGATGTTAAATCAACATGATAGCTAAGTAAATAAAAAACAAAATCTAATTTGATTTCTAACGACTTTTGTATTTTGCTTACTTATAATGAATGTAGGCCACTTCAGATTCTTTTTTATTTTCAACCAGATTTATCTAAACAACATGACCTTTTAAAATAATGCTATTGAAAGTAATTCAAATTCTGGATACAACAAAAATAAATGTTACTTCTGTAATTTTACAATTTATAATTTATTTATAAATTATATTTTGTATGACCTTTTGATATTGACTAAAATCCGTAATGTTTTTCACCTTACCAAAGACTCTGTACACGTTATCTGTCATCATTTTCTGTCATACTGTGTAACCTGTAGTGTGGTTACAAACTTTCTGGTTACATACTTATTCCTCTACATACACACAAACATAATCAAATAAATCTGAAGTGGTCTTCTTCTTTTAAAAATTCAGTGAGTATATGGGTGAGTATGTATCCAAGAAGTTATGACCATCCCACAGGTTTGACAGAAAAATATTTTCACGAGAAAGCGTATATTAGGAAAAAAAATGAAGGAGTTAGTTGAACGAGTATTGTTTAAAATTTGAAATTAGAAATATTTTTACATTTTTAAATTATTAAAATGAATACTATATGGCCACAGAAATACTGCATAATATATGATATTGCCCACCACCTCCTCCAGGACGCAATATTTTATTATTTTCTACATAATTCATGCAAAGTATATTTAATACTGAAGCAGGTATGACGAATAAGAAATACTTAACTGAAGTACGTATTGAGAAGGAATCTTAGGCTACATTCATAAACTGTGCAATCTGTTATAGTGTGGTATTTACTGAAGTTAGGAAAAGTATTAAGTCCCACACAAAAAAGTTTATTACCAGAAACTAAACAACGCGTTTCAAACACTTGATGTTCTTCTTCAGGTTATATCTGATCTGCTGGGGTGGTTGTTCGGGAGGTGAAACCAAGCAAGGACACTGCTTGGTCTCACCTCCCGAACAACCACCCCAGCAGAGCAGATGTAACCTGAAGAAGAACATCAAGTGTTTGAAACACGTTGTTTAGAAAAACAAAATATACAATCAAGAGGTCATATACAGTCAGTCTAGTAAGTGCCTCTTGTCTCATGGTGCTCATTAAATAAGTTTTTGCTAAGTAGATCTGGACGAGACCGTTTTATAGTCTCGACAGTGACAGTTATGGTAAGTTATAGTGATAATGAAGTGTAAACATGAGTGAATGTTGTATTTTCCACAATTAGTATATTAACTAGATTGATATAATTTTTTAACTACATTGATATAATTGACTAAAACAAATAGAATAAGAATACAATTGACTCAAGAGAAGCCAATAGATACATTCAATAGCACAGAGTAATTTGTACTTTGCTTCTGACGATGGGAAAAGCAGTCTCGTCATAAAGACGGCGTACAAGGTAAGGTGGTGCTCTTTCATAATATTACTAACACTGTGATACTAACAGTAATATCATTCTATTTGATTCATTTGTTTTCCATAATAAAAATTAATGTTAACGGTTAAACGATACCTTTATTGCATTTTCAAAGAATTAATTGATGAAGGATAGTGGAAGTTAATTTATTAGTTAACAGTTAACGAAGATAACTTTTTAATTGAGCAGTGCTTTTTAATTGGACACAGAAAGTTTATCAAACACACTTAAACTTTTTTAAGTAAACTTTTAGTAAACTTTTTATTAAAAAAAAAGTGAAAAAATGAAGTATCCTAGAACGGATTTATTAAGAACTTAAATCAAGTTTAAAAATAATAATGCATGAGTAACAGTAATTTAATAATTATAACTGATTAATAACAAATTCATTATTAAGTAATAACAAATTAATAATTATGATAATGAATCAATTCAATAAATAGTAAAACAGTTATTTTCAGAATTAAGTTCAAAGAAATATTAGTATTAGAATTACTCATCCCTGAAATAAATGTTAATTTTTAAAGGATAAGTTGACAAATTAAAATATGAAGTTAGTTACCTTAAAAGGGTTATAATGGCCTCCAGCACCTTTACAAGCGTCTGAAAGATCTCCCTTCTCATGAACGTGGAAGCCGTGATTTTTGTTCGCCGAGAGACCTCTGACTTCACCAGTTATATGGATTTGGTCAGCCCCGCTAGGTTGAACTAGCAACAATGACCCTTCAGCTCCATTACTTCCTTGGAGTTGTACGACAGCTTTTCTCTGTCAAGAACAAAAAAAGTTAACACATTTCAATTCACTCATATTTCAAACAATTTTTTATTCTTTAATTAAAATGATAATTTTAGTTAATTAAAATAATTTAATAATAAAGTATATATGTACATATTTCTCGATAATTGCAATGTATTAAAGAACACTTTTTTGTAGAAACCGATCCCCTCGCAGGTTAAAACGACAGCCCTTACAGTCTTTCTTTTTGATCGGATGTTTGGGTACTATCACTCAGATCAGTGTCTAGAATTGTTGCCCGAGTTCCGTCCCCTTTACTAATTTATTAATGTATGCGGCGGGGTCAACGCCTCGACTGTTCGGGTTCGGGATTAACTGTCTACGGCTTTCTAGAGCAGCACAGTCTCTAACTATGTGGATTGCAGTTTCTTCTGCCTCCCCACATAAGTCTAAACTCTGTCGATCATCTTAGAAGACCAACCTTTTTTAAGTGAATTCTGAAGCACCCGTATCCTGTCAGTAGATCTGTTTTGGTATTATTTAGCGCTCCCAGCTTATTCAGCCATATCGCTGATGTCAGTAGACCTACTACTAACCTCATCTGACTCCTTGGGAGTCTCAGTAGGGTACATGTGACTCGTGGGTTCCTCTCTGGTTCCACTTAGAGTGAGAGCCACAATTGCAGGATCGCCAATGACTCCAATGTTCATTCCTAAACAATCCTGTCACCTCGCCTTTAATCCTACTACAGAGTATGGGTACGCAGGTTCAGGTCCTGTAAAAGGAGGAATGGCTGCTTTTTTGGCAATTTGATCAGCTTCTTAGTTCCCTTCGATCCCTTTGTGGCCAGGAACCCAACCTATTAATACATTGTTGTAACGAGCCAAGTCAGTCAGCTCTAAAGGGATACTAAGTAGGCGATATTTACATCTTTGTGTATGAACAGGCAGGTACAAGTGTTTAAAATTGGAACTCATAAAACAAAACTGTAGTAGTTTTTAGGATACTTTTAAAGTTTCGCAATGATAGAGATGACATCAGAGAGATTAAGAACAACAATTTTCTAATAATAATAACAATAATGAAATAACAGTAACAAGAGTTTCTTGCAATCTTCATCTTAAATCAAAGATGACTGACAATGAGGTAGGTCAGTGGGGCCTCGTTAGATCCTTGACACTGTCCTAGAGTTGCTAGTTTCTTCTACTATAATATTTAATTCACACTCAATTAATGGTGCTTCGACGTCCGCCTACTTTAAAGAAATCCCTTGGTCAAAACAGGGTAGCAAAATAAGTCAGAGAGCTCACTTCTGTTCTTCTACTATTTTATTTTGTTTGTTGCAATTTGTGAAATAGTGATTTTGTTTAAATGTAAAAGTCAGCTATTGATAAAGTTATCGCTTGATATAGGCAGTCATTGCGGATATGAAATCACAGTTGGCATTAATATTATGGAACTATGAAAAAGTTTCTAATGATACGCTACTTATCGGAAAATTAAATTATGAATAAACAGTCTAGAGGGTTCCATTAATATATTCAGAAACGTAGCAATGGAAACACTAGGAACACTGATGAAACATAGTGTCTGACAAACATTAAGGCGAGCTGACTCAGTGACCTTCATGACCTACGTGATAATTATTTTTTTTATTGTTTAAACCAGTCCTCTAGCGGGTGATGACGTCATCCATTTACCGGCTTTTTGTTTGATCGGTGATTCTACAGATTCTACATTGAGAGTCCTCAATTTTGCCTAACTCAAGTGCATTTAGAGTCGGGATCTTTAACGAGTACCTGGCATCGTACAGGCTTAGGATCGACGGCTTAACGTCCTTTCCGAGGGACGACGTAGTCAGATTTTTTCACCTCCCGCGTGAATAAATCGAGGGCCAGGAGGGGATCGAACCTCGGACGACCTGCCCAGAGGAGAGGACAAGAACGATCCATATTGTCTTGCCCAAGAGTGGTCTGCGTCGCTGTATTCAATGAAAGCCCTTTGGCATCAAGTTTTCCACTCAATACTAAATCCTATTGACTCTCTATCACTTTGCATCCAGAATATTTTACAGAATTTTCCATACCCTATCTGTTCAAAGACAAAGACTGGATGGATTAAACTTCCACTAAGGCAAAGAGATCTTTGAATTTAGTAGTATCTTCTTACCATTTATATTGCTGTAGTAACAAGGTGTTTTAATTGAACTGATCATTCTAAACTTGTCCTTACTGATCATACTTTGTTAACGGAGGCTAGTTAGGGAAGTAACACAAAACAGTCTTCAAGTCACTCAATGAAAACGCCCAAGTACAATAAACTTCCGCTTCCATTATTTGAAATTCCTTTTCTAAACTCTTACCTTTTTGGTCATTTCTTTATATTTTTTTCTTTCAGTGTTTGTTCATCCCTTTGTTTTTTCCCAAATGTCAGTGAGTAATCAGTTGTCAAACTCTCAGTCAATGTTCGTCCTGTCTGTCCATCGTAATACAGTCCATATCATATGATTCCAGTTAGGTGTTTTCGTTGATATTATATTGTGAATTTTTCAATTTCATTTGCATTTTGTGCAAAACTCAGTGTCTGACTGTATTAATGGTTAAATATTAAAAAAGCACCGACAAGTATTGACTTTATTGATCATATAACAGTCTGTTTAGAATAACTTAGAATCGATTCGTTAAGATTTTCAGTACTGAGATAAATTTTCAATCTATTTGGAAAAACAGTCCTTGACGATGAGTTACGGACCGCATCACTCGTCTTCCTTCATACTAAAGCTACTTCCCGTTTGACAATCTTTGGTTTTGTAAAACCTGCTTAGTGATGAACTGACTGCTGTGTTTTGTAGGAGTTAAATCAGGCCATCCGTGTCGGAAACATTCAATCACTTTTGCTGGAGTTGTATCAGCCATTATCACCTCTTCAATTTATTTTAGCCTTGCCTCTATTATTTGCAACCACTGTTCGAATCCTCTACACACTTCATGCAAACCGTATTTTATCTTATATCTTAAAAGTCCAAGCATAAGTAGTTGCAGTCTTGAGGTATTTTGATGCAACTTTTTCTAGTAGATAGTAATTAACGACTTATGATTAATGTATATTGTTTTCTTGCCCTGTTTATAAAAGACTGAAATTTAATACACTCTCAGTATAGGACAGCAAATCCTTTTAAATCTGAGTGTACTTTTGTGTTAAAATGCTTTAAACTTGTAGATTCAACATACAAGGGTCTTTATTTTTTTGAAGCCCGTTGGAACTAGCATTTACGAACTCGGTGAGTGTGTTTTTCAGATAATAATTACAATCAAAAAACATTTCCCGTATATTTCATATAACATTGACAAATTTGTGTCAATTGACAAGATGGAATTGACATAGAAAGGAGAAATAGATGTTCCGTAGGATGTCAATTATGAAGGATAAATGTTAATAGAAAAAAAATTTAAGTATTGACAGCTATGCAAATTTAGCTGATTTGTAATGGGGAAATATTAGATAAAAATAAAGGTCATTAGCTGTGTTTCTATTAATACTAGCAACGTTTCTAATTTTTGGGCTTTGCAATCTTGGATTCCAACATCCAAAGGCACTAGAAATAGTTTTTTTCAATGATTCAAAACCCAACAAATCAAAAAAATAATAAAGCTAAAATGTTGCTAACAGATGTAGGAAATAGATACTATCGGATTTGATGGTCAATTGTCCGCATCGTGAAGATGTTTATAAGTAATGATGATAGGTTAAGGGTAGTGGAGTCGCGAACATTCAATATTCAAATTAGCGACTGAGTTTGATACACAGATTGCAGAAAGTGAAGAGACATTCAATAATGGCCAAACACAAATGGTTATTTTCAGAAGACTACCATGAGAGAAGAATAGTGAGAAATCCCTACAAATAACTTTAGTTACATTGTATTAATTCATTCACTGTTTTCTGTTTTTCTCTTATTTTTATTTTTTATTATAATTCGGAAAATAAAATGTAAATGTAGAGGCATTTTTTCTTCCTGTTCAGATTATGTGAATTGCTAATTTGATTTTCACCGTGCGCCAAAACCAGTCCGTGGTTTTATTTATTGTTAATACATAAAATGTATTAATGTATTGTTAATACATTAAAATCTTCAAATCTTCATAAAGGATAACTTACATATCAAAAAGGTAATTCAACAGAATCTATTCAAACAATATTGGTTAGCCAATTAGGAAACATTCTAAGACTTAAAGAATTCACTCTGGGCTGCTTCTTATGCAGTATGCTTTAGAATACAAAAACTCAGAACTATTATATACAGATATGAATTGAAGAACTATGGACTGGATCATAACAATCTAACGCAAGAATAATTAATGTAAGTTTAGCACATCTTACAACTGGAATTGTGATCGCTAGAGTCACAATTATCCTTGATGTGCAAGGATATGCATATAACCTATGCTAAGTATTTCAAGGTGAACACTTGATGGTACTGTTTCAGCTTATGCCTTCACATATAGTACAAAAGAGGGGAAGTACAATAGTTTTTTTTTAAAACGCAGTGCTATAGTCACCCTCAAATAATAATAATAACAATAATAATAATGTATGATTCATTTGACTATGACAATGATTAGTTTTCACCAACTAATAAGCAAGATCGTTATCGATAATTTGAATGATTAGGAGTCAGTCAGTCGAGAAGTCCTTTCTTAAAGAGAACCAAATGCTTTATATGGAAAAATTAACTGTCTCCAGACATTTAATTATTGATTCTTTTTTAACCTAAAAATTATTAGTTGGTATTAAAATTTGAAATTAATGTTTTTTCTTTTATTTTACAAACTGTCTTGTTAGTGCTCCGTACTAAAGGAAAACCTTTGTTCTGCTTAGGGATTCCATGGTATCCTGAAGTTTGGAAAACCCTGAATTAGTAGAATCTAGTACAGGAGATGTCAGTTAGCATACATCCATCTCTGCATCATGAACTACATCATGAGTACCTCTCATAAAATAAAAGTATATATCGATTAACATTCATGTACAGAACGCTGAGTAGATAAAAGATAGTTAGAAAGTTATACCTGAATGATTTTTATCTTACATCAGGTAGACATGAAAATATTATAGAGAGGTCAGGGCCGTACAGTTTCGCTTATGGAACACCAATCACTGACCTCATTCTGTTGGCATTCGAGGTTAGGCGCAAATACTTGCATCTCCTGAGTTAACACTAATCCTGTTTTAACTGTTCAGTACTTTCACAGCACTCCAATAACACTAGAAGCGTAATGATTGAAACTCTACTTCTATTATCAATTATCTATTAAATAATTTTTAATATCTAGTGTTTTGATAGGCAATTCATGATGAATCCTAGCGAAGTGATGACAGTAAGCAATAACAATTATTATTGTTATACTTATCATTTACAAGTAAAAGATGTAAGAATCAAACGATTTTCTAGTTAGACATATTATTTGACAAAAATATTAAATTATGATTGAAAAAGCTTTACACAGTGCCAGGATTAAATATGGCTTACAACATTATTTATTGTCTTAAAACTATAAGACATATTTAAATAAAAAAAAAATGACTGCGTTATATATTGATGATTTGTAAATGATTTGTATAAAAATATAATCTATATAAAATATTTGCCAAAAATGAAGTAAAAAAAAAATCTGCCTATACAGACATTAAAATTTACTCATTTTAATGTGGCTACATTTTGAATCATAATGAAAATGGGATGATTATTTCGAACATTTGGTAAACACTTGGAAGGTATGATGCTTTGGAAAGACTGTGTTTTAATAATGTAAAGAAGTAGATAATATTAGTATCAAATAAAATTTACAAACAAAATTACTAAACATAAAATGAATCAAGAAATCATAACAAATACTTTAGATTCATAACACTCATATAATGATATTATTTATAAAAGCACTAAATGTAGTCAAAGAAAGAAGCAAAGTAGTGAATTATAAATGGATGAAGTATAGATGAGGTAGTTAATTACATTTTTCCTGATCACTATTATGCCTCGCTTATAGTAATGTAATAAGTCTACTACTCTGAAGGCCAATACTAGTTAACTCAGACGTTATAAAAAAAATCTGAAAAATACTCTAACAGTGAAAATAAACTGGCTAATAAAAGATAGTTTTAAAAGAAATGGTGTTGAAATCGGTAACATCATCCCAGACGTGAAAGGTAGTCAAATAAAAGAAAAAACATACACTACTGATAGACAAAACCAACCACAGTAACTAAATATTCATTACTTGTAAATGCAATGTTCTACTATTAAGTAGAGTGAAATAGAACACTATTATCACTCCTTTAGACAGGCTGAACAGCAACCTAGAGACCAGGTCACTGAATATCATTATAGATTATAGATTAGGTCATTATAGAATATTTAGTTTAACATAATTTGTCCTCAGTTTAAATTCTAATATTTTATTATCATATTTATATTAAATAAATTTAAATGAATGAACAGGAATACTTTTAATTTTTAACAAAATTCGTCATCTCATTATGGAATTAATGATTATAAAAAATTGGAAACACGTACATGGATGGTGACTAGAATGACATCTGTGCAGAACACTTAACATTTTAATTGAAAACAATATAACTGGAATTACATATAGTATGCTCTTATAAGTTCTACGTTCTCTTCCATATGAATAAGTTTTGAGTTTAACTAAGTTGAATTAGAAATATAGTTTACAAAACCTTCATAACACACTGACCAGATTAAAGACTTTTCCTCTCTCGTAGAAATCCTTGCTTTCTATACAATAAATAATATATATATATATATATATATATATTTGTAAAAGTTGGAAGCAGTCCTTCATTTAAACATATATTGTTAAATAACGCCCCATATTTGGCTTGTATCTATTTCTTACACAATTTCTCCAGTTACCGGAATTCCTTCCTCGTCTCTTCATTAAAACTATAAAGCTTATCACCAATATTTCTAGTCGACATGTTTCGAATGTACCACATTCATCATCAGGACAATAATGAAAAAGTGAGGCCAACCACCCTGCCTTAATCCCCCATAATGCCCCGTGACCCAGGGCGTTGTCCTGTGAACATTCCAATAGTAATCCACCTCTATATATATAAACCAACAATCCTACTATTATTCTCATTATTGTCCTGATGATGAATGTGGTACATTCGAAACATGTCGACTAGCAATATTGGTGATAAGCTTTATAGTTTTAATGAAGAGACGAGGAAGGAATTCCGGAAACTGGAGAAATTGTGTAAGAAACAGATACAAGCCAAATATGGGGCGTTTTTTAACAATATATATATATATATATATATATATATAAATCTCAGAACACTTTTGTCGCAATTGTCTTAATCCCAGTTATAAAAGCATAATTATATAAAACAGAAATTTCTTTAAAAAAAAAACAAGAAATTTGAAGTTATCAGTGAAGACCTAGGTGCTTATTACTGTGATGAAAATTGTAGATATCCTCAAAATATTTTCAATTGATTTCTTTGTTTTGCCAAAATCTAAACTACTAAATCCTTTTACAACAAGATATCATGTTAGTATAGGAAGAAATAGCTTAAAAACTCTACTCTATTGTTTTGGATGTAGAAACAATATTATTTTTTCTTGCCGCACAACTATTCGTTGACAAATAGTTTTAGATATGTTTCAGTTTCACAAGTTCTTTCTAATCTTGTATATACTCGTAAGATTAGAAAGAACTTGTAATTGAGAGAGACAAAAAAGACATTTTGTCTTTCATAATTTCGATATCAATAATTTTACATTATTTTCGTTTTGTAATTTATTGAAAGAACTTTATAATTGAACATGGATTATTTGCAACAAAAAAAAATGCATTCCAGTTGTTCATGACGTACAGGTAAAGGACAAAAACCAATTGGGATGGGAGATGCATCATTTTGTTGAAAATTCCTGCATATAGGTTTACATGTAAAAAAAAGTTCCCAAAAAAAGGAAATTATGTAAAAAATAAAAAAAGAAGAAAACTAGAAATTTTGATAAGGTTGTATATTTAGCTTCTTTGATAGCCATCATTCAGCTGTCACTGTCGGTAAGTGGACATTGTTTCCAAATATTTAAAATACTATTTCTGCAAGATTATGATTCAAAGCTTTATCACTGTTTAAAACGTTCCAATGGAATGTAAATAATGTAATATAAATTAATGGATCAGTTAACTGACATTATCTGACACCGCATTTAATCAATTCTAAACTTTTAGCATTATTTGCCAATTAATTATTGTTTAAATAATGACACCTAAAAATTCTTTTCTACATTGTTTTAATTATTTATATTAAAACAATATTATATTATTTATATATATATATTATAAACAAAACTATAGTTTATCGGGACTCGGTCAGTTCTTCAGGTTCAAATTAAACTCTCATTGCCAACGTTTCGGTCTTTATTTAAAACCTTTTTCATAGGCAGAGTATACGGCATTTTAATAAGAAAATTCTTCGACTTGATTGTCTGGCTAACTTAACTATGAAATTACGCCAGTTTTTTAAACATTTACTCATATCACATCCATAAGTTTTTCTTATATCTTCATAGAATCCCATATTTATTTTCCCAAATTATATAAATATTGATAAATGTATCGACCGTGGAATAGAAACAAAACTATAGTTTATCGGGACTCGGTCAGTTCTTCAGGTTCAAATTAAACTCTCATTGCCAACGTTTCGGTCTTTATTTAAAACCTTTTTCATAGGCAGAAGTAACAGATAATAAGGCAGATAATACTTCTGCCTAAGAAAAAGGTTTTAAATAAAGACCGAAACGTTAGCAATGAGAGTTTAATTTGAACCTGAAGAACTGACCGAGTCCCGATAAAATATAGTTTTGTTTCTATTCCACGGTCGATACATTTATCAATATTTATATATATTATAGTTATATATATTACATATTATAACCGTATATTACCTATATTACAGCTAAATATCAGGCCAATGTACAATTCTATAATTTTAAATTTTTTCAGTTTGTCAATTTAAAGGTAACTAAGTTTTCTCTTGCCAAACGAAAATTGCTTCTTTTATTCATAAGTTTAATTCTAACAACTAATAGGATTAGATATCTGTAATTACCAATACATTCTAGAAATTTTAATGTGTTCTTATAATAGTTCATTTGTTGTATAATACTGTCAACAAACTTAAAAAATATTTTTATCTATTGGAAAAGTTAATGACAATAATTTTATTAACTGATGTAAAAAAGAGTTATTTAAGCTTCACCATGACTATCATTAAACGCAATGCCAGACATTCAATATTGCTGGACAACATTTACAAGGACCCTGTTTTGCTCCTGGACAGTTACACGTTGGATGTCACGTGTTGGAACCCAAAATAATCTTTTTGAGAACAGTCCCAATTGTAAAACTGAAAACATTGTTTACCATGAAGCCCTTTGCAATGGCGTTTAAAGCAGCCACAAATAACAGTTCTTGATGTTTTTATCCCCCACTGAATTCTCTATCTTTATTTTATCCCTTCTCTCTATATAATATTTTCGAAAATATGTATGTCTGGTGTTGAAGACGGCGCGCAGGTATCAAAATCGTATCACTTTTTTTTTGAGTGTGAAAGAAACAAAGGAATACCATTTCAGAACAAAATTCAAAATACCTAACTAATTTCTAACTCCTAATAGATTAGACGACAGTAGCTTTCTACAAGTTGAACAATATATTTACTTATAGAAAAGTTGAGTGTAGCCCACTCCAGATTTTTTTCATAGCTTCCTTCAATTTATAATACCAGCATAGAACAATTTAGTTGTTATTAGTTCTTTATTTTTTGTGCCTTATAACTAATATGCATTATTGCTAGATATAACATCTCAGTTAGTATAACGCCTTGGGTGATACATTCCAAATCTTTTCCGTTTTTGCATTTATCCTTGTCACTACGAATCAATAAATTAAATTATCGTTACAATTTCTTCAGTCTACATTGTTCAAGTTTTGGTCTGTTAATTTTTTATTAACTTTTGAATCACAAAATTGAAGCAATTTCGAATCACTAATTGAACCCTGTTTCTTTCATACTGGATGAAATCCGTCATCGGAGACTTCTTACTGAAAATTAAAATTTTATACCTTGTATGTTGTTCCTACTTTTTTTACAAGAAGGGTAATACCTGTAAGTTAGTAGAGTCGTCTTTTATTTATAAACATTATCAGTGATCGGGTATTTTTCAGTGTGAGGCAGGTGAAATTCCAAGGGCGTGTGTGAAGATAAAATCTTTCCATTGTATGAGGTGGAATTTTCCTATAACTCTAGGAGAGATCGCAGACAAACTACTTTTTTTATTACTACTCGTACTTTCGTACTTACTGTCCTGGTGCCCATAGGCGGTACACAGTTATCAAGGAGTTTTACCCGATCCTTTCATCGTTCTCTTGAACTTCTTGTATCTTTGGTGAGGTGTTTCCTGTTTCCTACCGCAAACCTGCTAATCTCAGATCTTTTTACATATATCTTCTCCAAAATTCCCTACACTACTAAGGGTACAGTTCAATGAGGAAGTTGTAGGTGTCTCACTTGCCCTATTATTAATTATTTCCTTAGCAATCACAACTAACCTTATTCCTTACAAAATCATGTACTTCTTGTAACTGCTTTGTCGATTAGACTGCACCAAATGTGATACTTTTTATTATGTTAGCCCAACTTATGAACTATCAAAATAAGTAGAGAAATATCTAAATTATATTGTTGTCACTAGTGAATTCAATGTGAAAAATTCATTAAAATTTAAAGAAGCCTTAACGAAGGGCTTATAGGGCTACCTATAAATGAAACAATTGGGCTCAAAGGAAAATTTGTCTTATGCAATTTCACTAATCCGTATATCCTGGGAGCTAATCCATTATCTGATTTCATTAATATCGCTTGACGAAGATTTATCCAGTTCTTCTTTCCTTATTTCATCAACAACCTTATTTACTTTAGTACGTAATGTTGAAGATGGATGGATCAGTTCTTGTCCGAGATAGATAACTGACCGAGTCCCGATAAATTTTAGTTTGATATACATATAGAGACAGTGAGTGACTTGATATACTTCAGTTGGCTTTTCTTTTTAGTTGACCCTTAAAAGTTTAGTTAATTTAGTTCGGTGTAATTCAACCAGAATATATCAAGATAGATTTTCGTAATAAAACATTTCGACAACTATTCTTAGGCATCTTATATCAAAGAGATGAATAGCTCAGAGATTAAAACTTGAGATCTCCCTGAGACTGAATTAACAATGAACCCAAATGGCTAGAATGAAGCATGTTTAAAAATAGCCTCATGAATAATACATATATATAAACTGAATTTATAGAAATAAAACACATACAAGAGATCATAAAACTCACTACTATATTCCGACAGCGTCATCATCCGGTAGACAGATGTAATCCACTCCGAAGACAGGCGAGGATTGACTCGCATCTTCGGAGAGGCACACATTTTTCTACCTGACGATGACGAAGTCGAAATATAGTAGAGTATTTTTGAAATGTCTTATATTCGTTTTCTTTTTGCGATTTAATTTATTTAATTCATTGAACCGTTTTATTTTACAATATATATATATAGTCGTCACCTGTCTTCGGAACGACTCACACCTACTTTCCTGATGACGAGAAAATCGAAATATAGTAGCGAGTTTCTATGATTTCTCTTAAGCGTATTCTGTTTACGAATCATGTTTAAAAATTACGCTATATTTCGCTTGGATTTGGCTCTTGTATAATTTGCCTTATTTTCGGAAGTCCTTCCTCCTTTCTTCGTCAAAGCTATCTAATGCACTAGCTATATTACTGTTCGACATGTTTCAAGTGTACTTCACTCATCCTCAGGACATAAATGGTAAGTAGGTCAGGGTATTCTTGATATTAATATTTCAGATATGACACTGTGGTGGTTCAAGGTTTACTAGTCTGTCGTTGTATGTCAGGTAAGCATAGTTTGGGAGATTATGGCGAGTTGTTGGCCTCTGCATCTACCCGCCTAATCTGAATAAACCTACTTTTAAACATTTTTACAACCCCTACTTCTACTAGCTATTTGAATATTTATTTCTGGCTTCTTTTCGTAAATGATTATTGCTTCCATTAATTTCAATATGAAATATTCGTCTTCTTTACTAATAATTTTGCCCCTCAAAAACACAAACAATTCAATGACAATTGAATAAACATCTTTATCCAGGAGAATCACAATGCACCTTTCCACTGGTAGTCCAAAACCCATACCCAACATAAATATAAACTAATAAGAGAGACAATGGTCAATGGAACCAAAATTATTTTATTCTGAAGAAATATGTTGATAAGAACGTAAGTGCTCGTATTTTGATTTAGGTCAGAAATTAAGAAACACCTACTTTTTCCCGTAATGTATTAGGTTGCAGTGGCAGTCCCACAAGGGAACACACGTAGGCCAAGCATTGGCCCTTTCTGATACCACACAATGAAGATTGATTCTACAGTGGAAGTCCTAAATTTTGCCTAACTCAAATGTATTTAGAGTAGGGACCTTTAACAAGTACCTGACATCGTACAGGCTCGGGACCGACAGTTTAACGTCCTTCTCCGAGGGACGACGTGCTCAGATTTATTCACCTCCCGCGTGAATAAATCGAGGGCCAGGTGAGGATTGAACCCTGGTCCTATCAGTTCAGAGGTGAGCACGTAACCACTGAGCTAGTCTGGCCCTCTTCTCGTAATGTATTAAAGTTATTAAATTTCAATAACCTAAACTGACCCTTGCAATGAACATAAAAAGAACCTACAATGATCTACTAAGGAATTTGACGTATATTTGTCGTACTTTTCTCATTTCTTTGGCTCTTAATCACTTTTGGATGGTACCCACCATTAGGTGAGGAAAATTAACTAAATAAAGTTGTACTAAGAGAGTTAGAGATTACTTAGAAACGTAAAAACTAATAAAAACGAATTTTTGCTGAGTCACTGTAACAGTAACTTGTACTGTTGATAGGCTTGTACCTATCATATAATCAAAATGATAGCAAGGTTCCAATAGAATAATTTATACGAAAAATAAACTCTATTCATTTTCTTTCCCAAAATAGTTTCTTATACATCTAGCAATTAAGTTAGTATAATATTGAATCAATTATAAAGGTTTTGTTTAACTATTGATCATAAATATAACTTGACGATTTGAGGCATTAATTAAAAGTTAAACTTTTAATTTTAATTAAATTAAAAGTAAGAACCTAAAAATGTCAAGGCACAGGTTCATCGAGTATCCTTATGTATACTTCTGACAATTAAGCCATCATAAAATATTTATGATAATTGATCTATTTAAATATTCACTTACGAGGATATAAATGTGAAAGTTTAAATACTATCATTTTGCCTCTTCAACTTTGAGTTTGCTAAATATTACACATAAAGCAACATCATAAAAGTTGAAATAACCTGTTAGATTATTTGGTGCGCTGATAACATGTAGTTTAACATTCACTATTTTATCAGTTTAAACGTGATAGTAAGTACTTAACAGGTCAAACAGCGCTTGTTATATATTCATATAACCTGCTGGGTCTACCTGACTTGACTTAGTGCAATTACTTTATATTGCATACTTTAAGTTTACTAAATTTAACTTACCAAATACATGAATTAGATAGTATAATCACTTAGCTATGGTTACCCTAAATCAGTAATCCAAATAAGAAACACATATTTGTCCTAATGATATTGTTATCTAATCTTTCCTCTCACAATATTTGCAGCTATAATGGTTTCTTACTATGTGGAAAGTAATATGTTTTATTTTCACTATTTCATTAGAATCCATACAAATTATTATTAGTAGTATTTCTGTGATTATAAGTTTTTTATTCTTTCTATTTCTTAGCATTTTATTTATTAAGGTTGAATTATATCTGTTATTAAACAGCTATATTGTTTATTTCAACTTCATACGTAAATTTAATTTTATTATTTCATGAATTGAAATAGTCATTTATATTAAATAGTATTTTATTTTCAATTATGTTATTTATGACTAGCAAGGGGTCATCCACATATCTACTGTATGTATAACATCGATGATCAAACCACGATATGAAATGGGGAAAACAAGACTAAGATCTTTCAACTGTAACAAGCTTGTTACTGTTTGACTCTGATGAAGACCGCTTGTTACAGTTGAAAGATCTTAGTCTTGTTTTCCCATTTCATATTGTGGTTTGATCATTGATTGTTATTTCACGTGTTTAAGTGAAATCTTTTTATCGCATAACATCGGATTTATCTTTTAAATAATTAACATAAAGCTTTTCTAGTTCTTCTAGGAGCATTTCTGATAAAATTGATGATATTGGATTTCCCGTAACTAATACATCTTCTGCTGAAGACAATTTATTGTTCAATTCAAAGCAATTCTATTTAAGGATAGTATTTGTTATTCTTATTAGTTCATCTATATTACCGTTTAGGCTATCATCTTTAGTTATTTTACGTATTATTTTTATAGTTTCTTAACAGGTACTGACGTGTACAAGTTTTCTATATCCAATGATATTTAGTTTTTTCGTTTATATTTATGTCTCTTATTTTATTTATTAATTCTACGGAGTTTTTAATGGAATACGAATTAGTAACTTAACCTTATATTTTATTATTTTCGCCATTTCTCTTGAGATTTTATCAGCAGGGGTATTTATACAATTTTATTACTGGTCCGATTGGCTTATCTATTTCATGTATCTCAATTTGTGATTTTAAGTCGGGAATAATTGGGTTCATACTTATAAATTTTAGGACTCATTCGAATTTATTATATTATTGAATTCATTTATTAAATTTTTAATTTCGTTTTGAAACCTTTTAGTTGGAATAGTTTTTAGAATTATTTTTATCTATAGGGCAAACTGGTAAAACATTAAAAAACAGTTTATAAAGAGCACATTAAACATTACGTAAACAATTCAACTAAGTCAAACTATGCTACTCAATTAAATAAACAAGGACATGAACCGGATGGAATGGAAAATACAATGCATTTAATAAAAACAGGATATAAAGACAAATATTAAAAATAATAGAGGAACTTACAGTATTCATGTATAAAAAACAGATAGTTTAATAAACGAACAGATGATTCAGCAATCGGATATACGATTTAAACCCATAATAAAACTAAAAAGACGAAGAAATGGACCTGACAATGATAATTTAAATTGTAAAAGAATAAAATCAGACAACAAACAAAATATATTTAAAATTAATATGAAATTTAGGTATACATTACTAATTTAGTATTGGCATTATTTGTTCAATAGGTATTTCTATTCCCAGGAGTATTTATTTATTTGACATTTTTCAATCCCTCTTGAAGATTCACAACGTGCGAAACCAATTAGGCAGCTAAATCACCGACAAACGAGTTAAGACGGTGATTCAGAATCAATAGAAAAATCCTTATGAGATTTTTACATTGAAACGTATATTACATTGAACATATATTTGAAGGTATTTACATCAAATACATATTACATTGAACCAAATAATAGTTCTGTTAAATTTTAATATTTGAAACTTCTTAAAAGAAATAACTCTACAAACTTGAGTTTGTATAATATTTGATATCATATTATAACATACACCCTATAAGAATTTATATTAATTGTTGTGTAACAAGTTGTACTTTTAAGAATTAACTCACCTCTGAAGCCAAGACAACTCCTGAAACAACCAATAAAATAAAAGCAGTAACTGAAACCATTGCGAAGCTCTGCACAGACCCACTGACCGACTTGATAGCTCGGAAGGTCTCTTCAGCTTAGCTAATTTTAGTTGAGGAATGGCCCGCTAGGAGCTACAGCTTACAGACCCGTGGAAGCGTTAGAGATAATAAAGACCAAATTAGAGATACTAAATTTCAACTTAATTGAATCGTATAATCCTGACCAAGTATATCGTATTAATATATTGGTTCTAATACCATTTAATCACTAGATTTTTATTCCATTAATATTTATTAATGTTACTTTGTTTTAAATCAATTGTAATATACTCTTGCTCTCTTCATCTAAGATCAGTTACAATTTACATTGTAATATCCAAACATTTTAACTTATCTTCACGGTTTATTAGATTTATTAAGGAAATTGTAGCAGTATGGATATACTACTTTCTTAACTGGGCACTTCTTTTAGGATTCAATAAATTGAATATTTATGACTTAGAGAGATAAATTCTTTTTGTATAAATTTAAAATATTAAAAACAACTTTTAAGTAGTTCCTTTTTCTCCCCACTAAAAAGACCGTTTTATATTTATGAATAAAAAAATTAGATTTCGATGACTTAAAAGTTTATTGTTTTAACTTTGCTGTAACAGATTTTTTATTTTGAAAAATTTAAGAAAAGTGGTTTGTTAGTTTGTAAGTATTAATTTCCATATTATTGGTAAATTCTCAGTTAGTTTGCCCAATTAGATCTCTATTTCAAATTAATGTAGATCGACGACAGAACACGTTTTCCATAAAGGCGTCTGTACAGCTTATGGTAAGATAATAACACAATAACAGAGACCTGTCAATGGTGCATTCAACTGTGATCCCAGGTTAACGCCACATACGATGATAAAACAAAATGTAAAATACTTCTGTACTTGCAGGTTAATTTTTACTCCATAAATATAAAACTTGGATATAACATGTTATGGAATTTTTATTATAACTACAAATGAGTTTTTAAATATCTACCAAAATGAGTTGTATGGAGATTTTTGTAGAATGTGTTAGTAAATAATAAATCATTCACACTTTTTTTCTTTAACATTAGTAAAGTACAGTGATCATGAAAAAATTCGATATTGTGTTTTTGATGGATTTAGAAGTTTTGAGACCTAAAAAGTCCTTTTTAAACCTTTGTTCTATGTCTATGTGTATGTAGTGTATTGTGTGGGTAGGTGTGTATCCAAAAAAATTGTATGTGTGGTTAGAGATAATAGAAGAAATGATCACCTCAACTACTTCCAGTATAGAAATATGTTAAATATCCACAGTTAGATATTTTTGTCAACAAGGAGGTTAATTGCAGTTTATTCAGACTGGCAAGAGATGGAAATATAGACAAAATTTTTGTAAATTTTATAGAACAAAGTACACTATTTTTCTTTATCGAGGTTTGGTCTAGTGCCAAACAATTTTTAAAAAACACCTGATGCTAACCTTTCATCCAATTTCTAGACATCTTCACGACTAGATCAATACACAATTAATTACAATAACGTGAAAAAATAAGTTACATTATCTTTTTTATTTACTGAAATCTACTATTATCTTAGTTCGTATTCTAATCAACTACAGAGCTGCTCTTATTGACAAAACATATTATATAAACATAACATATTTACTCTGTATCACATTTTGAAAACTTAGGAAAATTTAAAAAAAAACTCATGAAAACTACATCGAAAAAGAAATTGGAAGCAACCAAAATGTTGTTTAATTAATGATTCTATTAAATATAGGTGTCAGTCTCTTATAGCCCCTCCGACTCTACGCTACTCTTACCTCCTTGTGGTAGTCACTGGACAGAGTCAGGCGGTTTGTACTTCCCTACTCTTACTGACGAAGAAAAAACGGCCTTTTTCCTTTCTACCAAAGCTTTTTTTTCTTTCATATCCTTATCCCATTCCTATCCTATTCTTCTTTTTACTTTCCCTTTCTCTATTATGACGGTCTTTTGTTCGTTTCATCTTGTGGTAAGAGGAAATTTAAAGTGACCTGATGATACTGTGTAAAGAGCAAAGCCTGCACTGACAGGAAGGCACCTGATGTGCAATGTGAGAAGGAGGCGGCGTTTGGAGGAGCTTCCTCAACCGCATGTTAAGAAGCAACGGTTCTTATAAATATGAAATTATAAACATTTTATTGGAAAGGTCTTTACAGTGAGAAGAAACCCTGGATTATTTCATTTGTATTATCAAAAAAAATCATTGATTTGTTTTGATAACAGCTTTATTATATGTTTTAAAACTTTTATATTAGATTTTGTGCCAATAAATATTTGTTTTAAATCAACAAAACTGTAATCTATTCATCCATCAAGGAATTGGCTAACCCTAAATTTTGTACCTGAGCTATATACAACAAAGGGTCTCATGAACTACTCCAACACAATTACAACCGTAACGGGATTCCTCCCAACCTTCTTTCAATGAATCTCAATTTTCTGTACTAAACCTCTTTCTGTGAAACAAATTTATACATAATGGTTTTAAACAGTTGCGATGGGTTAACCAAAATACCAAATATAATTAAATGATAGAAAGTAATTTTTTCGGATGGTTCAATAAATTTGTTTGTTTTTTTTCATAACAGTATTATTAACAGTTTTGTTAAAAACCTGGTATAGGATCTGTGGGGGGGGGGGGGGGGGGGACTTTTGAACGCTGTCCCGTCCATATACAATTTCAGGTATCTATTCTAATAAACTAGGGTGAGGAAAATTTAGGATTCGTGATGTACAATTTGGCTGGATAATGATAATATGGGTGTAACTAACAATTTACCCATACTGTTCGTTCCTAGAACAATGGAAAATGGAAAACTAACAGTGAACGATGAAAAAAAGGTTTTTAAACAGGTGTTTTAGAAATAAATAGCGATTCAATGCATTTTTTATTGAATAAGTTGAGCTATAGCCTCAACTTATTCGCTATTTAACTTGTTAATTATTGTTTTATAAGTAAATTGTTTTCCATGCTTGTTCCTGAAGTTTAAAACCTGGAACCACGCTAGATACAGCTGATCTTAATATTTAATTGTCACAGAATTTAACAACGCAATTGACGACGTATATAAATTCATTTATTTTAACTTTTTATTTAAAACAAGAATATTGAAAACTGCCTAGTAGGTATGGCATTGGACCTAGGTGGTCTTTCAATTGCCATAACCATTCTTAGGATTAAGGATAATTAAAAATGATTACACATCATCAAGGTAACTCCTGCTACTATCCATGTTGTCATGAATCGAGACGTCTAGTACTATTCATACTGATAAGTGATGATATTTGCTGCTTATCACACAACAAACTTAACTCGTGAGAACACTGAAGTCTACCCTTCTCGGGTTGGGATCTACAGCCAACTCCAAAATGTCGAATCATTTATCAAGTGTATGTTATGCAAGCTCTCATGTACTTGTACGCATTGCACCTGAAAGGCCGGCTATCTATAAGATCTTACTAAGAATTAAAGTAACTAATTACTTTAATTAGTGAAAAAATTGAAATTGAAAAATTGAAAAATTAAATTATTAAGAATGTTTTAAGGGCATTTAGGTAACCACAAGACATATAATCCTATCAAATCCTCTTATAAGATAAAGGCTAAGGTTAGTGTACAAATATAGTATCAATTTAAATATAAATATAGTTATTGGTAAAAGTTTTCTTATTGCCAAAAAACAATGATAGAAAAATCCATTATTCTGATAATAATATATTAATTCTTTTGAATAACTTTTCACGTTCATAAATGATATTATTTAAATATGTTTCATTCATATCAAGTCACTGTTTGGTGGTGGGAGTTAGTTATTTAAAGTTTCTGGGAAGCGTAAAAACAAGAAATAGGAAATAAAGCACATTTAAAACTTTTTTAGTATTTTTTCAATGTACTTAAGATATAACAGAGGAAGGAATAACTGGAAATGAATTCAACAGATATGGGTTTCAGAGGTCATTAAAAGTTGTTATTTTTTTGGAGGAGACAACTGCGAATTAGCAGAAGCTGGATTCTCTTTAGAAGGATGCTCCAGAAATGGTGGAGGGGCAAGGACGATAGGTCCGCAGGCGAGTCTTCCACCAGAGTTACCGGTGAGCAGGCTCTCTTTGTCTCCACCTCTTCCTAGATCATCCCTTTTTTCGTGGATAACCAGACCACGCCCTATGATATTGTTCACGCTTCCCGGAGCCAGACTAATTGCCCAGTCACTTTCAGATATCTTCGCTACTCCATTTGCGTCTACTTTTACATTACCTAGGTCACCCACATGACGTACTAAGTCGACTGAGCCTCCATGACTTACCTAAAAAAAAAACGACACCATCAATATCAACAATACAATAAATAAACAACAGTGGAAGGAAGTTATTATTTTCTAATTAACAGAAAATGTGGTAATATATGAAAAATTATAAACGCATCGGTATAATTTGGTTTACTTAATAAATGTTCAGGTTCAAATTTGTTTTACCTTGCTTGCTACTACATTTATTATTAAAAGTTAACAGTTCCGTAGAGTCAATCACTTTAACATGTATTGAGTTGGAAGTAGTTTTGTCTTTCTCCCTCAATACAGATTGGGTGCTAGCTATTTCCTAATTACTAATTCCTTTACCACCTCACCCAAGTAGTCTCTTGTTTTCAAATCTTAAATGTTTACTCCAAGAGTTGACATTCCCCATTGAAGTGTACTTGGTGCTATTTTGTCACTTTACCAATAAGTATAGTGATTGTGAAAAAATTCGATCCTGAGATTTTTACTGAATTACATGTTTTGAAATCCCTAAAGTCGTTTTATGACGTTTTTTCGATGATATCTGTGTAATAAACATCTCCCATATAGACATTTATATTATGACTAAATGGAACATAATCTACCAAAAAGGTTTGATATTATGCTTACTTATAGTAAAGTTGAGTGTAGGCTACTCCAAATTTTATTCTTTGACTTCCGATATCCCCGCCCTCCTAATACCATATTTAGCACACTTAAGAATTACATATGAATATTTTCTACATATCTAATAACCAGTGTAGCCAATTTAGCATCTCACATCTCAGTGAGACAAATTACCTACAATCAGCTTTTCCAAATAATTAATGAGAAAGAACCATAGAAGATCTTGAATTCTTGTGTGAACAAGTACCGTTGATTGAACCAGCCATCAGTAGAATATTGAGCCAATGGGTTGCATTGAGACTCAGTTTCAAATAGCTAGTGATGATGAAAGGTGAGAAAGGTGATGAAAACTGATGATTTTTATACCAAATCTATAGTAACCCTCAAAATTAGCTCTTTATTCTATTTTGCCCCCAATTTTAAAACATATTCAATAAGTGAACAAATTATTTGAATCGAATACTGTTGATAAAACAAAGTTACTCTCAGAATTATCACAGCTCATCTAATCCATTGCAAATATGCTAGTACTGCAAACAAGCAGAATTGACCCTTTTGATTATAATATTAAAGTTGAAGAATTTCTTAATCCAAATCTGAATGTAGGACACAGATTGAAAAAAAAACTATCAACATTGAAGGCTAGTATGAAAATGCAAGCTTCTCAGGAAATGGACATTCGAAAAAGAGCCCAAGATTTTTTACTTCTCTTTATAAAGAGCTATTTAATCGTTTACCTCAGAACACCACATTATTAAAGAATATGAACTTATTTTAAGTGCGAATATCTTTACTTATATAAAGACTCCCAACATTCCTCTCCTGGAATCGTTTCATTTAAATGATAAATTGAAGTCTTCAATTGAAATGCAGTACAAGAACATTCACTTGAATAAATGGACAAATATATCAACAACTGAAGAATTCTGGTCTGAGGTATATAATTACACAGATGATTCGGGAGAAAATCCATTCATTGTTCTTGCAACGTTTACAATAAATATATTAGTTTTGCCTAATTCAAATGCTGAAGTAGAACGCTTATTCAGCAGTAAGAACGTAGTCAAGAATAATCTGCGAAATGCTACCAATGCTTTCAACTATTCTTTCTTACGGCATGAAAGGGTACAACAAATGTTGTAAAAATTTCGAATTGCCACATGCTGTAGTCAACAAAATCGGGACCTTGGAAGTTTATGAATCTAAAAAGGCTCCAGAAGAAGAGGAGTATCCAGTCTCAAATATTGATGAAGTACAATTTGAAATATAATTCAAGTTGTGGAGTTTTTTGTGTTTGGTGAGTAAAAATACTGTAAAGTATTTTTTTTTTAGTATGGTATAAATATTTTTAGCATTTTTTCCTCAAAAATCTAGCATTATTAAGAGATTTACATTTGGAAAGGCTGCTAATAATACTTTAAATGTAGTTAGAAGAAGGGAAAAATAATGAAGAAATAATGGTTCAAATAAAATCACATTGTGGTTTGGCATGTGTGTACAGGTCTTCCTGAATGATCTTCACATAACGAAGCAATCAGAACCAAACATTGAGAACTGAATTTTGTGACTTATATGGTTCATCACATAAAAACTGAAAGTACAAAATCAAACAGATACAAGAAACTTTTTTTATGCTTAAAGATAACAAATTGAAACTTCCGTTCATAGGAAAAATTAGTCTGAATAAGGCGGTTTTGGTTCATGTTGTACCATATTACCCTAAGTGGAAGGAACAACTAGTAGTCCAAATTTGTAAGTCATACTGTTTATCTGTATTAAAACTTCAGAAAAGTCAATGTTGTCATTTTTGATTAGCAATTAATGAAATAGGAATTCCTAATTGATTGTCATTTATTCTGGCCTATACATTTACACAAGTTGCAATAACGCGTTATGCATCCTTTCACGATAAACTCTGCTCCAATCTATCCTATTTAGCTTCTATAAAAATTGTCTGTACCATCTCTTTTCGACAAGCCCACCAAAATACTCCCTGATTAGTTTCCTGAAATAACGTTGGTTAAAGGATTGTCTAAGCTAACTCATTTTGACTTCCAATAGTACCATCATAAAGTTTTGATTAATAATAGAAAAAATCTGGATTTCTACACTCAACCCTATTATAAGTAATCTATTATCAGAACTAATAAACAATCATTGCAAATAGCTAATTTATTTTAACAATTGATTCAATAATGAAGAAAGTAGGTAACATTAGTATCGCTGTAAAAGCTATATTTGTTCATTTAAATTATGTAGAAATACTCTTTGAAATATATCTTTAATCAAATCATTATTACCGATGTCACCTGAGGGGCATCAATTACGTTCGTATGAAAGAATTCACAAAAACTTAAAAAGAATAAGCAAGTTAATAATAAAGAAACCATAAATATTTTTCTTTAGGACACAGTCTAGTCAGACTTTGTCTAGTCAGATGAAATCAAATGCGAATGGAAATTAATTCAATAGAATATAAACAAAGAAAATTATACCTCGTTGTTTAAATATTTAAACTTAAATCTATTGGATGAAAAAAAAAGAGCTTTTCACACGAAGAACTACAAAATTTAAACTATAAATGTGTAAATCTGTCAAAATAACAAAAATAATTTTTTTTTGTAATAACTATACTTGCATATAAAGTAAAAGTAGTTATATTTAAAACAAACAATTGTAACCGAAAGATTAATAACCCCTTTATAAGGGGGCCAGGCTAGCTCAGTGGTTACGTGCTCAACTCTGAACTGATAGGATCGGGGTTCAATCTTCATCTGGCCCTCGATTTATTCATCTGAGCACGTCGTCCCTCGGAGAAGGACGTTAAACCGTCGGTCCCGAGCCTGTACGATGTCAGGTACTCGTTAAAGATCCCTACTCTAAATACATTTGAGTTAGGCAAAATTTAGAACTCCCACTGTAGAATCAATCTTCATTGTGTGGTATCACAAAGGGCCAATGCTTGGCCTACGTGTGTTCCCTTGTGGGACTGCCACTGCAACCTAACCCCTTTATAACTATTTAATAATAATATAACTTTAATAATATTTATATATTATATAAATTATTTATAAAATTTAAGAATAAAAAAACTGATCAATTTTATTCTTAACACTTCAGAATAACATTTTAGATATGAAATTCTTAAGAAATAAACGTAAATCACTGTATAGAGAACTAATTCATTTGTATAATATAGATAGGAAAAAGAGTAGTATTATTTAATACACCACATCAAAGCAGTACTATACTTGTTCTCTTGATGAAGCATTAACCTTTATCGTCGAAATGTTGTTTCCAAGATATTACTATTTAGTAATTTGGTATATGTTAAGAAATCTAGATTACAACTATCCAATCTATTGTCAGAGCAGCAGTCATATTGTGCAATATAAGGATATCAGTGTAATAATATCAAGACTAGAACATCGATTTTTTTTAGCTTTATCAGACTCATTGTATGTATGCATATGTCAATATGTTAACAAATTAATCTATACCTTCGATGAAATATTTCTTACTGACCAATCATGTTCCACTGATCATGTGAATTTCATTCTACAATGTCATTGGTTCAATGATCCATGTTTACTCATTGGTTAAGTAAGTTTCTATGCAAAACGATTCAGGATGTAGAATGTAACAAATACAAACAAATATCCGGAACCTACATCACATAGTAACCTGAACTTACGTTCACTCTAATTAAGAAGAGATACTAGTAACTGCTTTACATTAGGTAATTGTAGGTGGTTAGGTTAGGTTAGGTTGCAGTGGCAGTCCCACAAGGGAACACACGTGGGCCGAGCAATGGCTCTTTGTGATACCACACAATGAAGATTGATTCTACAGTGGAAGTCCTAAATTTGGCCTAACTCAAGTGTATTTAGAGTAGGGATCTATAACGAATATCTGACATCGTACAGGCTCGGGACCGACGGTTTAACATCTTTCTCCGAGGGACAATGTGCTCAGATTTATTCACCTCCCGCATGAATAAATCGAGGGCCAGGTGAGGATCGAACCCCGGTCCTATCAGTTCAGAGGCGAGTATGTTAACTACTGAGCAAACCTGGCACCCTAGGTAATTGTAATAAATAAAAATTGTTAAAAATGAAGTTAGATTTATAAAATAACTTTAAAGCAATAATGAAATCATTTATGTTTACCAAATGTGGGTTAAAATGGGCTCCCATTGATTGGCAGCCATCAGAAGTATCTCCGAAATCATGTACATGAAAGCCATGATCGCCTTCTTCAAGACCCGTGATGTTCCCTGATATGAACACTGGTCCCCCGTTCAAGGACTGTGTAAACATTATCTTTCCTACAAAAAAAAAAACAAACAAATTACAATTTAATTAATTACTAATCACATATTTCCATATTTTTTTAAATTTGAAGCTACAAAAGTAATTTACAACTAATATTTATTATTTTGTTGATAAAATTGCAGAGCTATACATAAACCTTAAGTTTACTTTTTTTAAAATATCTGTTGTGACATTTTACAAAAAAAAATGTTCTTTCTCTGAAACATTGTCTTTAAAGATTTTGCCAGCCGTTTTGTTAAACTTCATATCCAGTAAGTATATACAAACATAATAAATTACTTAATTTTTTCAACTACCTTATTCAAATTGTTTTATACGTTACTACAATTTTGTGTTGTCTAAAACAACACATCTAAGCCTTCACATTAAAATATCATAATTTCTAAATCAGGTGTTGTCAGATATTTAGATAGAAAAGTTTAATTGAAAGAACAATGTTTCAATTTTTATTTGTAGCTGATTTATTATCATATATATTAATGTAAATTTATAATATCTAATAAGTTACTCTTAATTTTTTTCTATAATACCAAAACATGACAAAGGCACATTTACCTTGTACTTGGCTACTGCTGTCAGCATCGCCTTGACCGCTAAGTTGAGCCACAGCTGTCACAACCCTCACTATCTGAAACAGCAGGCCACTGATTGTCTCAAAAACCTTAATTTCTTTAGCCAATATAAATGCAATAACTGGAGTTTAGTGTTAAACACAACAATTATTGCCATTTTTATTTATTCATCTATGAAATAAATAAAATTAAATTATGTTTAAGTATTATTAAAGACAACAATTATTCAGCAATAAATGCACTTCATTACAATATTTATAGCCAACTCTGTAGGTTAATATTATAATTATTGAAATTTATTTAAAACTCTATATTTTTAAACATAATAAATTAGCATATCTAATTTGAATACTTAAGAATTATTGAAAGAGAAAACATTTTAACTAACATTTTTTTTTTATTACTTTTATTAAAAGTGAGTTTCCTAATATTTCTCTTTATAAAATAATGACAAAAATCCTAATAATAAAAAAATAATCTACACAAATATTTTAGCTTTTTTTAAAAAAAACAGGCAGTAACAAAATTATTTTTATAATGCTTTTAAGTATTTTCACCTTTACCTAACTCAGAAACTATTAAAGTCTACATATCAAACAACAACATTAGAGAGAACAACTTATTTTAAAACTAGCAAACGTACCCGTCTTTGACGGAATCAAAAATTCTATTATACTTGGTATTCCAAAATATCAATTATAGTATTATACTAATACTATAATTAGAAATTATAGAATAAAGGAAAATACCATTATTAGTACAGTGTTAAACAAATGCCTCTGTATACACCACATTAGTTGTCTGTCCTTCAGGTTCACGGAAGAACAAACAGTTGGAACCTCTGACTCTTGAGCAAGTAAACTATAGTTGACCATGAGAGAAAAACTTGGTCTCGCTAACTTGAATTCCTGCGTTAGATAAAGTCTTCCTTTGCGACTTAGTTAACGTCACTGCGAAATAGACTCTGACAGGACTTTGCAATCATTTCAACGGAAACAGACAGTGGCTCGGAATCAATGGTATACACACAGACTCCACATTCCACACCCAGTCATGATGGCCGCCTCTACGGCACATCTGTGCAGAGCACAAACTCCGAGTTGTGTCCCGTTGCACATTTCCCGGGGCACTCAAGTTGCGTAACATGAAATTTGTTACTGATACTAAATCACAGCATGATGATTTTTAGTTTTTATTCATGAGCAGGCAGTCCAAGAGCAGTCACGGAGTCAAGAAATTCAGTTAGATAATAAACTACTTCCTCATTACTAATCACTCTCTTTACTGACTATTAAGTTCTATCTTCGGGTTGATATAGCGTAAGAACATGTTTGCTGATTTTTCCTGCCTGTTTATTAGTAAGGCTTGAGCATTACTCGTTCTCAAAGCCATTTATTCTGAATAGATAGTACATCTTGAACTCTGGGAAACACCTTGTCAATAAGCTCAAAAAAGCATAATATTCATATATTAGCATTTTGCCATAAGCAAATATTCATGTACGCAAATGAAATTAAAGTCAACTAACAATACCTAATTGCTACACCTGTATATTTTCAAAATAAACATGTTTGTGTAGTTAGCCAAACACGACTTAAAAGTTCATAACTTCGCTGCATCATTGACTATTCCATCCATCCAAAGATTAGATTTTAAGTTAGACATACACAAATCTACAATCAAAGTTTCAGTTTTATTGAAAACTGAGCAAGAGCAAGCCACTGGGCTACTCTGGTTCCATACCTTACTTTATTACCAGTGTTCATATTACGCAAATATTAAATTAAAAAAAAATGTTTTTATTGTATTTATTTATAATACATTTGCACTACTGTCATCGGCGAGCAAGCAAGCTACTGGCTACCCTGGATAGATCCCTTTACTTTATTACCATTTTTTATATTATTCACATTTTAAATTCAAAAAAATATTTGTTTGTTACATTTATTTATAATACATTTGCACTACTGTCATCGGCGATCACGCAAGCCACTGGGCTACTCTGGTCCCATACCTTACATTATTACCAGTGTTTTTATTAGGCAAATATTAAATTAAAAAAGAGTTTACAGTTATATATAATACATAGCAAACATACCCGTCTTTGACGGAATCAAAAGTTCCGTCATTTTTGGTATTCCAAAATGTCATTAGAAACTATAGAACAGTAGAAAATACCATTATTAGTACAATGTTAAACAAATGCCTCTGTATACACTACATTAGCTGTCTGTCCTTCAGGTTCATGGAAGAACAAACAGTTGAAACCTCTGACTCTTGAGCAAGTAAAGAACAGTGGACCATGTGAGAAAAACTTGGTCTCGCTAACTTGAATTCCTCCGTTAGATAAAGTCTCCCTTTGCGACTTAGTTAACGTCATTGCGAAATAGACTCTGACGAGACTTTGCAATCATTTCAACGGAAACAGACAGTGGCTCGGAATCAAAGGTATGCATGGTATACACACAGACTCCCCAATACCACATCCAATCATTATGTCCACCTCTATGGCATATCTGTGTAGAGCACGAACTCAGAGTCGTGTCCCGTTGCACAGTTTTGGGGCACTCTAGTGTCAAAGTTTCAGCTCGCCATGTCTTATGGTGGCTGAGTTTACTTGTGACAAACGTTTTTGCTTTAAACGTCCATAAGTTCACTTCTACGTTGAATTTCCAATTAATTCAGAGCATATATTTTAAGTTAGACCTACACAAATCTACTGTAAAAGTTTCAGCTTCATATGTCTTATGGTAGCTGAGTTTACTTGTGACAAAGTTTTGCGGACAAACAGACAAACCGACAGAAATTTTTCAAAGGATGGATTCGGTTTCTCCAATGTATGAAACGTAAAGAAAACTTGAAATGAGTCAGTTCTAAGCAATGTACAGACAAAATCATTATTTTATTTATATAGATATCTAAAAAATGCTTTCTTTATCTTGTTAGTGAATAGATATGGATGACATTCTGGGTACACTAATTAATCTGTGTTAATACGGAAGGATATGCTGATGACCTTGTTATTATAAGAAGAGTAATACCTGATGATACTTTTTGGTCCTATGGGTCATGTTCTTCCAATTTGCAAAATATGGATAAAAGAGAAAGGTCTGAACAAAAATCCATAAAAATCAGGATACAAAATACTCCTTATTCCATTCTCAAGAAGAAAACAGGCCTAAAAGATTTCATTATTGAAAATACTAAACTAGAACTCTGAGATAGACTCTAATACCTTGGGATCTGTTTAGATTAATGACTAAACTAAAGAAGCCGTGCAACACATACATTGCCACGGTCGTCAGCTGTTTATTATTATTATTATTATCATTATCATTATTATTATTAATAATAATAATATACCATAATTTTTTAGATCAATGATTTCAACTGCTTTAAAGCTGGTAATTTAGGTGTAATCAAAATAAAACAATCGTAAATGAAATCATAAAATTGATTATCTATTAGTTGATTATCTATGAGTTTACCAGTGACTTTGAACTTACGCTACATGACAGACACATTAAAATAAATTCATTTGATTATCAACGAGTCTGATATTATAGTTACTTATAGTAATATTGAGTGCGGCCACTCCAGATTATTAATTTACTATAAGCAAGCTACAGGGAAAATGAAAAAAATTATCTTGAAATTTTGACGGATTTACATGTTTTGAGATACTTTAAGTCTATTTTTGACGTTTTTTTCATGATGCCTGTGTATGGATAGGTGGGTCTGTAGGCATGATACAGATCAAACCATTTGATGGATTGAAATGAAATTATACCCATAAATGATGCCTTTGAGAAAATAAGCTGAGTTCCTTTTTGAGAAGATCCACACAGACACATGAACACACTATTATGTATACAAGTATACAGACATCATCGAGAAAACATCGAAAATGTACTTTAAGAACGTCAATACGTGTAAATCCGTCATAATCTCATAATCGTCATTTTTTAGGATTACTCTACTACTATAAGTAAAGTAACAAAGGATTTTTTAGGCATTTAATAAATTAAATCTAGGATGAGTCAACTGGCCGTTTGGTTAGGCTAAAACAATTTAAAATCATCCTTCTGGGTGAGGTTAATTGGATGAAAGTGTACTTATCATAGATAAAATGTTGAAAGCTATTTTAGTAACTGATTTTCGAAAATTGTATTTAACCTTTTTGAAGACAAGTTATTACAATATAATTAGATATTAAAAAGAAATTCGTAATTTTAGACTAGGTTTATTTTTTGTTAGTTCATTACAACATGTTGAAATATTATTGATCAAGTTTAATGAAAATGAACAACAGTGCTCACCGGAGTTGATCTGTAGGGAATGCTGACGACAGGGACATACACGAAGTTTTCATGACACCATGATAGTGTGACAACTTCTATGAGACCAATGAATAGGGTGACAAAACCACGCCAATCACACTTCATAGCTGCAACATGAAACAAACATTCTTTGCATAAATTCTATTAAGGAAACGAACAAATAATCAACATGCACAGACTTATTTATATCAAAAGTATATGAAGCATATATTTTTCTTTGCAGTGTTAATATATAATATATGTTCAAAAGTCTATTTAATTCTAAACAATTAATTTCTATTTGAAGGTTTATATTTAGTTTTAGAGTTATCTAAAACTAAGTCCTTAAACAACTGTACTCCATCTATTTCTTTACTTGACATGGTTGCAAATTAAACCACATGGGATCATACTCAGCTTTAAGAATCATTTTAAAAAAATTCTAGCAATTAGCAATATATGAGAAAGTAAACACGTAGTAATGAACCTTTACTTTATAACGTTGCTGATGCATAATATAAAATACAAAACAATCGTTTCTATTAATTAGTTCTTTTATGTAGACTGTCGATTGTCTATACTAAACAGAATGGTAATCTAGTCTACGATACTTGAGCCTCAAGTGATCGTTGTTCACTTAAACTACAAAATTATTTTGTGTTCTGGTGAGCCTGAAACAAAAATCCTGTTTTAAACTTTTTCTGTTTAAAGGAGTCTGGGAGTGAGGTACATTTTGTTGTCCTAAAATATTTTAAAAAATAAAAATGAAAGAATTCAAAATACACGTAATAAACAATTACGAGATGTTTATTCATTGGAATATTACTTTTTTTTACATTCATTTATCATTTTAAGAAAAATTAATTTATTCTTTTTTTAAAATCAGGGTTGCCATTTTTTTTGTAACATTTAGCCTTAATTCTTTGAAATATGACCATATTAAACAATCTTTGACCAATGGAAGGTAATATATATACCTTTCATTTGATTTGTTAATGTATATATATATATTTCACTTAATTAAACGAAACACGATCCAAATTGGACACAATACGAGTTCAAAATTCAAGAAGAGTAACACACAGAGTAAGGAAACACATTTACAGACTCAAATTTTCGGGTAATCCGTCTTCAGGAGAAAAGTAAAGGGAGACCAAGCACGTTGTAGAAGCAACGGCAAGTAACCATTTCAAATTACATTATTTCAAATTAAGTAACCATGGGGTCACTTGGGAAGTAGCCAAGTAACGGGTTACTAGCCGTTGCGTCTACAACGTGCTTGGTCTCCCTTTCTCTTTTCTCCTGAAGACGGATTACCCGAAAATTTGAGTCTGTAAGTGTGTTTCCTTACTCTGTGTGTTACTCTTCTTGAATTTTGAACTTATATATATATATATATATATATATATATATATATATCAATGATCAAAGCACAACATGAAATGAGATAACAAAGACTAAGATCTTTCAACCGTAAGAAGCGGTCTTCGTCGACCGCTTGAAATATGTTAGTCATGTTATCCCATTTCATATTGTGATTTAATCATTGATTGTTATTTTACGTGTTTATGTGAAATCTTTTTGTTATATATATATATATATATATACAATTTAAAATATGAAACAGTCCATTAGAACAACTTATCAAATGATTAAAAGAAAAGAATACGAAGAACAACTATAATACTCAGTTCAATATTTCAACCTTGCTGTCATTAGGGATCGAAAAAGAAGATGAGTTCTGCTTGGTTGGCAAAATGAAACTCATTTGCTGCAGTTGCTGTTTATCAGTCGAGCAGACCTTTTCTTCTTCTACTTCTTCAACTCCTAAAATAGTTGACCTTTGGTCAAGCAAAGGTTCCATGTGAAGTGAGTTGTGTCAGATCTTTCTACTAATTTCTTTCTGTGTAATTTGAAGAGTTGCCTTCGTGACCATTTCTTCTTATATATATATATAGTAAATGTAGAGATTTTTTTGTAGACAACTCGAGGAATATGAGACAACAGCCATGCAGAACAGTTTAATAGAATAGATTTAATTTCAGAAAATTTTCATTACTTCTGCAGCAAGTGCATATTTTGATATGCCATACATATATATTTTAATTAGTATTATTTTTTATATATTGCAATAGGTTCCTCTTTACTATAATTTGTTTGATAAAACGCTATTAAGAAAAATGCATTTTATTTAAGAATAAAACTGGAAAATTAAAATATGAATTCACAGACAAAAGTACACAGGCCTAAATAAATTAGTATAATTTCTGCAACTGTACAATAAAACAACACAACTTTAGGATACTTGACGTCAGTGTAAAAAAATAATGTGATAGTAATGATGATTGAGACGTAATAAAAATAGTATGAACAATATAGTCGAACTTTGATATGACAATTATAGTCATAAGTTAGTCGAACAGTTATATTTAAAGAGAAGAAGTTATCATTAAAAGCATATTGAAATGGTTGAAAAGATCTTAAAGCTAGTACTTCTAGAGCTGTTAGTGCACAAAAAAATATTAAAAGTAAGATTAGGTTGGGTTGAAGAGGCAGTCTCACAAGAGAACACTCATAGGCCAAACATTGGAAGATTGTAAGAATACCTTTATGTAAAAATAGAGAAGAGGGCCAGGTTAGCTCAGTGGTTAATGTACTCACCTCTATGCCCAGGGTTCGATACCCACCTGGCCCACGATTTATTCACACGGGAGGTGAATAAATTTGAGTACATCGTCCCTGGCTTCGGAACAACGATATTCGTTATTCCGAATGTTATTCGGAACAACACAAGCTTGATGAAAGAGTATTAAAAGACATTATAAGCAACAATGTCAGGTGCAAAAATTTAAATGAAAAAGTAACACTGGTCACTTACTATAAAAGCCCACCTGTGAGTAGCCTATTTATAAAAAATAATAACCATGTCTGAAACTCGCCTTTGAAGGAATCAAATCTAGTGTACGAGTATACATATGGTATAACTCCTTATCAGGAAGGCTCACCATGCACTTAGTAGCTGGAGCACCCAAAAAACACATGAAAGAGATACAAACATAAAATTAACATGAGAGATTCAGGTTACATATACAAAAAAAATAATAAAAGAAGGAAGTAACCACCATGAACTGAGAATTTAAGAAGCGATATTAATTTAAAAACTGAAACCAGTCTTAAATATTCAAGTCGAAAATAGTAGCAAAATTTGAAAGCTGTTTAATTCACATCAAGGGCATCTAGAAACTCTTCAGGCATCAGGTAGTAACTCTTACCACGAGGCCACTCACCCCACAAGATTAACGACCAGCTTATCTTAAACTTGAAGAAAAGGAACTCCCACTGTCTTCACATACTGTCTTTACTTAGCTTGTATAATAAACCAGAAAATTCACCCAAGAAGTTATGTACGTCCTGAAGATGAATGTTAATCATTCGAAACATGTCTACTATAGGAGATATTCTCCTATAACGAGAGTGTTATTTACAAAAATTGAGAAACTTGTTAAGAAACAGGTATCAACTAAGTTGGTGTCATTTTCAATAATGTATGTGTTAATGAAGAACTGTTGCCAAAGTTTACAAATACTATTATTAAGTGTACGATGAAAACTCCATCCTCAGAGATACTATTGCCTCGCCCTTGCAGTTTAACTATAGCACACCGGTAAATTCAAATTCTTTTATCAAGATAAACACTTTCCCCGACTCCAAATATGGGAGTTCTAAACTCACTACTCAAAGTATTTGCCTCTGAAGAGATATTCAGTACATTCCCCCTAATTCCCTAAAACAATTTCCTTTCTAAAAATTTCTTTAATAGTGTGTCATCCGACGTTACAGAATGGTTCCGGTCCTATTGGCGGCTTCATGGCACTTTTCTTTGTTAGTATGTTACCTTGTTCGTTCCCCTCTATTCTGCGTGCCCAAACAAGGTGAAGTGTGACCCTATTCTGTTAGCCTAAACAAATTGAACTTTGCATTACTGTTCAGGACCATTTTCAAGCTGAGAACTTTAGATCTCAATACCTTTATTGCTGCTTGAACACGATATAATTGCAGTGCCTTTGTTCTTGTATTCTTTGTCCATTTTGAGTTGTACACATGACCTAATAACATGACTTCAGGAGTAAGGTTATCCATTCCAGTTGAGTCCAGTATGCAGGTATAAGGCTACTTATTCAAGGGGGTCGCCTGGTACATTATTGTCCTTAATTCTAAAATGGGTACTCTTCTAGTTTGAACATACTCTTCTAGTGATTCTACAAACTTAAACTTCGTACTATGTGTAGCTTAATGTAAATATTACATGATAACAATTTCATACGCTTAATATGTATTGGCAGGGAAAATGTTACATTAAAAATGAAACTGTTCAATTACAATTGCATGAAATTGTCAGATTGTTCTAAAAAATATTCAACTTTCATTTAACTGACTATATATATATATATATATATATATATAAAGATTTCACATAAACACGTGAAATCTTTCATGACGTTGTGGTTTGATCATTGATATATATATATATATATGATCTTTGAACTTTGACATATATATATATATATGAACGTATAAGCCACAAGGAAAAGTAAAAAAACACAGAAAATATGCTCTTTTTTACTTTTCCTTGTGGCTTATACTCGTACGTTCATTAGTTTCATCACGTGTTTATTGTGATTATATAGTATATATATATATATATATATATATATATATATATATATGAACTTTGACAACCCTGTAAAATATTCCGTGATCGTCTCGAAACTATTGTGTTTTGTTCTATCAATTTTTTAAACATTTTATATATACCAATTTTTTTAGGCAAATTTAAACACTGGGTATAAAGGATTTTTGCCGGTATTTTTTTAAATTTGGGAGGCTATGGTTTAATTCGTATTATGTTTTTAATAAAAGGGTTTTGAATTTATTATTAATATTTTATTATTTTAAGATTATTTGGCATGTTACTAATTCTTTTTATATCTTTTTCAAACTGACATTAAATCTTTAACTGCCTATTCTTCGGTTAGATATATGGCCATAGTTATTTATGGAATTTTTACAATTAATTATTGGAGTATTTATGGTTCTCTAGTTTATATATAACTAATTATTAATTGCATGAAACATATAATAAAGTTTTCATGATGGCTTTTAGGTCATGGTCATGAAGAAACTGGGTGAAGTGATAGAACAATGTCCCTTGTTGGAAATCACTTAAAGGAAGCCAGAGTGAGTAATAAATAATCAACGAAGCATCTTTCTCAGAAACTACAATAGAGCTGTAATTAATACGATAATACTGCCAATTGGAACATCACATGGCATCTTACAGGGAAGTAAAAACTCTTTAAAACTGAAATGGACTAAGGTCGTTCTCACCAACTTCCATTCTTTGAAAGAGACAATCACATAGACTCCTGCTAGGATGGTATTCGAATGCTTAGGGAAGTAATAAATACTTTTGCTACTAAAGATTACTTGTTTACGAGTCAACAAAGCTTTGAAAATTTTATTTAATACTTAAAAGTGAGATTTATTTAGGTACCAACTACAACAAATATGAATATTAAGCGCTACTCAAAAGGAAAATTGAATAAGTATCCTGGAGGGAATACGATATAAACGTAATTTCCAACCACACCTATGATCAAGAATAAATTGAGTCAACGCCTCTTTTGGAGTATGACGTACCAACTTGTAAATTACCCAACAAAACTCCTTCTCAAAACAAGGTCCTTCTACACTAGTATCAAATAACCCAACCTCTATTTTTACATTCTGATCTTCGCGAAGACATCACCTTACAAAGAACTTCTAGCTAACTTTGCAACCTTCTTAAATAAAACTCTTTAAATAATCATATGTTGTTCATTATGTACAGAAAGTTTCCATATTCTAACCCCTGCCTTGTAATCCATGTCACTTTTCTCCCTCAAATATTAATAATCATATTGCGTATTGAAAGGCCTTTCACAAAAATAAGACTCGATTTAAGAAGTCAATTTTTCACCCAGATAAATGTATTTTTACTTGAAAGGTCATGTAGAACTATTAGGCTACATATTTTCTATAGATGAGCATTTGTTGTAGCAAATCACACCTTTGTGTGATGTCAGCAGACTGCTAGACCATTTTTGTGAGGCAGGACAATGACTTGGCTAATCATTCATTTTCTTTTGTGTTGAATTGTATGCCCAAGTTTTTTTTTAAAATCTAAGGTTTCACCTCTTGGAATAAATTGAAGAAGAAAAGTCTATTTAGTATTCCAAAACACGAAGCATACAATTTTGGCTTTACATTAATGATCTGAATTTTGATTTTTTGATGTCATGTATGTCCCAGCTGCACTGACCACTGTTTCGATATGGGGTTTAAATAACGAACCCAAATTTTATACCGGTTACTAAGTCTTTTAAAAATCCTTCTGTCTCTTCATTTTTAACCGGATAGAAAAAGACAATATATTACCAAGTATCTTGGTTTTTGTAACTTTTAAGCATTTTTGGTTGTTATCCAATAGGAACACAACTGATAAATCCTATGCAGTGGAAATGAATTTCTTACAAAACATTTCTAAAAGTTTACAAGAACCTATAAGATCAAATTTTAATTCCTTAAATTTTTTCAACAACTTTAAGAACTGAATAGTCTTTGACAACTGAAGGCCGTCTACTCCATGATTAATGGTGCACATTTTTTTATCTTTCATGGAATATTTTAACTCACTTCCGCATGATACGACACCTTTGCGCTGAAATCAGATCACTTTTAATCAATTAATTTTATTTAATTAATTGGATAATCACAGCAAATTTTATTCGTCATATTTTTGATCATCAAAATACAAATAAAAAAAGTTGTGAAACAAAATATTTCAATAAAAGAAATTAAGTTTTAGACTTTAAATAATTGTTTACACATAATTAAGAGGGATAATGTAAACCTCTAAGCATTAATTTTATTTTAGTCGATTTACCCACAAAATTTCTAAGTTGAAGTAAATAAATGTAGACAAATCCTACAATTATACCTCAACTTATCCCCCATATAATGCTTTATTTTTAGGTATAATTTTATGTTGATCTGGCAAACAGTATGGTTTGTATCGCTCTCACAAGCATTCAGATTGAATTAAAAGTCAAAACTTTTATATTTATTAAAAAAAATTTCTTGTTGTTTTAAAAATCAGGCGTTTTATTCAGTGATTGCTTTTGTAGTCTCAATGATCGTGCCAACATTTCAAGACCCCAGAATTAGTAGTTAAGAAGAAAAAAATATCTAAAAATACACTTTGGCCAAAAAAGTGACTTTCCCACTATGGAAGATTGCTCCCAAACTATACAGCCCATCTACACAATGAGGACTTTTTCTTATAAAATATTAATTTGATCCATCAAAGATTATGGAGTGTAGTGTCTACAACGAACTTTTAGGTACACACACTCACACACCGACTCAAACACAAAACATTATCGAAAAAACTTCATAAAACGACTTTGGGGACCCCCAAACGAAAAAACAAAACGACGAAACATGTCATTTCGTCAAAATCTCGAAATCGATTTTTTTCACCATCACTATACTTTACTTATAAGTAAACTCTTTACTTATTTTAAGTTACTTATTACTTAAACTTTACTTATCACTCAACTTTACAATTAGTAAATATAATATCCAACTCATTAACAATTAATTGAGTTTTGGTTCAATTTCAATATGACTGTTATTTTAGACGTAGAACAAACTCTCTGGTAAAGTATTATCAAACTTATAGACGATCAATTTAATGACTTCATGTGTTATAATAAATTTAAAATCATTGATCTAGAACAGTCTAACTTGTTATTGTTATTATTAAACTGAGATCTTAACTGTGTCGTAGAACATGTATGTTCTATTGTGCTTCCTTTATCATTTCTGAATTCAACTTCAAATTTCTTTAATGTACTTCATAATTGACCTAAAAAAATATCCCTCACTTCTATTGGTTTTCGTTATAATTTGTCGAAAATCTTTAACTTCTTCACCGCAGTTGCACCACTGTGACATTCATCTTGTCATGTTAATTACAGCTTTCTTATGTGGTACTTAAGAAAACAACGTTCGGTTAGACACATTACATATAGTTTTAAATCCATTCTTTAAAATTTGTTATATTCATTAAAAATTCAAGTTCAGTTCAAATGAGATTTTTGGATGAAATTATTATTGCTTTTATATATAAATTGGGAAAAATTGGATATTTGCTTTCTTCAGCCATTCTGCAATTGCATACTTCAGAAAGTTGGTCTGTGCAAGTGACGAATGCCACAGAAAGTTTATTTGGCACCAAATATTTCCAACCTTCCCACTTACTTATTTATTTGTATTCCCTCGTGTCCAGCTATCCATAAGAGTTAAATTATTTTTACTGGTTATATTATTATATTTTGACCCGACAATATACAGACAAGATTGTTTTTATATAAAAAAAAAATAAGCTTCCAAATTAATGACCATTTGGTTCATTGTATATTTTGCTACCCTTGAAAAATATTTGATAAGGAACATTGTAACTGGCAACATATAGCTGAAACATTAATATTATTAATTAATATTATAACTGAAAATTGTAGGGTAAAAATCTAATGAAATGGTCTCCATATATAAAAATTTTAATGATATAAACAACGTGTTTCGAACACGTAGTGTTCTTCCTCAGGCATTAACTAAAAAATACAATGACACCAGAGAGTTATCTATAGTACAAAGTAAATAAGTACAAAAATTAATATAAAATAAAATAAGGCAGAAAGTACGAACCTAAGGATACGCATCCTTAGGTTCGTACTTTCTGCTTCATTTTATTTTATATTAATTTTTGTACTTATTTACATCCTTAGGTTCGTACTTTCTGCCTTATTTTATTTTATATTAATTTGTGTACTTATTTACTTTGTACTATAGATAACTCTCTGGTGTCATTGTATTTTTTAGTTAATGCCTGAGGAAGAACACTACGTGTTCGAAACGCGTTGTTTATATCATTAAAATTTTTATATGTGGAGACCATTTCATTAGATTTTTACCCTACAATGAGTAAATACCACATAATAACTGATTGCACTACATTAGAAATAACTGAAAATATTATCTCGAATTTGAGACATTTTAATTTCGTGCCAGTTTGAATAAACTTCAAATAGCCTCTTCCTTGATAAAAATATCTAAAGAGGGAGGGGTTCTTTTAATATTATTTCAATCCTGGACTTAGTTCGGGCGGTCATTCCTCCTATTATCTCTAGCTACACTTGTGTTCGTAGTTTATTAAGGTTAATATGATTATCTTTTTCATTTTAAAAGCAATGCTTATAATGCCATTCTTTCAAAACAACAATAGTAATTTTGTGGAACTAAAAATGAAGATTCGGGGTTAAGTCCCTATGATCTACCATAGAATTTCATACAAGAAAACATTGCTATTGTGACATTGATCAATGTATCTGTTACATGGCTTTTCCAGTTTAGTGTTTTCTCTAAAGAACGCCAAAGTTTTTTGTATACTTCTGAGAGTTCTGGTTAAGTTTTTTTAATGAAGAGGTCTTTGAGACCTTCTTTCTCTCTTCTTGAGAAATTTATAAGTAGATATATATCCAGAGCTTTCTTCTCTATTCATCTTTCATCAAATTCGAAAGCATACTGCATGAGATAATTTTCAGTACAATCAAGCGTTCCTCTTTTTATAATATCCAGATCGTGGATAATATGCAATTCCTTGGAGTCGTAGTATTGATTATTTGGAGTATCCAGTAGGTCGACCATACACAACATACTATAACAGTAGGGGTGTTCGGCACCTCTCTGAGGACAGTGTTTAGAGGGTACAATTTTAATTCCGCTAGATCCTATATTAAGACTAATTATTCTTGTGTTAGATTATTGTAATCGATTCTATATTTCTTGGATTAAACCATTTATCGATTAGTTCTGATTCAAAAGGTGTTATCAAAACTTCAACATTTACGAGTAAATAGCAGCCAAAGAGAATCTTTAATGACTTAAAGAGTTTTTTGTTTTGTTGAGAATAATTTTTAGAGCTTTCTATTATTTGCTCAGCTCATAGGTTTGTTATCACTCATGAAGATATTTATCTACCAAAAAATTTTCATTTTACCATAGATAGAACCAAATATTTATTATTTTTTGTGTAATATTATTCTCCCAATATTGTATTTTCACGAAATATTTGTATTAGAACAATATATGATACGAAATACTATGATTGAATCTCCGGATGTGGCATAAAAATAGTTGCCGTATTGTCATAAAGAACAAAAAAGTACCTTTCCTATGCTCCAATATTAATTACTCGAGAACAAGGGATTTGTTAAACTTACCAACAAATATATATCTGACAATTAGAAATGCAGCATGTAAATTGACTGCAACACTTTCGCTGGATAACCATGATTCACTCTAGAGAGCATCATAAAATATATGGTTGCTTGGCGATGGATTTTATAGTTTTAAGAATTTTATTCTTCCTGTATATTGTATTAATTTTTGAAAATTTCTTTACATTTATCATATTAAAGTATAAAAAATCATTTGTTTTCACTTGTTGTGATAAACAATGTAAATACAACTACATGGTATAGCAAGTTATTCATTATTCCAAGTTCACTTTTCAGTTTTTATAACTATATTGCCTCTGCAATCAAAATTTTTCAATTTTTTTATAGATACTAATTTTAGTTTAATTTTTTTTTACATTTAATCGTTCTAAACTTAGCCGTTTAGTGTAAAAAAAACACTTTCTGAAATCATAAACTGTAGTGTAACGCCCCCTGATGAAAAGTGGGATTCCTACCATGTTCACAAGTATTCAGAATCAATCATAAGTCATCTGCTTATATTATATTATAAAACCTTTCCGGTGGCTAAAAACATTTTTATTATTTTTTTTTTTTTAGAAAATACAGCTATCAGTTCATATTAATCCGACAGTATCAGTTAACTGGAGTTGTTGCCTAAAATCATATTTTAGCCTAAAAAATTACTGTCCTATGGTTTAATATTGTCCAAAAACAATAAAACACACCAACTCTATAGGGTATATTTTTGGGTAAAATATGAATTTCATACATCAAAGGGTGTCACCTTCAGAGTTAATACAAATATTTTAAAAAGTTAAAAATATTATTCTTAAATAAGTAACATTTTGTTGAAAACCGTTTTACCATCTTACTTTAAATGGTAGAAACTTTTCTTCTTCTAAATAATTTTACATCTTTTAAATATTAAACTTCATCATTTTATGTATTTAAAAGATACATATAAAACTTTTGGATGTACCTACCCACTAACCCACACACACATAAACATCATCGGAAAAGCGTGCTTTCGGACTTAACAGTACTTTCGTACTGTTGTACGAATGAACTAAATGTTTTTCGTTGACTAAAAACATGAAAACCTATCAAAATCATGAGATTAAATTTTTTAATGATTACTATTATACTTTACTTATAGTAATGTGAAAAGTTGAGATTCTAAATAAACGTGTGTGTGTGTGTGTATGTGGTTGTGTAACACCGTTTGATAGATTAAATCCGTACTTTACACAAAAATTAACCTCATAATTTAGACGTGTCCTCTTGTTTTTTGTCAAAATCGATTTGATAAAAATTCGATTTAAGAAGAAAGAACTGAAATCGATACTTACTTAATTCCCCAACCGTGGTTAATAATTATTATATTTAGGTTTCAAGCTTCATTAAATAACATCCGCGTTAAATATTTAATATGTCAATAAGCTAGAAAGAGCATCATTAATTATCGCGAAAATATTTAAAAAATAGTTAATTAGCAACTTGGTTGAAAATGGTTAATAATAAATGATCAATTAGATTTTATTGTAGGGTAAAAAGTTAATGACATGGTCTCCCACATGTAAAAATTTAATGGTATAAAGAACGCGTTTCGAATACGTAGTGTTCTTCCTCAGGCATTAACTAAACACTACGTGTTCGAAACGCGTTGTTTATACCATTAAATTTTTATATGTGGAGACCATTTCATTAACTTTTTACCCTACAATGAGTAAATGCCACATAATAAGTGATTGCACTACGTTAGAAATCTTACTTTAAATGGTAGAAACTTTTCTTCTTTTAAATAATTTTATATCTTTTAAAGATTAAACTTCATCGTTTTATATATTTAGATATCCTTTGTGTTTAGATATATTTCTTATTCTACTAAACTGACTTTGGCCAGTTCTTTATTGTTTTGTCAGAATGTCAGAAACATACTTATTAATCTAATTGAAAAGAGAATAACAATTATTTTATTAAATTTTAGACTTGAAATTGATTGTCATTATAAAACCACCAATTAATTTGAGTTTAGGAAGTTTTGACTTGTATCCTCTTAACTTTTCATCCAATTAACCTCAATTGTGGTATCCACTTGCAAACCTGGCAAGCTAGTCTGTGTCAACCAGTTCCTTCTGTCACTTCCTCCTTCTTAATTCACTTTTATCAAAGTATTAAATTACAAACATATAATGCATCAGTCCTATAACAAACTTTTAAATGGGTTTTCCTTGTAACATTTATTCATTCGCCTGAGCAGAGTTTTAATATACTATAGTAATTCTTCTTGCGAAGGAATGATTAAATACCGTAATATTCTTATGATATTTTTTTTTAATAGTCTTAGCACTAATGTTTCAAGGAGACTTACTTTCAATAAAGAAATGTTTAATTGAAATAAGTCTTATGCAATCCCATTACATGTGGTACTTTCTTATTCAGTTATATCATGAATACAGTTTTCAGCTCAATGAAAAAGTAAAATGAAGATAACGGGAATGATAAATCGCATATACATGAATTAAGAATAAACTATTGGACACTATCTCTGTAATAAACAATATCGTTACTGAACCACGTGCAATGGAAATACGACTGGCACAAAAAACTTAACTAACATTTTCAAAGGACCTGTATTGACTATTAATGTTAAAGTCAGTCTTTAAACCAAATTTCAATTTTTTGACTGAACCATTGCTAAAGCCATTGTTAGTACTCATGAGGTAATCTAAGTACTAACTGTATTATGTAGGTGGTACAGTACTATCCTCATCAAGAATGATTATCATAATCCCTTTTATGTCCTCAATGATATAGTAGAGGGGATTAAAGCTGTTTTCAAACCTCTTCATATTACCTTCTCTTAGATGTAAATTCAGTCATTGTTACATTCTAGTTATCCCTACATCACTGTAAGATACCTTGATGCCAAAAATACAGTATGAGATTGCACCACGGATAATTTCTCTGGATACTCCTTCCTATCACCTATACCAACCAACACCTTAATCCATGTCCCAGTTTTTTTAACTTACATTCCTGAAAGGCCAGCTGCAGAACCGATGTGTTGGATGTTTTGCTAATTTGTAATATCACCTATGTGGCCACCACCACATCAAAATGTGGTTAATATTTTAGATTCTCATCAGCTTCCTGTTCTCTTTTTTTTTAAATAATTTTAAAATCAATTAACATTCTTTCAAAATTCAGTACTAAGCATATTGGAAATAAAAATTTGATATTTTTTTACGCACAATATTACCTATCTTACCACACCACCCTATACTGATTATAAAATTCACATGACTACCTCTCATCTAAAGCAAACTCATTCTGATCTTCCAGAACCTATTCTACTATTCCATTTTACAACTTCTTACCCTTGTACTAATCAAGAAAAAAATCATCCCGAAAACATCTTTCAAAGTACAGTGTGTCCTGAAGTTTGATCCATGGTTAAGTGAAATCAAGATAATTTAACATGTCTTTAAATAATGATATGTTCTTACTATTTACAGTTATAAGAACTCGATCGGGTAAGAGACTGGAGAACAGGCTGTTGTTTAAAAATGTGCTCCAGTCAGAGCAGTACCCTTACATAAAGACATGACTCCTCTAAATCAATTCTATTGAATATTAATGGTAAAATTCACACACTATACCTACCTACTCAAATACCATTTCTGCTACATAACATAATAATCATCAAATATTCGTTAGTCCTAAATAAGAACTAACATAAAGCAAATAATGTGTTTCCAGAAATGATGGGATGACTAACCAGTAGCCTCATATCAAAATAATTTCATGATCATTTTTCATTATTACTATACATTACTTATAGTATACTAGAAATGATCATGTGGATGTTATAACAAGCAAAGAATTATCCTTATCATCTCAGAAAATACAAATCGCGTCAGGACTACAGGTCATACCATATTTTGATACAATTATATTTCAAATTTATAAATATATATCATATATATTTCTAATTATTCTACAATTATTTATCTAAATTGTTATTATACACTAAAAAATGATGTAATATTCCTGTCTAAAGAACGTATACCATCAGGAATAGTACGATGAAATTTATAATTCCGTATAGTATTCACCTTAATAATTAAAAATGGTAAATATTTTAGATATGAATTTAAGTTATATTAAAAACTTAACGTTTTTAAATAAATTAAGTATTTTAAATTTTCTGGTTAGATTCTAAAAAAGATTTTCTAATTTGATAAAAAAAAATCCGTCAAGTAGAGAAGATTTCCCTTATTTCGAGTTGATTTTGACGTTTGTAAAGCTATATTAGTCAAAATTATTGGTATTTTGGTAAAACAAACTAACTTTAAGTAGATATCACAAGAAAGGATTAACATACTAGTTTTTTTTAATTTGAAAAAAAAAATTCTGAATTTACAAAATTTTCTGCAATACAACTTTTCGTTGAAGCAACTGCACTAAAAACTATATTGATCATTCCACTATAAGCAGGTTTTTATGTTTAATTTAATTATGAGGGATCAGGTGGTATAACCAGAGTCATGTTCACAAACTTCTAGAATCAATATAAGACAAAATTTTTAAATTTTTACACATAACTTTTTTTTAAGTGAATACTAATATAAGTTGCATGTATAGAAAAATTTCAACTATCTAGACTTGGTAGTTGAGGGGAAAAACTTTGAATTTTCCATGGGGTAAGAGTGCCAAAAAACTATAAACTTCATCAGTACTATAGGAGCTATTTTTTAGGTATAATATAAAATTATCTATCAAATGGTATGACTTGTACGTGCTCATAAACTTTTAGATTCACACCCACATACCACATACTGACTGGTGTAAAAGGAAAAGAAAATGGTTTAAGCACTTTCTAGTGTTACCTTGTTTTCAAAGAACTGAAATAAAACTTAGAAAGCAAGGAGGGGAGAGGAGCAAAAAAAAATGATTCAGCGAAGAGGAAGGAGTAGGAGGTGGCAATATAAATGAAATAATATTATCAGGACAATAAACGTGTAGATCAAACCACATCTGGTGGGAAGGAGATGCAAACAGCTATGACAACTTGTTTCGCGACCTCCTTTACCAAATGTCCATCCATTTTTAGTAAACTAGGTATGATACTAATCTAGTTATCAAAAATACTTTTCATGAGATATGAATCAATTTTACTACGTTTAACTATGGAACCTCTACTAGTGCAGTAGAAGTTTTACACTAGTAAATTTAAATATAGTATGAAATGAAACAAGTCAAAGTATTAGTTAATCATCACTGGGTGAGGTCACTCCAGAGACCATAGTTCAAAAAATGCTCCAAAATGAAGATAACTGGTCAAAAGCTGCAAACTTTATAGAGGCGGTTCTCCGTCATAAGAAGAATGAAAGTGGTGTGAGGCAAGGGCAATGATAATTCATAGGTGAACGAATGGGGACAAGAAGGTGAATCCTATTCAGGAGGACTGAGGCACCGGCATGAAGTAATGTGCAAACGGTTTCCGTGTCGGGTATTGCCAGGAAATAGGATGTGGTTTTTTAGTGGGTCGGGACCTCCAACCCCACATACTCTAAGCAAGACGTCTTGCTAAGGGATCTGATGAACAGATTCTTCCACATCCTACAACGGGAAAAAAAAAAAAAAAAAAAGTATTAGTTAATGAGTTAGCCCATCATTAATCTAACTGTCTGCCTCTCCTTCCCACCAGATTTTGGGTCGATTGACACGTTTATTATCCTGGAGATATTCTTTCATTTACATCCTCACCTCCTACTCCTCTTTGCCTCTTTTCTCCTTGCTTTCCGAGCTTATTTTCAATTCTTTGAAAACGAAGCAACACTAGAAAGTGCTAAAAAATTTTTCATTTTCTTTTAACTAACTTTAATGGTGACTTCCTTGATTATAAAGTCACATATGTCCATTGTAACACTTTACCTGATATAAATAAAAAAAAACCACAATATCAAAGGAAAAATGAAAATAGTCTAAGTTCTTTTTATACATATAAGACTAAGAAAGAGATCAGAAAGTTTTCCGCTTTGTGGAACATTTCACACTAAAGCAGTTATGAAAGCAGTGTGACAGTTTATTCAACAAAACTTGTATAAACGAACGATAATTCATATATATATATATATATATATATATATATATATATGTGTGTGTGTGTGTGTGTGTGTGTGTGTGTGTGTGTGTGTGTGTGTGTGTGTGTGTGTGTGTGTGTGTGCATGTGCGTGCGTGTTTTGATAAACCTTAAACCTATCTCTACTGAGATAAACTAGCATTCTTGATAATCTTTCCAATTTCCTGATTGGTTTTTTGAGATGTTGAAGTAATAAGTAAATCAATTATCCAAATTGTTTTTATATAATTGTTATTAGACATAATGACCCTTAATTTTGATAATTACTCTTAATTATCTGTCCTCCAAACTTGTCATTTATTGCATAATAATCATAATAATAATAGTAATTAAGTGATAAGTGACAAGTTTAGTGATAATATAAATTAAAATTAAGAACTAGTATTACTATATTAATAATAGCCATTTATTTCACAAAACAACAATTTAAACTTGTCAATAAAAGAACATATTTCTTTTGATAAACTTGTGTATATATATGTTACAATAAGGGTTTTTTTTTCAATTGCGAAACTAGGCCCACTTCTGCGATAGGCATCTTCCAACTCCATCCATTTTTAACAACATTGATCCCGATGTTTTTTTAAATTCATCTTTCCATATTTTTCTTTGTCTTCCCACTTTTCTTCTAGCTTCTCTAGAAGACCACTCAGTAATTATCTTTGCCCACTTATCATTCTTCATCCTCATGACATGTTCTGCCCACTTCCATTTTATTGAACACACTGTAGTCATTTGTTATTCCTGTTGTTCTATTTAATATTTTACTCCTTATTTTGTCCTGTTTCTTAATTCCTAGTAAACTACTCTCCATTGCTCTTTGTGTGGCTAGAATTTTTTTCCTATTCCTCACTATTGCTGTCCACGTTTGAGCAACATAGGTCAGTGCTGGAAACAGATAATTTCTAAAACCATTTTTTTCTGTTATATTTTTTTTCAACCTTCGGGTCTTTAAATATGTCCCACAGCCTCCTCCAGCTAATCCAAATTTTTCTTCTGATTTCTTTATACTAGTGATCCTGGAAGCTAAGTAATTTGGCCAAGGTATACCACTTCGTCCGACCATTTAATCGTCTCATTTTGCAGTTTAATTTCTTTTTGTTGATCGTTTGTCATTAAGACAGTTTTTTTCTAAAATCATTTAAGTAGCGGCATTTTTCCGGTTATTTGTAGATTATTTATCATTTTATCTAGGTCTATTGTATTTTAGGCTATTAGAACTAAATCATCAGCAAATTTCAATTCTCTTAATAATATACCATTGATCCTTATGTCCTAGTGATTCCATTTTATTTCTTTAAAAACTTGTTCTAGAACTCTTTTAAATAAGTCTGGTGGTAAAGTATCACCCTGCCGCAATCAACTCTTTATAGGAAAGTGCTTCCCTGCTTTTATATTGATATTCTGGGCACACTGTTCTTGTAGATATTATAAATTAAAATAATGAGTGTTGCGTGAATACCTTGAGCTAGAAGAGTATTATATCATATGCTTGCGTTTGACGGTATCAAAGGCCTTAGTAAAATCTATGACGGCCTATTGTGCCCAGCCTATGAGCACCAGAATAATAAGTGATGATGGGGAAAGTAGAGTCACTTGATTCCTCCTACGACCAGAATTACGATGCACATCAGCAAGGATTGTACGATTATTAATAAAATTAGGAAGGTAACCACAGACAAAAAAATTCCAATCAAACTCCTACAAATTTTGTGAAGGTGTATGGAAAAGAAATTGGGGAAATTTCGAACCACAGAACCCCATCAGGAATATATTAGAAGAGAAGATGAAGAAGAACAAACTTTCCAGGTAAGCTGTTTTGTGTAGGGTGGAGAGTGACAAGGAGTTACCTCCCACGGCCTTAGAACATCTTCATTGTTCTTGTCTTCCAACTTTGAACTTGTCTTAGAAGCGACTCATATCTGTCTACCTTATGACAAGGTTTTCTATATATAGTAGTGAGTTTTTGTTATCTCTTTTATGTGTGTTCTTTTTGTGAATTTAATTTATTTAGTTCGTGGAGTTGTTTAATTTAATGGTTTATATATATATATATATATATATATATATATATACATAATTAATATATATATATACACTTTTTCGATGAAAACAAGATCTGAAATGGATAAATACAGTTCAATGTACATAAAGAAACATAGACTTGGAGAGAATTAGGATTTGTACCGTCTCCAACTGGTACAGAGACGGTCTCCAACCATCTCTGTACCAGTGCGCTTGGTTCCCCTCTCTTATCTATCCTGAAGACGGTTCAACCAAAAATTAGAGACTGCAAGTGTGTGCTTTTAATTTATCTATGTTCCTTTATGTACATTGAACTATATAAATATATACAGAATTAAAGTTTATCAGAACTCGGTCAGTTCTTCAGGTTCAAATTAAACTCTGCCAAGTTTTTGGTTTTTATTTAAAACCTTTATCATAGACAGAATGATAAAATTTTTAAAAAGAAAAACTAAGTCTTACATTAGAGATTATTTTACAAAGAAAAATAGTCTGTGGATTTCAACAAAAACTGTCTAGTTTGAATGAGCACGTAACATTGTTTTAAAGGAAAAGGTTTTAAATAAAAAAACGAAACGTTGGCAATGAAAGTTTAATTTAAACCTGAAGAACTGACTGAGTCCTGATAATCTGTTTCTATTTCACGGACGATACCTTTATCAATATTTATATATTTGCAAAAAACTTAACTGTGATTAATTAATTAACTTTCTATTGATATGTCAACTGTCTTTGTGCATCAGTACAATTAAATCTACATGTGCAACTAATAAATTTTTCAAAATTGATAATACCGTGAGCAACAGGTTAAATGTTCCTACTGGTCAACGGTCATTATAGATATATCGCAAACAAAGGAGACAATATTTAATATTATGAGAAAGTGATTAATTAACTATTGAGTGATTTAGTTAGCTTTTGTCATTAATATTAGCTTCAGTTAGTATGTGTGCATACACTTAATAACGGTAATTCAATGATCGATTTGGTAGTGGTTTGCCTTGATATTTAGTATATTCCATATTTTGCTCTTTAAAATATCAATTCTATGTAGATTTAAAAATACCCAACTTTGTACTTTATCTCTATTCATTATTTCTTTTAAAGAAAGGCGCTACTGGCAGTTGTCGTTAATCCAGTAGAAACTTTTGGAGATAATCTGGATTATGCTCCATCTAAAGGAAATTGTAGAGAATAGTTTTTTTTTCTTTGTATCATAGAAGAATCTATACGTTACCCACAGTTGACAAATCTTATATACTGATGGTAAATACTTTGAATAATGCATTGTCGATTCCATTTTGATAAAGGTGTAAACAGTACGTTAACAAAACGGACATTTATTTTAACCCTGTTGCTTAACGTACTGGCAACATACGTAAATGTAAAAGAGTGTGTTACATTTTTAAACATTTGATCTAATCAATTGTTCATTATTATATATTCAAAATTGAGTTCTACACATAAATTTTCTATCTTTATTCTGATATCTGGAGAAATAAATTCAAATAATATGCAGCTACTACTAAAATGATAAATATGAGAATCTTTAAATTACTTAATTTTTGTACATATGTTATTACATGTATTTCATTTACTTACTTTAAATTATTTACTTATGGCACGTGTTCTTTAAATCAACTAGAAAAATTAAGCTTATTACGTATCTAAAAGCATAAATCTATTAATAGTTTATTATGTAAAATAACTAAAAGCATATTACGTACTTATAATTTTCTCTAAGAATGAGTGGTTACATATAACTCAAATAATGTTCATTAATTAGTATATATACCAATTAATTAAAAAATATTAATTACTACCAAGTAGTACAACAATAAAATTTATTAAACAAATTTAACGAGAGATATATTTATTCTCAGTTAAATTAATTTTTAGATTAATTTAATCTAAACTTTCAAACTAGGTAATATAAAATGTAAATGTTTGTGTGTTATGTGTGTTGTGTGTCTCTGTGTGTGTTTGTGTGTGTATGTGTTTTATAAGAGTTTTTTTTATTACAGGATATAAACCATGCCAATATTACATTTTGCAATACATCTAATTATGATTGCATTTAACCTAAATAATTAATATCATTAATTAAACAGAGTTATAATGGTTAATTCCAATTTTAGTTTTGAATTATTAATAACATAATTGGGAATGTTATGTTAATTGTAAGGGCTAATAAAATTTTACATTTTTATACTATTATTTAAAACTATACTGTTAAATATTCTTTATATGAATTATTTATCAGATTATCTTAAATGAATCTAAGAAAATCTATAAGCTCTTGAAGGACCACTGGAGAGATACGCTTACATATGATGTGACGCAAGTCTACAAAGATGAACTCCCATAAGACCATTTATCATTATTAATAATAGGCATCTTATTGAAAAACTCTTTTATTCTACATTAGCCTGTGTGAGCTTGTTATTTTATATTATATTTTCACGTTGCAAATACACCTGTTAGTAACAGTATTATAGGAAAGTGGAATGCAGTTAATTGGGAACCTGGTTAGGTTAGTAAGTGGACCCTTTTGTCAACTTCCAACGCATCCATAGTTTTTCCTCTATGAAAATAAAATTTTACAATAATATTGCTTATATAATTTTGTGTGTGAGTTTTATAATCAACACATGTGTGTTTTATCATGAAAAAAAAAATAAACAGAAATCAAAATTTTCAACCGTTTCTGCTTACCTAGCAATCGTTGCCCAAGATGGGTGTAGCGGGCAAGTCTATGAAGGACTGACCCGAACAGTGAGCTCCTTCCGCGATCGCATTGCGACAGCCTTGAGAACCTGTCTTGCAGGTCTACTCAACTAAAGAACTCTACGAATAATTCCTTTCTATAGTATTATTTTTTTCCAATTAGTTACACCTAGTTATAAATAATAAGTTTTTATAGATCTTGACAATGTCTCCAGAAAAAAAAATTGAAAAATCATTAGATAAATGTCTTTCCACTTCATTCAACACTTATCATTACATTCTTATAGTAATGCAAGCAATACTGGAATTGAGTTAAATGCAGTTTAAAATTAATTTTATTGCATGTATGTTATAATAATAATTATCTACATGCATACCTTATTATTTGTTTTGTAAGATATATATTTAACTTAATTTATACTTCATACTAGTTTAATTTCAGGGCTACAGGTAAATTCAAAGTCCTTCAGAAACTTACATGAATTATACTTAATTCTCAAAATCGGTTGTCATTTGTGAAGGGATAATTCAGCATTATTATTCCAGAAAGAAAAAAGAGAAAGGATATCCTAAGACAAACATTACAATAGACCTTCCCTAGATTTAAACTGTCGTCTGGACAGACGATTACACATCTGAAGCTTTGCATCCAAAAACTTCCAACATTCTTTTGTACGTATCTTATTAACTCATAATAAACTATTAACTTTAGAATTGATTTGGAGATAAATCATAACAAATGAATATTAATCTTTGACAAAATATAACTAATATTAATTTATAACCTATTTACTCTTTTTATCAACTATACTATTTTGGTTTCAGTCATTTAAATATCATCAACATTTTTTATAAATTAATCTGCACACATAAAACTACAGGATGAAGAATGTGAAGGGGACTACTTTCAACATTATTGTAAGTAAAAATATTATAAAACTCCTAGTTAAATTGATAATTTTAATAACTGGTTGAATATAATGTGGTTATTAGTAATATTCTTCCAATTATTATGAAAACATCAATAAGAATTTTGTCTGTTGAAGTAGTCTCTAAGATTTATGACTGTATGTAACAATCTAGCTCCGTCCCCGCCATCTTTTCAGGCATTATATGTTGATAACTTCAAGCTAAAGGTTGTTAATTCCAGTTGTAAGAACCGCAGTATTGCTGTGTGATTTTTAACAACATTGGAAGAATATAAACATTCAAAGATACCTGGCCCTCATTTTTATTACGTCATCTCTGGTAATCATACTTTCCTGGTAGGTCTGAAGTCTTAAATTAAATATGTCACCAAGATTTCATCTCTGTTTCTTTGCAGCTTCATTTATAGAATTATAAAATTTATTATAATAACTCCAAAACAAAACAAAATGTCATATACATTTTTTAAAAATAAGAAGAAGCAAAAATATAAAAATGATAACTAAACACAGGGACTCACTTTCAATATTTCGATCCTTTTACCGGTCAGAAAACGTTGTGGTATGATGAGAATATGAAAGGCAATTTTCGTTTTATTTATATTATAAATGAGAAAACAATCCAAAAACTCACTTCAATATTTCGACGAATAGTCATCAACAGGAGAGAAGATATGTCAGAGGAACAAAAGCAAACTGAAAAATACCTTCATCGTAGTTGCAGTGTAAGTACAACCAACATACACAGTGAAGGGAAAGGGTTACAAAATAAAGTAATTAAAAACATAAACATGGATAGAAGAAATAATAAAATAAAATCAATTAAAGCAAGTAAGCAATTTAAATAATATAAAAAAACAGAGACTAATATCATAAAGCTAAAAGATAGAGATAAATAGAAAATAAATAATTCCAGAATTAAAGGTTTGGAGGGTGCTCCTAGGATCCGAATGTGGGTTTCCTCAGAAGCTTTTAAAGTACTTGTCTGTTATCACTAGGGACTTGTTTGAGAACTTAGATTGTGAAACAATCATTGAAGCTGAGGTGGTGGGAATTAGCGTGACTGGCGACAGGGAGACTGCTGCGTTTACCAACCGAAAGCCTGTGATTATTTATCCCGAGGTTCAGCATCGTAGATGCTAAACCAACGTAAAAAGCATGACATTGAGTGCATTTCAAGAGGTAAACCAGTCAGTGGAGATACAGGAGAAGGGATTGTGAATAGGGCAAGACTTAAGATTAAATGGAGACGTAAATGAAGACTCAGAATTAACAAAGGGGGAGGTGAGACATCTCCGACGTCCACAACGTTGTAGACCACTGATATAATCTGCCTCTGTAATAATCTCAAAGATCAGGAAACCAATATTCAAAAACTCAAAACCAAATTCACTCAGCGCGGTTATCCCCTAATTTCATCAATAGCCGAATCATCCCTGCTAAGGTCAACTTTTCCAGCAACAAAAGAAGAGACCCCACGACTACTGTATCGCTCCTCACCAACTATTTCCCAGGTGTCCATAAATTAAGAAAATTTGTAAAAGAACTTTACCCTATCCTTTCCCCTTCCTCCTCTACCATTTCAGTTTTTAACCACTTGTCCCGCATTTCCTATAGAAGAGCTCCTAATTTCGCTCCTTTATTATTCTTTGATTTTTTCTTTGATCTCGACTCGTTGGTTATATTTTTATTTTTCTCCTTCGCGGCAACACTGCTTTAGCTCTCATCCAGTGAAATCTTTAGTTGTCTCTCGTCTCTCCGTCAATTCACTTCTTCTCCTGAGGACTATCACCATAGCGGTCGAAATATTGAAAAGTGAGTCTTTGTTATGTTTCTTTCAATGTGTTACAGTTTATTTTAAGTATATATATGACAAAGAATATTAAGTAAGAAATAAAAGTAAAAAGCATCACTAAGATATTTTGACTTCCGTCGTCATCAGGTAGAAGTAAACTTCTAGTGCTTCTCCTATGAACAACTGTGCTTTGGATTTTTCATATCAGAGAATTAACATATTCTGAATCTCATAAACATCATAACAACAAATATAGTATACTCAAAACATTAAAATTAATATACTTTGACACAAACTAAACCAAATTTATTTTTTGTCAGTGCAAGAAATGAATAAAAAGAATCGTTATTTATTGGTCACATTTTTTTGGTGGTTATGCAGAAAATCTTCTGTTCATCAGTGCAAAAGCCAGAGCGGGATACTGGTTTAATTTATAAAATTGTTAAGTCCTTAAATTTATTTCAATTGATACTAATTTTTATTGGGACAGATTATTGGATTATTTCTAATCACATATCTCATTGCTTGCCAGTTGTTTGAGGTGCTACTGCCATTCTTGTATGCATAGTTTCCTGTATTGTGTAATTAATGCTGAAATGAATATTTTAAAATTCATGAATATTGTTAGTATCACAAAGGTTAGTAAAGATAATACTTTATAAGCTTTCATCATACCTCTTATATCGCTGGTGGAGTCGCCCGACCGGTTTTGCAAAGGCTGAATCATCAATTGACTAAGTAAGTTTAGTCCCATTGATGATGCAGCCGTTAGGAAACCGGTCAGGTGACCCAAGGGCTTGGTTAATACCAGCGATATACGAGGTATGACGGAAGTTTACAATAATAGTATGAATACATTTAAATGAAGAAGTATTCAATTATAGAATAAACCTGACAAATAAATTACTCAAAACAAGAGAAGAAATTATAATTTGTATATATAATGTACTTTACGGGGGTAATACTAATCTTTTTGATGTCTTTAGCCAATTTAATTTTTGAAAATGCTTCGCAGAAAATGAAGTTGTTTACTAAATCTTGGTAAGTAAGTCAAATAATGAAAATAATAAATTAAACTAAAACACAGATAAACTATGTGGGCAAATAAATTTCACTTATTTTGAAGGCATAATAAAATTTAATTTAATCTACGATGAAATGAAGATGTAAATTTTAATTAATGATCCCTCACTTATTACTCTAGTGCTCGGCAAACTCAAAAAAAAAAGTTAAAAAAAAAAAAAAATTATATTTTTTTTTAAGGGGAATTTATTTTACAAAATTCAGTTTTATAATCCGATTAATACTATAACTTATATAACACTAAATATAACTAAATACAACACTAAATATTACTAAATATAACTAAAATATCATAATCCTTTTTTTTTTAGAAATATAGCGTTTTTAATAATAATTGCTTTATTGCAATACTTAATAATGTTTAGGGTTATTTTATTAAATGATGTTTGCAAGTTGCTTTTGAATTCAAGTATTCGTCATTAACTTAGCTATTTTTACTTGTTAGTAAATACATTTTTTGTTAATAACTTCTATGCTTGAAAACTATTGTACTACTTGCTACTAAGTGCGAAGATACAATAGAGAAAGGACAGATATGCTAATTTGTTAACAGAGCTGATTTACAAGGAATGGTTTTATAGGTGTTAAATATCTTCCAAATTAGACCACTCCTTCAATGAACACTTAATATCTATTAATGCTTGAAATATATTTTAAAGGTGTCACCTTGATAAACTTCACTCAAAGTACACAAGAGGACATCTGGTTTGGCTCGTCAATTCCAGTTAACCGACCACTGTCCTATACTATTTATACTTCAAATTTGTTCACAAAACTTCCCTAATTCGATGGTTTTTGTATATCTGCAAGAAAATGCAGATATAAAGAGATGTATTGTTAACTAAAATTTAAAATTTGAAAATATTACAAGCGATATTTTTATGATGTCAAATTGGTTAAAAGATTTTAAATTTTATTTAATAAGGATAAGACGACTTGAGGTCGCAAATCTTAGAGCATATTTCATCAGTCATAACTTAACATTTACATTTTAATTTTCATTGGAAAACTAGCTTTAGCTAACCACTTAATAATTAATCTCTATGTTTACTTACAGTCATGTTGCGTGAAAACAACTTCAGATTTTGTAATTTAAAATTATCATTTATATTAATAAATGACACTTTATATATTTGTGTACGTTCTTTATAGAAATTATTGTGACCGAACTCATGGTAAGAAATTTTATAATTAGCTTTCTATGGTTTCAGAGAGATAAATGGAAACAATTAGAAATTCCTCAATTTGGTTCCTTATTTTCCTATTGTGCAGGAACCTGGGTATTTTTTAGAAAAACATTTAAAATAATTTTGCTGAACCCTGGTTCACTGCACTGTTAAAACAATTTTGACAACACAGGCGGAATACACAACTCTCAAGGTATTTGGTACTACTTCCTGCTGTCACATTGGGTTCTTTTGAAAAATAAATTAATATCTCAACAATGTTCAGATTTAGTAATTAATATTTTTTGATGATTATTTTCAGTTAATGAAGTGTCTCAGGCATTGGTTTCTGAATAGTGTTTTCATTGGAAAATCACAACGTCTATAGGCTTATTCAGAAGTATTTTTTTTCCTGATAGGTTTTCGGACTGTACGTTCAACCTTTACAACAGTTTTCTTTTCTTTGACAATTTTATACTTAATATACTTTTTTTTTAGCTTAACTTTTCCTGGTGGATTACACAAAAGGCGAATTTCAATATAAATGGTAAAACCTACCCTAATTTCCTTCTAACCATTTCAATGTTCTAAGTAAATAGTCTGTTAAAAAACATTATTTTTTAACAAAAAACTTATGAGTGGTGCTACTTGAGATAAAATAAAAAGTACACGGAAAAAAAATCCTAAAATATAAAATTTTCATGCAGTAAAAGCTGCTCAAAAAATCTCTTAAAACTTACGTATTGCTTTTACTTTACTATAAGTAAAATACACTGATCATGAAAAAATTCAATCTCGACATTTTGAAGGATTTACATGTTTTGAGTTCTCCAAAGTATTTTTTGACGTTTTTTCGATGATGTCTCTCTCTCTGTGTGTGTGTGTGTGTGTGTGTGTGTGTGTGTGTGTGTGTGTCCAGAAGTTTGTGTGTATCCTGTAGTCCAGACCGTTTGATATTTTCCAGACTAATTCATATTTTGCAGAAAGACAGGGCAAATAATGTAGATGTGCACTGTTGGTTGGGGGCTATATTACCTGATAGGATAGTCACTTTTTTGGCCAAAATATATTTCTTGCCATCATTTTTTCTCTTAAACTACAAACTCTAGACTCTTGACACTTTGGCATTATAATGAAGGTAACAGAATCAATAACTGAAAAAAATCCTCAGATATTTTAAAGAACTGGAAAGATTTTTTTCCAATAACATGTAAAAATTTGACTTAAGATTCAACCTGAAAGCTTGCAAGGAAAATACAAGTCATACCGTTTGTCGAATCGAATGAAATCACACCTAAAAATAGAACATTAACGTGAAAATGAATTGTGGATTTTATTTATTATGTTAACAAAAGGGGTTTTATGGACATTTCATGATTTAGAAATTTTTCTTTAACTCTAATTGGTGAATCAGAGTGCAATGAAATTATGCTAAAAATTTGAATATAAAATTAGCAATTTATAAAAAGAAATTTATTAAATCCCCATAACCGTAAAACTATAAAAACTGAAGATTTTTCTTGGAATAATGGATCACCTGCTGTATTTGTCGGATTTGTAAGTGTGCATTGTTTACGTTGACTTGGACATTTTTTAATTGAATCAAGTGAAACAAAATTTTTATTTAGAAATTTAATAAACAAAATCCAATTATTTAATGAATTGGTCAAGACATAATAAAAAAACAATATGAGAAAAACAAAATTCCTAAATATAAATAACAACGCTGATCAGGCAAACATTTTTTTATACTTTCCATAGAAAAATGGATTAATTCAACAAAATGTTCTAAAGAAACTATATTTTACACCTTTGAACAAAACTTAATGTCAGATGTAGTTCTTGGTGTGTTTGTAAACCCCATTTTCCTTGAGTTATATTGAAGTATGGGGAATGTACTCATTCGTTCTTCATTATAAAAGGCATACTAATTTTAAGCTACTTCATCAGTGATTTGATGAACCTTACTTATTCGATAAGTTTTTTCTGTCATTTTTCTGTCATTTTTCTGACAAAATAGAAACATTTTGAAATATTAAAGGAATCACTTCTATTAATTCGTAAATGTGTAAGACCTGTCATTTTGTCTTACTTTTTTGTGACACTTGCAAGGAAAATAAACAGACACATTTTGAAATCTTAAAGAAATCTCTTTTCTTAAATCGTCTATATACTTAGAGAACAGTAAATTTACAGTAAAATTGTAAAATATAATTAGTAATAGTGTTAGCTACCACAGTTGTGTGCACTAAAAAAAATGTCCTCAGGGTGGTGTGCTATTGATGCTATTTTTGTGACAGTTGTGGATTACCTACTGAAATCTCTATATAATGTTGGTTATGATACGCAAGGATTCCAAAAGACCTATTGATTTGAGGAAAATAATGTATGATGGTACTGCCTTTCAGATGATTCAGCTTGCTGTCAACAAATTGTTGATGGATGGGTCAAGGTTAAATGTCTGGGCAGGGCTCTTGAGTGGAAAAAAATGTCTCAGTGCAGTACCTTTTCGGGGCCTCCCTTTCCAATTGTATGCGTATATATCCTTTCTTAAGTTCATAATTCACTTGCAATAACATTCACTTACAATAATAGTACACTCACACTAATTGATATATATTATAATATATATATATATTAGTGTGAGTGTGTATGTGTGTGTGTATGGTTTAAAAAATATACGTAGCTTAGTACCCAACACCAGAACCCTATACAGTTAAAAAAAAAGAAAAACTCGCCAATTAAATGGTGAGTTTTACCATCTAGATAGTCGCTGACAGTCAGTTAATGATATTATTAATTATTAATGATATTAATAGTTACACTATTAATGATATTTACCACTTTGGCAAGAACCTTTTTATACAGAATTTTTAAAGATATAAGTAGGTTTCGGTTGATTAATCTATAGTCTTGAAGAAGATAAGATTAGCAAATCTTTTGCTATGATGTTAGGGTCAAGTTCTCTGAGGACTGAGGTATCAGAAGCTGCCACCGTAATCTAACCTTTGAGAAAGATTGGAATTAACTTCACCAAAAGGAGTCGTTTTTTTATAGGTATTTAAAATCTCCATTATTTTAAAATTATGGAACCATTACATTAAAATAAAATCATTCCATTACAGTAAAATAATGTTATTTCATTAAAATAAAATAATGGAAAATTTCCATTATTTTAGTCTGTTTTTTTTTCCACTCCTGTGACACTCTGACTATTTCCCTGTAAAAAAAGTCAAAAAAAGGCCTAATACAGGAAAATGCAAACCAGGTATCTTTTAATGCTAACCACTTCAAAAGACGTAACATTTGGCGAAGTTGGATCAAAAAATGGCAACCTGACAAACCTGGAGAATAAGGAGTAATAGTTGTGACAGTGGACTATAATTCTCTTTCTTCTTCAATTTAACAATAAAAAACTGCATGCATAATTGCCCATTTCAATTTTTAACTACGATATTCTTCTAGGGCCTCCTAGATTGTTATGTGTCTGAGTGTAAATCCACCTAAAACGATTCCTTATACCTTTCTGAAGGAGAAAAATGATTAATCTTAAACTATCAAAGTCATGGACATATACTTGAAGGTTTCTTAGATTAAATTGGAAAAGCCATGCATGCAACACTGGCTAGGGGAACAAAAGCAATGTTCTGCTGCAAGAAATTATTTGGTAAGAAATGGAAGCATAATACAAAACCTTAACTTTGGCTTTACAAAAAATATTATTACTGCTTTGGTAAGACTAATGATACAATATGCATCGGTTGAGTGGTATACGAAAATAAGAGTGTAACATTTTTACTTCTTAACTTCAATTTTTTAAATTTTAATTGTTAAACAAGAGGAATGAAATAGTTGTAGTTTGACCTATATGTTGTTTAGATGCAATGCTCTTCTTCGATTATTTTATAGGGAGCCTCGAAGAGAATACAAATGATAACTTGTATTGAACGCTTTCCGATATTATTAAAAGGAATCTAGTCTAGAGTACTGACTTATGATGAATTAATGATAAAAGCAATGTAAATCATTTTATTTTAACGTGAGTATCCAGAAACAAGGGATACCTGGAAATGAGTTAGAAAACAATTTAGAAATGTTTGGAATTACACAAACATCTTGCAGTCTAGAACATTTTGCACAACACTTCTCAGCTGCACGTTAGTTGAATTGTGGAAACATAATATAATAACCTTTCACAGCAGTGGAAACATAATATCAGTTAATATTATTAATAACATAAACATCAGGTGGTTGGCAACGAGTTTAATAATATGTTTACGTATAGCAAAGTTGAGTGTAGGCCACTCCAAATTTTTTTTAATGTTTATATTTTATTGAAACTTTTTATTGTTAGAATAATTTAGTGGCATATCGAAGATTATTGACGAAAAATTGTTGGCTTTTACCTGGAAAGATGGTTATGATAAAGAATCATAAATGCCTTTGAAATTACTTTCTGAAACAAGTTCAAATAAAAATATTTATCTCTGTTTAATTAAAAGATCAAATTTAACAAGGAGTAATCTATTCTTCATAAATTGTGGTACCCTCTTAAAAAATTTTAAATATTTTAAATATCTACCCTTTTGCAGCTAGTTTACGTCCCTTGTTTGTAATATAATATCAATTAAGAAATAAAATGAATATGTGAAATCTATAAGTGGAATGATAAAAACTTGTCATGAGGTTATTTACCTTCAAGATGCGTTGAGAAGGCAGTCGCCGAGTGTGAGTAGTCGAGTGCCAAGCACGCGATGAAATGTTGGCTCTCACACATGGCCCCTCCTCACGCGTCCCTCGCTTATACAAGGATCTTTAGAGTAATTATCTTTTGAGAGTTTTATGCTTGGCAGGATGAAAACATATTCTTATATTTCCAAGTTACTTAGACAAGGTTGCGTTAGCGGTATTTTTACTTTACTGTAAGTAAAGTATGGTGATAGTGAAAAAATTCGATATCCAAATTTTGACAGAATTACATGTTTTAAGGTCCCTAAAGTCGTTTTTTGAAGTTTTTTCGATGATTTCTGTGTGTGTGTGTGTGTGAGTGTGTGTGTGTGTGTGTGTGTGTGTGTGCGTGTATGTGTGTGTATGGGTGGGTGGGTAGGTGGGTGAGTGTGTTAGCACTGCTTGTTACCACGCTACGGTCCAGAATCTTTGATGGATCAAAGTGATATTTTACACAAAAATAGGCCCCATAGTGTAGATTATCCCTATTGTTTGGGAAGGATTATGAATGACGGGAAAGTCACTTTTTTTGCCAAAAAACGGTTTTTAGAAAACATTTTTTCTCTTAAACTGCTAATACTAGAGTTTTGAATTTTTCGCGCGTGTGTGTGTTTGTGTGCGTGCGTGCGTGCGTGCGTGTGTGTGTGTGTGTGTGTGTGTGTGTGTGTGTGTGTGTGTGTGTGGGTGGGTGGGTGGTTGGGTGTGTATCCTAAGTTTGTTACCACGCTACGGTCCAGAATTTTTGATGGATCAAGTTCATATTTTACACAATAATGGGCCTCATAGTGTAGATGATCCCTATCGTTTGGGAGCAATTATGGATGACGGGAAAGTAACTTTTTTAGCCAAAAACCTGTTTTTAGACTACATTTTTTTTCTCCTAAACTACTAATTCCAGAGATTTTAAATTTTTCGCATTATCTTTAAAGTTACAAAATGCAAAAAACGAAAAAAATATTCAGATTTTTAAAACAAGAGGATTTTTTTTCTATAAAATGTAAACATTTTCACTAATAATTCAATCTGAAAGTTTGTGAGAGCAATACAAGCCATACCGTTTAACGGATCAAAATGAAACTGTAGCAAAAAGTAGAACTTTATGTGAAGGATAATTTAAGATAATTTTTTTAATTACATTTACCATAGGGGCGTTAAATTTTTGTCGCTAAATAGATCATTAAAAACTTATGAAATTTTGCCAAAAAATTAAGCAGCAATTCATAAAAAAATCTGGAGTGGCCTACACTCAACTTTACTATAAGTAAACCTAATATCAAACTTCATGGGTATATCATATATAACGTCTCATTTAAGCATAACATGAACCTCTAAATGGGAGATATTTATCAGTCTTTCATTCCTGAGGTAGTACAGATAGTGATTGAAGGACATATCAATATGAGCTTATTATATATCATAATATATTATATATCAATGTTATATTATATATCAATATAACAATATAAGCTTATTTTTGGACATCACACAGCTGATGCAAATAATATCATTAGTATAACTACAGCAATAATAACATTTTTGAAAAGCCAAAGTGAAAATTTCTTGATACGAAATAATCTCCTACAAGAGAACATGGCTTTTCTTCAAATAGCCAGTGGATTTCTTACATCGTTTACTTGACCTTCTACATTCAATATTTAGGACAAATTTTCAAATTTAAAACAACAAAATAGTCTTATTTTCTCTGAAAAACATCGTAAAAAATGTCGTTTTAAGATAATTTAGAATTAAGGATGTACAATAATTACATTTATTAATCTTCAAACAAAAGATTTCAATTTTGAATTTTGTTTTACATTTTTGGTGTTTTATAGAATTATTATAATGGGAATTTTATGACTTCTTAGTATTTAATAAAATCATTTGCCTTCCCATTTGTCAAAAATTATATATCCCAACCTTTTCTGAACGAGTGTTATCTTTTTATTGCCTTCTGTACTCTGTTATAAAGCTGCAATGCATGTATATTGAAAAAAAAAATATGTATATTAGTAATTAGCCAGTTTACATACTCAAATCAAAGTCAAAGCCAGCTATTCAATATAATTTAAAACTTTTATAGTTTGGAGCTTCTAATTTTTAAAAATAATTAATATGAACTATTAGACTAGAATAGTGAAAAAGCTGGATATTTGTCAACATACATAATTCTTATTTCTTGAGGAAAGAGTCCTTTCGTCACATTTCAGTATCATGGAAAGATATACGATTCACAAAGATGAAGTAATTATAACTGTTATTAAGTTTTACTTAAGAGTACAATATATAGATTTATTAAAGCACTTTATGAGAGAAATCCATCATACCATGGAAGACAAAGGTAATTTCTTTGTTTATTGGCGGCGTTTTTTTTACATGTAAAATTACGAATTATTATTCCTCTTATATCTCGTAAGTCAATAAATTATTTAATTTTTTCCTTTATAAGTATTAATTTTATCTCAGTGGATTCGTTCAAAAACTTTCTAAGTCAATGTAAACATTGTCAAAAAATATTAAAAATTTCACAGGTTATCCCTTAGTCTAGGATAAACAAACAGTTTTTATAGCTTTATTGCACTTTGGTATGATTGAAATTTCATGAATTTTTTTTATGAATTTCTAATTTTCTGTTCCAGATTTGATTTAAGTTTTTATGATTTTTTAATAAGCTGTTTAGCGTCAAAAAAACATTTTCTGAAAACAGAAATCGAACTCTAACGCCTCTTTGGTGAATGCAATTTTGAAAAAAATATCTCAACTCAGACTCCACCTAATGTTATATTTTTAGTCATAGTTTCATTTTGATCCGTCAAACGGTATGGCTTGTATCACTCTCACAAGGTTTGAGATTGAATTATAAGTCAAAATTTTTATATTTTATTGAAAAAAAATATTTCCCGTTGTTTTAAAATTCTGAATTTATTTTTCGTTTATTGCATTTGTAGCTTGAAAAATAATGCCAAAATTTCAAAACTCTAGAATTAGCAGTTTAGGAGAAATAAATGTTTTCTAAAATACGGTTTTTGGCAAAAAATAGTGACTTTCCCGTCATGCATAATTCCTCCCAAACAATAAGGATAAATAATTTTTAGTTGTGTAACGGGAATCGGGTGGACACCCATTGGTGGCACTCCGCAACTATATTTAAGCTTTATGACGACAGTAGGTCACGTGGCCATTTCCGTTTTAGTCGACTTTTGGGGTTTGTGGGGATTTCTAGTTGGGAAAGATTTTGGACATTTGGGTTCAAAAAGGAAGGTGTTGGATGATAACCCAATGGGTCACGGGTACTCTAGTATGTAATAAAGAGTAAAATGTAGTGGCAGCGGTGGGATTCGAACCCACGCCTCCGAAGAGACTGGTGCCTTAAACCAGCGCCTTAGACCGCTCGGCCACGCTACCTACAACAATTAAATTAAGACATTTTTTAAGTGAATCCACTGAAATAAAATTGATGTTAGAGGATTAATGAAAATTTTATAAATAATTTAAGAACAGAATATGAGATGTAAAAGAATAAAATTCTTACATGTAAAAAATCAACGCCAATCAAGCATATAATTTGTGATGCTTTCCATGGTATGATGAATTTGTCACACAAAATGCTCTAATCAATGTATATGTTGCACCCTTGATCAAATGTAAACTTTTTTGAGCTTATGAATCATATTGACTTTGGGGAATACCGAAATGTGAGGAAAGGACTCTTTCCTATTAGGTTGTTGACATATATCCAGTTTTTTTACTATTCTAGTCTAATAGTTTATATCTATTTATTCAAAAATTTCAACCTTCCAGCTGTAGAAGTTTTAAATTATACTAAAAAGATGGCTTTAAATTTGATTTGAGTATACAATACTGGTTAATTGCTGATTTATTTTTCCTCAATATACATTTACAGCAACCTTATAACAGAGTACAGCAGGAAAAAGGTAAAACTCGCTGAGAGTAAATTGGATTTTTATGATTTTTGACAAAGGGGAAGAAAAGTAGTTTTTATTGAATGCTAGGAAGCCATAAAATTCCCAGTATAATAATTTTATAAAATACCAAAAATGTAAAACATAATTCAGAATTGAAAACATTCTTTCAAAAATAAAAAATAGAATTTTCCGACATCCTAAATAAAAAACTATCATAATACGACATTTTTTACATTTTAGCCTAAACAGGCTCAGTAGGACCTAGGTCCGGAGTACACCCGAGAGCTCTTAAAATACTGCTGTTATCACGGGGGTGGAGGTACCCCCATGCGGGATTTTCTTAGGTTATCGCACATACCCCACTATTTAAGTTGGACTAGTGGTGGCTGTGGTTCCTTACTCAGGAAGTGTGGCCTTTGGAGCTTTGTAAGAAGCAGTAAGTCTTCTCGGTTAGGTGCCCGCATAGCACCAAGGGAGAGCTACACCAAGGGGACTAGGAGATATGGAGCACTTGCTTTAACTGACAGCATGGTAGCTGCTAGAGAATCTATTTTATATGCAGTCAGCTCCATTGAGGGCTCAGGGGCCCCTACCCTGGAAGGGTTCTCTTTCTAAGGGGAGGCAGACCCCTGATTCCGATATGCCTATCTGTTAGCAGGCAACAGGTTAAGCCGATTAACAGACAGGCTAAGACAGACTCAGTAAGACCTAGGATTGTAGTTCTACCCGAAAGGTCTTAAAACACTGTCGATACCACAATTTATGATGGGGGCGGGAATAGCCCATCCGGGATTTCCTTAGGTTGTCCTGCATGTCCCGTCATTGGTGTTAGACTCATAGTGGCTGTGGTTCTTCATTCAGGAAGAGTAGACTTCCTATGGAATCACTGTGTGAAAAGCAGTATCTTCTCGAGAGGTTGCCAGCATAGCAACAAGAGGGAGCTAGTTTTCAGGTGACCTGAAAACTGGTACTTACTCTGGAAATGTGCCTGGGTCCCAGGGAAATGGGCATTTCCCATTCAGGGTCGGAGGACAACCTAATCCTATTGGATAATAAGCTAGCCCTAAAAATTAACGGTTTAGTAGGAGTCAGCCACCTCTTTATATACAGTTAATAGTTGTATGTAAATAATATATATAAATAAACAAATTATAAATATTTATAAAGTAGATTCACAAAAAAAATACACATAAAAGAAATCACAGGAACTCATTAATATATTTCAATTCCCTCGTCATCAGGAAGATAGATGTGAGTCACTCCGTAGATGACCACTGAAGTGGTGATCCTGAAGTGGCTCTCAATCAGTGCAGTCAACTTACGGAGGAATGGGAGACAAAGATAGATAATCTAAATAATAACAAAAATAAATAATAAATAGCTGAAAACGTCTAAATAAAAACTATTAACAATTTGTTAAAAACAAACTAAAATCATAATAAGTAAGTAAACAAAAGATTAATTAAGAGACTAAAATAAATATGAAGAACAATTAACGATTGAGGCTAAGCCTAGGAGCAGACTACCTCCCAGAATACGAAGAAGTGCTTCTTTTGAAGCTTTCAAAGCAACATTAGCGCTAGTATCATTAATCTGCTTAATAACCTGTACACAGAAACAGTAACTGAAACTGAGTTCATGAGAATTGGCATGAGAGACAAAGGGAAGATCACTGCGTTTGCCAACTTAGGCAACCTTAGTACGCTACCTTAGCTTGGTCGAAGCTAAACCCACATAAAAAAAACCACACTGTGTGTAATCCAAACAATAAACGCAGTTACCAGAAGTACAAGAGGTCTTGTGAAAAACTTACCAATGTTATTAAGGAGTTTTTTCCCTACTCTATCTACTTCTTCTATCTTCAATCGACCCCCTTCTATTTCTTACCAAAAACCTTCCAATTTGAAATGTATTTTTTCTCATATCTCTCTTCAGTCTTCTACTCTCAGTGGATTGATACAATGCGGTCGGTCACGGTGACTACCAAACTTGCCTTCTTTACAATCCAAATCCTTCCATCGCTTCTTCCATCAATCATCGTTCCTATGCCTCTGAATGTGAGTACCTTCTGTACTTCCCGCAACTGCGTTTTCCTACTGGACTGCACTTAATGTGATGCTTTTTATGTTGGCTTGGCCTCAACTAAACTGAACATTAGAATGATTTGTTGGTCAACCTAGAAACCTTCCTGCAGTTATCATGCAAACTCCTATGATCTCAGTTTTAATGACTTTTTTCCTGTGCGAATTCTAAAACAGATCCCTCATACAAATACTCGAGTTACTTTAACAGCTCTCAGGAGGCACATATGTACTCTTCTCGCAGCAATATTGCCTCCTCTAGACTCAACCTCTATTGTTAATGTTGTTTTTAATTTATATTTATTTCTATAAAAAATTATTATAATAATTATTATTGAATTTTTAACTAATTGGTTAATCAATTAAGTAATCAACTAGTTAATTGTTGTTCAAGTTGTAATAATTTGTATTTCTTTTATTATTGTTCTTTTTTTGTCAGAATTAATCATTATCATTCATGTTTTTCATTTTTTTAATTACTTCTTATTTCTTATCTCCCCCGTCCCTTCTCATTGGCGGTGGTGGTGGTATCGCAGAGTGTATAACGGTCGTGAGGTTGGACTTCAGTCACCGCGGTTGGACTTCATGCGGGTTTCTTCGCATCCTGGTGACAACGATTGTCAAAATATAGAAGTATGTCAGCGTCAATCATTGTGCTACTTTCGTTATATGTTTTTGATAATTTTTTAAATTTTTATTATTATTAATTATTAATAAAAATTAATAATTAATAATAATAATATAAATAATAATAATAAATTAATAATAATAATAATATATTAATAAAATATATTATTATTTTTTTAATGTTATGATTGCAATTGTATGAACTTTTTTCACCAAAGTTGTTAAAGTCTGGTTTAGCACACGCATTATTTATGAATACAAATTAATCATAAAAACAATTTGTAAAAAAATATCAAGTAATCATCACAGTGTAAAGAAAGAAAATTTGTTATGTTCGTTGTGGTGATTTATTACTAGATTATTTATATCAGATTTTTTTTGTGATTACGTTGTTTACACATTGTGGTCCGAAAGTGTAAGTTTGTGTTTCACTACAACTGTGCTGTTGGTGATATATTATTTTATATTTAAAAACTTAATACACTAAATTTTATCATAAATTTTTAACTTTTATTATAATAAAATAAATTTATTTATTTATTGCAATAAATAAATGTACAACTACTCTTAGATCTCGCATGTATAGTAATAACTTCATTACTATTAGAATGTGAGCTGAAAGGAGCAGAGGAGAGTCAGTGGGAGAAAACATAATAAATTATGGGAAAAGAAATTTGATTGGGTCAAAAAAGTAAAGATGCTCATGGTAACTGATTTTTCAACAACGTAAAAAACCTGTGCGGGGAAGATGAGCGTTATTACAAGAGATACTGTCATAAAGTACAACTGCTGTAAGCTGTATATGCTTATAGCTGGCATTCACAACCTCTTTGCCGATACGTAAAAACGTATACGTAATATATACGTAATATACGTAAAAACCTCTTTGCCGATAATAATATGTAATGTGCGTATAAATTTTCATACAAATATTTGTTTTTAGGTAAATAATAAGTGTAACTATGAAATAATTTAATTACATTTACAACGTGATGTTGAAATACAAATATTTTTTTAAAACAAAAGCAAAATATTTCTTTATTAAAATTTTATCAATTATGCTAAAATAAATTGCAAAGGATTAGTTTTAATATAGCTTAAAATAAATTGTAATAGAACGTTTTAAAACATTCAAATTTCTTACAAACTGACAAGAATATTGGGCCTTATGTTTCAATAATCTAACAGGCTGCTCGCTGGGCTTTGATATATATACTTTTAGTAATGCTATCCTGATATATGTACAAAAACTTAACAAGGAACACTAATCACGCGCCATGGACCCTCGAAATACTTTTTACCCCATGGACTCCTGGGAGTCAATGTAGATCTCGTTGAGAACCACCAGCTTAGAATATGTGCCAATTACTTTTGACAACTCCAAAGGAAAATGACTTAAAGATCATAGTACAGCCAAGATAAATTAAAACAGTAGAGGTAACATTTACAGTACACTTTGGCTATAATAATTTATTAAATTTGAAAGTAAATTTACTTTAATCCCAACCTGTTTAAATTAGTTTTCTGTTGAGTTTACATTCAATGGGCTATTCATTTAGTTTATTTTTTTTTTTCAATATGTCAGGCAATTAGTCTACTTAAAACATTATTTACGTAAAACTATTGCCTATATATAAAGAGAGCTTCGGCTGATTTGTCAATAAAATCAGAAATGTTGCGTTGAATCTGCACTTAAGATGTTCCTTTTATCTTACAACCTTCGCTAAGTAGGTGATACGAAAGTACAAACAGATTTACATTCATTGAAAGTTATTTATAAACTCCTGATAATATGATTGCAGTAGCAAGAGATGTATCCATTGTTTGGTGTGAAAAGAAGGTATAGGAAAGAACGCACTTGGAATGGTTAAACTTCCGTTCTAAACTAATGACTAGACAGTGGCTACATGCACAGTCCCTGAGCTTTAGATTATTTGCAAATTTTCACAGACGTGACGAATTGTGAACCCCTCTATATAATTAATTTTACTTCAGCCTTTAATGATAGAGTAATTCATTAATTTGTTTATCAATCATTATATTTATAATAACAACTTAACTAAAAAGGAGTGAAGTGGTTTTTTTTTCAAAAAAACTGTTGAGGCAAGCAAATAACTTGATATCAAATCAATGAAATAAAAAAAAAGAAAAAGTGTGTTACACATATGGAATATGGAAATTACTGCTAAACATACGTGCTATAGCACAACAAACCACTACTGAGATCAGTCATGCAAGATTCCTCAAGAGCGGGACGTCAAGGTTGATTACAATAAAACCATACTCATTCCCTTGGCATAGTTAGTTCCTCTTTAATAATAGTCTGAGGAAGTCCTTCTAGGTAATTAAATATCTCCTTTTCTTTAATGGAAGATATCCTGAGTCATTGACAAAACAGTCTGAATAATAACATCGGCTTAAACATAAAAAAAACACTCCCAACAATTAAAACTAAGGATTGTCTAAACAAATTCGTAATCTCTTTCAAAAACATTATTAAATTATCGGAGTTTACAACAATTTATTGTAAACATAATCATTTCATTTTTAAACCTTATTAAACATTATAAGAAAAACAATTAATAAAAATATCTATACACTCATAAACCACTGATGGTTTTTAATTGATTGGATGTTTACCCACGCTATGAACTGAATAATTAATAGAACAATGAGGATCTTGTGGGTATCAAACCCACGACCAATGAAACTGTAGTCCACCGCGGTAGCATCTGTGCCAAAGGGGCCTTTTTACAACAGGATTCCAAAACCCGCTTTAAGTGAAGTTTTGACAAAACTGATCAATTTGACTCTGACGAAGACCGCTTATTTAGGACGGAATATCTTAGTCATTTTTCTGATTTCTTACTATGGTTTAGGCATTGATTTTTATTTCACAAATTTTTTATCGTAGAATCTTGCTACGTGTACATATATATAACTTTAAATTACACAAAGCACGACACAGAAAAAGGAATAATATATATGTACGAGGGCGGTTTGGTAAGTCCGTGACTTTTTGAATAAAACAAACTTTTATCGGCAAAGAAACATTTTATTTTTCTACATAGTCACCTTTAAGCTCGATACATTTAGTCCAGCGTTTTTCTAATTTTTTTATTCCCTCCAAATAATACGTTTTCTCAAAGCTCTCAAAATACGCGTTTGTTTCGGTAATGACTTGTTCATTCGACTCAAATCTATTACCGCCCAGCCATTTCTTTAGGTTTGGAAACAGATAATAGTCGCAGGGAGCTAAATCAGGAGAATATGCTGGGGTAGCAGTTCGTATCCCAATTCGTGGATTTTTGCCATCGTGACTAGACAAGTGTTCACACGTGCATTGTCTTGATGGAACAGCACTTTCTTCTTTGCCAAATGCGGCCGTTTTTGCTTCAAATCAACGTCGAATCTGTTCAAAAGCTTTGAATAATATTCGCCGGTGATCGTTTTACCTTTCTCGAGGTAATCGATATGAATGACATCACGTGTATCCCAAAAAACTGTGGCTATGACCTTGTTGGCTGACAGACTCTGTTTGGCTTTCTTTGGTCCACGTTCGCCCACAGCAACCCACTGTTTCGATTGTTCCTTGGAATCTGGCGTGTTGTGATGGATCCATGTTTCGTCCGCAGTAACAAAATGGCGCAAAAATTCGTCCAGATTAGGGCTGAACATCGCTAAACACTCTTTTGAAGTGGTCACACGATTGCGCTTATGGTCAAGTGTGAGCAATCGCGCCACCCATCTCGCGGAGAGTTTTTTCATGTCCAAATATTCGTGTAAAATATGATGTACCCGTTTAGTTGAGATGCCTACAGCATGAGCCAACTCTCGTACTTCCATTCTCCGATCATCCAATATCATTTCATGGATTTTATCGACGATTTCCGGCGTGATCACTTCTTTTGGTTGACCTGAACGTTCGGCGTCACTAGTGCTGGTACGACCACAACGGAACTCTGTAAACCACTTCTTAACCATTGAAATTGATTGTGCCGAGTCCCCGCAGTATTTATCAAGTCTTTCCTTAGTTTCAGTGATGGTTTTTTTACGTAAAAAGTAATGCTTAACAGCACACGAAATTCACTTTTTTCCATTTTCGTAAAAATACACGAGGGTGTCTGCTTTGAATGACTATCAAACACCGACAGCGCGTAGTAGCAGGCTCATAATTAGATAGTTGTCCACTAATAGATTACAGATGACAGCAGAACTGTTGCATTTGGAGTAACTGCGCGGGAAATTCAAAAAGTCACTGACTTATCAATCCACCCTCGTATATATATATATATATATATATATATATAAATATATATATATTAGTATATTTAGGAAGCAGTCCTTCATTTATACAGGTTTGATTAAATAATACGCCATATTTACGGTTGATTAGTTTCCTTGTGTATTTCTCAAGGGATCTGAATAATCTTCTTGTACAAACATCTAAATTGAATAGAACATTACCAATGGTTCCATTGTCTTTACATCTTGCATTTCCACTAATTTTACTATTGTTACAACAGTCACAACTAGTACTATTACTATTACTACTACTACTATTATCACTACTATCGACATGTTTCGACTGCTCGTCAGTCGACCTGACGAGCAGTCGAAACATGTCGATAGTAGTGATAATAGTAGTAGTAGTAATAGTAATAGTACTAGTTGTGACTGTTGTAACAATAGTAAAATTAGTGGAAATGCAAGATGTAAAGACAATGGAACCATTGGTAAAGTTCTATTCAATTTAGATGTTTGTACAAGAAGATTATTCAGATCCCTTGAGAAATACACAAGGAAACTAATCAACCGTAAATATGGCGTATTATTTAATCAAACCTGTATATATATATATATATATATATATATATATATATATATATATATAATGTAAACAGGAAAACGATCCAAAAGGACAACAAACGTTTCACGATGAATCACAAACACAGAACTAAGGAATAAACACACTTACTGTCCCTAATTTTCGGTTGAACCGTCATCAGTAGAGTTGAGATAGGGACACCAAACGCACTTGTGAAGCGACGGTTGGAGACCCAACTCCAACGACGGTCTCCAACCGTCGCTTCACAAGTGCGCTTGGTGCGGTCTCCTGTGACGGTTCAACTGAAAATTAGAGACAGTAACTGTGTTTGTTCCTTAATTTTGTGCTTGTGATTCATCGTGAAACGAATATATATATATATATATATATTTAAAATACCATTCTTCCCTCCCATTCTTCTAAACCCCTTACAAGGTGTGTCGTCCATCTAGTGTTTCAGTTGGGTTTTTTATTCTGACGAAAACCGCTTGTTACAGTTGAAAGATCTTAGTCTTTTTTTCCCATTTCATATTGTTGTTTGATTATATATATATATATATACTTTTTCGTTGGAAATACGATCCAAAACGGACAAATATAGTTCAATATAGACAAAGAAACATAGAGAAATCAAAAGAACACACTTACAGTCTCTAATTTTTGGTTTGAACCGTCTTCAGGAGAGATAAGAGAGGGAAACCAAGCGCACTGGTTCAGAGACGGTTGGAGACCCAACCTTGGGAGACCAAGCACGTTGTAGACGCAACGGCTGTAGCGATGTAGACGCAACTTTATTAATAATATATATATATATATATATATATATATATACCATGATAAACGGAAACGGTCTGGCAGGACAGATTACACTTAAAATAAACTGTGACACATAGAGAGAAGCATAACAAAGACTCACTTTTCAATATGTCGACCGTAATGGCGGTCGACGTATTGAAAAGTGAGTCTTTGTTATGTTTCTGTCTACGTGTCACAGTTTATTTTAAGTATATATATATATATATATATTATTAAAAGCATAACCATAGTTGGCAGAAACTTGCTTCTTTATAAGTTTCTCTATCTTCTTAAATAAGGATATCGTTGTTATATAGTTTAGATACACAACGAAATCCATATTTAGGAAGATAGAGAAACTTATAAAGAAGCAAGTTTCTGCCAACTATGGTTATGTTTTTAATATTATGTGCTTAAAAGAAGGACTGCTACCCCAATTCACAAATATATATACAAACAGTAATGAATTGTCGACCATGGGACAGATATATAACCAAAAAGGATAAATCGGGATGCGGTCAGTTTCTTCCACTTCCAATCAAACTCTCATCAAAAGTAGGAATATTTGAAAATGACGAACTATTACAAATTACATTGATAAAACAATATGGAAGATTAAACTATTCAAATGACAATCATTAATGTTTAATGTATTAAACATTTTCTGTGTGTGTTTTTATGTTTTTCTCTTTCCTTGGTGAACTATATATATATATATAAAGATTCCACATAAACACGTGAAATAACAATCAATGATCAAACCACAATAAGAAAATGGGAAAACAAGACTAAGATCTTTCAACCGTAACAAGCGGTCTTCGTCAGAGTCAAAAACAGTTGGGTTTTTGACTCTGACGAAGACCGCTTGTTACGGTTGAAAGATCTTAATATATATATACATATATGGCAACGGATGTCGAAATATCGAAGTGAGTTCTGTAGTGACTTTCTCTGTTTCTTTTCTATTTGTTAAAGTGTTTATAGATATATATAAAAACTTTAACACATAGGAATGAACAAAGAAAGTCACTACAGAACTCACTTCGATATTTCGACATCAGTCGTCATCGGGAAGAATTGCGAAGTACTCGCGTTGAGAAGCAAACTGTTATATATATATATATATATATATATAAAAAGATTTCACATAAACACGTGAAACAACAATCAATGATCAAACCACAATAAGAAATGGGAAAACAAGACTAAGATCTTTCAACCGTAACAAGCGGTCTTCGTCAGAGTCAAAAACAAGATCTTAGTCTTGTTTCCCCATTTCTTATTGTGGTTTGATCATATATATATATATATATATATATATATATGATGTTCAAAACCACAAGGAAAAAGGAAAAGAAAATAAATAAATGCTCTGAAGCCTTTCAGTTTATGTCATCAGAGCATTTATTTAGTTTCGTTTTCTTTTTCCTTGTGGTTTTAAAATTTCTTTGTAAGTAATTAAAACAAATAAATAACCATAAATATTATTCCGAATAATAGCAAAATATCAATACCATAATATAATGGCTTCTTTATCTCTTGAGCATTAAAACATAATAATTCATTGTTTTTCAATTTCAGTACATATACTGTATTGGTGCTGCCCATATCTCAGCGGAAATAATTTACTGGAAATTTAGGAATGCATTGGTTTAGTTTTTCAAGTTAAAATGTTTTAGACATTGTTGTTATTATGAAAATAGAATAGTCATATATGAACAATAATGTTTAATCAGGAATTAAGACTATGAATAATCTTTATCACGAAACAAAAGTATAATTTGCGTACTCACATTTGAAAATTCTCTATCACTCTGCCAGCTGTTACATGTTAGTGACGTAATCGGTACCCTTGTTTACTTTCAAGATTAGTCAGTAGGTTATTCTTACATCTGACGGGCTGTTCTATCATTACGATCACTAGTTCTTTTAAGTTATTATCAAAATGAATCAGTGTGTTATTGTAGTGCATCATAGCAAAACAGGATTGAATATGGTGGGAGATTAGAGGTTTTACCTTTTAAGTGCATCCATCCACTGTGTGGGTTTCCTTCGTTGTTTTGAGTATTTCATCAACTGTTTTAAAACTTCTTGCTTTTATTGGTTTGTATTAGTGTTAATTTTTTTTAATATTTTCCTCTTGCCTAGGGTCCTATTAACTACTTTCATTACATACTAAATTGTAACAGTTAAACTCCATGTTATCTATTTATTTATGATTTTATTTGTTTATCAAGCTGAAGAATTTTACTTATCTCTTCACTGACAAAATTAATCATGCAGAAACTATCAACAACCAGGTTGTATTCTGAAATTAAATGAAATTTTTATAGTGCAAGAAATAAAGAACTAGAAATTAGGCAATACCAAGAAACTTAGAAATACTAAATATGTATAATTTGCATATTTATGAAGATGTTAGGTGAAGAGTAATGATATCCAATAGAAAGTCTATTTAAAAAAAACTTCTTTAAAGCTTTAATTTATTGGTTTTGTTTTGTCTAAGTGATGGCTGCTGAAGATAGTTTAATAAAAGCTCAGTTCTCTGAAGATAGAGAAAAGTCACCTCTTCGAAGAAATAATTTGATAATAAAAATCTCTGATCTTCAAAGTGCTCCTTGCATATTACCTCCTGAGTCTGAATTAAGCTTTTATGTTCTTAACAAATATCAAACAAATAGTCGACCTAATGGTGATTCAGTTGATATTGCTGGCAGTAATGCATCCACTTTGAGCAAAAATAGTAGCAATAACAAACTACCTGAAAAAGCTCTTTTACCCGAATCTCTTTTAAATGTAGATGACAAAGATGATCGTATAAAACCTATACTTCAGGAAAAAAAGTTAAAGAAAGTGGGTTTCTGTAAAACTGAAATTCATTTTGAACCAGGTTCTGGTAAAATTAACATAGTGTATTCTGAAAAAAAACCTCCTCCAACAAAAGTATATCGACGAAAAAGGAAACACCGAGATCGTGGATCTAAATCTGATGTAATGAAGATCCAACTAGATTCTCACAATAACTTGAATGAGGAAAGTTCATTCTCCCAAACAGCAAATTCAAAACAAAGTTCAACTAATTTCAGTTCTGATTATTTCCTGTGTTCTAAACCATTAGTTCTATCGAATGATTTAAAGGACAAACTTGATAATATTTCAGAGCGAGAAATGTCCAATGACTATCTAGATAGAAAAATCAAAAATAACTTGATGAAATTTACAGCCCCTATAAATATAATATCACAATCCAAAGAAAATGAATGCAAACAACATGGAAACTTTGATTTTAAATCCATTAGTGCTAAGTTGCAGACGCTAATTGATAATTCCTTGAAAAAGGAGATTGACTTGAAGAAAAGGCTTTCGAGTACTCATGTCTCACATAAAAATTTTAGTTCACCCAGACTTTTATTGACATTTGATGGTCATAAAGAGATAGTTTCGACTCAATCTGGTGGCAGCAAATGTTCAAATATTCAACCAGATGAAATAAACCATAACGTTGTTAGAAAAGTACGTAGTAAACCCTCGGTCCATACTATCATGTATCCTCTGAAAAGTGAACGTGTCTTTTCAAAATATGATGACATTTATGCCAAAAATGTACCCAATGTCAATAGTCCTCGTAATGAAAATAACTGTGAGTTAATTAAATTCAAGATTGATGGTAGGGAATTAAGAAAACTGAAATTTATTAAATATGTACCTGATAGTGAAGACACGAGTACTAAGCAACAATGTAAGGCTAATAAGTGTAATGAACCTGTGGTGTGTTTGAAAAACAAATGTGATAACCTTAGTGTTAATAGAGAAGTGAATAGTGGCCAAGTTAAACAACCTGCTAATTATGACTTGGATCTAATGAAGTGTGATAAAACTGGTTCACGCTGGGAAGATTTAATGTATAGAAGCAGTGTAAAAGAACCCCTACGAACCTTTGAAAAAGTGAGCAATGGATGGATTCTTCAAAAGATTGACAACAACGATACCAAAAGAGCGTTACTTCATTCAAAAGATTCCGTTAAACCTAATCGGCAGCAGTCTTGCAGCTCTGAAAAGAAGATTATTAGCAATGTAGAATCCAGTGATAATTGTAATTCAGTAGAACATCGTGTTAGTACGCCAAGTTTGAGGGATGTAGATAAATTTCATGCTAAATTTCCAGCCTATTGTAGCACTAAGACTATGGCCTGTATCTATTCTAAATTGGATAAAAACATAGATTCTCAATCTTTGCTAAAAGCCAGGAATGGTGATATTTATAAATCTAGCCACTTTAATCACCTTCAGTCTCCCTCCCCAGGTAAGCACTTCTTTTATTTCCGTCATATTATTGTTTTATAATTAGCTTGTTACTATAATATATGTAGTGGTGTTCTTTCCGTGTATTTGCCACTAGAAATAAAATTAGCGGTTATTCAAGGCTACTTAAAATTCATTTTCAAATGTGAATTTAAAGAAAAATATAGACGGTTGCTTAATTTAAAAGAAGAGATGGATTGAATTGTTACAATATAATTATAGATGATTTTGTAATGTTTGCTTTTTGTACTTATGGAGAGTTGTCCGGCACTTGTAAATTTCTTGTTTTTTTTTTAGGTAGAAAAAAGAAAATAACTGAAAATTATAACGTTTGTAAGAATAATAACTTCGATAAAAGGATTCCATTTTTGAAAAGGTCCATTGGAAGGAAAGAGTTTTCACTTTCCAAGCAACATTTGAAATCCGTTGAACTTATTAAAGGAACATTTAGATACAATAAAGATGATGAAATTAGTAAAAACGGTGAAAATGAGTATATCCATGAAGAAGGTATAAGGGGAAGAATGCACTCAGATGATAGTTTATCTTCAAGATGGGCAGACGAAGAAGTAAAATCATACATGTGTCAGGTAGGATTGATAATAGTATTTGCTGGATCCAACTGTCTTCATCCAATCATTCTTCCTAGCAGTCCCACTTTATTAATCAACAAAGAGAATCAGTCAGGCATTAACTTTTCTAGAGATATTACTAACACAAACCTGACATACGGTGGCTTGTACTGGCATCTAATAATTAGATGAACTGAAGTAATCTGGTGAAAGGTAAACTGGTTCTACCAATTTACAAAATGAAGCATAATAACTCTAGTCGTTTAACTAGTTCGGCTTGGTGAGTAAATATGCAGTACCTCCTAGTAATGTCTGTATAAATAGTTCCTACTTGCTTTCTACTTACAAATATTGTCAGAGTTGACTGTATGGTTTATCCTTTTTTTTCTTTTTTAATTATTAAAAACAATTTTACAATTATTAAGGATGTATTATGGTTTATTTTTATATTACTAATGAACCAGCTTGAAACAATTGCTTAAAAGATCTGCTTGTCCCTGAATCATTTTGTAGATATTATATACACAAATTGAATGCATAATGCTTCAAGTCATAGAAGATGTTTTATAATTGTCTTAATATTAATTTTCTAAGCGTATTAAATTTTCTGGATTGAAAATTTAGTAAATTGAAATCGTACTGTAAATTCGTGTCAAATTATGTCTTTTGGGCAGATGAATTCATGTAGTAACATATTTATTATCTTAGGTTTCAACATATATACTATCTTAGGTTTCCCAAATTCATTAGTAAGAAGTAGAATATTTAAACCCTTTTCCTTCGATTTAATTACAAGAAAAGTAGAGGTAAAATAATTGTTTAATTTTTTTTTTCAAAAATTGTGTAGTTCAGTTGTTTATTCGTGATGTATAATAAACGTTAGGCACAATAATTTGAAAAGAGTATTTGATTTTTTTTTAAACAAAAACTTTATTTTATAATTGGTTGGAACTATATGTTTTGCACTATATATTCCTACCATTGCGACCAGGTTAATTATGAAGTGACTTTTAAAGCAATTTTTGCATTGACAGTAAATTTAAAAAATTGAGTTTATTTCGTTTTATATACAGACACAAAGTAGTCATAATAGATACCAGTTTTTGGAGAGAAGGTGAAGTAACCCATTTTTTTATATCCCTTCAAATTAATCAAACCTTCAAAAAATTGTTTGATTTTTTTAATCAAACTATTCAAAAAATAATTTATATCATTTGGATTAAAAAACTATTAAATTGTTAGCCCATATATAAATTTACAATTGGTTAATGCAGAGATGGTGTAATTCTGAAAAAGATTATATTTTCTAGGATACTAATATATTTTTCATAAATTAATTTTGTAACTAACTTGTGAGTGAAAGTCATATAATATATTCGAAACAGAAATTATAGCCTTTTGATAAATTGTTTTTCAAAACAATTATGTCTTGTGAAAATACTAATACGTTTTGAAACGAGGATTGATTATTTGGTCTTTTAAGACCCTAGGTGCTCTTTTGAATTCTTTCATTTTATAGTATATATTTTTTTAAGTTTTATATTGTACATTTTAATTGAGAATGAAGTATTTTCTTTATGAATATTGTACAAAAATATATATTATTAATATTACACTCTTCTTTATATTTGTTTGTTATTTGAATAAGAATATATTTTAGAGTTTAAAATGTTAAAATTTACAATGAAAATATTTTGTTTTAATTGAGAAAATGTGAGTATTGATTAAAGAGAGAGTAGTAATCATAGTACTTTTCTGGATAGATAAGAATGTAATGTTTTAAGGAATCTTTCATTGTAATAAAGTTAAATATTCCTACCGACTTCAGATAAAGGTACTTATTAATTCAGAGGATTGTTAACAAAATCATTTCCTTTTTTTTTTGTGACCCTAGATTTTGCTGAAAGTTAATCAACTGGTACTATTTTATTTATTTAAGGTATTCAGTGTGTGCATTGATTTCGCTCTAAAGTTCATTCCTCAGTTTAGTGTATCAATATTCAGTCGGAATTATCTTCTTACCAGATATCTTTTATCGAGTGGATATTTAAGTTCAGTATATTTATTAATTTCTTTTTATAAATCTCTATAAATTCATAATATTAAAATATAAGATATTCAATGAAAATATATGATTCTGAGGTAAAATGGATAAACCAACAAAAGTCTCCACACAAATGAAGTTTTATTCAACGCGTTTCGAACACCTTGTGTTCATGATCAGGAAGACACCAAGGAAGTGGTACTGACGGGTTGGTCAAGTGAAAACAACTAGTAGGAAACTGTTGTTTTCACTTGACCAACCCGTCAGTACCACTTCCTTGGTGTCTTCCTGATGATGAACCTCAGAATGAGTAAATACCACACAATTACGGATTGCACAACTAATGATTTGAAAATATATGAATTCCATATTTACTTATAGATATTTGAACTAACTAGTTGCCATATCTATTATTACTCAAAATGAAAATTCAACATTTCAAAGAAAATATGCAATACACATTTAGTCTTATTGTTATTAATATAAACTGGGTATTTATAACGACTTATCTATCGTCATTGTGAATGTTATATGTCATGAATAGTAAGTATACTTTTGGAAACTGGGATTTTGTATTTATAAAAACGATTTTGTTTGTTTTTTTTTTGTTTTTTTTTTAATGTTAGTAATAATTATCTTTGATGAATAGACCCGCAAATATTCATTACTCTATTGTCAATCACAAATCAATGATCACAACCCAACCGTCGATTATCTTTGTAATTATTTATTATTTGTAGCAGTTTCATATTAGTACTTATAAATATTCAATAATAAGAAACTTGTTTTAAGTGTTAATGATGTTTTATTTTTGCCTATAGAAGTAAGAAAAAATGGAGGATATGACTGCCTCATATAGTGAAATCTGTGAGGAGGGAGTGATTGAAAAGTTGGAAGAAAGAGTTGATAGTGCTTGCATTGATGTAGAATCTGCCTGGAGACCCAATGCATTAGAGCTAGGGAGTATAGATCGATTGGAAAGTAAACTGGTCCACAATAAAGATGGGATGATTTCCTATGTAGCTGAAGATTTAGAAATGCAGTTAATAAGTCCTATTTCTCCTTCAATAGTGAATGATATAGCATGTGAGGCACAAGAAGATGATGAATGCAGGCTAGAAGGTGGTGGTGATGCACCAAGGCAATTGTTGGCTGAACTTGAGTTACAAGCTTCGTGTATGGCATCCTCTGTTGATTCTTTAGTTGAACACCTTGCGGACATGTTGCATGGGATTTCAGCTCTTTCTGCAGAGTGCATTGAAGCATACAGGGACTCTGTATGCAAAACTTGCGATGCATTCGATTCTAATATTAAGGCAATGTATCAACTCATGGCTAAATGTGAAGAACTTTCTTCGTCAATGCAACCAGTTCATAAGCTTGGGGCTCAGATTAAACACATTAAACATCTGCTTGATATGCTGGAAGATAGAGGAATATAAATGTGACATAATATGTTGTTTACTTCTTGAAATGTTAGCTGAATTGTTACGTAATTTTTATTAATCGTATTTAATGTTATAATTGTTTTTAAAAAATGTACAATATGTAAATTGCTTTAAAAAAAAATAAAAATTAAACAAGTTTATTTCACCACTACCTGGAATATAAACAATTTGAAAAAGCCTTTCTAGTTATGGAAGTTAAAGATAAATTCTTCAACGGTAATAATGAATACATTAATACAAAATAGCTGTTCATATTTTACAAGGAAATAACAAATTAATTGAGGTAATTATCTTTTAGTTTTCTCTTAAGTTGCAGTCAGGAAAAATTAGTTTAGTAGTTTAGACGTTGAGATATATATATATACATTCTTATATATATATATATATTATATAATATATATATTATATATATAGAATAAATATATAATATATTCTTTTATATATATATATATATATATATATATATATATATATGACTTGCCGTTGCGCCTACAACGTGCTTGGTCTCCCATTCTCTTTTCTCCTGAAGACGGATTACCCGAAAATTTGAGTCTGTAAGTGTGTTTCCCTACTTTGTGTGTTGCTCTTTGTTAGTCTCGAACTCGTATATATATATTGTTTATACCGAAGTGTCACAACAAACACACGTGACTAGAATTAAGGACAACATCATTAAAAGTAGTAAAAGAAATAGTTTTTTATAGAAGATATATTTCCCAGTATTCATAAGTATATTTTTCCTCTTTGATCGTTCATTGATGGCTTTTAAGGATATAAGGTCCTATTTGTGTTTCCTACTCTTACACATGCAGGATTACTACTTCAGTTCTGATCCAGGAGATCCTGTCATATCATAAATATAATAGTACTATCACAATATACCTATAGGATACTTGAGGATATTCTATAAAGATTATTCGTGGAAAGTCACTATTTTGGTTACATGTTGCTTTCAGAATACGTGTTATTTTATTTTATCTTTCAACTTTAGTTGCGATTCACTTCGTGAGTTATTTTAATTTATATAATTCTTACTGAAAAAAAAATAGTAATAATAAATTCTACCATCTGAACAACGTGCTTTTCTGTGATTGTTTGTGGGACCCAAATAGTCAAATATATCTAAGTACAAGGAGTTCATTGAAATTAAAATAAGGATCTTTTTAGATACTGTAACTTCAATTAGGTAAGTATATGTTAAATATTTAATCGACAATTCTTTTTGAATAATACAGCTAACTGGATTACCATTTTCTCTATTAACTAAGGTAAGTGTTAATTTTTCAATTTATTGTGACCATTTTAGAATCATTTTATCACTAAGTTTGTTTATTTGGTTCAAAACTTGTACGGCATTTAAAAGCTTAATGCTGGTTCATTTTTTAAACAATTATATTATTAAAATTGCATGAACATTTAAAATCCACTTTAAACCCTCGTATCTAGTTGAGTATATTCATACAGGGAAAATAATGTTTATTTTGTAGAAACAATTTTTGATTCTTGTTTTCATAACCACTAGAAATAAAATTTTGAGTTTATCACCGACTGCCAATACGTATTGTTTTATAAGTTAAAAGAGTTTGTTCAGTTGAGCTCATCTGAATTGTAAGTCACTCTTTCTTGGGTGATCAATCCTTCCGCTGATAATTCTGTTTCGTGTAAAAATTTCTCTGGTTTTTTACGTTATAATTATGAATGGATATGTTTTTCTAATTGTTGAGACCGTTCACATTAATTTCAGTTCTATTCACGTTTCACAATAAAATATCGCATAGACGCACCTTTGTTTAATCAGATGATATTAAATTGCCTTATTTGATAATTGAATCATGTTTTCACTAATAATGTGTCATTTATGAAAACCCATTTAAATTTGCATAAATTAAACTTCTTATAACATTTATCAAATAAGAATGTTAGAATGATATTCTAGTTGAAGAAAAACTGTATAACGAACTTCAAATGAAACATTATTAAGTAATCACTTTTTTTTTCTTTTAGAAAATTATATGCACACAAAAAATGCAAATACTCACTGGAAGCATTGCAAAAAACTCATGCTTCTACAATTTACGTTAGTACAACTGTATTTTCATCAAATTAAAAGCATGAATATTATTGATATCCCTTAAACATAAAATATTTCATTAGTAATACTGTAGAATTGAGAGTGTAGAATAACGCTCAATTGGCTTGAACACCTAGTTATAATAAACAAGTTTCTCTAACAATACTACACCAAAATCTGGAGTGCCCTACATTCAAAGGATAAGTGAACATAATATCAAACTCATTGGCAACCAACTGTGTTTTTGTTTTATTTCATACGTATATATATTAATATATAGGTAAACATACATATATATATTGGTAAAAAATTTATCATGTGGCTATAATCATTTTATCAAATATGATTAATTTGAACAGAGGTCCTGAATCTTCTGAGACTCGTACGCTCCACGACCCTAACTGTTTTAATTAGTAATAAGTTTTATTATTTATGTATACATAACCAATTAAATGAAACGATTCTACGAACTAAATAAACGAAACTAGTTTATTTATTTATACTTATATATTGGAGTATCAGTTGGACTCTGACGAAGACGCTTGTTTTGGTTGAAAGATCTGAGTCAATTTTCTGATTTCTTACTATGGTTTAGACGTTGATTTTTATTTCACGTGTTTATTGTGAAATGTTGTTTTATATATATAAATAAACGATGTTTAATAATATATTTTGTCTATGTACTTTTCGTTACTCCTTGTTCATTCAAACACTTAAACATTTTTAACCTAGTAAACATTTTAAATCGTGAAACCTTTTTTTACCAAGTAAGTCAATTAAATTGTAAAGATATTTAGTTTTAAAAATACGCAGTTAAAATTTTTTAAACTTAACTAGGTTTGAAATTGTAATTAGAGACTCCGGAGCTAGTTCTAAAAAAAAATAACAAAATTTGATCAACGTTTCAAAAATGTATGCCATCCCTGCCCTATACCTTTTCTTATATCTCTTACCCTTTTTCGTACTTACCTATTCTTTCCCTTATTTATATTAACGCCCTATTAACTGTTACTCCTCATTGTTTCTATTTCATTTTTTCAACTAAAATTCTTTATGAACTCTTTAAGCAAGTAACCATCAGTTTTATAAAGATTAAAAGGTTTATGTTTAATCATTTTGTTGATGTAGATCGTTGAAGCTCGCATAAGTGAGATCCACCCAGGGCACTTCACGAGTACTTTACGCTTTCTTTATTTGTCTTGCTTTTGTTTATATTTATATATATATATATACACAATTAAAAGAAACGGTCCAGCGGACTTTATTACAATAAAATAAAAAACGAAGGAAACACACAGAAAGACACAGACATAACTCACATCGATATTTCGACAATCGTCGTCATCAGGAGGTGCGAAGAGTCCCGCAGGAAGACAGGGCGGTACCGCCCTGTCTTCCTGCGGGACTCTTCGCTCTTCGCACCTCCTGATGACGACGATTGTCGAAATATCGATGTGAGTTATGTCTGTGTCTTTCTGTGTGTTTCCTTCGTTTTTTATTTTATTGTATATATATATATATATATATGTTTCTGTGGCTTGTAGATCAGTAAAATTGTGTGTCAACCAACATAAGTATTCTGTCCCGAGAGCAAATACATTATTTTTGGCATCAATTATGAGAATCATGATATAAATTGGTCCTCCTTGCACTACAGCCTATATTCGTGTACCATGCCGTATACAGTCATATCAATTAAAACTGAGTCCCATTTCTTAGTGGTATAAGAGCTGATATTTATATATGTGCCATGTATATTTATTTCACGTGTTTATTGTAAAAATCTTGTTATATATATATATATATATATATATATCTCAGATAAACGAAAGTCGATCTAGCAGCACACATTACACTTAAAATAAACTGTGAGACATAGAAAGAAATATTGAAAAGTAAGTTTTTTTATGTTTCTTTTTGCGCGTCACAGTCTATTTAAGTATATATATATATGTATTTATATATATAATTATATGTATTTCTATATAAAAAGATTTCACATAAACACGTGAAATAACAATCAATGATCAAACCACAATATGAAAATGGGAAAACAAGACTAAGATTTTTCAACCGTAACAAGCGGTCTTCGTCAGAGTCAAAAACCCAACTGAAACACTAGATGCAGAAAACATCTGGTGAGGGGTTGAGAAGAATGGGAGGGAAGAGTGGTATTTTAAAAGTGGTATACATGGAATTCTTTGAAAGTAAAATGTTAAGCTCAATATTGCCTAGACATGTTAAATAGTATAGATATGTTGACGATATACTTTGCATCTGTCCTAATTCTATAAATAAAGTTGATTTCCTAATAAAATTAAATTCACTAGTGCTGACAATCAAATTCACAATGGAAGAAGAAGTAAGTGCTAATTTGCCCTTCTTAGATGTCCTGATCCATAGGTTACATAAAGAGTTACGCTTTAGTGTATATAGAAAACCTACGAATGTACTTGCATATGTTCACTTTTATTCTTCCCATCCAAAAAATGTTAAAATTTCTGTTTTTAGAAATTTGGTGTTGAGGGCGTTAACAGTGTGCTCTCCTGAATCCCTTAATGAAGAGATTAACATTAGGTCAATTGCCCTTTCATTAAAATACCCCTCCTCTTATATCAATTTAGCTTTGAAGGGTGCTAAAAAAACTTTCTCTAATACTTCAACAGAACCCCGTTCACTGTCAAATTCTATAGTTTTGCCATATCATGAGTTATTGGACCCCCTTCCAAGATTAGCCAAACAACTTTATTTTAATATAGTGTTTTCTAATCGCAATAACGTGGGTAATATGTTAATAAAAAAACTCTCCCAGAGAATTGGAGTCCGCTGGTATTTATAAAATTTCGTGCAAAAATCCCATGAAATTTATATTGGTCAAACTGGTAAATCATTAAAGACACGTGTAAAACAACACCAATACAACGTAAGTAGACAGGAAAAAAGTAGTGCTTTATTCTTGCATATAAAAAATGAAACTCATCATATTGATTGGACAGGAGCTAAATTTATTACCTATGAAAAATCAATGTTGTTAAGAAATATTATTGAATCGTCTCTAATTAAATTTAATAGATCAATTATTATAAACATTAGTAACGGTCTCTTCAAACTTGATACTTTCGTTACGAGGGCAATAGCCTCCTCTACGAGGGTTGACAGCTAGCGGATAGTTTTTTACTCTTTCTTACTGTACTCCTTTGTTTCCCCAACCATCCCTTTCCTGCGCTTTCACACTTTTAAAATACCACTCTTCTCAACCCCTCACCAGATGTTTTCTGCATCTAGTGTTTCAGTTGGGTTTTTGACTCTGACGAAGACCGCTTGTTACGGTTGAAAAATCTTAGTCTTGTTTTCCCATTTTCATATTGTAGTTTGATCATTATATATATATATATATATAGAGAGAGAGAGAGAGAGAGAGTTTGAGAGGGAGGGAGAGAGAAAGAGTTTGAGAGGGAGGGAGAGAGAGAGAGAGTTTGAGAGGGAGGGAGAGAGAGAAAGTTAGTGTGTGGGTGAGAGAGTGAGCAATCGAGTGAGAGGGCTAATTTAGCATTTTACAGTGTTGCCAAGACAATGTAAGTCCGTAGTTTTAAATCATTCACAAGCTGGATTATTATGGAAATTATATACAATTTATTTAATTTAATTTTAAAAGTTAATACAGATATTTTTTATAAAGAGTTTATTTTAGGATGAAATGGTCCAGTCTTATTATTTCATAAATGCCTGCATTGGGAATTGTTATCTTTAATATTTAAGTAATTTGCTGGGTAACAGTCTTGTTGAGATTAATATTGTTACAAGTTATTTTTATGGAAGTTATCTTTCTATTAATAATTAAAGTTTGTATTTAGTTTTTTTTAATAAGGATGGTTTATTTGAAACCCGTTACACATGTGATATTTGATGTTGATGGTGTAATCCTCAGTGAGTTATCAATTGTAAACAGGTATTATTTCTAATTTCATTGAATAATTATTTATTTCGTTTTAGACAGTGAGAAATTATATGAGGAAATTGCAACTAATGTAGTGGCTAAGTTCGGTAAGAAGTATCCGAACTCTTTGAAACAGCAATTGCTAGGTAGTAGATTAATTGATAATGCCAAAGTTATTGTAGAAAAGTTGAGTTTACCTATATCAGCTGACGAATATGTGGAGTTATCTCTAAGAGAACAGCGGAAGATTATGAGTTCCATGAATATTCCCATTCCTTTAATGCCTGGTATGCTTTTATTTTTTTTTTTAATATAGTTAATAACTATAATCTTTAAGTGAATATACTGAAATATATTTAGGGTTGCCAACTCTGGGAAGCTGCACTAAAGGACATAAAAACGTACTATTTAAATAAGTGTACAATTTTCGATCAGTTCCTATGGATCATCATCATATGGAAATGCAGTTCAAATTACATTTCTCATACATAAATTAAATACAAAAAAAGAGGAGTGAGAAGACATTTGTTTTACCTTGGTCGAAAGATTTTAATCTTGAAAACTATATTTACCCTGTATTTTTGCTGTCTTCAGAAAATTTGTATCATCTTTGATGTTTTTAGCAAATTCCAAATTATCTTTTATGATAAAATATATGAGAAGTTCATTCTTGATTAATTCAAAATCTGTTCCCTTCATCTCACCATTTAGATGGTAATAAACGAAAAACTCTTTCACAAAAAGATGATGTTCCATGAATTGATAGTACAAAAAATGAAGATGGTAAAAAAACTAGTTTGAAAACATTGGTACATTTAAAGTTCATAGATTTCAAAATACAATACGACTTTCTGCTTGTTTTTAAGCTTATGAAGAGTCCAGATCTTTTGATGGTGTTAAAATTTCTTTGAATCAATACACCTCCATCAAAAAGTTCATCTATCTTTAATCTTTCTTTCTAGATTCAAATATTTTACTACTTTTACAAATTTCTGAAACTTTAAGAATGAATGGTGTAAGAAACTTAGATTCAATAATTTGCCGACTATTGAAGTTTTGTGGTTAGAAGCACCAATTTAAAGGCAAAAATATAGAGAAGGATCATGTTGTTTTAAATCTTTTAATGTTACTTCCAATGTTTTTTACCTAACATATTCGTAACTATGGCCTCTGATTTGGTCCGACCACAATATATCTTTCTAGCTATTTTGGAATCCTGTTATAGTTTTGAATTCAGTTTCAAACTACAATCAAGGGAGTTGTAGGAATGTAGGAACTCCATGATATATTTGGCTACTTCTGAAGCAATTAAATTATCTTCTTCTTTTGTATTGGCTTTTTTTCGAAAAATTTATCAATTGAAGGTTCACAGTCTGAAGCATTGTAGTTACTTTTATGAATATCAGAAGATTTGTGTTGTTTGATAGCTACAACACCCACATATCAAACTTTAAAGGTAACTAAAAACAATGCAATGTCCTTTTTGTGGATTATTATTTGCTGCCAACCATTCATCTCCTTTTCCCTGGTTTGTTATATGGGCAGAGACTCTTCTTCTTTTTGATGAAGGGTTCCATCACTGCAAAATATTAATCGGTCTCTGCACTCCAGCTTTACTAATATATACGAGTATAATAAAACATTGATCCAGAAAATAATTGATTTAGCATTAAATTGAAATATATGTTGCGAAACAATCTTGTATCAATGTAAACATCATCATGTCTCGAAAGCACACTTCCAATTAATAAGCCTTATCTGATAATAACATGAACTTTGTCGCTACAGTTATAAGTATCCTCACAAGATTTCACTCTTCTAGTAGTATTTTTAAAAAAATAGGGCTCGACTCTGTGAAGGTACTGTGCGGCTGCAGAATCGAGTCGGAGTCTGCACTGTTTCAAGAAGTAAACACTTTTGCAATCACATTCTGAGAACAGGAGTTTACTACATGTGAAAACGACTTTAAAATAAAGGACAAATAGATCTGAATAAAGGACAGTTGGGGACCCTAAATATATTTCTATTCAACATAGGTTTGTAAAACAGTGAAGATCGGAGACATCATATAACAGCATAGGTTTAATAAATAAATTAAATTGTTTAAATGGAAAACATGAGTTTTCTAAATAACTTTTTGCTATATATATATATAAACTCAAAAATATATATATCAACGTCCAAACTACAATAAGAAATGAGAAAAAAGACTAAGATCTTTCTACAGTAACAAGCCGTTTTGTTACTGAGTTGGAATTTGACTCTGACCGCTTGTTACGGTTGAAAGATCTTAGTCTTTTTTCTTATTGTGGTTTGGTTGTTGATTGTTATTTCACGTGTTTATTGTTAAATCTTGTTTTATATATATATATTGATAAAAGACCGTGGAATAGAAACAAAACTAAAGTTTATCAGGACTGAGTCAGTTCTTCAGGTTCAAATTAAACTCTCATTGCCAACGTTTCGGTCTTTATTTAAAACCTTTTTCATAGGTCTACAAAAACAGAGGAAATATAAGAAATAATACAATCATTCAAAAATAAACATACATAAAAGTGCAATTAGTTACAATTAAGAAATTACAATAGAAATTTTGACTATAGGTTAGTGAAATTTTGACTATAACTATAGTGAACTATAGTTTTTGACTATAGTTCTCTAACTATAGGTTACAGAAGTATACATTTTGAAACAGAAAAACTAAGTATTACTTTACAAAGAAAAATAGTATGTGGATTTTAACAACTGTAGTCTGAATGAATACGTGACACTGAACTGAAATAACCAAGCAAGATAACCAACCAAATTTCACCAGACAACCAAAAAGACACTAACACAATTTTTCATCTATCAACAATGTTTAACTTAACACACCGGAACAAATACTATTTAAATTTGAAATGTCACTTCTATAATTAATGGACGACTGGTCCTTTCTAATATATAACATTTCCAGAGAAGGAAAACTCCTGAACATTCTCTGAATCTGAACTCCAACAGCAGAATTCTATAGTGCTTTACTCTTACTCATGTAACATCATTGATGGAAGATGATCAAAATGTTTTTGCTGTTGTATAGATGTGAAGTTCTGTATCATTCATTCTGGGCTTTTATTCTTATAAACATTCTATAAGTTGGTTTTTTTCTTTCCAGAGTCAAGTTATTCATTTATCGTTGGTGTCACAGACATTGAAACTCAATTGAAGGGAGAGTCAGATATCTAAAGTTACCTGACACTCCATCATTATATCAGTGAGTGAAATGCTGGTGTTATATTGTATTAAATTTTGTTTGTTACTATTCTTTTATTGCTAAGAAAAACCACTCTATTCGTTTAAATATAAGTTATCTCTGCATGTTCTTCTTTATAGTTATTCTCGATGTGTAAACATGACAAACAACCTCAGTGACCTTTCTTTAAAGAGTTGTGTATTTTTCTTTTCAAACATGATCTGTTTTTCTCTAACTTGGTGGTATTTTTATTTTCTTTCTTCCTATCTCTTCTCTCTTAGTTTTTTTTGTTATAAGGTTCTGTCATCTGGTAATTTAGTTGTATTTTTTTAGTTTATTGTTTTATATAAATGCAAAACAATATTTGCACAATATATTAATGCAACTGCTTAACTCCTTATAACCATAATATTAGGAGTTTGTATCATGGTTCTAAGTTTTAATTTTTGTTTGATTTGTTGTTTTTGATTTCTGATAATGTGATTAAGAAATGTCTAGTCTACAAGAGATGTCATTATTACAAGCTGTTTTCTTTTTCTGAAAATAAACTTAAATGGTTAAAAAGTTAACACTTTCCTAGAAAACCCTCCAAAAAAAGATACTTCAATGCAAATAATGTTTCAAAAATAAGTGTTCCTGGTTAAAGAACAATATTCTACGGGATTAAAACTTTTTAGTGATTTTACAAGTGCATTATATTTTTGGATCCGTAAAGTCTATGATAATTCTTCATTTCGCACTTGTTTTCACAGGGATTGTGGCCTTCCCGGTTTTATGATATGTGAGGGATGGACGTTTTTTTTTTCACTTATAAAGATAAAATAATTTTTGAAAAATATTTGTAGTTTATGAATGAAAGTTGTGACCCTTATTAAATAATTCAATAATTGGATTATTGGGGTAGTTATTATTTTCAATAATTATTGAACATAATGATTTTAGTATTCTTTATATTTTTATTGTATATACAGTTTCATTTTTGTTTGTGAGTTAGGTAAGGTCCAAAAACATCTAAAGCCAACTGTGTCAGAAAATTCTGACCTAAGTCACTTATTTTCGTTCAGTATCTCCATAAATATGAAATACCTATACAAGATTGCCTTGTTTTCAGAGCAATCCAACACCATACCATACCATACACCATACTGTTGTATGAGTTGACATTCAATATATAAAATGACTTTATTCAATAAAAAAAAATAAAGTGCAGAATGAAGATACAGATGCCTTTGCTCGATCATTTTTGTGAATGAATTATTTTTTGGCAATATCGGCAGAAATATTTTTTTTATGATTTTAGGTGCTGAGAGGCTCATTGAACATCTCCATACCTCTTGTATTCCAATTGCCATTGCGACAAGTAGTAGCAAGCCAAGTTTTGATTTAAAGACAGCTAAATACAGGTTCATATTTGATCTCTTTGAACACATCGTACTCGGATCAGATGAAGAAGTTAAGAATGGGAAACCTGCTCCTGATGTTTTTATGATTGCAGAAAAGAGGTTTAATCCACATCCAGGACCAGAGAAGGTTAAATTTTTGTTAAAAAATATAACAAATTTTGTATTTAGTAATAATAATTGTAAGCAATATTTTAAAGTAACTAATAAAAATATAAAGTATTTATGTTTTATGTAATAACCAGAGACTATAGAATGTTATTCTGGGTAAATGTAGTAGTTGAAATTTAATTATAAAATTATATTAGAATATAGTTTCGAAATATTAAAGTACAATATTGCTAATAATTTTTTATTAGCTTTAATTAGTTTAAAAAGAGGGTAATCCCAGAGTTGCTTGTATGTCCGAAAACCCCATCAATAAGGAAAGCTGGAGATGTGTTACAGGTTACTAGCCTGTTGTGCGTGCGGGTCAGGAAGAAAGCGGAACGTTCGGATTAAGTACCGTTTTGAAATAAATAAATAACAAACCGAAATTTTTTAACAATTTTTTTTAAGTGAAAGCCGCCTGTACTTTAATCTACTTTTCTACATGATTGTCACCAATATTGAGGCACTTATCATATCGTACAACGAAATTTTCCATACCATCGTTATAGAAGTCTGCAACCTGATTTGTCAGTCACTGCAACACGGCCTTTTTGGCATGATTGTTGTCGTTGCGCTCGCTGGCCAGATGCTTCTCCAAATGCAGGAACAAGTGGTAGTTACTGGGAGCTAGATCGGGACTGTATGTAGTTTTATCGATTTGTTCCCAGCGAAATGATGTGATGAGGTCTTGGTTTCGATTAGCCGTATGTGGACGGGTGTTGTCGTGAAGCAAAAGGACACCCTTTTTGTAAAGACTTACTTTGAACTTTACAAAGCAGAGTACACATAATTTTCCGGGCTGACGTTGATTACTTAAACTTCACCTTTTTGGTTTAAGTTGCTACTGTCATTCCATTGATTGCAGCCATCTGTAAATGCTCGAATCCACTTCCTAACCATTCCATCACCCATAATGTTTTGTCCGTAAACTGCACAGTGTTCTCGATGAATATCGATTGCTTTTAATTTTCACTCAGAAAGCGAATAACTGACCGAACTTCACAGTTAAAGAATGTCGTTGCCATTTTCAATATTACTGTAATGGCATCTCAGCCTTACCAATAGATTCAGATACATAACCAGCATGTTCGGAATGCCGACCGCAGCTATGAAACGGCGGATTATCAAAACGGTACTTAAAAAACACGCCACGTATTTACAATGAACTTTTTATAAAACTCTGAATAAACATCAACCTTTATTTACGTCACTACATGAACCTATTAACCTGATAAACATTAGTTCATAAAAAAATGTTATACGAACTTTTTTGTGGTTTTTAATATTTTTGATCATGTTTGCCATTCTAAATAATTATTTTAATATAATATTGTTCGACACTATAACGGATACTATCTATTGGAATACATTTCTGAGAAACTTCCTCTTTATGAAAGATCTTATTAGTGCTTCCAGAAGGGAATACTAAAACGTTAATGAGTGTTAACTAAATACTTTTGAAGGTTGACGATTTAATTACTTCATTCTTAAAGTAAAGCTTCTAAGGAGTATAGCTTTTTGGTGTGATGACATTTGCTTAATAAATAACAATGAAACTCCGAAATGATTCTATGCTTTTTCTTTTAGTGCCTTGTGATTGAAGATTCCCCTAATGGTGTAGCTGCTGCCAAGGCCGCTGGTATGCAAGTTGTGATGGTGCCATCTCCAGGTCTGACTATTGAGGACACTTTGCAGGCTGACCTTGTCATTGAATCTTTGAATAATTTTCAGCCTCAGTTGTTTTCACTACCTCCATTTAAATAGCTCAACGGTTTGAACGAACTAAATAAAGTGAGAGGGAGAAAACCACAGAAGAATAACAAAAACTTACTGTTATATTATGGTATTTGTCATCAGGAGGAGAAGTGAGCCGATTGGAAGGCAGTTCAACACATTGAGTGATGTGGTGTCTCATCACTTTACCCTTACAGTATTTCCACCTTATGGAAATAGGGAAGACACAGAGAAAACAAACAAGAATAAATTAATTAATGATTGACTTTGAGTTCAGGAGGGGATCAAGATCTACCTTCAAGGTAGCAAATATGTGCCTCTTCTAAACCTCAGTGAGACCACCTGAAACATTCAAGAGAGAATTATATTTGTCTCTTCGGAGATGGACCTGCTCCTATTGTCTTTTCTGCGCCTCATACTTTTTTATTTTCATTTACTTTGCTTTTTAATTTTAAAATTACCTTTAAATTCTTTTACCAATTTATTTTAATGTTTTTCCCACCTTAGATTCTACACTCATAAGGGTTGAATGATGAGACACGACTCAGATTGCCTTTTACACGGTTCACTTCTCCTTCTAATGACAACAGACTTCGAAATATTCGAGTGAAGTTTTATTATTTCTCTTTCTCTGTCTTTTATAACAACTAGTATATGTATATAATATATAAACCACATTAAGAAATTCAACTTGTAACTTTGTCTAATACGGTTATTTGTTCGAAAAAATATTTGTCCCATTTCAGATTTTCATTTGGAGTTTATAGTTGATTTTTTTTTTTTTTTTTTTTTTTGGTGACATGTTGATTGTGAAGTCCTTATATATGAAAGTAAAAGCTACAAGGAAAAATTAAGAAGCAGAGAAGCTTTGAGGCCTTTCAAATTTATATCATCAGACAGCAACGAGAAGTTGAAAACAAAAGTGGTTACAGCTTGGTTACAGAAACAAAATATGGGAAGGTAATGTAAACCGGTGTTAAAATATACAAATTTTCGGCATAACAATGACTTAAATGAATTTCGGCTTAAATGAATAACAATAAAGAGGTAACTAAGTTGTTATTTTCGCTAATGTTTTTACTTTTACATCGGCTTTTAATTCCTTTTAATTTACATCGGCTTGGCTTCAACCAAGCTGAGCCTACGTATAAAAAATCACAGGGCGTCCATTGGTCAGCGCAGTAACGTACCCACAGCCATCCATGCTAATTTCTGTGATCTCCGTTTTAATGATTACTTCCGGGTACAAATTCTTAAACACATCCCCGAGTCTAACACCCGAGACTAAATAATTTAATTAATGTCACCCTTAGAGCTTCGGAAGAGGCATTCATATGCCTCCTTGGGCCCGCTCTCCTCCTGGTCTTTACCTCTACCGTTAATTAATTAGCATTTGAGAGTTGGGTTGGACCCTGGAAATTGACTGAACCGCTTTTATTTTACTCCTATATGTATATAGGATTTCACCAATACCATTGTAAATTCAGCCAATACCAATATGTAATATATAAAACATATTAGAAAATCAATATCATTTTTACTTGTGGTTAAATTTAGTAGAGCAAAAGCTGATAAACAGCACAATATAAAAATGCTGGAAGTAAATCAAATCTATCATTCATGTAAAAATTTTTCATTGTAGGGTAAAAATCTAATTTTTACCTTACAATGAGTAAATACCACATAATAACTGATTGCACTACATTAGAATTAAAAATTTTTCATATAAAGAACTAAATCATTTGTTTCTTGACCGTAGCTATTGAATAGAAGGCCAAAAATTAAAATAAAAATGTTACCAATTCAATTGTCTTCTTAGCGATCTGGTTTAAAAACTAAGATTGAATGCTATTCCTTTTTAGAAGTCTAAAAATGTCCGATTTTCCTCGTCTTCTGTGATGATTTTAATACGAAGATCTGAGTTTTATATTTCTTTTTCTGCTTTACTTGAGTATGGCCTGCAAGGACTTGTGTGACATACACTTCTTGTATTGTGTGCTCTTTTCTAATACATCTTATAAGTTCAAATGCTATGGTGGGCGCACCAACCAATGAAACAAAGCTTCGATGCAATCGAAGCATTGTTCGTTTTCAGCAGATAATCGTGTACTCTTGAATGCATGTACCAAATATTTACATCAAACCTTGGTGTTCTTCTAAACCTACGAGCTAGTCTCCAATATTACTTTCAAAATAGTTAATGATATGATTTCCTTCTTCAGGCAAACATTCTGCTGTGGCATCAAAAGCTTCCTCTACTTTATCTGGCCGATAAAAAACTAGAGATGCAATAATTTAATTTTCAAAGAGAGGTTAGCATCATTATTATATAACTGCGAAAGACCAACTTCCTGAATCTTTATAAAATTTGTTCTGCCTGAAATGGAAAAAACGCGACACCCTTCAACCTCTGCATAAGGGAAAACAGTTTTTATGCTGTTAATCATAGCTTTCTTAGAATCTACCGTTATGCTTCTCGGATGTAAACTGCTATTGAAGCCTTCTACTTTCTCCAATGCAAATTTGTTGGTTACCTCAGATTTATCTGGTAAAAGGCAATACAAAGCCGGTAGGGCACGACCACCTGTAAAAACATGTACACTGTACACTTGGGAAAACAGTTTTGGGTGACTAAATTTCTTTCGATCTACCAATCTCCAATTTTTTTTTAGATACGAAACACTCTTTTTATTACCAAATATTCTTAAAATTCTTTGATTTATTGGTCCAGAATCATAAAAAAGAAATTGCTCACAATTTTTTGCGCACTTATACTCCAGATGAATAACAAGGTCCTCTGTGTTTTGCCGTACTGGAAGAGAATTTTGAGTTCTTGGTCTACACTAAGATTCCTTCTCAAATAGCTTCATCATCATCATCCATGGTGCTACAACTCCTGTAGAGCCTGGGCCTGCACCACAGTTTCCCTCCAGAGTTGTCGGTCCTGGTCCAAGTTCCTCCACCTTCTCACACCCATCCTTCTGAGGTCTTCCTCCACCCCATCCTTCCATCTTTTTTCTGTCTCGGTAGATCTTTTTAACTACCCTTTCCTCCGTCATTCTTTCCAAATGGCCTACTCACCTTAAACGTCCCCGTCGGGCCTTCCAAAGAGATCTTCCAGCTCTCTGTTTCTTCTCTTTTTCCATACCCCTCCTTCGCATACCGGATCATATATCCTTCGGAGAACCATTCTCTCCCACCTTCTTAGTGCTTCTATGTACCACAGCGTCAGCGTCCAAGTCTCTGTCCTATACAGGACCACTGATCGTATCACTGTAATATAGGTTCGTACTTTGGACTCTCTGCTGACTACCTTGCTCTTAAGGATTCTCGGGTGGGAGAAGTAGCTACGGTTACCTGCTGCTATCCTACTTCTCACCTCCTCTCCCATAACATTTTTGTCATTAATATGTGCGCCCAGGTACTTAAACGCGTCAGTGACTTTGAAATTGTCCCCACCTAGCTCTATTTCTCTGGGTATCCTATCTCTTCTTCTAGTTATAACCATGTATTCTGTCTTGCTCTGGTTGACTTTCAGGCCTAATTCTGTTGCCGCTCCCTTGATTGTCACATATGCTTCCCTAAGCGCTCTTTGCGATCTCGCAAGTGGGTCAGTGTCGTTTGCATATCCCAGACTCTGCAATTGTCTATTAAATATCGTTTCTCCTGAGTTAGTCGGTATCTGATGCATTGCTTTTTCCATTGTCAGGTTAAAAAGATGTGTGGAAAGAACGACTCCTTGCCTCATTCCACGTTTGATGGGGAAAGAAGTAGACAGTTCGCCTCCAATTCTTACTCTACTGTTTGTATCTTTCAGTGTGAGCGTTATAAGCCTCATTAGTTTTTGTGGCACACCAGATTCTCTCAAAACATGGTATAGCTTACCTCTGTGCACACTGTCATACACCTGCTTAAAGTCTATGAACAGCTGGTGGATTTCTATGTCAAATTCCAGGACTTGACGCAGCGTAAAAACTTGATCCGGGGTTGCCCTATTCCTTCGGAATCTTCACTGGTATTCTCCGATCATTATTTTGCCAGCGGGTATAACCTTCTTTGTAGAATTTTGCCAAATATCTTATAGCATACGCTAAGCAGGGGTAATTCTTCTATGATTGTTTCAAGAACTCCTGTCTCCTTTTTTGTGCACTGGACATATGATTCCCATCTACCATTGCTGTGGAATCTTCTCGTTTGTCTATGTATCCACTATCAGGTTGTACAATCTGTCTTGTAGGATTTCTCCTCCCTTTTTAATTAGTTCCCCAGGTATGCCATCAAAACCTGGAGCTTTATTATTATGAAGTTCCCTGATCGCCCCCAGAACTTCCTCTTTTGTTGGTACCCTATGATTTTCTCAACATAGTCCATTCTAGGCTCTACCTCTTCAGGGAATTTTGATCCTTGTCCTGCATCATCAAACCTATCGTTAAAAAGTTCAGAAAAATACTACGCCCATCTTTCCAGTATTGCATCCTTACTTCTCAATAAATTACCATTCCGATCCTTACAAAACTCTGTCCTCTGTTGGAACCTGTTCTTCTCTTCCCTTACTTCTTACTCTACTACATCCCCGTAAAACGCTCTTACTAGGCCCATATCTCTATTTCTTTCCAGAATTTCTAATTTTTCTCTTTCATAGACCTTTTTGATTCTACGAATTCTTTCAACTTCCCGTCGGTTATTCCTAAAGTTCTCCACAATATTTCTGTACTTGAAGAGAATTTTGACTTCTTTGCCTACACTGTCGAAGATTCCTTCTCAAAAGACTTGTTCTAGGAAAATTTGCCACAGACTCTTGTATGCTCGTTCACTTTAGTCACTGATCATTGCCTTTCACTTTTATTTTGGTTTTGCAATAGTCGTAATTCACACTCTTTCGATATCACTTCATTGGTTAATTATTTTTGTTTCGAATGCACATAGCCTTTAAAAGAAATTTTATTTTCTCCTTTGTTAGATTTAATGAATTTCATGGGAATCGAATAATAATTGCAAGAAGTAAATTTCTATGAAAAGGATATTGAGATGTGATGAAGTACACGCTGTTGGAATTGCATAAAGTCTGCGTTTATTATAAGCATACAGGTATCTTGTATACAAGTTTGAAGATTAAAAAAACAGATAAAGAAATATAAAGATTGAGGGTTTAAGGTCATGAAAGAATTTGAAAACTGAAGAATTCAGAGATCAATTAAGAGAAATTGATTGACTGATTTAGAGATTATACCGTATTGAGCGAGGAATTTTGTAGGAACAGAAGAGAATTTAGAGATTAAAGAATTAATATATTAGAAAGCCTCAACATCAAATTTTAAAGTAAAACTATTTCACAAACAGCCTCAGAACCCATTAACAGTTCAGGTTGATTATTTGCAACCCTTTTCACTTTGTCTTTTTGACCATTGGTGATTTTCAAAGGTCGTCACAGAGCAATTTAATCATCTGTAATCGACTTACCTGTCTTTAGCTAAAAATTCTTACCAAAAAAGAAATCTTTGGACCTTAGGAAATTCATTTAGGGTAAATGATAAATACTTTATAAACATCTACTCGTTTTTTATTTTTATTCCGGTATTTGCAATTTAATGTCCTACCTACTGTTAGAAAATAAATTGGTATATATATATATATATAACTAAGACTGCACAAAATGCTAGATCAAGTCATATACATAATATTAGTACATATATGTAATGTATATGTAAATTAAAAAGGTAGTGATAGTTTGTCTTTAATTTTTTTTTTAGGAGGGATTTTTTCCTAGAATCGTGAACAACATAGCTGAAATATATATGGAATTCGAATCCACCCTGAATGTGTTGCTTCGAAATGTAAAGTTTCGATCGGTAAATAATAAAATGACAACACTAAATAATTTTAAAAAATCAAAAATTATTGTTTACCTAAAAACACAAGGTTGGTTTCTTGCATTTATTCGCACATTTTTAATTGTTGTTCATGGTTGATGGGTTACAATTGTACCTAATCCTTACCAGGATCTGAAGGATAACTTTACCAGGATATTCTTAAGAACCTTTACCACATCCTCTTTTTCTCTCTTTAATTACCATTAATTTCCTTCTGTTACAATTGACACCTATTAATTGTTATTTTATAATACCCTTCTTCTGGTCAAGACAAGTTTCATTCCATGCTCGTATGTAATTTATTGTTTGATTTAATTCTCAACTCTTATTATTTAAAGTAACTTAAAGGAAAAACAAAAAGAATGACTCGTTTTTCATAACATCAGCACTGTGCTGTCACGAGGATAGACAAAACAAGATAAAATCATGGAAAGTTGGAGCTAACAGTTCATAGTACCGAAATTATTAAGCATTGTTACTTACTGTTATAGTTTATTTTTAAATGGTTTTTGAGTTATCCATTTTTATGTATGTTGTTAACTTATAAGAAAATATATTTATTTTAATTAATAAAATGCTAGTGAAAATTTTAAAGAATCTGAGTACTTTTGACTTAAGATCTGAAAAATAATATTTTTTTATGTTATGAAGTTTTCTTATTCATTGTTAATGCAGGGTGTCCTGAATAAACTGTTAAAAATTCAACAGAGTATGACGGGTTGAGGGTTCTTAAACTGCCTTATGCACAGTTGAGATGGTCTCAAATTCCTGTCAACATACAAAATATTTTAAAAACTAAACGAGGATTACGAAAACATTATTAATATAATACATTACAGAGAGGAAACAAATATTTTCATTATAAATTCCTGACTCTCTTGTCTAAGTGCTTTTCAAAGCTGGAATTAATGCTATCCATAAGAATTCTGTCGCGCCCTCCGAAGGGGAAGTGCCTTTTCACCCAGACCTGGCCTCACTTCAAGAGTAAGCACCTGTATTGAGGTCCATCAAGCAAATGATGAACGTTACTCACTGGTAGGGAGGTTTAGCTCACACTTGTTGCTATACAGGCAACCTCCCGAGAATATGTTACTGATTTTCATACATCACTAAGGCTACCCTTTCTGGGCCAGGAACAACAGCCACCACGAGTCCATTCCCAAAACGGGGTCTCGGTGCCAACCTAAAAGAGAACATCCATGGGCTTGGAGTCCTGTCCTCGTGATACTGACAAATTTTAAGATTTTTCGGATAGAACTCCGGACCTAAGTCCTACTGAACCCGCATTTTGGTGGCAGGTGTGAGTCAGTGGCCCATTTTGGACAATGGGAATAGCAGAGTAGATAGAGGAAAGATAAGGAGAGTGAGGAGGGAAATGCAGGATTATCGTGTGCCCTCTGCAGCAGTAAAGGATGCCTTCAGAAGTTCTTGAAGCTTGTTTGATTGGTATGTTTGGGTTGCAGTAGACTGAAAATATTATGAAGTTGGCCGATTCGGTGGAGACCGCACAGGTGACGGTGAACTTTGAACAGTGCTAGTCCAGGGTGCAGACATTGAATAGGTTCCTTCTGACTGCAATGGCCGTTAAAAATTTCCCATGTGGTAGTATGTATTAGTTAGCCGATCCTAATTTAGTTGGTTCCAGCTATTGAGGTTAGGTTCTTGAATGAGAATTATACATGGGTCAAAGTCCGGGAGTATATCTTGGAGATCTTAAAGGCTTTGGGGTTTTTCATCATATTTAACTACAGAAAATTTAATTTTTTAATGCTGTGATTATTTATAGTTTGTTATTGAAACCAGGTCGGATCTGTAGGGTATGAATGCTGGGCATTCAGGATCTCTTGATTTGTGCCTCTTCTTGCAATTTGCGCAAACGGGAGTGTTCTTTTGTGACACGCACTCGAAGAGTCTGTGGCATTTTTTTTTTTTTTTTTTGGCACAGTGCCCACAGGTGTCTTTCTTGGCTTGGCATTTAGCTACAAAATGTCCAAAAGTTTGACATTTAAAAGATCTTGTTATGAATGTGGAGGTGGTCCCTAAGTGGGCTGCCTCCTTTAGTCGAGGATGGTTAAGGAATTTAGGAACTTCCTCACTATTAGTGTGTAAAGTAATATATTTTCGAAGGAAGACTTTGGTAATTCCAAGAGTTGAAGTTCCACTCTCAGGGAGGAATTCTTGACTCTGTATGTTGCCCTGTTCTTGATCTTTATGGCTTTCCCTGCTGAGCTACGACCCTATAGCATCTTTTCGTATGACAGATGGTGGGGTTTTTTTGGAGGGAAAAGTTTTAGTGCATCAACCGACTTTCTGCTATATAACCCTCTGCCGGATCCATGCTATTCACAGTCTCCTCAGACGCTAGAGCTACAGCCAGCAGCAGCTCATCATCATATCTCAAGTTGATGAAAAGGGTCAGATGACCGAGAGTCCGGTGTCAGATAACCGGATGGGCGTCGGTGACCGTCCTCGAAGGGAGCTGACTTACTCCCCTCTCTATTCAAATTAAAATTCAAAAATATAATATTAAAATTCTAAGTGACTGTGTGGATATAAATTAATCAAACTTTACAGTTAATTTGACAATGTAGTATCTAGAGGACTGTGAAATCTTTAATCCCACGAAGGGAACGGGAGTTATATGCAAAATTAAAATGAAGCAAAATAAATTTTAATGAAAATAAAATTAAATTGAAACAAAATTTATTAATTAAAAGTAAAATAATAAATATAATAATAAAGAAGCATTGGTCACTATTTGAAGAAATTGATTATATAAAGTAATACTGCTTGGGTTGAGGAAGCTTCCAGAGCTGAAATAAAAGACGGTAGTGGGTAGTGCGATGAACCAGGATACTGATGAACTGGTGCAGTGATCCTCAAATGCATCTTTTTGTAAGAACTCATCTTTTAAGACGTAAAACGAAAATACATTAATAGTCTTTCGCCAGTGATACTGATCGTTGAAGGCACATATATTAGCATAATTTAATAATAATTGGGATATTATGCTAAGCATGTGATTTTAAAGTATTCGTGGCAAAAAACTAGTTTGTAGGATAAATTGTGGATGTTGAGGTATTTTAAATTAAATTTAAATTTGTATACTTTTTTTAGACACCCTGCATACAAAGTTATTTTACATATGTGTGAAAAATAATTCTGTATTTAACAGGCTTAGAGTGGTTTAAACGTTGTTACATATATGTAATTTTTATGATGCAGCTAAAAATATGTTAAAACATGTTATGACAGTAATAAAAAGGTAATAAAATTTATTTTTTTGTATTGTTGTATTTCTTGACTCAATCCTGTTGACTATGATGTTAATGAACAACAAGAATTGATGTACTGTTAATATTTGTAAAGAAAGAGAAATATAAGACATGCCTGCTTGAAACAATTGTTCTCAAAAACAAAAGAAAAAACTGAGGTTACAGAGGAAGAATCACCAGCATGAAAAAAGTTAATACTTTTCACTTACACATTACCAGGCGGTTCAATTTGTTTAACTATACTATCTATTGAAGTTTTATCTAACTTAAAGAGGTCTGGGCTGCTGTTGATGAGGGTTTCAAAATTATTTTTAATCAATGCACTTTCAACTATATTCCTTTCAAGACCAAAAGGAATTCGATCACAAAATTTGTGATCACATTTCTGGGGATTGTGGGTTTAACATATGTTGGGTAAGCGGAGAAGAACTTGCTTACCCGTGTGAAACAACATAAATACGCGGTTAAGTGATAAGAAGAGTCGAGTACTTTGTTTCAGCATATCAAGGACAAGAATCATACAATAAAATGGAAGGATAGCAAGGAACTGATTTTTCTATCTTCAAATCTTGAAAGTACCTTGATTGATTGATGTTTTACGTAAATACGCTGCTGATTGTGGGGATTTTCTAGTAAATAGTAAGAGAAACTTCATCCTCTTTATTCGTACACTTTGTATTGTTCTTGATGATATTCTTCAGTATTCTTTCGTCTATTTTGCATTGTTTGGATTATTGATTTTTGTAGTACATTATCCGTTATTAGAGCCGGCTCACGTAGTAACAGCGATCCTCTTAGGTCAAACAACGACCCCAGATGTGAACAAACAACTTTAATTCTCCCAATTGACTCTACTTTGCCTATATCAAAGGAAAAACATTTGAAAATCATTCTCGTTTCAAAGATGGCTCTAAGAGAAAGTTGAAATATATTGACTGTAAGAAGTATGCTATCTAGTTCAGATGCAATAACTAAAACGTTATTCAAGAAAACTGAAAAACTTAACAACAAGCATGTCCTGCAAATTGTGGTTATATTTTTAATAACATATAGCTTCTCGACTACTGATTTATCAAGTTCAAAGAATAGGTCCTTGAGGATTTTGTTATGACCAAAATCCTCAAGAACCCCTTCTTTGAACTTTATATATATGTATACATGAGTAAAAAATTCAAGAAGAGTAACACACAGAATAAAGAACACTTCCAAACTCAAATTTTCGGGGTAATCCGTCTTCAGGATAAAAGAGAAAAGGAGACCAAGCACATTGTAGACCCAACAGCAAGTAACCCAACGTCTACAACTTGCTTGGTCTCTCTTTCTCTATTTTCAAGTAGTATAAAGTTGCCAATACTGGGACAGCGCATGCGCGGCTACGCCCCCTTCCCCCACCCTGCGTAACAAATATTTTGGCTCACCACGCCCCCTTGCACCACCCCACCCATCAAGTGCAGCCACTTGCCTGGCTCAAATGGCCTCGTGCCCCCGCTTCACCACGCCCCAAGTGCAAGGACATACTAGTTTGACCACTAGTTTGTTTGGGTAACTTACTTTCAAGGCAATCCACGAGGTTGTGTTATAATTGGAACTTGAGGTCGAGTCCATGGCAGCACCTGTCAGGGTTCTCATTATTTTATATTATTTTAAATATTATTAGAATAATATTAGTGTTAATGAACTGGATAATCGCGACGATAAAGGCTCGTATTATTTTAATATAAATTCGAGTTGTAACAATTTTATAATAAAAGAAAGAATGGACATGAAATTATCTCGCGCGAAAAGGATGATGCCAATATTAGTATGAATTTATCACTATGTGTGTGCTATTGCATCGGATTAATATAATAATTTTAATTTGAGAATGCTAGTCAAGGATGACTCATCAAACCAAGGTGACGGGTCATTGACCTTAGCCTGTGTAGGCACAAGGTGTGCCTGCGTGGAAAAGATAATTTTAATTTGAGAATGTTAGTCAGGGATGACATATGAATTCGTGAAAAGTAAGTTTCCTTAAACATAACACATTGATGATGATTAATTAATAATATGGTTACTTATGAATTATATACATTCGTTTGTTCATCTGTAGTATTTTAATGTGAAGAGTTTTAATAAGGATAGATGGCAGTTAAACTCCCCCTCTGAGCCGGACACTCAGAAAGGTCAGTTTGTTTTGAAACATTACCTCACTGGCCTATAATTTATATGTTTTGCTCCGTAATTGGAAATTCCAAACTCGCAATTTATAGTCATATGAAATAACAACCTAAACTTTTCCCACCGGTTATCCAGGTGTGAGATTTGGTTTTCTCGGAAAAATCATTTAATTATACGAATATATTTAATGCATTGATTTGCTGCTCCGGAGAGTAGTAGCGTCTCTGTGTATGAGTCAAAACATTTACATTCAAATTATATCTTGCGTCAGCCAATTTAATACATTAGAACACCTGCCTAATTTGAATTTAACTTATCTCTTGCATCACCCAATTTATTCCTTTAGAACACCTAGCTAATTTACATTCCACTGAGTTCTTATAATAGAATGCCGTGGGAAATAACAGTCTTAATATTTCCCACAGCCTTGCATCAGCCAATTTATGACTTCAGCCTCCAAACACCTGCCTAATTTGCATTCGACTTATCTCTTGCATCAGACAAATTATTGCCTTAGAACACCTGCCGAATTTGCATTCCACTTACCGCTTGCGTCAGCCATGGGAAATAACAAAATTAACCTTTCCCACGCGATTCCTGCACAAGTTAATAGTTTACATCTGGCAATTTATTACCTTAGAACACCCGGCTAATTTAGATATCACTTATCTCAGCCATGGGAAATAATAATATTAACCTTTCCCACAGCCAATTTATGATTTCAGTCTCCAAACACCTGGTTACAGTACCCTGATCTCTTGTATCAGCCTACATGGGTAATTTACAATCCACTTAGTTCGTCTAATACAATGTCGTGGGAAATAACAGCCTTAACCTTTCCCAGAGCCAAGCAACATCCTCATTATTATCCACTGACACATCTGCTATTGCCCCATAACCCCACCACCCTCCATCCCCTTTCTGCTATATAACCCTCTGCCGGATCCATGCTATTCACAGTCTCTTCAGACGCTAGAGCTACAGCCAGCAGAAGTTCATCATCATATCTCAAGTAAGTTGAAATTTCTTTACTAACACATACATAATTAAAATCTTTTTTCTATTAAAAACTCTTTCATTATTTTAGAAACACGGATCAAAAACTGAACAGAATAAACAACACAATTAATGTCAAAGCAGGTGATCTGGATGTTGGTAAAGAGTACGACATTATTCATTTAAGGAGAATAAACACATGGTTTGGTGAAAGTGTATTAGCGGTGATAAAGTTTGATAATAGCAGATACAGCTCTCTGATTCTTCCACTAAGATAAAATATCGAAATAACTGAGAACTATATAGACACATATAAAGAAAAACAACATGGGGTTACTTTTAACCCTGTGCTGGCAACACTGCACATTTAAAGAAAATTGAGTCTATACTCGAAGAATTGAGAGAGAATGATATAATTTGCTAATAATGTCGAATGAGAAACAAATGTTTGTGGACGAACTTCATAGAGGGGCAAGATGTTATTTCTTACAATCTCCCTTCCCATTTAAACACATTCATAATACATGGCACATGGACCTGGTTGATGTACGCTCGCTTGCCAATTATAACAACAAAATAAAGTACCTGCTGACAATTATCCATACTTTTTTCAAATATGCTTGGGTCATCCCTGTCAAGAGAAAGACTGGTGACAATGTGACGTGAGCGTTTCAAGACCATTTGACCAGGGTAAAAGTCAACTCAAAATACACACACAGTGATGCTAGAAGAGAGTTTTTCAACAGGGATTTTCAAGAGCTTTGCCGAAAGAACAATATAATCCACTACAAGACATTTTCCACCATGAAGGCTCCAATTGTTGAAAGGTTCAATAAAACACTAAGGGGAAAAATGTTTAAACAATTTTTTTTTTCCAAAAATTGGAACATTCTTCCAAAGATTTTGCAGCAGTACAATAACATATTATCGAACCATTGGAATGGCACCGAGAAAAGTTAAAAAGGGAGTGAATGAAGAGGAAATTTTGGAAAGAGTTGCCAATGCTGTTAGAAAAAGACATTAAAAATTGAAAATACCTGGCAAGCTTGCATTAAACACTCCAGTGAGAATTAGCGAATGTTGAACTACATTTGAAAGAAAAGAGCCTACACGAGGAATTGGTCCACTAAGGTTTTCTACATCAACAAAATGCTACCTGTGACTTACCAGCTGCGAGATGACAATGGATAGAACGTTAGAGGCCGATTTTACCAACATGAATTACAAAAGACCAATGTGTATTTAATTGAAAAAAACTAAATGAAACGAAAAAATGGTGATGTACTTGTAAAATTTCAAGGTTATGATAAACAGGAATGGATAAAGAAAAACGACATTGTAAATTGAGAAAATATATATAGATTTTTTAAAAAATCACTATTTGTTACATTTTTTCTTCTTCTTTTTATTTACATTTCTCATCTTTTTCTTGTTCTTCTTGAGTCGAAGTCTAAGCACTCGTTGTCCCTTCATAGCTCCAGCCACCAAGAGTGATTCGAGACGTTCATTTAAATTTGCATCCAGGGACACTACCCGTTTTTAAGCCTTCTTCTGTAACACCTTGTCTGCAGCATGTCTATCACTCAGTTTGTTGCTCTGGCTAAGGCAATATCATGTTCTTTGCAGGCAGCATCTAGGTTTTGGATTCCTTCATCTCTACGTTCAAGACGTTGTTCTAATGCAGTTCCAGGCCCGCAGAAGTGATAATGATTTCTTCCAATTTTGAAATGAATCTCCTTCTTCCTATTGTTGATCCATCTGTTTAGGAAATTCATTCCCATCTCAGGGAATTCATTCATTCTCCTTTTGCTCAGCTTTGCAATGACTTTGTCTTTGTCACCTGTGTGTTTGGTTCCATGAAATTTCATCAATGATAATTCACTCAGAATCTGACCCGTATGCGCAGTCCTCGTATTGTGACTCTTATACTACTAACACTCACTCAGAGTGAATTGGTATATATCATTTTTGACATATGGAAAGAAAAGTGATTTTTACTAAATACTAGGAACTCATGAAACTCACAGTATAGTACTCGTAGTTCTATAAATTCTATGACCAAAAATATAAAACAACATTCAGAATTGAAAACATCTTTAAGTGAAATAAATGAAATGGTCTGACATCTTGAATTAAGAATTATCTTAAAACGTCATTTTTCTTAGATATTTCTGACATTTGTATGTATTTAATGGGCGGAGTTGTTTTTGAGAATGTATGCTAAGTTCGCTACAAACTGGAGTCAGCTGTGGCATACCAAGTAGGATATGTTTCTTGCCTGTAGTGTTGAAGATTGAAAGAGTATTCCATGTCGGAATGCTGCTCCTGTGCTCACCGTCCCTCGATAGCACTAAAGCTATCAATCCCAACCACTGCTATGATATCAGATACTCCTTAAAGATACCTTCTCCAATAAACATTTCTAGACTCCTTATGTGGAATCAATTTGTTAACATGGCACACGTATAGCTAAAATGAGCGCTAAACAACAAATGGGCCCATTTTTTTATGTGGTTGCATTTATTCATTCTTGATGTTTCTTACTTTAATGTTTTTCAACTAAGAGTTAGTTTTGTTGTTTTATGTCTACCATCCTGAATAGAAGTTATAATTGTTAGTTATGTAAAATGTAATCCTAAAGGTAAGCCATATCATATACCTTGATACAGTGTTTCTAGAAAAATGTGGTTGAGATGCCATTATAAATGCAGTAAGGATCGAATAAGCAAAAAAAATGTACATAAATTATTTTCTGGGTATTGACACGAACAAGGCCAATGTAATGCTAGGAATAAATGACTGTTTTCAAGAAATTGAAAGAAGAGGTACCAGGATTGCTTTTATTTAAATGTGTGTGCCACTCAATACAATTGGCATTGTTCCAGGCTTGTGCTACTTTTCTGCCAAGAAACTTAGAATTTTTAGTAAGTGAAACGTATAAATGATTTCACATAATTCAGTAAGACAAATTTATTATAGTCAGCTTTTCCGGGTCGTTAATGATAAGGAACCATCAAAGACCCTAAATTCCTATGTAACCAGGTGGTTGTCAATTGATTCAGTAATCAGTAGAATATTACGCCAGTGGATTGAATTGCAGACTCATTTTCAAATAGCATGTGCTAATTAAAATTTTTACACTGCCCATCATTTATATTAAATGTAATGTGACCCACAGAATGAGCTTTTCATTCTATATTTCCATCCAGTTTTAAAACATTTTAAAGAAGTGAACAAATTATTTGAATCAAATACTGTTGTTAAAACAAAGTTGCTTTGAAAATAAAATCACAACTAATCAAATGTATTGCTAATATCTTAGTGTTACCAACAAGCAGAATTGACCCTTTCGACCCTAATGATATGATTGAAGAATTTCTTGATCCAAATCAGCAGCTGTGGTATAGATTTGACAAAAGAAGAGCAGAATTGATGAGTAGTAAGAAAATTAAAAATTCTGAAGAAATGGACGCCGCAAAAGAGTACTATATTTTTTGCTTTGTATTGGGTTACATAATCCTTTTCCCGAAAACATCAGGATATTAAAGAATATCAACTTATTTTCAGTACAAAATAAGTTGACAGATTTTAATGTGTCAATTAAAATTACTTCAGTATAGTACATACTGCAGTCTCATATTTTAAATTCCTTATTAGCATATGAAAATTCAACTGTTTAGTGATTTTTATTCCTTTCTCACATGCAGTGCTTCGATAACGAAAGAAATGCTGAGGTTGGCTGTCATGTTAACCTTCACAATTCCACATGAAAACATAACCTCATTGTCTTTTAGAAAATTATTTTAGCAATTTATTTGTTCACCGTAAACTTGTTAATAGATCTGGTGAAAAATACGTTAACATTTTGTTAGAACTGAGTTCACTTTATAGATTACGATTGGTCTGTATAATGTTAGTAAATAATATTAATTTTTTGTGATGATGGCTGGAGTCTTCGATATAGAATTGCATGATGCGGAAATTAGTAAAGAAGAGTCTGATGATGATGCTATAGAAGTGGTAATTTGTTTTATTTATTTATCTTAGTTAATGTCAGCTTTTATAAGTACTTGCTGTATTATTTGGGTTTATTCCAAATTGCATAACATTTGTTTGGAATTGACCGTTGTGTATATCCTAAGCACTGATATAGTTTTAGTCCAGAGTTTTTTTTCAGTGATTATATTTACTCGTTTACTAATTGACCTTAGTTTTGATGCAGACTTTATAGCAATACATGATAAAAAAATATCAAGACAGTTTTCCTGGTCTGTCAAGAATATAATGAGAATTATAAGTTTATGGGTAATATTCCTAATATTTTTAAATTTATGTAGTCAAAAGTATTCGTCTATTTAGCCCCCCTCCCCGCCCTGAAATAGTAGAAGTACTATGATGTACTATCTAGAAGTACTATCACTTGTTCACATTATTACAGTGTTTTTTTCTTTTGTTTTTTGTGATGTGGAATAAAGTTTTTAAAACTGTTACTTTCCAGCTGATTTGATTTTAACTCCAGGCTTCGTCTATTGGGCAAAAGTAATAATATTTCTTATATTGTTTCTAGATTGTTTAATGTTCTTATAATGCATTTACTCCCAAGTTTTATGAAAATTTTCCGTAGGTGCATTTATTTATTCTTGATGTATCTTGCTTTAATGTTTAATTTTTTAATGTTTTTCAACTAAGAGTTGTTCTGTTGTGTTTTATGACTACTATCCTGAATTGATAGTTTTAATTGTTAGTTATGTAGAAGGTAATCCTAAACATTAAAGGATTAAATGTAATCCTTTACATTAATCTAAAAGTATTACGAACCCTGTAAAAGCATTATTTTTGTATCTTTGGGACTTTAATGGGAATAATACCTTAAATAACTCTAAAACTGCGATATGTTTTCTTTGGCAATATAACATATTTTTTACAACATTTATTATGCAGTGTGGTAAAATTACAGTTCATTTATATAATTCTGTACTGGGAAGTTACTTGATCAAAAATCAGCTATATAACATCTTGTTGTTGAACACACTTACTTTTCAAGACCTAATGTATTACAGCCATGAATATATTTGGTTGGTTTATGTTAATCCAAATGAACTAACTGTAAATTTTGGTTGAATTATATTCTTGAATTAGTTGGAAAAAAATTACTTTTTGTGTTAGTTATTTCAAGCAGTTGAATTTAAATAGGTTACAAATAAAACTATTTCATTATCTTCGTATACTGAAATTATACCTAGATTGTCATTTTGTGGCAATCCTAGTATAATATGTCGATCATATAAAGGAGGACACAAGCCACCGTTATCAAACCCATTTAGTTCTGATGAATTAGCATCTTAATGAAATTAAGATATGATTTATTTCTAAAACTATCTATTCTATCCTCAAAATAAACCTTTATTAAATCAAACAATTTTATCTTACAAGTACAATTTTAATTATGATGAGTGTTTTGATGATGTTTAGAAACTTTATAAATGTGTGATCAGTTCTATTCCCTAGACTTTTTTCATGTTAATGCTTCTTTTCTATACATGTTTAACAAATATTACAGAAATCTTTTCCGTTTTTATTGGAGGTTTTTTTTTTGTATCAAGGATTGCTCACCGTTTTTAATATATCCTTCGCATTTTATGTTTCAGAGCGATTGTTATGACGATCCCAATTTAAATGCGATTATAGAGGAGTAAGTAGTTTTTTTTAAAATTAAATTAGATTAGATCAATTATTTAGTATTCTTATTTCTGGTATCTTTATTTGTAAATTTGCAACTATGGAGTTTAACGTAACAGGTCGGCCGAAAAGTTCGTAGACTAACACAGATGGTGTTACTAGGGTTGATTTCGTTTCATTTGCAGTTAGTACCAGCTTTCAAACTATACATGAACAATAAGTTGTACCGTTGTTGACCTAGTAGTTTAGAAATTATTCTAAAAGATTGTGGAGAGTTGGTCACGTAGCAAACTCCAATCAGTTTCTCATCATTCAGAAAAATGAATTTAGCCTCACATTGATAAAGAATAAAATATATTATTATATGGTATCTAATTGGATAACAGTGTGTAAAGCTGAGAACAAAGTAACTAAGTTACTGTTCTGTTTTGTTTTGTAATATCATATTTCTTCTCAATTTTATATACTGTTATCCAATTAGACATAATATATATTTCATTCTTTATGAATGTGAGGCTAAATTATTTTTTCTGGAGTTATTTAACTAACATACCACTAGGTGGCAGCATTGTTTACACTTATGTTAGAACCATTATAATAGATTACAGTTTACTTTGAATTCTTGAACTGAGTCGTTAGTAGATCCTCTTGTCGTCAACCATTAAATAAATTCCATGTTAATTTGAAGCAACCAATCCAAAGTTAAGGTTTTTATAATAATATTAAATACTGTTTATATTGGTGAAACGTCAATGAGAAACTGATCAGTGTTTGCTTCATGACCAACTCTACACAAACCTTTAGAATATTAGATACATTTATCGATTTGAGAGCAGTTGGTTAATTGTTTTGACAGTTATAGTACGATAAGTAAAGCAACTTTTATTAATGTGAAGAAATGGAAAAAATGAATTTCGCGTTTTAATAAACGCACTGCTTTCTAAAGATAAAAAAAAATACCGTTAAAGCAAAAACTTGGCTGATGAACATTATTTGTACAGTGCACCAACAAAATCAACCCGTTAAAAAGTGTTTTCTAAGTTTCAACATGGCGGAATGAGGACCGAAGGTGATGTCCGTCCACAGTTGACGCCCGAAAGAAGCTTTTACAAAAGAAAATATAAAAAAGACCGACCAAATAATTTTGAATGGCTATATCAATATCAAGAAGATATGGCTATGAAGATATTAAATGAGCACGTTGAATATATTGTACATGAATATCTGGCCATGCGAAAGGTGGGTGCGCTCGAGCTCATAGTCAATCAATAGCAACAACGTGTCAACGATTCAGAGCAATGTTTAACGATATTTAGCCGTATTGGAAACGACTTTGACGTCAATATGTGACAATGGATGAAACATGGCTCCATCACTACACTCCAGAGTCCTACACAAAGTCACTACAATCGACAGTCAGCCGAGTAGGCTGCATGCGATGAGACTGATGAAAAGGCGCAACCGTCAGCTGGCAAGGGTGTGACATCAGTATTTTGGGCTGCGTATAGTGTAATATACATACATTACCTTGTAAGGGCTAAACTATTAACACCGATTATTGCGTAGCATTCTCGGAGAGTTTAAATCAAGAACAATCTGCCCATTCAAAGAAGAAAAAAATGTTATTTCATCAGGACAATACACTGTGTCACATGTCAATTAAAACCATGGCAAAATTGCATGAACTAGGCTACAGATTGCTTCCCCATCCCTGCATTCTGCAAATCTGGCTCCCAGTGGCTTTTTCCTGTTTGCAGAGCTCAAAAGTATACTCGCTAGGAAGAATTTCAGCAGCAATGTAGAATAAATTGAGGAAACTGAGAAATCGCCTATTTCGAGGTTAAAGATAAATCATATTATAAAAATGGAATTGATTACTAGAAGTAATTAGTTTCCTAAATCGTTCAGTGTCTAGTGTTGTTTGCTCTTGTCTTATCAAATAGTTTTACTTCAATTTTTCTTTCAAATTTATGTGAATCATTAATTGAAATTTATTAAGTGATTTGAGTAGATAAAATATTGATAAATTCTTTTCTTAAGAAACGATATTGTTATTCATAAACAATTTTGACAGTATAGATGTGTATGCGTCAAATATTTAATCCATGTAATGTAAGAATTGTGATTATTGTAATTAAAAATTATATTTCTATCTTTAAACTCTGGGTTTTTCTATTAATAAGGATTTTATATTGTAGAAGTGACAATGTTGAAACAGTCCCTCTATCAGCTCAAGCCGTAAATAGAGGAAAAGAAAAAGTTGGTCCAGAGGACTTCGAACTGCGCAGAGTTTTAGGAAAAGGCGGTTATGGGAAGGTGTTTCAAGTAAAAAAAGTGACTGGACAAGACTCAGGGACTATTTTTGCTATGAAAGTATTGAAAAAAGCGGCTATTGTTCGAAACCAGAAGGACACAGCCCATACTAAGGCTGAGCGCAACATTCTTGAAGCAGTTAAGGTGATTAACAATCAAAAGATTACCGAAGTTATCTGTAGTGGTGTCACAATTTTAATATTTACTGTTTTTATTTTTTTTTAAGTTATAAAAATGTATAACCTTTTATTTTTTAAACTCTGTTGTAGCACTTAGAACATTTCTTTAACATATATTGTCTTGTTTCTTTGAAGATGTCATTTGTTGTAATTCCTGCTGCTTTGGAACTCGTTAATTAATTTACACCAATCTAGTGTAAATTAGTTTGATTAAAAAGGGTTTTCATTTTGTTTTAATTGCCTACCTTTTAGTTTTCTAACCAGAAAGATAAAACGTATTCATTATCTGCTAAGTCGAATCTATATGCTTATCAACAAAAATATTTTAAAAATTCTAATGTTGATAAAAAAATCTTATTCTCTCAAGTTTTAAGTAATTCAGATATTATGTGCTAAAATAAAGCTACTGAAAAAACATTTTAATTTTGTTTCTCAAAACTTAATGTTTTGTCATAAATCATATTTCGTTATTAATATTGTAATACTTCATTTATCACATATATTTTTACAAGTTTTGTTTGAATTGGAGCTTGGTTGCTTTGAAGAGATTATAATGGTACGTTTATACTCGTAACCTAACCTCCTCCACGCTACATTAGACTAATAACTATTATGAATTTTTTGAATGTATAGTACCAGAATTGAATTAAAACTGTGTATTCAAGGGAAATTATGTTTGGCGAATCTATGGTTAGTAGGTATTTGCATAATTTGTTAGAATTTTGATTGACTTCTATCATATCCTTATGAACCAATTATTAATGGATAGTTTTCCATCACGCATATTAGACTGATTGAAACATCCAAATGTATAAGCCATTTGATAATGACTAGCTGATTAATGCAACTAGATTTTTTTTTTCAAGAAATTGGCACCAAAGGGACTGCAGCTTTTGGTGAACCTCCTTAAACAAATTAAGTGAGGTGGATAATTTAGGAACTTAAAACGGCATCATCTGATTTATTATTTTATGATAGATATTAAGTCTAACTTATTATCATGGCTAATTTTTTTTCAGCATCCTTTCATAGTTGATTTAATGTATGCCTTTCAAACTGGAGGGAAACTATATCTTATATTGGAATATTTAAGTGGTGGGGAACTCTTTATGCATCTGGAGCGTGAAGGAATTTTTCTAGAGGACACTGCTTGGTATGAAAGTTGTTTGGCACTTCTTTTTCGTATTCATCGGTTAATACTGAAGTTTAAAAAATAACTAGCATAACACTTTTTGCATTGTAGAAATTATTTAGATTTTGCTAAGTATACCTATGCTTATTTTATTAATCAAATTAATCATGTCAGTTTTCCTTCTAATGTTAGTCCTTTAAATTACATCCTAAGGGTATATTCTATGAAATTATAGTTCAAAATTAGTTTAGAATCATTGTGATAAGCACTATAAAACTAAACAGATATTAATCACAGGAGAACATACCATGTTACTAACAACCCCTCCGGTATTAATAATAATGTTTAATAAAGTATTTTGGGAAGTTTATGATAAAGCATTTGTTATTCTTAAAGCAAATGAAGAAAAAATTGAACAGAATGCTGTGTTTCATTTTTATAAAATGTAAAATTGGATATATTTTTGTTTGTTTTTTTTTTAGCTTCTACCTTGCTGAGATAATTTTGGCTTTAGAGCACCTACATAACCAAGGAATCATTTATAGGTATGCAACATTTTTTAATTTTTGTGATTTAATTTTTCTTTTAAGCTTACGTTGGTTCTTAATATAGTAAAGTAAGTGAACTGGAAACAATGAATAATTGTTCTAAGCTAATCATTGAGTAGAACCTAACTTTTCCCTTATTAGAATGTTAGTATTCAGTAAGTTCTATACACAAGGAAATTAGCGCAGGAATGAAAACATTATTTTCACTTATATCAGGTCAGAGAGTTAAGAACTTCCTATTTGTTTAGCTGATTTGGATATTATCCATCGTAATTAGTGATGCGAAACTAGCAAACTGTTTTTGTTCTTTACAAAAAGGAGTTTTAATTTTTTCTTACATTTCCATTACTTGCAATAAGAATGAAGGAGAGAGTGAATTTTGTTTTTGAGATTCCTTACTCCTGTTCATCCTTTTACATTCAATGATCCTTGTTAACGGGGATGACTCCGTCCTTTTTTGGATATATTTGTAGGTATATCCAAACATTGAGGGTAGGTATATTATTGAGTCATTGGACTCAGTGACTCCAATATACCAAGGAATCTCTTTCATCATTATGTTAAAATCAACTGTACATTACTAACAATGAGTAGTTCAATTATAACTAGTCGAGAGTTATAGTTTTTTTTATAAAGAATTTATAAAAAGAAGTGAGTGAACTAGGAGATGGGTGGGAACGTGCCAGAAAGTTATACTTTTTTTTTAATTTTTTCTGATGTTATGTTAATGTATGTTTGTATGTGCTGGGTTGTTGCCTGATAATTATCTTAATGTTTTTAAAATGTGTAGATGATTTTTTGGTTTACAAGGACTTAAGTATTTTTCTTCAAACCTTATTAAATATTTTATTTTATAGGTAATAAAACGTGTTGAAGTAGTTCATTGTTAATGCAAATTTATGAACTGTTCACTGTAATAATTTAACAGTGTTATATAGATGATAATTTAGTCAACAAGAAAGTCGAAAAAGTTGACCGTTATTATAATGTATCTGAAATCCGTAATTTAAGATTTCTATCATATGTTGCTTATTTTTCAGATTCATCGAAAACTAGTTCATTAAATTCATTCTACTTTGAGAGTTCAAAATTTAGTCATGCCCAACTTTACTTAGAGTCGAGGTCTTCAACGGATACATAACATTACACAGCCATCGTTACGCTTTTATCGGTGAAACTTTGCAGGAATCTGCGGGTTTGCATTCTCTTTCAGAGACAGTTTGCACAAGATTTTTCAGTCTATATGCAAAGTATAGAGTAAGGACTAGCTAGAAACTCAGGATCTCTGTTACCAATGGCAAACACTAAACTTTTAGATCCCTTTGACGCCCTGATATGTTTCTGATGAAATTTATATAGAGAAAATGTCAGCTTAGGGTAAATGTTTTATTATATAAACTTTATTACTTGGCCTAAGTTTTCAGAGTTTCCTCTTATTTCACGTTTAAAATGCAAGTATTACAAAACTGTCTTGTATCGTTGTATGATTAACATTGTTTAAACTAAAATTGCTATTTCTCTTTGTTTTAGATCCATGTTTTTTTTTGTCCAGTTTTTTTAATGTGGATAATTTTTTACTTGGATAATGCTAAGTTTCAAGTTTTTGTCAAGTATCTGGAGTTAGTAGTTTAGGAGAAAAAAATATTTGCAAAAAACAGAAAGTTACTTTCCCATCATGCATAATTGCTCCCAAACAGTAGGGCACATCTGCATTATGGGCCCATTTTTTTTTTTGTATAATATTAATTTTATCCATCAAAGACTGGACTGTATCGGCCCCACAAACTTTTGGATACACACGCAAACATCATCAAAAAGACGTCAAAAAGAAATGACACCCGGAAATTTAAATCTCAAGAAATTTAAATTGTAAGGAGGGAGAGTACTTTAAGGCTGAGTTTTCAAATATTACCATAGGTTCCTCAATTTCCATAAAAATAGTCTATTCGGGGAGTAGTTAACAAAATTATTTAAGACCTTCTAGAAAAGGTTTTTAAGAACTCTCGAGAAAGACTATTTGAATTTATTGACAGTAAAGGTCATCATTCTGATGCTATTTTTTTTTTTAAAGAAATAGTAAAAAAATAGTATCACACCTGCTATGTCTTTAATTTTTAATAAAAAAATTTTATAATTAATAACACAGCTGTGGGTCTTACGTATTATTTTTATGTCCATCTATGGTTGGTCTACTATTTAACGCCATTCAGTTCGATAGAACATACACCTAATCATGAAGAGCATTGAGCCCTGTAACCTTCTGTCTATGTAGAAGTTATTAAATTAATTCATATCCTTAAGTTTCATTTGTTTATTGTGAAATTGTTTTATATATGTGTTGATAGTACTTTCTTTTAGTTTATAAATTATATATATTATATGAAATAGTATACATTATACATTATTTTATCTTATTGTTGACTAGTATCTGTAGATAGTTATGTACGACCTTCCTAATTTTTTTTAATTTTTATTTCAAAATGACTATTAGATTCCTTCCACTTTTGCTAATATTCCTTGAATAATTTCAGAGATTTAAAGCCGGAAAATATCTTATTAGATTCCCAAGGACATGTTAAATTGACTGACTTTGGCTTGTGTAAAGAGCATATTCAAGAAGGGATCGTTACACACACCTTCTGTGGCACCATTGAGTACATGTAAGTATAATTAAACATCTGATTTAGAGTTGAATAAGCATGTTCACGTGTCCGGCAATTCTGTTGTTTCTTAAGTGCTTACATTAGTATTTCCCTTTGTAAGAAGTGATCTTCATGAGAAGCTGATCGGGTGATATGATCTGAAACTGATTGTGCTTTGAAATTAAATTAGGAGTATGTATGAAATTGCACATGTATGATAATTTATTTATTAACCTCAATAGGATTAGTAGTAATAGTAAGGTGGGAGACCTGGCAAACATGCCACCAATCGGGCCCATTTTTCCAAACCTGAGTAACGGATCCTACTCCGAGGAAAATCAACCTTCATCTTTCAGTAAAGATCAGGAAGTCCTTCCACTTAAGTAAATTAGTAACTGGATCCTTCTCCAAGGAAAACCTACCTTGATTGATCTTTCAATAAAAATTTTACTTTATTGAAAAACTTTTTTCCTCTTCATGATTAGTCAGGAAAGCTACAATGTCTTCACACACAAGGATTTAATTATGCAACGCGTTGAACTCCTAGTGTTCATCATCTGGTACATTTCCTTACTGAGGCAGATGAACATGATGATGAACACTGAGTATTCAATATGCGTTGTATAATTAAATCCTAGTGTCTGAACACATTATGTATCTTTCCTGAAAAATCATGAGTAAATACCACACATTAACTACTTACATAGCTCCTGAGTTTTGTCCTTTTATTTAGGACTTTATTAATAATTTGGCTTTTTTTTTTTGCTGGACAAGGCAGTCATTTCTCCCTTAGTTTCTCTTCCGGCCAGTTGTTAATGAGGTGCCTGGCTCTTGTGGTAGAAATTGTGGAGCCTGTTCCTGTCCTATAGAAGGTGTTTCAGCTCCAAATACAGCTAGTCTGTTTGCTTCCTCATAACGCTTCACACCACTGTTCTTCGGAACCTATATTAAATCGTTGCTTGACTGTCAGACCAGGTAGAAATCTTATACTCTAATCCATCCTTTACTTCTTGCAGCCTACTCTCCATTTGTTTGGTAAAAAAAACTTCTTTCTGACGAACTGTGGTTGTCACTTAAATTGTTTATCAATTTGTCCACTTATTGAGATAAATGGAAAACTCAATTTCATTTTATTTCTCTAATATAAATTTACGCATGTGTCTGTCCCGCTATATCAATTATTACATTTTCAGTCAAGCACATCAATTCATCAGTTGAGAAGGCTACAGCATTGTTCTCCCATTGCTTCCCATGAGGACCTAACACGTCGAAGTTTCTATGTAATATAAATCATATTCCTGTTTCTGGGCACCAACTCATTTCACTACTATCTCAACTTCAGTGCAGCTTTTACCCTCAGCCTTTTGACATACACCACAGATAACTCGCTACGGGCTTCTCCGTTAATAATATCAGTGAGAGTCGGCAGCCCCAAAATTACCTCGAAAGTTTGGGTAGATGTGACTCTTATTGTCCTGGTAATTACAGGCAAGCCAGTCCCTAAACCCTAGTTTTTCAACATGAATTTTCTGTTACTTTCCACCGTACCACAAAACCATAAAGAATCCTAAGTCTCATTACTGCTGAAAAAAGCCTTTTCAACAGTTTTATTGATGTAAGGTTTCAGTCCTAGTTTTTTATCTAGTAAGTTTTTGATTTACTCAAACCAAATCGTGTTTTAATTTTTCTCCAAACAATTAGGAGCTTTAAACTTCCTTAGCTTTCCCTTTCTTGTGAAGAGTATAAGGCCAGTTTTCTTAGGAGTAATTGTTCTCCTGGCACTTTACACTATTTAACTATTATATTACCCGCTGTTTTGCATACGTTCACAAACAGTTTCTGGAAATCGTCCTGTGAAAAGCACTCAGCCATCGTCAAGATAAAATTGGCAGTAAAAACTTTCTTCCTTTAACACTCTTAGCAGACTGTCAATAATAATTGGCCGCCATCTACTAGGTCGTTAGTTTAAGAACTACCTTACTGGTAAAAAAACCTGTGTTGTACCCCTGGAAAGGTAAAATGCCATATACCTAGGCAGGGCACCACCTCGAAGGTGGATGGCAGTTTTCAAGAACACTTACCCATACGTGTTCCTTGCCCACTGGTAGGGGTCCAGGGTCTAGTTCCTCCTTGTTTATCTGCACAATGAGACCTAAGTCCAGGGTCTACTCAGTCTGAGAAAGGTTTATCTCATCCGTCCACCTGACGAGATATGAGTGTGAAAAAGTAGGCATAAGCCAAGAGGAGGTGGAAAAAGAAAAACACTCATGGGCTTTTGGCGCTTGTCTCCGTGGTACTGATAGTATTTTAAGAACTCTCGGGTGGTACTCAGGACCGAAGTTCTACTGTGCCTGTCATTGAAAAAATTGAATCCTATATAGTTTTATAAGCATAGGAGTAATCTCCTTATTTTGCTTACCTCATATTGTGTCAAGATGGTAGTTATATTCCGAGAACTCCAGCTGGACTAAATGGCCAGCATTAAGCTTTCGTGTCACCCAGGTGAAAATCCTGGATGTCTTCACCTTGATCCAACCCCCTTGCAGGCACCGCCGATGCTGCCTCCTAATTTTCCTTTTGAATACATAGGTCTTATATTAATATTAGATAGTTTTTGCGGTTTCACAAACATTTAATACGCCTCTATATGGCTGCCTTACTATGTTGTGAATTATTTAACCTATCTGCATTTGATGAAACTGTAGAAATTGATGCAGGAGCATGAATAGTGCTATTTCGATCCTTCCTGCGATTCGGCTCGAATACGCTACTGATTCTAGCTCCACCCAGCCCTGTAATCTCAATGGTCGACAGTTGATAGCAGAGTTCCCGGCCAGCCTCATCCAAAAACCGAACGACCATAAGCTCTACCATGAAGGTGATTCTGAAAGCTCCTTTAACGTTGTCTAAAGTGCTGAATCGTCAAGTTCTGACCGACATTTTCCTGTTCTATTACTTTAGGTCACCTCTGAAGTCTTTAATTAGGTAGCTCTTCAGTTCGGTCTACAGACCCTATTCCTATTCTCCTTTTAACCTCCGTTCCAGAAATCATCTCCAGATTCTTATTCTCCAGAATCCACTACTTCGGTAGCCTCCTCGCAACATGTAATTAGGTACTAACCGTGTTCCACTAGTCTTTTCGGATGGAATCGAACTTCTGTCCTATTGGCTATGTCTCTGAGTCAGTCGTGGCGTAGCATGTTACAAACGTGGAAAAACAGTCTTGCATTCTTGATGTCTAAAAATTCAAGAGTATTCTTGTATCTGAGGACTAGTAAATGTACCCGTCTATGACGGAATCAAAAATTCGATTATACTTGGTTTTCCAAAATACCATTAGAAATTATAGAATAGAAGAAAATACCATTATTAGTACCGTGTTAAGCAAATGCCTTTGTATACACCATATTAGCTGTCTGTCCTTCAGGTTCATGGAAGAACAAACAGCTGGAACCTCTACCTCTTAAGCAAGTAAACTACAGTTGACCATGTGAGAAAAACTTGGTCTCGTTCACTTCAATTCATGCGTTAGATAAAGTTCCCTTTGCGACTTAGTTAACATCATTGCGAAACAGACTCTGATGAGACTAAGCAATCGTTTTAACGGAAACGGATAGTGGCTCGGAATCAATGGTATGCGTTGTATACAAACAAACTCCCCAATACCATACCCAGTCATGATGTCCGCCTTTATGGCATATCTGTGTAGAGCACGAACTCAGAGTCGTGTCCCGTTGCACATTTTTGGGACTCAAGTTTTGTAACATGTCGAAACTAAAAATTTGTTACTGATACTAAGTAGCAGCATGACTGGTGCTTCTAGTTTAAGTTTTTACTTATGAGAAGGCAGTTCAGGAGGAGTCATGGAATCAAATGAAATTCAGTTCGATAATGAACTGCTTCCTCATCACTAATCACTCTGTTAACTGACTTGTAAGTTCTTTCTTTCATTTATAAAACCTTTCTTTTATTTATATAGATGACCTTAAGGTCGGTGGCCTCCTTTTTCACCATTTTGGACTTGCCTTTATCCTGCTTTATCTTTTTCAGAACATGAGTAGTTTCTGGAGGCGTTTCATTCTCCTTTTTGTCACTTTAATATATTTAGCATTCTCTTCTTCACTGGTGCCTTTCGCCTGCCTGTAGCAATTCAACCTTTTCATCTGAAAACTTAATTTAGCCAGGTCAATACTAATTCTTTCCTAGCTCTCTCTCCTAATCCAACTAGGAATAGGAAATTTGCTCCGTCTGGGCCGAATTATGCTTGACATTGAGGTAACCCAGGATCTTGTTTCAGTGGCTCTATCTTTTGGTTCCCTGCGGTTTGCCCGACTACATCACTCGGCTATATTGAACTGTTCAATTCTAATACCTGAGGACCCTTACCTATATCTTTCCTATCCTTTCTTCTGTCTAACTGCCTGCCACTCTGTTGAATGTTTACCTGGTTCTGACTGTTTTTGCTGAGGAGGAACCAGTGTCTTTTTGATTTTATGTTTCTGGATTTAGTGTATATATTTGCGCATAGATATAACCTTCTGCTAATCTCCGCCCCACCACCCATACCGTCAGAGATCCGGTGATGAAGTCTGTTGACCTCGGAGACTGCCCTCGAAGTATACCGCAAGGTCATCATCTAACCCTACAAATTACATCGAGATTATTCACCAACTCACCAGGGCTACCTTATATTAACTGGTCAAGTTTCCTGCAGTGCCTTACAGTTAAAGGACTATCACAAGATTCAGAAGAATCGGTCGTCCCTCTCCGGGGGGGGGGGGGGGGGAGGAATACCTGTTACCCCGGGACCAGGGCTTGCTATTGGTAGTTCATCGGACCCCATCAGGGCGTCATTATGAGGAGTCTTTTGTACCTTAGTGAACGATTCATAGAGGGATTGCAAAGCTCTAGTTGGCTAAACGCCACCTGGCCTGTGTAAATATCTGCTAGAGAGCCCTTAAGGACTTTCTATTCATAAGATAAATGGGCTCTAAGGGGGTGACATCTAATTGTCCCCACTCTGAGATCCCGTCAAAAGCCAGAACCTCTACCAGGCAAGTACCAGCTATCCAGTCCGTTCAGATGAGTTCATGACCCGTTCCCATAGGTTGGGGGTTTGGGGTCTCTAACTCCCCGGTATGCTAAGCAGGCATCTTCCCGAGAAGTTTTGTGCTTCTCACACAGTGACCACAAGGGTCTACCCAACTTGGGTAAGAACAACAGCCACTACGAGTCCAACCTCAGAGGCCGGATGGAGAAAAAACCCTCCATGGGCCCCCGCCGTCCGTAGTACTCGTAGATACCGAGAGTTTTGGATCAGATTCTTGACTAATTGTTCTACTGAAGCTGCTCAGCTGCAGGTAAAGTTAATGACTTTGAAGCCCCTGGTTCAAAAAATCTGAGGATATAAAGCCTAAGTGGCCTGTATATTAGGGTAGTATAAATTAGGGAAGGATGGAGCCCCCTTCCTATCTGACGACCTGGGAGCGCAACCCCATTTTCAACTGTGTACCCTCTCAGATCAGTCACATCTGTGCAATCACCTGTGTGTTTGAAGAAAACCCACAGCAGCTTACTGACCTATGTAGTATATTTGTATGTTTGAGTGTAGCCTAGAGCTAAGGGAAAGTGAAACGCTAATTCATTCGGTTGCACACCTCAACTGTCTCTCAACTGGGTTGGTTCGAGACACTTTATTGGTTATTCGGAGTTCCCTAATAGCGACAGATCGTAGAAGGTATTCTAATCCACCAGTTCAGACTCACCCGGTACCACCCGAGCCGTGGTCAGTTGAACTAAAAGCTGCATACTTTTGGATTATTCGGTTTTAATTATCTGGGATATAGAAAGGGTTTGAAATGTAATCTGATCAGTTTAACATGCCCATAGCAAGAAAGGAAGAATTAAGTCCCAGAATTTGTTTCAGGGCACCTGAGATTCTCGCCAGGTCGGGACATGGTAAAGCTGTTGATTGGTGGTCTCTAGGCGCCTTGATGTATGATATGCTAACTGGAGCAGTCAGTATTTTGTTTTCCCTCCTTCGTTTAAATCTAATAGAAATTACATTTTATCTTTTTAAAGTGGTGATGCATACCATGACAAGTTCTTTAGACTTCCATTTCATATAGGCTATGTGAAAATCATGTAAGTATTGATATCTCACTAAAATTAGAAACCATCATTGATTGTTATATCTGTTGTGATTGAAGACTAATACAATTATTGAAATAGTTCCTACCTAGGTTTGTGTTTCAAAAATAAGTTTCTCTTATTTATTATCTTTAAATATCCGTACCAATAAGTTTGTGTTTTTGTTTAAAGTACGATTCAATAGAATATTATGCATATATCAATAAAAATTCTTTATTTTTGTTGTATCAATTCTACTTAGGCTATGACCTTGTAATGGAATCTAATATACAGAATGTTTAATTTTTTTACGACTGTTTTTAATTCTATTAACTTGTTTTGTTTTTTATTTGCTTCATTGTAATTGTTTACTAATGTGTAATTTTCCTTTTTTTCTATTTTATTTCTATTTTAGCCACCATTCACAGCGGATAATCGTAAAAAAACTATAGAAAAAATCCTTAGGGGTAAGTTGATCTTGCCACCTTATCTTACTCCTGATGCAAAGGACTTAATTAGAAAATTGCTAAAGGTTTGTAAGATTTAACGTATTAATTACTGAGTTGTAATTGTTCATTATTGTTAATAGTACATATGGAATAACATGTATATTTTGTAGAGGCAAGTGGTACAACGACTAGGATCTTCAAGTATTGATGGCGAAGCTATTAAAAACCATCTGTTCTTCAAACATATTAATTGGCAAGATGTCCTTAGCAGGAAATTAGAGCCACCTTTTAAACCAAGCTTAGTAAGTTTTCTTCGTTTAAATTTTGTCTGGGTGTTCTGTTAACATTATCTATTAGTTTACTTAAGGATATGTCTCCTTTTAATAGTACTGTTCCTATCAGTGCTCCTTACTGAGGAGTATAAGGCACATCTATTTTTGGATAAAGTTGGTATAGGTTCTCATTTGCCTACCTGTGTTTTGTAGCTTGCTCTTTCTCCTTATTGCTCAAGCGTTAATTCATTAAATTTGATTCTCTTGTTTTATTCTTACTTTAAATTTCCTTTTCATAAGTCCATGAATAAGAAGTTGTCTTCTCATGAGACAGTTTTGTCTCAATGTATTTTTAATTAATTTGACGGGTATTATCCGGAATCTTTCATATATTTGTATAAACCGTAGCACCCTCTGCATATTTGGCTACTAGAAGAAGTAAGGATTCTATTATCCAATTTAATATGATGTTTCAGCAATTCTTTTGTCGGTTGTTATTAGCTCAGATATTGGAAAGAAAGGAGAATGTTGATTTCGGAAATAATTTATAGAAAGCTGTAAATTGTTTAACCTCTTCAGTGCAGATCTGGAATCAATATATTAAATTACTCCCCCACCACCTCCCCCTCATGCTAAGTGTGTTTGGTTGAGTCTTCACGATGTCCTGTTATTAACATTGCAATCTTTATTGTGGCTCTTTTGAAGAAAATTGATTCTCGTTCAACGGGGAATAAGAGTTGGTAACTTTATAGAGACCGTGTATCCTGCCACCTTTGTTTCTAACAAATGATTAATTTTAAAGACAGAATTCATCTGAGTGAATACAACAAATTTGTTAATGAAGGATTTTATAAAATCAAAATCAATGACGAGGCATATCGAACATTGGAATTACCACAAGTATTCTCACCTTGCCTATTTTTGTAGATCTGGCTCATGAAGTTGATTGTAGTTATGTGATTTATCATTTGCCTTAACATGACAACATTTTGATGCTAGAGATTCAATCATTTTAAAAGACGAGGTGGATGTTCAAAAATACGGGACTGGTTCTGGTTGCATGAATTCTCATGTAATGGTCACATTATGAACACTCATGTAAGTATGAAGTGATATTGTGGCAGATGTTACTATAAATTGCCACAGTGTTTATAAAATCGGAAATGGTTTTTGTCAAAAATGGTTGGTACTAATTATTTAACAAGAAAAATTTAATGTAATTTAATTTTCTCAAATTTAACAAGAGAAAAAATAATATCTATTTGCAGTTCCATTTTTATGGTGAAAGTTCATGATTAATTTATTCTTGTAAATCCTGACACGACTTTCAGAAGTATTTCCCACATACAATTTCAACCATATGTGTCCCAACAATCACGATATTATTTAAAAACAAGAAATAAAAAGATTTATGTACAAAATCAATACAAAGGGTTCATATTCTTTAAAATATTATCCACAGCATCTATGCATTTCCTCCACCGACTCTTCCCTATCCAGTTGTCTCTAGGTCTTAACAGTGACCTCCGCATTTCATCATCGATAATATAGTCAGGTTTAATTTCACACGTCTTTCAGTTCACTTGCGAACAACACTCGATGGGCCTTTTACTCGTCAACCAGTTTAGCGTAGGTCTTTCGCATATCAGTTTGTCCGTAATGTACTACTGCTTTGAAATTTGCATAGAGTCAGCTAACGAATGGGTTTCAAAAAAATGTATTCATAACTTTTGAGGCACACTTAGTGGGTATATATATATAATTAGTACGCTATGTTTAGCTTGGATTTGTTTCTTGCATAATTTTTCCTATTTTTGGAAGTTCTTGGTTTCTTCCTCAAAGCTATGGAATGCACTAGTATTCCTTATTAGTCAGGACAAGTATCATTTGAAAAAAAATTCTTAGGAAAAATGGTAAATACGTTAGAGATTCTTGATATTTATATTTAAAAGATGGTAGAGTTGTCGTTGAAGGTTTACTTGTTTGTTTTTGCCGGGTAAGTTTATTTCCAGAGATTAGTGCAGGGTGGTAGGCCTCTTCATCTAGGCCTACTCTAGAATGGACTAATCTGAATGGACCTACCTTAAACAATTTAAAGACTCTACTTGTACTAGCGATTTGAATTTATTTCTGGTTTGAATTATTTTGCTTGAATGATTATTGCTTCCATTAATTGTAATCTGAAATTATCGTTTTCTTTTACTAATATTTTCGGTTCCATTTAATTAATCCCACTTGTCAGATTGCATTTATGGACATCTTTTGTATTGGATTTTGGATCACCAGATGAAAGGTGCATTGTGATTCTCCTGAATAAAGAAGTGTTGTCATTCCGATTTGATCCGATATGTGTTTTTGTAGGCCTCGTAGCTCCCGATATGACATGTGTACTCATACATCAGATAAGTTTTTTTCACTTTAGAATCGTTGTTGCTGGGATTATTCTTCATTATTAGTTTACTAACGGTCCGGCTTTGATAGAATGTTATTAGAACCACCTTATCATCAGGGTTTATGCACTTAACTTGTTTTTTACAATATGCTTCAGTATTGGTTTATGTATGTATATATAAAAGAAGAACTGCAATCAACTTTTACTTTTTTATTATATATATACAAAAGTAAAAGTTGATTGCAGTTCTTTTAACATAACATTTCTTGTTAATTAGTACCTGCGTTATATTTAGACTGGATTTGCTTCTTGAATAATTTTTCCGATTTTCGGAAGTTTTTCCTTGTTTCTTCGTTAAAATTGAGTAAAGCACTAGTTATGTTACACGTAGACATGTTTCAAGACATAACTATTTAAGTATATATATATATATATATATATATAATGATCAAACCACAATATGAAATGGGGGAAAAGACTAAGATCTTTCAACCGTAACAAGCGGTCTTCGTCAGAGTCAAAACCCAACTGGATTGATCTTTTGAAAAATTTTCGTCTTTTTTTCCCCATTTCATATTGTGGTTTGATCACTGATTGTTATTTCACATATTTATGTGATATCTTGTTAAATATATATGTATATATATATAAAGATTTCACATAAACACGTGAAATAACAATCAATGATCAAACCACATTATGAAATCAGAAATCAAGACTAAGATCTTTCAAAGACCGCTTGTTACGGTTGAAAGATCTTAGTCTTGTTTTCCCATTTCATATTGCGGTTTGATCATTGATATATATATATATATATATAGGGGCCAGGTTAGCTCAGTGGTTAACGTACTCGCCTCTGAACTGATAGGACCGGGGTTCGATCCCCACCTGGCCCTCGATTTATTCACGCGGGAGGTGATAAATCTGAGCACGTCATCTCTTGGAGAAGGACGTTAAACCGTCGGTCCCAGCCTGTACGATGTCAGGTACAGGATCCCTACTTTAAATACACTTGAGTTGGACAAAATTTAGGACTCCCACTGTAGAATCAATCTTCATTGTGTGGTATCACAAAGGGCCAATGCTCGGCCCACGTGTGTTCCCTTGTGGGACTGCCATTGCAACCTAACCTTACCTATATATATATAAATGATTGTACCATGGTGGCTTTATCGGTAAGAATGCTTCTCGAATTCATAGATATGGTTCTACTGCCATAGTCCTTGGTTGTTTGACTGACAAAGGACCCTTTTTTCCTTGTCTCCAGTTATTTAACTACCTGTTATCAGGTTTCGGTCTACCTAGTAGTAGTACTACGATTGAAATTATTTCGATACTTGTCGTGTGCAGGAGGAGTAGTTGCTAGGTAGCTAAGTAGCAACTCTCTCTCTCTCTCTCTCTCTCTCTCTCTCTCTCTCTCTCTCTCTCTCTCTCTCTCTCTCTCTCTCTCTCTCTCTCTCTCTCTCTCTCTATATATATATATATATATATATATATATATATTGGTATAAATAGGCAGCAGATCCTCTTTTAAACAAGTATCATTAAAATTAACCGCAGTCTCGGCATTCACGATCTTAAGACTGAGAGATTCGATCCTACGAACTAACCTCCTGCTAACAGGGTTCAACTGGGAAAGGAGTTGGCCAAGTGACATGTTAAATTGAAATCGATAACTCATGCTTAGTCATTGCTATAAATAGATTAAAAGGATAGTACAGGTTAATATAAAGAGAGGGTCAAAGGTCAATAATGAGCAAGAAACAAGCGGTTAGAATAAAAGAGTTGAAAGGTCAACGGTATAACTGGACTAATAGAGAATAAATAGATTAAGAAAATTAATAATAATAATAATGTTAATAATAATTAATAATAATAATAATTAAGATTTATAGTAAACTAGAAAAGATATATTAAATAAAGAGTTGAAAGAGAGTAAGAATTAATAGGGAAGGTATAGTTAGTTAGAAAATAAAGAAAAGAATAATAATAAATATAAGAAAAGAAAACGTATTGATTGCGCAAGACCCTGGCTGCTCGGCGCGAGTCGGCCTCCGGCATCAGGTGATCTGCAGCTGTTCTCCAGTTGGTCTCCGCCTGCTCTTCCCCCACTCCCCTTACCCCCACTACTTGCCTGCTTTCCCTTCCCTACGCCATTTGCGTCCTGGATCTCCTAGGAACAACTTCGCCCGTCGATGACATCTGTGATGTCGAAAGCTTGCGCACTCAATACGTTTTCTTTTCTTATATTTATTATTATTCTTTTCTTTATTTTCTAACTAACTATACCTTCCCTATTAATTCTTACTCTCTTTCAACTCTTTATTTAATATATCTTTTCTAGTTTACTATTAATCTTAATTATTATTATTAATTATTATTAACATTATTATTATTATTAATTTTCTTAATCTATTTATTCTCTATTAGTCCAGTTATACCGTTGACCTTTCAACTCTTTTATTCTAACCGCTTGTTTCTTGCTCATTATTGACCTTTGACCCTCTCTTTATATTAACCTGTATTATCCTTTTAATCTATTTATAGCAATGACTAAGCATGAGTTATCGATTTTAATTTAACATGTCACTTGGCCAACTCCTTTCCCAGTTGAACCCTGTTAGCAGGAGGTTAGTTCGTAGGATCGAATCTCTCAGTCTTAAGATCGTGAATGCCGACTGCGGTTAATTTTAATGATATACACATATATATATATATATATAAATTAAATGATATGATTCCACGAACTAAATAAACTAGATTCACAGAAAGAACAAACATAAAAGAAATCACAGAAACTCACTACTATATTTCGATTGTCTCGTCATCAGGAATATAGATGTAGTCACTTGTCTGCGGAGCGACTCACAACTATCTTCCTGATGATGAGGCAATCGAAATATAGCAGTGAGTTCATGTGATTACTTTTATGTGTGTTCTTTCTGTGAATCTAGTTTATATATATAATAAAACCTAATGCAGGATGAACGTATGTTCTGACCTCAAGAACTGGATAGCTGTTAATGTGAAACTTTGAAGTAGATATGTGAAATTAAACTTCAGAAAAGATAATAAATGTGGGTACTCATTTTACTTTGAACATCCAGCTCTGCAACATTTTATGTACAGTGATTTTATATTTTGTTGTTGGGTTTTGTTATATTAAATTAAAAAAGAATGTTTCTAAATATAATAACGCAGTAACTAAAGGTCACCCACCAGGACTCCGCCTCTTAGAAACGTCATTACTAACCTAAACTGAAGGGATTAAAAACGTTATACCTTTTCTCTGATTATTTCTAAATTCAACCCTCACTATACTGTCTTTTTTACGATTCAAAAGGGAAGAACACTAAGTCTCCACACAAAAAAAGATTTTCATAAATATTTCGGTGCGTTTCGAACACGCAGTATTCATCGTCAGGTTAAATCTACAATACAAAACATAATAAAAATGTTGAAATTAAATACATAAAAACAGCCAAAATGTAAACTAAAATGAGTTACATATCTGCCTCAGTAAGGTAATATTGAGTTTCAGTAATGCGATAGGTATGTAACATACCATATGTAGCATTCCTTCTCCCTTCTCATATTACTTTGTTTCCCTTAGTATCCTATGAGTCCTTAAACATTCAACACTCCACTTTACTGAGTTAGGTATGTAACTCTTTTTAGTTTTTATATTAGTTAATATGTTGGTTGTTTTTTCTGTATTCAATTCGAAAATGTTTATTCTTATTTTTTTGTATTTTAAATGTAACCTGACGATGAACACTGGGTGTTTGAAACGCGTTGACGTTTGATAAAACCTTTTTTGTGAGGAGACATAGTATTTCTTCCCTTATTAATCATGAGTAAATACCACACAATAACTGCTTGCAAAGCTCATGATTGGTTTTTTTCCTTTAATGCTTGTATTTACTATTTCAGTAACCGTATCAGAAAGTAGTAGATTTTTGTTTTTTCTTCGAATGAACAAAACATGCCAAAATAGTTCTTTAATTTAGTAACATCACTTGGTATTATACTCTTAGTCCCGATATAATTTTTTATTAGGATTCTATATTAAAAGTATAGAAAAAGATATTTTGTTAACATTGATATATTATTGATTGGCGTGGATTGACGTTTCCATGGTAATATAATATCGTGGTTTCGTCCCTCTATGCGAAAATCTTGAAGGAACATCATTCATTTAGTTGATTATATATATAAAAAAGTGAAATTTGTACAACCCTCAATTATTCTCTTGCTGTTTCCTGAAATTAATTTTGTTGAAGTTATTTTTTTTTGTTTTTAGTTTGTTAATATATACTTATACTACGTTTCATTCGATTTTATACGTGGTTTCCTATTTTATATCTGTTATTATGTTCAATTTCTACTATCACTTCTATTAAACAACTGAGTACAATCAGAAACAAGCGACTATGAAATTCAAATACTGATGAAAGTTTGTTGTGATAATTAACAATAAGTTAATAAACGAAAGTATGGATCTTTGTATTGTGTTATTATTGTTTTTAGATACTGTAAAATGATATGCTTGTTTTGTAGGCAAGTGACGATGATGTATCACAGTTTGATACAAAATTCACGAAACAAACTCCTATAGATTCCCCTGATGAATCGACTTTAAGTGAAAGTGCGAATTTGGTGTTTCAGGTACTTCCGTTTTCAATATGTTAATATGTTAATTTAAATATTATACATTGTTATGTTCTTACTTTTATATTAAATCAAGTTTTTGAATTCTAAATAGGTATTTTATTCTCCTGTTATGTAAATGTAAAGCTTTTCAGACAATTTTAATTTTATGGGTACAGTATATCATGTTTTATACGTGTTTTTACTCTTGCTCTACTGTTTTTTGATATCATCCGCCTTTGAAAATCAACTCATGCTATGTTTTCGTTTTTAATAAACTATGCATTACTTGTATTAGCTGCAGCATATCTCTTTTCATTAATAGGCCAAAACTCTGTACCAGAACATGTCAGTATTTTCTGATAGCCAGTTTTGGACTAAATGGCTCGTGTGAGCCGGTGCACCATCCTGTTGAAATACATATTCCCTTCCCGCGGCCAGCGATAGTTTCTTTGGCTGATTTTGGCATCAACAGTGAAAATGTTTTCATCGGAAAAAATCTGATTCGCCCCGCTATTTCATTTTTCAAAGAACTCAGTAGCACGTTGCAATGAGCAATCCACTTTATTCTGGCAGCCTCAGACAACATCTGTCGCACCTTTATTGTGTGCGACTTGTGACGTACGTTCTCATCTGAAATTCGACGCATTATCGCTGACACCCACCATTGACGCCAATTTCCGCAACAATTGTCCAGGGTACTCCGAAATCAGCTCCTGAGCTCCATGACCGCCGGAATTCATGACACGTGTTCCCTCAAATGGGAATTCCCGACGGTTTAGCGGAACCTTCCTCGGATTTATCCGAAGTATTGTATTTCGCCAGAATACCATAAGCAGTCGATCTCGGGTACCCGAAGAATCGAATGAGCTCGGTCGACGAACGCCCAGCGCGAAGGCTTTCAATAATCGCGTCTCTTTGATTGTATTCCGTACTTGTACCTAGCATCTCGGCTACTTTACGGTTATGGCTGTCTTACTAGACGCCCATGGCATTCAAGAACCTCAATCGCGACCTCTGACGGAACTAAGGTATGGTGGGAAATTCAAATTGAAATTTGTCCGAATTAACTACCGCACCGTGTATGTATAAGTGATTATCGAATTAGATTCAACAAACTAGAGAAACACAAGTAAAATACTAGAGACACAAAAAATCTCACTAAGATATTTCGACATACGTCGTCATGATGAGGGTGAAATGAGCCACTCCTTGTGGCGACGGATGTTGAAATATTGTAGTGAGTTTTTGAATTTGCCTGTGTTTTCTCTCTTTAGTATTGAATTCTGCTGTGCATATTTACATAATTAACATTTTGCTGTGAAATATTACATAATTTATTGTATCATAAAAGTTTACTAAATTTTCTCATTGATGCCATACTTTATATAATTATGATTAATTCATCTTCTCCCTTTTTAGGGTTTTACTTATGTTGCCCCTTCAGTGTTAGAAGAAATGTGCAGGCCACTTCGAATAGCAAAAGCAAGATCGCCAAGAAAGGGAAGTATTGCCGCTGTGGCTACAGCAGCCGCCGGTTCATTATCTTCACCTTACTGTAGTAGCAGAATAGGAGTCGGTCTTCCTACCAGTAGCATACACCATGCCTCTTCATCTGGTCATCACCATCACCACCTACCTCAACCCAACTACCTCTTACAACACGATGAGGCAATGGAAATCACACCACCTACTCCTTTGCTCTTACCATGAATGTTGCTTAATTCTGAATGATTCTTACCATGGACTTTTCTGATTGTTTTCAGAACATCTACCTTACAGAATTACAATTTTCATTACCTATATTAAATATTTTATCTGAAACGAAACTTCAAAATGCTTTAAATGTAATGAAACTATTTTTTTTTTATCAGAGTTATATAGAAACATTAAATTTGTAAAACACGATAATTTTTTATTTAAGTTGGAGTAAGAGATACTCTTGTATAATACGAATGTCTTGAAAGTAGTCCTGTAACTTCTAACCACGTGCGCTTCTTTCTAACAATATTTTTCCTTCTACCTTATATGATAAAAGGACACAGTAACAAGCAAAAAAGAGTAGTATGAACACCACCACATTAAGCCTAGAAATAAAATCTCCTGACCTTATTTTTTTTCTTTACATTTAGTAATGCAAGTGTAGACACAAATAAGTAATATATATATATATGAAGTTCAAAATCGAAGAGGGTAACACACAGTAAAGAAACACACTAATTCAAATTTTTGGAAAACCCGTCTTTAGGAGAAATGAGAGAGAGATGGTGAGAGAGAGAGAGAGAGAGAGAGAGAGGCCAAACACGCAGGAGACGCAACGGCAGGTAACCGATACGGTACCTGATGGTGATAAAGGAGAAGATTTTATAAGAAAATTCAGATAAACATTACATGTTGGTAAATTTAAATGGATCAAAAGGAATCAAGAGAAAAAAATAATCTTTTAAGGTTTAGTCCAAGAGTATTACCCTCGCGCCCTGAGCAACCAGATGTGCGGCTTCTCAGAGGTAGACCATTGATTTAGTGTGAAAGGCAACAGGTAAATTGGAGTGGTTATTGACAGATGTTCTATGACCTTCATAATATGCTTCAGCATGTTAGAGGGCAGTTCTTTGTAGAACGAATCACAATGAGTACACTCCAGTTTGTAAACACAGTTTTTGGAAATACAAGAGTAATCCATAGCAACAGGACAGGACAGGTTTCAGGAAGGTGAAATCTATAAAGGGTGTGAAAGAAATCTTTAGGAGAGGGGTTGACTGGGTTAAGAATCTGCCGCTATTCTTAACCGATCTTTGAAGAAACGTTTGATTACCTCTCCTCAAAGATCTTACCTCTTTGTCAGTGGGCTCAAAGAGTTGTTAACGTCGAGGGTACCCTGAACTACCCGTTTCTCAACCCACTTTCACACTTCACTGCCTTTGATGACAATACTGTGACCCTTAGAACCTGTGATGAGCCACACATCTGGTTGCACAGGATGCGTGGAAAGTACACCTGGATAAACCTTGAAATATTTTTTTCCTTATTCCTTTTGATTTATTTAACTCATTTAATGCATTTACCAACTTATACTGCCTATCTGATTTCCTTAGAAAGTCTTCATTATTGCAAGAACGGGTGCGCGTCGGGTACCATCAGCACCATCGGGTAACCGGATCGGTTACTTACCGTTGCGTCTCCGGCGTGTTTGGTCTTCCTCTCTATTTTCTCCCAATGACTGATTTTCCGAAAATTTGAGTTACAAAGTGTGTTTCTTTACTCTTTGTAATACTGTGTTACTCTTCTTCGATTTTGAACTTGTTTATGTCCAGTTTAGATTTCCTTTCCGAGTTTGTAGTGAATATATATCAATGTCTAAAACACAATAAGAAATCTGAAAAATAACCAAGATCTTTGAACCGGAAACGTATCAGTTGGACTCTTAACAAAGAAAATTTGTTTTTGATGAAAGATCTTATTTATTTTTCAAATATTCTCATTGTGGTTTAGAAGTTGAGATATATATATATATATCTAAACAAGTTATGTTTAATAGTTTTCTAAATTAGTCTTTCATTTTCCATTTCTACACTTTCATTCTTCCTTACAAACAATGTCATGTTTGTAGTGGCGTTAAATGTACAGAAAAAAGTTAAGTAAGATCGTATTCAGTTACAAAACGAAATTCTCTCAAGGAAAAAAGAAATGTAAATTTGTTGTTAGGTATTTCCTTTTCGATCGCCTTCTTAGTGTTTTAATTTTTACTGGGAGTTGATCTTGAATGGTAAAGAACATCTAATCACTGTAGCTATTTGTCTTATGGTTACAAATTATAGATTATCCGTTGAAACAGAAATATCGGAGTAAGAATTACAAAGTTCTACTTTTACTTTTGTAATCTGGTTTATTAAAAGAATTGGTGTTCTATTATTATTAATGACGCGTTTAAATTAAATTAGTTATTGTTAGAAGAAACTTCCGATAACTTTTGAGAGATAATTACAGGAAATAGGTTTATTAACCTTAACTACAACGTAAACAGTCATTTGTATGTAATTTTTTTTTCACTGTTTTTCTCTTTAAGTTACACCTTATTTAAATGTACACTCTATAATTGATATTACGCTTATGTTATTTAAGAAACCAGTTATAGCATGTGATACCATTTATACTAATGTTATTAATTTGTGCTTCAAATACAGGAAAACTTTTTCTGAAAGTAATTTTTTTTTTCTGTTTAGTTTTTAACAATAGCACTTTCTTAACATTACTTAAGTTTCAAAAACAGCAGTATTTTGTATTTTCATAAATTGTCAATCTTATTTATTGTCAAGAATTAAAAACGAATTTAGTGATACAGAAGAATGACATTACAGGTTATGTTATCATTAAAGAAGTATAAAACATAAAATTAAAAAAAATACTGGTGATAATGCATAAAAAATATCAAGTCTCAACAATTTTTCAATTGATGTTGATGTAACCTTCAGATATATCGTTGAGTAAAAATGGAAAATTGGTGGTGGTTTGAAAATTTCTTTAGTAATCAAAATTAATTTTCAATAAATTAAGGCAATGTTAATGAGTTTTGACGTGCTGGACTGTTTTCATTCGCCTTTGCATTGCATTTAAGTGAAATGGATTTTACCTATGCATTATTGAATGGTCACATTACATAAGCGAGTCGGAGGAAAAGTCTTATCCCAAACTCTCTCCATTCTAATGATTAGATTGTTGAAGTCAAATTCATACTAACTGAAAATCTTTTTTTTTTTCAACTTCATTATGGAATCATTTTTTCAATGGAAGAGGTCATAATGGTTTTTTGCATCTATGACACCTTTCTGTAGTGATACTGTTCTTTTCAGATGTCCTAAATTCAGACAATTGAAATTAATATTTGAATGAAGTAGTTATATAAATTATTGCGTTAATTGCCATATTAAATTCTCGGATTTTCTGTTTCATTTTTTTGCTTATAAACCAGTCTCTATAGTCAGTTAATCTATTGTAATATAAGTGCAAGTACTGATAGCCTATATTGTAAAGCTAATGGTTAAAAAATAATATAGCGGTTGTGAACAATACTTTCTGAACGGATTTTGTTTCATTGATCTTTAGAGAAAATGTAATTATGAAAAATGAAAATATAGATACAAATTGACAGAGTCGTTGTACTGACAATAACAAAGAGCCATTGATACTTTGAGTAATTTAAAACCTAACAAAAATAAATGCAATTTTAAATTTATTCTTAAATATGTTAAACTTGGGGAATACTCTAACTTTGCCTAATTTTTCTGAGATTATTAATTTTATTTGAATCTTCATTAGTAGTCCGTGCGAGTCCTGTATGAAGCAAAATTTCTTAATGTACTTGGATTTTCTATTAAGAAATTTAGTTTTATCGTATTTAATTAAAAAATATGCTATCTCAATGGCTGTCAGACAAAAAGGAATATTATACTATTCTTTCTTTTACTGTGGGTATATGAAAGGTTCAGTGTATTTCGCTCTATCAAAATTATAATTGAAGTCTGTTGACAAAACGATTAGGTTTTAGCATACAAAACTTTGGTACGTCTAGGCTCGTATGAAAACAATTTTACTTTGATTTTAAATTTATTGAAACTATTTGTTAATGCTTTCGTACTATGAACATAAGTCATTATGGTGGCTAAATCAGTCTAAATCTAGTCTTCCAAATGAAACTGCATACATATTTAAAGGTTTAATAATGAATAGGTTTTGACTCTCCCATATGTGGTATTTATTTTAAAAATAATTTACTTTCATCCTCTGAAAATTACTGATCCATTTCTCTTAAAATGTTGTAATTTTTGCTCATAAGAAAGGGTTCACAATGTTAGATTATTAACAATACTGCCATATTAAAATCAGGTTTCATTGTTTTGAAAATAAAGTTTTTTTAAGTGAAATCAGTCGTGAATATTTCTAAGTGGTAAGGACAATGTTGTTCAGACGGAGCAAATTCCTAGTATGATTATTTAAAAATTATCTAAAGAGTAACTATAATGACTGAAGTAATACACGTCGTTAATTATGACAGTAAAAATTAGATACGTCTCTGTATCATTGAAGCTCGTTTCAGAGTCACATTGACTATGTATATAAGTAGTGCAAATAGATTGAGTAATGTATTCCTTTACATTGACCTAACAAGTAGATCTCTGAAAATACCTTTTAATTTTCATGGAATGACAAAAGCTTATTGTGATATCTGTCATAACCGTGTCAGTTGTACTCCAGAAAAAATGGAAATTGAATTTTCGGTAAATCCGTTTTGATTTTGATAATACTTATGCTTTTGTCTTAAATGGGAAAGCACATTATGTTTTTGGATTTCGTGTTTGATCTCATTAATTCTTCTAAAGTTGTATATATTTGTTGCAGTCTCAGCAATAGGAACTTTCTTATGAATTACATTACCTTATATATAAATATATAAATATATATATATATATATATGTGTGTGTAGTTTTTATTTACAGTCGCGTACTAGGATCTGGAAAATACAATCCTTTTTAATTTTTGTTTCTTCCATTTTTTTTAATATTGTTTTATCTTTAGAAATGGCGGCACTTCGCTTCTGTTTTAGTTTTATTTTTGTATGAGCTGATCATTATATCATTGTCATAGTAATAATGGTGTAATTTGTATTTGATTACACATATTTATCTATGTAATATTAGCGATGAATCGAAGTGATTAAAATATATGGTGTAATTACAGGAGGTTTTTACGAATCACTCCCCAGAATTACGTAAAAAATATTATTTTTGTAATGGCAGTTTTGTTAGTAGTTCGATACGTGAAAAAAGTGACTAAAATTCCTAGCAAATAGAGGGACCCATTTTTTCCTTGCTTCGATTTACAGTGTAAACTGTTATTCCTTTTAAAAACAAATTTTTAACCTTTGCTGGTGTCCTCATTTTTGGTACAATGTATATAAACCTAGAATGTCGTTACCATAGAGTTGTGTAGTCCTTTTTTTGATTCAGTTCCATAAATCTACTTTTGAAAAGTGTAAATTTGAATAATCTGATGTGCTTTTTTATGAATTGTTTGTTATATTTGTTGTACATGGAAGTATATATATATATACATGTGAGTGTGAGAGTATTTTAAAACTTTTATATGAGGAAAATCTTTTTAAAAGCTATATTATGTATACTAAATCAATGATGAATAAATAAGCTTAATTCCATAATTAATTTTTTAATAGGTACATTGATCAATTAAGTAAATGACTTTACTAATATTTGATACATTTGAAAAATATGTTCATAAATATCATGGTAGTGAGAAGCCAATTTGATTCCATAATGTTGTCTCTTTTTAATATTTTTATAATTGATAAATACAAGAATTGAAGAAAATCTAATCTTCATTCATTTTGATAAATAAGACGTTTGATGTGAATGATTAATTTCTAGAACTCGTCGTTTAAAAAAAAAAAAAAAAAAAAAAAAAAAAAAAAAAAAAAAAATGTATAAAGGTTTAATTGTAGTATGCATCTTTGGCATTTATCTATACAATTTTGCAGAGAACCAACCCAAACTAATAAAATGAATGATTATATTATTTTACTTTAATTAAAATATCAATGTAATTTAAAGTTTGTTTACTTTGGAATTTTCATGTAAGTATGGAAAATAAATTACTAAAATGTTGCACAAATTCCAAACCCACATGTTCCATTTACTTTGAAAATTATTCTATGCGTGGATTTAGTTTCATTTACATCATGAAACTGTACTAACTAATAAAAGGAAAAAATGGTTACTATATGTTCACAAATAATTTTTAAATAATTTACAAATTAGTGAAGTATTGTTAATATTTTGTGTATATAAATTTGGTTACATATTTATAGAATAGTTGGCCGCATAGGTTGTTTTTGTTTCCATTTATTAATTAAAATATTGAGTAAAATATTCCTTTAGTAGTTCATAAATTTATTAATTTGAAATGTTTTGTGAGTTAATATTTGAGCTCTTGTTCTAATTAACATGCATTTTGTTGAAGTTTCATTGAGTTGCAGGTTGAAATCATTTATAACATTGAAAAATTATTTAGGTGATCTTATTTTATTAATTATATTTTCAATTTTATGCCATTTGCATATCCATTGTATTTGTTATTTGAGTTATGGGAATAGTGTTGGGACTTACTGCAAGCTTTGAATGTAAAATGTTTTCTTTTTGTATAATATCATTTGTATTCATGGGATAATTTACGCCAAGAAAAAAAGATTATATACTGGTATTGGCTATCCACTATCCACGTGGATAAGTATGGAACTGATTATTTAAAATTTATTTTTTTTAAATATATTACATTAAAAATAATATATTATTTATTAAAAAATTAGAATGAAAACAAATATTTTATTTGTTTTTATGCAGTGTCTTATTGTGGAAGGTTTGAAGCTTCTTAATATAGTAATTTTTTTTGTGAATGCCTCGAACTTAAGTCTTATTTGGGGTTATGTTATGTTAATGGGTTGTTTGCCCATATTGTGGATATTTATTTTTCTTTTAGTTCTCATTATAATCAATATTTTTATTTTGTTCAAGTTCCGTTATTGTGGTTTTGTTTCGTAGCATCAAATTATAAAATAAAAAGTTATAGTGTTTAAATTATTTCTACTCATTATCCTCAAATAAGTACTTGTTGTGTTGGTTTATGGTTTATGTTATGAATTAACACATATTTTTTTATTAGAAATTAATTCTCATATTTTTTGTGTAGTTATATGCAAATAGCATAAACAGTTGTGCAGTTATGTGGAAAATATTTGGAGTTCTTCTGTTAACTTTTTCTGTCTGTGTTAAAAATATATTATTAACACAAACTAATACTGTTATATAATGTATATAAATAAAGAGATTTCAAAATAAACGTGTGGTGAAACAAAAATCAACGTCCAAACCACAGTTAAGAAATCAGAAAAAAGACTTAAGATCGATCTTTCAACCGTGACAAGTGATCTTCGTCAAAGTCAAATCTCAACTGATTTGACAACAGAAACTTTATACTGACGTAGACCACTTGTTACGGTTGAAAGATCTTAATCTTTTTTGTGATTTCTTACTGTAATTTGGACGTTGATGTATATAAATATGAAGAGAATAGAATAACAGGATCAAGTCAAGTTCTCCAAATTTAAATTACACATTAATTGCCGATGTTTCTACCTATATTCAAAATTTTTTCATAGGCCTACAAAAGGAGAGGAAAAATAAGTCATTATCATACATAAGATATATTCATATAGATATCATACATACATAGAATCAACATACAAATTAAATGAAAAGAAGTTTATCATGTGCAGTTTTTTATTATCAATGTGTAATCTTGCATTGTAAAATTAATATAAAATTAGACCAATTTTTAGAAAAAAAAATTACAAAAGAGTTTATGATATCGAAAACCATAAACCGAAATTGTGATTCCAATAGCTTTTTCGATTTCATATACTCATGTTTTTTTTAAAAAAAAATTGTCTAATTTTATATTAATTTTATAGTATAGGATTACACATTAATTATACAAAATTGCACATGATGTACTACTTTTCATTGAGTTTTATACTAATTCTATGTATGTATGATGTGTTCCTCCCCTTTTGTAGGACTGCAAAAAAGATTTTGAATAAAGATCAAAACATCAATGTAATTTGAATTTGTAGAAACTGACAGCATGTGGATACTATATTCTTGTCATATTCTTATATCAACAGTTGAAAATTCCTTTTTATATATATCAACATTTAAACCATAGAAAGAAATCAGAAAAACGACTAAGATCTTTAACCAAAACAAGCAATCTCCGTAGGAGTCCAACTGATACTGAAACAAGTGATGTAAAAACATCATATGGTGTTGTGTTAAAAAGAGTGGAATGCAAGAGAGGTATTTTAAAGTTCGTTAAGTGTAGGAAAGAGAACAAATAGTTGGTAAGGCAAGTCAGGGTGAAAGAAGGAATTCAGGAAGAAATAAGTAACAGTCTGCTGTCAACTCTCGTAGATAAAGCTGTTGCACTCGTCGCTATTGAGTTGGTAACTTTTGTCTCAGGTCTAGGAGGAACATAAATATAAAATTTGGTGGTTATAACTTTTTTTTTTGAGATATCTTGCTGAAACACATACAGACAATTGGCGAAACCTGTTTTATTGGATTCAGAGTACCTCAAAACGTGTATTTCATTGAAAATTCGATATCAAATTTTGACCCAAATGCAATACTTTCATTAGTCTATATTTCATATAATGTAGAATCAAACTACATTATTAGTAAACTATAATTATAAATATAATAATATATATTTATATTATTATTATTATATTATACTATAATAATTATAATTAGTAAACATAATTATAATCAAACTATTATTATTATTATTATTAAAGCTAGCTTTTATGTTATGGATGAGCTGTATAACTGTTGAGCAATGTTTCCTCTTGGAATGACAGTGCGCTTTATTGTCCATTATATGTTTTTGAACACCTTTTTTTCCCTAAAATACGAACTCGAGTAAATTGAAAGTTTCTCGTTATTATAGAATTAATATTTATTTGTCGACCCAAAAAAAAAAATTCAAGATTGATTATTCAATAAAAGAAAAAGTGAATTTTGCGAAAAATGTAATTTTTTGTCTTAGAGGTTGTGAACATGATGCAGGTACATCGTTTGACCTGTCAGAATTAAAATAAACAAAACAAGATAGTTCCTTATAGGAAGATAACCTGTGTAGTTTTTTGGTAAAATGTTATAAAAGAAAAAGTGTTAATTCAGAATTTTTTTTATTCGCTGAACAATGTAATACTGAAACTTTTCATATGGCATCTACCTAAAATTAGTATGTTGTCGAAAGAAAAAGTTTTAGTCCAATGGTGGTATAGGTGATACAGCCCTGAAAATATTTAACTCGTCTTGGAATAAGAGCAACCTGCTCTACTTATCGGATTAAGTTTAGATTAGCTTAGAATGTTTTTTATCAGAATCTAACCAGAGAAATCAGTTAAATTTTTTTAAAAAAAAATCTTGAAGTGTTAATAATAAGAATATATTTTTTTGATGTATATAATGTTTAAGCTGTTAAGGTTTATTACTATGCGTAGTAACATAAATTCAGCATACTATTACTGGAAGTATGAGTTCTTTGGACAGGACATCACAACGCTTTTACTGTGTCATTCTCATTGTGTTAAATAATAACATAGTGGTGGGTAATTTTTCGTCTCAAAGTATACGTGTTAATTTCTTTTGATTTAATGAAGTGGTGATGAAATAAATATACTTTAAATTTTTACAGACCTGAACGTTTAGAGGTCTACTTAATTTATTTTTAAGGTTTCCCATTCAGCCTGGCTGTGAGTAGGTGGATACCTATCTATAATTTTGTAATTACTCTACAATTCGAACAGTTTGACAAATTTTAATAATTATTTGACAGCTATATATAGCTTTCGTTGTGGTGAAACACCCTATTGTTTTTAGGTTTAATTAAAACGGAAGTAACGTTCTTTATTGTAATCGATGCCGAAAATGGGTATTAATTTTAAAATAATTTAAAAAACTTAAAATCAATATAAATTATGCCTTAATTTTATATATTAATATAAATTTTGCCTTAATATGGATATTGTGTTATTCAATTATGAATGTTAGAAGTGGAGATATTACACTAACAAATTACAACTAAGTACCATGTGCACTAAATTGTCACACTGTTATAGAACAATGATTTCATTTGTGTTACTCCTTTCAAAATAGATATAGCAATATTAAAATAAATGAAGTCATTAAATTGATTGTTTATGAGTTTGATAGTAATTTTACTACAGACTTAGGTGTACGTCTACGCGAAAGCCACTTCAAAATAAATTCAAAATTGAATTGATTGTCAACGAGTTAGGTATTTTTACTTATGGTAAAGTTAAGTTTAGATCATTCCAGTTTTTTTTATGTTTTCCGTTATATTCAATTTCATATCTCTTATCGGTAGGTGAACGCTTTCACTCTCCGTCTCTACTTCTGTGTTTCTTCCTCTTTTTCTTTTTCTCCTCTCCTAAAGACTGCAAGAAATGATAGGGAATCGTGAATGTTAGTCTCTTTTTTTGTGTTTTCTGGTTGTAAATGTAATTGTATATATGCGTTTTAGGATAAACTATAGGTAAACATTGAAAAGATAACAAACACAGTCTGTAATTTCCAGTTCAAGATGGTTGGGGTCTCCAACCGCTGCTTTGCAAGTGCACTTGGAGTTCTCTATCTCTTCTCTCCTGATGACGTTTAAACCGAAAATTAGTGACTGTAAGTGTATATTATCTTTTCACTGTTTACCCTGAAACGTTTGCTGTCCTTTTTTGGATCGTTTTGTTGTTGATACTTTGTGTATATAATCACATAGAGAAACACATACAGAAGAAAACACAAAACTCACTGGTTTCGACATGTGTCGTCATCAGCAGGGTGAAGTGAACTGTTCGGAAGACATGCCTACAAGTCGTAGCCGGTCTTCGGAGTGACTCATTTTTATATCTCTAACTCGTTCGAAATATAATAGTGAGTTTCTGTGATCTCTTTTGTGTGTGTGAATCTCCTTTCTGTGAATCTAGTTTATATTATAACCATAAAGAGAAAGACATACAGAATAGAACACAAAAACTCAATATACGATGTTTTGACATGCGTCGTCATCAGGAAGGAAGGTGACGTGAGCCGCTCGGAAGGGATACTTAGTCTCGGTATTCTGATTTCTACTTGAAAATAAATCAAATGTTTAACCCATTAGTTATACTTTATATTTTGTTTGCTTTTTATCTTACTTTACTGCTGTTTCCATTGTGCAGTTTCCGTCCTTTTAATTCACACAGATAACATTACTAAACAGGTGAACTTTTATTTGTCAATATATAGGTTTCTAGAACCTGTGCTATAACGGACATAAGTACATACTACTAGTATATGGGCCTTAGTTTCTCTTTTATTACTTTACAGTATCTCTTATTCTCCGTTTTAAATTCTTTAAACTATTAATTTTTTTTACCCTTAAAACAATGTTTTATGCTGTGTAAAATTTTCCAATGGAACGAACGCTTAGGTATGAAGAATATTAAAATGAATGTATGAAGTTCAAGTCTAATTGCTCTGACTATGCAAAATGATATTATTATAATAGAATTTCATTTACTCTTGGGCATTTATTTTTAGATTATAACGTGAGTCAAGTGAATCAACTACTTTGGAGGGTGCCTCGGTTGGTTTGGTTAGTAAGGTCACTTGCTTTGGCCACTAAAGCATGGGTTTGAAGAATCCATTATTTTTTAATTGTTCGTGTTGTCTAGATTTTGTATGACTGATTTCTTGAGAGAGCATTAGTCACGTAGTTACTGATATGTCTATATTAAAAACTGGAGTGGCCTGCACTCAACTATAAGTATAGTAAGTGAACTTAATATCAATGTTCTTGGGTATATAATATATAATGTCTCATTTAAGCATAATGTAAACATTTAAATGGGAGATGCTTATTAGTCTTTCATTTCTGAGGTAGTACAGATAGTGATTGATCGACTTATCAATATATAAGCTTATTTTTGTATATCCCACAGCTGATCCAAATAACCTCATTGGTATAACTATAGCAGTAATAACATTTTTGTAAAGGCAAACTGAAAATTTCTTGATACGAAATAATCTCCTACAAGAGAACATGGTGTTTGTTCAAATAGCCAGTGAATTTCTTATATCGGTTACTTGAGCTCCTTCTACATTGAATATTAAGACAAATTTTCAAATTTAAATCAGAAGAATACTCTTATTTTCTCTGAAAATATCATAAACATCCAAGAAAAAATGTCGTTTTAAGATAATTTATAATTAAGGATATACAATAATTACATTTATTTTTCTTCAAACGAGAGATTTCCATTTTGAATTATGTTTTACATTTTTGCTTTTATATAGAATTGTTATACTGGGAATTTTATGGCTTCTTAGTATTTATTAAAATCATTTTCCTTCCCCTTTATCGAAAATCATATATACCAATTTTCTCTGAGTGAGTGTTATCTTTTTTCCTGCGTCTTGTACTCTGTTATAAGCTTGCTATGAATGTGTATTGGGAAAAAATATATTAGTAATTAACCAGTTTACATACTCAACTCAAAGTCGAAGCCAGCTATTCAATATAATTTAATTCATTTATAGTTAGGAGCTTCTAATTTTTGAAAATAATAAATATGAACTATTAGACTAGAATAGTCTAATTTTATCACAGTGGTTTTGCTCAAAAAATTTCTTAGGATAAACAAACAGTTTTTATAGCTTTATTGCTCTTTCCCGTAATTGAAACTTCCTGAATATTTTTTTATGAATTGCTAATTTTTTTTTCCATTTATGGTCAAATTTTCATGAGTTTTTAATGAGCCGTTTAGCGTCAAAAAAACATTTTCTGAAAAGAGAAATCGTACTTTAACGCCCCTTTGGTGAATGTAATTTTGAAAAAAATCATCTCAGATCATTTTCCATATAATGTTCTATTTTTATGCATAGTTTCATTTTGATCCATCAAACGGTATGTCTTGTATCGCTCTCACAAGCTTTGAGATTGAATTATAAGTCAACATTTTTACATTTTATTGAAAACAAATATTTCCTGTTGTTTTAAAATTCTGAATATATTTTTCGTTTGTTCCATTTGTAACCTCAAAGGTAATAGCAAAATTTCAAAACTCTAGGTTTATCAGTTTAGGAGAAAAAAATGTTTTCTAAAAAACGGTTTTTGGCAAAAAATAGTGACTTTCCCATCATGCATAATTCTTCCCAAACAATAGGGATCTGCTTCTCTATGAGGCCCAATTTTGTGTAAAATATCAACTTGATCCATCAAAGATTCTGGACCGTAGCGTGGTAACAAGCAATGCCAACGCACTCACCCACCCACCCACCCACACACACACACACAGAGACATCATCGAAAAAACTTCATAAATCGACTTCTGGGACCTCAAAACATGTAATTCCGTCAAAATCTCGAAATAGAATTTTTTCACGATCACTATAGTTTACTTATAGTTAAGTAAAAAGAAAGGAAGAATTTTGAACTCTATCCTTTACGATGCGCTGATCATCATTTACAGAGTTACACATTCGTATCCGAAGATCCCAAGGAGATCATTACAATGCTTTAGTGCTCTCTATTGAAGGTATTTTTGTTTGAAAATAACACCAGTCAATATTATAAGGCAGGTTACTAGAACTTATAGAAAATGGAAATGAATTCTCTCTTTAAATGCCATACAAAAATATATTCTTGTCTTCACCTGACTATGCTTATACATAATTACTTCTTCTCTTTTATTCGATTAGATGTGTAATTTTGTTTGATCCAATGATTTCTAACTGCTTCTGCGATGTATTATTGATCTAGAATTTCTTGAGTTTTAGGAATTTCATATAAGTTAATGATGAAAATAATTAATTACAGGGATGGGAATTTATTAAATAATAGAGACTTTTATCGAAGAGCCAACAAATATTTTTTTTATTAACAGATTACAAAGTGTGAGGTTGAATGGAGGAACAATATTACTTCTTGAATTTAATTAAATCAGTAATAAAGCACGATTGATAGAGCCATGTACATTACTTTCCTAGAAGGATTTTGCGGCCAGCACCCAAGTTCTGGCCTGCCTGTGTTGCGCCCTTGTTTGAACCAGCCTGTAAGCCGATAATTGATTCGCCTGCTCTTAATTGTTCTTCACTAAATTCTCTTTTACATTCTTCAGATGGCTTTGGGCCTAGGTAGGGTCCTGGCCATTCTGGATGTCGGTATGTCTAAAAAACAAAAAGTTTAGAGATAACCTGAACACTTTTAGAGTAATTTGTAATTTTGTTGGTTATGAATATAAGTGCATTTAGCGAAATAGCTGTACTGCTTTGAAGCCTTTTCCACATTTGCAATGTCAGATATTTAATTGGCACTGTGATGTTGCGTTATCCTGTGTGTATATTGCTGCAATGATTCTGTGAAGTGATATTGTTCGTTTAGTGAATTATATTTAATTTAAATAAATGGAGATTATATTGTTTCGAATACTGTAGACACCAGATATACGTTAATTTTATTGGAAGTTTGGATGGATTGAATTTAAATTTAGTGATTTATTAATACTATTATTATTTAACTCCTAAGTTCATGAGAATTTTTCTAAAAATATTTCTATTTAAATTATTTGGTAGCATTGATCTGTTTTGGAAGACTCACAGAAGTCAATTTTCGTAGACGATTATGTTACACTATTTTAACTAAACTCTGAGCATTTATTACAGCTAAAATAGTTGTATATCTGACATTTGAACTGTTTTTCACCTACAAACGTATGATTCACTTCTCTTTCTCTCTAGGTATATTTATCAACATCTAAACCACAGTATGAAAATGAGAAGCCGATTACGTGAAATCTTGTTATATATATGTAATTGGAAAATACGCTGGACAACCACTTACTACGATAAATATTTTATATAACACTTCATCATATTGATCGTAGGAAGTATTCTATGTGAAGTTTTGTTTTATTAAGTCCAGTTGGACCACCGTTTTCATATATATGTATGCATAACAATATTTCACAATAAACACGTAAAACAACAATCAATGTTCAAATCACTATAAAAAATGGTAAAAATAGAATAAGACCTTTTAACTGTAACAAGCGGTCTTCGTCAGGGTCAAAACCCCTCGTCAGAGTCAGCTCGGTTTTGGACTCTGACGAAGACCGCTTGTTACGGTTGAAAGATTTTAGTCTTTTTTTCCCCCCCATTTCTTATTGTGGTTTGAACATTGATTTACGTATTTATATTGAGTTTGTCAGGGCTGAAAACCAGATTGCCTCATTATTTTTGTTAAAAAGGGAGATGAACTAGATGGTCTTTGAACAAATTTGATTTTGTCTTCAAGATGGAGGACTACTTTTTCACTGGATTGTTGTGTGGTATTGGCTACCAGAGATCCATTTGGTCCAATGTCATTGTAAGACTTATGGTTGGTTGGCTAGGTTATTCTATTGGTGTGAGTTGATTTTAAAAGTGTTTATTAGATTGCTTTTTCTAAATAGCATTTGACTTCTTACTAGAAGAGGCTCAGAGACCATCCTTTTTTCACTGAGTTGAGAAAAGACCTCGGTCTCGAAATATGCCCAACCAACCAAAAAAAGTTACTAAAATGAAATAATTACAATAAAACTTCAAACCACTCGACTGAAAACTGTGTCAGCTATAGTGAGTTTCTAAACGTGGAGTTAGAAGTATTCTTCCAACTCAGTGAACTCAGCATTGTATGTGATCCCTCTCCTAGTGAGATGTGGTTACGTAGAAGCAGGAATTTATAAATATAATTTCCAACCTACAGCCAACAAATCATAAGTTTTAAAAGATATTGGGCTAAGTCCTGGACAAGAAGCTGATGTCGCCCGTCAGTCTATTGAAAAATGCATGGATGGAGAGTCTTCCATCTTGGCAGGAAAACAGGAATAAACCTCTCTGGAAGGCCAGCTGAGTCATTGGTATAGCTACGGCTACAAATCTAATGAAGCAATCTGATTAGCCTCTACCTTGCAGGGTATATATATTTATATATAATATAGCGTTTAAACTACGAGTACAGTAATCAATTCAGAAGTAGGAGTAAGATCTTTCGATCTAAGTAACTAGTCCTCTTCAAATCGTCAATTCAATTGTGTGACTCTGACGATGATATGTTACTTTGTTCTAATGATCTGGAGTTATTACTGTCGTAAAGATGTTGATTTGTATTTGACAGTATTTTTTAAAATTTCCTCTCCTGAAAATTCTATGTTTAAACCACTAATGTAATAGTTTTTCATTTTAAAAATTTCATACTTCTGTATATGAATAAGTCTTTTAAATAAAATCGAGACGTTGGCTTTTAAAGTTTCTTTTAAACCTGAAAAGCTGACCGATCTCTGATATACTTTGATTATAAATATATAGTACAGAGACCTTTATGATATACGATTCTAGTTTGGTGGAGGATAGTAAAACCACCCTGAGTGGCTAATATATCATATCCCCTTTTTCTTTTGTGGAAAAACGAATATTTAAAGAAATGGATATAACAGTGATGTGTTTGTGAAAACTGCTCGTGGTGTTAATTTTGTCACTTTTTGTCGTGGAGTAGCGTGTATAAATCAGTTGAGCTATTCAGAGGAATGGATCTAACACTGTTATATAAACATGTTTCTGAAAATTATGTTAAAAAAGTCTAAATACATGTAAAATATCACTTCCAAATAAATAAATGCTCTTACTGATTTTTTTTTATATTCAAAAGGTAAAATGCAATGTAAATATCCTGGAGTTTCTTACCTGCACCATCAATATTTTTGCGATCTACCCATTTTAAAAAATTGTTCACCTTCTCCTTGTTTTAGTATGTTAAAAATATTAAGCATTCTGTTGAAATATTAATATTTAATACCCAGACTACCTAAGCTTAAATTGACTCTGTAAAGATGGTTTAGTAATGTCACTTGACCCCGGCCACATGCTCGAACCCATTAATCATTAGTTATCGTGTTGTCCACGTTAAAAGTATAAGTAACTTGGAATGACTTTAATATCTGTAGGTATAGATAAACCTGTTAAACAAAATGTGATATTAGAAGTTGATGACTATTGTTTATAATCAATATGAAACATGTTCATAGAACTATTATGCAAGTGGATGACCTCGTTAAATTTTATAAATTCCACCATATTTTTAAAGCTTCCACTATCCAAAAATTGGCTGCTATTTGAGAAAAACTGTGACATCCTTGTTTTCTCTGGCCCATGCGTACTTATCCGCTTTGTCTGCTATAGTTTCATGTAAAATTCAATGTATTCGTTTAGGACCAACTATCCAAATGGTAGTAGTTACAAGTCTACTTCTACTTTTCTTTTTGAACCTTTTTTTTTGAACTTCCTTAAATACAGACTGTCGGTTTGTAAAAACTATCATTCTGTTTATTACATTAAAACTGCTAGCTTAATCCACCGGTCATTACGAGTATATCTTTAAAAATTATGTATTTGAAATGTATTAGTAAAAGAATATTTTTGTTATAATTGCTATTAGCTTACCTGTCTTCCAAGCGAGAAAAGAGTGGTGGTAACTTGTGCTATGTCCTTCTTCTCCCATAGATCTACAGTTTGGAATAAGTCTACGTCTGCCACTCCATACGCTAACAATGCTTTCAAAAATCTAAAAATAATCAGGATTCATTTAATAACACTTTGTCTAGTTTAGTTCATGTTTTTTACTAAAGAAATATTTTATTAATTTATCTTCATATTAGTCAAAGATAAGTTTAAAAAAAACAATCAGTCAGTATCAGTTCAGAATTTTGAATTATTGAAGTTGATTATTGAGAAAGCAGAACAGTGGCATAGCAACTATTTTTGCCGCCCGGGGTGGTCATAAGATTTCCTAGTGGATTATCTGACCTCCTTCTACATTGAATATTTGAGACAAAGTTTCCCATTTAAAACTTAAAAAAATTCCTATTTTGTCTGAAAAATGTCAGAAACATGCAAGAAAAAAATGTCGTTTTAAGATAATTTTTAATTTAAGATATAGGATAAGTACATTTATTATTCTTCAAAGAATGTTTTCAATTTTGAACTATGCTTTAAATTTCTGGTCTTTTATAGAATTATTGTACTGGGAATTTTATGGCCTTCTAGTATTTAATAAAAATCTCTTTTCTTTCCCTTCGTCAAAAATCATATTTACCCATTCACTTTGAGCGAGTGTTATCTTTTTCATGCGTACTGAACTCTGTTATAAGGTTGCTGTAAATGTATATTGAGAAAAAATATATTGGTAATTAGCCAGTTTTACTCAAATCAAATTCAAAGCCCGATTTTCAGTATAATTTAAAACTTTTATAGATGGAAGCTTGACCTTTTTTAAATTATAAATATGAACTATTAGACTAGAATAGCAAAAAATTGGGTATTTGTCATCAACATAATAGCTCCTTCTTCAGGAAAAAATCCATTCACCACCTTGAATATTACCCAAAGTTAATATGATTCATAAACACAAAAAAATTACACCTGATGTTGAGTTTGTTTAAAGGATGAACACATTGATTGATTTGAGTACTTTGTGAGAAAAATCCATAATACCAGCAGAGCATCAAAAATTATATGTTTGATTGGCATTTGTTTTTTACATGTAAGAATTTTACTCTTTTACATCTCATATTAAGTTCTCAAATTATTTAAAAAATGTTCATTAAACCTCTAAACATCAATTTTATTTCAGTGGATTCACTCAAAAAATTTCTAAGACAATGTAAATAAATGTAAACAAATACAAGTATAGCAAGTAAACTATTATCCCAGGATCAATATTCAGTTTTTATAGCTGTATTGTTTTTTGCCGCAATTGAAATTTCATGAATTTTTTTTATAAATTTTTTTTTATTACATTCTATTCAATTTTTTGGCAAAATTTCATGGTTTTTCAATGAGCCGTTTAGAGTAAAAATAACATTTTCTGAAAACAGAAAATATTCTCTAACGACCATTTCGTAAATGTAATTTTGAAAAAATTATCTCAACTCATTTTCCACGTAATGTTCTATTTTTAGGTATTGTTTCATTTTGATCTGTCAAACGGTATGGATTGTACCACTCTAACAACTTTCAGATTAAATAAGTCAATATTAATTCATTTTATTGAAAAAAAAATACTTCCTGTTGTTTGAAAAATTTTCGTTTATTGCTTTTATAGTTTCAAAGATAATGCTAAAATTTCAAGGCTCTAGAATCGACTTTTGGGACGTCAAAACATGTAATTCCGTCAAAATCTCGAGATCAAATTTTTTCACGATCATTATACTTTACTTATAGTAAATTAAAAAAATCTTAAATTAAATTAACTGGCTACGCAGAAAATATAATGAACTGTTCAACCCCTTTGAATAAATATTTTTGAAAAATATAAAATAAATTTCTTTTTAATTTGCACATATTGCAGGTGATAATCCGTTTGAAAAAGTATTACACACAAGAACATAAAAAAATTACGACCTTAAAAAACTCATATTGTTATAAAATTTTAGATTTTTTGTTAACTTTTTATTATTTTAATTTTATTCTCTTTTTACCCCCTCGAAATGCCGCCCGAGGCGGACTGCCCCCCCCCCTCCCCTTGCTATGCCACTGATTCAGAGCTCTGGTGATGTCCGGGGCAAATCTTGATTGCATGCCATCTGAAATTCAAGTTATGGTACATAGTAAAATATATGGGAAAGGTAAAACTAGTTGCTAAATGATATAAAGGATTTATTTGATATAAATCAATGAAATTTATAAAATTATTTTTTTCAAATGACATCTCATTATATATATATATACATCATTAAAATACACAGCAGCCTCTGAGTTCACGACTTTTAAGCTGATTTGCTCTAGTCTTCTAACAACTTTACAGTGGGCTGGTGTTAACTCCCAAATCATTTATCCAAGAAACATACTATGATTTGGAAGTTAACACCAGCCCACTGTAAAGTCGTTGGAAGACTAGAGCAGATCAGCTTAAAGGTTGTAAACGCAGAGGCTGCTGTGTATTTTAATGAAATGTGCTTATGTGAAGAATTGCTGCCCTCATACACAAATATATATATATATATATATATATATATATATATATATATATATATATATATATATAACTTTAAATTACACAAAACACGACACAGAAAAAAGATAAAATACACACTTAGTAAATTTGATATTTCGAACTATTGTTCGTAATCAGGAGAAGACTAGAAGAGAGGGCAAATTGAGAGAGATCTCCCCACGTCGAGGGAAGGAACGCGACTTGCGACTTGAGAGACTAGAAGAGGTCACTCTCATTTCGTTCTTTCTTCTAGTCTTCTCCTGATGACTACAACTGTTCAAAATATTGAATTTAGTAAGTGTGAATTTTATCTTTTTTCTGTGTCGTGTTTTGTGTAATTTAAAGTTTTACATTCCATGTAGATCGTTTCTTCAATTTATTGTATACATATATATATAAAAAGATTTCACATAAACACGTGAAATAACAGTCAATGATCAAACCACAATAAGAAATGGGAAAACAAGGCTAAGATCTTTCAACCGAAAGATGAGTTCTTAGATGAGTTCACCGAAAGTTGAAAGATCTTAGTCTTGTTTTCCTATTTTCTTATTGTGGTTTGATCACGTATGTATATATACATTTAAAATGAACTGTGATACAAAGAAGGGAACATAACAGACACTCACTTTTCATTATTTCAACCGTTTTGGCGGTAACCATAAGATAATTAAGTTCATAAGTTATTACACTTAAGTTTATTTTAAGTGTAATCTGTTCTGCCGGACCGTTTTTCGTTATTAGGTATATATATATATATATATATATATATATATATTTCGTTGAACAACTGACCGTATTTCACTGATGTCATTTTCTTCACCAGTTTTTCAAGGTTTCTGAATACCTTCTTCTTTCCTTCATCCAAGCGTTGGTGAATGTTAATTAAGTCGAAACATGTCGGTTCCCACTTAATTAACATTCTCCAACGTTTGGATGAAGGAAAGAAGAAGGTATTCAGAAACCTTGAAAAACTGGTGAAGAAAATGACATCAGTGAAATACGGTCAGTTGTTCAACGAAATATCCTTAAATGAAGGACTGCTTCCAAATTTTACAAACATATATATAAAGGATAAAAGGCAGCATCTGTTTCTCAGGGATCCTTCCCTCCAAAAATTGGTTCACCAATGGTGAATTTTCAAAATTGTCGCATTATGTTTTCTATTTTAATGCATGCCTCTACTCCGTTAGCTATACCTCTGAAGCCACTGTTGGGAATAGAGAGAACTGTAGTTGTAGCGATGCCAGCTTAAGAACCCCTTAAAAGAATGACACAAAAATAACTGCTTTCCACCAGGACACCGACTATTTGTTAACCTAGTCTTTAAAATGATCACAAAAATTAAAGAAAGTTTAGTAAGAAATCAATCTTGTATCATACATTGGTTTATCGAATAGTTTAATACTGATTACTTATATAATATTCATTAACCACCAATTATCCTTAGATGGTTTAGAGAAAAGGGGTTTGACGTTAAAGTAGTCATTGTGTTCCATTTACAAGAAGGCGCAGTGTCACCTTTAGAAGTCCTTTCAATTAATGACACTAGGAGTTCTCAAATAAATTCAAGCTCCTTATTCTTTATGAAGATAGTGCTAAATTAAAAAAATCATGCAGTAAATTATCACTTAAAAACTATGTATAGGCTGTAGGCAGTTAACGTCTTTTTTTTGGGATTGGACTAAAAAATACGCTTTGCATGTGTATAGAGGTACGAAAGATGGCTAGCTACACAGACATCTTTATTTTGAAAATATACAGGTGCAGCAAGTAGATATTGTTACTTGATTTTAATTTCATTTGCGTTTATGAAATCATCACACAGCTATACACACACAGATATACACAAAACACACACACACACACACACACACACACACACACACACACACACACACACACACACACACACACACACACACAGACAGTCACACACCCACACTGACACTAACACACACGCACACAAACACACAACAGACACACATACACACACACACACACTCACTCACACACACACACACACACACACAACACAACACAAACAGACAGACACACACACTACACATACACACACACACACACACACACACACACACACACACACACACACACACACACACACACACACACATGCACACTCAGACAGACACATACACACACTCACACAGAGATATGCAGACACACACACACACACACACACACAGACACACAGACAGACAGTCACACACCACACTGACACAAAGACAGAAACGCTGACATAAACACTAGCAGACACTCAGAGACACACAAGTAGTAGCAGTAACAAATTTCTTGTTACGAAACTTGAGTGCCCAAAAATGTGTAACGGGACACTATCCTGAGTTCGTGCTCTGCACAGATACGCCATAGAGGCGGATATCATGACTGGGTATGGTACTGAGGAGTCTGTGTGTACACCACGCATACCATTGATTCCAAACCATTAACCGTTTCCATTCAAACGACGCAATGTCCCTTCAGTGTCTGTTTCGCAATGACGGTAACTAAGTCTACCGCAGGAACTGAAGTGAGTGAGACATGTTTTTCTCACATGGTCAACTGTAGTTTGCTTGCCCAAGAGTTAGAGGTTCCAACTCTTTGTTCTTCCATGAACTTGAAGGACAGACAGCTAATGTGGTATATGGAGAGACATTTACTTAATACTGTACTAATATTTTCTATTATTATATTTTCTACTATTCTATAATCTCTAATACCATGTATCATCTCCGAATTATTGAAAAAGAGCACGTCAATAACGGGCACCTTTGCTTGTCCCTTATATATTAAAATGGGACGTTTGACTTGATGGACAGTAGCATGGCTATGGCTATAGCTATGGGTGTCCAGCCTGTTACGAGTATTTAGAAATGGAAGTAGATCGAATGAAAATAACGGTAATTGTAAACTTATATTAGAATTAAATACCCTAAATGCTTTCGAATGTGTTGGCTTTCAATGTGAACTACAATACGAATTTCAAGGTGGGTTATTAATGATCTGATAGAGTGAAAACTTCCTGAGGTTGAGAGAGGTGCTTGTATTTGGTGCATAGATTCAGATTGTGAAAATGAACTAGATAATAAAGAACCTGGATAATAATTTCAGGTCTTAAAAAAATATTACATCAATCTTTCAATCTGAAATGTTTATAATAAAATTTTGCGTGGAACTTATTGAACAAACGTGTAAAAGAATCTCTACTCTAATATACATAATATTTTAAAAGCATTTGATTTTTTAAGTATCATGACTATGTTTTGATCTCTGTTGAGGAGCCGAAAAGAAACAACTTTCATTTAGGTACCTGGCCAAATGGAAGTGTTCTTACTATTCATAAAGTAAGGAGCTAAACATGCTCCTTCAATACCCAATTGGAATTTAAACAGTGTTTAAAGTAAATATGAAAGTGTATTTTTTTGTTTTTCGGTGGTTTGTTTGTTTCCTTTTGTAAGTCCTTATGCGAAATCAATACGCATGTGAAAATAATTGAAAATATTTTCTAAAAGAAAAAAATCTATTATATTTTTGTATACTTACATTTATAATAAAGGGAATTATTATTATCTTTTAAGTGTATTATTTTGTGATATCACATGTAAGGTTTGATGTCAGTTTGACATCGTTCAAACTGAAATGATTTAATAATGATTCATTGCTTTTTGTAGTTGTTTAATCAAGGGAAAACATCAATAGCAGATTTTCATATGAAGAAGTATAGATACTGGTTAATTCAAATCATTTTGTAATTTTATTGTTTTCAGATATGCATTACATTTTATTCAGGGGTACAGAAATCATTACAGTTTTGTCTGTTACTGTTTTATCTTGTTCACTTGATCAAACAAGAATTAAGAATATTACTGAAATATCAGTGGAATAATAGAATTTAATTCAATTTTAGAATGCAATTTAAAGACAATAAATTACTGAAATATATTAATAGTTTATGTGGCAGGCACCATGTTTTGTTCAAAAGGAACACCATAAAGCATATGGGTTTATGTAAATCTAAATTGCGTTAAATTATTGTGTTAATTAAATTAAATATGACATTAAATATTATGTTGGTTTAATTATTATATTCTAATCTAATAGATAATGTAAGTAATTCAAGTTTTTGTTTAGAATCCCTCAACCGTTAGTTGTTAGTGTTGCTTAGATTTCGTATGCCTAACATGTTGAGGTTGATTGTATTAACAGTAAATGCGGAGGCTGATACGCCTATTAAAAAAAATAAACAAAAATATATTAGGTATCAAAGTGTTTAAGATAATTAATATAATTAAGTTTCAGAGATGTTAATAGTTTGATTTGATTTTAGTCAAGTGTATGTCAGATATGTTTAATGAATTTTTCCTTTATTCAATTGTTAAAAATAGAAGTCGTAATGTCATTGGTAGTAATTGTTAAGTTTAGTAATCAGGGTTTTATATACTTATAAAGAATGTTCAAATTTGATCTGTTTTGAATGAATTTATTCGTTTCATTTGCTAAGTTTAATTTTAACTATTTCTGATCATTACATTATTACTCTTCCTGCTTACAAGACAATTGATACTTCTATGTGTATCTTATAACACATGTTTTACTGTTCATTTTCCTTAGAGTTATAAAGTTTATAGCAAGAGTGTAGAGGTCAGTGCATTACAACTGATATATATGTATTTCTGGCCTAACTTCAGATCTGGTCACTTAAAGTGGTTTATGATCTCATTCATTTAAAAGCAACCTGTTTGAACAATGGCCAAGGTATACTCGGAAATACTTAAAATTTGTTATTCAGTTTAATGACCATCTGTCAGAAAAAATTCATTACTTTGCATTTCGTATAAATTTCTGCACCATGAGCTCAAAGGTTTATGCAAATCCAACCTCTAGAAATTAATAGTTACATTGTCCTTTCTAAATTTAGGTACAATTTTTCATTGAAATATTCAGATTATTTTTATTCATTTCAATTATATTATTCGCTCAATCAAATTAAGAAAACTGCATATATTCATAGAAAAATCCACAATAACTTACTTAGCATTTACTTTGGAATTTTGTTAGATTTAAAACATACTACTTTTCAACTCTGTTTGGCCTTTCCAGTAACAAATCATCGGTTTAAGGACTTTGATTATTATCTGCTAAGAAAACGTTGTATAATCAATACTTGGGGGGTTTTCTAGAAGACTTCAAAATAAGATTGATTTTATTATTGTGGGGACCCATGGATAATTACCAGGTTCTTCTCTGGGAAAGTCCCAACTTTCGAAAAGTTACGTACGAAACGGGAATTGTTCCGAATTAGTTTTTTAATGTTATTTTATTCTTCTGAAATAAATACTGTACCATTCTTACTTTTTTTTTGCAGAAAATTAAATTAATACAATCATATTCATAATCTTAATGAAAAGTATTTTAATAATAAATACTTCTTTACACTAAAAATAGTAGGAAAAAATACTTCAGTCGAAACTTCTGTATCAAGCGCGAGGAATACAAGTACTACATTTCTTACTAGGATAAATAAATTCTTACTTTTAATTTTCAGCTCAAGAATATTTGACTTGAATTTTATTTTATGACAAAAAGTTTAACGAATATTTTACTGCAACAAATAAAAAGTATCAATCTACCTGTTCTTGTAGTTCTTAACGCCTAACTTTATTTACAGAAAAACACGCGTATCAAATAATTATATTAGTCAATTCTGTTTAACTTCTAGAAATTAATATTCTGGTGATAATAAGGTATATAACTTTTTGCTGAGTACTAAAGGATTGTAATATTATATTTTAAATTGGAAGTAGACCATTTTTAAACAATGAGATAAAAGCTTTATCATATTGAACAGAAAGAATCTTCCGTTAAAGAATCACAAATTCGTTACTTAAAATAATGACTTGTGCACTATATAACTGAGTAGAAGAGAGGGCTGGCAATAATAAAGCCTGTATTTTGGAAAACTAAATAGCTCTCAGTGCAAGCCAATTTCTAAAAATGTCCCATCCCACGCAGTTGGATGTTTAAAGCGAGACTAAATAGGTTGCATAGCGCCCTCGAGCAGGTCTTTCCACTGAATTAATAACCTTACTTAACTTGACCTCATTCATCCATCCTTCCGAGAAATACCCAACTTATAAATAGCCCTCCACATGGGTGGCCTGTTTTATTAAAAAATAACCATTTTTATAATAACTATCTATTATTATCTTCTTTTTATAACTCATTTAGATTCTCCGATTCTAAATCACATTAAGAATATTCCCGGCTCCTGATAGTATCAGAGGCTTATAATAAACTGAATGATAAACAATAATTTTTACTTTTACTTGCGTAGAAGAAAGCACATTATTTCATCGTTAACGTTATGCAGAATTTTGATAACAATTCTGGTAACTTTGAATATGAATTAGAAAATAACATGTATATGTTTAGTTTGGATTGAATTAATTTAAATATTATTAAATTATTTTACTTATTAAATGAATTATAAATTATTTTGTTTACATTTATTTATTGGTTGTTGCAAATCAGCTAATATAATTAATGCGTTAATATCCTTCAACATGCACTGTTTAATTATTGTACATAATCCATAAATTTAAAAATCAGAAGTTTGTCAGAATATGTGCCATTTGAACTTGAGAAATGCAAAAAACGATATGACTTTAAGAGGAGAAGCCTCTTTTTCTAGCAAATTTTCTCAGTCAAGATTTGGTGTAAGCAAAATACTGGAAATGATTTATACATGATTTAAAAAAAAAGTGTTAATGTATAAGAAATGTATTTTAACACTTCAATGAGCTCGTATGCTGTTTGTATTCACTGTACACATACCGCTAAAGAACTGAACAGGTATCGTTAATAACATCTCTCGAGCGTTAGTTATATGAAGGATTTTTTAGATAGTGTCTCTTTTGAAATCTGTAAAAGTTATAAGCAATAAAACATCTGAAAAATGTATATAAAATATTTTCTAAACAGATAACCAAAAAAAAATAATTACGAAATGCCTGTTTGATTAAAAATTTGACTTCCTGCAACTATTATTTGAAACATTTTCCCCTTGATTTCTAGTGATTCCCCGAAATCTTGAAAAAAGGTAAAATCCCGTTTTCTCCTCTATTTAAAAGCCCGTTTTCTCCTCTATCTCAAGAGATATCCTAGGGCAACGGTTCCCAAAGTGTATCCCGCAGATATGCAAGGTTCCAATAAAGAATTCAGTAGTTTTGCAAGTTATTATTTGATCTAAAATTACCTTGTTCACCCCGAGTATCTGGTGTGGGATATTAGTAGTTTTCTAGTTGAAAGCCATTTCGGATATTAATAGTCAATATTTTAAAATTATGTTTAGTCTTTTATTATTAATCCTTTCTCTAATTATATAGATGACCTCTTCAAAGAAACTACTTTTCCTTAATAACACCATCCAAGAATAATCAAATACACGTAAATTTAAAAATAAATGTAAATCATTCAACTCTTATTATTTTAATGAATAAATTCAATTCAAGCATTTCTATGCAAAAAAGAGACACGTTTAGCTTGTTGAGTAAATCTTCTTTTTACTGAATGATTATTCGTGTAACCCTTTAAAACAATATTCTGTTTGATCATTAAACTTTAAAACTGTTATGATTAATTTAAAAGCATTTAATTAAAAATATCCGAAAAGATATGATTTTTAAAGAGAAACGCAAAATAGAATTATTTTTTTTCAGTGGATTTATTTAGTGCATTATTATGTAATAAAGTATATTACTTTTTCATAGAACTACACTTACCTATTTAAATTCCATTTATATTAATTAAGTAAATTAATGAATGATTTCGAATTGCTTGAGCCTTTTGAAAATGTTTCATGACAGAATCGTTTGTATACGTTTAATAATTTATTTGTAAAAAATTAAGAATATTATTCTGTGTGACATACTGAAATGTTCTTTATATTTAATAATATTAGACGTTTCATTAGAAGGGACCGTAGCCAAGCATTAGAATATTGCTGGGGATGTCTTGTATTCTAAAAATAACGTCGGCTGGAAATTATCAGTAGAGAAAAAGGTTGTTTGGAATACCAGATCTATTTTAGAAACGCTGTCATGCCTTGCAATAATATGGTCTCTCTAATATATTAGAAGAATTCTATTCCTCTTTTGTGTCTTAAATCTTTAATAAGTCAATTTAACTTGAATAGTGATGTAATCCTGGGACATAATTTAACATTTAGTTGAGGATAAATGTTTTTTCAGGAACATTTTTAAATTAGTTAAATGCATGTGTAAGTAACCAATACGATGAAAAAGAAAATTCATTTGTTATATATATACAGATTCACTTTTACTTAATTTAGCTTATTTGTAATATCTTCTTCGTTTAGCTATATAGCAATATATATATTTTTTTAAAACTTGGTAGTAAATTTAGTTCACTACCTAACATTATACTAAAAGAGATGTATAGTATTAATAATTAGATATATGTTTCTTTATTAGTTAATATCTACATTCAAATCGTATACTCAAAAGAATTCTTCTATTAATATTTCAAATAAAGATATATTTTTTATTTAACCCATACCTTTTAATTTATTTTATTTTCTGTGACTTAGCTACCTCTAATATAATATAAATATCTTTGCTAAAAATCAATTTAAATTTTTACTTTAGAGCAAAGTATTATAGCAACCGTCTATACGTTGATTTATGCAAATGTGACTTTAAACTAAGTAAGAAACGTTTTATCGGATGTTTTAAAAATTAATCAAATTATTTAGATGGCGCAACATTTGAAAGAACGGTACATTGTTAAATCTGATTGGGCAAGTCAACAAAAAAAGAAAAAAAACATATAAGAATGGTTTTGAGGAATTTGAGAATATCATGATTCGGCCAAATCAGCTGACAGAAATACCACAGATTGATGTTGATTCCGACTTTTGCTGGTGTCTTTCATGCTTTACCAGAAACATTTTTTTATGAAATTTATACAGAGGCAAGTTTCTAAACATTTGCTACCTCAGTTAATATTTGCAAAAAACCAGCTTCTTAATTTCAACATCGCAAAGAAATTTAGAAGTTAGTTTTGGTTGACATTTTTCTCTGTAAATATATATATTATATATATATGATCAAACCATAACATGAAATGGGAAAAAAAAATTAAAACTTTCAACCACCACAAGCGGTCTTCGTCAGAGTCAAAAACCCTTATTTGGATTTTTGACTCTGACGAAGACCGCTTGTTGTGGTTAAAAGATCTTAGACTTTTTTCCAATTTCATATTGTGGTTTGATCATTTGTTGTTATTTCACGTGTTTATATGAAATCTTGTTATAAATATATACTTGAACAATGAAAAAAAGTTCCTTGTCGGGAAAGAAAAATTCAAAAATAGTCTGGAAATTTAGAAACAATGGAAAAACACACTTAGAGTTCTACTTTTGATGTAACCGACACAGAAAAAAGAGAGGGATCACAAGCCTACCGACAATATGATGGTTTGGAACCAACGGAGAGGCAAGTGAGTGCCCCATAAAAAGGAAGTTAGTTGATGGAGTGAAGAGAGGAGTGAAAGAAAATTATTACAATGCAAGATTAAAGAAGAAAGTAGAAAAATAAACAATTATAATAAATAAAATAATAATAATTACGGCAGTAAGAACATAAATAAATAAAAGGAAGAAAATCCGATGAATTGTTTAAATTGATATATGAAAAAAGAAAAAATATGTAAATTGACGATGTTTAACATAAAACTTTTTGTTATGGAGGTAGTTTTTGGAGAGCAGTCAATCTATACTGGAAAATGTGTGTTCTTGGAGGGAGAGGTGAGATAGGGTTGATACTAGGACAAGTAAGGCCAACCTCACCTTCCACATAGTCTTTAGGTTTTATACTATACAAGACTACCCGTGACCCTTTGTATCACTCAGAAATTATAACAATAGGTATTGAAATTAATTCGCTTAACATGATTGACAGGGATAATTGTAATTGTTGTTTCTTGTTATTAAGGCACGGAAACAGATTCTTATATGGCACAAGCTTTTCAGCGAGCATGCAAGATACTTGCTATCCTGGCTCCAATTTTGAAAATATAGTGATAATTTTCTTTTATGTAACATTATTCAGGTAATAAATAATATATATTTAATTTCAGGTCTCTGTCTCTACGGAAAATGGGTGAACAAACAAACAAACAAACCCACGAACTGTATATATAGAGTTGTTCTACTGAAACAAGGACTTACATGAACACTTTAATTCAGAATTACTTGTCTTTCATTTGGTTGCAATGACGAAATTTTTTTGACTGATTACAAAAACTAACTCTGTTGTTTTATTAATCAGTAAATTTTTGCCTAGAATGTTAAGTCTGATCCCCAAGTTTTTAAAGGAGTTTACATTTCCTGTACTTTGACACAATCATGTTAGCAGGGATTACAATACAGCCTACAAGTTGTAACTCAGTTGGTTATAGTTGTCTTCGAACTCTGAACTGAGAATATACATAGTTATTCATGAAACTTTTGAACAATATTGTTTAAACGTTAAACACCAAAACTGTTTTGTTTAATGTTTAATTTAAAAGAATTGAATTGATAATATCTGGCGAGATAAATATGAAACAAGCGAGGCATATGAAATCATGCAATTGTTTTTTTTTTGAAGTTCGTTATAAGCTGGATAGATGCAGAAGTAAAAGTAAATAAATTCTCAGTCCGTTAGTAACAAGTTATGACAGATAAATAATTGAATAACAATTTTTGCCTTAAAGAAGATTACTGTGTCAATTAAATCATCGTGTTTGAAAGCAATGTTCTGTATATTACATACAACGTAATCCAATAAAATTACTGGAAATAGTTTATTCGATGTAAAATTATATACATTTGCAAAATCATTTGAAACAGTTTGCTTTTGCATAGTATGTCAAAGGAAATAGTCTTATTTAATGAAATAAATTTTATAACTGAAACAATAAACAGTTTCAGCAAATATTTTCTTAGCTATTGTTGTTAAAATAGTGTTCTTAATTCATTAATTGAAACATATAAATAAGCAAAATAATACTTATATTCTTAAATGTGTACTAATAAGAAATAAAAAGATAATACTGACGCATTAATATTCTCCATAAATTTGAATTGTCCTCCAGAAGAATTTATTTTAGCCACAGATCCAGGTTTTAGTTTGTTCATAAGTTGGCAGAGAACTTGGCCGTCCTTCAGAACATCTTCAAAGGACTCTCCTGGGGGAAACTTCATTCCTAGAATGGTCTCTATCCATTCCTGAGCTTCCTTCTCCTGCTCCCTGTTCCTCTTTCCTTCGATCTAAGGATATACAATTATTAAGTAAGATATAGTTTCAAACAAAATACTCATCCTCTAGTAGTTCAATTGAGTACTATATGATATATACTCCTGCTTAGAAATAGTAAGTTCTAAGTCACATGCTTAGACTATTCCCATTTATACCTTCTCACTACAAGCAAGTATGTCCTCTTGACCTATCGATTTTCAATGCTATAATTTTGTTATTTAATAAGTCGTTTTAAAATTATGATTATTGTAGTTAAAGTAAAAGGATAACCCTTTGTTAGAAACGCTTTGTTCACGTAATAAACACTTTGTTTATATGGAGTTTAGTCAGTAATTTCTAAGTATTTTAAGTAAACTTCTCTTCAAATTGTTTGTTAACCTTTCTGTGTTACTTGTTTTTGGTAGGACTGATAGAAGTTAAAGTGAAAAAGTCACTCATTAAGGGTAAATAGATTAAGTTGTTTGTTCATAATCAAAGTTGGTAGTGGTCTAAGTATCTAGTTTCAAGGATTATCTGGTGAGTCCCTCTCTGGCTTCGAGTGGATAAACTCTTTCCAATATTTTCTAACTTGACAAGGTATTCAGATATTGATTATAGCTACCCTTTACATTAACTTAATAAATATAATGAATTGTGATTAAGGTAAATGAGAAATGACTAAAAAAATGTTTCATGTTCTGATTGTTGGTGAAATGAGTCAATGAAAGTAATATATACTCTATTAATAATTAATTAATAGTTAATATACTCTATTGGTTGGATCGAATAACGAGAGCTAAGTAATAATTTAAATAATGTGTGAAGTCAAGAAGAACTGCTACCAAACGTTAGAAATAATACACATATGGTATGAGGACATTGTTCCATTTGTTATTTTTTAAGTTAAACTAATTTTTTCCTTTATCATTGTAAAATATTTTTGATATGTATATTAAAGAACTAACCAACTGGCGATAGAGGTCTCATTGCATTTCAGACGTGGTTTTTATATTTAAATATATAAACAGAAAGTTTCAAAGAACTTCGATAAATTTAGAGTAATAAACGAGGGCAAATTTCCTTTAATGTAACACTTATTTCAGAAGAAATATGTTGACATTAGAAAAACAAATAAGAGCTAGTATATCGGGGGAAATAGATGTTTTCAGTCAACAGTCAACCACGTGAAATAACAGTAAACAAATTTTGAAGCATGCTCTAAAGAAAATTCAAATGCGAAAACATATGTATATCTTTAAAAATTGAAAGATAAAATATTGCTCTGTCCTAATATGTCATTCTGAGAAGTGGATAAATTTTCAATTTCAAATGAACCAAAAATATCCACTTAAATTCACTATTAAGGGTTGTGTAAAGAAACCGATTTATACTGGAAAATATCAAATGACAATCAAGTAGATATATGCGACTATTTTGTTTCTAAATATTAAAATCAATATTATTGTTACTTTAATAACAGGGCTGTGGAGTCGGAGTCGGAGTCGTGAAGTAGGAGTCTGGCATTTTCGACCTTGAGGAGTCGCAGTCGGAGTCGGAAGACATTAGCCGACTCCAACTCCTCACCTATTTATTACTTGTGTACATGAAAATGACATAAAATGATAAGAAATGATTAATTAGTTCAAGCAGAAATTTTTCCCTCCGGAGAAGGCCATTGGACATTGATGGTGGAACACAAATGTCTAGTTTGATACAAAATATCTGGCCTTGTCTGTTCAGTGTTTACTTTAATATAAGTAAATATAATTTCAAACTTCTTGGTTATTTAATGGTCTATTTAGACATAATATAAATGCCTAAATAGGAGATGTTTATTGGTCTTTCATTCCTGGTGGCCGATTCAGTGAAGGACCTTGTCTATAAGGAGGTTGTTCGTTCGGCTTTGACCTATGGATGCTTCGAGTGGTTTAGAGCTGCACCAACGAACAGGTTTATACCCAGAAGATCAGAATAAGTGTGCCGCCTTATAACCAGGGCTCCTTAGTACGCCCGAAATGTGGATATTCAGCATGATATGAAAATGGAATCCATAGATAGTTACATCACCCGACTTACTACCAATGAAGACAATAAACTACCTTCTCATCCAAACCTTGTACAAGCTCTCAATCTTGACACCAACCTTCCTCAATCTCACTGAACAATTACTTCATTCATTTACTATTTTTTCAATTCGCGACTAAAAACAGTTTGCACTACGGAAAACTATAACCAACAAGAGCACATGACCGTGAATATGACATCATTAATATACAAACGAACTTAATATCCGACATGAATTACTGACGGTCCAAGTTATAGCAGCACAGCAATCAAGGAGTAAAAGACCTGTGGTCTGGAACTGCAAGTTACGACCTCCCCTATAGTGCGCATATATATATTCGTTGGTCATTCGATTCCTGGTGGTAGTACAGATAGTGATTGAACCAGTTATCAATATAAAAGCTTATTTTGGTATATCACACTACTGAAACGAATAGTATCACTGGAATATTACCACCGCGGTAATAAAACTTTTGTAACGACAAGGAAAAAAAAAACGTGTTACGAAACCAACTTTTACAGGAGAACATGGCTTTTGTTCCCATAGCCAGTGGATCTCATTCATGACCATCTGATACATTACATGGCCAGTGGATCTGATACATTTAATACTGGTTATTGGACTACCTTCTACATTGAAGAATTAAGCCAATGTTTTCGTTTGGAGACTTCAAAATATTCTTATTTTGCTTGAAAAATGTCAGAAACATTCATCAAAAAATATCACCGAGAAATTAGCTTAAAATTAATATCCGTTTTGTAATATAGAACAACAGAGTCCATTCCTTATACTACAATATTGCCCAGAGATAATACCATTCGTAAACACAAGAAAATATACATCCGATATTAAGTTTTTTTCAAAGGTGCAACATATATATTGATTAGAGTATTTTGTTAGACAATCCATCATACCATGGAAAGCATAGAAATTATAAGTTTGATTGACATAAATTTTTTCAATGTAAAATTTTATTCTTCTTACATCTCATATTAAGTCATTAAATCATTTCAAATTATTTCATTAAACCTTTAAATATCAATATTATTTCAGTCTATTCTAAGTCAATGTAAATAAATGTAACAAATCCGACAAGTAACAGGTGATCCATTAGTCCAGGCTGAATATTCAGTAATTATAGTTTTATTGCACTTTGCGTAATTGAAAGTTCACGAATTTTTTTTATAAATTGCTAATTACTATTATCATTATTATTACAAAGTACTAATTCTTCTTATTAGCCATATGCCAACTGTTTTTTTAACAATAAAAAGATGACCTCGAGTTTAAGCTGGAGTCGGAGTCGGCTGTCAAAATATAGAGGAGTCGGACCCTAATAGGTCCGACTACACAGCCCTGGTTAATACTGAACTATTGTTACCTGATGGGTAACAATAATAATTTGTTGTTATTACAAATCACAAATATTTTCGTGTTTGAAGTCCAAGTTGACAACAGGTCAAATTCCAAAATTTGAAATATATGGGAATAACATTGTCAGCATGAAGAATATAGGAATGACGTTGCCAGACAAACAATGTTATAAGAACATGTTACGGCAATTCTTGCATTGTGCATCTCCATATTTAATTGCATCCATGTGATTTGATTTTATAAATTGATTCGGCGAAAAAGTGAAACCACTTTAAAATTCATTTCAAACTTGGGTAATACTGTAAACTTTGTATTGTGTATAAAACCCTTAATGAGAGTGCAACATCTTCTTTCACTTTCTTTGGATTATTTCTTTATTTAACCACCTTAAATAGTTTAGAGTATTTGAGGGAACTGAAGATTTCTTCAAAGTTGAGTTCATCAAAGTGGACATGGAAATAAGATTAGTTACAGCATCAGACGTGTGATAAACCTTTTCAAATATGACACCCATTTTGGAGAAAATCTAGAAGATTTTATTATTTCCTATCCTTCTCTCCATATTATACGAATACATAAACTTGTATTTCAGTTACCTATTTGTCAGAAATAATATATAAATATTTTATAAAACAATTAAAAAGAGTTAAGTAGTTTAAATCCTTTAATACAAGGGTGTAAAACTCATTTTTAGTAGTGAACCTGGAACAACTCCTTGGTGTTTAACAACACTTCATGTCAAACCCCCTCAATTATTTATGAGATTAGGAACATTAATAGGAGTACATAGTGTCATTTCGGCTTTTTCATAAACAAAGACCACTTTTTACCGGAATAATTACTCATAATAGTAAATATTGTAAAATACATTACTAGAATTTTGTTCAAACAGATATCCTACATTTGAATAGCAAAGTTCCTACTCTACTATAAGTAGAGGATAGTCATCATGAAAAAAAAATCCATCTTCAGATTTTGACAGATTTACATGTTTTCAGGTCCCCAAAGTCCTTGTGTGTTTATTTGTACGTGCTTGTGCTTGTGCGTGGGTAAAAAAAAAAACAACAAATCTGTTGGTTGTCAACGAGTTAGATTGTATGTGGGTAAAATAAAAAATAGTTCGTTGTCAACGAATTTGATATTGTGTTTACTTATATCAAATTACTTACTATACTTATAGTAAAGTTGAGTGTTGGCCACCCTAGATTTTTTTACTTTCGTATGAGTGAAGTATAGTAATCATGAAAAAAATCATGAGGTCATTGTGACTTTAGAATTTTCAAATTTTGAGGTCCCCTGAGTCAATTTTTGAAGTTTTTCTTATAATATATGAATGTGGTTCCAAAAGGTTATCGACATGCAAGAGGTTATCTATCATATAATTTCGTGCAACAAATTGATGAACACGAAATAGTTTAGATGAGCTTATATAGTTTTGGGCAGTATTGCATCATCGAAAAGTTACTACATTGCTCTATATGTGAATTCAGTCATTATTTTTTCTCCTGAACTTTTTACTCCTGAGAGCGACGTCAGTTCTAGAAATTATATGGCCCAATTAGAAATTGATGGCAGGGGTCCTACTCGATGTATTCAAATTTATGGTTTATGTATTTCTAAAAAAAACAAACCTATGAAAATCAACAAATAAACACTAATGCGTTATGCAATGCTTTATTGTTTCACTTTTCACATAAAGAAATGCAATTACAGACTTACAATTTTAAAAAAGTTTTTAAAAATTATTAAGTAAAGTTTGTTTAATTCCAAACTATTTTCAAATCAATGTCTTTAGTGAATTCGTTTCTCTAGAGCATTGGCAAATGATACAGTCTCTCCTGTAAAACCTTGTTTGTCTGTGTTTTAGCTTTGCAAACTTCTCTGATGCAACTGTTATTGGTATTGCTAAACAAATGTTATTCCATCCATCTTGATATTTTCTTAACTCCAATTGTAATTCAACAGCTTGAGAAATCATTTACACTTATTAGAACACAATTAAAGTCCTCCTCACTATAAATTCTTAGCCGTGGCAAAAGTTTTTCAAATGACTTTTTGTCTTCATCAGTGCCATTTGTTTTACTCGTATCTTGTAGTTCCTTAATGAACAGTTAACTTAATGAGTTCTTCATATCAAAATATCAACAAAATTGAAGATTCATAGTTTTTAGCATTTGCTAAATGTAAGGTATTTAAATATCTTTTAAAGATCTTTTCTTTTTTTTTAAAGGAATAGGAAAATTACAATCTGAAATAAAGAAAAACAGTACTGAAATTACCTAAGAAGAAAGGATGTTTGAAATATTGAAAAAATTCAATATTAGAATAAGTAATAGGCTCTATAACTGTACACAACTGTGTACAAAATTTTCTGTACAAAAATTTCTAAGTTCAGAACTGCTCAGAATGCTAGTGCACCAGCAAGTTGTCGAACTCATATATCCAAATGAAGAATTTAATATTCAGTTAGTTCAAATTTGAAAACAAAATCTGGATACACAGTACCATACGACACACAGAAACACGTTTCTTGTCACGTTTGAGTAAGGTAACCAGTTTATGCTGGCTAAGAGAAACACAAAATACTTCTAAAAAATATCATCAAATGAGAAACAAGTTTTTGTGCGGTTATATGTGTCTGGAGTCAAAGTACACTGTACCACACGCCACCCGACAACCTTTAACTCCTCAACTTTTAGCAATATTACCAGATTTTTGTAATGAAGAATAGCAACTTTTATTAACGTTTTGTTCTTTCATAATATAAAGAATCAGTTAATTTTTTACTGAACGGGATGATTAACACGTTACTATATGGTGATATTAATATCCGAATACCTCAGAGCTGAAAAACCCTTATAGTAACAAGGAGGTATTATGTACTCAGCCATAAATTTTTGGCAAGACGAAAACTAAATCTGGATGATGGAGGTATCAATATCCTGTATATTTTTGTTTTTATTTATGTAGGTTGTTTAAACAGTTTAAATAAAATAATTTCAAGTTAGCATAAAGCTAGCATATAATTAGCATATGCTTTTCCATAATTAGCTTACTTTGATAGGTTGGCTTAATTTAGACATGTGTATAAAAAAATTCATGAGATATGCTAACACTTTTTCAATTCCGCAAATAGATTTTGTTGCATTGTTTAGATTCTTGACAACTGACACTAGGTTAGGTCAGAAATGTCAGTCATACCCACATATCTTAATCTATACTATGCCTATTTAATGTTTATGATAGAATGATGATAATATAATCTCTATGATATAACGAATACAATCTGCCATCATGATATCATTAAATAACAGTTAACACATATAAATACCCCCAGAACATCGTAACTAATCGGTATATTCTGACTCAGCTGACCTCTTGCCAACCATTGGCATATTTTGTAACTTAGTCAGATATACCCACAATATTCACATGTCATTTATATGAATCATTAGCCCAATCTTGGCTCTTGCTGTATTTCTATACACATAATTAATGTATTCTAATGCTATTATACTGCGGCACGATTATATCTTTAAGTACTAAACAAAACAAGATCTATCAACAGAGCGACGATACTCAGCGCTCACAAGGAAGAGTCTTCACTCTACACAAAGTCTGCTTTCTCTCATTCATTATCAGATATTCAGAATTATAGAAACTTTTTTTGACCATAACATAATTATACGCTCACAAGCGTATTCTGCTACTTAGTTAATAATGACAGAAATAAAATGTCATCATAAATTTTATAACAGTTGTTATAAAAGTGACCTAACAATATTTTACTATTTTTTCATTATACATAATAATAATAATTTCCTAAATGCTTAATTTCCTTCTTCAGTACAATTTAGCTAATTTCTTCAGTTTTGAATAATATGAATGTGTATAGGAACTAAAACCAGATTCTACGAGGCATCGGTTATTCTAAGATATTAAAAATTTGGATACATTTTCCTAATAATTTGGATATAAACCAGTTTTATCTCTATGTTTCAAAAGTTCCTTATATCCTTCAGTTCAAAATTCAGTTTGCTATCTTGATCATATTTGCGTTCTAAATGTTCCTCTTACAAAGCTAAATTCTTCTAGGAATCGTTCACCTAGCTAGGACAGGGATTCTCAAAGTGCTCTATGCAGAGATCAAGGACTCCTTAAGTCATAATTTAATTATTAAAATATTAACTTGGCCAACTGATAACTTCTACAAGAGATAAATAACGGCATTATTGAAATCTGCCAACGAGGGTGATGAAATGTTGCAAAAGGGCGGAAAATAAAATATGGCCACCTATCAGTAAGCTTTGCCAAATGATAAAGGTTTTATCCCAAATTATTTGGACAGCACTTTTTTTTCAAACACTGATATTATTCTCTGGAATCAGAAGACTTTTCGTGATATTCGTAATATTCAAGTCTAGACTTTAAAAATAAAAAGAACGTTGATAATTATTTTGGTAAACTTTGAATTAAAAAATAAACTTAAGAAAACCGAAATAAAGTTTCAGTTTGAAATCGGGTTTTCGTCAGTATTCGAGGTTCAAATCAAACTCAAATACCAACGTTTCGGTTTTCACTTTAAACCTTTTTCATAGGGGAAGTAAGAAATTTGAATAAGGGAAACTATAACTTCACTTGAGCATGTATCTTTCCAGAAATTTGAAATAATTTTCTGGCAATAAGTTTCTTCAGTTAAATTGATTATTAAATTCAATGTCAACTTATTGACAATTAGGGGAGCACTTTTTAATTGAATTTTACATAAACCTAGTTACGATAAAAATATTTTTGTTAAAAAACTGTTTTAGACAATAAGATTTATTAAAACTGTCTTTATTTAAACTTTTTTATTTAATAGCTTCAGCTCCAGTATTTCGTTAAGCAAAAACTGCGATATAGTCGGAGGAGAACTGATAAACAACAGTTAAATGGATGTACCAATTTTTCATTAGAATATTAACAGATTATACTTTCTGTGTATATATTTATAATAAATCACATCTTACTTTTGTGTTTAAAAAGCATCTTTGTTGAGAAACTTTCTTTTTGTTTTATTATTTATTCTTCAAACAAAATTGAAGCGTTAGTAAATTACTGCTTCAGCTGTGGACAAAATATCTTCTCCACAACATTGAATGGTTTTAGTGAAAAGAAGCGGGGTTAGACGTTGAGAGTAAGGATTAAAGGACGTCACCTTGGCTCTAACTGCCCTCTCGAGAGACATGTTGAATCTGGCAGCTACCCTGAGTTCCTTCCATTTATACCACTCCCTCCAGTGCCTCAATGTAGTTATAAATAACTTTTTCTCATCTCTTGTATTTTCGAATTGTTTACTTAAAGTTATTCTTCACTTTTATTAAATATTACCACTATGATGTAATTTATGATGAAAAGTTACAATAACACATGACTAAATCAGTGTAAAATTAAACTACAAGTTAATTTAAATCAGCAGATCTAAGAAAATGGAAAAAATAGTTTCTGTTTCATTTTCCTAGCAATATTACAGCAGCAGATTCATTAATGTACTTAATACTAAGTCAGAGTTGAGAAGTAACTGTCATTGGAATCGAAGTACCACTCCTTCCTCCTTTTTGTTGCAATGTTTTTTTTTTACATTTAAGACTCTAATTATTAAAAAAAAGTACACTTTTTATTTCAGTTAATAATTTTTATACTTTAATTAAAAAAATGTACCATGAATGATTTTGTCAAGTAATATTTCATTATTAATATTTATATTGAATGGTTTAGTCATATTAATTATTCATACAGATAAGCAAACAAAAACCAACAAATGAACTTATTAGGACTTGAGTGAATAAAAATGCAAAACAAGTTATATATATATTATTATGATGTTAAAAGTTGAATTAACTTTTAAAATCTGAGCATACTGCAGCTAAAAGAATATGTAACAGACTGTTACTTAGATTTAATCCTAAAATGCCCAACATAAGATTTTTGATTAAATTGTTCAAAAATATCACACTTAAAGAGACGGTCTTTAACTTTTGATTTTTTTTTATAGAGATTCAAAAAACTTATTTTCATGTTGGATGACTACTCATGATGGCCTCCATATTTCATTTAATTTATTAAAACTGTTTGTGATTTTCATTATATTCTTTTCCTGTTAGATTAAGAATTATTCCACAAGTTATGAAGAGGCAGGCTTGTAACCCAAGTTTTCAATTATTGAAAGTGTCATAAATTAAAAGGTACTTTAAACTAAGGCTTAAGAATATTTTAGAAATGAGCAATTTTCGTTTCATTTTTTTTTTTATTATTTGAAGGAGATTTAGTATTTCGGTTAATGTTACTGAAATCAGTACTAAAAGATAAAACATTTCTATTACACTGCAGGTAGTGTATAGTGGAAGATACTGAGCGACTTGTCCGCTATGAAACTAGCCGTTTTCTTTGTAAGAGGTGAAAGTCCATTTTGACAAAAACTTAGGTAACGATAAAACTGAACGCAATTTACTACGAACTTTTTATTTATAAACTTTTTCCAAAAAATAGTTAATATTCAATAAAAACGTTAAGAGATTTTTTGAAAAAAGTTTTTTAAATATAAAGTTCATAGTAAATTGTATTCATTTTTATCGTTATCTAATTTTTGGTCAAAACTGACTTACACCACTTTCAAAGAAATGGCTCAATTGATCACTACCCCCTCCCCCTCCCACATACAAATGGTAAAACAGCATAAGCCCAGGCGAATGTCTAAGGGAACTCAGTTTCTCGAAAGCGGTTTAGAATTCTAGGCGCTCTCTGTCGTTTACCCATCCTGTAGTATTACGTTCTACTACAGGTAACCCTTTTTTATTTTACTTTAAGTAAAATATAGTGATCGTGAAAAAATTCGATCACGAGATTTTGACGGAATTATATGTTTTGAGGTCCCAAAAGTCGTTTTATGAAGTTTTTGCTATGATGTCTGTGTGTGTGTGGGTGGGTGAGTGTAGATGTTAATGTGTGAGTGTGGGAATGGACTTAAATGTTTGTTGAGAAATATTCAGTTTTTTCACTATTCTAGTCTAATAGTTCATATTTATTATTTTCAAAAATTAGAAGCTCCAACTATAAAAGATTTAAATTATATTGAATAGCTGGCTTTGACTTTGATTTGAGTATGTAAACTGGGTAATTACTAATATATTTTTTCTCAATATACATTCATAGCAAGCTTATAAGAGAGTACAGCAGGCAGGAATAATATAATACTTCCTCAGAGTAAATTGGTATATATGATTTTTGACAAAGGGGAATGAAAATGATTTTATTAAATACTAAGAGGCCATAAAATTCCCAGTATAATAATAATTCTATAAAAGACCAAAATTGTAAAAGATAATTCAAAATTGAAATCTTTCGTTTGAAGATTAATAAATGTATCTATCGTACATCCTTAATTATAAATCATATTAAAATGATATTTCTTCTTGGATGTTTATGGTGTTTTTCAGAGAAAATCCTGTTTCAGTACTTTCCTCTTTAAATTTGAAAATTTCACTTAAATATTCAATGTAGAAGGAGGCCAAGTAGACGATGTGAGAAATCCACTGGCTATTTGAACAAAAGCCATGTTCTCTTGTAGGAAAATATTTCGTATCAAGAAATTTCACTTTGGGTTTTCAAAAATGTTATTACTGCTGTAGTTCTACTAATGAAATTATTTGCATCAACTGTGTGATGTACAAAAATAAGCTTATATATTGATATGTCCTTCAATCACTATCTGTACTACCTCAGGAATGAAAGACTAATAAACATCTCCTATTTAGATCTTTACATTATGCTTAAATGAGACGTTATATATTATATACCCAAGAAGTTTACTTATAGTAAAGTTGAGTGTAGGCCCCTCCAGATTTTTTATTATTGCTTCCATGAATAATACTTTCCCCGTTGAGTTCACGGGAAAAGTATTAAATGAAGAAAACGATACTGAAATATCCCAGATCCAGTAGAAAGTCGACAAATTGTAGAGCAAGTAATACCTTCATCGGCATTAACTCCTGCAAATAATATTTTGTTATAAAAGCAAAAATGAGTGTAGAGGAGATATAAGAAATCCTCCTCAAAAGTCCACCTCCAGCCTGGCACGAGGGTATCAGTAGTAAAGTAGATAAAGGTAAGTGAAGATGATCTTTCAAATGCTAAAGCCTAAAGTTGAGTACATTTCTGAACGCCTAACTGAAGCTACGAAGAATGAACTTAGCAGAAAACGTGTATTTATAGAAGTAAAGGAACATACTATTTTCCCGATAAGAAGCAAATTAAAGCTTTTCTAAACCAAGCGGATAAGATCGCAAGGATAGACTCTGCAAATAAAGAGAAGTAGTTGACTAGTAGGGAGAGGTTAATTAACTAACAAGAAAGGCTTTCAAGGATGTCTTATTGGGAATAAAGGTGGTTTTCTACAAAATAATTATCCTCACATAAAAATGAAGACAGAACAACTGATTGAATTAACTTATTTACTAGAATGTGGATACTACTATATTTTGCCAATTTTAATAACATGTAACTGAAATAATTGTTTATAACGATCAGTTTAACTGGATGAAGTAAACCACCTATCAGTAGCAACTACCAAATGCTTTGACTCATCTTTTCCTCTGAAGGTGAACAATAGCTCTAGAACACCTCAGAACACAAAACAAACAAATGTTTAAACAGAGGAAAGATACCAGAAGTCTCAACAGATAGCTGGTGTTATGTTTGTGGTAGAGGAACAATGGCTACTTGACCTATTCTAGTTTGAAAAACCTAATGGGACTATCCTTTTTAGGTCTTTTTTTATAAAAAAAAGACCTTTTAATAAAAAGGCCTTTTTAGGCCATTCATGGTCTTAAAGACTGATAAGGAATTGAAAAGTATCCATGGTATATAAAGTAACTGCAAACTTATTGAAGTAAACAATGACAGTACAGTCCAGGTGCTACCTTACATAATGTCCCTAAAAGAGAAATACATGAAAAATTTAAACAGGTATTCAATGACCACACAGGGTGGGTACTTCACGGACTCGAGAGGAGTTCTTTAAAGTACAGGGATGGTTCTAAAATGACAAATAAGGCATTGAGAGCCCTGGATACAACATTTATAAAGCTTAAAGTAGTTTACATGAATTTTTCAGGCTGAAATATTTGCAATAAAATTAGATGTCGAACATATTTTGTGTAAAAGTTAAAATAATAAAAAATCTATATTTTAACGACAGCTACGCTGTCTTATATTCCAAAAATGTTTGCTATGATAATGTAAGTCACCAAAACATACAGAACTCACCGAAGAAAACAAATTAACTCTCACATCAATACCTAGATGTATCAGATTTCAAAGAAATGGGCACCGGTTTTATTAGCAAAGAAAAAAGTGAACAAACCTTCTTTGCTCCACTTCAGGCATCCTTAAAACAATTAGCAATAGATAGAAAAGGAGACTAGTCCAAATAACACAAAGATGATAGGTAGCTAGCTCATAGAGATCTTAAATAATCAAAAAGTTTAATGACAAAAAATCGACTTATTAATTAAAAACTAACACATTTAATCAATTATAATTCCTCACTTTCGTATGCATTGAGTAGGTAGTCATATTCATATTTAAGATGTTGGATTAAATTAATAATATCTGTTTATATAATAAACTGGTACAATATGTTTTTCAGAATAAAGGCAAAGAAAAGTAATATTAATGACAATTTTCATTTATTTCAAAATAGGAGATAGACATAAAGTGCCCAAAATTTGTTAAAATTTGTTGATTATAAATCGCAAAATGAATTAGGTAAATTATAAACCTCCTCCATTTCATCTGAAACTGAATAACTTTTCATTAATATTAGATAAAAAAAATTGAATGTAATAAACTTAATGTAACAAGGATATTCACAAAAAAATATACTGAATTTTATTGGTGTTGAACATACTGAATAGTCTGAACAATGACCTTCGGAGGTGAAATAATTTCAAGATTCTAATAAAATTAGTTTTATATGTTAATCACATTAGTTTTTAAAACAAAATATATACCTCTTAGTTTTCACTAATCGCTTTTTTAAAATGAAGTCATTAAAAGTTTAAAATCACACTCCAAGTACTACATTATCATATGATTTTCATTACTGGAATTAACACACAAAGTGTTAAATTTCTCTATCGTAACTCAATGTATTACCTTAATCTTTAATCCTCATGTGCATACAGCATAAATCTGCTAATTCCTTTGCTACGAGTCGCAACTCGTTCTTCCTGTTAGACTCAGGGACTCTGACATCATATCTATAACGGGGAAACATAATTTAAAAAAAAATAATAAACATTGAACAAATTATTTTTAGTTTCCCCAATTACTACCTGAACTTAATTTAGTACTGATAAAATTTTGCTTCAGATAAGATTTTTACTTTAAAACGTATGCGTATTTTATAGCCATTCTGAATGAAAACTAACATTTCCCATAAACAAAATTATACCTTCCCTCTTCAATTATAATATGTCTATATATCAAATTGAAGTATTAAATTTTGTTCCAAATGTCTCCAAAATGTCATATTCGTGCCAAAAATGATTTATATTACATTATTTGTACATGTCTCACAAGGTATACTCCACAAGTCCCGCTGATAAAAGTTATCGTAACAATGACCCTGAAGCTATGCAACGAATGAAAACTTTTTCGAAATTGAAAAACTTTCAAATTTCAAGAGAAAACTCACCCTCTATATATGACACATGTTTAAAATAAATAATATACCTTTAGAATTTTTAGAAAATGACTCAAATTAAACTGAGAATTTTCAAATGAATTAATTACATTACATATACACCAATATAATATATGACGCTAGCTGCTCTACCCGGCGTTTATTATGCCCCGGCGTTTTGGCTTTGGACGGTGGTCCCAAAAAAGGACCTTGATCAAAATCAAAATACCGTAATTAGTTCCCCTAAAAAAGTTCTATAAGATGTTTATGTGTATCTAAATGTCTCCAGTTTAACTTCTATAGCAGACAGACAGACAAATTTTGTATTTTATATGTATGACATATAATTATAATTATGTAATAATTATATTTTTCTTACACAAATTTCTCTTAAAATGTTTCCCAACTTGAATTAATAGAAAATTAAACAATTAATACATATTTTTTTGTTCAATCAATTCTGCATTTTAATATGAACATCAAAATGGTTATTATTTTATTTCAAATTATGATTAAGTCTCGCATTTTAGAGTCATTTAATATTGTTCATCTGACATTAGACAATATGAATCAAATTGTGACAAATCTCAGAAACTTGGTTTTAACGTTAACTCCCATTTTTTTAACGACGCCCAGTACACTCTGACAGACTCTTATTATGAGTAATGTTTGAAAAGCGTTAACGCTATTATTTTATAAACAGTTTCTATAATTAATCTTAATATAGCTTAATCATTCATTTGATATTATTTCATAATAATCATATTACAACAGCCTCTGTAGCACTAACAATATGATATCATATACTCATAAATATGTTAAATTCCGAAGTATAGTCAATTTTAATTGCTGTTACCTATTTTATAGCGCGTTAACTTGTCTTTAAAACTCTTTAACAATGTTATCATTCAGATGTCACTTTTTAATACGAAGTAGCAGTAATTTTTTTACATTAACTGAAGAATTAATTAAATTAAAATATTTACTTATTATTAATATCTACGGCAGTGGAATCAGTTATTATGTGGTATTTACTCATTGTAGGGTAAAAAGCTAATGAAATAGTCTCCACATATAGAAATTATTAATATCTACGTTTAAAATAATTCTAAATACTAACAAGAATTTTCTTATTCGTATTAATTCCTTTATAATCAAAGGTTCATATTCAGGAATTCGTCTCTTAAGGGTTGACTTCATATCTGACACATATCTCCATGTCACGTCCTGGATTTCAGACACTCCACATGCAAAGACGTACGAGATTTTTTTCTTCCACTTCTCTTCGTACATCATTGGCATATCCACAATTCCTTCTGTCGGATCTACATGAAACCATTCTTCTGTTGCTTCCACGAAAACCTATTTCACAGAAATAGTAAGTGCACACTTTTGTCTACCCTAGGAAAAGCATATAAATAAATAATACTATGAAACCAAGAAAGTGTTTATGACCAAATATATAAATTTTTGAGTAAAAACAAAGGAAATGTTTGTTAAAAATTAGTTCATGTTATTTTATTCATAATAAAGTAAAAAAAAAATTATAAAACAGATAGTAGGTAATCAATTTTTTTGTTTACACTAAATTGTTTCTCACAGTAGTGGTTCGAGACTGCCTGCAAGGCCTTCTTAGCTGGATTCAAAAATATCTGGATCACAGATTGATGCAAATCATATTTTGTTCATGATTTATATATGATTAGTATTCCTATTAATCACCCAAGAAAGATATTGCCCTTATTCAAAATTAAAGAATGTACCATTTTACCTCTTAAATTTCATTCCTTTAACTAACTTCAAACAAATGATAATAAGATAAGAATGCAAAATTAAGGTCAACGACGCACTTAACTCTTCTTTTCTAAATATGAATTCATGTTTAAATGAATTCATTTTCTAAATATTCAACATGAACATTTGTTCACAACAGGTGTTTGTCTTAAAATCATATCTCTTTTAATTTAAACATTGTTTTTGAACTCTGGTTTAGAGTAAATTCTTTTTCCAAAAATACTAATATCTTTCTGATGTCTTCTACTAATACAAATTAAATAATTAGTTAAATTAAATGACTAACAAAATAAGTTTCAGTGCAAGGAAACTTCGTTATCTTCTCTATTGTTACTTTAGTTTTAGTAAAATATAGTTTCATGATGTCTGTGTGTGTTTGCGTATCAAAAAGTTTGTGGGTACGCTTCAGGTCACACCGTTTGATGGATCAAATTCATATCTTACACAAAAATAGACCCTTTAGTGTAGATGAATCCTATTGTTTTTGCCTAATATTGCATGACGGGAAGTCACTTCTCTGAGCAAAATGTGATTTTTGACAACATTTTTTCCCTCCTAAACTATTAATTCTTGAGAATTAACATTTTGGGATTATACGAAACTGGTAGCAGGCTTAATTTAAAAAAAAAACGCCAGATTTGTTATGCGACCGGAAAGGTACATTTTGGAATAAAATATAACAATTTTGACCTATGATTCATTCTGAAAGTATCTGGATACAATACAGTTCACCGTTCACAAAGAAATTTAAAAAAACACCTTATGAGAGGATGAACAGAATAGTTTTTCGTTGAATTTACATTGCCGGAAAGGGGTTTATGGTACACTTTATGATTTCATGAAATGCTCTTTTTACGCTAAACGGCCAAATACAGAAGAATTAAATTTTGTAAAAAAACAAACCTAACTAAAAATGGTATTTTGTTAAAATTATTTCAAAAAATTCTCATAACAGCAAAGGCTATAAAAACTGAAAACTTAACATGGACTATTGAATTGCCTACAGTACTTACCAGGTTTGTTTACACTGACTTACAAATTTTTCTCACAATCGAGTAAAACATAATTCTTGTTTCAAGATTTCATGCAAGAAATTCGAGTAAAATATGTTTGAATGATGATTAAACACAGAGATTGCTATGTTGTATCATAGCAAATACTAAACAACAATGTATTTTATTATGCTTTCCAAGGCAAAGGATGCTTGTCCAACAAAGGGTTGTAATCAATCAACATATTTGTTCTCTTTAACAAATCATAATATCAGATATACAGTTCTTGGTGTATTTAAGTTCCTTTTTCTTTGGCAGGGGTAATACTGAAGCATGGAAAAGTTACATTTTCTTTCGTTATGACAAAAAGGCTGCTAATTTTAAGTCACTCTCTAGTTAATCATTAAACTTAATTTTTTATATTTATGTATTGTCTTAATAGGAACGGTTTATAAGCTTACAATTTTGAGAGAGTAATATTATACTCAAAATAACTACTATTAGGTTCTATCTCTTGAAAAATGACAAGGTTTTAGTAAGTAGCATCTTTGTACAAGACAACATTGTTAACAAAAGGTCAAAACATCATATTCAGTTTTAAAACTTTTGGCTAAAAAAACAGAAAACTTTTAAGTGTTCAGAAATCACTTTGGGCTGGTTTTTAGATTTGAAGGAGTTTTGGTAATATGTTACGAATCTATTTAAACAGGACTAATAGACAGAATTTCTTAATCGACAAACTATAGTATGAATTACAACAATTAAATGCAATAATAATTATTGTATGTAGAGGAACGAGCACTACGGAAATTGTGTCCACTGATGATTGTTACCACGGAGTAGTGATATGGCCCATTGATGTGATTAGTAGTGGAAGACCTACTGCATACTGTAAATAATGCATGGTATGCAAGGATATTCAGATGATCTTGTTATTGCAAGTAATATTTTATGGTAGTACGTTTTGTATGCTATCTGAATTGTTGATGGTTGAATAAAGAAGGAAGGTTTGTATGCTAATGCAGCTAAAAATGTCTTTTTCTTTTCTTAAAAAGAAAGTAAGTCTCCAAGGCATCATCATAAAAATAATAAATTAGAACTCTAAGAGGTATGCTGAAACGTTGGAATATCATTAGATGAAAGAGAAAACTGGGAAACCCATTTAAAGGAATATTCTGTATCAAATTCTTATGCTTTTCACCAGATTCCTAAATCTGATATAGCAGAAAATAATTTAACAATAATAACATATCAAATTGTTCTAGATAAGTGATTTCAAGCTTGTAATAGCTGATGGAATGAATATACTCATACTAAAACAAATGAAACCATTATTGATTACCCATGAGTTCGATATTACATCTAAACGATAGGTCAACGTGATTACATCAAATGGTTGTCAACGAGTTTACTCATCGTAAATTTGAGTGTATGTCACTCTAAATTTTTTAAAAATATATTTACAGTTGTAATAATGTTTAGAAGTATCATTCAGGTATTACCAAGTAAATTATTAATTCATTCACATATAGTAATTTTTTTTGTAGTTGTTTCCTGAAACTGTTATTTCAAATCTAGTAATACATACTTCAAAAAAATGATTAATTACAAAAAAAAAGATGATTTTACAAAAGTTAAGTAGTTTACCATTTCTTAACATTTTAAAATTCATAGACTGCAGTTGTACATAAGGATATATTTATACTACCTAATTTTACTCCACCGGCGTAAGAGTTCTCGGTTAAAATATCCAAAGTAAACTTTCTAAATGTAAGTAGTCGTAATTAGAATGTTCATAAGTTTCTAAGGTGAGCGAGACTTAAAGATAAATTAATATGCTTAAGGCATGAAGCTAATTTAAAAACATAATGGTTTGAATAATTTGTTAAGTCAGTTTTAGATGAGATTATGTTTCATTTCTACGCACTCATAAATTACATACATCTATTCCAGTAATGATAGTAATAACAACTGTAATACTATCTAAATCTATAATTAATGGTAACCTTTTATTTATAGCTGCATGGATAACATTCATTTGATCAGTAAAATTTATTTCAGTTAGTACTATCAAATCATAGGTTGTAATATTTAACTGAAAGAATACAAGTTCAATGTTTGATATGGCAGTAATAACACACATTGTCTTATATAAAAGTTTCAATGCTCTACTATACAGACATATATGGTTTTATAGTAAGGGAATCATGAGAAATGTATTTGAGTAAAGAGTATCTCTTAACGACTTTCACCTGAATTTTATCCAACATAAAGGTGTTTCAGAAACACAAAACTTTACTGAGAACATTTGGGAGAGGGGCCTGAGGGGTCTATTTCCGTTTCTCACATGTACATTATTCATTAATATAAACATGAATATAATTACAAGTCATTAGTGAAGAGATAAACATTAAGCGTTTAACTGTTTTTTTGACAAACACTACAACCAATAATTATGAAGTCATTATTATTAAAATTATAAAAATAATCAGCCATAAAAATAAATTTAATAATCTATTATTAAAACTATTTTCTTCCAAAGTGATGTAATATATGCATAATCATTTTAATACTATAATAAAAAATACTAATAGAATAAATTTCATACTTCAGTCCAGCAATGATCGGTAAGGTCGAAGACGTATCTTGCACGGAAACCTATTGTTATGCAGAAGAGAGTGAATAATATGGCAAACTCAGAACATCTGCCTTCCCGGGTAATAAGAAGCACTCTAGCATCAATGAACCTATTCAAGAAGTCGGTCGTACCACATCTCAAACAGGAATAAATCTAAGCAACAATGAACATAATAAAAGAAACACATTAATAAATAAAATCATTGCATATCATAATCATTTTAAAATAAAGAATTTCAGAATTAAATATTGCATAGAACATTTACTAACTGCAACTTTAAACGAACCGTTACAGTTGTTGTATTCTACATCTTTTATCATTACTGGTTAAGTTAACATCGTTTTCTAACTAGAATTTACAACATCTAACTATTTGTTAAAAAAAAATTCCCTTAAAAGAACTATATTTATAAAAGTTATTCTGCAGGTAACTGTGATTACACAAATTCCTTTAATGTTTAAAAGTTTATTCCATAGTCTCAACACAAAAAAAAAATGTCTACAGCTAATCATAATTATTATAATATTAAAATTACCTCCACAGATGATGCCAAAGAATTTCTCACAGAAGCACTCCGAACTGTATTCTCAACTTGCATGGGCATTTTGCAGTCATGGCAATAAGGATTTTCCATAAAACGGAAGAACTCCTTATGAAACCACTTACATAAGTAAGTGAGACACAGTTTCTCACGCATTCCTTCTTCAGCTGGAGTCCCAGTTTCCCTTTCCATTCGCTTTAACTTTGCATTTGCTTCCGCTCGGATCCTCAGTAGAGGAATGTATTCTATAGCAGGACAAACTACTTCCTGTTCATCAAACTGTTTCATTATCTGTACTATGAACGTCAGCACCTCAAAAATGTACTCCTAAAGCAATATCCCAATCTAAATTTGTTTCAGGCTATATATCAACAATATATGAATTTAGTAAAATTACAAAATATACATTACTTAACTTTTATATAAAATAGGCATGGGCATAACAATAAACCATCGCTGTTTCGGAAATGTTTATTTTTATTTATAAATCAATTACTTCAAGTTTAAAGTATGAAGTCACGATTCATGAGATGAAACTGGTAACAGTTGCGATTTTACTTATAATTTGAGTATAATAAAAAAACCTATCAGTGTACAGGTGAAATACAATTAATTATATCAATAAAGATTCATAGAAGGTAGGTAGTTTTTTATGAGTTCGGAATTACTTAAGATTTTTTTAGGAAGTCTATATGATTAGAAAAACTTTAGCTTATCTCTATTTACTCACAAACTAAAATCGGGGTTCTAATAAAATAATTTTATAAAACTAAACATTTTACAGTAATATCAGGAATACTAAAAGGCCCTCTCAGAATTCTTTTGGATTCAACGATTTGGTAAAATAAAAAAGTTATACATACAAGAAATGGTAAGGTTCACACAAGGAAAATTACTGAAACTGTATTACAAGACTACAAAACACCTCCTCATCTATAGTTTGAGAACAATTATTATTTCTATAAGGGTATGAAAAGTATTATAACAGTTCATGTTATGAACACAACTAGTAGGACATGTAGAACTAGATGATTCACCATTTTGCAAATTGTATTTAAAAACCAATAGGTTTGACGTTATATGCAAAATATAAAACTATAAGTGAATATTAATTATAAATAGATCCATCATCTCTGGAAATTGATAAACTCAGTAACGCTAGTTGACATTACTTAATTTCCTTTTAATTAATCCAACAGACGTAAATACATCATATCCAAGTGAAGTAAGTACGAAGAAAAATAAATACTCTGCAGTAACACATACCAATTGCACAGGCTTCCTGGATAGGGTAGACCTCGAATCCATATTCTTCTAAAGTGGTCGTCAATTCAGATAAAAGAAGTAACAAACAGTGCACCTATTGAATGAAATTGACATGTTTAAAGTTAATGAACAAATAAAATAACAGGTTTCAGGAGAATAGTTTTGTTTCGTACATAATAAAGGTGTACGATACGGATACTTACTTATTATATTAATTATAATAAAGGTATACTTCCACTCAAAAAATAGTTAGGCCCGCTATAATGGCTATTTCGTTTTATAACTAGAAGTTCAATTAAGTTATAAGGTATATTAAGTTAATTGATATTTACCAAAAGGCTAGTCTCAAGGAATGCTTTAATATGTAATTCAATAACACAAAATGAGTTGCACTTATCACACAATTCAAACAACTTAAACCTCATACAGGTGAAGGCGCGATCAGGTTGATACAGTTTTGTTTATTCACTAGGCTTCATTGAAAATTGTTTCCAAACGTGCGACCAATTCATTTAAAAAAATATGGATAGTCAATTAAAACTATATTATTTCAACACAATTGACTCTTATCAATGAATAAGCAGTAAGAACAAGTAATGAATAAATAAAATGTATTATAGCTTTAATATATTGTAAATTCAACAATGAGATTCAATTTATTGATGAAAATTAATTTATTACATATACATTTGAATAATAATTGTATTATGTACTTCATTTTCTTAATCTCTATAATAAAATAAAGGTTTTGTCTGTACATTGCTTAGAACTGACTCATTCCAAGTTATCTTTACGTTTCATGCATTAGAGAAACAATTCAAACGGTTGCAATTTCCCGTCAGCATCTGCTTCGCATGATGGTAGATAAGTCGCAAGGCAAAAAAATCTACGACAGGAATTGAAGTGAGTGACACCAAGTGTTTCTCATATGGTCAACTGTATGTTACTTACTCAAGAGTCAGAGGTTCCAACTCTCCGTTTTTACATGTACCTGAAGGACAGAAAGGGAATGTGGTGAATATAGAGGCACTTACTTAACACTGCGCTAATAAATATATTTTTTCCTATTCAATAATTTTTCTAATAATATTTTGAAAAACAACGTATCATCTCTGAATTTTTGTAAACTACCCGTAAAAGACGGGCACGTTTGTTAGTACATAATATATTAAAAAGAACAACTCTTAAATAAATAAATAAACATAACATTTCTATTCTTCGCTCCTCCTTTTCCATACATACTGAAGATGGTGATGGATGATGATTTTGAAAAATATTATGGCTAGGAACAATTTTGATGCCGAAGCGATAACCTGCAATGTGTATAATCTGATTTAGCTCTGAAAGTTCATAGTTCATTCTTTGAAATCTATCGTCTTGGTGCAACAGCTTGACTTGCACGACCACAAACATACTCTTGCGATTCTACAACCTCCATTACTTTCTCTGTCAACTTGTTAATAAATATTTCTCTGTCATAGCATGATCTGTTGTTTTCTGTCCTGCTAGAACAACATCTGGCAAGTTGCGAAGCATTTCTTCAACACCAACTATACTTATAGAGGACACATCTCTTTTAACAGACTGGGAATTACCCAAAGAATATTTTAGTCAACAATTTTTGAGCAGTTCTTACATTATTTTATTGGACAAATTGGTTGATTAAACGTTACGTTAGAACTGAATGTAGGGTCAAAGAAAGTGGTTTTAAGATGTGGTCGTATATGACTTCCTGCAACCCACAATGATTAATCGGTAATGCCTCCAAAAAATGTAATTTACCACCTGAAAAACCGGATGACTTACCACCTTGAGAAGCATTGTTTTTAACTGAAACAATATGTTTACCTTGAACTTGAATTGAAGCTTAATTCTATTGAATTGAATTGAAGCTGAAACAGTGACAGAACTCAAAAGCTACTAGTGTGACTGTTTAGCAACCACCTTTTTGCTGTTTAACTAGTTGTTATTGCTATTATTTCAAACCATTGTATCCGTTAATATTAGAGAAAGTAATGTGGTGCTTATAAAATTTAGAAAAGAGGCAGTTATTTAGGGAAAGTAACAGTAACGTTTTTACGTTAATTTTACGAATTACATCGTAAAAAAGCAGGCAGAAAATCAATTTTGAAAAATTTTGACAAAAGAAAGTATGCAAATGAAATCAGTAATACCGTATTACTTTACTATAAGTAAATAGTGGTCCTAAAAAAATCGATCTCGAGATTTTGACGGAATTACATGTTTTGAGCTCCCAGAAGTCGTTTTATGAAGTTTTTTCGATGATGACTATGTGTGTGTGTTGTGTGTTGTGTGTGTGTGTGTGTGTGTGTGTGTGTGTGTGTGTGAGTGGGTGGGCGAGTATGTCTCCAAATTTGCGGCCACGCTACAGACAAGAATCTTTGATGTGTCAAATTGATGTTTTACTCAAAATGTGCCTCATACAATATATTTGGCCTATTGTTTGGGAGTTATTATGCATGATGGGAAAGTCACTTTTTTATGCCAGAAATCATTTTTTAGGTAACAGTTGTTTGCTCCTAAACTACAAATTCTAGAGTCTTAAAATTTTGGCATTATCTTTGAGGCTACAAATCAATAAACGAAAATATCCTTTGATTTTTAAAACTACAAGAAATATTTTTTTTCAATAAAATGTAAAAATGTTGATTTGTAATTCAATCTGAAAGCTTGTGAGAGTCACACAAGCCATACCGTTTGGCGGATCAAAATGAAAATATCCCTAAAAATAGAATTTTATGCGGAGGATGAGCAGAGACAATTTTTTTTCAAAATTATTGTACACTTTCTTTTATCAAAAAATGTTTTTTTTGACGTTAAACGCCTCATGAATATTTCCAAAGAAATGAAAAAATATTAATAATTTATAAAAAAAATTAACGTAATTTCAATTACGGCAAAGAGAAATAAAGCTATAAAAACTTATTATTTATCCTAGACTAACGGATCCCCTGCTATACTTGCGAATTGTTTGATATTTTTACTTCACCATAAGTAAAGTATAGTGATCGTGAAAAAATTCGATCTCGAGATTTTGACGGAATTACATGTTTTGAGGTCCCAGAAGTCGTTTTATGAGGTTTTTACGATGATGTCTGTGTGTGTGTGGGTGGGTGGGTGGGTGGGTTGGTGAGTGTGTTAGCATTGCTTGTTACCACGCTACGGTCCAGAATCTTTGATGGATCAAGTTGATATTTTACACAAAAATGGGCCCCATAAAGACAAAGATCCCTATTGTTTGGGAAGAATTATGCATGATGGGACAGTCACTTTTTTTGCCAAAAACCGTTTTTTTAAAAACATTTATTTCTCCTAAACTGATAACCCTAGAGTTTTGAAATTTTGACATTATCTTTGAGGCTACAAATGGAACAAACGAAAAATATATTCAAAATTTTAAAACAACAGGAAATATTTTTTTTCAATAAAATGTAAAAATTTTGACTTATAATTCTATCTAAAACCTTGTGAGAGCGATACAAGCCATACTGTTAGACAGATCACAATGAAACTATGCCTATAAATAGAACATTATGTGGAAAATGAGTTGAGATATTTTTTTTCAAAATTACATTCACTAAAGGGGCGTTACAGTACGATTTCTGTTTTCAGAAAATGTTTTTTTGACGCTAACGGCTGATTAAAAAATAATGAAAATTTGACCAAAAATGGAACAAAAAATTAGCAATTCATAAAAAAAAATTCATGAAGTTTCAATTACGGAAAAGAGCAATAACGCTATAAAAACTGTTTGTTTATCCTGGACTAAGAGATCACCTGCTATACTTGTCGAATTTTTTATATTTTTTTACATTGTTTACATTGACTTAGAAATTTTTTGAGCGAATCCACTGAGATAAAATTGATATTTATAAAGGAACAATTTAAATTGTTTATTGACTTATATGAGATGTAAGAGGAATAATATTGTGCAGGAAAATGATAACACTCACTCAGAAGAAATTCGTATATATGTTATTTGACAAAGGGGAAGGAAAATGATCTTATTAAATACTAAGAAGCCATAAAATTCCTAGTATAATAATTCTGTAAAAAACCAAAAATGTAAAAGATAATTCAAAATTGAAATCTTTCGTTTGAAGATTAATAAATGTAATTATCGTACATCTTTAATTATAAATCACCTTAAAACAACATTTTCTTCGCTGTTTATGATGTTTTTCAGAGAAAAAAAAGGGTATTTTCCTGTTTTAAATTTAAAAATTTTACTTTAATATTTAATGTAGAAGGATGTAAAGTAAACGATGTAAGAAATCCACTGGCTATTTGAACAAAAGTCATGTTCTCTTGTAGGAGAATATTTCGTTTCAAGAAATGTTCACTTCGGTTTTTTAAAAATGTTATTACTGCTGTAGTTATACTAATGAAATTATTTGCATCAGCTGTGTGATGTACAAAATTAAGCTTATATATTGATATGTCCTTCAATCACTATCTGTACTACCTCAGGAATGAAAGACTAATAATCATATCTCATTTAGATGTTAACGTTATGCTTAAATGAGACGTTATGTGTTATATACTCAAGAAATTTGATATTAAGTTACTTATAGTAAAGTTGAGTGTAGGCCACTCCAGATTTTTTTTTGTTTATAAATCATAGTATCTTTGGGTAATATTGAAGTGTGAGGAATGGACTCTCTCCTCAAGAAAGTGGAGTTATGTTTGTTGACAAATATCCAGTTTTTTCACTATTCTAGTATAATAGTTCATATCTATTATTTTTAAATATCAATCTTCCAGCAATAAAAGTTTTAAATTATACTGAATAATCGGCTTTGACTTTGATTTGAGGATGTAAAACTGGCTAATAACTTATATATTTTTTTTCAATATACATTCACAGCAACCTTATAGATAAAAACAGGCAGGAAAAAGATAACACACGCTCAGAGTGAATTGGTATATATGCTTTTTTACAAAGGGGAAGAAAACTGATATTCATTAAAAACTAGGAAGCCATAAAATTCCCAGTATAATAATTCTATAAAAAACCAAAAATGTAAAACAAATTTCAGAATTGAAAACTTTCTTTGAAGGATAATAAATGTAATTATCCTAGATCTTAAATTAAAAATTATCTTAAAACGACATTGTTTCTTAGATGTTTTTAACTTTTTTCAAAGAAAATAGAAAAATTTTCAAGTTTTAAATTGGAAAATTTTTCTTAAATATTCAATGTAGGATGAGGTTAGATAAACTGTGTAAGAGATCTACTGGCTATAGGAACAAAAGCCATGACTCCTGTAAGAGATTATTTCGAAACAGGAAATCTACACTTGCGCTTTTTAAAAATGTTCTTGCTGCTGTAGTTTAGTAATGATATTATATGCATCAGTGGTGTGATATACAGAAATAATCATATATATTGATAAAAAGATTTCACATAAACACGTGAAATAACAACCAATGATCAAACCAGAATATGAAATGAAAAAACAAGACTAAGATCTTTCAACAGTAACAAGCGGTCTTCGTCGGAGTCAAAAACCCAACTGAAGTTTTCCCATTTCACATTGTAGTTTGATAATATATTGATAAGTGGATCAATCACTAGATCTGTACTACCTCCAGGAATGAAAGACTAATAATTTGATAATATATTGATAAGTTGATCAATCACTAGATCTGTACTACCTCCAGGAATGAAAGACTAATAATTGATAATATATTGATAAGTTGATCAATCACTAGATCTGTACTACCTCCAGGAATGAAAGACTAATAATTTGATAATATATTGATAAGTTGATCAATCACTAGATCTGTACTACCTCCAGGAATGAAAGACTAATAATTTGATAATATATTGATAAGTTGATCAATCACTAGATCTGTACTACCTCCAGGAATGAAAGACTAATAAACATTCGATTTAGACATTTATATTATACCTAAATAGAACATTATATATTATATACCCAATAAGTATGATATTATGTTTACTTATAGGGAAGTTGGGCTAGTAATGGAGTGATTAAGCCTCTAATAGCTTCTAACACTGAACTCCGACTTTCGGCCTCACGAGGTTACCCTGTTAACCTGCTATATGCAGGGACAAACTAAAGAGGAGGAGAGGTGATCAGGGGCTGGGCCTGACCACCTTCATTTCCCATCCTTCCTAATCCTCAAATCCCCTCCTTTTATCCCAGCCCCAATCTAAGGTGTTACGCGATCCGTGCCGAAGGATGTATGATACAGGGGTTACTGTATTATGAACGGAGCCTCAAGGGTACCAGGCAATCTCCTTAAGTAACTAGCCTTACTCCGGTATGCGGTGCTCTACCGGAGCGGACAAAATACCACCAATAGTGCTTCAAGGATTTTCCCCTGTAAGGAGAAGGAAGTCTGGAGACCATCCTCCGGAAGCGCAGAGGGTCTAAAAGCGCTAACTAGTGGGAACCTCCCACAAGTGCACCTGGGGACCCGAAGAAGACCATCCTTAAGAAGGAGAAAGGAAGTACTTTCTCCCGAAACATAGGGAGCCTGAATGGACATTATCAATGATGGTTTGTGCAGATTCTGCAAAGAGGAAGAAACACCGTTGCACCTGCTGATAACTTGTAAGGCAACTTTGCTGCAGAGACAGGTGCTTCGGGACACTCAACAAACCATAGAAAAACTTTTACCGCTGGAACCAGCAAAAGTGCTGAGCTTCTTGGAGGCGTTGAAGCTAACTGCTGGGGTACTTTAGTACAGAAGAGGGGAAGTACAATAGTTTTTTTAAGACGCAGTGCTATAGTCACCCTCAAATAATAAAAATAAGAATAAATATAGTGAAGTTGAGTGTAGGCCACTCCAAATGTTTTCAATTGTTCTTTCTTTGTTTTGTTTCTTCATGACACGTACTTCAATGTGTACTGTCTTGTGCTCTCCATTGAATTTGCTTACAGTTTATCTCAACACTTACAATAAAAACGACGAGTGTAATGTTTTTGTACATGGAGAAACAAAACCCCTAAACACTGGTCTGAATACAGTATAATAGATATTTAAAATGTATGATATTTAAAATTACCCATATTATATAACTTTTTAAGAATAATATTTATTAATATTGGGAAACTGGATAGTATTTTTTACTGACTTTAAGTGAAATGAGGTTTATAATTTCAATTAATATATTGGTATGACAATTAAAGAAGCGTATATCGATACAAAGTTGTGAGATCGAGTAGTTAATCTGGGTTGGTGTGTGGAGACTGTTTACACAGCTTCTTGTTTGCATAGAGACTCTTAATTAGCCAACACCACTTAATGTCAAGCTGCAGTCATGATACCCTCTCAGTTATGTCTCAGTATTGCCACTCTTGTCCTCTTTTCTTTGTTTTTCTACGTAAGAAGTCAGTAAGTTAATTTTATTTTTCCATGATATCTACTTAGAAATATTTATTAGCAAGGAAATATTGTTTTATTCAACAGAAATTCTTCAATAACTTATATGTTAATGTCATCCATCATATTTCATATATAAATTGAACAATGTTATGTATTTTTTGGACTGTGAATGACTATTCTAAATAAGCTGTCTATGCAGGGAATAAATCTTATTATTATTAAGAACGAACGACATATGAGTTAGTTTATATACTACAACTAAAGTCGTAAATATTTCAATAAGGTGAAACTAGGAAATATTGAATAAGAGTTGTTCCTGAATATATATTTAAAACTAAGAAAAGAGAAGTCTGTGATTTGTTAAAGAAGCATTTTGTGGATACTTCTTACAAAACCTATTAAGGGAAATATTTCAAGTTTTCATTTTTAAGTTACTAGATCATTAATTTTTTTTTGTTTAAGGCACTCTGATGCTTAACTATAAAAAATAATATACTTCTCGATTCGATTTTTATTTTAAAATCTATATAATACAATATAAACAGAATTTAAGGTAGTTGTGTGAGTTAGTCATCCAACTTGATTCAATAAAGGATTTTTAAGTATCTGATATGTCAGAAGATTTAAGGGTGTACATAAAAGGGTGCGGATTTTTTTTTGTTATTGTGTATTCAAATTCTTTAATATATATATATATATATATATATATATATATCTAGGTATATGAAGTGTTTTAATAATAATAATAATAATAAAATAATAATAACAGTTCTAAGATTTCTTAAAAAACCAACTTGTGATTTACTGTTCTGTACTGTTCGATCAGAATTATCTATCATTACATATTTTCTCAGTCCTGTAACATAGCTAAAAGTACCACATCTTATCGCTGAGAATAATCATCAAAACTTATTAGTAGTCATATTTAACAAGCAATAATGAGCGATAACAAACCTGTGTCAGTTAGTGTGCGTATGTGTGTGTGTGTGTGTAAATATTGTATATATTGTGTGTAAGTATCAAACTTGATACTTTCGTTACGAGGGCAATAGCCTCTTCTAAGAGGGTTGAAAGCTAGCAGATAGTTTTTTACTCTTTCTTAATGTACTCCTTTGTTTCCCCAAACATCCCTTTCTGGACATTAGTCCTTTCCTGCGCGTTCACTCTTTTAAAATACCACTTTTCCCTGCCACTCTTCTCAACCCCTTACCAGATGTTTTCTGCATCTAGTGTTTCAGTTGGTTTTTTGACTCTGACGAAGACCGCTTGTTACGGTTGAAAGATTTTAGTCTTGTTTTCCCATTTCTTATTGTCGTTTGATCATTGAGTGTATGTGTGTGCGAGTGCATGTATGTGCAAGTGTGTGTGTTGTGCGAGTGTGTGTGTGTGTGTATGTTTATTGACAATATAAGATCCTAAGTTTTATTTATGATTGAATTTTATATATTCAAAATAAATATAGACTATTTTAATGGCAGCAGATCACTGGTTAGCTGATAGTTACTTTTAACATATGTCTTATTTCATTTTGTTAAGAAATATTCATCAACAAATATGAGTACTTTTTATTTCTTATTTGTTTTAAGTATGATTTTAGAGTCAAACGTTTATATGCTTAAGTCAAGAATTGTTTAATTATTGTTATTAAACGGCTAGTTTTGAATGAATGAATGTTATTCTTCTTTGAACACTATAAAAATACTTTCATTTCTTTAATAAAACTACAAATTTTAGATCATTCCGATCGACACTATGATAATTGACCAGCACAGACTTACTGGACTTGACTAACTGTTATTCGTTTGCATGAATTATTTGTTTTTTAATTCAAGTAGGATATATGTTTAGGATAACTTTAATTAATTAGATTAAAAATAGAACTTTAAGGGAAACAGTAATAAGTAATATTCCTTAGATTGTATTTTTTTGTTTTACGTTTTGAATGCATAAAACGATATACTTACATTTCTTCGGCATAGCTCATTACAAAAAAAAAGGCTAAATTTCATTGTTGTTTTAAAAATATTTTTTCAATAAGCTTATTCTTTTTGTAAAAATGTACACTTTTTTCAAAATAAATCAAGCAAGAAAATTCACACAAAATAGTTTACAGTTTGATGTTCTTCTATCTGATTTATCTAGAGTTAATGCAATAATTCTAAGTTTGGTTTAAATTCATTACTTCAGTCAGTAGATTCAGTGACGAAATTCATTTCTGACTGGTTCGAAACCTTTTTAATTTATTTTAATAAAAACCATTAGATCAGAAATTGCTATGGTGTGTAAATAGAACTTCATTTTTAGCAATGTATTATATTTCGAATTCTTCAGTTTTGTTAAAATGAAATATTTGAAGTTTGTGTTGTTGTTATCACATTTTTCATTTTCCTCATTAGGTCTTAGGTGATGTATTTATTTATTATTACTATTATTTTATTATTTATTTATTACTCTCTTCGTCTAATATAATAAAGCTGCATCATTTGCTTGTTTGCTTATTATAAAATTCCTTATAGGGTTTTTTAGGAGAATTCCTATAACCGTAGCTATTCTTCATAAACCGTAACTACATAAACCAAGTAGATTGAACTTTATGTTTTATTCTTTCATTTAGGCATCAAATGAAAATTGTATAGTGACATATTATGCACAATTTTTTTTATGAGATTTGCATTTTTATCTCAATTTTTAATGACTTCAACTACTCTCTGTATGTCAGCTACAAAAAAACGAATTTAGTATCGTTAATTATGTATTGATGAGTGCTATGAGGATGATATTATAAATTATATCTAAGTGTATACCTCTAAAATTTATAATTGATAAAATATATAATAAATTGAGAGAAACATATTTTAAAAATAAACAACTTTAGAGGAAATCTGAAAACTCTTAATTTTATTCAAAATGTTATTCCTACATATTTTATTCGAACAATTTTTCTCTGTGTTATCAAGTAAGCCTTCAAAAAATTAAAAGACTACGAAAGTATTAAAGTGGTGGACATTCACCTGTCGGTGATGCACAAGGACTTTCAATTCCTTTTGAATATCTTTGCTAAACGTTGTTTCGGTTTTTTAATATTTTAAATATTGAACTTTTAATGAATGAAAATTTTAAAAGTTATAAAGTAAAAAATATTTCGTCTGATGCACGGACACAAGCAATAGACAGAAATGACACTCGCACACCAATGCTCAAGTTTGAATGACGGTAGCACACTCTGCATACTTATTGTGTCGCACTATATTTAGGAACTTAATAAAGACCCATTAATTAATATTAACGTCTCATTCATTCATATTATCGTCTGCTTACTTCAAAATTTTCAAAACCATTTTTAACAAGTTATCATTAAAATAATAATTATACATGACATGACATCATATAACTGGTTTGCATCAGGTAATATGCAAATAACATATCTTGATAAATATACAATTATTAAGATCAATAGATTAACTGATTTTCACAACAGGCAGCCACCCACTGTTGCTATAGTCTCTCAAATCCATAAACCACTAATATTGCAGTGCTTTTGTGTGTTGTAATGGTTATTCTATTCGTAGCAGATTTGAACGTTACAAAAATTATTTTAATCCAAGAATAATGACTCAATTAATTTCAGATTCAATAGTAATACATTTGGAGTTTACTATAGATTCATTGCGATAAATAATGTGTACATCCAGTTCAATGAAGTTCAAATAAGTCCATATTGAATATTTCCTGAAGTAAATATAAATATATAATTAGTTGATCTAACTTAGGTTTTTTAAAAATTTGAAGAATAAACAGGTTAATGAAACAATATTTTATTACGTGAAATGACTCAAAGTTCTAGGAATAGTGTCCTGAAAAATTTATTTTGAATCCAAACGTAAAAAATCTGGAGTGGCCTACACTCTACTTTACTATAAGTAACTTAATGTCAAATTTCTTGAGTATATAAAACATAACGTCTCATTTAAGCATAACGTAAACATCTAAATGGGATATAATTATTAGCCTATCATTCCTGAGGTAGTACAGATAGTGATTGAAGGACATATCATTTTATAAGCTTATTTTTGTACATCACAAATAATTTATTATGTGCAAATAATTACATTAGTATAACTGCAGCAGTAATAACATTTTTGAAAAACCAAAGTGAACATTTCTTGAAACGATTTATTCTCCTACAAGAGAATGGCTTTCGTTCAAACAGCCAGTAGATTTCTTACATCGTTTACTTGTAATCCTTCTACATTGAATATTAAAGTAAAATTTTTAAATTTAAAACAGAAAAATACCCTTTTTTTCTCTGATAAACATCTTTAACTGCGAAGAAAATGTTGTTTTAAGGTGATTTGCTAATTAAAGATGTACAATAATTACATTTATTAATCTCTAAACGAAAGATTCAGATTATGAATTATCATTTACATTTTTGGTCTTTTATAGAATTATCATACTGGGAATTTTAATCTTTAAAATAATAATAAGAATAAGCTTCTTAGTATTTAATAAGATCATTTTCCTTCCCCTTTGTCAAATAACATATATACGAATTTTTTCTGAGTGAGTGTTATCATTTTCCTGCACAATATTATTCCTCTTACATCTCATATAATTCAATAAACAATTTAAACTGTTCCTTTATAAAATCAATTTTATCTCAGTGGATTCGCTCAAAAAATTTCTAAGTCAATGTAAACAATGTAAAAAAATACAAAAAATTCGACAAGTATAGCAGGTGATCTCTTAGTCTAGGGTAAACAAAGAGTTTTTATATCGTTATTGCTCTTTCCCGTAATTGAAACTTCATGATTTTTTTTTTATGAATTGCTAATATTTTGTTCCATTTTTGGTTAAATTTTCATTTTTTTTTAATCAGCCGTTTAGCGTCAAAAAAACATTTTCTGAAAACAGTTATCGTACTGTAACGCCCCATTAGTGAATGTAATTTTGAAAAAAAATATCTCAACTCATTCTACACATAATGTTCTATTTATAGGCATAGTTTCATTATTGTCCGTCAAACAGTATGGCTTGTATCGCTCTCACAAGGTTTGAGATTGAATTATAAGTCAAAATTTTTACATTTTATTGAAAAAAAAATATTTCCTGTTGTTTTAAAATTCTGAATATATTTTTCGTTTGTTCCATTTGTAGCCTCAAAGATAATGTCAAAATTTCAAAACTCTAGGGTTATCAGTTTAGGAGAAATAAATGTTTTTAAAAAAAACGGTTTTTGGCAAAAAAAGTGACTTTCCCATCATGCATAATTCTTCGCAAACAATAGGGATCTTCGTCTTTATGAGGCCCATTTTTGTGTAAAATATCAACTTGATCCATCAAAGATTCTGGACCGTAGCGTGGTAACAAGCAATGCTAACACACGCACCCACCCACCCACCCACCCACACACACACAGACATCATCGTAAAAACGTCATAAAACGACTTCTGGGACCTCAAAACATGTAATTCCGTCAAAATCTCGAGATCGAATTTTTTCACGATCACTATACTTTACTTATAGTAAAGTAAAAATACAAGTTTTTCTCTTTAAAGTTAACACCATGGAATCTTTATATCCTTCTCTGTCATTCTACCATACTCCCTTGGAAGGATTCTTTCGGGATACTTCCCAGTTCCGTAGCCTAAGCCCATATAGTTTACTTCTTCGAAATCGGTCTTCTTGATGACTACCTTCAATTTGGTGAAGAGGAAAAACTAAACAGATCATCATCGGTAATAACTCTGCTTATCATGTCTGGTTTGAAGACTCAAGTATTCTTTGCTCAGAGCTTAGTCTACCGTATACTCCAGAGTTGTAATTTTGAAGGAAAAACTAGTAATTCTTCCCACAGATGTAGAATTAGAACAATAATAATTTAGCAGGTTTTTTTTTTTTCAGAATATTGATATACTTGTTTTGTCATTTCTGTATTGTAGAGCGAGTAATTAAAAATTGTTATAATTAAACTATTAAACAAAAACGTATGTGATTCATAATAATAGATAAAAGAATATCTATGTGTATGTATAGTTACTTGCGAGATTTTAAAAAAGAATAATTTTTACAAATTAAAATTAATTAACTAACAGTTCTTAATTTTACCAATAGAATTAAGTGCGAACAAATGAAATATTATCAAATCTTAAAGCATTAAATACCGAATATTTTTTTACTTCTTTTTTATGTTTAATATGCATTTATGACTATATGAGATAAATCCTCAGTTAAACCATGTCAAATAAAACCACGGCTAATTATGAAAAGGATTTTTTTTCACAAAAAAAAACCCTGCATGTTGGTTTTTAAAGAAAAATAAGTACTCATGTAATAAAACAAATAAATTCAATACACTTAATTTTACAAAGTTAGAAGATTTTGAATTTACAAAATTACAAAAAAATACCATTTTTCTCAGAAAAAGATATTTTGTTGCCTTCTTTGTTAATTTTTTTTTATATAAACAAAAATGGCTGTTAGATAGGAATACCTGCATTGCTGTGAGGTGAATGCCAAATGAAAAACAAACACCAATTTTACACTTTTTTTTTGTTTTGAAAGATTTTCACAGATGTGACGTCACTTAGTCACTTAGATGACGTCACAGAGTAAAAGGTTTTAAATGAAAAATGTAAAGTATAAAATGAGTAATTCATATCGTCTTTTCAGATTTATTTAATTCGTTTAAAAAATATTTTAATCTAATATCGTCCATATAGATTCCGATTTGGTGCATTAATAGTGTACACAGTGGGAGTACAACCTGATAAAATGATCGTAAAAAGTGTCAAAAATACGAGTTGTTATAAAATATAACTAGACAAGAAGTACGTATAATACCTAAAGGAAATATATATTTTCTAAGTAGATTGGTTAATGATTTTTCTGAATAAAAATGATTATGGAGGTTTATCTCAAAAACCATAAGAGGAGTTTGATAACAAACAACTTAACAGGCCTTGCAATGTTACTATATTAGATAAAATATAATTAAGTTTTCAGAAATTAAATTGAATTCTTAAAAAGAATGATTAAATTCTTGCCTATAATTTTCGCAAACAATTATTAATTATTTGAATTGAATTATTTTACATTATTAACCATATGTATTATGTAATAGGTATAGCTATTAACCATAGATATAATAAATATCATTTAAAAAATTATAAATTTCACTAATATTAATCAAATAATCAGCTACTCACAAGAACTCTTAGGATCAACGTTGTTATGAGGAACAAAGTTCTCCTGATTTGTCACTAGGAGAGATAGTAGGAAAATAAACTTCAAACTGCTTAGTAAGAATATTATTTCACAAAAAAAAAAAAAAAAAAAAAAAGGTGAACTCTTTAATTTTTGTCTATCGGATAATTCATTTGAATAAAATTTAAGATTTTTTTATCTATATTTAACTGCATTTTCTATTTTTCTATGATATCCGAGCCAACCTTGTCAGAGTTGACCCTGAAGGATAATTTCTACTTGGATCGCATACTATATGCGATATCTTTTAATCATACCTATGTAAACATATTTCAGACCTTAATTGCAAAAACAATCATTTTTTCATACTAAGCACCCTAAAAAAGAACGATACTTGCGCTGAACTTCTTGTTTTGTCTCAGGGCAAACAATAACTTATATATGAAATTCAGATATTATAACTTTTCATTTTTGAGATATCCTACGTACACACAAGTACATATACACACATTTGCTCAAAGAACGCACAGAAACACATACATATATATTTATATGTATATATTAATATTTACATAACTGATTAAATATTAATGATAGGACGTACCTGTACGTCCAATCATTAAAACTGTTTATATTAATGAAAAGGGTTATTATTGTCAGTTCATTATTACTAAAAATAGTTTTGAAGGTTATTCTGAATTAGAAGTTGTGGTACTATTTTCGCTCTTCCAGAGCCATTTATCCAATTCATGCTTAATAGTCTTTTGGACTTCCTAGTTTGAATTATTATTGTTTGAATTACCCATTATTTATTAGCACTTGAGTTACTCTTTCTAGCTCTTTATTGACTGACTTCCAATCACTGCTATGCAATAGTGCTCTTCAAACGTAGGCAGAGATAGTGGAGCGCTTATACCTCTCGGGAGTTATATATATATATATATATATATAAATTAATAATCAACAATAACTCTTGATATAATATATGAATTAAACACCACAATAAACAAATATATATTAATTACAATGATCTAAGGCCTTTCGTTACAACATCAACAGAGAGCTAAATGAACCAACAAAAAATATAATAACAAGTTAACCTGGTTGATTGAAGTCTTCAGAATTGCTGGCATCCCTGTCTGAATTCAATGTTCCTAAAATTGAAGGAGTCTTGATCTGCTTACTTATTTCTTTTATTAATATTTCATCTGGTTTGTAAAGTACCGGACTATTGTTCATTAAATTCTTCTATGGGAATTTAATTATTTTTGTTTAAAATTGTATTGTTATTATATTTTTTGTTTGGTTCATTTAGCTCTCTGATGATGTTGTAACGAAAGGCCTTAGAGCATTGTGATTAATATATATTTGTTTATTGTGGTGTTTAATTCGTATATATATTTATATCAATGATCAAACCACAATATGAAAAGGGAAACAAGGCTAAGATCTTAACCGTAGGAAGCGGTCTTCGTCAGAGTTAAAAACTCAACTGATTTGATATATATTATCAAATTTATATTATTTTACATTATCAAATTTTATATATATATATATACTATTTCGATGAAAATACGATCCGAAATGGACAAATAGACTTCAATGTACATAAAGAAACATAGAGGAATTAAAAACACAAACTTACAGTCTCTAATTTTCGGTTGAACCAGTGCGCTTGGTTTCCCTCTCTTATCTCTCCTGAAGATGGTTCAACCGAAAATTAGAGACTGTAAGTTTGTGTTTTCAATTTCTCTATGTTTCTTTATGTACATTGAAGTATATATATATATATATGGATCAATTAAATTAGAAAGATTTAAAAGAAATAAATCTGAAATAAATGAGAAATAAAGCCTTATTTAAAAAAGGACATCGCCTTACCTTGGAGAGTGACGGACAAAGGTCAGTGGACACGGAGACTGTGGAGATGGAGCAGGATACCATAGGACGTGCAGCGTGCCGGAACTTACACTCTAATTTACATTACTTAATTTAGTTTATTTATTTTTCTCCTTTTAAATTTTATGATTTACTTAACTTAAAACGAAACTTAGTTTACATGTTTGTGCAGAGAGAGATTTTTTTTTAGTTCTTTTTACTTTTCTTTCTAAGTTTCACCTTTACCTTCTTCACTTTCACTCCTTCAGGCTTCAGTTACTCTTGTTTCATTACGATCACTCTGTGGCCGTAACTCTTCATCGTACTTCGTATCTCGAGCAAATATTCGTTTATCGAGATGTATTATATAGTTCGCAATTTATTTCGAATATCGGAGAATTCAAATGTATATTCATAAATCAAGGTACCACTGCATAAGCAAATTGCATCTCAAGAATGATGGTGATCACAACGATTTTTTTAGTAAAAGAAACTAAAAAATTTTGTTTAATGATATTCATTTTTTTTTCACTCACTTAAGGCTTTTTTTTTCTTGCTTTACTTCCATTTGTTTTATCAGGATCACTGTGCGAAGCTTCATCGTACGTCCTATCTCAAGTAAATTTTCGTATATCGAAACAAATTTTGGTTCAAAATTTACATCTTATATCATCAAAATATTCGTATGTTGGTACGTTCGTAAGTCAAAGTACCACTGCACATGTAAAATATAGCATAATATAAAATGACTTACAATAATACAATAATTTGATAACTTAATCATAATAATTTAACAAATGTTTTAAAAGAGTTAAATTATTTATTAAAGTTATTTTAACATATATAGTAATTAATAGAGTCATTGAGACTATCAGAATTATTTGTGGCAATAATGTGACGCAAACCTGAATTCTGGAATCTTGGACTGCAACAAAAACAACAAAGTTTCATTTTAAGTTAAATTAATTGTACTATTTCATGTTCCATATAGTTATAATACTTTTGTGATTAATTTTTCAAACTAACAGGTTTTAAAATATTATTAGTTAAAAATTATAATTATTTCATCAGAATAATAAGTATTCTTCAACGAGATATAAATTTAAAGAGTTAATTTTTATATCCCAATCAAATTATTTTGATAATTACATTTAAAAATGTATCCTTCATTTTTTAGTTAACGGGAACGTAAAACTTATTTCTTAATCGTAAACAGACAAATTCGTATACATGTCGCTAATGAGTATGCATGCTCACGAGGCCCATACAGATAATCGCCCAATACGATTTAACGTCACGAATTGCAGTGTAACAACATGATTTATACGTTAAAGAGGAGTAGCAACAGTTGATGCTAATTTATTTCAACAAATAAAAAGTTCTTTTCTATTATTGAGTTCGCCATAATATGAGTATATGTTATTAGTAAGCACTTTCCTTTTGTTATTTTTTCTTTTCTATATATAATAGAAACTTAAATTCTGATGGAACAGAAATTTACACAGGATTTTTAAAAACTTCGTAGCTCTCTTTTTACTTTACTATAAGTAAAATATAGTGATCGTGAAAAAAATTTATCTCGAGATTTTGACAGAATTACATGTTTTTGAGGCCCTAAAAGTCGTTTTTAGAAGTTTTTTCGATGAAGTCTGCATGTGTGTGTGGGTGGGTGGGTGAGTACGTATCCAAAGATTATGGCCACGCTACGGTTCAGAATCTTTGATGGATCAAATCGATATTTTTCACAAAAAAAAAAAGGCCTCATAGTGTAGATGTGCTGTATGTTTGAGAGCAATTATGCGTGATAGGAAAGTCACTTTTTTTTGCCAAAAATTTGTTTTCAGATAACTTTTTTCTTCTTCTAACCGACTAAATCTAGAGTATTTAAATTTTGGCAAAATCATTGAGGATACAAAACCAATAAACGAAAAATATCCTCAAATTTTTAAAACAACAGACATTTTTTTTTCATTAAAATGTAAAAATTTTAACTTATAATTCAATCTGAAAGATTCTGAAAGCGATACAAGCCATATCGTTTGACAGGTCAAAATGAAACTATATGGTACCTAAAAATAGAACATTACGTGGAAGATGAGTTGAAATAATTTTTTTTTCAAAATTACATTTACCAAAGGGGCGTTAGTGTATATTTTCTATTTTCCAAAACTGTTTTTTGGCGCTAAACGGCTAATTAAAAAAACACGAAATTTTGCCAAAAAATTAACAATTTATAAAAAACAATTCATGAAATTTCAATTACGGCAAAGAGTAATAAAGATATTAAAACTCAATATTGATCCTGGACTAATGGTTTACTTTCTATACTTGTCGTATTTGTTTAGATTTATTTCCATTGACTTAGAAATTGTTGAGTGAATTCACTGAAATAAAAATTATGTTTAAAGGTTTAATGAAAATTTATTAAATAATTTGAGAACTTAATATGAAAAGTAAAAGAATAAAATTCTTACATGTAAATAATCAATGCCAATCAAACATATAATTTTTGATGCTCTGCTGGTATGATGGATTTTTCTCACAAAATACTCAAATCAATCAAAATGTTAATCTTTAATATCAAGTGTAATTTTTTTGTGTGTTCAATCATTTTAACTTTGGATAATATTGAAATGTGAGGAATGTACTCTTTCAAATTATGTTGTTGACGAATATCCTATATTTTTTCAGTATTCTAGTCTACTAGATTATACCTATTATTTTTAAAAATAACAAGGTTTCATCTATAAAAGTTTTAAATTATACTGGAATGCCGACTTTGAATTTAATTTGAGCATGCAAAACTGGCTAATTACTAATATGTTTTTTCTCAATATACATTTACAGCAACCTTATTGCTTAGTACAGTAAGCAGGAAGAAGATAACACTCGCTCAGAGTAAATATATTTTTATGTAATTATTTTTATAAAAGACCAATAAATGTAAAATATAATTCATAATTGAAAACATTCTTCGAAAAATAATAAATAAAATTATCCTATATCTTAAAACGACATTTTTTTTACATATTTTTGACATTTTTCAGACAAAATAGGAATATTTTCAAATTTCAAATGGGAAACTTTGTCTTAAAACTTCAATGTAGGAGGATGTCAGATCAACTGTGTAAGAGATCCAACCTGGCTATTGGAACAAAAGTAATGTTCTCCCGTAAGAGATTATTTCGTATCACGAAATTTACACTTTCGCTTTTCAAAAATGTTATTACTGCTGTAGTTATACTAATGATATTATATGCACAGTGGTGTGATATTAAAAAATGTGCATATATATTGATAAGTGGATCAATCACTGTCTGCACTACCTCCAAACAGTAGTCTGGAATTCCAAGAATGAAAGGCTAATAAACATCTCCTAATTAGACGTTTATATTGTGTAAATGGAACATTATATATTATATACCCAAGAAATATATTTTGTTTTACTTAAAGTAAAGTAATTATGCAGGTCTAAATAATTGTATTAATTAACGTTTCTATCAAAAATGTAGGTGATTACTTTGATCAACTTAGAGCAGTGGATCTATTAAAATTCTAAAGGTAAAAATAAAAATGAATTTTTAAAATGTGAAAAATTATTAAGGAAGCACTTTTGAAAAGCCAGAGGAATGGTTCATGTCAATAAATAAACATACTTATAGGCTCTTAGAGAATGGATTGTTCTTATAGTGGATTCAAAACTTTCATAGACGTTAATGAAGGGTGGACCTATTCTTGAAAATGTTAAGTTGAGAATTAGGGCTTTCTCGCTTTTTAATTCAACATTGGTATTACGATTAGAGATTTGTTTTAGAACTCATAAACAAGAAGTAATACCAAGACGTTAAGAGTTAAATGTCTTAGTATAGTTTTTAATCTTAAACTTTCTCTCTTGATGACGCGGACATAAAAATATTGGAGTGTTTTTTTTTGTCTTTTTGCTTTTCTTGTGTCTTATATAAACATCACGGAATGAATTATATGAATATTGAAAGTTATTATATGGGTTTTCAACAATAAGAATTTTTCGTTGAAATTAAGTAGTTATAATTATTTAAATAAATTATAATTGATTTAATCATAAAATTATCTTAATGCGCAATCTTAAAATAAAAAAAATTGAGGGAAGCATTTTCTTTTTTTTTACTTTACTATAAGTAAAGTATAGTGATCGTGAAAAAATTCGATCTCGAGATTTTGACGGAATTACATGTTTTGAGGTACCAGAAGTCGTTTTATGAGGTTTTTACGATGATGTCTGTGTGTGTGTGGGTGGGTGGGTGGGTGGGTGGGTGGGTGCGTGGGTGGGTGCGTGTGTTAGCATTGCTTGTTACCACGCTACGGTCCAGAATCTTTGATGGATCAAGTTGATATTTTACACAAAAATGGGCCCCATTTAGACAAAGATCCCTATTGTTTGCGAAGAATTATGCATGATGGGAAAGTCACTTTTTTTGCCAAAAACCGTTTTTTTTAAAACATTTATTTCTCCTAAACTGATAACCCTAGAGTTTTGAAATTTTGACATTATCTTTGAGGTTACAAATGGAACAAACGAAAAATATATTCAGAATTTTCATACAACAGGAAATATTTTTTTTTCATTAAGATGTACAAATTTTGACTCATAATTCAATTTCAAACCTTGTGAGAGCGATACAAGCCATACTGTTTGACGGACAAGAATGAAACTATGCCTACAAATAGAACATTAAAGGGCGAATGAGTTGAGATATTTTTTTTTGAAATTACTTTCGCTAAAGGGGCGTTACAGTACGATTTGTGTTTTCAGAAAATGATTTTTTGACGCTAAACGGCTCGTTAAAAAATAATGAAAATTTGACCAAACATGGAACAAAAAATTAGCAATTCACAAAAAAAAATTCATGAAGTTTCAATTACGGGAAAGAGCAATAACGATATAAAAACTGTTTGTTTATTCTAGACTAAGAGATCACCTGCTATACTTGTCGAATTTTTTGTATTTTTTTACATTGTTTACATTGACTTAGAAATTTTTTGAGCGAATCCACTGAGATAAAATTGATGTTTCTAATGGAAAAATGAAAATATATTATTGACTTATAAGAGATGTAAGAGGAATAATATTGTGCAGGTAAATGATAACACTCATTAAAAAAAAATTCGTATATATGTTATTTGACAAAGGGGAAGGAAAATGATCTTATTAAATACTAAGAAGCCATAAAAATTCCCAGTATAATAATTCTGTTAAAAACCAAAAATGTAAAAGATAATTCAAAATATAAATCTTTCGTTTAGAGATTAATAACTGTAATTATCGTACATCTTTAATTAACAAATCACCTTAAAACAACATTTTCTTCGCTGTTTAAGAAGTTTTTCAGAGAAAAAAAGAGTATTTTACTGTTTCAAATTTGAAAATTTTACATTAATATTCAATGTAGAAGGATGTCATGTAAACGATGTAAGAAATCTACTGGCTATTTGAACAATAGCCATGTTCTCTTGTAGGATACTATTTCGTTTCAAGAAATGTTCACATTGGTTTTTCAAAAATGTTATTACTGCTGCAGTTATACTAATGAAATTATTTGCAAATAATAAATTATTTGTGATGTACAAAAATAAGCTTATAAATTGATATGTCCTTCAATCACTATCTGTACTACCTCAGGAATGACAGGCTAATAATTATATCCCATTTAGATGTTTACGTTATGCTTAAATGAGACGTTATGTTTTATATACTCAAGAAATTTGACATTAAGTTACTTATAGTAAAGTAGAGTGTAGGCCACTCCAGATTTTTTTAATTGGTGAAGAATCTGATCATATAAGTAAAGTTAGAAATTGATAGAAATATATGTGTTGAAACAACTACACAATAAGACTGACATGTGTTACTAAGTGTTATCAATAAAGGGATATATTATTTGTTTGATTCAAATATTTTTCTTCTTATCTTGAAAAGATTAGATCAATTACTTAAATATTCATTTAATTAAAATTATGAAACTAATATTTTATAACTAATTTGTCATTAATTTGATTATGGGTAATGATATTCGTTTCATATCATTGGCTTTTGTATAGCAGCTGATAATAAATTTATTAAATTTCGTATAGCGGCTTTATGGTTTAATAAATTGAACTTAACTAAAAAAGTAATTTTGTTTAGATGTAAATTAAAGAACTTTATTCCAAAAAAGAAATCATTTTGATTAGAAACTTTTTCCACTCTTCAACTACGGTTTAAACTATATTAACTAAGGGTTTGTTTGCTAGAAAATTAATTCATCGGATTAATTTTTAAAACTGTTAAACCTGTGTTTACCTTATATGTGGATTGATACTTACTTGACGAAGGAATGGTAAGATTTATAAATGCTACAATGTGTATATCCAATTTGAAGTTTAACCCTAATTTACCCTAGGCCCTAGGCAAATAAAAGTGATTTCCAAAAAAAAAATGAGGCGTATGCACTTTTTTAGCACAAAGTGCTGAATGATGTTACAGTAAAATTTAACTATCTTCAAACAACTGGTGAAGCCCTTTATACCTGGTGGATTTCTTTTTCTTGAGTTTCGTACTGTCGTCGTCAATCTTACCTCAATGATCTGGTGTTCACCATGTTTTCTAACAATCAATATTTTCAGTTTATTCTTCCTAAGTTTGATATCACTAAGATTTAGGTGATACAATAAAAAAAAAACATGTAAAATCTTTTTAAATTCTCTATCTCATATGGATATTTCTTTATAATCAGGTATCAGACCCATTTGATTTGTTTTTCCGTCTAGGAAGGCCAGTGCTATTTCTAAGGTATATCAAACCAATGTTTGGTCAACCTTGTTTTTGTTAGTATCATAGCATTATAATCCACTTGCGTTTAGTGACCTTTCTTAAAGCTAGATTAAAAAAATAGGCAGGATAATTTTTTCAGTGGGAAAATTAGCTTCACTGAGCTAACTATTGTCAGGGTCACTTCGCTTCAGTTTCTATAGCCATTTGTGATCTGTAACAGCAGAACTATTTCTATTTTATTGTCATGATGACAGTTTCGTTGTGTAATTTGTAATTGGAGTTATTTTAAACTAACATCACCATGTGGCTTTTACGAACAACAAAATGTAATTTATGTATAAAATCTTTCCACAGTATTGTGGTTGCTAAAATTGATTGCAGAAAAATTTCTACTCTCATCAACTGAGGTCTTGTTCCATCAAATAATATCTCTTTACTATAGAGACTTCACTTACTGGGAAGTTGATAATTATTCAGCTCGTATTATGATACTGATTAATATTTAGAAATAAAATTTGGGAAATTTCGTATAGACATTTAAAATTAGAATGCCTAATATGACCATAGGTTCCCAGGTTCTATATTTAAATCATATAATAAAGTATAAAATTATATCCCATGTCTCTTTCCTAGTTTTGCTTAATTAGTGTAATAAGTACAGCTTATGACTCTTTGTAGCATTAACATAAAGATAAAGCTCCTGTAACTTCAGCGATATTTTTATGTTAATGTACAGTAGAATTTCATCCAAAGTCCTATACACAAGGAAAAATTATATCTGGAAGTTATAGAGAAAGTCTCCATATAAAGAGGTTTCATTAACAAAGCAATGTGTTTCGAAGACGTAGTGTTCTTATTCAGATTTATTTAACATAAAAAGTATAGCATGGTCAAAACCGGTTAAATAATGCAATTATAAATTAAGTATAGGCTAAATGGACATACCTGGCTGTAGTGAGAGAGTGGAAGCAAAAAAGGACTATAGAAAGATACGGTTTAAACTTTAGTCAGTTTGTGAGAAAGGAATGGAGGAAAAACAGATCATACTTACAATCCACATAAATTACAAAAACATAACAACTATCAATTCACTATAAGTAATGTATAGTCATCGTGAAAAAATTCGATCTCGAGATTTTGATGGAATTAAATTGTTTTGAGGTCCCAGAAGTCATTTTATGAAGTTTTTTCGATGATACCTGTATGTGTATGGGTGTGAGGGTAGGTGGGTCACTATGTGCGTCCACCGACTGATGAAAGTTTTAAATGTATTCAGTAGATCAAGTATTGAAAGATTTAATGTTTCGTATTCAATCGTGTTTAAGGATGAATGATTTGAATGACAAGAAATTTTACAACTGAATTTATTAGAAGTTGGTAACACTGATTGGCAGTAAGCAACACTGATTAGTAGTTGTAGTGACCTGAAGAGCTGGTCAGAGATGGCATTGTGAGCGCCGTGTAATTTCTTGAAGAGACACAGAGATGACGTTGAGAGCCTAGAGTATCTGTGAACTATGTTGTTATCACAAACAATTTATTAAAAAAATAAAATATTATGAAGGTAACGAACCTTCTTAAAATGAAAATAATAAAACTTTCGCTTTTTGTTATTCACATAACTACGTGGACTATATCACTTAGCGTGGATCTGACAACAAACATACTTATCAAAAAGTTGTAATAAATGTAGATTTTACCATTTAAAATAATTTAGCATTCCAAGATTACTATGATTGATGAAATAAGTTTTAATTCTTATATGATTTACAGCCATTAACATATATAATACTTGAAAAAATATAATGTTTCAGTGATCGGAGTGAAGACCGTTGTATAATCACAAACCAGACAGCAGATGGCACATTTGATCCTATAAACATACTTCTTAGTAAAGGTTGTGGCCAACGAACTAGGCCTCCAAACAATAATGGAGAACCTACTACAGTATTTGTCAGAATTTTCGTTTACTTTCTTGGTTCCATAGAAGCACAAAATTTGGTATGTATTGATTAACTAAATTGTGTTACTACTAAAATATTGTTCTTATGCATTGGGAGAAACATATTTTCTGCTTAGACTAAACTCTGAAAATTAAAAGAAAAAAACCTAAAACTTAACAAGTTTTTGTTTGTGAAAATTTGTTAAAAGAAGCTTATCCTATGCTCATAATCGGAATAAAAATCTATTATCAATTGAAATGACTAATTTAAAATATCAATTACAAATAATTGCACAACCATTCAATAAAAATGTTAATTTCAATTTTAAGTAATTTATTCTTTTTATCACCATTTGAGAGTATAAAAACTAACTTCTTACATTTATTGATTTAATTAGTAATATGCTTCAAAAATTAAGTCAGTTTAACTTATTAGTTATAGTTCCTTGTCAGAGTTTACGTTTTGGCAATTTTATTTATTGAATCAAAAAGTGATGCTAAATCACCCGTACCGTTTTGTTATGAATCACGGTTCTTCCTAACCGTTATACATTCTAATCAATCACAAATTGTTCTAAATATCCACCCAAAAGCATTTTCATCATAATTGTCAAAATGTCGTAGCTACATTAAAACAACTCAATTGAATTATTCATTAATTGTGATAATGGATCTGCTTATACAGAGGAGTTGAGTCAGAGTACTCCAGATTAGTAAAAATAAAATGGCGGCAGTTTTCAGGCAATATGGTGTTGTTGACTTCCAACAAAATGAGTATTTGCTTTCTTTAATTATTTCTTTGCTTTCGCACGTAATTTAATCCTTACTTTTATTGTCGTTAGCCAACTCATTCATGAAACCTTACAAAAATTATGTGCTTTACAATTCCTGTAACTCAATGTTAAGCCATTGAAAAAATGCCATAAAATTAATGGCATAGTAATGCATACTATTTCTTTATGATCATTTATATTAATATATGTATGCTGTGATACATATTAATATTGCGTGGTGTATTTATCTGTTTTTGGATAAATACTTTTTACTTTCTTTGATGGGTTTAAAACGGTGTCTATATTCTATAATTAACTCTATTAGACGGCTAGAGATGAGTATTACACATGTTTTTCAGTTTTGGATTCGACAATAATTTCGACTACCAGCGCGAACCGATATACTAGGTAAGGGTGGGACTTCGTTAGTTCTTAGTAGAGGTTAAGATCCTAAGCCCCAGCCCCAGTCTGTGTCCGACCCGACCCAAAATGTCATTACTTTCGGGTCGGGCCTAGGTTTCTGTCATGCTAACTTTTTTTTATAAATATATATTTATATATTATTTATACTAAATCAATGTATGAATATTAAACTAAGGAATATTGGTTGTAAAATAATACTTTTTATTTTACAATAAATACTTTAATGATTTTCGATTCATTAAATTCATAACCATTTTAACTGAAAAAATGTAGTACTTAATATGACAATCGACTAAATTAATACAATATTTAATTCTAAGTTTATTTTTTGCAATAGGTCCTATCTGCACTGTAGTGGCACAGATAAAAAATTCTATACAGCGACTACAGATTATGCAGCGGGATTTTTGATTTTTCACAGAGCTAAAATTAAATGTGAGCTTATACCATAATATATATTTTTTCACTATTATTTATTTTACTGTTTTCTTTACGTAACATGCCGATCATTCTAATGTTTGGATTACCTATATTTTTCCTCTATTTAATAAATATTGAAAGCACTGTAGAACTTATGTCTAAAATTGTAACTCTATCATTATTTTTAAATAAGTTTTAAGACAAAAATTTGATATCTATAGTAAATTTAACATTGGGTGGCATTATGAATTCTTTTCATGCTTATAAAAGATAAATTTTTATGAGTGATAAGTAATGAAATTATTGCATCAATAAAAGCCTGCGACTTGAAACATCATTAAGGAACATAATTATATATAAACTTGTTTATAAGCGTCACAGATTACCAAATGAACAAAGGAAAAAATTTTGATGAACTGATAAACACTTTATGAAAGTGAAAATTAAATTTTTAATCATTTTGAAAGCAGAAATTAAACTTAACATTGTGACTTTCTGATTTGCTATAAAATTACAAAATATAATGAACCATTTTCCAGTTAAAGGAAAACAATTCTTAAGAATTGTAAAATGAACAAATTTTATGCCACTATGGATGATCAGGAATTTTTTTCAATTTATTATGGTTTGCCCAAACTAACTTGCGCACTTTTGATCTACCTGTATTTACCAACAGACATTTTCCACTATTAGGCATGTTAAACCTCATAAAAAAAGTACACTACAAGACGTAAATTTTGAATCACTGTTTAGAATATCATGTTTGGAAAGGGAGCCCGATTATAAAAAGGTGTAACTATGAAAATAATTCATCCCTCCCTCTCATTTAATTATCCTTGACTCTACGTGACCAGTCTGCTCAGAAATGAAATGAAGTCATTAAATAAAGGTAAACATTCTATCTCTGTAAAATGTTCATAATGTATTTAAAAATGAGATTTAATATATACATAAATTGTAATCTATTACAACAGTCAGACCATTTGCATCATCATAGTGAAAGAAAAATATATTATAATAGGAATCCTAATTCTTCGTGAATCGTTGTTGTGCCGTCCGACCGGTTTCTCGTATTTAGTTCATCTTCAAATAGGACTCTTCCTAAAGAAAAATAGACCAACTGCCCAAAAATATTCTTATCTAAAAAATAGTTTGTTTCCTACTTTATTCATGTAAAATTGGAAACTCCGAATTCCAAAAATGTTAATAAATAGGAAAACTACAACTATTACACTATGCCGTAGATCCACATTGCATGTTAGATAGAAAATATAATGGAATCTACCCAAGTATAATAAAAGATTACCTACAGTAGTCTATCTTATAGCAAAAGATTACTTAACGAACAATGATAAGTAAAAATACGGTATTATTAAATATTTTATTTTTTTAAAAATACCAAAAAATATTTGATTGTATAGAAGTTTTATAATCAAATTAAATGGAAAACAAACTTAAATATGCAGAACATAGGCTTGAAGTAAAACTTCATGTATTAGAATAAGACTTCATGTATTAAGACGTCGTAGAATTAGTAGAAATACTAATTTTAGTAGGGCTCTAATTTCAGTCTTATAAGAGATTGAATAATTATTCATTAGTACAATATTCTTATTATACTAGATCATTCAGAGTGAACAATGCTGATATTTCCATTATGCAGTATGTAACCATTCAACATCTTTTTAGTTTGTTGAAGAAATCTAAATTACACGAAGTTTGTTTCAATATGCGAAAATATACTGACAATGTAAAATAAACTAGTACATCATAATATGACAATATGATCAGGTAAATTTTGCTAACAGTTCATTTTTCATAGGAAATGTTTTGAATATATGTAAGGTTGGTCCGATATGCTTGCCATTTTAAATTCAACTAATGATTGATTAATTATCTTTTTTATCATTTTTTAGCAATTCACAGCACATATACTGGTCCAGTACAGGTGGCATGATTCTAGATTAATTCATGTTGGTAAAAATATTGAAGGTGAGAATAAGTTGAAAGAAAAAATATGGACTCCTCATCTATACTTAGTTAATGAACATGAAAGTAAGGTAATGGGGTCGGACCGAGACGATGTGCTGATCTGCATTCTTCCCAATGGAACTGTACTATATTCGACAAGGTAAATCTCTTGCTTAAAACCGACTGACCTTATAGAAGTACTATGGACAAATTACTATCATCATGTAGTATATTGAGAATAGATTTGTGAGTGCGGGTGAGCACGACAGGAAGTATTTCACCGAAGTGAAATAGTAATTGTGGCTAGTCTAAATTTATAAATGAATATATAATTAGTGTTTCCATATTACTCACAGAAGCAGAATAATAATATAGATAATTCACAAAGTCATTACTTAATTAAAATATTTTCTCTCGATTTCAGATTGAAAGTAACATTGTTGTGTTTTATGAACCTAAAAAAGTTCCCATTTGATAATCAGAAATGCCCTCTGGTACTGGAAAGTTGTAAGTTGCTAATTACATATTCAAATATCTTAAGTACATATCATTTCGAGTATTATCTTCATATGCTTTGCATTGTAAATCATAAATGCAAATTTCTGTTGATTTTTTATCGTATGGTAAAAAGATTGTTTAACCTTTTCACTTAAATAAAATTCATCACGGATTATAACATCAATTTACTAATACTATCATATGGTTGACTTAAGCAAGTAGATCAGAAAAATTAATATATAAATAATCAAACTTATATATATATATATATGTAGTTATATGTTTTAAGAAATACTTATTAAGTTGTTTTGACTTATTCTGTTAATAGTTTAAAGCAAAACTGAGGAAACAAACAATAACTCGTGTTCTTTAAAATTTCATTGCAATGTTTGAGAGAGTTTTACACAAATATTGACTATTAATAGCTGTGATTGAAGAAGTGGAGTCCAACAGTTTCAAAGTAGCAATGAATGTAGTCAATATCACAGGATCGTAAATATGAAGAAAAAAAAGAAAAAATCCTGGGGTGCCTTTATGTGGTAGGGAGGGTGTCATCGTTGGGACAATATCGGTAATCAGTGACGCTGGAATCAGTAACAGTATCTGGAAGGTCAGTCGCTTATTAAGATAATATCATGAACTAATTCAATGATATTAAGGTACTTAATGATAACAATTATTTAAAATCATAATTTAAGTGACATTATAGGAGTTAGCATTTATTATTTATTGTTGGCACAGGAAAATCAACGTCTAAAAGACAGTAAGAAATTAGAAAAAATATGTTCTTCTGAATAGATTTCCTAAAGAGTTATGATGATATGTAAATATAACATGACACCAATGACAATATGTAAGTTGTAACCAGCCTGTGCGGTGCTCAGGTCAACCACAACTTGCTTATTCCAATTCCTTAATGTGTTTTTGACGACGATTATTAATGCATGCACTAATTATGAACTCTTGTTTAGTCTATATATAAAAGAAAGGTTTTGTCTGTGCATTGCTTAGAACTGTCTCATTTCAAGTTATCTTCACGTTTCATACATCAGAGAAACCGAATCCACCCTCAGAAAAATGTCTGTATGTCAGTTTTTCCACAAAATGTTGTCATTAGTAGGCTCAGCCACCATAAAACATATCAAGCTGAAACCTTGACAGTAGATTAGTGTATATCTAACTTAAAATCTAAGCTATAAATGGATTGGAAATTCAACGTAGAAGCAAAGTTATGGTCTTTTAAAACACAAAATTTTGTCACAAGTAAACTCAGCCACCATATGACATAGTAAGCTGAAACTTTGAAAGTAGGTTTGTGTATGTCTAAGTTAAATCTAAGTTTTGAATTGATTGAAAATTCATCGTAAAAGCTTATGGATTAAAAAGTTATGGATTTTTAAGCTGTCTGGCTAGCTGTACAGACATGTTTATTTTGACAATATACAGGTATAGCAAGTAGGTATTGTTAGTTGATTTCAATTTCATTTGTATTTAAGCTCCTTGCAAGAGATAATTGACAAGGTGTTTCCCGAAGTTCAAGATCTGCTATCTATTCAGAATAAATAGATTTGTGAACGAGCAATTCGCAGCTCCTACTAATGAAAAGGCAGGAAAAATGAACAAACAAGTTCTTACTCTATATCAAGCCGAAGAAAGAACTAACTAACAAGTCGGTAAACAGAGTGATTAGTGATGAGGAAGCAGTTCATTATCCAACTGAATTTGTTGACTCTGTGACTCCTCCTGGATTGCCTGCTCATGAGTAAAAACTTAAAGTAGGGGCACCAATCATGCTGCGATTTAGTAGCAGTAACAAATTGAATGTTACGAAGCTTGAGTGCTCCAAACATATGAAACGGGACACGACTCTGAGTTCGTGCTCTGCAGAGATACGCCATAGAGGCAGACATCATGAATGGGTATGGTACTGGGGAGTCTGTGTGTATGCCACGCATACCAATGATCCGAGCCATTTTCGTTCAAATGGTTGAAATGTCCCATCAGCGTCTGTTTTGCAATGACTATAACTAAGTCGCAAGGGGCAACTCTATCTACCGCAGGAATTGAACTGAGTGACCACGTTTTTATCACATGGTCAACTGTAGTTTGCTTGCTCAAGAGTCAGAGGTTCCAACTCTTTGTTCTTCCATGACCCTGAAGGACAGACAGTTAATTTAGTGTATACAGAGGCATTTACTTAACACTCTTTCTTTATTCTTTAATTTCTAATGATTTTTTGGAATACCATGTATCATCTCCGAATTTTTGAAAAAGTACCCGTCAAAGACGGGCACGTTTGCTAGTACACATATATATAAACTGAAAACAGTACACTTATATCAAGGGTTATTGAATTATAAGTCTAATATTTTCATTGCACATCAAGTTCAAGAATTTCTTACTTTTCCTTTCATGTAACAGATTTTTAATGTTTCATTTTCAATAAGTATTGTTAAGTTAATTTATAGTATTGTTTCAAATGGCTTTGGTACATAATAAAAGTTAAGACATAGGTAAGTAATAATTTATACATTTTCTTTTTACATTTTTTTGAATGAATCAGTTAATAACTTGCAGGGGGTTACAATACTTCACAGTTGGTTCTAGATTGGGAAAAAAATTCTCCAGTGGTAGTTAATACAGAGCTTCAGTTGACTGAATACTCACTATCAAGTTTTTATACCAACAAGAGTGTTCAAGTTTATTCCATTGAAGATGATCCTCTTAAAATAATGATGCAAGGCTTATACCATAGTAAATTCGGTAAGTAAATTCAATAATATTTGAATCTTAACTGTGAGTAGTACATATAATATTCCTTATTCTAACTCAAATCTGAGTGTTTTGAGAGCTTATAAGCGCTACTTACAATGACCTATAATAACATTATTTTTAACATCAATATTGATATATTTTTCTATTATTTATGTATGATAAAAAATCTGTAGTGATCTGCAAACATTACTTTTACTATTTTTTCTATACATTTTATGCTAGTAATGATTGTAATTTTATTTTACATAATTTATTGATTAAAATTTATTTACTGTGGCTAGAATTAGTATACCTATGTTTAATTCTTAGTCAAAATGTAATGCATAGGCAGTACATATGTTACAAGTAAAACGATTAAGAAGACTCAAGCATGATAATAGATTTTTTTTATTGCCTTAACCGATCCTCTAGCAAGTGATGACGTCAGCCGTTTACCGGCTTTTTGTTTGATCGGTAATTCTACAGATTCTATATTGGGAGTCCTAAATTTTGCCTAACTTAATTGCATTTCGAGTAGGGATCCTTAACGAGTGCCTGACATCCTACAGGCTCGGGACTGACGGCTTAACGTCCTCTCCGAGGGACGACGTACTCAGATTTATTCTGAGGGCCAGGTGGGGATGGAACCCTGGGGCTACCAGCCCAGAGGCAAGTACCGTTAACCACTGAGCTAACCTGACCCAATGATTATGGATATTATTGTTAACTGTATAGCTATGGCTCTTATATTATCACTCCACAACTTTCTGTTACATACATTTAATCTAGATAAATTAATGAGTTTTAAAATAAAATTACAGCAAACCAATGAATTTCACAACTGTTATTAAGTTTTGTTTAAAATTTAGTTATACAACTTTTTTTTGTTTACTATCGAATAAGTGTATTGTAAATAAATCTGACAAGGAATGATGAATATATTATTGTTGTTAGTGCTCCAGAGGTTAGTGGTAACAAGAAAAGAAGAATGAAATGTGAATTCGTAACTTTTCATTCTCATTTGATCGGTTTCGAAATCGTTCATCTTCGATTTCGCAAACTGCAAAAGTCAGTTTACAGAAAAACTCAGTTTTACATTGCTCACTCTGGGGTTCCTGCCACTTTTACCGACAATATAGCAATAAAACGTTATGATATTACGTTGCAAAAACAATTCGTTGCCTGAGAGTCACCTTAGAGGCCATCGCCTGACATTACAAGACCAACTTTTAATAAAACGTTTAATGCACAAAACAAAATCTATAACTTAATAAATGCTACATCCTAGCTTCCTCTATGCCAAGTTTAACTTTATACAGTGGCTATGATCTCTACTCACTTACAGATGATTCTCCTGGATTCTGTATCTGCATATGTGTACTCTAAAAAAGTAGCAGCAACACAGAATAGAACGTATATGTTCTTTAGACTGAGATATTACATCGTTCTTTACCTTGTGTTAACAATTATTCTAATTAATTGTAGAATAATTGAAAATGTGCATGATGCATACAATCATACATTTGAAATATATGTTTGCAACCACATTATTATTATATTTATTATTATTATTATTTTATTGGTTACCTTAAAATATCGTGATGATGGAAAAGTTTCTAAGTTTCGACATTTTTACGATTTAGACATGTTGGTATCTTCTGTACCCAATTTCTGATAATGTGGCTGGGCAGTCTGTGTCTATCAAATATTCTATAACAAATCAATGTTTTTAACCTTTTATAAATCTAAATGGCATTTGACAATCCATTCAATCTTCATTCGCCAATCCACAAATATTGTTCACAGAAAATTCTATATAAGTTCCATTTAAAAAGACACACAGTGAAATTAATCATAGGTTCATTGAATAATTTCCTGGAGGAATTAAACAGTTCTGTCATATAACTAACTCAGTTTGTATAGGAACAGAAACACACATTACCGTCAATAATTTCTTGAATCACTCACTAGAGTTGTCTGGATTGCTCCAACATTAGCTAGAATTCAAAAAGAAACCTGTTTATGTGTATGTATGAGAAACATTGATCCACCGCGCTTATATAATGGAACAAAACTAATAACTGAGGAGCTTTATGATAATGTCCTGGTTTGTAAAATTAGCGCATCTCGGTGTCAAAGGGAAATAGTTTTCATTCCAAGATTGAAAATCGTTTTATCTGAAGAGGACAACACTTCTTTTTTAAGGACTCAATTTCCAATTCAGTTAGCATTAGCTCCATGACTATTCGTACGTGTCAAGGAGAGATTCTTTAAAAAGTTTTTGTTCATTTATGTAAAACAGCATTTCAACATGGCCAATTACACGTTGTTCTCAGTAGGGTCAAACAGAAAGAAATAATTAAAGTTTTTTTTTTTGCAAAATTCATTGTACAAAACATGTAAATGAAGAGAACTGCCTTAAAAATATGTCCATTATCCTATTTATTATAAATGAATTAATTTAGAGTTTAACTGCATTTATGTGAACAAGATTGCATTAAAAAGACCAACGGGTCACGGGTAATCTAGTGATATATAAAAGCAATTACATATAATGATCCTACAAACCAAATAAACAAAATTCACAGAAAGAATACACATCAAAGAGATCACAAAACTCACTACTACATGTCTACTTTCTCGTCATTAGGTAGAAAGATGGGAGTCCTTGCGAAGACTTCCCGCGAAATTAGTTTTTATATATAGTGTAACTTTTAAATATAAGTTTTGGACCATAATGGAGTATGGAAATAGTGCACTATTGTAGTTTGTATAAAAATAGCTACTCATTTTAAGGTACTTTTCTATTGATTCTAAATTTTTAAAGTTCATATTAAGTATATTCTTAACATGAACACAGCTTGAGAAAAATGTCCCAGATCCTAAATATTTAATAAGGAAATGCTATATGAAAAAGGATAACTATTATGTTCTATCTGTAGTCAATTATAATATTGGGTTATAAAAATGATTAAATTTTTGTTACAAGTGATAGCATTGAGATAGCCACATTAACATAAAGCAATTAAATAATTTGTTTGTGAATGCGTTTTGTAATATGTTCCTTACAGTAAAGTTGAGTGTAGACCAGTCCAGATTTTTTTTTTGAAGTTGTTAATTATGATTTGTTGTAAGTATTAATCAAAAAATATTTGTTTCAGCTGGTAATTATAGTTCCTTATCAGTTCATTTCATGTTAGATAGAGAAGTAGGTCATTATATTATGGACTATTATGTTCCAAGTGTCCTTCTTGTTGTTGTTTCTTGGGTTTCATTCTGGCTCGATCCAAATGCAGTTCCTGGGAGAACTACTCTCGGTTAGTACAATTCCAGGTTTACCTTTATTGAGTTACACTATGTATTTAATTGTTTTGTTTGTTAATTTTAAATATATTTTATACTATCAATATGTTTTTGTTTTAGTTGATTATACAGGTTGTTCAATTAATAAGAGAAACTATTTTGAACTTATATGTATTAATCTCAAGAGTTCCACATTTATTGTTAAATAATGCCTCAAGCATGATTTGTTCAACCTAAAACGTTTAAAAAATAATTATTATATTTATCTGTTGTATACATTTTTAAATTAAGAGTACTGAAAAATATCTATAAGCATACTTATATGCTAAGTAAACATTACATTAAAAAAAAAGGCAAAAAAGTAACTATGCAATTAGTGAAAATCTTTAAACAATCTTTATATGTGACAAAATGTGACAAACAAACTGAAAATGTGATCTGAAACAGTAGTGAAATGTATTGTAATAGATCAAACTATGAACTTATCAGTGGTGGGATTCAAATATTTTAGGAACAGATTCTATCTCAAATATTAGAACTGCAATGGTTAGTTTTGGTTGCTATTGTGTAGTGGTATGTATTCATGAAAGGAGAATTAACTGCCTCTGACCTACGGCACGAGGCTATATGCCTGGCTAAGGTAAAAACAGTCTAGTACATAACTTATATACCATTGTTATTTGGTACATCAAGTACCACGGATTTACAATTTTAGCGATCAACATGATTATTCAAGTATCTAGACTAATTGAAAATGAAATCAAATACGACTTACTGGCAAATTTATTTCAAATATTTCGATATAGTCACTTGATTTTTATTGAACTCTTTCACTCATTTTTTTTAACACGCCTGCCAGTGGTAGAATGATTTTGGTGTACCCATAATTTCACAGATGATGTGGGATCCCACTCTTCTTGTGGTAGATTAAGTAGATCTATAGTCAATTTGCTGATATTTTCTACAAGTAATTTACTTCTTTTAATTGAATAGATGACATTCGTTTTAGAAAACCTTCTTTCAGCCTCTGCTGAACTGACAGCTATAGCATTTATGATGCTTTAGGTCTTTCTAATACTTGGTGGGAGAAAATCTCTAGGAATCTACTAAGCTTTTCTTCTGCTTCCATCCACAGTACAGTGATTCCTTCAATATTCCATCAATGAGGTTCTATCAAGTTTATAAGCTCATGTACCAGGTTGGAATTCATTAGTTTCTGCTGCATATTACAAATAATAGAGTCAATCAGCTTCTCTCTCAGCAAAATTCACAAACTTGCAATTTTCAAAAAAAAACTATATTCTTGAAATTGTCAGAGGATAGTTTTACATCAACTTCTTTATCATGCTGTCCTGCACCTTTCTTGAATATTTCAAATGTTTTCCTTGTTCTTCTTATTAATTTTTCAGCCACTGCTGAGATACACTTTTGGCTTGCAATGCAATAGAAAACAATTTCTTGTAGTATGTCTAACATGAGTAACAAGTCATAAAGGAAATATTTGTTTGACATACGAGCAGCCATCCCTGAAAATTTGATATCACTGCAGAAAAATTCATAAAGTGCACGATAATCTCGCCACACTGTTTGTGCTGCTCTTTAACTACATGCAGCCCATCTTGGCCCTAAATTCAACCTAATTTTAGGATTTCTTGTCCAAGCTGCGCAGAAATATTGTAGAGCTGCATTTGATTTTTATTAGACTGGTGAAAGATTGTATATGTTTAATCCACGAAGATTTTGAGGTGATTCACTTGTTTTAATTCCTTCACAATATCATCTAAAACAAGTTGCAGTCGATGATTCAAACAATCGAAAATAATAAAGTTAGGAAAATCATTTCTCAAGCTAGCACCCTCAAGTGAAGAACGTCCAAGCGTAACACTAGCACCATCTGAGCAAAAAGCAATAAGATTCTTTCTCAAATAATCTATGCCAAAACAAACACTGTTCAAACATTGCAATAAACACCTGTGTATTGCTTCTGCTCCTTGTCTTTCCAGTTCAACAAGTCCCAGGAAAATTGTTGGAGGGTGTTAACAATCTTCAACTTTCACATATATTACAAGGACAGGCTTACATGATATCGTACAAGCTTCATCTATAATGACACATATTTTTAGGTTTTCTTTTATTATCTTTGAAAATATCTGATATCTAATATCCTTTGCAATGTAAGCTATTATTTTTACAGCAGTTCTGCGGGAATGAAGGTCAACACACATGCCAAATACAATTTTTATTTACAATAAAAACAGACTGAAAATATGAATATTGCTATGTCCTATCTTGTTAAATTAATTTAATATAGTAGCTTATTCCTTACAACTACCCTTCTTAAAGCTAGATAGTTAAATAACCTGATAGTTTATGATTTTTAATCGTTTAATATTTTTATACAGGATTCTACGAAACATTTAAATGGTAAGACAATTAGCAAAAAAAATGGTCTTCAATTAAGTGAACTGTATCAAAATCATTTCTCCAATAATAATTACAAAGAAGACTGGTAAAAGAAATTTAAAAATATTACAAGGATTCTAAGGTAGAGCAATCAGTTATTATGTGGTATTTACTCATTGTAGGGTATAAAGTTAATGAACTAGTCTCCACATATAAGTTTAGCAATATAAACAACGTGTTTCGAACACATAGTGTTCTTCTTCAGGTTTAAAACTAAAAAATACAACATGAGAGAGTTATCTATAGCGTATTGAGAAGCAGGTACATATCTCAAGGTTGGTGCAAAGCACTTTACATTTGCTATAATACTAAGTACAGAAAACTATAACGAAATACAAATGCAAATTATTCAAATAAAAATAATGAGAAAATAGAATTTTTCTTCTTTTTTTTATGCGTATATGAATAATTTGAAAAAAGTAAAGCAGTTGAGGATACTATAATGTCCTCTTTTTTCCTGTACAAATTTTATGTATAGCTCAATAGATAAAATTATTTTAAAATAATTACTTATTATTTTTACGTTATATTACCGCTTCACGCCTTTTAGGCCTTTATTCTGAGCCAAGGTAACTAAAAGCACTTAGGTGAGCCTACTATGCCCGGTGCTAAAAAAGATGCGTCAGCTGACTTTTGTTAGCAGTTGTGTGAAATCACTTGTAAGTATAACAACTGTTGTACAGATTGGTGCGTGAAAAAACAACCAAAAAGCCTAGCAAAAATTTGCAAGCCAACCTGCTTGGAAAAAGCCAAATTTTTAAAATTTGGCAACAAAAAAGTCAAAATGGCAATCTGGTAAATAAAACGATCAAATCAACCATCAAATATTGCCATACTAGTAGGTTTTTTGGAGTTTAGATAAACTGGTTCGCAAAATATATGACCGTTTAGGAACCGGATCTAGCGAACCGGCTGAATCGCACCACTGCTTATCATATATGATCATATGACCAAACTACTGTTTTAAAATATTTTTGACAATTTATTCGCATCAACATTTATTTTGATAATTCTCAATCCTAGTTTTCTTTAATATATAAAATGAAAATCCAGTTAAGTAATGTTATTTTTACATTCAATTATTATTAATAGACTGATAATTTAAAATGAAATCTCTGTCGTTGTTACAGGTACCAGCACTATGTTAACATTTATAACACTCTCAAGAAATATTGGAAGTTCTCTTCCCAAAGTATCTTACATAAAAGCAACTGAAATTTGGTTTATTGTTTGCACAGGATTTATTTTTGGATCTTTGGTTGAATTTGCATTTGTAAATACGATTTGGAGGAGAAGGTATAGCCTAAAATATTGTCTATTATCCTATAATGTGTAAATTAGTAATATTTTTTTTATTTTGATTCATATTTTATATTATAAATATATAATATTAAAAAATTATTACAGAAAAAATGTAGAGCTTAAAAAAATGAACAGCAAGTATATTCTGAAATCTACATTAACGCCTCAATTGAAGCGAAAAGATACTTCATCAATGGGAAGAAGTGAATCATCCAATTCATTAGAAGACTGCAAGCTTTCACAGGTTCTATGAAATAGATAAATATTTTGTTGACATGATAATAAAACTAAAATTTATTTAACAATATTGTACATGCATGTGAGTAGTGCAATCATTTATTGTGTGGGTATTACTCATGGTAGAAATCAATAGTAAAAATCCAGTCATCAAACAAAATATGTTTACATATTTGTTTCGTTTGTTTGAAGACTGGTTTTTTTACCATGAATAATGTAATTAATGCACAACAATAATGTTATTGTGATTGCACAACAATATCATTACTGGTTATTGTAATGATTGAAACATCGAACTATTAACAGCAAGAAGCTATGAGGCTTTCATTAAGAAAACATTAAACTGGGTAACTACCAGCAAAACACATTAAACACTGTAGCTATAAACATTAGTATAGCAACACATAAAAATATACTACAGTTATCTTATGTATGTATTTCAAAATAATGTAAGATACTTGACTTCATAAAACTAACAATTGCTCAAAACAGAACAAAAAGCTTACCAGGATTGATATTTCTATTGACACTTTGTCTACAGAAGAAGATGAGAAGAGATATGATCAGAGACCCACTGGCACTTTCTTTGTACTTTTCGTGCACTCGGGTTTGTTTTATCATTCCATGCGCACTCTCATTCACCCTTCATCTTTTCCTGATGATGAAATGTTGTTTAAAATATTAATTGTTAGCATTAGTTTGTTCTATTTGATGTAATTTTTAGTTATCTATATATTTTTTTAAATCCCAAAGCCGCTCGCCTTCCTTATTAAATCCAAACACTCTCAATCACCACTCCTTCCCTTAAAGTATTTACTTTTTCTATTCTTTGTAAAGTGTCTTTTTCTAGTTCTTATTTTCATTCAATGAAAAACTGTCAAAAGTTTGAAATCTGGCAGCTCTTTAATAATTACCCTGCTTAAGGGCTCTAAAAGTGTTTCTTATAGTCCATAAAGCAACTGGATAACCCCATTTTTTATCAACCACTTTCTTTTAATCCCACTACTGTGTTCCTTTCTGAATTGAATTCTTTACTTAATATCTTTGCTAATAATGAATACATTTTTCCTGATGGCATCAACACCCTGATTCTGTCCCCTCCGATGTTATATTTTTTATTTACTTCTGAAAATACCTAAACCGTTTGAAATTTCTGATTTACACGTTTGAAAGGCACGTTGTAACGGATCTTCTAGAAAAAAAAACCTTTTTCTAATTGTCAAATAAGAATAAGCTTCACTTAAAAATTGTCATTTCTTTCTCTTCAATACAAGTATAATATTTTCTCCATGTTGTCTTATGCTAAACATGAGTTAAACTTCTCCCTAATGTCTTTCTAAAACATATCCCCGTCTATTACTATCACTAATCACTCAGTCTGTGCCTCCTGGCAGTTATCTTTCTTTTCTAGATGATAGTGTAACCCTAGATCATGTTTAGTAGTACCTTCACTATAATCATTGGTATCCCAGTCATATTAAGAAGAGCAATTTTGAGATTTTTGTTCAATCTGCGCATTAAATTTGTAATACTTCAAAAAATTACAGATACCACATTGGCCTTGTAAAAGGCTATTATACAGAACAAGGCTGTCTCTCCTAGTTTAATCAAACTTGTGTTGCATCTCCTGAGATAGTTTACAGGCCTGTACCTAGGAATGATCGTTGTGATACTATCATTTTCATTTATACTATTCTCCTGGATGTATATAAATTAGCACTGTGATGAAGGAGTTTTTTTCCAATAACTTCATGATCATCTTCTACTTCCAGTGTAGCCATTTCTATTCCTTATTTTAAACTTCCCCATCTTCTGTACATTTTCCACCATCTTTTTCCTAAGAGTAGCTGTACTGGAAGAGGAATACAACAAAGTGGTAGCTATCAAACCTGTCTCATTATCAACCCTAGAACCATTCTTTACTTCCTCTGTAAGCAATAAAACTTAACTCATTTCTCTTCAAACTTTCTGTACATAACACATCTGGATTTTCTGTTAAATGCAGCTGTGATTGCACAACAACATAATTATTTCAAATGTTCATTGCACAAGAATTTTTTTCATTTTTAAATTCCGTATAACAAAGGTTTTCTTTTATTTTAACCGAAAGTTTTGTGAATAGAGCGACAGGGACAACAAAAGAAAGAAGAATCCCGTGCGGAGGAACGAAAGCGTTGAAAAAGATTGCACGAAGATCTTCGGAAATTTAGCGAAGTTATGACTGACTTTCGAAGAGTGCTACGTCCAGACGGAGATACTGACAATCCAGTAGTTTCCAATTTCTTCCCTCCACTGACAAAACAAACACAATATCGGAGCCGGTGGAACAATTATTGTCTTCATCATTACTGCCACCACAAAAAACTTATTTAATGGAATCACCGCCTGCATGGACAGGAAAACAAACTAGTCAGCCTTTATCTTCATATAGTAAGCAATCTAATGAACATCTATAGTTTGACGAAACTGAATATGCAGTTTTAACTAATAAAGATGATGATTGCATAAAATTTGATGTTCAAAGCGACAAACCAAAAATCTCCGACCTACGGGGGCAAATGGTGAAAATAAGTACTAAAGCTTTTCTGAACAATGAGGATCTTTTTAATGTCAAAAATTATCCGGATGGTATTGAAAGCCATTGTGGCGAAGAAACTCTCAGAAGGGAAACAAGCGCAAAATGTGTAGGTGTGAATCGTAGCATCACGAATTATTGGTTCTTTACAATTTTAGGGGCGCCTCGACGTGGTGTTTGGGGGCGCCAGGTCGACGTCTTGCCCTTCCTGGGCCACCTCGGCATGCCACTGATTCAGTGTGATGCTTTTACGTTGGTTTGGCTTCCAGTAAGCTGAGTCTGAGAGTGATTTGTCCTTAGGTCATCATAGTAGCATTATCATCTCTGACAGTTCCTATGGACTTAAATTTAATAACTGTTTCCATATTCAATTTCTTAGTAGAATCCTAGATTATAAGTGTCAGAACAAGTGAAGCTTTTTAAGTGCTTCAGAAGAGGCATTTATTTATCTCCTTGGAGCCCGATCTAGAACTGGCCTTAACCTCTATCGTTAGTTCTATAACTAAATCATTCTATCATTTTTATTTTTTTATTTAATTTTATTATTATTATTATATTTGTTTATGCTCTTTTGATGGTTATTCTTTATTTAGTTATTTTATTTAGATGGTTATTTTATTTAGTTATTTGTATTATTCTTATGTAAAGTGACAATTAGTGCAGAGCATGCGCTCGTGTGTACAAAGATAGTGTGTACAAAGTTTGCTCCCCTTACGCAAACGGGAGCAGAACACTACTTCTCGTTATGTTGGCAGATGTCCAAATATCAAAGTTAATTTTGTCTGTGTTTTTTGTGTCATTTTATCTATATTATAGTGTTTATTGTTCTATTAAATTATTTCAGTTTCAAAATATACATATATACCTTATGATTTCATTTCATTACATTACATTTTCATATTTAATATTTATATTTGTAATATGGATGAATTCAATATCATGAGTGTCAATTACATTGGAGGCTCCGACATTGACCATTATTGGCTGAAAGATGTCAGGTTTTTTTTCAGAGTTTGTAATAACCTCCTAACAGTTTTACATGAATATTTTTCAATTATTACATCTAAGTGGTGCATTTGAATAATGCTATTCTTTATAATTGCTGAAATAGCATCATAATTGGAAATTTTTAATCAAGAACTTCGAGTTGTCTCGTAATAAGTTTGGAGCAATTGTTGACTTAGATAAACTAGTTGACTTAGATATCTCTTTTTTAAAAAATTACGCATTTGTGCATTTAAGCTTATTGAAAATCCACAAATAATGGATTTTACTAAAATAATTATTTATTTATGTAATAAAAAATGAATATACATATTTTCATAACAAAAATTAATATCTTTAAAGACAATAAACCTAATAATAAAGAAAGCAACTGAAAATCATCGACAATAACTCACTTTTATATTTTGACCTCCATCGTCATCAGAAGAAAAAGTACTCTACTTAAAAATCAAACAAAAACTGACAAAGTGAGTACTATGTAATATAAAAGTACTATATTGCTCTGTTTATAACATTTACAAACAGGAAAAACGGAGAAATATTTGAAAAAATTCAAATAAAAATAAAACCAAGAAAAATTGAGTCAATAAAATTAACAATAACAAAACAAATTAACTTTAGAGATCGACCCCAGAAGTTAAATACGCCCCATGGAGACAAATATATGCCTCTGCAGAACTTTGAAAGTAACGTTAAACTTAAACGTAAAGTAACATTAATGTATGGGAATTAGCATGAATGACAAGTAGGTTGCTATAAAGAAACTGCCTGAGTCAAATTAAGCGTAGACATAACTTAAAACTACTGCCTACTATATTTTGACATTCGTTGTCATGAGGAAAGGATATGTATGTATATACATATAGTTTGTAATATATACTTACAAGAAAGCTACGTTAAAACTTTACTTATGAGTTTAAAATACTCTTGTTTTTTTATTTAACTTAACTTTTGATTCACTTAGCTAAATAGCAAGTATCAAACTATTTAATTTGTTAACATAATAAAAGTTATCAAAGTTTTTCCAGAATGTTTGGAGAAATACCTGCTATACTTGTAGGTATGTACTATTGTTTAAATTATGTCTGGCTTTAATAAATTTTTAATTTCAGAAATATAACAGTTCTTTAACTGTGACCTCATTCGAGTCAATCAGTAGAGACCCATTTCCTACGGCTTCAAGAAGTCAGGACAGCCTCAACATTACTCTTCCAGTTCCCCAAATAGATGCTCAAACTCAGCAAAGCAAGGGATTTTTTACTATGACGCCTCAGGAGATTGCACAATGGATAGATAAAAGAAGTAGAATAGTTTTTCCTCTGTTTTTTGTAATATTTAATTTTTTTTATTGGATATTTCTGTGGCTATAAGTCACAACTATAATTGTATTTTTGCTGCAACTTTGTAGATATTTTTGTAATCTGTAAATGCTAATAAATGTTTTTTTACTCATTATTTAAAGATGGATGTAAATTATTTCTGTTTATCTGATAAATTAATAAATAATCCATAATCACAAATATAGTTTCTATGATTGAAATAAATACTGGTATGAATTATTTTAACATCCTTTAATACTTTCTTAAAATAGATCTTAATTCCCTTATTGTCGTTGTATTCATTTAACATTAGGTATCATATTATAAAACAATAATAATAAGCCTTAATTTTATAACCACGTCTAAAAGATACTTTTTATTATTGTTTTAATATTCTTCATCAGAAGTCAGTAGGCATTTAATACGGCTTAATTTTCTTCCACTCTAAGAGTGGCAAACTGCTTCGACGAGATCTTCTTCCAGATCGTTTTCATTTTGAATTTCCTAAGTTACTATTTATGATCGATGAAACAGAAAATAAGCTGGAAAAAATTTCATTACACTATGTTCTTCTATATTGCTAAACTCATTAACACTTTCAGCTGCTATTCGAGACCATGATATCTTTGGACTATGTTGGTTTTATGTCGAATTCGGTTAACTATTGTTTCTTTTTGTTTTTCATTAACGAAATTTCATTCAGGACAAATCACACTTGTAAACATTACTTGTGCAATCTGTTATAGTGTGGTATTTACTCATATTGGGGGATTTCAAGAATCACGTCTCCACACAAAAAAAGTTTAATATGAGACTAACAACGCGTTTCAAACACTTAGTGTTCTTCTTCAGGTTAACATCTAAAAAATATTTATATCTGTGAGTTTTAAGAACATAGGATTGAATTATTTGAAATTGAATACAATATATGAATGTTGAATTGAACTGTTGAGGTTTTTAACAAGGGAATTAGTATGCAAACTGACTTAATTAATCCTAAACCATAATAAAACATGACAACATACTGAAACATGATCTAATTTATAAGTAACAAAGAATTTTAGTTACCTGCACTGTTGACAGTCGATCTACGGGAATGACTTAGGGAGGACTGAAGAAAGGTTGAAGGAGTGTTGTTAGGGGTGGAATGGTGTTCGGAGGAATGTAGGAAGTCTTAGCAGGTATACGTATTTACCTAACTGTACATTGGAACATAGCTGTTTCGCGAGAGGAACTACATCTTTCGAATTATATAAAAAAGTTAAGAAATTTCGGACAACGCGGTATTTGATGGTTTAGACATACGTAAGAACTCATCCTATAGGATTTATTGATTTAAATGGTTCTAAACGTGCTGTTTCAAGAAACTTTATCATTAATATGTAAAATTTTCAAGTGGGTATTAAGGTCAAAACTACGGTTGTTAGTTATTAAATGTTTGGCAAAGTGGGAAACGAAATTATTACTATTTTTATTTGATTCTCGTTTTCTGATAAACTCTTTATAACTTTCTTTTATCTGTTTCTCAAAACTTCGAATGGTCATACTTATGTAACTACAATCACAATTTCCACAGTATAATTTGTAAACCCCGCTATAAGATCTATGGTTGCCTACAGTCTTTGAGGTTAGTAATGTTCTTAAATTTCCGGGTGTTCTAAAGCTGACTCTGAAATCGTGTTTTCTTAATATTTTTGCGATTTTTATAGAGGGATTTCCAACATATGGTAAAGAAATTTAATTTGTTGTTGTATGTAAGTTAACTTGTGGAAACACGTTATAATTGAATGCTTTCTTTTCATCTTGTTGATAAGTTTATTTATTAATTGTTTATAGTGTCCGTTGTTTTTTTGCTATTATAATTTAATTATGTTATATTTCTTTTTTCTGGTTTTCATTTGATAGGAGTACGGTGAATATCATGTATCTGTATCATGAATGAACTACACTAAGTTTATGAGTCATGGGGTGGAAGGAAATGCCTACTGAATCAGTGTAGGTGGGTTTCCTAAATATGTTGAAAGACAATTTAATTTTTTGGCGGGTTATTGTTAAATCTAAGTAGTTTATTGATTTGTTAACGTCAATTTCCATTGCAAATTGGATGTACGGGTACAGACTATTTATTAGGGTCAATAGATAGTAATTCTCTCCACCTAAAAAAAACTTACCCCTAGGAACGGGTACAGTAGAGTAAATCAAATCCACACATATCGACTTTCACTGTAAGAGCCCAGATAGAACATATAATAACAACCAGCTACCAAAAACGGTTCCGGATTGTAGAATCTGACAAATGTGGTATATGCAAATTAGAAGAAACCCACACTTGAACATATTCTACAAGATTGCACTGCAGAAAACCCCTTCTAGATGTCTTGCATAGAAGCCCTGACTGGATGATATCCTACAAAAGAGACAATACTGGTCATTGATTGTTGCTATGGTACTGGATGATCGAAGGAAGAAGGAAGTTTGTAAAAATAACACAAACTGACAATCTTTAGAGAATAACTTCTCAAAAATAAAAAGATCTTTTTATTCGAGAGGAAAAGAAATAATTAAGGTAGCTAGTTAAGAAACTCAAACACATAACTTTTTCTCTTCAACGAAATGGCAAGTCTCTATAAATTCCATTTCTATAGTTAATTAAGATAGGGATAAGGTTATTCAAATATTTTAAAAATTAATAAAATTCTCAATATTCAGGAAAATCTAAAGAACGTCATTAGTACCACTAGGTAAAATATCTTCTATCAACTTACATTAAAAATTTGTAAACATTAACTAACTCAATACAGGAAAAAGACAATTCTCCACAGCCAATCCAAATTTCATACATAAAACAATTCAAGAGTCTTACTAATTGACTTCGACAAGAACAGAGAAGAAAACAAGCAAACCACACTACTTGTTCTTAGTTCACCTTCCGAAATCTTAAACCTTAGATCATTTATGGGGACATTATCAAAAACGAAATGGATATTTGGTGTCCAGGGCTAATACCTTCCCACTTAATTAGTATCTTCCTGTACATATATGTGAAGGAATTTTCTTTTGTAAAATATACTCTTCTGATTTGAAATAAAATTTATTATTTTCAAAAGGAATACAAAGAAAGTATAAAAATATCAACATAAATTACACCAATGTCTGAAAATTATATAAAAACACTGCATTGACGGTGCTACAAACATATAAAAATATATATCAACATAAATAAATTTCTTAGAGAACATTGTCTTGAATGTGCCTAGGTTAGCACTGGAATGTAGTTTTTACACAACCAAAAATATTTCTACATCAAAACTAAATTCTTTTAAAATACTGCAAATTATAAACTTTGTCAACAAGATAAAACCTTTTAGGCCACATATAAATCAATTCAAAATTGTAAATTATTGTTCTCATTAAATTTGTTCACAATTTATTTATAACAATAGGGCCAAAAATTGATCTAAATTTGAAAAAAAGTGACAAGCTGTTATATCTAGTGCAAAGTTTCTAATATTCTATAATTAGGCGACATAAAATACGTATTTCAATTAAGCAACAGAGATATCCATGCCTTAATAAGGCACTTGTGCTCAAGAGAGTTTTACTACAGCAATAACATTTGTACAACACTATATTAAAAAGCTTCTCTCACATTTTAATTACAACAACAAAGGTACAACAGCTTTAATAATAAATACTTAAGAGATGAGAAGCAGCGAAAGAATTAAAGCTGTATAAAACCAGTAATATTAGAAAACTAATTTAAAAAAAATACCAGATCTGAATATATTATCTCTTAAAAGTCATATCAGTCCTAAGACTTACACAGAATAAATTATGTACTTTTTAACGTCATTACTTGCGATGTTAAGGAATGTGAAAGATAAGAGTGAAAACATAAAAAAAACTAAAAGTAATACAACATATCAAATTTAAAAAAATCTGCAGTTTTCAATCAAAAACAGCAACATTATAAAAAAAAAAATGTTTAATAACTAATAAGATGAACTATGTCAAGTCGGCTGATATAATTTAAACTCCTGTCAAAAGAGAATTGAATACACCAATGGAGCAAACGAAACACTTGAAGCAGCTGCGCAAAAATATAGGCCTAATAAAATGCAAAGAAGTACTCATATTATAGTACTTTGACAGCAATGCTGGTCCATTGGAAAGCCTATATTATGACCGTGATACTTTTTGAATGTGATCGATATAAAATCGTATTTAGTACTTATAATAAATCAAGATCTCATAAAAGTTAAATGGCAGTATATTGATTCCAACTACAAAAATAAATATTTGTGTGCCATATTCACTTTATTTGACCAATAAAGTCTTTCCTTTTGTAGGTGGTAATAATCTTATGTATATATTTAAATATATATGATAATTTGAAATAGGAAGCAAAAAATATATCAATCCACATTAGTTATTTAACAGCTAAATACTATGAAAGTTTTAAAGTTTTCCAAGCACTCATTCATTTTTGGACAGTATCAGTCAATAGAAAATATAATAGGGCAATTGACAGTGTTTCACAGAATCATTGCAAGAGATAAAAGTATTTAAACTGAACAGTCAGTAAATTTAAGTAATAGAATAGATGACATAAACAATATTACATTTGGGAACAAATGGGAATTTTTATTTTTCTTTTTCAAAATTAGTGAATGTCACAATTTTTTTAAAAAAATGATTGGAACATATAATTGGAATAACAATTAATATTCATTTAAATATCAATGGAAATAAAGGCATACGAAGGACCCATACCTTTTTTTTTTACACAAAACAATAGTACATTCTGGAAATAAAACCAGGAAGATCTGCTAAAGCACTGCACTCTACTGAAAGACATGAACACGAATTGACGCCTAAAAATTACCCTCAGAGGAAGAAGCAAGTTCACACATACGTTGCAACAGAAGATGTAGCAACAGGTTCAGCAGACTTCTTCTTCTCAAAACCAGGTCCATACTGTCCAATGAAAGAGCCATCTTCAGTGAACTTGCCTGAAAGGAAATTATATTTTACTAGTTTCTACAGATGGCTTTAAAACTTTTAATCAAATATAACAAATTTACAAATGCTTATTAACATTTTCTTTTAAGTTTATTCATTCACTTCCTGGCAATATTACTTTTTCAGATATTTTAATTAACCATAAGTAATTATTGGAATTATAGATAAACCTAGTTTCTTATAGAAACAACTTTTAATGCAAAGTTCTATTAAAAAAAATAAGAAACAAAAAATATAGTTAATATTTAAAAAGGTAAATATTAATTATTTATTATACAACGGGTATTACTTAGGTTGTGAATATTTACTTAAAAAATCAGAAGAAAAAAACCTAACCTCATTCTACAAGCCATTTATATTGGAAATAGCATAAGTCACTATACCATTAATGAAATAAAGTGATTTTTTAAAGACTAGACAAAAAAATCAGATGGAGAAATATATGTTAAGGATCAGTATTTCTTACGAATTTTATAAATACAAGATAACATCAATCGAGACAATAAAATGCTCCCAGATATCTAATTAGATATTAAAACCAAGTGACTCATGCAATGTAAGATAAACGACAGTAATATATCAATAACATTCACAAGAACATTACCATCCCTTGAAAGCAATATGTAGAAGTAAAAATAGATAAAATGAGCACATAAGGAAAAAAAACATTAAGTAAAGGTAATATAATAACTTTTTAACTGGATTCTACCAGAAATGCGCGTTATTAAATCAATTAATATATTTCATTGATTAAAAGTTTTTTTGTTTAGAAGAGCATTCAAGAATATTACAAAAACTCGTGGTATCCTCCTTCCTAAACGTAGACAGAATATGGTAAATATGATTCACTATTTGATTTAAAATAATAACGACTTCCATTATTTCAACTGGAATATTAAATCCACAATTTTAATCCATTAATTAAAATTTCATAAGCTTAACATGTATGCGTTTAAATCCAACAATGTTATCTCTTTTTTTATATTAAAATGTAGTTTCTTTATAGAGAACCCATTCGTCAAGATAGACTAAAATGATATCTTAATAAAGCGAAATACGCCATGACCTAGCATTGTAAATATTAATTATGTACAACAAAATCGTATTCATATGTTTGTTTCTAGGATAAAATCATGCCTTTTCCAAATACTTCATATCAAACATTGAGGATTAATTAAAAAAAGCAAATTCTTCATGCTTCTATGGTATTTGTTATTTGAAACACAGAAAAATGGTAAACATTTCATAGAAACATATCTAACATAGCTGCACAATAAGGAATTCAGTAACATATATTACAACATAGAAACAAATGAAACTGAGTTCATGGAAACAAATATGGCACAAGCCAACGAATAAAACATCAAATAGGTGATATAACGAGAGCCAGCATTTAATGAATTAATCAAAGAATGAACACCTCAATCAAAACCAAAAGCTGACATATATGAGCACAATTGCTACAATAATTAATAATGTTGTAACTAAATTTAACTATTTATAACAGAATAAAATTTTTTTCATATATATAATACTGCTATTGATTTTCACGTACCTAGACTAAGGTAGCAAAACCACCAGAAGACGAATCACCTCTTTTCTTTTGTTTTCCATACTGGCCAATGAATGAACCATCTTCATTCATTCCTTCTAAAAAAATCATGCACAAGGCAACAACTGGCATTACATAAAATTCCATTTTCTAAGAAGCTTAATCACAACAACATTCAAGCATTTGGAATAAGCTCTGTAACTACTACAGCAAATAACATTCAACACAGTTCAATTATTTCTTCAAAAAACTTTACGAGAGAGACAGTTAATAAAAACAATATATATTTATATAATTAAAATACAATTTCAAGCAAACGATTGAATGAATTTAGGACAATATACCCGAATAAAAGTATTCTAACGAAATCTCTATATAATAACAAATCCTGTATTTAAATGTTCATATAAATCTCTTATATTCATATGACATCATTACTTCTATTTTAGAAGGAATACTTATGAAAAGGAACCAACATTAGCTATGATCAATAATGAATAAACCTTTAAATTAAAAAAAATTAAAGGGAAGAGTTTTGAAATGGGATAACTGTAACATAATGAAAATATTCATCTAAACAAATAGAAATGTCGTTGTGAATAATTAAAAGTATTGCGCATTATGGAGAAGAAATATTGTCCACTAAAAAAATATTTTTTTAATTATTTCTTTAATGCTTTGGAACAGAAAACATTTAAATAGAAACTTCTACACATACAACATAAATGTTTAAATTTACAAGTGGTTTTAGTTTGTACACTTGATGTAATGTAACCAATGCGGTATTTAATAGCCAAATTTACTCTTGAATAATAGTTTATTACCCTTTACATCAGAGTCAAATACACAGATAAGCCAAACTCTTTATTTATTATCATTGTACTGCCACAAAAAAAAAACACTAACGAAAAACTAAGTAAAATCTTACCTGTATCTCCTTCTCCATATTCTGCCATTGAATCCGTATCACTTTCCGCAGGTCCTTTTGGTTCACTATTCATTGACCCCCGTTTACGGTACTTACTATCAAGTCTAAAATTTAACACAGTACATTTTAGTTAGATGTTTTTCTGGACCATATACATGATATAAACATATCAACTATACTCACGGCTGAGAGTACTCATGGAATCCCGGATCATCCGGATAGTCATGTCTACCATGAGCTGCTTCCCTTTCATGAACCACATATTTTCCTCCTCTGTTTCTTCTTATTATACATACTAATATCAAAATCAATAACAAAAAAGCAATGGCAAGAAGAATACCTATGAACCAACCAGCAGTAGCAACGTTTTCCTTCGGCTGGATAATAGGTCCATCTAGATAAACAAAGCAAAAATTTGTTTATATCAGATTCGACGACAAACTAGGATTAATATATTTTTAGAAGAATAAAATGTGTGAAAATTAGTTAATCATATGTAGCAAAAACTCAACCTAACATAAAGAATGCTACAATCACATTTGTAACCAAGAAATCCTAAATACCTCAAACTGAGGACCCTATCTAGCTTAAATAAAATTATTTACAATATCTCGTTAAAACTATTTTAATACACCAATGCAAATTTAAAGGCTGGTTTCTTTTATATGAACGAAAAATATTAAAATATAAATGTCAGAATATAATTTTAAACGAACTTTTTTTTGTTAGTATTCAGCAAATCATATATAACATTTTTATGTAACTAAACAAATCAACAAAGCACGATGTGGGACAATCTATATAATACTAAACTCCGATGATCTTCCTGGTTTGAGCAATAAGTGTTACCTACCAAAGTTAAATAACACCCAATTCCAGAAAAGTACAGGAAAGAATCTTTTATCTCTTAGGTACATAACTTGGTAGTTATACTTATGTTTACAGTTTCGCCAACATAGAGAAAGAAGGAATTCCGGCATCCTATCTGATAATGTCACCAACATATTTATAAAATTGCATTAAAACTGAGTGACATATTTCTTTTAATATAAATATCATAGTATACATAATCTTATTTCCGCCTTAATGATGCAATCTTAGATTGACAAAACACTAACATGATCCAATGTTACCAACACAGAATTTTTGTTTAACAAATGAAAATCTGGTTATTCACCAACAAATGAAAATTTGGTTATTCACCAACAAATAAAAATATTCAGAACTAAATAATAACTTTATTGTACACATTGCAAGTTCGACTTAAAACATATATTATAATGTATTAGCAGAAACAAGATAATAATCTATCAAATGATTCAGTTATTAACACGGAAGGATTAAGAACATACATAAATAAAAAAAAATGGATTTTAAATTGCATTTTTCCAGATTATTGATGTAAAAGAACTATTTTACTCGAACACAGTAAACTTACCAACTAATAAATGAAAACACCTATAACCTGAATATAAAACATAAAGCATAGACATTCAAAATAATGAATTAATAGGAAATGTTAATATGAGGCAAAGTATGATAGGAACAGAAGTTACTGGCAAATATATATATAAATATTGTTAAAAGTATCGACCGTGGAATAGAAACAAAACTAAAGTTTATCGGGACTAGGTCAGTTCTTCAGATTCAACAAATTAAACTCTCATTGCCAACGATTATTTCAGTTCAGTGTCACGTGTTCATTTAAACTACAGTTGTTGAAATTCACAGACTACTTTTTGTAAAATAATTTGTAATGTAATACTTAGTTTTTCTGTTCCAAAATTTATACTTCTGACTATGAAAAAGGTTTTAAATAAAAACCGAAACGTTGGCAATGAGAGTTTAATTTGTTGAACGTGAAGAACTGACCGAGTCCCGATAAACTTTAGTTTCTTTGTATATATATATACGTTTCACAGTAAACTATAGAGTAAAGGGGCGACTATTTTTCGGTTGAAACATCATCAGGAGAGTAGAGATAGGGACAAGAAGCGCACTTGCGAAGCGACAGTCCTGTCTCTGAGGCCTCCAACTGTCGCTTCGCAAGTGCGCTAGGTGTTCCTATCACTGCTCTCCCGATGACGGTTCAACCGAAAATTAGTGACTGTAAGTGTGTTCGTACCTTTATTCTGTATCTACAGTTTACTGTGAAACGTTTGTTGTCCTTTGTGCATCGTTTTCCTGTTGATTATATATATATGTGCAAAATTACCTATAAACTGATCATAAAAAAAAAGTCAAATTACCCATACTACTCATTTCAATTTCTTGAGCCTCTGACTCCACAGTGTAATCACCATCAACTGAAACAACTGAGAACTCGTAGGTTTCTGATGGTTTCAGACCCCTCACAATAGTAAAGTCTTCATCCAAGGTGTCACCAGTTGATACGTACATATTTTCACCTTTAACTCTGAAAATAAGTTAAAAAATACTTAAAATCAATTTAAAATATCTACTAAGTAAATTAAAATTACACTTAATGGTAATACAACTTTTTTGAGTAATTTAATTTTTGATCCAAGTTTAATTTAAAATAATCGATGTTTAATTTAAAATAAACCAAGTTTAATTTAAATTTCTGTGCAGTATATATGTATTCTCAAGTTAACAAACTGTTTTAAATATAAATTTGAAGAATATTAAATTAAACTTCGTTAATTTTAATTCAAGCTTGGATTATTTTAAATTAACCTGAAAATGTTGTATAGGTTGTTTTGTAAACTATTCAGTTTACAAAAACGAGGACGAATTTGGATATTGAAGGCAATATGAGTAAATACAAGACAATCCATCTACAATAGATGTGCCTTATCCAAGCTTCAGAAACATCTAAATTTTATGAACAACATAATTCAAAATAGTGAATCTAAACATTTCTTTCCTAAAATAAAGCAATTAGATAGCAAAATTTTTTAGTGATTGTTCAATGTAAAATTGTTTGATCACTCCAAATGATAATGCAAATTTTTCTGACAACTAGGGCATAGATGTTATCATTGGCATAATTATAAAAAAATTACTGTCTTACAGTGTACGTTTTATTCACATCTCGAACAGTTTAAAAAATTTCAAGAGAATTATATAAAAATGCGAGGAAAACATAAACGTAGCACGATAAATTTGTATAATAATACAATATAGAACTCTTAAGAATAAAATCATTTACATAGGTTTTTTGTTTCAATTTGTTAAAAAAATAATAAAAAAGGCAATATACCTATATTTAACAAAGAAGTGAGAACCAGGCTTTCCTTCAGTGTTTGGTAACCAAACTATTTTCACATTTGCATATCCATTGTCAGACGACATTTTCTGCCACTCAAATCTTGGAATATCAGGTTTAACTGCTAGTACTCCTCGAGTTTTTTGTTCTACATAATACCTAAAAATCATGAACACAAATTATTTTTTATACTAAAGATAAAAATAGATAACTAAAATAATTTCAATGATTGAACTAAAGTAGGGTAACTGTTATAGTAATGGATTCAATGAAAAAAAATTTGCTTCGGATTAAATATTCACAACTAAGAACTAATACATGACCCGTGCACTTCAATTTCAGTACTTTGATATAAAAGTCCCTATGAGAGTATTCACTTTTTAAGAAATACAATACATACATTAGTAGTAATTCTGAAGTTATTTATGAGTAATAGAACAACATTACAGACAAGGTAAATCACTTTTAATAATGTAAATTGCTTATAAACCACAGCAACCAAGATAAAAAATAGACGTCAGTTAACTACTCAAGGAATCAACAAATAGATCCCATTAAAGAGACAATGATCTCCACAAAATTCTCAGGGAATAAATAACATCAGATACTTCAATAAACATACATATGAATATAATAATATATAATAGTTTATTAAAACTATGACAATACTCTTATACATTTGCTTACTTCAACCATGTTAATGGGAGGATGACTATAATGGTTCAAATAATTTCAGAATTGTATGTACCCTTACACGAACAATATTTAAAAAGTGTAACACCAAGAGAGTTTGGTATTTACTGACTATTTATATTATAATAAATATTATTTACTTTCACTATGACTCAATATTTTTTTATTTTAACAAAATAAAATTCAAATAAATTATTTGAAATTAATATAAACTTACTTACCCTTCTCCTTCACCAGCAGCCGTTGTAGCCTTTATGTGAATACGGTACTTTGTCGCCGGTTTTAATCCGGCTAGTTTAACCCTTGTTTGTTTTGGATCACTGACTTGAGGATCCCTCTCTAATAATGGTCCAACTTTCGTCCCCATAACATTTTGGTAGTATATCTATTAATAATAAAAAAAAGAGATAAAATAAAGGAAAAGACATATAAGATGACTCATTTCAGAAGAATGAATAGGGATTCATTGAGGCATTAAAACATCAATTGTGAGTGAGGTGAACCCTTGATGTTCAGGGTATATGGATATATGGACGAAGAAAAAGTATTATTTTATGCATACACATTATAAAAGAGTAAATCAAAAGTTTCAATCAACACCTATAATGAATTGCTTATCTAGAGTATTAACACTCTTGAAAGAAGTAATACGATTTTAACTCATTATAGTACAATCTTTTGTGTGGAGACTGTGTATTATCGTTTTACCCCAGTATGAATACGATTTTATCAACTTTTCATGTACTTCTGTTTACAGCATTCCAAGTTTTAACTTGTACGGAACATGTTTGTAAAATTTCTAGACTTTCAAAGAAGGAGAACTAAGAAATGAGAGTTGAAATTCTAAAAAAAAAAAACTTGTATGCTAGACAAAGTATACATATATGTTATATTATTTTATATATTATATAATGTATTTAATATTTCGTCAATATATATTGGTTTTAAATAGTATATGCCATGTTATGACATTTTGTCATGGAAGTTATCAAAACAAACTTTGGATTTGTACGATCTTACGCGTTCCTTGACAGACATCTGTGTTCCTTTTTTTGGATTAAGTTATTTTAGTTTTTTGATATTCTTAAAACAGATTTTGATGCCTTTTTTTGTTCGGTGATTGAGCGGTAATTTAGCGGGTATCCAGTACAAATATCTTTTTGTATAGACAGTGCTTTAGGAATAGAATTTCTATTCGACTTATTTTATATTCTGATCAAACAGGAGTGTGGTCGAAACATTATTAGTAAATAGATGTTTATTTCAGGACTTATTGAAATGTAAACCGCAAAGTTGTATCTATGATGAAAATCACGTGAAAATTCGTTATTATCTGTAAGAATATTCTCGATTTTTTTTTTAATACAATTAAGTTATTAATTTAGTTTGGTTATCATCTCTGGAAATTAAAGCAGAATAACTTTAAATATCAGGTCTTTGATAAAGCTACGGACTAAAGAAGGGATTGTGAAATATGAAATAAGAAAATTATAACTATTTAAAAAGTAATAGTAAAAAACAAAAGTAGTTATAATTCCAGCCAATAATTACATTTTTTAAGAATTTAAAGTATTATAAAATATGTTAACCATTATTTTATTATGAGAATAAAAATGTTCAAGATATTTGTTTGAAACACTATGGCTTCAAAATGGCATACCATTTTCTTCTTGGGACTAATTCTTTCTCTGTCATGTACCACAAAATTAAAGAATAACAAATATTTTTTCATAAATTACTGAATAATTTAAATAATATACCAATTTACAACAAACTACTTATGAAACCATACAATTGAACAATTAAATATACAAATTCCATACCTTATAACCAGTAAGGACACCATTAGTTTGTGCAGGCTTCTTCCAAATCAATAGAAAAGCCGAAGAGCCCATTGGTATTGCCTCCAATGATAACACAGTACCAGGCACTGAAAACATTCCATATTAACTATGGGTATTCTGGAAAACTGTAATAATTAAAATTGTTTCATTTCTATTTAAACATATCAATTACTCAATAAGTTATTCCTTCAAAATTTACATTAATAGGCATCAAAACATCTAAAATTTTTTTGTTGCCTTAGATAGTGAGACAATGGTAGCTAGTTATACATACAAACACAGAATGTAAGATATGGAACAACATTAAAAACAAAAAGTGGAAATAGGCAGAACATTTAACAAAAGAATAACTAAGTGAGGAATCTGCATATTGTCAGGAATTGATCTATGAATGAAAAACTATTAGTTACTACAGTAATTCATTTAAAATCTAAATGTTAAATTACAAATCAAGTTGAATATAAAATGGTGTTAAATCTTAAATCATGTTAAGTTTTTTTAAAAAAAGTATCACTATATATTAAATTTAATGACTAATTATAAAACTGATATATCTTATCGAACTAAGTTTTTTGTTAAAAGGTGAATAGCTCTGCTGATGGTTTTTCTTGATAAAACAATAATGTCTGTTTATAGAAAGGAATTTTTCTACATTCCTATGAGGTGTAATTGTTCAAGGTGAAGTTCCTTCCTTTTTTTTGCATGGCGAACAAATTATAACACGGTTTTACATTAATATTTTTAAACTGTTATGCATAAATAGTGGTTAACATCAATATTTTTCATTATACAAAATATTATTCAAGGTTTCAAGGATGGTCTAATTCAAATTTGTGATTTCTTGACAAGCACATTAGAATCAACAATCCAATTCTGAAATATGTTTTGGTATACTAACCGGAATAAGCTCCAATTTCGGTGAATACTAGTAATGTTAGGTGTATACTATACCACCAATACTAGGAATGGTGGGTAAAAGTACCAACCTAAATCAATTTTCTTTCTGATCTCAAAAAAAAAAAAAAAAAAAAGAAAGTAGTAACTTATGCTTCCAGTGTTTAGAGGTTTTAATATTTTCTGCCACTTAAAATGGTATAATAATATAAATATTGAATATGATTACCTCCTTCGGGAGTATCAATAGGAATAACTTCACTTGAAGGTCCATTAAATCTAGAATTATATGCCAGTACTCTGGCATAATTTCTCTCATTTGGAACCAGTTTAGTTACTAAGAATCGGGTGGATTCAGGTTTGGCATAGTTCTCCCTGGGTTTGCTTTCACCATCTTTATCAGTCCAAGTTTGTATCTAGAAAATTTAATCAATTCAATAATATATAAATAATTTAACAATAAAAATCTGGTGTAGACGCTACTCGACGTTAATTTAACCAATTATAAACGGTAGCGTTTGAGAGAGCAGTACAACTACTTGTATCATAGTTATGTTGTTGATGCTTTTGGTACATTTAATGTTCTGAACAAATTTTCTGTCTCTGTCTCTCTCTAAGTTTAATCAATTTTGATAAAATATTAATACGTATATTTTACTATTTTCTTTAATATTCAACTCAATCCAAATAAAAATTCATTACAAGTTCGTTTATACTCGAGAATTTCGTTTTGAACTTTTGACCCTTAAAGATAATTTCTGTGCATATCGCATTATATATATATATTAAATCTCAATTAAAAAGCCATAATGACAGCTGTTTTAATCAAAACCGTGTCGACAGATTATTAATAAAATGAAAAATCGGATTTTGTAAAACATAAAGTACTCCTAAAAAGTGTCATTTTAGTGCCGAGCTTGATGTTCCGTTGGAAGGATAACGAACACTTAAATATTAATTTGGTGATTAAAGTTCTTTCTGTATTTGAGATATGTCGCTGCTCACACACACACACACACACACACACAGAGGGGGGGGGGGATTATTTTATTGGACTCAGAGGACCTCTAAACGTCTATTCCCGTTGAAAACTCAATTTCAAAATAGTCGCCTGAATGCAATACTTTCATTTCTCCATTTTACATATAGAGAGTAAATGGAAGTAAAAACAAGAACGGACAGTTCGCACAAAAGAAAACTAAATCTATCATAACAGTTTTCACGATTTCACTCCCTAAATACTTTTATAATGAATTATTATTCTTTACAGTTACTTACCTACATAATTTAGAATCAATTACTAAAAGGATTGCAAAATTTAAATAGAGAAATCGTAAGAGTTTGGAACAAAATATGAAACTAGTGATCAACAGTAACATTTTATGATGAGTTTTAAAAAAGACACTTTAATGTTATAAACTGTTTAAAAATAAAATCATCTTTAAAGTTTTTAGAATAGGAATCAACTTGTTTGTTCTCAATAACCAAAAAACCTACGAAAGCTACTCAGACCACATTTTTATTACTATAGAAGTGAAATCAATAAAATAAATAATGAATACACATTTCAATAATATAAACATAACTAAGAAATATACAATCCTGTTTGATGAACTTTTGTTTCAAATAAACTGAACAAACCTGGCAACAATTGTCACATACTTACAAGTATGTATTAAATTTGTCATAGTTACTGTTAAACAAATTTATAACAATGAGTCGCTGAGATTTACAGAACGTGAACTTGAATCGATTTAATTCTAGATCATATATTATTCATGAGATTCAACCATGCAAAATTCTACATACTTATAAGTATATATATGATCAAACCACAATAAGAAATGGGAAAAGAAGACTAAGATCTTCCCACCGTAAAAAGCGGTCTTCGTCGGAGTCAAAAACCCAACTGGGTTTTCCAGTTGGGTTTTTGACTCTAACGAAGACAGCTTGTTACGGTTGAAAGATCTTAGTATTGTTTTCCCATTTCTTATTGTGGTTTGATCATTGATTGTTATTTCACGTGTTCATGTGAAATCTTCTATATATATATATATATATGCATATGTAACTTTATATAAAAATATATGGGTATATACAGGGTGTCCATAAAGTCCGCGTGCGTTATAAAAAAAATATACCCTTATTTGTAGCTGGGATAGAAATGATCTGTAAAAAGGATTAGAAAGAAGTAAATCTATATTTTTTAAAGTTTTATTGAAATTTTATCCTCTTATCCTCCATCATGTGGTAACCTATTCCATACAGATAAATCACGAATTTCAAAACAGATAAATCGGAACAGGTGAACCATTTCATTCATCTTCACATTCGCCAGACTTTACTCCATTAGATTTTTCTTATAGGGGTATGTGAAAACAACTGTGTATGCATCTAAATCTTGTCCATTTGAAGATTTGAAAGCTAAAATAACTCATAAGATTTTACGGATTATTGTAAATCAGTTGGCGCATGTTTTCCGTAAACTGCAAAAGCGTATTACCCTCTGTATTGCTAATAAAGGAGGACTGTGGAAACTAAAAATTATTTTTAGAATAAAACCTTAAAAAATATAGGTTTACTTCCTTCTAATCTTTTTTACAGATTATTTCTATCGTAAATACGAATAAAGTTATAATTTTTTTAAACTGCACATGGACTTCATGGACACCCTGTATAATTTCTTTACGACTAAAATTTATAAACTGAAAAAAACAATTACTGTTACTACAACAATTTTACTTGTAATAAGATCAAAATTTATTTTAAAAAGAAATACTTAATGAATGTATTGATCAAGTGTACTTAGTAATATTAATACCAAAGTGATAACAAGCTCAAGCTTAAATAAGTGTAACATCACACTTATAAATGTTTGATTTAAACTTATCTGCTTTAAGAAATTTATGAAGAGGTATAGTTTCATAAACGAAAAAGAACGGTATTAAATTACAAGGATTATTGGGAATGCATCACCTACACACAGAAACTGACCACAAGAGAAAAAGAAATGAAACTTCTGATTTTCTAAAAGACTTATAGTCAAAGAACTACATGAGAAATCCTAGTCGGAAAAGTAAAACAAGATAAGGACAAAAAGTATGGACAAGAAATTCCTATAAGTAGCAGAATCATACGGAGAGGTCAAACTGCCTGAACCAAGGTCTATAATTTCATTCTTACGTAAAAGTATCACTTCCCACTCGTTATTATATGATATGTAAAAATGTATGTGCATATACAAGAAATATGAAAAATAAACCTTGTATCCTTTGAAATTCCCACGAACAGAAGAGGGGTTCACAGGACTCCAGCTCAACAAAGCAGTTGTGCTTCCCGTAGTGTCAACCAAAGTGAAATTCATTGGAGCCTCAGTGGGAACTGTAATGAATGTGGAAAAAACATCAGACAATATTGAGGCTTTTAAAACTTAGTATCAAAATTTCAACGAGAATTCGGGAAATTAAATAAGGCCTTAAATAAAGTTTGACCCGTAGAAACAGAAGTACAAATTGAAATAAACAACATTTTAAGTTAAATAAAAAACAAATGGACTATGTACCATCTTCACCAGAATATCCAATGATTTCCTGAGGTGCAACATTGGCTTCACCTTTTTCGTTAATGGCGATTACCTTAATAACAAACCGTTCAAAGGTTTGTAAATTTGGTATAACAACTTCTGACTGCTTCCAATCTACAACATCTTGATAATTCCAACTATCACCTGGTATGTCCCTCCGCCAATAAACTCTGTATTGAAAACCAGGAGCGTTATGTTCAATTTCTGGCATAGGCTGAAAAATATTATTACATTAACTAACATAACACTATTATCCCATGCCAATGAATTATGTGGGAATTAGTTCATATGAAGAAACTTTCATCATAACAAATAATGAGTATGTTAGATTGTCATGATCTTCACTATAAGTAATTCAAACATTTAGTTAATGAATACACACTAATCTTTCCACGATTATGAGATAAATTTATGGAACAGCGCTTTCAGAATTGATGTATTGAGATTGTGTATTATAGATTAAGTATTAATGTTTAATTGGGCCTAAAAGAATTATTATTATTATTAAATAAAAGAATTGTTATTATTAAGGCAGGATTTCCCCACTATATTCTATGTTAACTTGGAAATTGATTTATATCCAACAATGTTTGTCAGAAATTAAAACATTTTAGAAGGATAGCGTTTTAAAAATTAATCAAAAACTGAAAGTAAGGCTTAAAACCGTGGAATACTTGAAAGTTATGTGTTATACAAAACTACGGTCTTATAAAAATAAAAGGAATGCTCAATTTGCATTATGGTTCTTCACATTATTTACTCTACTAAACAAACAATATGCTCCTTTAACATTTGAGGATCACTGAAATTCAGGAAAAGTAGGGGATATTAAATTTAAAATGTAATAATTGAAATATATATTAAATTAAATACAATAAATTTAAATTATTATACACAAAATTATATGCACACCGTTTCTTAAAGGCAATAATCGTACAAATAACCCATACATGAAACGTTCACAGAAACCAGATTTTACCTAGTTTCAAAGCAATTTCCTTCAGTTTTTGTTTGAAATATAGTTATATGTAATATTTTATAAGTAAACGTTTTGAAGAGACTTTAAAACAGAATACTTTACATGTAATATTCATGTGCTTATAATAAACTTATTATAAATAACTTCAATGTTATTTCACGTAATTACTATCACAATAGTAACAATTTATTCAAACATGATAAAGCAGAAGTTAATTTCACTTCCCAGTATATAACAGGTGCTAAGTAATGTTACTGTATTCCAGACTTGTATTTATAAGCCTGACAACTCTTTCTTGAGCAAAATCAATAAAATATCTAAGAGGCATTGTCTTAGTCACGTTTTATGCATTTCCATTTGAAGAATACCCCGATGAAGACACTCTGTGAAATAAATTTAAGAAACTGAGTATACCATGAAAATGAACTAGACCTATTGGAACTCCCTACTGCTCTCCTGAATGTATCACGTTCTTCTTAGATTTCATCTATGTTGGAAGCGGAAATTACATTAACAGCTCCGGTTATTAGAGTTTGAGATATTTGAAATTAATATTGCAAATTATAAAAGATTTTTTGTTAAAATAAACATTGAATATTATACTGTAACTCTATAAACAACATTTAATAATGAACTCTATAAAATTCATTAAGATGGATTACTAATTTATGAATTAAAATGATAACTTACAGTCCACGAAATAACCATATTAGTAGGTTCTGATCCCTGACCTACGACATTATCAGGATTTTTAAATGGCACATCTGGTTGAGTAGTACACATATGAGAATGCTCAGAAGGTATTGAAGGCCCTATCTTATTCCAAGCGACAACTCTGAATGTATAATTTGCCCAAGGACTCATGGGAACCTAAAAAAATTAAATTAACATAATATCAAATAAATATAGATAATAACAATCTCAAAACATAACAAAATGCATACAATGTAAGTAGTGTCCGTTGCCGGTACATTATCAAACGCAACTTCCCAAGTATCAGGAGAAAATGAGGTATTCAGTTGAATAGAATACCTCAATATAGGAGCTCTGTTATCACCCATCGGTTTCCACCTTAAGACTGATTCCAATTTGTTACACTCCATAGACTCAAGTACTGGTTGATTAGGTACGTCTGGAACAAAATATCACCGATAACTTACATAAATGATTACAGAAAGGTAAAGATAACTATCATAATTATGTTGTTGGCATTCCTTACCCAATGAACTTCGTCATACAAAGAAGACAAATTAAAAAATTTCAATCACTTAACAAATTTGCTTGATTTTATTCAAATTTTTGATGCCAGTATTCATTCAAAACACATTAATTTTAATTTGTAATGACTTAAAATGTTTACCCTACAATTAAAATTCGCCAATACTACCCCAGTAATATCCCAGATAACATATCAGATTAATTCTAGGGAATTATATAGAAAGTCTCTACATGAACAAATTTTATTAATAAAACAAGGCGTTTCAAACACGTAGTTTCTTCCTCAAGTAAATCTAAAATATAAATTAAAAATTACAGCGATAAACCTATTCAATACTAAAAACTAACAAGAATTATAAATATAGGAATAATATACCTACTCTAATGGAAAGGTGACAAGAAGAGGGTTCAAATTTTCTAATAGTTCTTGTATTTGACGGTTTAAGATAAGAAGGGAAAAATGGTAGGAGAAAGATGAGATACAATTTCATTGTATTAAGAACGCATTTAATACAGTCTATCTAATAGCAACGAGTTTAATTCTCATTTTGTTAATTACATTGTGACAAGTAATCGTCATTTTAATACAGCTTCCATCAAAATACTAATTTTGAGGACTTTCAGATTAACAAACCCTTAAAGTTAAATACTTTTTATCTTCTTAATGAGTGAATGTCCAAAATTTCTAAAAAAAAAAAAAATATATACACCTAATAGTCATTTAATAATTAATTAAAAGTTCTGTTTCTCAGAACCATAAATCTTATTGTAATCTGACCTTCTTATAATTGAAAGATAATTAGTGAGCTCTGTTACTGGAAATATTATATCATCTTCCTACTACCACTTACCTCTTATCTGAAATCGTCAAATACAAAAACTACTAACTTTTTTAGTCCTGTGTTTGTCATCTTTCCACTTATTAGTTTTAATTAGTATTAAACAGGTTAATCGCTTTCATTTTTTAATTTATATCTTAGATTTACTTGAAGAAGAAACTACGTGATCAAAACGGGTTGTTTTATTAATAAAACTTGTCTACGTGGAAACTTCCTATATAATTCCCCAGGAATGAGCAAATACTACTTGGTGACTGACTGTACAACTAATGAATATTAGATTAACTACTACCTCAATTAAACCGTAACATAGAAAGTTCTCCAGTGTTACTGTATTTTCCAAAGTGGAAAAAATAGAATGCAAACATAAGTAACTTGATGAAAATTATATCTAATCTTGTAAAAAAGATGAAAATTATATCTAATCTTGTAAAAAAAAAGGGCCACCATGCAAGATCTTGTCTAGTATTAGCTCATTTTTATTAATTTTTTTTCTATTTAAACGCACCTTGGACTGTCAGGGTTGCTTCAGCTGTTGTTTGATCCAGTCTAGTAGATGCAACGCAAGTGTATGTACCAGAATCCAGTTCCGTTGTTTTAGTTATTGTCAATGAATAATCATTAGATCTTACAAAACGTGGAGCTGATTCAAAATCTATTGGATTGCCATTATTAAGCCAATTGATAGTTAAATCCAAGGAGCTATCTGATATTGCATTACATCTGAATGTTGCTGTGGAACCAGCAGCAACTTCATAGTCTTCAGGAGAGTTCGTTATTCGTGTATGTTCTAAAAACACGTTAACATATCAAAGTAACATTATTTTAATAATAAAAGTACACCTCAATATAAAAACCACAAAAAAATTGTAAATACAAAATGTTATAAAAACGACTGGAACACAACGGTAGTACATACTCGTATGACGTAAGCAATTTGAGTAACTTTTATCAATGTTAAATAATATGAGAGTTTCGGGTTTTTTTTTTGTGGTTTTATGTTTCAATACTAGACTCCACACATCAATAAAAGGTTGATTTTAAAAGGAAACAAAACTAAAACAAACGACTAACTGATTTCATAAACTACTTGAGATTCTGAGAGGACGACTCCGAGAAGCAAGAGGCTTTAGTTTTTGCTTAAAACTGCTGATTTAGTTGAAAAGTAAACATATTTTGAACAACAGGAAAATTAACGAGACATATGAAAATAACTCTTTTGAAGTAAGCTTTTAATTTAATACTTAAATTAAAAAAACAACTACCCCGAAAACACCTACCTTCATATAAAAATTGCAATAAAATTTACAATACATACTAATTATAAAAGGGGAAAATACCTTTCACACTTAACAATGCTGATCTGTTGTCTACACCAAGTTTATTCGTAGCCATACATGTATATTCTCCAGAATCCAAGAAATTAACATTTCTACAAAAAAAAACACATGGAGTTCAGAAACAAGGGTTTAACGAAGTTTCATTTATTCAAAAATCTTACACACTTAACACAAACACTTATTTATTACAATTTTATTTACATTTTTTTATAAATATAAATGTAGTCAGATATATTTATATTGAGCAACTAAAGTAGCACAATATATAATTGTTATATTAACAATAATAATTATAGTGTGAAGAATGAAATACTTTGATAAGATCCTATAGTTATCACTAAATGTAAATAGTTACATTTAGTTAATACTACATAAACATATTTCATTAAATTATTTGAAATAAAGTAACTTTATGACAATTATATTTAATGTTGTAATTTATATACTATTTACCTTATTTCTAAATCTCCAAGGGGTAAAACAGTAAACCGACCACCTGTAAGTTCAATGCCTTGTTTAATCCATTTAACTTCTGGTTTGGGGGCACCAAAAACCCTACAAGTCAAAGTCACAGTTTTCGAGTCAACAACTTCCTTGTCTTCTGGAGCTTCAGTTATTTCTGGCTTAAGAGCTGCAAATAAACATACAGATAAAAGAAATGAACAAAATAATAAATAAATAATGATCAAAACTAACCTAAAACATTAACGTATACATCTTTATACACATAGCCAAGACTGTTAGTTGCATTACAACCATAGTTCCCTGTATCCTGTTTTGTTAACCTTTCTATCACAATTGAATTTGCAGTGACTTTTCGCCGGGCATTAAACTGAGCTTTGCTTATAGGCAAACCATTATGTATCCAAACAATTTGTGGCTCAGGAACACCAGAAGCTTCACAATCAATATGAACTGTCTCATTTTCGGCTGCGTTAATGAACTTTGGCTCAACAGTAAAATATGGAGCAGCTAAAAATATTTTTGTTAACGTTAGTTATTTAATCAGTAAATTAAAATAGTCAATTACGCATATATGTAAAAAAGATAACAACCCCAAACTTCTAAATTAATAGAATACGATTTTGGTTCTCCCACACCATTTGTAGCTTCACAAGCGTACTGCCCTTCATCCTCAAACTGGACATGTTTAATAAGTAAACTTTTTCCAAAATTTCCTTGAGACACACGCTCTGATCTTTGTATAGGTTCACCATCCTTACTCCATACAATTTGGGGTAATGGTCTAAAATGTCAATATAAAAAAAAATTAAACTATCATCTATAAATCACCAAAATGTTAATTTGTCATATAATATAATATGATTATGTATATTATCATTCATTTACTACTATTATAATCCTCTATAAAAACCTAAATTTATTGTCTAAATTAAATAGACAAGAATAGAAGTATTACAATTCGAATATAAGTGGTAAATCTTCACAGATATCTGAGAGTTCATAATTAAATATAAGCCAAATTTCTGAACTGCTCATGTGACACTCAATCTTAAAACACAAATCTTAAGATCTGCAATGTAAACAAACTGAAAATAGTTTTGTCTCAGTGAAATATTAAAATTTAATGTTTAATTCTGTCAACCGTTAATCTTTGATATAGCGTTACGAAAATGTCATCAACTACAGACGGATTAAGGTGTATTTTTTTTAGACACTATTCTGACAACTAAAACAGTAAAAATCATATAATTTACAATAACATTTTCGTTAATGAAAAAATATTAGTACAGAGTGCAGCAGAACAAAAAAGTATTTTTTAACATATATTAATAATATTTTTATAATTAATAAAAAAGACCAAAAGGAACTTTACTAATAAAAATCATAAATTAAGAAGGAAAAAAACACTGACGTTCCTCCAAATATACAGAAGATTTCCAATTTGTTTCCTCTGTAGGCAACTTCATTCTTTCTGGTTACATACTGTTGAACGGGGGAGAATTTGCTTTGAGCAGAAGATGTACCACTTGCAATCACATTCAACAAAACGCGGTTTCCAAGTTTGTATTCATTTCTAAACAAATAAATTATAACAATTTATTGACAGATTAACTTTATGTTATGAATATAAATTCCTATATTAGTACATGCAAATAATTTAAATAAATAAATAACAAAAACAATACAAATAAACCACATTTGAAAATTATAACGATGAGACCTACCAAAGAAAGAGAGACCCAAGAAATAAAATGAAAAACAAGAGTATAGTTTTTTTAGAACTACTATGCACTGATGAATTTTATATTTAGTAATCAATTTATTTTGTTAAGATGACTAACTGAAATTTAGTGACATTTGTAATGAAAAATAAAAAAGATATATTTTTATTAAATTTAAATTACGAACTACTTACTTCTAAAAATGGTGAAATTGAATGGTACAATTTGAAGTAAACTTATAATTAGTTCTAAGACTAGAAGTGGAGAATAATTTTTAGAGTTATACATAGAAATCTGATTATACTGCATAGTTGTTAATCCTTATGATAATAAGTTATAATTATATATTATAATTATTATCATATATTATATGATAATAAGTTGAAAGACGTTTTAATACAGCAAGTGAAAATGTACTATCCACCGATTTTTAATACAGCAAGTGAAAATGTACTATCCACCGAATCATGATCAATAAAGACAAATAAGTGTCAAATTTGTACAGAATTCAACATTTCAGAAGTCCTGAATCTGAAAATGTTAGAAATAACTGTACAGCATAACAAGTACCAACCTTTAAAAGTAATGAGGGCACACATATAAGGCGGTAGTGTGGTTTACAAAAAATAAAATTAATTAACATTTTAACCATTAAATTCATGCATTTTGTCATTACCACAGAGGTTAGTATCATAAATATTAAAATCATAGTAATCCGTCTTACCTCGTACCCTGCTGCTGAAGTTCTTAGACCGGTTTCGGGCGTCACCCATCTTCAACAAGAACTGATCGGCTAAAACTACGGAGCCCTACCTTTCTGTTTATATAGCCTACCTACTTTCCCAATGCTGCCTAGATTTTATTATTTAATTATTCTAACTTTACTTTCATTTTATTTTACTTTTATTTTAATTATCATTATTTAGTTTAATTCTTTTCTTATTATTTTCGTCGTAAAGTAAAGTTAGAATAATTAAATAATAAAATCTAGGCAGCATTGGGAAAGTAGGTAGGCTATATAAACAGAAAGGTAGGACTCCGTAGTTTTAGTTGATCAGTTCTTGTTGAAGATGGGTGACGCCCGAAACCGGTCTAAGAACTTCAGCAGCAGGGTACGAGGTAAGACGGATTACTATGATTTTAATATTAATTTTAACCACTGTTTTAACAATTATGAATTACAAACTTTGAATCTGTTTGCTAATACTGAAATCAATTTAATTTACGTTAAAAGTTTATATATTAATATTAAGTGCACACCAACCTAAACAGTGACGTTGCAGAACAAGAATAATAAAAATCATCGCTGGAATCCCTCTTAGTAACATTAGAAAACCAAAGATTTCCTTCAGGATCCACTGTCATTCGAGAATTGTTTATACTTTTAATATTACCATCAAACGTCTAAAACAGAAGTAAACGTCCAGATTTATACTTTAATAAAATAAAGCATCAACATGGCACAATAAAGTTACCCAAATAGGAATAATAAAAAAAGATATAACATTAAATTAAGAGTTGATAAAAAGTATAAAGGTAACAGAACTAGGACTGTTTTCATAACCATACAGTCAAAACATGTTTAGTGATATTTCATGATAAGTTCTTTAATGTAAAAAAAATACTAATAAAAAAGATGATTCGTTGAAAAAACAAGGACGAGTAGGTTTCACATAAGATGAAAGTATAAATATGATTAAAAAAAAAATTAATATTTACCTAATTTTATGAGCAATATATGCAAAATACCTATGATTTCAATAAATTCAATCATTTTTACGTTGAATGTTTCGTGCTTTCTTTTGAAATACAATAGAGGCATGCTATAGTACATAGCAATAAATTGTGGATTGCCACAGATCATATTCCTCCATTTTGATCAAATTAAGCATGTCACGTAGGTGTCTGACATTTAGTCTTACTGGTCTTTTAAAGATAGCTACAATGAAAAAGAACGAGGTGAGGTAGGCAACAGCTCTCAAAAATTGACAAAAGTGTGACGGCTTATGTGAGTTCAACTTCATTCTTGATTGCTCTTTTTAAGCAATGTGAAATTCAATAGAGCAACTTTTTTTGTTCTTCACTCTGATAACAATGGAGAGCTTATGGAATTGCAGAGTAAATAATTTTTACTCTGAACTGATATGATGTTATGTTCTTACGTTAAACAGTTGGCTATGTTATTGGAACACTTTTTATATATCTTTACCATTGTACTTTGAAGACTTATGAGGGTTACAATATTAGTAACAGCACATAATCGACCAAAATTTACAAAAATGAATGGATAATGTTTGTTAATTATGTTGGCATTTTTATTTAAGAAGACTTCGTCTTTTAAAGTTTTTTGAAGCCCTGATGACATATAAATGCAACGAATTGTATTTATAGAAGAAAGGGCCTCAAAATCCATCGCTACTGTTTTTTTTTTCTTTTGGTCTCTAAATTCACTAACTCTCTCAAAGAGTTTTTTCTTTGGCAGGGAGCTACCACGAAAGGACTTCAAACTTTTTCATTTTTCTATTGGTTTTGTAGTGATTTATTTAATATATATATCATGAAATCATTACAAACAGTAGTAAAAAAAAGGGTAAAGTTCTAAGCGCTGACTAATTATCTGAAAACAGGATAACACTTGAAAGTGCTTAGAATTATTTCTTTTCTATTACAACTTTTAGTGCTTAATTCCTTGATTACAGCGTTACTTGTTTATTATAAAAATTGTGCATATAATATATAACAAAGTTTAAACCACAGTAAGAAAAATGCCCGAACGGAACTAAGACTTTTCAACCCAGTGACAATTTCTCTTAGAGTCACACAATCTAAGATCCATTTCTAAATTCCTTACTTTGGCTTACACATATTACTTCAAATTTTTATCATGAAATCATGTTATATGTACATATATCGGGAATCTGTCAGTTTTCCAGGATCAAATCGAACTTTTAAAGTTGACTATTTGAACCTGCAAAACCGACCGATTCTAGATTAAATAATTTATTCTATTCAATTGATATCCTTAACAACGTATGGATGTAAAAAAAAATCTACAAACTTATAAAAGCTACTGCTACGCATTCATACAATTTTGTGTTCATAGTTTTCAACCTCTACCAGACAAATCTTGAAATCGCATCTGTTGTTGGCTTAAGCTTGTTTAAGTGGTAATTAAGGGAAGCATGCCATGTTAAAGATAGATTTCTAGGCCTTTCCATTAAGAATTTATTTTCTTTATAAAATAGAGATCAGCTGGAATGAAATCCTAAGGTTACGTTAGCCAACTTTTGTTTTCTTTCATATTCAACCATCATTGAATGCATGAATTAGCTTATACAATCGCATTAACCAATACAAACATTATATAAAAAAATATATATATACCAAAATCACCTTAATATCAGGGAAGCCCCTTGAACTCTGACAGACTTTTTTTTGTTATTTATAAAAGCGTTTAATACTTCTTAGAATGTTTATAGTAGTTCCTGCACTTATTGAATATAAATTATGTTATATTTAAATAAATTAATCGTTTCTATCATGTTTTTTTTATAATTTATCAAGTTTTCTCACACGGATCCTTCTGAACTTAATTAATGATGTATAAGAACTCCCGGGTAGTATTTCTATACTATTAGTATATTAATTAATATACTCACACAAGTTAAAATACAACTTATTATTATTAATCGCAATGTTAACATTAATGTAAATTAATTATACATTTCGCAAAAGTTTTATTACCTGCAATAACCAGTATACATTGGGTTTTGGCCATCCATCAGGAGGTTGACAAGTTAGTTTAAATGGAGCACCTTCTTCAGCAGTTACAGTTACTGGTCTCTGTTCTTTGAACGAATTCAGTTCAGCTTTACGAACGAAAACAGAATTTGATGTCGCAGTACCCCACTCATTATAAGCAAAGCATTGGTATTGACCTGGAAAAGAAGGTAAGATATTCATGGCGTACAATTTACAGCAATTAAAATAGTTTACAAAAACTATAATTTGTGAAAACATTTTAATTCCATATACAATGAAAAACTATGCCAATCGAATTAAATGAAAGTACCTAAATCTTCATCCCGAGGGGAACTGATCACTAAGGTACCACGACCAGGCTGCTGAGCTATTCTGTCATCGTATGTTTGCCAATCAAATTGCTTGCCATTTTTAATCCATCTGTACCTATAAAAACGACAATAAAATAAAAATGACAATGTTCATGGCTAATAAATATAATCATGACCATGTATCAGTGAAAATGTTTATTTCAATAAGAAATCTACAATAATAGGTTATCATAAATCTATAATAAAAACAGGTAAAACTCTAAGAACAATTCACTGTACTAACTTTGGGGCTGGTTCACCCTCTGCTTCACACTCAATAACAAACGGTTTTTCATTTATTACTTCCTGAGGTCTATTTACTTGAAACAGGAGTTCATCTGATGGAGGCTGTTTGATGATTCTGGGTGGGGATTGGTCTAAAAATCAGAACGAAGAATAGCAATAAAGAAACTGAAATTTAGCTCAACAACAAATTAGTTCCCTTAATATTTAACATTTAAAAAAATAAAAGTATGATTAATAAAGAAGCACTTCAAAAAGTACCAACATTAAACAAATGAAACTACACTCATGCATCCAACAAATTATTAAAAAAAGAATAAACCTCTTCAATTGAACAATTGTCGTAAGAACTAACCTTCACATGGTCTAGGACTAATTATAGTCTATTACTATATGCAGTTGTTAATTCATTGTAATGACTGCAACAAATTCATATCTATTCTTTTGAATAACAAGTTGAGATATTAAAATACTGCTATACCAAGGAATCAAAGGATATTTTATTTAAGAGTAAAATCAACATAGCTTTAAGTAAAATACAAAGCTGTTGGTAAATTATGCTACGCTTCATTTAATTTGCAGTTATATTATAATTGATTTAAGGAAAACTTAATTCACAACAAGCTTATTTAACAATCCTTATATTGGTGAAGGCTGTTCTTTATATTTCCACTTTCATTATAATACGTAACAATATAATTCAAATACATTTGCAACATGAAATAATGATGCATATTTTAAAGAAATAACCTGTACTATTTGGTATCAACGTAAAAACAAAATATTGGAACAAGAAATAAACGAAGAGAAGTACCTTGCCATTCAAATATATTACCCCACGAAAGTTTCAAAACTCTGAAATAATTATATTTTAGTTTCAAATTTGTTTAAAATCGACGAACAGAAAATACTTTGCTATGAACACAGAACTAATTGACAAATTAAGGTTTACAAGAACAAAAATATCAGATTTGTATGTTATTAGTAAACAACTTTATGGGACAATAAGTAATAACTTATTGGACTGCACTCATTCCTAAATATACATCATTGAAATATTTTATGAACAAGCCGACAATTTATGGCTTTCCAAATTTATAATTCCAACCGTTCTAACAACAAAGTATTACGAAATGTACCGGGATTCCCTGTCACTGAACTTTAAGTATACAAAAACAAACGCCAAGCACCAGAATTTCAAAAACATTTAAGACGTAAATTCTACGTCTGCACTAGTTTAAAACATTAATGCTAATCCAAAGGTAATATAACAACAAAAAGAATAACTTACGCAATGATGTAACGACTGATACGAAAAGTAATCCACATAATAAAAAACTAAGTTCCATTTTAAGTAGGAAAATCCATTCACCAATACCTAAAACAAATTTTCCTCAACAATACACCAGTAAATCCGTAGACTCTCCATTAATATTTCATGAGTAGAACTAATGTAAAGAATGAAAACTAACTATAGTATAAGTATAAGGTTACTGCATAAGTATAAAGTTAAATTTGATTAAGTGAATATTACACGGCAATATGAATGAAAACAGTCTTTTAGGTACATTGATCCTCACCAGAACATAAACATGAGCAGAACTAATAGTAACTTTAATTAGCCATGTTAACGCCCCAATAACAACCTTGTTCTTTCATAAAAGTGAAAATTGTGTTTTACAGTGTTGCAGTCAACTAACGTAAAAGGGGCAAAATTTTAACCAAACAGGTTTGTTTAAATATTACTAAAATCATTAGTTTAACTTACAGAAACAGCTTAACTTGTTTAATTTAATTAAAAGTAATGCAAACAGAATATTTTTCCAAATATGATGAATCTATTGCCGTGTGCAAATATTATTTCACCAGTTAAGCCCGCACGTTGAACATGTTAAGTATAATAATTACATCTAGCATTTTTTAATAAACCTATCAATCCTTGTGAAAGAAGTACTTATATGTGTAATTCATATTTAACATTTTATTTTTCTTTATTATAGTAATAAAAACTATTATGACAGATTTTATAAAATTCTGGCCGTACTGATTACAGAACCAAAACGAAGAGGTTATAAGTTAGCATTCTAATTTTGTTTCTTTTTTTAGAACTACATTTTAATGGAACTTGGGGTATGATTTTGAATGCGTAGGACAGTAGTTTTATTGATGAATTTATTTGTTAATAGAAGTCCCCTATTTAGAAATGTCCCCATGTCACAATAAATTTCCTCCAAATAAATAACTTGGGCTCAAGATGTGTAAAGATTTGACTTTACAAGTTAAATGTAAAGGCTATTGAATCTAAAGAGCGATTGAAATTACCAGTTAGAATTTTAGAATTTCAGTACTGTATTAAACAACTTAAAGCGGTAAATGCTCTATAAAAGAATTTATTTAGTAAATTCAAAGATAATTAAAAAAGTAGAACGATTAAAAGTATAACGGACATATTTATTGTTTAGCATATTAAACTTAAATAATGAAATATACACATTATTAAAATTATTACCTCTTCAATCTCGTTCAATTTTATAACCTGACAATCTTAGAGCTTACTCTTGACTATGGACATTTAATTTTGGACTGTTATAACTGTTCTCAAACATATTTTTTAAAACCGGTCCCGTGGAACAATGGTAGTTGTACACAAATTAGACAAATATAATTATAATAACTAGTCCAACACCCTTCACTTCGCTGACGGATATAGTAACTTTTTGATACGTATATATATAAAAATATTTCACATAAACACGTGAAATAACAATCAATGATCAAACCACAATAAGAAATGGGAAAACAAGACTAAGATCTTTCAACCGTAACAAGCGGTCTTCGTCAGAGTCAAAAACCCAACTGATCTTAGTTGAAAGATGAAAGATCTTAGTCTTGTTTTCCCATTACATATATATATATATATGGTTGAAAATTAAACCATAATTAGTTGAAATTTGCTTTTTCATAAGTTTCTCGAGTTTCTTGAATAACGATCTGGTTACAGTATTGACAGAATATAATAAATTACCGAACGACATGTTAAATGAAACTCGAGAAATTTGTGAAAAAGCAAGCTTAAGCTAAATACGGTCTAATTTTCAACAATTTGTGTATATAGGAAGGATTGCTACCAAAATTTACCAATATATATATAAAGTAGAATTTTCAAAATAACACACAGAAATGAAATCACTGAAACTTACTACTATGTTTCGGTGGCCTCGTCATCAGGAAAATAGAAGTGAATTGCTCCAAAGGCTGTTAAGGACTTATATATACCAATACCTATATATATATAAAGTTTTCACATACACACGTGATATATATCAATAACAATCAATGATCAAACTACAATAAGAAATGGGAAAACAAGACTAAGATCTTTCAACCGTAACAAGCGGTCTTCGTCAGAGTCAAGAACCCAACTGAGTTTTTCTTATTGTGGTTTGATCATATATATATGCAAAACTAAAGTTTATCGTCTAGACTGTCTAGTCGAAGGTTTTATCGGGTTAACATTGTTGTTCCTTTAAATAATGTGAATTTCATTTTCTTAGTTAAAAAATTCTTACTTCTGTAAGTAATATCGTTTTATGTATCTCTGAAATACTTCTGCTTGTAATATTCATAAGTTGTAACAAACCATTTCCATATTGTGTATATGTTTGATGTTGATATGTGATTTCTTATTATTCTTTGTTTGTAGGCCTATGGAAAAGGTTTTAAATAAGACCGAAACGTTGGAAACGAGAGTTTGACTTTTTATCCTAGAAAATTGACCGAATCCCGATTAGAGAACATATCTATTCTATCAAACGGTCGATATATTATTGAATCTGTTATATATATATATATATATATTAGTGTATTTTGGTAGCAGTCCTTCGGATATACATGCTTTGTTAAACACGACAGAGTAGTTCCTGTCTATAAGTTTCTTCTCGAGAACTTCGATTTGCCGAAAAACAGTTTTTTCGTTGTTAGAACAACGAAAGTGATCGAAACGCGTCGACTACAATTGCAGACCACCTCAACCGTTGTTCTAACAACGAAAAAACTGTTTTTCGGCAAATCGAAGTTCTCGAGAAGAAACTTATAGACAGGAACTACTCTGTCGTGTTTAACAAAGCATCTATATATATAGTTAACACATGAAAGAGAAAAAACAAATAAAGACACACACAAAAGACTCACAACGATATTTCGACAGTCGTCGTCATCGGGTAGAAGTAGTCCCTTTGAGTAGCTGAAGCTACTCAAAGGGACTACTTCTACCCGATGACGACGACTGTCGAAATATCGTTGTGAGTCTTTTGTGTGTGTCTTTATTTGTTTTTTCTCTTTCATGTGTTAACTAGTAGTCCTGTTGGACCATTTCAAATTTTGCATCTATATATATATATATATATATATATATATATATATATATTATATATATATATATATATTATGTTTCATTAAATTACACAGCAGCCTCTGCGTTAACGACTTTTAAACTGGTCTGCTCCAATTTACGAACAACCTTGCGATGGGCTGGTGTTAAAAGCCATATTAATTGCCCAAGAGACATCTTAATTTGGCATGTCTACATTGTAATATTGGACATATAATATTGGACTTAATAAAACTTAATATTAATCTTAAATTAAGATGTCTCTTGGGCAATTAATATGGCTTTTAACACCAGCCCACCACAAGGTTGTTAGTAAATTGGAGCACACCAGCTTAAAAGTCGTTAACGCAGGGGCTGCTGTGTACTTTAATGAAACATGTTTACGTGAAGATTTGCTGCCATCATACACATGCCAAATTAAGATGTCTCTTGGGCAATTAATATGGCTTTTAACACCAGCCCACCGCAAGGTTGTTCGTAAATTGGAGCAGACCAGCTTAAAAGTCGTTAACGCAGAGGCTGCTGTGTACTTTAATGAAACATGTTTACGTGAAGATTTGCTGCCATCATACACAAATATATATTTATATCATAGCATGATATATAATACATCATTTGATATATACCAAATTTACAAAGAACGTATGTTATATAAATACTTCTTGAAAGTGATCTATTTTAAGATATACTTCCACGATTCTTTAAAAAAACACGACAAATATATTTCCCATGACATCATTCTAATTAATATATATGCAATAAATTTACAAACGAAATTAATGAATGATTTCTGAATACGCAATATTTCTAGTGAACATTTTTTCTTGCTCATCATATCTAAGTTTGTGCCGCATGTTATTTATTAGCAAACTCGTGTCCATTAGCACAAATTTTTATGTGGATTGGATCTCTAAGACGACTTAAAGCAACATTCAACTGGCCAAGAGTGAATACCGGTGATGGTGGACAGAGGCCATATTTACTGAGACTCTGTCCTTTGCTTTGATTAATTGACATTGCAAAGGCTGGCCTGATAAGAAATTTCCGCCTCTTGAGAATAAACGGCAAGTCTGAGTCAGACGGCTGCATTCTTATTCTGGGTATTAAACTATTTCCTTCTTCAACTCCGCCAACTTACTGGCAGTGATTAATGTTTCTGAAGCTACAAGACCTGTGTATCTTGAACCGTTGCAGTGTCCTCTTTGATGAGCTATATTTGTCAGAAGTATTACTGGAGCACCAATTTTCAAATTAATGACATGACGAGGCAGTCATGTTAATGTCAGCTGATGTTAAGAGAATTTAAAAACTCCTATGGATACAATGCCACTTGACTGTCTTCAGCAATTATGTCGATAATTTTCAATGAGATCATGTCACCGGGTAATAATTTCATTATTTCATCATTAATTATTTTTTTATAATTATATTTTAATGAAACTTACGTAAGGTATTCTCTTTGTTATTATTCTACCTTTGGATTAGCAGTAATGTTTTAAACTAGTACAGACGTAGAACTTACGTTCTTAGTGGTTTTTGAAATTTGTTGCTTGGCGTTTGTTTTTATGTACTTAATATACCGTGACGGGGATTCCCTGTACATTTTATAATGCTTTGTTCACTTAAATTTGAATAAGTGAATATTACACGGGAATGAATAAAGACAGTCTTTTAGGTATATTGATCCTCACCAGAATATAAACATTTTTTTTTTTTTTTTTTTTCTTTCTTGATACTTCGACTACAATTTCATGTATTTAGAAGTAATTTTGATTTAGGGTTACTCCTTTAGCTTTTTTGATTATGTGACGTGAATCGGGTGGACACCCATTGGTGGCACTCCGTAACTATGTTTAAGCTTTAGGGTGACAGAAAGTCACGTGGCCATTGTCGTTTTAGTCGTCTTTGGGGGTTTGTGGGGATTACTAGTTGGGAAAGATTTTGAGCAAGTGGGTTTGGATGAGTTGAGAGTTTACTGTGGAATTTTTTATAGCGGTCTTTTGCATAGTCGAGAACAAAGGGGACTTTAAGATCTCGGTGAATGATTATATTTGGGACGTAAAATGGGAGATGCGAGAGTTTTCTGAGTATTTTTGATTGGATGGCTTGTATGGGACGAATGTTTCAAGGTTTGGCAGAACCCCAAAGTTCTATAGCATAAGCCCAAGAAGGCTTCAAGATTGTGTTGTATATGTGGAGTCTGTCTGTTAGTGTGAGTTTTGATGTTCTGTCTAATAGTCTTATAAGGCGTTTGTAACGTCTGTTGGTCTCTGTACGTTTCAGTCTTGTGTGTGGGTTCCATGTCATGCGTGTGTCAAAGTGTAGACCTAGGTAGCGTACTGTGGTTTCTGGAGGTATGATCTCATTATTTAGGGATACTGGGGGGCAATAGTTTTGTCGAAGAGTAAAAGTTATTTGAGAGCTTTTCTTCTCATTGATTTTTATGCGCCAGCGACGAAGCCAAGGTTGAATGAGAAGTAGGTGTTGCTGTAACTGGTCAGAAGCTATATTGCGGTCATCATGAGTTGACAGTATGGCTTTATCGTCAGCAAACGTTGCCAATAACGTAGAAGGGTGTTCAGGTATGTCTGATGTGTAGAAATTGTAAAGGACTGGAGAGAGTATACTTCCTTGAGGAACTCCTGCTCTCACACAACAGACTGGGGATAAGGTTGAACCAACTCTTACTCTGAAGAATCTATCTGATAGATATGATTGCAATATGAGGAAGTAAGTGAAAGGGAGAAGTTTCTTAAGTTTCCATAGTAGACCCTGATGCCAGATTCTGTCAAAGGCTTGCGCCTCGTCAAGAAATACACCAAGGCAGTATTGTTTCTGCTCAAGCGAGGATGAAATAAAATCAACCACTCGATGGCATTGTTGTACAGTTTGGTGTTGATGTCGAAAGCCAAATTGGTGATTGGGAAAAGTTTTAGAAGATTCAAAGATAGGAAGGATTCGGCGGAGGAGGAGTTTTTCTAGTATTTTAGCCATGCTGGGTAACAGGGAAATGGGCCTATATGAAGAAGTCAGATGGCATGGTTTGTTTGGTTTCGGGATCATAATAATAATTGAAGTTTTCCAGAGGATTGGAAAGTATGTGGTGCGTAGTACAGCATTAAATATTTGTGTAAGGAATAATATGCACTTTCTGGGTAGATGTTTTAAAATGCACGGGGTAATTTGGTCATGGCCAGGAGCCTTGTGGTTTGGTAGCGCATGAATTTCAAGGTAAACATCAGAGGGACGAAAAGCTTTTGGTGGAAGTGATAACTGAAGTGGAGTAGTTAGGTCATTGAGTATGTAGTCTGTGTGAATGGGATCGTCGATATCGGGATTTGGAGTAAAAATAGAGGACAGGTAAGAAGAAAATTCTGCTGCAGTTTGAGAATCATTTTTTGTCCATGTTTTATCCTGCCTCTTAAGTGATAAGGGAGGAATTTTATCAGATAGAAAGCGCTTTGTGGCTCGCCATAGTGATCCATCTTGTGTTGAGAGAGATGAAGTATAGTTTCTGAATGACTGGAATTTATGTTGGGATAGTTTACTTGATAGGAGGTGGGTTAATTTATTAAAGTGTGATTTTGCCGAGGGGTAACGGGTCTGTTGCCATTTCGCTCTGGCTCTACGCCTCTCTATTATGAGTTGACGAATCTCCAGGGGAAGGTACCATTTGTCATTGGAAGAAAGTGATTTTATCCTCGTTGAACTCTTAATAGCTTGATGAATTTTGTTTGTTATATCGTCAATTGCAGAGTCTATATCAGAACGAGATTTCAGAGATATAGAGAGGTTAATAGTTTTATCAAGAAAGTTTTGAAATTGATTCCAGTTTATAGGGCCTTGAATGAGAGAGAAGTTGGGACGAGGAACAGGGTAAAGATTTACATGTAATAGAACTGGGCTGTGATCTGAGGAAAGGTCAGGAACTGATAGTATTTTGGAATGATGAGGTAGGTTATTGGAGGTGATAAAATAATCTAGAATATCTGGGAGGCGGTTGGCATGTGACGGCCAGTATGTTGGGCTTCTGGGAGCCAAGACATGATAAGGGGTGTTGGAGAGGGTTTTCTGAAGGATGACACCTCTCGGGTTTGAAGTACGACAACCCCAGTTTTTATGCTTGGCGTTAAAGTCACCGCCGATGATGAAGTTGAAACCGAGTAAGTGAAATAATGAAAGAAAGTCGGAGGAAGTAACTGTTTTATTTGGCGGACAGTAAACTGCAGCTAGGGTGAGATCATTTGAGAATGTGCTAATTGTTATGGCGGTTGCTTGGAATGAGTCTGTTGATTTAATGGGAACAGAGTGGTGAGTGAAGGAGTTCCTAACCAGCACAGCACTACCACCATGGGCTTTGTTGTCTGGATGTAGTGTTGTATAAGTCTTGTAGTTTTGTATGTTTAAGTGGGAGTATGAAGTAAAGTGTGTTTCTGTTATTAGAGCAACGTCTATGTGGTTATCTCGAAGAAATGTTTCTAGTTCATTTCTACGTTGTTTGAGACCGTTTGCATTCCACAATAGTATGTTTAGTGGAAGAGAGTGTTTTCGATTCATTGAGGAGATTGAATAGTGGAGAGAGAAGAGGCTAATTGGGATAGTACAGATACAAGGGGAGCAATGATTTGTTGAATTTGAATAACTAGGGTGGAAAGTGTGCTTACGGGTTCAGGTCGTGGGGGTATTTGGTCATTGAGTGGGGCGGATACAGGTAGGGTGTTTGGCACGGTAGATGAGATTATGTTTGGGAATAATGAGGAGGATGATGGATTTATGTTAAGTAACGTAGATGAAAGATTTTCAGAGGTTGGGGGAGGGGAGAGTTTGTTTTGGGAATGAGAGGATTGCAGATCAATGAGTGTTTGAGGAGTCATGTTCAATAATTTGCTACATTAGTTTGTTGGGAAGTTACCACTGAAGCGTAGGAAAGTCCTGGTGTTGTTCTGTGGTGAGCAGTAGTTTGGGTTGCCCTAGTAGAATCTATTGCAGTGGGGTGTCTTGTGCTGTGGGTGACTGCTTCTGTGGTAGTTGTAAGGTTCCTCGTGGATGGTTGGAGGTTCTTTTTTATGGTTGACTTGTGAACAGGACAGCCTCTCCAGCTTGCTACATGCCCGTTCTCTGTGCATAGAACGCATTTTAAGTTTTCTGCTGGCATTTTTTTCGGCCAGGGGCAGGCAAGAGTGTCGTGGCTTCCTGCACACTTCACGCAACGAGGTGGCAAGTTACACCAGTTTCTTGTATGGCCAGGTAGCTGGCAGCGTTTACATTGAACCAGGTTTTTCTTGGGATAGGGCTCTTCTATCTTGACAATGCAGAAGCATAGAGTCTTTATTTGAAAAACTTCCTTATTGTTTTCATTTGGAGCAAGGTCAACGAAAAACAAGTGTCTAGGTTCGTTGTTTTTGCCTTTAATGTTTATAATATTCAAACAGTTGTGACCCTTTGATTATAAGTCTGATTTGATGAAGTCTAGTGGAATAGAATGGTGAAGATTCCTCACCACCACTCTGTAGGGTCTTTCTTCTTTTAATGAGTGGGTGAAGAACTCAATATTATTTTGAATCGCATGCCGTGAGAGATTTCTCCATTGGTCAGATGATTTGACCTGGACGCTAATTGAATCCTCTCTCACCTTACGAGAGAAGTTAGTTTCACCTACAAATTGCTTTAGAGTTGAAATTAAGTTGCCGTAGTTTTTTACATTTTTGAAATAAATTAGAGGTGGTTTTGGAGTAGTTTGGCTAACTGTGCAGGGTTGGAGAGTAGGAGTATCGTCATCTTCGTTGTAAAGAAGCCTAAACCTGTTGGCTGTTGTGACTTGTGTTGGCAGAGACTTGTTTGTTGGCAGGTGTGAATGTTTCACCACGTTGATTGTTTATAATGTTTTCCATCAAGTTTGGGCTGGTTGTATTAATCAAAGGTTTCTGAACTAATTTTATTTTCTCATCGTTAGATGAACTGGAGCAGTTTAATCTACGCTTTTTCTTTTTACTTTTAGGCTTACTCAAGAAATCCACTGACTCTTCGTGAGGCAGAGTTGAGTTTGAATCACTCAACTCTGACATGTTAGCTCTAGATTTTAATGATTTACGGAGCGTTATTTTGAGTCAATACAAATTATTACACTTTTAATTGAAAACGGAATTGATTTAGTTACTTTTAATACACTGGAATAAAGTTATCTTTCACTTACAGGTGTTTGGAAGGATGCAAGACACAAGTCCCCCAAAGGGGACAGAAGCAATGAATTTGTTCACACAAGTACGTGAGCCTTTCGGAGCACTTCTGGCACAAATTACTGAAATAATTTTTCACAAATATTGTTTGATTTCTACTTAAATCAATTGATTTAAAGGAGGAAAGAAACAATTTGACATTACGATAAACAACCTGTTCCACTGAATATAAACATTTGCAGTACTAATAGTAATTTTAATTAGTTATGTTAACGCCCCAATAACAACCTTCTTCTTTCATAAAAGTGAAAATTGTGTTTTACAGTGTTGTTTCTGATGTTGCAGTCAACTAACTTAAAAGAGACAAAATTTTAACCTCTTAACTGATGATAACTAAATTGCCTTGCGTGACAGCCACTTATCATCAGTAAAATTGATCATAATATTGTTTTAAACAAAGTTGAATAATTCTTGCTTATAGTTTACACGCATATTTGAAGATATTTGAATTAAATCTTGTAAATACGGGTGAGGTCATTAGTAACTGCCCCTTCTCCTACTCGAAGACGATATTGAGCATAGCGTTGAAAACGTGTAAAAGTAACCAGTTACCATCATTGCTGCAATTCTGTATTCTCATATTTTCTAGAAGATGTAGTACGTAGCAGTACTGCTAAAGCTGAAATTTCTTGAAGCAAGTATCGACGACATCTTCACGCTGCCCTCGTCTTGCAACTGGAAGTATCTGACGGAAATCCCCTCCTGAGACTATAAGTTTTCCTCGAAATGAGTCATCATTATTCATTAAGTTTTGCAGAGAGCAATTTAATGTTTCTATAAGATGCTTGCTACTCATCGCTGCTGCGTTTCACACCACCGATTTGCTTGAGAGAGTAGACGACCTATTTCATCTAAAGGACAGATATTCTTAGATGCAAGCATCACTTAAAGCATGAGCGTGGTGTATGACCAAGTTTTTAGTAATATGGTGGTGTGAAAGAAGATGCTGTTGAAAGAGTTATTTGTGAAAGATGCTGTTGTAAACGTATGTATTGCCAAAAAAAAAGAAGAAATTTAGGTTTAGGATAACTGGATGTAATCTTTTTTAAAATTACATTTGCCAAATAGCCGTTACAGTACATTTTCTGTAATCAGAAAATGTTTTTTGACGCTAAACGGCTCATGATAAAAGCTATAAAGTAATAAAGCTATAAACACTGAATATTGATCCTGGACTAATGGTTTACTCGCTATACTTGTAATTGTTTACATTGACTTAGACATTTTTTGAGTAAATTCTCTGAAATAAAATTGATATTCTGAAGTTTAATGAAAAATGTGTTCAAATGTAATAACTTAATATGATATGTAAAAGAATATAAATTTTACATGTGAAAAATCAATGCCAATGAAACGTAATTTCTAATGCTTTCCATGGTATGATAGAATTGTCTCAAAAAATGCTCTAATTAATCTCCTCTGAAATGAAATTGATGTTTAGAGTAATAATGAAAAAAAATTGAAATGATTTAATGACTCATATGAGTTGTAAGAAGAATTTTATACTAACATGTAAAGAATTAGCACCAATGATAATATATTTCTGATGTATGATGGATTTGTCTAACAAATGTTCTAATCAATCTATATTTTGTACAGTTCAATGAAATTTAGTACTAGATTTAGATAGATTATTAAATTGTAGAATATGAATATGGTATTATAGAATAAGTTCTGCTGTTGTGGTATGGATGGGAGAAGTGTGTGTTCTCAGAAGCGGAGAATTTGCTATCTGGTAAACGATGCAAGTTTCTTGATTTTATTTGAAATACAATACTTTGTTTTATGAGAATAAAATCTAGTGAAATAATTACATTCATCAGGAAATAAATGTCGCTTGGTGTCTCATAGATGGCTGTAATTGATTTTGAGTAAGGATCTTTAAAATTTTTTTTTAAAAGTTTGTAAAATTTAAACTTTTGTAATAATATCACATTATTTTCGGCTTTCTTGCCTTCTTCAAGTAAGGAGAAGTAGAAAAAGAAGAAGAAAAACAGCAGTGGTGACGTGAAAGGGTCCACGGACCGATCAAAATTTTCAATGTATTGAGCATATCAAGTATTGAAAGTTTTAATTTATCATATTAAATCCTGTTTAAGGATGAATGATTTGAATGACAAAAATTTACAATTTAATTTATACGTAGTTGGTAGCGACTGATTTGACGTTGGTAACACTGAATAGTAGTTGGTAACTACTGATTGGTAGTTGTAGTGACTGAAGAACTGGTTAGAGATAGCGTTGTGATCGCATTGTAATTTATTGAAGAGACTCAGTGATGATGGCTTTGTTAGCGCGGTGTTTTACTAGAAACACTTTTTTTTCATAAAATTTAATTATGTTAACTTATAATTCAATCTGAACGATTGTGAGAGTGATACAAGCTGTACCGGTTGCAGCCGTGAACAAAACTTAATATCAGATGTCCATTTTCTGTGTTTATGAATCATAGCTTTTTGGGAATGTTGAAGTGTGAGGAATGAACTCTTTCCTCAAGAAGGAGTTATTTAGTTGTTGACAATACCAGATTTTTCACTATTCTAGCCTAATATTTCATATCTATTATTTTTAGGATTTCAAGATTCCTATAAAAGTTATAAATTATACTGAAGAGACGGCTTAAAATTTTATTTCAGTACTTAAAACTTTCTAATTAGTATTTTTTCTCAATTTACATTTACGGAAGTTTTATAACAGAGTACAGCACGCATGAAAAAGATAACACTCGCTCAGAGTAAATTGGATTTTTGACACGGGCAAGAAAAGTGATTTTTTAAAAAACACTAGCATCCCATAAAATTTTCAGTACTTAAAAGCATTTTATAAAGGACCAAAAAATGTAAAGCATAATTCAAAATTGAAAATATTTTTTGAAAAAGGAAATTAAAATTACTCTACATCATAAATTAAAAATTATCTTAAAATTTTCATTTTTTTCTTAGATGTTTCTGACATTTTTCAGAGAAAATAGGAATATTTTCAAGTTTTAAATGGGAAATTTGTCTTAAATCTTCAATGTAGAAGGAGGTCAGATAAACTATATAAGAGACCCACTGGCTATTGGAACAAAAGCCATCTTCTCCTGTAAGAGATTATTTCGTAAGAAATCTAAACTTTTGTTTTTCCTTAAATGTTTTACTGCTGTAGTTATGCTAATAATATTATATGCATCAGTGGGATTATATAGATCAATCACTATATGTACTAACACCAGGAATGAAAGACTAATAAACCTCCCTCATTTAGAGATTTATATTATGCCTAAAAGGGGCATTATATATTATATACCAAAGAGGTTTAATATCTGTTGGAATTTGGTTCTAATTCGTTTTAGTGAAATGAATGTTCCAACCTTAATTAAACCTATGAAACTAGTTCATTATTTATGACATGTTGATTCTTTATTAAAGAGTCTGAAATCTGTAGTTTAGTAGTAGTGTTAAAAAAGTTTTCCACAAAGGTGGTTAGATTAAGCTTTCAGCGTTTGCAATAGTTTATCAAACTTTTTTGCCTTGTAAACTAAATTTATAATATGAAATTGAAATCAAAATATTAGAAGGCTTGGTACTATACACGTTTAAAAAAACAGTTGAAGAAATGTTCAGCATTTGGAATTTGTTCTTTGAAACAATAATTTAATTTCATAAGCTTAATGTTAGATTTGATAATATGAAAATTTTGCTATTGTAATATATCACTCCAATATGTCTCTCTGGATCAAACTAATGCTTCTTTGTGACTAAATTTTTTTGGAAAGTGAAAGGAAAATGCTTGTAACGGATTTAATCTTTTGGTTAAACACGTATCATTTTTCTTCTGATGAGGCAACTGTCATACCTATGTAATATCAGGGGAAATTTAAACATAACAAATTATACACAAACATGGTGCTATCCTTGATAGTTCTGTAGTCCATAACTTATTCTCTAGTATATCAAACTTATTAAAAGTGATTAATAAGTTTATTTCCCAAAAATCTAAAGATTTCATAATTCACGTTGAACATTTGACATGGCTAAAATGCAATCACTTTAAGTTTGAGAAAATACCTTTAAACATTCGAATTTAGCGATTCGATTTTAAAAAAAACCTTTCAAATTTACTCTACCTATGAGATCCAACATCTTCCACTTTTTGTTGATCTGTTTGTAAGTTTCCTGGAAGGTAAACTCTTCTAACCACCTTCTCTTTAAATGAATTAGATTTTAAAGGCACTATGTCGATGATGCTTTGGTCATCTTTAAAGAAGCACTTTAATTTTAAATCAATATAATTCAAAATTATATTAATTTTATGCTTCTATTATTTATACTCAATAACTTTTTATATGAGTTGAATATGAATATGAGTTTATATGATCTTGCAATACGACTAATTCCCAATTATTCCAATACAGGGACAAAACTGTCACTTTTTTTGCTTGAATTTCTATCTTTGGGATGGTTGGCAGAAATGTTTTCCTTGTCCTTTTCGGCCTCATCAGACAAATCGGCTAAGTTTGTTGCATCAGTGTTGACTTCATTTCCGTTTTCAAAGTGTAAAGGGTTCTCAACAAACTCCAGTTGGCTATTGTTCTTTGTGTTATCGATACTATAGGCATCGACATCAGGTGCTTTTTCACATGTTGTAGCCTTCAACAACCAATTCCTCCACATCTAATTTATTTTAGAATTTGAACAAAAGAAATTGCTAAATTACTTAAATTTCACAGGAAAATGTTAAGATAATGCTCTAACATTATATGAAATAAAACTGTATCTTTCATTTACTTCCTATCTTTATGCCTCTAAGTCAAGCACGCTCCGCTCACTGTTCACCACCTATTATTCACTATGTTCTTAATTTTTCTGAGTCACGAAGGGTGACCATGTTTTTCGAAGTTACCCACAACTGTTGAAGGCAATTTTTGAAGGAACGCTAAATATGATGTAGGCTTACTGTTGGTCAATCAAATAGTTACGTTTATAGAATTTCAGCATCCAATTTTATGATCAGTGGAAGGAGTCCGACAATTTGAGATATGAATTTAGGATCTATGAAACTTCTGTTGATTTGACAGGATTCTTAGAACGATATTTACATTTATATTTGTATTTAATGAAAAATATAATTATCCCCAACGCAATATATTCAACTTACGAGTATTAATATTGTGCACACTGGTAATTAGTTCAAAATTATTAAATCTACGAAAATTGACTGCAATATTAAAAATGATTATCGCATAGTATGAACGAAAATACTAAAAAAAAAAAAAAAATTGTTTTCTTTTCCTCGTGAAAGTTAGTAATATCTTAATTAAATGTTCGTCCCTCGGAGAAGGACGTTAAACTGTCGGTCCCGAGCCTGTACGATGTCAGGTACTCGTTAAAGATCCCTACTCTAAATACAATTGAGTTAGGCAAAATTTAGGACTCCCACTGTAGAATCAATCTTCATTGTGTGGTATCACAAAGGGCCAATGCTCGGCCGAATTGTGTTCCCTTGTGGGACTGCCACTGCAACCTAACCTAATTAAATGTTATATAGCAAGAGAAACACAATTTAAGTAATAAGTACGTACTCCAGTCAAATAGTGCATTAAACTCGGCTCATTTTGTGAGACTGGATAACTTGAGAGGTTCTCATAACTCATCATAGTATATGTAGTACTAATAAAATCATACCCTGGATGAACCCTAAATTGTAGGAATAGCATTGTCAACTGAGAGTATTTAGACAATACTAATAAAATCTTACATTCCGACTAGATGCAGTATTACAACTACATTTTAAATTGACTAGACATTTTTATTATGTTTAAGAATTATATGTTTCATATTTGTGTGTAAGAATCCTAGTTTTTAATTACAAGCGTTGGCTATACACGGCAATCCAACTTTGATTTGCCTTTCTGGTTCTTGGTTTACCTAAAAGCGGTTATATTCTGTAAAAGTGGGAGTGGTTACAATATATAAAGTGTTATTAGGATCGTTTGAAACGTTTTAAAATTTGCTTAAGTTATTTCACTTCCAATATTATCATAAATCTGTTTCCTATTTGATGTCATTTTCTGCCAAACATGTAATTAAAATTATATTCCCCAAAAGATGTTATAATTGGAAAATTATACATTACAATATATAATATAATAACAGGTTTGTAAAAAAACACACACACACTAAAGAGGTTAATTTATTTAATTTCTAAATGTTACAGGAATTTTTCACTATATATTTTCATTTATTTATTGTTAAGACGTAGTATGAAGACACATACGTAACAAATGAGATCGTTTGATTTATTATAACAGCGCTTAAATGCTCATCACAGAAATCAATATAGTTTTTAAGTTTTATAACTCAGTCCTCATTTCATGATTGGTTCGAGATTTTTTCGAGTGACTTTTCTTACTACTTTCTCCTTTGGTTTGATCATGGGTACTTGCAGATCCCTGAAACAATTAATTCCAAATTTAAAATAATGTTGATATTATTCATTAAAATGTAACACTTGGTGAATTATGTAAGTCTATATAATACCAATCATCTGGGAACATTATATATTTTGTTGGTAAGCTAATTAAAGAAACGAACTCTCAGACAGGTCAACGTTTATAAAACCGCGACAAACGGTAGTAAACAATCCTCTTTTTTTTCATTTTTTTTCCTTAATTTAATATAATCTGAAGTTTTTTGCTCTTTCATTGCTTAATGACTAGCTTCTGGAAGTCCGCCGCAGTTCTACTTCCAGAATTATCGTTCAGCGCTTCACTGGGTTATCTTTAGTCCTCCATCTGGAGTAAATGCTCTAACAATTCTTTCTTCTAGCTCTTTACTGAATCTGACTAACTGAATATTGAATACTGACTCTATCTGTGTGTCCTACTTGAGCATCTGATATAGCTCAGTATTTTTACAAACTCACCAATCACCATATTTGTAAACTGGGCCATAAATACACTGGAAGGCTTCACTTTCCTAGCAGCCTACTCTCGCTTCCTCTGCCACTTTATGATCCAGATCTCCGGTCTGTACATGACCACAGATCTAATAAAAACGTCTTATATATAAAATTGATAACACTCCTGGTGAAATATTTTTTCAGAGAGCTCATCATGATACTACAAACACCTATTTCCTAGGACATCGAGTCCTACCTCATTTTTTGAAGTGGTAGTTACTTCTAAATATTTAAATCCTCTCTCTCCTTCGATACGATATGGCCCTATTTCCAGCTAGCAGTGTCTATATGTCTTGTGATATGTTACTATATACTTTGTTTTACTTGTGTTGAGCTCAGCCCGTACGGAGATGCACTCTTCTTCAGCTCTACAAAAGAGGTGAATAAATCTGAGAACGTCGTCCCTCGGAGAGGACATTAAGCAGTCGGTCTCGGGCCTGAACGGTGCGAGGTACGTGTTAAAGATCGCTACTCTAAATACACTTGAGTTAGACAAAATTTAGGACACTCAATGTAAAATGTTCTGTGTGTTATCATAAAGGACCAATTTTCGACCTAAGTGTGTTCTTTTTTTGGACTGTCACTGCAACCTAACCTAACCTATTCCGGAAGTTGACATGAAACTACTGTGTTCAGGTATTTTACTGATTGTGTATGGGCATCATAATTATATATAATTCATAATGAATTAATAGTTAAAATTATAAATAATTTTTAACTAATTTAGTTGATTACGTAATACCGATAAAAAAATATATATGGTTAGTTATAATTTTAACTTTAGATTTTAGACACTTAGATATTGGAAAATGTGGAAAAACGTTTATTTTTCAAATACATGTTTTGAAACTTAAATACATTAACTTTTATTTAAAATATGTTAAAAAAAAAGATGTTTGGGTTTTGTTTACTTGACATTTATTTAATTTTTTAACACAAACAAGAAATTCCAATAGTTTTCAGCAATTGTTTTTATGATTTTTCCTGATGGGAAAAGTTTTCGCATCACTGACATTACTTTAATATAGACAAAGGCCTTAAATTTTTACTTTTACTTAAAAATGGACTTTGAGCATTTATTGGTATTAATGCTCACCTAATAGAACACAGTAAATATATTTACATTATTTTTGTGGTTAGAGTTAGTTAATGTCATTAATTTCATGAATAATTCAGTTTTAAAATGTAACTGAACCTCTATTATGATTAGCGTCAATATCCCAATGTTCACGAAAAGATGAGGTCACTTTCAAGATCTCTTAACAATACCTCTTAAACGACCTCATGGCTGGCCCCACCATCACTTGAAATTGAATTGACGCGGGGTATGGGATTTGTAGATTTAAACTTGAATTTTCATCATATACGCCTACGAGGTACGATGGTTGAATGAATAACAAAAAGGATAGCTGTTAACTCATACTTGTATTTGCTGGATTTGTTTAAACTTTTTACCCTTTTCTACCAAAAAGAAACAAAAAGAGCAATTACGAATTAGGTACGATGACACAATTTAGTTATGAAGGTGAAATTTTTTAAACAAGTTAATAATGTCTGTATAATAATACATGTGATTGCCCAGGGTAGTACACTAGTATTTTCTGTGCAGTACTCATAATAATTATATATATATATATATATATATTTATCACTATTGATAAAAGTATTGACTGTGGAATAGAAACAAAATTAAAGTTTATCAGGACTCGCTCAGTTCTTCCGGTTTCAGGAATGTTGCTCAGAATGGTAAAAATAAATGAATGTGTCATATGCGTTCTACTGGCGATGAAAAAGTACCAAATTGTTTTGACAAAATGTAGTCCACTACTTACTGATAAAACAGCTGGAAATTATTGACAACAAAATTAAATTGTTGTTAAGCATTGTCTTCTTCTTGATTTAGTGGAAAGAGAGGAGTTTTTTTTTGCGTCGAAGGGTTATAGAGAAGACAGAATAGTTGAAAAGTGCCTATTTTTAAGAGGAACAAGTTTAACTGGTGTAGTAAAAAATGAAGCAATCAGAGCGTTGTAACATAGTTTACATAGTGTAGTGCTACTTGCCAGGAAGTGAGTGGTACACCAGCAGAAAGAAGGCTCTGATATTCTAACCTTAATAAAGTAATCCATAAGAATTCCTTATAAGTAAAAGAGCAGAATTATCTGAACAACCTTTTGTTATAACCTTTGCAAATATTTAAAAGCTTACATTTAACTATTTCCTACTGTCAATAGCAATTTTATGTTTATATTAAAAATATTTCTTTGTCATAAAAACAGTTTATGATAGGTAATGTGATAAATCTATAAAAGTGTATTATAAGTTTATAAACATATATATTTATCAACAGAATGAAACAATCAGTAAGGACGGCTAATCAAATATGAGATATCCGTACAGACAGCACAAAAAAAACCCATCACTTCAATATATCAACATTCGTTGTTAACAGAAGAAGTTTTGGTATTTGTCGTTAATCTGTGTGGTTTTCTACTCTTTTGTATATATTTTTCAATTTATACCAAACGAGTTAATGATTAAAACTTACCTTTTTATGATGATAAATTAATGGGCCCAATTCCGAGGGTTTGTTATTGGGAGAATATATTTTAGAGTCAACATGATCTTTCTTTTTTGAAGATTCATTCTTGAGATAGAGTGATTGAGAATGTGGTACGTTGCTAAATCCTTTCTTAGCATAATATTCTTCATGGTTATCATTGTGAACATATTTAATGAAAGGCCTTCTTTCTTGACTTCTGTTGCTATCATTGTTATCTGCTGCACTTTTTTTGTCTAATTCTCCATCATTTAACCTCAAAGAAAGGCTATCTTTTGAGCTTTCTAATCCTCCTTTTCTGTATAATGTTTCTATAGAAGAAGTACCTCTCAAGAGCAAATCTTGATCTTTCCTACGTTCGGTAGATTGATGACTGAAAATGTAAGAAAAGAATTATTTTAATGTTTATTGTAAAGTAAGAAAAGCTAGAAAGTTATATAAAAATCAGCTTAAAATTACTTGTGCTGATTATATCATAGAAATCAAATAACGTGTTTTTTTATAAATATTATTATCATATAGATGAACAATACCGAAATCGTTTATTATCTGTATGGCTCTCTAAAGTCCCACATAACATTAGACTACCTGAATTCGCAGGGAAATTTAAATAAAACAATTTGTAAGCACATGTGGTTCACATTTCTTAGCCTTCTCTATTTTTCTGCACCTTCCACGTAAAATTTTAAAGACACAAAACAACTTTTAACTCAAATATGGATTACACTATTCTGCTATTGAGATGATCATGCGAGTGAATATAAACTTCATACGACTGGTAGTAGAAAAACAATAGTTTCTTTATTGACATAAATATATTGTCCATATTTCGATTTTGCCCAAAAATTGTGAAGTTATTCTACTAAAAAATACTTTTTCGTATGTCGAATTTGATTATGATCAGTCCCTTCAAATTGAGACATCAGTCCAACCACGAACACAGAAACATCTTAATAAAAATATGAAAAATGAGTCCTGGGGTTCTAAAAACATAAAGATCCGTTTAAAACTCTTCTTTATTTTATTTACTAAACACTTGTTTTTTTTATGGATTTCCGATAAGGGTAAAGGAACCTTACAAAAGTAAACAAATTGTGCAGTGTAAGCGCTGCCAGGAATATGGCCATATAGAGTTCATACTGTAACTATGAACATTCATGTGTCAAATGTACCGAGAATCATTGGACTCAGAATTGTACTAAGCCTAAAAAAGAAGCTCCAGCCAAGTGTATTCTGTGTAAGGGCAAATATCCTGCCAACTATCGTGGATGCAAAACACACTAAAAGCTGCAGAAATTAAGAAGAATTAATTTCTCCCACTGGATAGCCACTCAACAACCGAGTGGCAGAAGCACCAACAACTTATCTAGAAGCAGAACGATACTGGACAAGTGAATGCCGGCCATCTGTGAGCTACGCACAAGCATTCAAAGACCAAACATCTCTTCAGGTGTCTCATCCGGTAGCAAAACAATCCTTTATTCCTCCTACACACACATCCTCCGACATGACCACAATAAAGTCCTCATTTCTTTCTGAATTTCGCTCTCTCATCAGCCCGCTGGTGACCCTGCTTACCACAGTAGTGGAGAGAATAATTCTGTTACTTCCCCGACCTCCACATTAATCATATCACCTCTTCAATCTCTCACCATCCTTCTGTGGAACGCTAACGGTTTAAGACCCAGGTATAACGAACTAGACGTACTCATATAACAAAAAAGAATAGTTGTTACTCTTTTAACTGAAACTCACCTTATCTCCAGATTTCATTTTAACATAAAGAACTACAGAACTTAAAGAACTGACCATCCCTCAGACATTGCATACAGTAGAACAGTTATCCTAGTTCGCAACAGCTTATCCCAAACAAACCAGCAGAATAACAAACCTTCGTGGTCGTGTCCTTTGTTCTGTACTCTCCAGCAATCATCTGAATTACATCTCCCCTCCTGACCCTACTTACTGGCCGTCAACGACACACAAACATCCAGATCTCCTCGATTTTTTCATCACATCTCAGCTATCCTCTCTGTATCATCATATCTGCCTACTAGACGATCTTTCCTCTGACCATAGTCCTATCCTCATAACTCTTGACATCAACTCTATCCTAGTTACACCCAAACCGACACTAATAAATGGTCCAGTTGATTAGAACAAATTCAGACAGAAAGATGAAGACAATATTGATCTAACTGTTTCTCTATAAACCCAAGATAAAATTGACCACGCAATTGAACAACTAAATATAACAATAGTAAACTAAATTAATATCTCAATGCAATAACATTACAGTCAAAAACAAATACAAAAAAAATCAACATTCCCTTTACATACGGACACTCATAAAATTAAATCAGAATGCTGGAAGACTCTAGCAAGGAACTTGCTACCACAACAAACTATTCTACTCAACTGAAACCACACAAAATATTCTACATTGAGAGTCCTAAATTTTGCCTAATTAAAGAGTATTTACAGTAGGGATCTTTAACGTGTACCTAACACCGTTCAGGCTTGGGACCGACGGCTTAACATCCTCTCCGAGTGATGACATGCTCAGATTTATTTACCTCGAAATCGAGAGCCAGACTGGATATTGAACCCCTGAACTACTAGTCCAGAGGCAAGCACATTGCCACTGGGCAAACCAGTAATTAGTGAATGTTTTTTCAAATTCCTATGCGTGAAATATAATTTGTTATCAGGAAAGAATAGTAGATCTGTGAATAGATCAACAAATCTGTAAAGGAATAAAAATAAAAAAAAAAAGGATAATGTATTTTAATCTATAAATAACTGACTAAAAATAAACATTTTCTAGAGCTCATAAAGTAATACTCGGCAAAGTTAGTAAAAATTATTATCTGAAACGTAGTATCGCTTGTCCCTAGTTATGATTACAAGAGTAGCTTAGAAGTACCAAAATTTGAGAAATGAGAATGGGATTCAATTTATAGACACAAACAATATGCAAGCATATGACGTTCATTACTAAAACCAAGCAATTCATAGAAAAATAAGAAAGTGATGGATTCAAGAGAGGTGAAATTTCGACAAGCGTAGAGGTAGACAGCATTTTGTCTTCTCCTCCACTGACAAACAGAACTTATTCGACAGTTTGGAACTTCTTCACCACCCATCTAATAACCCAGACTTACTGTCTGCTGATGGGCCTTTTTTATAAATTTAAAAAACTCTTCCTCATAATAACTTTTCACCGTAGTGATGAATTGAAAAGAAGCTTCATTAAATATCTTAGTGAATTGGTGGCGCAGGGTTATGAAACAGGAATCCAAACGCTCATTACACCTAACGGTAAATGCTTAAAATTACTAATGGTTAACATAAACAGAGTGTAAGATATTTCGCTCTAAGTAAAATTTTGTTCTAAAACTTTAAGGTTTATTGAAAAATTACAATAAATTATTGGTTTTCCAATGATTATTGTTTATTCGTAAAATCAGATAGTAAAAGAATTAAAAAATATTTATAGTTATATAGTTGACCTGAATATAATCATTATTATATTTAAGCCCCTTTGCACATTCATAACTGCCCGTTGAAAGTTTCAAGTTAGAGAATCTGTTTAGTGAAGGTGAGTTTTGTATTCGAACAAAATCATGCTTAGCGATATAGAAAAATAAGTGAGGTTTGAAATAATGCGTGGAAGGTGTCTAAAAGAAGGAATTACAGATTATCCAATGTTTAGTAGATCACTAAACTGATCAAGGAAAATAACTGTAAAGTACTTTGAAGAGCAAAGCAGGTGTAATTGTGAAGTATTTGCTACAACACAGTTGCATTGAGGATGCGTGGCATTGAATTGTTGTTTGGAGACCAGTTTATCGATTTGTGGGATAAAATGATATGCATTGTATGGCCTTCTGAGTAATAAATTGTTTAAAACAGTGAGAAAAGGGCTAGAATGATAGTGGCACTATGACATGTGTTATTAGAATGGCCTGAACTGTGTCTCTGCAATATAGTTGATTAAGATTATTTATGCTTCTGGTATCATTACATTAGGCTAAGCAATAAACATATTACCTTTGATTAATATCGCTGTAAGGAGGAGGTGGACTATCCCCTGATATACGGCATGATTGATTAGAAGTTAAACTGAAAAATAAAATTAAATTTCATAGGATCGATTTATCATTTTTTATGAAGAATTTCACGTTTGACCATTCTTATGTCATGTTTACTAAAAAAAAATACAATATCACAATGACAAAAACAATGCAGGAAAAATGTCAAAAAATAAATTAAAGAAACGGTGATTTTCAGAGAGTTTATACAAATACTTGTGACATTAATTAATACACATATTTGTAATGTTTTCATACATATTTGATATTTTAGTATGCTTTATTCTAAAAGTACGATGAACTTCATGGTATGACAGGCAATAATAAAATGAACACTAAAGCATTATTTAAAATGCAATTTAGAAATGAAGAATGATATTCTTTTAAATACATTTTCACCAGTAGTCTAGGTTGTGTATCAAAACGCCACACATGCCTCTGGGATCTGTTTGTTTAAAACAAAATGTCTAAATCAATTCGTCTGAAGTACAACTCATCTATAAACAATTTGTCTAAAATACATTTTAACTAAAACAGGGCTGGGAAATTGGATTTTTTCGGATTTTTTATTTAACTTTTTCTTTATATTAACCAAATTGGTTAATTTTAAAAAAGTTATTTATTAATATATAGGTATGTATGCTTTATTTATGTGTGTATGTGTGTAATATATATAACGAAGGGTTTGTACACATATCATATGCATCATTTATCTATTATATAATATCTATTATTCGATAACACATGACAACTAGAATACCATTCAGGTCAATCATCGGAAGTCCTTCTAAATCGAACTTTTTTCGTTTGCATGAAAATTACCAGTAGTCGTAAAGAAGTTTGTTTCTAAAAAAGTTTAGTTTTCCACACACATTCGAACAAATTGATACTTATAAATGAAGAAAGAGAAATTACTTTTATGCCTTATATAATTTGAAGCATACTTCTTAAAAGCAACATGTATGGCACATAAATGGAGAAAAATGGGGAATCGCAGAAGATCTTACATTTAAATAAGACAAAAATTTGTCAAAATTAGGAATCCACTTTGACCCGTCATTTGCCATGTCCATATGGTGAAGTTATTAACCTGGATTAAATGTCATTAACATAGATTTATGTATTTCGTTTTGTCTTACTTAATTCTGTTGTCAACTGAATTCAGAGGAACATTTTGTGTTTACATTTTTTTTTATTCACCATATGATGAATTCATTAATTTGGTTCATACGTCACTAAACTTGATTACTGCATTGTTGAGTCCTACTTAAGTTTATGGTCAACTAACTTTGGGAGAAATTTGGTCTTATTACTGCTTAGTTTTCGTGAAAAGAAGTCTGAAAGATTAAAAGGAGTGTTATTCAGTTAAAAGGGTTGAGAATCGTTAGTGAAATGCATGAACTTAAAATACTTGAGATCATGTTACTGTTAAGGTACACACATCTATACATTAAAAAAAAATTCTAGACATTTAATATTCAGTTATAAGAGAGAGAGAGAGAGAGAGAGAGAGATTTATGAAAAACAAAAATATTGAAAAATTAAATTGAAATAATTAAAAGTTCAAGACTGTCATTCAGTGTTCAGTTATGAGAGAGATAGACATAGATAAATAGTTAGAGAGAGAGAGAGAGAGAGTGTGTGTTTCTTGACTTTCGTTTCACGATTTAAACGAGTGGCAGAAATTGTCACGTTTCGAGGTCTGTTCTTCATAGCTTTTGTGCAATCAAAACGATCCTTTTTTGGATCAGATAGTTACATGTGATGAAAAGTGGATTCTCTACGACAATAGGAAACATTCAGGACAGTGGATGGACTCCGATGAGTCACCCAGGCACTTCCTAAAGCCGAAACCTCACCAAAAAAAAGATGATGGTTACTGTATGGTGGTCAGCGCCTGGTGTAATTCACTATAACATTCTGCAACGAGGCCAAACCATCACTGCAGAGTGCTATGTGAGGGAATCGACGAAATGTACCAAAAATTGCATCAGCAGCAACTAGTACTGGTCAACAGAACAGGTCCGATCCTGCTCCACGACTACGCCCGGCCGTACTTCTCACTAATCACCGTTCGAAAATTAAAGGAATTGAGCGTTGAAATTCTGCCCCAACTACCATACTCTAATTAACCCACACCATTTTTTCAAGCACTTAAAACTTTTCCATGTAAACCTTTCCAAAGAACCTAGAAAAACGGGGTCTTGTCGATTCATGTATTCGGAAATTTTTTTGAAAGGATTAATTTTTACGTTAAAATTCTTAAATTCACTTATTTCGTTAATTGAAAGAATATTTGGATATTAATTTAAAGTAAAAAAACGGACAAAACTTTTGAAATGTCCAAAAGTTAAAGAGAAAAATAATTAAGCCCCTTTATATAGAATCAACCCGGTAATGAATTAGTAAAAATTAAATAAAATAAGTCACACTTCTGCTCCCTATAATCACAATGAAGCCAACGTAAACATACATACTAAGCTCACATATCTATACAAGTTCCTCTCTTCCATTTAAATAATGTCAAAGCATAGTATTGAGATACTATATTATTATATAGCATATTATTCCTTTTTACATAAAATGTGACGTCATTGTTTTGTTTTACACAAAATGAAAAGAGTCTAATAAAATCATTGAAGCTATGATTCTTAGAATTTTATGAACTAAGCAAACAAAAGAAAACAATTTTATAAGTGATGATACTGCCATGACAAATAAACATGCCGACAAAATGTACAATCAAATAATCATCGGGTAACTATTCTAAATACTTTGGTACCTTCTCAAAATGTTGTTAAAAAACGTTTCAAAATAAAAAGAAAAAGAAAGCTAAATGTGAGGGAAAAGAGTGTTTCAAAGAAATTTGGTTTATGCTGAACAAAGTTTTATATGTAATCGCATTCGTTCCTACTCTTGACAATACATGTAAAGATAAATTCTACTGGAATAAAATATAACTTAAATAAATTTAAATAAAGAACACTATGAACCTATAGAAGTTTAAGAGTTTATTTTACTTATTTTTATTTCATTACTTCAGTTTTCAGAAATCAATTTATCCTTTGATTACGTTACAAATTTCTATAATTTGCTTACTTTAATCTTAGTAAAGTAGTAATAATTAAAAATAAGTGTACTCTTGATTTTGACGAATCAACATGTTTTAAGATTCCCATAATCTATTTCTGGCATTTTGTTGATGTCTGTGTGGATGGGTGAGCATCCCAAAAGTTCGTAACTACATTATAAGTGACAGCGTTTGAGGAATTTTAATGCTATTGAATTCTATAGTTTTTGGGAAATATTGAGCTTTGGGAAGGTACTTTATCTTATATTTTGTTAAAGTTAAAACGAATTTTCTCCACATTTCTACTATAAAAGAAGATTTATACTTCTTTTGGGAAAAAATTATAAAACTTCCATTTTAGGAAAAAAAATTGAAGTTTTTCTTTTAACATGAATAGTTCCTAGAAAGAGGCAATATGATACTAGAAAAACCAATATTAATTTTTACTTGAGCTTTTTTATCAAAGAAAAATTTTAATAATAAAATTATTTACCTCTAATTAGTTTTAACAAAATTCTTATCAAGTAAGAAATGTAATACAAGCAAAAGTGATTCCAAAAAATTACAAAGCTTACTTGAATGAGTATTATTTGATTTCTTGTAATTATTAATAAATATAGAATGGAAAGTGTAATTGGTATATAACTTTGTGTCATAAGCTACACCAGAAGACGAAAAACTCATTAGTCAAACAAGCAAACAACAATAGATTCTGGATTTAGGTTTATTTACCGTGTATTTTAAATATATAGTAATAAAAGTCATTAATATATTCTGTCAGGATCAACATTTTGTGTTTTTAACAAACTTTGCTCGTTTTCAGACCCTTTGAGTCCAATAAAATAAGTTATACACATTGATTTGTTTATCTGTGGATATATATAATATATATATATATATATATATATATTACACAATTAAAAAGAAAACGGTCCAGCAAACCTTTTTACAATAGCGGGAACAAGAAAGTCCCGCGGGAAGGGCGGTACTGAACTCGGAAACCGCAGCCAGTACCCCACCACTTACCCCAAGGGGGAAAGGGAAGGAAAGAAAGGCCAAATTAAGAGTAAAAGGAACGAGTAAAAATTTAACTATAAAAAATTATAAAAAAGTAGATAAATCAAATTAAATTAATAAAAATAAAAATAAAAAGTAAAATAAAAATAATAATAAATAAATAAATAAAAATAATAAATAAATAAATAAAAAATAATAAAAAATAAATAATCATAATAAATTATCGGTTGAGGTTGAGTCCGGGGAAGAGCGAGCATCAAGTAAGCATATGTATGCCCCTCTGAAGCTCTTAGGGAACTTTATTGTTGGATTCGGGATCTGTTTCGGATCTAACCCTGAAACAGTCATTGAAACTGAGTCCTGCGAGTTCGCATGGATGGCTACAGGATAGTTCTGCGTTGACCGATGAAGCCCTATGACCATTCATACAACTCAACTTATTAGAAGTTAAGCCAACGTAAAAGGAGTCACCTGAGTGCATCCAGTCGGTAAACACAGTTGCTCGAGGTACAAAATTGACCTGAACCGGGTAAACTATGGGGAGAGGGGAATCGAAGGAAGGATTAGGATTTACAATCAGGCAAGTTTGACAGCCACGGGTCCACATTTTTCATTCCAGGAAAGGTTGGGGCTGAGGGAAATATGAGAGAAAATGCTTTTTAGATTGGCAGGTTTACGGTAGGAAATAGAAGGGGGGGATTAAAGATGGAAGAAGTAGAAGTAGAAGTAGACAGAATCGGAAAAGACTCCTTAATAACAGCACGACTTATAAGCGCCAGGGAAGTAGGTTGTCAGGAAGAAGGAAGTGTTACTTCTATCCCTCTTGGGTCTGGTTGGTGGAGATGTCACCGGTAAAACACACTATCAATGAAGGAGCGGGATAGCCTCGTTCAGAAAATTTGTCCTTTAAGAGGTTAAGGTGATGTCTGCGGTCTTGGAGATTATTGCAGATATTGTGAATACGGAGGGACAAGGATCGAGGTATAGACTTTTTAACATGGGATGGATGGCAACTATTGTAATGGAGGTACTGTTGGGATTGGTGGGTTTTATATGTACGGAATCAAGAAGTTCCATTGTCTAAATAACGTCAACGTCAAGAAAAGGTGATAAGTCTTCGGAGATGTCGTAAGTGAAAGTGATGGAGGGGCAGAAATTTTGAAAGGAGTGTAGGAAAAGTTCTAAGTTTGTTTGCCATGGGGCCAAATGAAGAAAATATCATCAATAAAACGGAGATAAAGGAGTGGAAGAAGTTGAAGGTGGCCAGGAATCCTGCTCTAATTTCCTGAAAAGTTAGCGTAAGAAGGGGCCTAATCACCCAAGCTGTGCCTCTGGTTTGAAGGTAATAACGACCCCAAACTGAAAGACATTATGCTGTAGCACGAAATCAGCCAAGGACTAGAAAGGATGTGGAAGGATTGGGGTGCGGTTCTGCCCAAAAAGTATCGCAGAGCGTCCAGACCTTCAGAATGAATGATTGAAGTATAGAGAGAAGTGACGTCCATGGAACCATAGAAGAGGATGATCAAGGGTAGAGGGAAGAGAAAGATTTTTTAAGAATTTGGAGAAAATGGAAAGTGTCTTTGCAGAAAGAAGGTTGGTCCGAACTAGAGGCTTAGGAAGTGATCAATGAAGGCGGAAAGTCTTTTTAAGGCAGCCATAACTGGAAACATAGGTTCGGCGGGGGGATAGGCATGTTGAAGGGCTTGTGGACTTTGGGAGCAGGAGAAAACAGGACATCGGGGATTTGAGGGAAGAGGGGTCAAAATCCGGGGGAAAGGCCCTCACACACAGCACTGTTATTAAGAAGAGAAACTAAGTTCTTGAGGAAAAGAGGAATAGGGTTGGAAGAAAGCTGTTTTCCTTTGTCAATAATTAGTTGTAACTTGATTTGTTTTTGATTTTATTATATATATATATATATATATATATATATTTGTGGGTGTGTGTGTGTGTGTGTGTGTGTGTTTCAAACTCTTAAAATAACGGTAAAGAATTTTTTTGCAATAAGATGTAAAATTCTTGACTCATGATTGATTCTTGATCTAAAACTTCAAATGGTTCTAGGTCAACTATTTCGAGCTTGATATAACTGATGAAATGTACACCATCACAATAAAACTAAAGAAATAATTAAATTGGTTATTTATGAATTTGATAATAAATTACCAGGAACTTTGATATTACGGCTGCTTGACAGACAAATTAAAATAGAACCAGCACCAAGTTGATAATGGACTGTATGATGTTATGTTTACTTATAGTGAAGTTGAGTGTAGGCCATTCCAAATTTTTTATCATTGAATATGTTAAGAGCTCCCATGTTTTTTATTTTTACTTTAGATTTACTTGAGAAAGAACCCTACGCGGTTTAAACACGTTGTTTTATTAATAAAACCATTTGATGTGGAAACTTTCTGTATAATTTACAAGAATCGTTTTTATTAGTTTTATTACATTAAATATTGGCGTTTATGAATGGACTTAACAGAAGATGCAACTTTAGTTTTATATTATAGATTTTAGTTTTATGAGGCACTGGGATGAAAATAAAAAAAAATCGTTTTGCTATAAAAACCTAAATTCGTATGATTTTACTAAGTTTTACTGTTATTCTCATAAGTTAGATTCCTGGAATGTATTTCAACTTCTTTGGTTGATTTTAAGACATGTTGCGGAAATCAGAGACTTCCAGTTAATGGTGGTTATTGAGTTAATTATCGTTAATATTTTAAAAGCATAACTATTGATTACTTTTGTGCCTAACAGACAAAAAATGTCCCATATTATTGTTAAAAAATTTTATTTTGTATTTAATATACAATGACCGGCACATTTTCCACAGGTTACATTTTATTTTGGATTTAATTAATTCTAGTAATTTATTGAAAGGATTAAACAGATATAACTATTTTCTACTATGTTTATTCATAGAAGAGGTTTTATGGTTAATAAACTAACCTTTTCATTTTCTTCATTGATAAAGTTTTTCTTTTGGTTACCGGCGATACACCTTTAATATTTTGTCTTCCTTCAACTGCCTTGTATGGTATTTCACGAAGTTGCTTCTCAGACATACCATCTGTTTCAATTAAATTAAATTCTAAGTGTTGTTTTACTTCTTCAGGTAGTCTGCTTTTTCCAGATATAGGAGACTGTGATCGCGACCTAAAAATAATTTACTCATTTTATCCTTTAATTATTTTTAAAGGATATCCATTAATTGTATTTAGTATAAAGAACTGATACCAGATGTGAATATGTAATATAAGTACACTTAACTGAATAGTGAAAAAATATAGGAAATATTACCTGTGTTTTAGTCTCCTGTGGGATTTTCCTCTACTTTTTTTAGAAGATCGATCAATTTCTTCAACACTGCCTAAACTATATTTAGATAGTGATGAGTTTTTAGATTTTGTCAAAGTTTCAGTAGAATCTCTATGAGCACTAGACGGATCGACATCGTTACTCCTGAAAATTAGTATTTTTATTAACTATTACTTCATAAGTCGCAAAATGTTATTCTGAATTAGTGGCTATCTCAATTTAATTGACACAGTACCAATAAGAAGAGTTGTAGCCTAAAATAATAAAACATCCACACTTGTAAATGATTTACTACATTTATGTATTGAAATAAGATCACTGATTACAATTCGTTAACCTATAAAAGAAATTACAGCCAAAATAAATTTATTTATAATACAGTAGGTACTTCAATTGTTTAAAAACTAAAACTGCTTGTTCAGTTATAGTAAATGACAACTTAATAATCTGATAGTTTTTCAACTTACCAACAAATAGTTGGTACGGATGAAGTATGGATTAGTGAACAGGGAGTACAATAAGGAATTGGGAGGCTACTGAGTGTAAGCAGAAATGAAGAGGGGGGTGGAGGAGGGGGAGGAGGGGGGGAGGAGGTGGGGGAGGAGGAGGGAGGTGGAGGTGGGAGGAGGAGGGGGGGAGGAGGAGGGTGGAGGAGGAGAGGAGGAGGAAAGGGTAGGAGGGGGAAAGGTTCAAGACGTGTGGGAGGAATGCGTAGGGATCAAATGAGGGGGGGTGAGAGAGGCGGAGAGAGGAGGGGAGGAAGAGGGGAAGAAAGAAGGAGGAAGAGGGAGAAGTAGAGGAGGAGTGGGGGGGAGGAAGGTGGGAGTGACAAGGGGAGGAGGAGGGAGGAGGAGGGGGGCGAGTGCGTGAGGAAAAGGGGCGATGGGGGAGGGGTGGAGGGGAGAAGCCTGGGGGAGGAGGGTGTGAGTAGGGAAATAGCGGGTGAGGTGAGGGTAGGGGGAGGGGGGATGGGGAGGAGGAGGAATATGCGTACCTGATGACGTAATTGGTGTTTGATGGAGGCAGCAGCAACGTACGAAACTTTTAAAAAAATAGTTTTTTTCATAAATGCACTATGATTCTGCATTGTCAAAATAAAATACCTCATAGTGTGTATCCACAAAATTTCTATTAACCTCTTTGTTAGATTATAGTCCCAAAATAATAAACAGCTCCAAACACACACATACACACACACACACACACACACACACACATATATATATATATATATATATAATATCTAGTTGAAGTAGTATTAAAAAAAAGAAATGATAAGTTTCTTAATTCTAATACATACATTTTGTATAGGAAAAGAGTAAGTAAAATTACCTCCCATGGGAATGTGAAGATCCATGTCTGGAAGATATCCTTCGACTTCTGTTTCTTCTTCTTCGTGATTTGCCAGAGCATTTCGAACCTTCACTTTCATTGTCTGACCCACGTCTTTTAGCCTGATACCTATTTCTAATTAAAATAAAAATAGTTCTAAATTAATTACCGTTTAATTTATCATTTAAAAATAAATAAGTTAGCAAGAAGTTTAACAAAGCATTCTTTGAACTTCATATTAAAAGGGGAGTAATTATTGCAATAATGATAAATAGATACTTAAAACTATGTTGAAAAACTAATATAATAAAGTGTTTACAACATACAGTTAGGCATACAATTATGACTGTAAAGGTGATAAAAAGGAGATATTTCTATGATATATTTTAAAAGTTGCTTGCATACTTGGATGCTAAAAGTCAGTATTACCTTTGCAACCAACAATACATATATAATTATTAGTGTAATTGTATTTTATAAGTATTCCATAATTATCTTCAGACTATTTTGCATACCTATCACCCGAAAATACTCCGATTTCAGTAAAAAGTACTGAAATATTTGTATTTCAATGTGAGAGTTGATGGACACATCATCTTGAAGGTGTTCTTACCTGCAGCTGTTTGGTATTTTTAAAATAGATAAAAAGAGGGCATTTGTGGCTTGTTTGTCTGGTCAACTCCTGATAAAAAATTGCATTTAATTTACCTTACCAGGATTACTGCTGCTCCCAAGTAAAGCATAATGAATAGTTTCGAATAGCTTGGTAACATGGATAATTAATCAAAATATAAAATACTGAAGGTGCAGCAAAATTACGCTTGAAAAAACAACATCTAGGTAGGGAAAATAAACAAGTTTGAGGTTGAATCAACCTTGAAACAAGAATTGCTACATATGTAACATGCCAAACAAAAATGCATTAGGATAAATTTTTATTTAAACATATTATAGGTATTCAAAATTATTTTAACCCTGTATTATGAACTTCAATCGTGGCACTTTAAATGAACTACTTCAACTATGGTACGCTAAATTTTAATGATATAGAAGGAATGTGTGCCTTTATACATACACTTACAGTCAAAATGTCAATAGAGATCTATTGTCTCTATCGATGTCTCATCTTCTGCAGCCTTATCAAGTTTCGGTCAACTGAACAACTTTCTTAGCCCCGCCCCCATATCAATGATACACAGAAGGTTGGAGAAAATTTTCGGATTACTCTGCCATAAGAAGTTTAAATTCACAATATTATATTCTTTTATTAAATATCAGAATAACTGTTAGTACCACAGAGGTTGTTAACACTGCTATTATAAAAGTTTACGGTTACAGTACGAAGAAAACGTAAGAGTATGACGGTGTCTTTTTAAATAATATTAAAATTTAATAATTTGTTTATTAATTAAATTAATTACTTAATTCATTTGTTTACTCCGAGAAATGAAGTATATATAAATGAATAATATACTTCGTTTAATGTAAATCAATTATTTATGACATGTTTTACCTGTGGACTGATCTGGAGTCATTTGATGATGGACTTTCGACTGCATGAGTACCCGAGTGCCGCGCGGAGTGAACCGATCTTGGACTAGTAGGGCTGGTGAACAATCCTCTCATGGGCGGGGCGCTCCTGACACTTCTAGGAGATTCGCTTCTTACTCTTGGAACAAAACATTAAATAACTTTTATATATGCATAGAATAAGTAATAGAGTTTAATGTAATGTAATGTCGTCAGAGTAAGTGATCAATTTATATAATTACAAATAAATAGTGAACAACAATAATGAAAAATCATTAATTAAATTAGTTTTAACTATTATTAATTAAGTTTTATTCATTAAATTATTATAAATGAACTATGTCATTAGCTATAATTCAAAGTAAATTGCTTTACCTCTGTGGTGGGCAAGTATATTCTAAGGTCTTGTTTACATCGTCTTGGATACAATTTTCAGCATCAGACTGTCCTTTTGTCACTAGAAAAAATATACACCAATATAATAGCATTAATCCATTTTTAAATCATCTAATTTTTAACAAATAAGTTTTATATTTGAATAACTGTTGCTGTTTTCTTGGATTTCAATAGACATCATATATGTTTATATAATAATAACAAGATCTCAGTTGGGTTTTTGACTCTAACAAAGACCGCTTGTTACAGTTGAAAGGTTTTAGTCTTCTTTTTACCATTTTTTATTGTGGTTTGAACATTGATATATTTATATACATTTACACAAAAAAGTCCATATTAAATACCTCTTATTTGTAGATTAATAAACTTAGTCTATAAATAATACATTATGTTTATGAGTTAGACACAAGGTAAGGTGTAACAAAGAAATGGAAATCAAATGTACTAAAGGAATACAACTATAACATTAGAAAACTTATAAAGCAAGAATAATAGACGAGAGACTGATGTGCTCTACATTAGGACGTACGAGTAGTGAAGTGTTGTTGAGTAGTATGTGTTGAGTAGTAGGTGTTTGGAAGAAGGGCCTCAGTCAAGGAATTGTAAAAGAGAAATTTAAAGTTTATTAAAATCAACAGATAACTACATAGATTCAGTTTGAAATATAAACAAGAAAAAGGGATGTATGTCTAGAAAAAACAAGTCAGATGCAGGTTCAACGTCACATAGATCTATTCATGTTTTTACAATTTTACAAAACATCATGAAACAGACCTTTCTTCCAGAAATCCATTGAATTGTGATATCAGTAGTAATTATAATTAAAATTGATCGAGTGACTTTGATTTTTGATATTTATCTTAATTTTGGACCTAGAGCCCTCACCTCTCCGAAGATATTTAAAATATTCCGAAGAAGTTAAAATGTTGAGAATGTGTATCAAACAACAAACTTTCGATCAACAAATATTTCAGCTCAAGTGTAGTGTTAATTGTTAATAATATTTAGCAGTTCCAGACCAAGGAGCCACTATAGTTGGATTACAAGCTACTATAAGAAAGAAAGTCAATAAAGTTGAAATGAGTTCTACACCTGGGAAGATAGAGAGGATGGTGATCAGTTGGTGACAGTAGGTTAGACTGTCCATACTTCTGGAATAGTAAGAATATATATGGCTTAAAAGCCCTATTTTTATGAGAATTGGTAATAAACTTTATAATTATTGTGTTTAAGCAATAAAACTATTTATTATTTTTAATTTCAGATACAAATATTTGTATAATACGAGTATAAATGCTAGGAGGCGTTCTTATTCATAGTCTATACAATCATATTATTACTAAAGTTATCCTAGAAAAATAAGCACGGGTAGGAATACTTAAATATAATAAATTTACCACAATCTTCTTCAAACAAATTCCTCTTGAGTAATTTTTTACTAGGATTTCTATTTATTTGTGATCCTCGTTTTAGGCGATGTTGAGAATCTCTAAGTTTCTCTCGTGGTCCACTGAAAAAAATCAGATGTGAGACACCCCACGATTTTCAAATACCTGGCTTCACACAGGTAAACAAGAAAATTAGTAATAATAACATAATTAATTTGACAATATTTGTTTAAAATTCTGGTAAACCTAGTTTGACATTTCTGTATTCTTGTATTTCTGTATTTTTGAAAGATAGATTTCAAAACAGTTCGATAAAACATATTTAACAAATATGGAGAAATCGGTGTATATAAACTAAAATGTAAGTATTGTAACACACACACACACACACACACACACACACACTATATATATATATATATATATATATAAACTTGAAATGGTCCAACAGGACTACTAGTTCACACAGGAAAGAGAAAAACAAATAAATCCACACACAAAAGACTCACAACGATATTTCGACAGTCGTCGTCATCGGGCAGAAGTAGTCCCTTTGAGCAGCTGAAGCTAACTGACTGGTAGGCCGAATGCGACGAACACGCACGCACTCTGTCGGCCGCCCTAGGTAAGCTACTAACTACAGAGAGAAAAATAACTAAAAAGAACAAATAAAAGCAAATAAAAATAACAGAAGGAGAAGAATAGTGAATAAAGCAATAAACGATTTAAAAAAAAAAAATAAAATAAACAAATAAATAAATAAAAAAAATATAAATATTTGTTCTTTTTAGTTATTTTTCTCTCTGTAGTTAGTAGCTTACCTAGGGCGGCCGACAGAGTGCGTGCGTGTTCGTTTATTTCGGTCTACCACTCAGTTAGCTTCAGCTGCTCAAAGGGACTACTTCTGCCCGATGACGACGACTGTCGAAATATCGTTGTGAGTCTTTTGTGTGTGTCTTTATTTGTTTTTCTCTTTCCTGTGTGAACTATATATATATATATATATATGGGTTGAGTTTTTGCCTCTGAGGAAGACCGCTTGTTACGGTTGAAAGATCTTAGTCTTGTTTACCCATTTCATATTGTTGTTTGATCATTGATTGTTATTTCACGTATTTATGCGAAATCATATATATAGGGCAAACTTTAGTGAACAAGAACTTACATATAGAAATAACTATACCTGGTTCCTATGAGATCTGGTGGGTTCGGTGCGACTTGAACAAGTTTAAAGAAAGCATTATGCTCCATACAACAATTATACAAATGTTTACACGCTGATTTTGACGGAGTTTGAAATCCGTATGTATTTTCCTCATGCTGAAACAACGGCTAATTAGCATTTGTCTTTTCAAATAAGAAGATTTTGAAACATTTAAATTCAACTTACATTCTTATCATTAATTCTTAACATAAAATATTTTCCTTTATTAAATATTTTTGTTATTCTTGACCTAAAAAAAAAAAGATTGTGGGTAAATAATGTTTGTTAAAAGTTTTTAATTATTAGAAAATTAACAATAGAATATACCATGTATAGTTAGCAACTTTATTTTTGTTCCGCAATACAATCACACCTGTTGGAGTCAAACCTAAGAAGTATTCTACATTGTCTTCACCCTAAGGAAAGAAATAATACAATACAGACTGCCAGCACAAATCAATAGTGTTCTCACGTTTCATAACCATACTATTAAAATAATGTCATTTTCATTTAAATAAAAATAATATTGGAGTAACAAATAAAAGACAATATATTCAGATAATTGTTGAACGTTTGGATATCTAGCCAGGCTGTAAGAGAACATCTCTACCATCTGTTTATTCACATCATAGCCTGTGCAGAGTATGTGAATTGCAGAACACATTAAATTAAAAAAATACATTGATGTTGTTCATGATAGTGAGCAATATTCAAACAGCATAAAACTCTGTTTTTTCTTTTTAATAATAAAACTCTGAATTTTCTTTATAATTTTAAACATAATTTGTACAAGAAGATAAATTGCTTTTTATACAAATTACTTTACTGATATTGGAAAAACGTATGTACGAACGCTTACTAAACAATGCAATAGATTGCAAATGTGCAAAATAACTATTCTTAGAACTATATAGATAAAGCAGGCCTTCATCATTTAATTATCTTGTTAACTATTTAATTGGTTACTAAAAGGAAAAGTTTAATAAGTTCAGTAAAAAATGAAAATAGTACAACAACAAAACTATTCGGCTATTCAGTTAATCAATTTTTAACACTTGTTATAATCTCTAAATTTGTCAAATTTCGATAGGTCTATATTACATTTTACAGGAGTAAAACTGAACGTAATATCATAAACAAATGATTTAGTTAACAGCTTAGTACGTATATCTACGATTAAATAAAAAATTTATAGTGATTTTAAATGTGTGTTACAGTTTTAACTGTCTCGAAATTTGCAAATGGAGGCCTTCCTCTTCTCCACATCAAGTGGAGAGATTTTAAAATCATCGAAGTTAAAAAGGTAAGAAATGTTAGGAGACAATAGTAACAGTTAGTACAAATATATAAAAGTTGTAAGAATAATAACTTTTATAGATAGCTTATATTCTTATAGATTAACTTTTATATAGAGATTCTCTTATTTGTTACATTGTCCCCATTGGAAATCTTTTTTCTGGCATAAAACATGCTGTTCAAATTAACCCTCTTCAAACAACTTTGTGTAAACTTGATAACCAAACATGTAAATCATATAAACATTTATTTAACTGTAGTATTCATTTTAAAAAAAAAATCAAAAAAATTATATTCATAAATTGAATAATTCTTCAAAACATTTTCTGTGTTAAACTAGTTAAACATTTAATTAGTTAATTAGTTAAACATTTCCTGTGTGCACAAGCTTATTTCTTGATTAAAAAATCTGATACAGTCCGTACTGAACTTTACTTTAACTAAAGACATGACTAAAATCATGAATTATAACTAATTAATTGATTTATTCTAATTGAGATGAGATTGATAACTTGGTCAATTATAATGAAAATATAATCAATATTAGGTACAACTGTTGAAAGAGTAAATCCAAATATGTGACTGCAGGTCTCAGGAACCCTTTTAGGAAAATCTTACAACTTTCCAAAGAAGCCATTTCGTAACTCATATTGTTCAAAAATAGTAAGTAGTCAGTCTCAAGATTTTCAGGTACTCGTTTAACATCTCGTTAAACAAATAAATTTGGGCAAGGCCAAATTAAGGACTGGCAATGCAAAAAAACAACCTTTAAATGTAGTTTGTTCACACATAAAATGGATGTCATATAACAATGACCCTAGAACAACACTAAATATGAAACCTATTAGTTAGTTTGGGAGTTAGAAACAATAAACATCATTAACCAGCTTTATAGTAATTAAAATAAAATTTGCAGTTTTATAAATGATTCTAAATAAACTTTATGTTCTAAGCAATTCTTTCTACTTCTCAGAAAAATAATAAAAAGGGTTGACGTAATAAACAGCAGTATGAGACTGGGAAAAAATTAATATCTTCCAAATTTAATTAAATTTCAGCTAACTGATGTTTTCACAATCAAAATTCTCAGTATTTACACTTTTTTTTAGAATATTTTAAACAAACGGTGGTATGTGAAACAGTTTAGTAGGGCCTCCACTCACAAATTTTTAGATATTTTTTCAGGAGCTGTGAGTATTGATTATATTTAAATCATAATTGGGGAAAATACCGCTAAACCCATTAGAATTAATCAATTTATAAATTGATTTCCAATTAGTTTAATGATGCTTTAACTGTAATATAGTTAAGTGCAGTCAACATTTTTTATAATGAAATAAAAGTGAATAAATTCTACTAGTGAACACAGGTTACACCCAGTAAAAAATTCATGAAGCACCCAGGATTCATGAATTGTTTTTCTAACAAAACTAATATTAAAAATTAATAGATCTTTCTCATTCTTTATTTATGTTCCAAAACTTATTAATAAATAAATTTATTAATGTTTCAAATCAAGGGTTATGTATATATTGAACTCTAAGCCAGCTTTCAAACAGTGTAACCTGTACCGTAGTCACTAACTTATTGAAATACACCCACAGATATCATTCAAAATTGAAATCTATTGATTCAGGAGGTCTTAAAACATGTATATTTCCATACATTTAAATTAATGATGTATTTTTTTGATAATAATACAGGCAAACTCAGTGTAATTTATACGAATCGAATGAAAATACCATAAAGCAATTTTGGTGGTTCCAAATACAATTAAATGAATATGACTGTAACAGACATTTAATCCCAAAAATAAACGACCTAATCTTCAATATTTAGAATGTTTTGGACATGAAGTTTCATTGAATTTTATTTATAAATAATAGTACAACTGAACACTCTTAAATTATAATGTAGAATATAACAGCTTTCTCCATTTGATGGATCAAATTTGATTCCCTTATGTGAATAAATAGTTATTTATCTACATAATAAATAATATTTATCCACATTAAATAGTTATTTAATCCACAAAGCTAGAGTCACTCACTCTCAATTGAAACAGGGGGGGAGAAATAAATACTTCGTCGTAAGCAAAACTGAACTGGCAGGGTTTCATTATGATTATTCAATCCTATTCTAGTGATTAGTTGTAGAAGACCTACTGAATCTATATAAATAAAAGAAAGATTTTGTCTGTACATTGCTTAGAACTGACTCATTTAAAATAATAGAATGAAACATTAATAGTTTGACCTATATGTTGGATATATGCAACGCCCTTCATAGATTATTATATTACAGGGGGTGTCAAAGTGGATCCAAACGCTCATCTGAATTTAATGTTTCCTGATTTCAATAAAAGGTCTGATATACTGATATGTCATAAATTAATAATGAAAACATTGTAAATAATTTGTTATCTATCTCAATACCTATTGACAAGTGAATTTCAGGGATTGAGTTAGTACACAATTTAAAAATGTTTTGAAACACACAAATATCATTCTCGAGAAATTTTGTACTATACACCTGACCTTTTATATGATTAAAACTGACAAATAAATCAAGAAGAAAGCATTTAAAAGGATGTCAAGAACAGCAGGTCCAATTTAGTTTAAAAAGCTCATTCCAACTGTACTAAATTTGTAAAGAATACTATATCTTCAAGGGTTGAATTTAAAAATATGGGAAGAACATTAGAAATTCGTTTACTTAACCACTATAAATGGAAGCGGCATTTGATATCATATGAAGAATGCAGACTCTCCGTCTAGAAGAGGTAGTAACCTTTGATCACATTATACCTGCATTCGAGGCAATCAGCGTTGAATGGATAAAGATTGTCGTCAAATCATACCTAAAACTATAGAAGTGAGAGATACTTCTTTTTTTTTACATTTATGAAGGTCATTAAAGAACTTTACTTTATTTTTGAAAGAACTTTAATTTTTACATTTCTGAAGTTGAATTTAGTTATGGCAACAATGAGATTCACAATACGACATTCATGGCTGCGGAGCGTACGTGTCCAATGAAATTCAGGCCCTGAGTTTTATAATTTTAATAATATGTCGGACTGATCATAATTTAACGTTTTCTATAACATATATCTTTTTATAAAAATATTATAGTTGCAAAGAAATGACATATATTGATTAAAATGTATATATATACACATTAAATAAAACACAACCTCAGTTGGTTGTTAACGAGTTTGATGTTATATTTACTTATTGTAAAGTTGAGTGTAGGCCACTCAAGATTTTACTTGAGCCGATTCGATTTTGCTTAATCGTCCAATCAGTAATTACATAGGTATTATTTTTCAGATATTTCTTCCTCATATTGTTTATTATATTTTTAAAATTTTAGTTCGTATCAGTATTTTATTATATTAGTTTGACTTTTTATTCACAGGTTGGTACAACTCAGTATTTTACATAAAGCATTTTGTATGTGAACTACTGTTTATTCAATATTACAATTACTATATTTAAGTATTAAACTTTGGGATATAGGATGAAATCTGCTTAGGCAAAATATGTAAAAAGAAATTGGAAATGATTCTACATGTGATTCTGATGACATTATTCCTGGTACACTTTATAAGCTATATCAATAAATAAGTTATTCTTACGAGGACGGGGTGCAAGTCAACCCCATACATATCCAACCATTTTACTTTTTCTAAGTAATTCAGTTCTGCAACAGATGGAAGTAATCCTCTGAAAAATTTAAAATGTAGTGAAAAAAATGCTGACTTCAAATAAAATAATATAAATGTTTTTGTTATCCTTAAATTTAATATTGTTTTATTATAGACTAGTTCTTAAAACTGATCTAATAAATAATTCTGTTGATTCATTTTTCTAGTATGAAGATTTATTAATTTATGAAATTTGAAAATATGATAAAGAGTAAGTTTTTTTATAAAAACAATAATTGTTAAAACTTACAAGTCTAATTGAACTAGTAAACTTTAAACACGAATTGTTCTTGCTATGCTGAAAATTATTAATTAATTAATTAGTCTTTCATAAAATTGATTTCATATACATTAATTTTCAAGTTTCATAAAATTGATCTTAATCATTATGTGAATATTTAGAAAAAGCTGTAGTTTATTACTTCAAAAATAATAAGAATTATCTTTATATTTAGGAAAACATTTCATCAATTACTTACATTAATTCTTTGTGCATTTCTTCAATTTTATTTTCGATATCTAGAGTTTGATTGGAGACTATTCTGAATTCTGAGACATAACCTGCAATATGTCTATGTGGATCATAATCCCCCAACTCAGCTGAAAGTACAACAATTAATGACACAGATGTGTTTCATAAATTACTCTATCTATGGATATTATATTTAATGTAGATTCATGACAGAATTCAGTTAGCTTTCAACTGAGTGGTTTCGTAATATATATATAAAGGTTTCACATAAACTCGTGAAATAACAATCAATGATCAAACCACAATATGAAAATGGGAAAACAAGACTAAGATCTTTCAACCGTAACAAGTGGTCTTCGTCAGAGTCAAAAACCCAACTGATGGGTTTGGTTTTTGACTCCGACGAAGACTACTTGTTACGGTTGAAAGATCTTAGTCTTGTTTTCCCATTTTCATATTGTGGTTTGATGATGTATATATATATATATATTCCTCAAATACCATTAAATCACAAAGTTGCATAGGGTAAGTACATTAACACATTCTAGCAGAATATAATCGTATTATGTCTATTTAGATAAACATAATACTGAATTCTAAATATATAATGTATGAACATATGGAAGAAAAAATTAAACAGTCATTTAAATATATTCACTTACACTGAACTATGTATGAACCCAATTCAACCGCCAGATCAAATGAGGCAGGCAATCTACCTTTGAATATATCTTGCTTTAGTTGTAGAAAAAATTGGTACCTATAAAAAATGAAATAATATATTCATAAGGAGCAGAAATAAATATGTATTTAATATTATATACCCTAGGATAATTTTTAAGTAGGTGGTTAGGTTAGATTACAGTGGCAGCCCCGCAAGGGAACATATGTAGGCCGACCATTGGCCCTTTGTGATACCACACAATGAAGATTGGTTCTACATTAGGAGTCCTTAATTTTCCCTAACTCAAGTGTGTTTAGAGTAGGGACCTTTAAGGAGTACCTGACATCGTACAGGCTCGGGACCGATGGTTCAACGTTCTTCTCCGAGGGACGACATGCTCAGATTTATTCACCTCCTGCGTGAATGAATCGAGGGCCAGGCGGTGATCGAACCCCGGTCCTATTAGTTCAGAGGCGAGTATGTTAACCACTGAGCAAACATGACCCCCCATAATTCTTAAGTAGCAACTAACCTACTCTCATGTACTTCTAAAATTCTATAATAATTCATAACGATACTGTATTAGGATGATGGAATTGAAATTTATTACTTAGTTTATCATGTGATATCTCGAAACAAGGGCAATGATGAACATAATAATGGTTCACAACCATATGGAATAGTTTTAGTTGCAGATTTTTTTGTGACTTTGGATCGTAAAAACCGAATGAAATTAAAGAAATATTTACATGGTTTATGTTTCCGAAAACGCACAATTACCCTGTATTGCCTAAATGATTTATTTATTAACTAAATATTTTAATTTTATTAAGGAAACAGAGAAAAGAGTTTTTTGAATTTTATAATATAGATACTATTACAGTTCAATAACTAAATGTTATTAATTTTGCAATAGAAAAATACCAAGGTAATAATATATATTCATATAATATTTACAATACAATATTGTGCATATTCATATAATACAATACAATATTTATATGATATTTTTTTTCATTTTATTGTAATTAATTTTGTATTGATGTAGCCCTGGAGATGTCTACAAATATGGACGAAACGTTGGTTTTAAAGGTGTTTTATTGAGAAGTGTTTGACACATACACGTTCACATCAGTCGTCAGACTGAGCAGAAACTATCCACTCAAGAATCCCTTAGCATATGTATTTACAAATTACCAACCCTACCAGCCTTCATAAACAGAATCAATTACATTATGTGCAGAAAAGAGCGTGTAACATACAACTAGTTTCAAATATGAAAAACAGAATGAAGTACAACCATTGCCACAACATTGCCAGCTGCTCTAACACCACAAAAACACCATAAGAAACAATTATTAAACCATCCTAACCATTATTACCTGTGTAAATAGTCACAACTACCAAACTAATATTAACCACCTCTATCAAAATACTGTTACTAAGACCACGACCAACGTCATACGATCACCATCAGCAATATTTAAGGAATATCAGTATTACCAGAAACCTAACACTAATACCGTCAAAGGCTAACAAAACGCACCACAAATATATTCCTCACCACTGTAGGAACATCAAGCCACTATGTTTAGAAATATTTAATTAATTTATTCGAACTAATTCTTAGGAAAGTAAAATGTATAGTTAGTGTGTATAATATATAACACGTAAATACCTTGTTGTCTCTTCCAAAAGTTTACACGGGTCAGCAGCATAAAACTTCACTCCAAAATACAACGTGAAAACTTCTTTACCTATATGAATAATTTACAAATGAAATGTTTATATTCAAATTGCAAAACAACATGCTTGTAGAAACTTAATAGGCAATTTACCCTTTAATTGCTTCGTTACTCTTTTACAAGTGTCCAACCAGTGCTAAAAAAAAAACAGGGCTATTATCACGATGGTAAGGAAGTAGCTGTTTGAATTAGTGTCAATAATTTCATTACTGTAGTGTATAAATAAATAGTTTAAGTATAGAATTAATGTTTACACAACGTACTCACAGTCTGATTTCCTTTGTCAACATATCTCAAACCAAAATATGATGTCTCCAATAGATTTAAATGTCTGTACACAGAATCTAGCACCTCCTGTCCCAAACATGTTTCCTGAAATATAGAAATTATTTACATTGTTCTTACTATACTATAAGTAAAGTGTAGCAATTATGAAAAAAAATTTTAATTTTTACAGTTAAATGTAAACTTTAGATGTAATAAGAATACTATAATGGCCAGTCCTATTGATTGCAAGATATTTGACTGTTAAAGATAATTTTGTATCTGATACCTCGTAGTAAGAGAATAATGACAAATGTATGAATTTGCCTGCTTGATTTGATCGTACAGAGTATGATAAAAGAGTTAGAAAGAAAGACTAATTTATATTAGGTTCATAATAACGAATGATAAAATAAATGATTTATAACATTTGTAAAGTATGCGAGTTATTATGACACTTTCATTAATGCAAGAGAATGATTAGAAATGATGTGTTAGAAATGATTAGCATTTAATACATTGGAAACAATGAATCATATATATGAATTTGGGAGTAAAAGCAACACAAGTAAACAGCTTTTAAGTTTGATGAAAAAGGATGTGAAAGATAAATTTCTAAATCATTAGTTGTGCAATCCGTAATTGTGTAGTATTTACTCATTCTGAGGTAAAACGGATAAACAAACAAAGGTCTCCACCCAAATGAAGTTTTATTCAACAGCAACGCGTTTCGAACACTTTATGTTCATCATCAGGAAGACACCAAGGATGTGGTGCTGACGGGTTGGTCCAGATGCTGACTTGGTTTTATCGTTTAGCTACATATAAACTGTAATGATTTTTAAATAAATCAGTAAAATATTCAGTAGATTAGAACAAAACCTCTCACTTTTGCTCTATTATGAAATGCAAACTTTCATTTTTCTGTTATACAGTTATCTTACTGAACTATTTTGTTAGTATATCTACATTTTTGTGGATATATTAAAAGTTGCACCGTTTCTTAGATTGATGTTTCGGAAATCTGTTCAATCGATAGAGATCTATATTGAACAATATGTTCAATTAATGAACAAGTTTGAGATTGGTGTTAATATGTATGTTGTGCTAAAACTTGAATTTGTATAGCACTCAAAGGGTGATTGATTATTAAATCAATAAATCTTGCTTAAAAACTATTTAGGTCTACATAATAATCTCAACTATTTCATGAAATAAACTAAAGACATAATTTTTAAGAATCAGGCATTAGCTGTATTTTATCTGTATTGCAAGTTCTATTGCTTACGGTCCATGACCTATTTTCCAGACTTACAATAACAACTAGAACATGATGGATCAGATGAGAGTAAGCATTTGAAGAGGACTTATCTCAAGCTGACCCGGTGTTGGGGACTTAACACAATGAAACAATAAACAATGAAGTCAACACGTCTACTCTGGTGTGAACAAATATAGGCAGCCTAAATGGGTCAATTCGGATAATAAGGATTTCAGTTTCACTAGGTTACAGTTATTCAGTCTATACCTAGGTCATATCGAGAGGATAACACTGATATTGCTTTCTCCAATCTCCCATAAAATTTTGCTAACAGATATTTATAATAAAGTTATATTAATTATACTAAACTCAAATTTATTTTAGGTTAATTTACGAACTAAATTTAAAGTTTAATCGATTTAAATTTTATTCATTGCTACCTCATAGATTTCTATAAAAATTAAAAAAAAATACTCCTTTCTACAATAATCCTTTCCAACAATATGTAAACCTCCCTTAAATTTGTTTTCTTGACTGCTTCATATAATTTCAGTTTAAAATAAAACGAAAAATAATTTACATTTAAAATAGTCATATGTTAAAACGAGTTACTATAAGAAGGTATACGACAAAAGTGCCCAGTATGAATAACAAGTATTGCTAAAAAGATCTGGCTTACTCTCAGAATCAAATTATGAGTTAGGATATGTATATCTGGTTAGTAGTGTATTATACGAAATAAACTTAAATAAACCACAAAAGAAGATTTGGAACCCATCTTGCAAATAGCTACGTCAATATATCAACGTGATTATGAAAACACTGACAAGTTACTTCAATATCAAGTTCTCACGGATTTTCCATCAATAAGCTTAATACTTTAAAACTCATTAAAATTATCGAATTACAAAGATCAAAAACAACGTCTTAAATATTATTTAATAGCTTGTTCTTCTGGCAATCTGTTGGTCACTAAAGCGTTGCCATCATCGCTCGGTATCAAAAAATGGATCATGTTTTAAAAAAAAGATTCCCTGCAAAAGTCTCTTAATACTGGGAACACGGCTGTAGAGAGTAGCTGGGAACACGGTTATAGACAATGGCAGTGGGTTAATTACGCTCCATTAATCTTCACCTTAATTGATCAATATTCATTTTACTCTCAGTTAATCTATTATCAATTAGAGGATATCCAATAGATTACAGACAGAGGAATAACTTTCATATACATACATGTATCTCCTTTCAGGATGAATAGATAACAATTATCACACTAAAAATGTGGAATAACAATCAAATCTAAACCATAGTAAAGAATTGAGAAAATCAGAATGTGTAAATTCTTACTGTGGATTTGATATAGATGAATACAAATATTTAATTAATTAGTTTAGTTTTGTTTAATTTATTGTGAAATATTTGTGGAACAATGAATGGAATTTAAGAATCAAACAAAATTGGTGAATTACTTTAGTTAGTCTCAGAAAGGTGGAAAAGCTATATACGACTTTCAAGAAAATTTGTTAAAGCAATAAACAAGGTAATGGAATGAAACATATATATATATATATATACAAATTTCAACAAAGTTTTGAAGGTATTCGCAAATGCCAATACTCAGCGCGAAGGCAGCATAGGCTAATGGCTGAAACGCTTCACCCACCCCGCAGATGTCTCAACCCCCAATTCGAATAAGCTCAGTTCGTGCATTGACATTCCCATTATGTGACATTAGATTGTATTTTACTTTCTAATTTAGTAGTAGACTTGACCTGAAGATGGTCTATGAGACCGAAACATGTCGTAATTTTAGTTAAGATGATAGTTAGTTGTACCTCTCAGATATAAAATAATATTAGAGTGTTTAAATACGAAGTAAAAAGCTTTGGTCAGTTGATCTTTTATTTCCTGAGCAACTTAAAAGAGCATGCAGGATACTCGAGAAATTCTCTAAAAAGGTAATTAAGCATTATCTCAACCTGACACATATGAGTGATATCCAAACTAACGCAATTAATCAGGTCTGCAAACTGCAAACCTGACAGAACATGGCAGGTCAAACTCTCTACTGCAGTTCATGAAAGTAGGTAAAAATCCTGTTAATAGACAATGGAGTTCAGAGTAAACCACAACTCTTCAAACTGGGCATTCCAACACTAGTGATTCGATCTCAAGTAGTTCACAAGAAACTCTATTATTTAGCGGTTTGCCCTTTCGGTAGGGTTGAAATGGGAGTGACAAAGTGCAGTTGTGAGAATAAGAAGATTGTACAAAAACAAGGTGACTCTGAACTCAGTCCGTGTAATACATAGCGTTCTCAGTAAAAAGAAAACGGAAGACGTTTAATAAGGACTGTCGGGATATCCTAAAAATTTGACTCTTGGCAGCGCTCGCAAAGGCAAATCTAAGCGGTCAGTCTGGTTCTGGGTTAGCCGAATACTAAACAAATTAACACTGCCCGCTACAGCACATCAGTGACTTCATTCAGAGACTTCTTATGATATTCAATTATAAACTGGTAGATCTGTAACGAAGCATCCAATGAACTAAGCACTTCGTGAGGTTTTTAGACTTAAGTAAGCATTTGAAAAAAGCATGGTCTAACCACTATGAAATCATAATTCAATAAATAATAAAAATTTGTTTTAAAACAAAACCACAAAACACTCTTTATCAGAGTCACTGTATAATTTAATCTGTGGGGAAATAGAAGAAAAGCTATAACCTAGAACACACTCCTTCCCATCCTTACCCAGGGTGACCTTCGTTGGCTCGCTTCCGTCTGAGAAACAAAGCTCTGGAAAAAATTTAACTTAACTACAACTGTCGCAGAACTGAGGGACTTCTTAAGTTGGAAAAAGAAGCCTTCACCTGTTTTCCTGATAGTCTAACGGATACCATTGCGCAATAGTTAACTTAATGGAATTAACAAATTAGCACATTTTCCTATGAATTTTCTATGTAATTCAGCCAATCCCATATATCACCTAAGATTTTTGCAAAACAGGGTACCACTGCAACCGCACCACCTACTCCCATGCCCTTCAAGATCACTCAGAATCCCAAGTAATAAACCTCGCGACAGCGAGGTTTAATACTTGGTTGATTGACATTCTCATCGCTAGTTGATAAACACTACTTTAAAGGGCTTATAAATCATTATGGTATTTTTATCGGCTATACAAACAGAAAACAGTTTCACCCTCACCATGTTCGAACACTTGTTCAAAACCAGTCCTCAATTGATTTGACTATCGATTGATGGTCAAACTGAATTCTCTTCGAAAACACTTTCGCTAATACCTTTAAATAGGATGGAAGGTCCTTGGAGCAAAGCAAATGCTACCCAATAAGATGATAAGTCCTAGGATAACTCAGGATCACCAACTTTGTCAGCTAAACGTAGTCTCAGAGGACGGAGTACTACCTGAACAGTACAAACATCAAGTTTGAAAACCATTTAGTTTGGTCTCAAGCGTCCGAACACAACCCCTTCCTCCATAAGAAACTTAGCCCTGATATCAACGAAACCTACTCGTATATAGTATATTTAATCTACCTTTAACCCTTTATTCCTACCAATCATTGACCTGTGGGCAAAAGGTTGGAGTTAATAGAACAGGTAGAGAACCTATGTCTTCCAAGAAAAAATATGGTATAATAAATAATTATACTACCAATAGCCTCAGAAATTGCTACTGATCAACAATTTCAAACACACTTTTCATAATTGGACTCAACAAGATATTGAAAGAAAGGAAACCTTTCTGGTTTAGTTAATGATAACAAGTTCGTAAATATTCGTTTACTTTCTACAGTAAATCATACCTGATTACTCCTGTACTCCGGAAGAAACCTCCACTTGTACTGGGAAGTATTCTAGATGATTACTGTTCTCTATGAGAATGTTAATGAACAACAAAAACATGATGTAAATATCCTTTAACAAGTTAAGTCATATTATGTTCGAAAACTTTGCATAATTTAAACTTACACTTACTTAAGAAGAACGCATTTTTTAACAAATTTAAACATTATTTGTAGAACACTTGAATTTAATATTACCATTACAGAATATGAAAACAGTTAACATTTCAATGTCCAACATCTCTCAGGTCAAATTTTAACATGGTCAAAGAGTGACTTACAAAAATGGTTTAAGATTATCATCCCAGCTCGACACTAGTCAATGTCCTGGTTATTCAGACTAAATGAGAAAGGTCAGACGTGATTTAGCGCCCAGGCTAAGATCAATGAAAGATATAATATGTCATGTTAAAATCCTAATAGATGACTTAAAAGCAGACTTTCTTTTAGAGAGACGAAAGCAAGAAGATGGAAGGGATTCGAAGTTCTACTTTCTGTATTCTACTTTGATAATAGCTAGTGAATGTTTTCAGATATTTATGAAGATTACTGGAAAGTCTAAGAAGTATTTATCTTGCCAATCCTGAAAAATGGGAAAAATTGAAAAGTCTCTTGTTCTCTCTTCGTAAAAAAAACCGATATCTAGGACATCTCTCAAATAATTTGCTCAAAGCTATGATTGATCGAAACTAATTAGAATATTTTATTTTTGAAAACGAAGCAATAGTACATCAGCAGACAGTAAAGAAAAAAAACAATGGTTTTTGCATTACGCAAATTGTATAGTGTGAAATGTTCTAAACAGTAATTAACAGTGACTTAAAATCTTAACAGTAAAATAGAGAGCCATTAAGAAACAGATCAATAACAAAAAATATACGAAGTTTAATGGATTATGGCAAAAAATTGCATGATTATATAATAAAAGCTAGGAGTATTTACCTTGATTTCAAGAATTAGTTCCTGTTCGTCAAGGAGCACAACCTTGCAATGGAAGGTTTGCATCCGACTGCAGCATAACATTTTCCAGTATGTGTCCCGTTTTTCTCCTATTTAAAGATAAACTATAATTAATTAAATAACCGAAGAAAAATAAGAAGCCATTACTTGGAATCAATAAATGTGTCATGCACTAATATTTACAATCAGAATTCATTATAATATTATTAAATAATTTAGGAACCCTACTTATATGGACAGTTAGAACCAACGTGCATAAGTCACATCGTACAAAATATTCTAAGAATCACTGCGAAATGTTTCTAGAAATTGTACGGCAGCCTGCCAAGACTGATAACCAATATGTATATTTAACTTTTAAAAAACACCGAATTCTTAAAATAAAAATTATAAGTTGGTACATGGTGTATGAAATAAATAAACGTATTTAAAAAAGCATGCCTATTTATATATAAAGGACACTATTATGCATAAATATATTAGTTATGTAGATGCTTGATCATTGAACTGCCATAAAATTAAGTCCTGCATGATTCCATGAAGAAATGTCATTTCATTATATAAGGAATTCTACGATGGGGCTCCAACAAGTATACACATATGCAGAGGTCATACAAATGTAATAGCTTAGAGCATGTCAATGAAACAAGAAATGATTACCGAGTGGAATGCTTTTCAAAGAAAAATAAAACTTACCTTTTAGTATATACAAATTAATACATCAAACATGATAATAGACAGGATATAAACATAATATATATGTCCAATGTTTAAAAAGGAAAATATATGGAGGATACAGAGGTCTAAAAATCTGGAGTGGCCTACACTCAACTTTAATATAAGTAAACTCATACTTAAATATCAGTTTATATTAAACTAGTTATAATGAGTTAAACAAGTTTAATTTAACATCAAACTCGTTAACAAGCAACTGATGATTTTTTTAATGTGGCTATTCATACATTTTAGTCGATATGTATCATTTGATTACATATGGGTATAATCATTTTATCAGTTATAAGAAACGTGAAATCATTGATTATAACAAGAAAAAATCATTGACTCTGGTATGTTATTAAAATTATTAAACTGAGTGCCTGAATCTCATCAGACAGACACGCTCCGCAGCCATACCTGTCATATTGTATATCCCATTGTGAATCTTCAATAACCTTTATTAATGTAAATGTACATTAATAAGTGTCGCTTACTTCAGTAGTTTTTGGTATGATTTGATAAAATTTTTTATCAATTTTTAGGTATTTGGTTCGAATACAGATATTATGTGATCAAAGATTCTACCTCTTCTGGATGGAGAGTTTGTATTCTTCTTATGATGTCAAATACAGCTTCCATTCATAGTTGTTAAGTAAAAAAAAATATTCTCAATGTTCTATATATATCTATATGTAGTTGGAATGAGTACTTATATTTATACTTAAAAAGTTGGAATGAGCTTTTTAAACTAAATTGGACCCGGCTGTTTTGACATCCTCTAACTGCTTTCTTCTTGATTTATTTGTCAGTTTCTTTTTTGTGAGTATAGCATAAAGCAAATTTTTGTGTCAAATATCAATTTGTCCATTAAAGATTGTGGACTGCAGCGTCTCCACAAACAAAAAATCAAAAACATATAGTTTCTGAAGCTTTCTATGATATGATGGATTTATCTAACAAAATGCTATATTCAATCTATATATTGCACCCTTGAACAAAACTTAATATCAGGTGTAGATTTTCTTGTGTTTATGAATCATATTATAATTGGGTAATAATGAAGTATTAGGAATAGACTTTTTCGTTCTATATTACAAAACATATGCTAACTTTAAGCTATTTCGTCGGTGATTCAATGAAGCTAATTGTCAAGAACTTTTATATTATGTTTACTTATAGTAACGTTGAGTGTAAACCACTCCAGATTTTTTAATTTATTTAATATATTAGGTTTTTTATAATATTTTCTTGAGTATAAACAAAAATCGTAATCTAGTATAGGAAAAATAACTGCATAAATTTAGACTAATTTCAGTCATATATGTGTTGGAAGTATAACATATATATGTTCAGTCATATATAAATTTGAGAAGTATAGGTCATTGACATCAGCAAGGTACGAAGGATGATTGTGAGAACTCAGTGGCTGAATTCACCTCCAACGTTGATTCACCTCAACTCTCGTGATTGGTTCCACGAATATGCCAAACCATGAAAAGTATTACCGACTCATTTTTTTTATGTTGAATATGTGAAATCAGAAAGTCATTTTTTGATTTAATCTGTTTAATGAATACCAAATGTTTTTTCAAATTTATTTTACATTCCTCCAACTTTGTGCATTTGTTAGTATCTGTACAGGGCTACAATTTGCAACTAAATTCAACTAACTTTGATAAAAATATGTACTTTTACAAAAGGTACGTCACTTAAAAAAAATGGTTGACATTGGAACATATTTACTTAAAAAAAAAAGAGCAAACGTAAAATTGTTGTAAGAATAAACTTCTTAAATCTAAAAAAAAACAACGCCCACCAAACAAATATTTTCTGATATTTTCCAGAAATCAAGATATTTTCCAAGAAAATAAATAAAGTTCTTGGACTCTTTAAACCCAATTGTTTTCGGGTAATATTCAAGTATAGGAAAATACTATATTGTTCTTTATTACAAAACAGATACTACTTTTCAGCTATTTCATCCGTAATTCGAGTAATTTGATATTTTATAATAGTTTTTGTCAAACTGTGAATATTCATGAGCTTAAAGATTGAAGGAATATTAATATACTAAAGAGTAATATTACACTAAAAAATACAGCCATTAAGTTTTAACTCTAACAATTAGACAGTTTTTTGGTAAATAACAATTTTCATGAGCGAAAATGTCTATAACAAATGAACAAATCATCATAATCAGCTACAACAATTTTTGTTGACCAAATAGTGTGCTATTTAATTATTAACGGAGTCTTTCTAGAACACTTCATTGATATCGACAGGTTTAAATATTTTAAGCTATTTCGATAGCTTAATCTTTATCGAAAGGTTTAAATATTTTAGCTATTTCGGTAGCTCAACCTTTATCAATAGGTTTAAATATTTTAAGCTATTTCGATAGCTTAACCTTTATCGAAAGGTTTAAATATTTTAAGCTATTTCGGTAGCTCAACCTTTATCAATAGGTTTGAATATTTTAAGCTATTTCGATAGCTTAACCTTTATCGAAAGGTTTAAATATTTGAAGCTATTTCGATAGCTCAACCTTTATCAAGAGGTTTAAATATTTTAAGCTATTTCGATAGCTCAACCTTTATCGAAAGGTTTAAATATTTTAAGCTATTTCGATAGCTTAACCTTTATCGAAAGGTTTAAATATTTTAAACTATTTCGATAGCTTAACCTTTATCGAATGGTTCATGCTCTCGAATCCATTAAATTAGCGCTAATGCATAGATGCATTACTTTAGGAACTATACAAAGGATTACAAAAACCAAATGCAGGAACAATTAAGTAATCGTTGGATCTACCACAACTGGCTACTTCTACAGCCCTTTTTTAGGGAGATGCCCCTCTTCTCGATTGTTGAGATTATTAGCAGTTGACCGACTGCATACTCTAAATAACCAACTTTCCTATACACAAGGTTTGATGAACCTGTTATACTACAACTGCTGTCATAGAGCTAATAGTATTATATACATTGGTTGTGCGCTATGTTAAGATTAATGAAAAATACTTATAGGGATAAAGTATTAATAAACGACACAGACAGGTATGTCAAAGGAAGGAAATTCAGTAGAATGGCACATTTATAATTTGGCCTAAGTGTTGCCAAATATATTACTCCTGATAAAATATTCTATAAATGTGTCAAAGTCAAATAAATTCACCAATGAAGACCTCGATTGTATGTTTTCTGTTTCCAAGTAAAAGGCTCTTGTCTGGTATATTAATTATCAAAACTTAATAGTATAACCAGTGAATAAGTTCACTCTCAGGTCGAAACGAGGACACAAGGAAAGACAGGGGAATGAGGTAGTGGACGGGTTATAGCCAAACAAAGCTTCTACGACCTGACACCTTTTTGCATCACACGCATCAGTTTTCGTAAGAATGCAGTTGAAGAATAGATTAAAAAGAAAGTAGATGACTTGTTGCTAGAAAAGTTGGGTCTCTTTTAGTTTAAAAAAAGCACATTCCAACTGAATATACATTTTATGAAAATTAAAAAAAAATCTTGATATAAATTATTTAAATTGACATCTTTCCCTTAAATACCACTTAAGCAAACTGTGAATAATGTTATACTGCAAAAAAATACAGTTTTTGTATCAACGAGGTTTTTGGAATTGTTTGATCACATTCTATGTGAATGCGAGGTACTTCCATTTACGAGGTTAACAAATTTTCAAAAATCATACCAAAAATCAATAAAAGTGAGATATGCTTCTTAGAGAACAATTATAAAGTTCATTGAATAACTAAAATCTGAAGTTGATTTTAGAAAGGAGGGAATAACGAACAATAGGGAAAATATAGCAGTGGTGCACACCAGTGCAATGAGAATCGGTGTTACAGTTTAATAATATAAATAATGATTAATAATAAACATAATAATAGTAATAATAAATATAATAATAATAATATGTCTAATCCTTCTATGAATGATTTCAAGTTTGTTATTGCTTGTGAAATAAAAATGGCTACATTAAAATTAATGAAATAATTAAACTGATAAACTATGATATTCACAATATTTACATCTACACGATAGTCATATTAAAACAAAAATGAACTCAATTGACTGTTAACAAGTTTGTTATTATATTTATTTGTATTATGTTTATTTATATTATATGTTTATTTAGTGTAGACCACTCCAGATTTATTTCACTTGTTTCTTTATGCTATTTGCTACCACATGCCATAGCAAATGTGTGGAATGGTCTCGCCATATGCTACCACATGTCATAGGTTGGATTACATTAGGTAGCAGTGGCAGTTCAACAAGAGAACACTTATAAGCTAAATAAAGATTATGCCATTATGATACTACACAATGGATATTTGGAGTCCTAAATTTTACCCAACTCAAGTGTATTTAGAGTAGGAATCTTTAATGAGTACCTGACATTTCATAGGCTCAGGTTCGATGTATTAACGTCCTCTCCGATGGACGACGTTTTCAGATTTATTTACTTCCACGTAAATAAGTCAAAGGCCAGAGTGGGGGTATTGAACTCTGGATCAACTAGGCCAAAGGCTGGCACGTTCCCATAGGGATAACCTGGCTCCTATCATTTTGCATAACTTTTTTATTTAATTTGTAAAACCATTAAATAGTTCAAAATAATAAAGAAAAGGAAAGAAAATCATCTGGTGTAGAACGGCACAAGACTTTTATTTACCTACTTATAAAATAGTAGCCCTCCAATGCTTCTGTCTCTCCGACGTGCGCACACACAATTTCACACTCACAGACATGTGATTTGGGTCAGCGTGGAGGTTCAGGGCTCATTTGATATAGTATAATGGTCGACAGTTCTCTCAGTCTTAAAATATGTTTGACTAGAGGCAAGGTTAGGAGAGTGTCTTGCACATTCATCTCTGGACTGGTAGATCCTGCGTCCAATTCCAATTCTTTCCCTCGATTTTTTCTCTCAGGAGGTGAAAAAATCTGACTAATCGTCTTTGGGAGAGGAAGTTAAGTTCCTCTCAGCCTGTCCCCGGCCTGGAGTCGAAGTGGAACATCGAGAACATCTTCAGCTAGATAGAGGTATATGTGGGGACTGTGAGGGAATGCAGTTGATGATTCACTCGCCAAATTGGCAAAATGATCCGAATTTGCCAAAAGGTATAAAAGGTAAATTATTATGTAATTCAGATTCTGATTAATCATGTAAGAATAGAACTTGCATGGTTTTAATACCTACTTTGAACATATTTTCTTGGGAACTTGGTTTTAATACTTGGGAACATATCATATTTCAGTATCTTTTCTTTGAATATCAATGCTCAAAACTAATTAGAAATATTGTTCTACAAGGAATCTTTTCGATGTTAAAAACCCTCTGTTTGTTAATTACTTAAGATTATTTGTATTAAGGTTTTCTTCATTTTCTTAAAACCATTGAATTCAGTAATTGTAAATATATATTACTTATGTAATAGTTTCTTTTGTTTTATTTAGTTTATCTAAATCTTATTTTTTTATTTATCTAATTTACTAATATTAGTTTCAGCTATTTATGTATAGATGTTGTTTGAATGTTGTATTTGAATATTCTGTACAATTAATTTAAGATATACAAATTAATTATACCAAATGGAACATGTATCAATAAAAGAAAACTTACACACACACACACACACACACTCACACTCACATACAGGCGTACCAATTACCTAAACCTATTCTACTAGACTCAGGAGTCCTACAGGTAGTATTTTTGTTGAAACTACTTATAGAAATTTTGACCCATATAAAACACATTCATTACATATAATTCATTACTATACTTCATATAGAGGCTAAATGAACCTCAAATTGGAAACATAAAAAGTCAAGGATGT